>OY998262.1:31659166-32898333 GCA_963922045.1 Persicaria maculosa
GGGCCCGATGGGACTGGGTCGTCCTATGACCCTAGCAAAGACTCTAGTTACTTCATAGATAACGGCCGTTCTGTTTACAAAAGCAATGAGTAAACGAATGTTCAATCATGAGTGTAATCCTAGCAGGATACTACATGGCATGTTTTATTATGAATGCAAGCACCTAGTATACACATGGCTACAAGGAGAGAGATCTCTTTTCGAATCTGAGTGAGCTCATATAGGAACTCACCTGGCTATGCAGAACAGGATAATAGGAGATCTGGCACACCTCAGTCATAATCACAAACTATTCCCTAGATACATATCAGAACACACACATATAATTCTACGTCTAATCATTCAAGCACTCAAAGCATACGTCATTCAACGAGAATAACAACCATAAACATAGGGTTGGCATGGTACGGATACCACAAAAAAATGGTGATTACAACGTACCAACCACAAACTGGTGGTACGCAAATTTTCATACCACGTACCAACCACAAGACGTGGTTACCGCATATGTGGTAACCACGATTTGTGGTTAGCATCGGTACATTACCATGGTTACCAAACTTTAATTCTATTTGTATTTTTTTGAAACCCCTTGGCTACCTTTCGGTGGTTATCAAAGTTATCGAGCGAAAAAATATGGTTACAAAAAATAATATGGTTACCATCTTTTAAAAGTTCAAATAAATCAAGCTCACAACCTAAAGTACAAACCAATTCCAACCAACGAAATTCAAAGTCTTGAAGAAATTAAACAAAGTTCAATTGTTCAAACATTCAAAATGTTCATGTAAGTTCAAACAAAATAAGTTCAAAGTCTTCAAACATTCAAAATGTTCCTATTGTTTCTAGTAGAAAAAAGTAGAAATGACCAATTTAGGTCAAAATCAAAACACAAAATATAAATTAAAAACTTAAAACTCAAAGGTAATAACAATAAAACATTAAATAAAAAAATTATATATATACTCGGTAACCATGGTATTTAGATTTCATTACCATTACCGTACCACCTTCACGTGGTTACCACCACGATGGTTACCACCATGTTGGTTACCACAAGTGTGGTTACCAACATAGTCGGTTTGTGGTTGGTACGTGGTTGGTATGACAATTTTCGTACCATTTGCCAGCCCTACATAAACACAATCGTCATTCCATCAAGTTCAACCATTCATCTCATTGCCACGTTCCGTAAGACCACATCATTCTCATCGTTCCATTCAACCACATTCATATTTTCGCAATAATAAATCCGCATATCCATTTCTCAAAGTTCATCATATTCATCATAGCTTATAAGGCATAAGTCAAAAGATACGTAATTCTAACATCTCATCATGCCGTTAGTCATTCATTCATGCCATGCATTAATCCACACAAATCATGCTATCAATCAATCAATCATATCAACATGCTAGTTAGTCCTCGATCACATAATTCCCAAGTTAGTCCCAAAACCGCTTCGAAATTCGAATAAACTAGTTAGAAATTCCGCCCTTTTAAAAATGCTCGTGAAATTCCTTTTTTGATTTAAATCCGACAATACCCTTTTAAATCTCCAAGTTTCACAATATTTTATTTGTCTTAAATCACCATGAAATTGTATCTTTAAATCTTAACAATAATATTTTATATTTTAATCTCAATAATATTACATAATATTTCAAATACCATTTCATTTTAAAAACTTCATAAATTATTCCTAAATCCTTTAAAATCCCAACCATTTTTACTTGATAAAATCAGCCTCTTATTTTATAAAAATTACAAACCGACCCCTTTATTTTGTAAAATACCAAACCGACCCCCTCTTGTTTTTAACCTCCCAAAACCGAACCCATCCTATGAAAATAGACCCAACACTTTTGATTTTAAAGCAATCAGATGTGGCCCAAAAATCTGCCCCAAAAGGTTTGATTTCTCTTTATAAAAATTAGGCCCAATACTAGCCTCTCTAACCTCTCATCTCTATTCTGTAAAATGAGCAGAAGGTTTCTTTTAAAAAAAGGGAGGGCCCACGCCTATGTGGAAAATGATATGGCAAGGGGGGAGGATGATACACATACACCAGGTGTATATTGGTGTATCTTTTTTCCTTGTGTAAAATTTATCCACTAATTTTAAAATTGTAAAAATTAACCCTAAAATTTTTCTTTAAAACTCTATTATAGCCATATTATAAAGAATAAAGCCTAAAAATTTCAATAACCACTAATGATACCCTAAATTTTAAATGGTGAACCCTAGAAAAATAAATTTTCAAAAAAAAAATGGTGTATACATACACCAAGTGTATGTGTAGCCTTTTCCGCATGGGGGGCCCGCCAAGTAAGAGGAATGGGGAGGTGGAGACTGAACACTGTTCATCTCCATTTCCATCTCCCTGTGTTCGAAAACAGAACGGGAAGAAGGAGATGAAGGGCGGCTTGCCGGCGTCAATTCCGGACTCCGACTTCAACCCCGATCACGACACCAACAAAACAGGCACACACGCAGCAGGAAAGGGAAAGAAGAAGGAGGAAGGAAGAAGGCTCACGAGGGGCGGTTTCGTCTCGCCGGAAACGAAGCTCGGGGAGGCGCGTCCGGGTGCGTCGAGGCCGAGTCTTCGAGTGAGAATGCCTGGGAGAGATGGGGAAGGTTAAAGGCGGAGCCTTGCTCGGTTTGGAAGTGAAGAGAGGGAGAGAACAAAGCTTACCGAATTTTAAACGGAAAACAGGGAAAAGAGGGCGTCGGGGCTCGATCTCGGCCTTTGGGCTCTTCTGGGCGGCGCTGCTGCCGCTCGGGGCGTCGAGGGTTGGTGGGACGAGTTATGAGGGATACTGCTGCTACCGCTGGTGGCTTCGAGGTGGAAGGAGGGACGAGGAATCGGTGGTGGCGATGGTGGTTATGAAGATGGAGATGGAAGGATGGAGCTGAAGCTGGTGATGAAGCGTGATGGTGATGGTGAGGGAATGGTGAAGGTGAAGAGGAGATGGGGATTTCGACGGGTGATGGGGAGCAGGTGAAGGGGATGGTTCCATTTGAAGGTAAGGTGAGGTGATGCGATGGGAGTGAGTGAGAGTGGAGTATGTAAATGGGCAATCAAATGCCCGGAAATAAATCATGAATACGCGAATTTCGAATCCAAAAATAGGTTCTCGAAGGTTAGTTTCCCCGACTCTCGCTTTCTCGATCCATTAGATTTTTAAAACAGAAGAGGATATCGTCATCCAATAATTATTTTGAATTTTTGAGGTAAAAAGACGGAAATTATTCGCCAAATTTTATATTTCGGTCGGAATCCGATAAATTCGTTTTAAATTCAGTTTAAATTCATTTTTAATTTCCTGTTTTCCAGAAATTTAGGATTTTAAATTCCGAGCTTTTACAGGTCTGTTTTTTTAAGGTGGGTTTTTTTTAGATTATAGAGAGATAGAAGGTGGAGATTTTTTTTAAAAATAATCTTGTCAAAAGATCTTAATGGTGTTCGGTGGTTATAAGGTTTAAAGGATGTTTTTTGTGGTAAAAAGACTAAATTGTTCAGTGACTTGTGGTTCTCCCAAAAAAAAGGGATAAAAACTTTGGAAGCTTGCCCCAAAATATTTTTTTTCATGGAAAATAATCACCTGTTGGAATTTTTTTCAAAATATTAATGAACAAAATAAATAATTAACAAAATATTCAAACTTTCAAAATATTTACAAAAATATTCATTTTTTTAGGGTTTGTTAGAAAAATGCGGTCTTATACCGCGTTTTATTAACAAGATAGAAAACTTAAAATTAGAGTAAAAGCCTAAAAAATTACAAAAAAAAAAACGCTATCTAAAATCGTGTTTTTTTTCATTAATTTTAGGGTAAATTACACATAACCACCCGTAAATCATACTCCCTCCGTTCAACAAAACTTGACGTTTTACTATTCATGCACGCTTTTTTAGGAGCTAAAAACTATATAAAATATCGACTTTTTAAATAATTTTTTTTAACAATTTCGTAGTTATTATTAATAAGTACAAACTTGTTAAAAAATTTTTTTAAAAAAATGAATATTTTATATAGTTTTTATCATTCTAAAAAAGCGTGCGTGAATAATAAACGACAAGTTTTGTTGAACGGAGGGAGTAATACTTTTCACATAACCACCCATAAAAATTTAAATTACAGTAAACCACCCATAAATTAGTTATCTTTACATAAGACCACCCACCCATTAAAACTCTATTTGTTTTGTTTAAAAAGATTACAATAACCCTAGCTAATTCAAGCTTATTTTTATTTAATGCAATGATTTGTTTTCATAAGACTTCCCATTTGTTAAATAATCCGGTTTTACTTTTACCCTTTTAAAAAAAGATAAATTATGATAAAATTATTCATGTTCGGCTAATTTGTCAAATGATATGTATAAGCTTAGCTTATTTTTTAAATGATATGGTTTGTAATTTAAGATATGAACTAATTTACCTTTCTTTTAAATCAATAATCTTGTTTTATTTTAGAGTGTATCCCTATCTTATTCAACATTTGAAGGAGAAGAGATTGTTACGAGTTATTGCAAGTCTGGACTCTTCACATTGCAAATCCAATTTAGATATATATTGGTTGGAGTATTTAGGGTGAGTTTGAATTTCATTCCATTTTAATTATAATTCAATTATTTACCTCAGTTTATGTGAGCAGTTGGTTGTATAACTAAGAATCTCTTAAAAATTGAGGTAAAAAAAGTAATTTAACCAAATAATCATATACATCGGGATAAAACCATTACATTATATATAATTAATAAATTATGGAATCCAAACACACTCTTAATTTACCTTAAATTTTTTGTTTACCAAAGACGACATTGTCTATTTTGCATTATAAACATAATACAATTGGAATCCAAACACTTAGGGGTATTTTAGTCATTTTAAACAAAACAAATAGAGGTTTAATGGGTGGTGGTCTTATGAAAAGATAACTAATTTATGGGTGGTTTACTGTAATTTTAAGTTTTTATGGGTGGTTATGTGAAAGGTACTATAATTTACGGGTGGTTATGTGTAATTTACCCAAAAAAAATATATATTACAAGAGACGCGGTTTCAACCCGCGTCTCCTCTTCGGAAGAGGAGGGAAGAGGATCCTCTCCTCGTAATTTTTTACCAAATTACATAATTTAATCCAAAATAAAATTAATTAAAAAACGTGGTTTTAGACCACATTTTTTTGTTTTTTTTTCTGGGCTTTTACTCTAATTTCAAGTTTTTCACCTTGTGAATAAAACACGGTATAAGACCGCATTTTTATGACAATCCTGCAAAAAAAATGAATAATTTTGTAAATATTTTGAAAGTTTGAATATTTTGTTAAGAGTGAGGCTAGAGGCAAGAATGTCCGAATGACTATTGACAAGATAAGTTCACCTAAATTACCACATATCCTTTTCATTTTTTCCGAACACATTGCAAAAAGACCCAAAACTCTCTTTTCCCGAATCGAAATCTAAATCTGTCGAACGAATTGTTTTGATCGGAAACAACCTAAAATCGATGAAATTAATCAAAATATCAATTGATCGACATATGAATTGGTATACCGCTCTCTTTACATGATTATCGAATGGCGATTTTTGGTCTTCGTTCGAAAAAACTGTCGAAGGAAGGAGCTCGGCAGGTAGGAACGAGGTACATGAAAGACCTCGGCAGGTTTAGACGAGGTGAATAAGTAAACCCGGCTCCTTTGGGTGAGATTAATGAGGGAGCTCGGTGGATATTGGTGAGGTTATGAAATAGCCTCTTTGACTTAAGCCGAGCTTCATAAATTTCCTCGGCTTCTATTGTTGAGGGTTTGTGATTTAGAAATTTGTTTTCACATGTATTGCATAAATTCCTTAAATTATGTAGAGGTATATGTGATGGGTCTTGTTATAATGCAAACTCATATGCTTATAAGAATGAGACAGACTAATTTACTAAATTAGTTTAGAAAATGTTGTTTCTCCCACTTCTGATTGTAACTATCAATGACTAAATCAATATCATAACTCTATCTAAAGAGCGAATTAGTTGTTCTTAAGCAGACATGAAACAGATTAATGCATATTTTAATGTTTTGTCTTCCAATAATTGTTTCAAGTGACCACTTCCCACCTATCCTCAAAATTAGTTTTGACATGTTCAACTAATTAATGAAGTTAAAAATAACTTAATTACAAAAATAGAGAGAATAGAACGGAGAACAAAATCACACTATTAAGCAATGATCTGCGAAGAACTCAAGGAGAAGTTGAGAATCTCCACACTGGGAGTGATGAAGAATTCGTTCCATTGTATGTAAATTATTTCCAATGTAGTTTTAAACTCATTATTGAATACAGGTTGCAGTTACACAGAATACCTTATATGTAAATAAGAAAAATGCAATTACTTGGAGCTACATTACCTATACTAATCTAAATAACAAGTCATTGGTAGTGACTGTTGTTATGCTATGGAAATATAATGTATTAGCAATAGAAAAAGAACTTCATAGTTAAGGAGTTTTCTTGCATATCGTGTCTTAGAGAATATGAGCAGAAGTGAATAGAATGGAAATAGAATAGAAAATATGAACAATACAACATCAACAGTTGTCTCGGCTAGTCCTTTGAAATACACAAGAGATCCATGAATGAGAATCGTTCGGTTAAGGTACAAGTAATGGAATGATACACTCACACTCTCGTGTCGAGCCTCGCTCATAATGATAATGTGTTGAACTGCCATCAAGCTACATAAGAAGTATCTCTATAAGGTTATGGATACTTCTTTCTTGTATCCATGCCATGGTTGCTGTTTTTGTTGATTTTGCTAATTATTTCTGATGAGAACCAACTAACTTATAATGGGTGGTGATACCAAGAAAAGAAAATTCACAGTCTTTTGTAGCCGCGTCGAAGCTCATTTAACCCGATGCATCACCTTTCAAGCACTTATGATTTCGAACACCCGAAATGGAAGGACAACTAGGAATTACATCCACGTTGCATTCACGATGGTTTCATGAACAAATAATATTGATATATGTCAGCTCAACAAGTAATATTGAAATCTTAAATTACCTCTATTGATGTTACATTCACGACGAATACATCTATTCATGTTAAATTGATGGTTGTTTTATGAACAAATAATATTGAAATCTAAAATTAGTCAATGAAAATCGTTATCCAATTGGTTCTACCCCTACGCATACTTCACAACGTCTTAGGTTCGATTTCAAATAACCCATGAATTTTTTACTTCAATTTTATTTTTCTTAGGATATAGAAGACTCTCGACAAACTCTACCGAGCTTATAAAAAAGCCTCGGCTTGATTCGTTGAGGAAATGTTGTGAAAAATAAATGGATTGGAGGGAAAAAAATAATGTTGAATTTACCACAGCGACGCCTACAACGCCCATGATGGTTTTGGAGGGAAAAATAAATGGATTGGGAGGGAAAATTTAGGGTTTGGCCGCCAATAAATTCTATATAAGACCTCCATAGTGGTACAAAGTAGTCACACCTCCAAAAGATGGCGGAAAAACACAAACAACATTTTCGCGACCTTGTTGAAGTTCGAACTTTCATGCGGAATTTGATGGAAGAATTCGGCCCATCACTTGTCGCATCGAACATTGGCAAAGGAACGGAACATTCGCA
This sequence comes from Persicaria maculosa, assembly GCA_963922045.1. Lineage (NCBI taxonomy): Eukaryota > Viridiplantae > Streptophyta > Magnoliopsida > Caryophyllales > Polygonaceae > Persicaria > Persicaria maculosa. Next base: position 31,666,816 of record OY998262.1, read on the forward strand.
AAGGAATTCGGCTCTAAGTAATTGCATTTTTCTTATTTACATATAAGGTATTCTGTGTAACTGCAACCTGTATTCAAGAATGAGTTTAAAAATACATTGGAAATAATTTACATACAATGGAACGAATTCTTCATCACTCCCAGTGTGGAGATTCTCAACTTCTCCTTGAGTTCTTCGCAGATCATTGCTTAATAGTGTGATTTTGTTCTCCGTTCTTTTCTCTCTATTTTTGTAATTAAGTTATTTTTAACTTCATTAATTAGTTGAACATGTCAAATCTAATTTTGAGGATAGGTGGGATGTGGCCACTTGAAACAATCACTACAAAAAAAATTGCTTTAGAGACGGCTCTCTACCGTCGCAAAAACTAGTATTGTCGTCGCAAAAAATCATTTGCGATGGATATGCGACGGCAAATCATCGGTCGCTAGCCCTAGGGTAGCAAATAATCCTGAGCGACGGCATATGCCGTTGCAAAGTATTTGCGACGGCATTGGCTGCACCTGAAATTCGGCCAAATGGCTTAAAACACCTTTTCCCGCCCTTTTTCCCGCCTTTTTCTTTCTGACGCAACATGGCTTTTTTGCAACGACACACACATACCGTTGCTAATGGGTTTATCAAAAAAAAATTTAGAAAAAATAAATGAGAAATGAATTTGTTATAATAGCCTATGCGGGACTTGAACCCGCATCTTTGTGCGTGAACACATCGCTCTAAACCATTTGAGCTAATAGGCTTAAAAATTAACAAAAGAAACTCTAATCCATCATTCAATCATTCATATCACTCAGCCCTTTTCCTCCTCATTCATCCAGCTAGTAAGTGAGTGATTAAAAAGAGCATGTATTTGTCCAACTGCTTAGTTGCTAATATCTAGAATAAATATTTTCTGGGGTAAGAAAACATATGGTTAAGCAATATTAATATCCAATGCAAGTGAATGAAATATTCAAGAATCAAGATACCTCCATAAGTAACATATTAAAGTTAAATTAGGACATTTGGGTCCACAAAAGGAAATCTATAGTACTTTTCTAAAGATTCAAGTTGAAGACTATATGATATTTTTTTCTCATCTCTAACAAGACTTTTCTAAAGATTTAAGACTTTGTGATATTTTTTGCTCATCTCTAACAAGACTTGGTGATGTATCTCATATATTCAAGACTTATTTTTAATCAGACTTTGTGTAACTTATGTTATCCTAGTATTGATGAGTTGTGAGATGGAAATGCTAGTCTTAGGCCTGTGTTTTAGTTTAAACCGGAAGCCTACAAGAGAATTATAAGCAACCTAGCAGTAAAGTGAATTCATACCTGGCACTAACACTTGTACCTTTTACACAATTTACAAATTACATTAAAGTGACTCTCGCTCAGAACATCTTTTTCTTATTTGCTTCCAAAGAATTTGGTGGGAAGGGTCAAACAGACAAAGAGACGCACACTCTGTACCGTAGAAATTGCATTGGCTAAACACAATATTCACTAGTCTTAATTGATTACTGAACTTCTAGAGTCTCATGAACCACCTACTTCGCACTCATGTTTTTCTAAGGAATATAAAATGTATGAGATAGACTTACTTTCTTCACAATCTCAAGCAGAATCTTGTTTATTTCTTTGCTGCTGGCGACGCAAAGCCTTCCCTTGATGTCCTATTGAAGGAGTTGCTGATAAAACTTTGGGAAAATATTTAGCAAGTGCCTTCAAGAAACAAGTTTCTAACGGTTAGAAAATCAGACTATGATATGAGCACTTTAGCTAGGCTGGAAAACATGGGATGGATCCTTGGTAAAAAAAAAGGCAGAAGTAACTGGATGGCTTCTAAATGCCGAAATAGATGCTTTAATGATAGATGTCGAAACAAACATTATAAGTTTCCCAGTGTCTAAAGCAAACAGTGTACAACAGGAGTCAAGAAGAAGAGCAATAAAAAAAAGTGATTGAATTTCATTTTAAGTGGAGTTGTCTCCCGTAGAGAAACTTACTTTCATCACTCAAGAGTCAAGAATAACCACACAAGCCACATTTTAGATATTTGCAATGCTTTAAAAGATCTCGATTAGATAGGGTGTGGATTAAAGAGTAAACCATACTAAGAAAACACACAGAGATCCAAAGCCTCAGGGAAACCCCAGAACTCAGAATTTGACTAGGGGTGATATACGAGGCGAACGAGCTGAGCTTGACATGTTCAAGCTTGGCTCGTTCGGGAAACGAGCCGAGCCGAGCTCGAGCCCAAAAATTATTCGAGCTTTTTTTGGCGCTCAGGCTCGGCTCGCGAGCCTAGAGGTAAGCTCGAGCTCGGCTTGTGAAGGCTCGAACAAGCCAAACGAACGAGCCTGAGCTCGTTCAAGCTCGTCAAATGGGCTCGTTCGGCTCGTTCGAGCTCGATTCATAGCTGAAACATATGCAATTATAGCAGACCATCGGAAACCAATTCGCCCTCATTCAATCAATGACAGTACAAATTCGTCTCAAGTTTAACACAATAAGATGCTTTAACACAAATTGCAACTAAACCTTTACAAATTGTAGACAAACGATTTCATTTCAATCAATAGCCCCAATTCATCTTCTTTCAAATGAAAATAACGAAAAAAAGGAGAAACACCGAACCGTCACTGCCGCTGACAATAACGTTAGAGGAAGGAGGAATCAAGCCCGCCGCTGTCAGGAATAATCGAGATCGCCGACGGGAACATACCTGATGCTTCAGTAGTTCAGTAAAAAAGCAAAAGAAGAGAGAGGAAGCCCTCAATCTCGATTGAACAAAGACGAAGCTTCTGAAATCTGTAGATGACGGAGACGAAGAAACTCGGAGAGACGGATAGGCAAATCGGCTATGGAAGAGACTCGAAGAGAGATCGCATAGACGGGAGAAACGTAGGGGAGAGAGAGAAACCAGTAGAAACTTGGACGACTAGGTTTTACTCCGTATTAGGAGAGAGAGAGAGAGACATACGATAGAGAGAGAATGAAATCAATAGGAGGGAGGCACAGACGAGCTTTCTTTACTAAATTGGGCTTTATTTACCAAAGCCCAATTGATTAAGTAATAAGGCCCAATTTATTTTCCTACATTTGCAGCCACAGGACGAGCTTTTGAGCTCGGCTTGGCTCGAGCTCGACTCGAGCTCAAAACCTTGTTCAAGCTCGGCTTGTTTAAGTGTTCCGAACGATCCCGAGCCGAGCTTTCTCGAGCCAAGCCCGAGCCGAGCCCGAGCTGTTTGGCTCAGATAACAGCCCTAAATTTGACAACTAGAACACATGGCTAATCCCTTTATTTAAACACTCCTCACCAGGTCAGTCAACTCTTCACCGGCCCAACTACTGGATGCCTGATCCCCACTTTCTTTCTCACTCACAATCACTCATTGTCCCTTAGATGATTAATTTTCCTAACGTAAGGATTCTTGCATGGGATTCTTGATGCAACCAATCTTCTGAAATCTCAATGACATAAAGGTAAAATAATTTATCTTTAAAAGAAAAATATAAGTTTGTTTTGAAAGCTGACTAAAAAAATCCTTTTTTGTCAAATGATATTGAAAGAAAACTTGTAAGCTATTTCATTGCTTGATCTGCATCAAGATTCAGCTACATGCATATAATTCCTAGGGGAAAACTGTAACTACAACACCATGAAAAAAAAGCACGTATTTTTCCAACTACTTGGTTGCAAATAAGAGTGAATATTTTCTCAATCAGATAAGCAAAGTACTTCGCTAATAATTAAATAAACGAGTCAACATCAAAATAATTCACTTTTAGAAATACACATCAGAAAATAAACAATAAGAACTCGGTAAACGAGTCAATATGCTTCAAAATAACTTAGTAAACCTTAGTTATCCTAGTGCCAGGCTTGTTCTATAAAACCAATAGCACTTACTTAAATCATTAGTTCATTAGCAGTATAGACAAAAGCTGGAAGTTACTAACTCATTTAGTTAACAAAGGATGGTCATAGATTACTAAACTAAATAAATGATAGGTGAATCAAGCAAAGACAATGCCCAACAAAGAAGCACAAAAAAGTAGCAGAAACAAAGAGCAACATAAACATCTATGTTAGCTACTATCATGCCCAATCTCGGCACATAAACATCTATGTTAGGGAACATAGAGAAGAAAACAGATTTTCCTCTATTGCTCAAGTTTATATCTTAACAGAATCACAACAAAGTAGAAACATGACTGGATTTCTAGCAATGAATCATTAACAATATAAGAAAAACAACATATGTAATTGGTATTCTTCTTTAAATTAAATGTGTGTTTGCCTTCTATCAACAACAATGGTATGAAGAGCAATACAATTCTAGATGATATAGGTTCTTCAGAAAACAAAGAAGACAAAGCATTCATGTTTCACATCATTCAGGATAAAAACAGGTCAAAATAAAATACCAAGATCAATAACTCAATGTATATATACATGCCATTCATAGCCTGGTCTGTAGCTGATGCAATGGCAAGAAGAAAAAAAGGATAGATATTTTACATACTGTACCGACTAGCAATCAACACTTAAAATTCAGCCATAGGAAGGATTAAGGTGGTCACCAATCAACACTTAAAATTAAAAATGCCTGTTTCAACTAGCAAATTACACACAAGGCACAAGCAAATCCAAAAAATTTAGAAATCCAAGCAATACAATAGCCAGATCCAGTCATGCAAACCACTCATGTGGCCAAATGATGAGCAAAAAACTAAAATTTCACAATTAAAATCAAACTACGACGCAACTCTAACCACATACTATCAAACGAAACAACCAAATTAGAAGCATCATCAAGGAAAACGAAGGCCAGATCTGAAAAATAAGAGACGTGAAGTGTTAAGGGAAACAATACCCCATTGTCAGTACTATCATTGCAAATTCGACCGAGTTTTTGAGCTTGTAAGATCCGGCCACCATACCACTCCTTGAGCAATGAAAGGATGAAGAATCGGATACCGCCAGTTTGATCTCCACCGGTATTTGGCTTGAATCGCTTAAGTTCTGAACACCTTGGCCACCATAACATCCGGCGGCGCCATCCTTGGTCACGCTCCTTTCCTGATGCTCCGGCCATTACCTGAGAAATCAGAAGAGAAATCAGATGATTCGGGAGAAGACGAAGCAAGGGAGAGTCGATGGATATCGTGGATGTGTAGATGCAGGCGAGAGTTGATGTATCAGATTGCAAACGATAAATAGAAGAGGAAGAAGAACAAATGATGACATGGTGGATAAATCACTGGATAGAATAATTTCTCTGAAATTAGAGTTTCTTTTTGGGATTCAAGCTTTTGATTTCTAACATGCTTATGAAGAACGAGATTAATGGAGGAGTTAGGAGTTGGGAGTGGGAGTGATTCTAGATCTATAACATGCTTATTTTTTTTTAAGGAAGTGATATTTCCCCCACCAAAATTTACTATTTCCACCACAAAATCATTTTTTTTCCTTTTTATTTACATGAGTGCGCTTCCTAAGGCGCACAGTTTTTTTAAATGATTTTAATCTATTTTAAACTGGAATGGATTTGATTCTACCAGGGCACCTCCGGAGACATGATACTTCTACGGCTTTAAAGGCGCACGGTTTTGGCTTGTAAAACGTACACATTTTTCATTTTTTCCAACTGCAGTGTGGTGGGCCTAGTGGCTTTGCTACGCCTTGTGAGCCGAAGGGCTACGACTTATGAGTCATACCCTTAAAACGTACACATGTTGTAGTATATGTTAACATTAATCTGAACTAGTACAATTTCCGCGTCATGACGCGGTTTTGTAAAACAAAAATATTAACATATGTGTGTGTTATAAAATGCTAATAAAAGTTAAGATAAAAATCATAATTTTTTTTACCATTGTATCTTTTAATTCTCAAATAATTTTTTTTAATCTCATCTAAATTATAATACATAAATATAGATATTTTAAATCACTCAGTAACCATAATATCAATATCATTGTAACTTTGTTTAAATTTGATGTGTCACAACCAATAGTTATATTCAATGTTTTTAATTAAGCTCAATAATTAGTACATAAATTTGAGTTAAGTCAAACAGTTATGTTAGATTGAATTCAATGTTCAGTACAAAAGGGAAAAAAACATGATTGATGGAAATGAGGGGGAGGAGAGTAGGATAAAGCGGGATTGGTTGAAGTTGCTAAAGTGAAGGAGAATCCGATACCTAAGCAAAGTCTTCTAAATTAAAGTAGTATATAGATATAGATTACATTGCAAGAATTAAATCAATAACGATCAATTTAATATATCTATCCAACGGATTTAAATTGAAATTATTAAAACTGTTAAAAATTAATCATTTGTGGGGGTTTATTTTTTAAATAACTTTTTTGGTTGTTTGGATGACCAAAATACACAGAAACATGTTAAAAAAATAAGCTACAAAATGGAGGTTATTTGGGTGTTTATTCTCCTTTTTATCTTATTTGGTTTGAAAATACCACAATACCCCTAATAACAACCAAATAAACTCTACTTTTTACAAATAAATTGTTTTTCTCCTCATACGGAAATTATCTTGTTGTTTAAATTTTTAACTACTTTTACCGACAGTTTATAAATTTTACCCTGTTTATAATTTTAGTCAGTTTATTAACCTCGTCCCATACGAACCCTGGTTTTACTAGATTTTATCCGATTTTACTTACTTAAGAGGCGTTATTGGGATTTGGGAGGAGGGGAGGTTGCAAAATCAGATTTTATTCGATTTTATCCGATTTTAATTACTTAACATGTCAGATATACCTAATAAATATACTGGCTAACTACATAAGCAAAAAATGTGACTAAAACACGTTTCGTACGTCGCACGTGCATGCTCACTAGTAACTTCTATAATACGGAGTACTAGTTAAGATTCGCACTTCTATCAAATATGTAGTATTTGATAAGTGCTATTTTATTTACATCTAGATTATTTTTTATGGAAAAAATTATTTATATAAAAATTAATTATTTAATAATTTTTATTTTATTTATATCTATATTATTTTTTGAGACCAAAAATAATCTATATTTATATTTTTTATTTTTTATTTATTGAAATCTATATAAATTATTTATAATATTGTATTAATGTATTCTCCGTATACGGACGGGACCTACACTAGTTTAACATAATCGACTTGTGCTTTTATAAGTTTAATTAAGTCAATGAATTTATATAATTATTTTTTTAACTTAGTTTAGCCTATAAAACAATTTATTACGGGCTACAGGTTTGGAATATTTTTCAACTTTATTTAACAAGTAGAACAATTTAAGGATGATGTACCAATCACAAGTTGGTGTAGTGGTTATGGGGCTACATCCCATGCCTCGAGGTTCGAAGTTCGAATCCTCGTGGAAACATGGAGACGCGTGTGAGTTGGAGGGTCAACCCCTTAAATGGGCCTACAGTAACCCGATCCAGATGTAGAGTGGGCTAAGCCCACTTGAACTGGAAAGGATCTAAAAAAAAGGATGCTGTGATTAAAAAAAAAATTAATGATGCCACTCATAAGGCATAACCATATATGCCTCCTAAGGCGTACAGGTTGATGAAAACAAAATTAACAAATCTTTTGGGGTGTAAATAGTAATTTTTAGTGGTGCAAAGATTATCACCCTTTTTTTAATTGATTAAAGCTAATATTTTGCAACTGCAACACGTTTCCATGGCAAAGTTAGCAACATCAACGCCTTCACGTCACAAATGTCATCAACGGAGCCAACACCCGTCGCACAGCCGTTGCAAAAAACCCTGTATTTGCTACGGAATATTCTAGCCGTAGCTAGGCCTGGTAGCAAAAGCAATTTTTTTTTGTAGTGAATTGCTGGAAGATAAAACATTAAAATATGCATTAATCTGTTTCATGTCTGCTTAAGAACAACTAGTTTGGTCTTTAGATAAAGTTATGATATTGATTTAGTCATTAATAGTTACAATCAGAAGTGGGGGAAACAACATTTTCTAAACTAATTTAATCATTTAGTATGTCTCATTCTTATAAGAATATGAGTTTGCATTATAACAAGACCCATCACATATACCTCTACATAATTTAATAAATTTATGCAATACGTGTGAAAACAAATTTCTAAATCACAAACCCTTAACAACAGAAGCCGAGGAAATTTATGAAGCTCGACTTAAGTCAATGAGGCTATTTCATAACCTCGCCAATATCCACCGAGTTCCCTCATTAAACTCACTCAAAAGAGCCAAGGTTACTTATTCACCTCGTCTAAACCTGCCGAGCTCTTTCATGTACCTCGTTCCTACTTGCCGAGCTCCTTCCTTTGACGGTTTCTTCGAACGAAGACCAAAAATCTTAAATCATCATTCGATAATCATGTAAAGCGAGCGATATACCAATTTGTGTGTCGATCAATTGATATTTTGATTAATTTCATCGATTTTAGGTTGTTTTCGATCAAAACAATTCGTTCGACATATTTAAGTTTCGATTTGGGAAAAGAGAGTTTTGGGCCTTTTTGCAATGTGTTCGGAAAAAATGAAAAGGACCTGTGGTAATTTAGGTGAACTTATCTTGATAATATCCCTTTCTCCATCTTGTCTAAAGCCCTTATGTTTTGTTAATTATTTATTTTTTTCATGAATATTTTTTAAAAAAATTCCTCTTGTTGCAACTCTCGAAACTCCCACAAAGACTCTTACCAAACACCATAGCTTTATCTTCTTCTCTTTTTTGGAACCCCCAAAACCCCTAAAGAGCTACCCCTAAATCTAATACCAAACACACGCCTAGTCTCTTCAAGGCAACTTTTTTTCATAGAAAAATCGGAGCTAACTATCGAGCCTTTTTGAGGTAGATACATTGGCGGCGTCAAGGGGGGTCTTGGGGTCACGTGACTCCCCCCCCCCCCCCCCCCCCCCCCCCCTCCAATCTGACAAATTATCTAGGTATACACTATTATATATTAAGAATACAACAAGTTAAATATTGATTCAATGTTTGTTTATTGTATTTTATATCCTTATTTTGTTTTTTTTTCTTCAGCAATTTCATTTATTTATTTATATATTTCTTTTTTTTTTAATGGAGAAAAATAACAGAGTTTTATCATAAATCAAAGTAATGTTATCTTAAAATAACATCACTTATAATTATCATATTACATAGAGATCATTATACTACTTTAATCTAAAATAAAACCGTATATATAATCATGTCCCCCGTTAAAACACCGTTATCCTTACTTTGTTAGCTTTGCGCATTCATAATGTATATCTAATCTAGACGAAGTTGCAATAAAGGGTTGCGGACAGCTAGACAAGCCTGGCTGATCTGGTCTTTGAAAAAACAGATACAATTTAGGGAAATTTACATAAAACCACCCTTTAAATATAGCTGTTTTCACTTAACCACCCCTTAAATTCAAAATTACAGAAAACCACCCTTTAAATGGTCTTTTTTTACAACTCACCACCCATTCATCTATTTTTGTTAATTTATCATTAAATATATTATATTTAATATTTTTAAACTCAATTTTGATTGTAAATATATTCGAATTTTGAATTTAAGGGCTCGATAATATTTTTTAATTTTTTTTATCAAAGATAATTATTGAACAAAAATATTTAAACTATAGACGAATAATAATATTTGTAAAATATTTAAAATAGAAATAAATAAGAGTAATTTACATAATATTTTAAAATCTTATAAACATTTTCAAACATAAATTAAGATAATAATTCTAGGCTATATTTATTTTTATTTTTTTTAAATAAATAAAATAATCGCTAAAATATAATCGAGTTTTTAAATTCAAATTTTGAATATATTTATAATCAAATTTGAGTTTAAAAATATTAAAATATAATATATTTAATGATAAATTAAGGAAAATAGATGAAGGGGTGGTGAGTTGTAAACAAATACCATTTAAATGGTGATTTTCTGTAATTTAAAATTTAAGGGGTGGTTAAGTGAAAACACCCATATTTAATTGGTGGTTTTTTGTAAATTTTCCTAAAATTTAACCATGTGTAACTGAAATTGCATTTTTCGCAGCCTCTTCCACGCAAAATCGATCTAACAAGCAATGCATAGCAGCATGCATATTTCTTTTCACACAAGTAGAGAAGCTGGAAAACCCAATGGAAAAAATGTGTTACAAGAGGAAGAGTTTCTCCGAATCCATTTTAAAAGGAGAAGATTATTAACCAACAGAACAGGTGTTGATGAGTAAATTAACCCCTCGTTTGTTTTAATATAAGGAAAGGTAATGGTTACCCTTCCGAATCTAGTCCATTTTTAATTTAAGATTCATTGATTATTATTCTAATCATTACCTTCCTTCCCTCATTTTACATACAAAATCTATTTCCTTTCCCCTCATTTGATTGCCTACTTTGAGCATAGGGTAACCATATCCCCTAGGATGCTCTAACTATTACCCTCTCCCCTTCTCTAGACTCACAAATGTATGAGAGTCCGTCTCTCACGCTTTCCCACCAAAAAATAAAATTTGATTCCTTTCCCTTCTATGTCTTTCTACTCAAACAAACAAGGCCTAAATAAGAACAATAAACTAGTAAGGATCATTATAAGACTTCACTTTATCGGAACACATGACTGAAAGATGAACAAAAATAAAATTGTACAATCGTTTTTGAGAGGAAGGTATTCACTGGTCTGTCTTACCATAGCGCATGAGCTTCGCTTGAAGCAGGATTTGTTCGTATCATTACGAAGATGAAACATAATTCAGACTCTCTAGTTCAGGGAGAGAGAGAGAGAGAGAGAGAGAGAGAGAGAGAGAGAGAGAGAGAGAGAGAGAGAGGTGAGGCATTTCACCTGGCAGTGATTTTATAGGACAGAAACTGAGTATTCTTTCGATCTGGATCATGGTATATGAATAAATCAAACGCCCTACCAGCAAGGGCGGAGCCAGAAAAAAAAATCCGGGGGGGGGGGGGGGGGGCTCAACTATATTTTTGATTTTTTTTTTAAAAAAAAATAAGATACACTCATTGTTGTAAAAAATATAGTAGAAAACACATTAAATTTATTATTTAAATTGCTATTTTAAGTATAAAAAGCTAAAAGAAGGAAAAAAATCCATAAATGAAGCTATAGGGAATTGAACCCAAGACCTCTTTATTCAAGTTCTCACCTCATACCAACTAAGCTAAGCACACTTGTTGATCTATTACTCTTTTTAACTATTTTACCCCTTAAATTATCAAAAATTACAAAAAAATACATATTTTTAATTTTTTTTTACGTTTCCCTCCGGATCAGGGGGAGCTCGAGCCACCGCATGCCCCCCTCCCTTCGCCCCTGCCTACCAGCTACCAGAATTTGTTTGCATAATACCCACACAATCATCCACTATCAATTTATCATTAGGCTTGCAAAATTGCAAATATATGTAGTGGGCCAAAAGGATTGAGCCATACGAAAGAATGTAATGGGCCGAAGGCCCTAATTAGAAGGATTTATAGGTTGAAATGTGTAATATAGACCTTATCTTTCCTACCTTCTTCTTCATCTTCTCTGTTCTCTCTCTTTCTCTATCTCTCCCTCAATTTGAGCTTTTATAGCTCTCTCTATCACATTAGGTCATAACATATCCCAAATAGGATAAACTTAAAATTTAACAAAATGAAAAGCAAGTTCGAAAATTTAAAATTAAAGAGACTACTACAAAAAACATGTTTGTGACTCGATCATCGGAGCGAAAATTATTCAGTTTTTATGTCCACATAAAATGGACGTCGATTTGATCACTTTTTGGCCAAAAATTTCATGGAAAGTTTTTCACACAAAAAGCTCTGACTCAGTCCTATACATTATATAAAAAAAATGTTTGGAATACATTGAACAAAAATTACTCATTTTCTATGCACACTGACAGCTAAAACCGATTGGGTCACTGTTGTGCCATTAGGACGCTTTTTGGCCTAAAAATTCACGAATTTTTTTTTGCACAAAACCTTCCATTATGTCTTATACACTATAAAAGCATGTTTATGACATATTTCAACAAAAATTACTCAATTTTTACGCAAACCGAAAACTGACGCCGATTTGGCCACTTTTGGGCCAAAAAAATCACAAGAAGCCTTTCGTGTAGAAAGATTCAGTTATGTCCTATACACTATAAAAACATGTTTGAGATTCATTTGAGCGAAAATCACTCAATTTTTATGCATACTTAAAGTTGATGGCAATTTGGCTACTTTTGTGCCGATTTGGTTACTTTGTGGTCCAAAATTTCACAAAAAGCTTTTCATGCAGAAAATTCTCATTATGTGCTATAAACTATATAACCATGTTTGGTATTCATTTGAGAGAAAATTACTCGGTTTTCTTGGACACATAAAGTTGAACTGTCAAATTACTTGTTCATATAATTAGATGTTTTTTTATGTGAATTGTTTTTTCCTTTGGATGACAACAGGTGGTTTGGTCACTTTCAGTTCATGTATTAGGTTGATCATTAGGCTTTGAATTTCCATGACTTTCTTATATTGCTATTATCAATTATGTTACCATTTATGTCGTATGCAGGTCAAACCATGATCTTTGTTTATGAACTAGTGATGACTATTTATACCTCATATTACATAAAAGAAATAAAACTATTGTCAATGAGATCATGCTAGGAAGACATTGATGACCTAAAGCTCTATAATCTAGGTGCTTATTATTTCTAGTGAATTAAGTCCAAAAGTAACATATTGTTATAAGCTAATTCTGCGGGTTCGACACTTTCCTTATACTTACATCTGTGTGTTTGTGTGTTGAAGTTGAATAAATTAAATTTTGGCATAGGTTTGGAGTTGTTGGTTGATTTACACCCCACACAAACGCGGATCGTCAAAATTTGGCGACCATTGATAAAACCACGAGAGGACGTGGAGAATATTCTTCGCACTTTGCATGTAAGAAGATTTGACTGAATCAAACTGCAGCCATGGGAGATAATCAAGATGCTGCAAATTATGAAATGCAAGCTAGGATTGATGAACCGGAAGAAAGAATTGTTGCTAGTGAGAAAGGAAGACAAGAGGGTAGAGATATCTTGAATGCTGTTAATACTAACACCACGTACGGTATCTATTGACGCAGGACCATGTACATTAGACAAACATGATTCCAGATTGGCACACATGCTTATATGAATCGGTTTTAGTGCATGTGTATATATCCTTAAAAAAACTCACAGTCAACCATTGAATGTCACACATGCTTATATACATCAGTTTTAGTCTCTATAGATAGATAGATAGATAGATAGATAGATAGATAGATAGATGTCCTAAAAAAATTAATAATAATAATAAAGTCTAATTGAATAAATATATTTACATTGATAAATTTTGATATAATGATAGTAGTATATTTTTATAACAAAAAAGTTTAATTAGTATTTTTATAATTATCAAATAAAAAGGAATATATTTGTATTGTTTTTATTTTTTAAATAATAATATATAGTACCAAACGTTTAAACCAATTATTATTTAATGATTATTGTAAGTCTTGATGGTTGTTATTAATAATAATATTTTTTTATTCAACGATAATGATAATAATAATTAATAATAATAATAATAATAATAATAATATAAGCGAGTTTATAGATTGTGATTTGCAACTCCACTTCCACTCTGCATCAACCTCCCACATCAGAACAGATCAGAGCCCTTCGATTCCGATCAAAAGCACGTGAAAGTGCAATCTCAAGTATTCCAACTCTTTTTCCCTTTTCATATTGCTCGTCGATTTTTATTCTCCCTCTTTGGGTTATAGTTGAATTGGGCATTCCAATTACTGATCTTCTCGTTGATGTTCGTTTTGGGTTTCAGTCAATCAAAACCCTAACAAGTAACAGCTGCATCTCTGAATCTCAGATTGAATCAAACTTTAAAGCACCCACCTCGTGGTTGACGTGAATCCCGAAGAAATTTCGTTCCTTGATTGAGATCTACTCCAAATCTGTTCGACTATGAAGGGTAAAAAATCAGCCAAATTAAACGACCAGCACCAGAACGGTCACTTGACCCCTTTCAAATTGGCCAAGCTGTTCGATCCAGATGCTTCATGGGACAAGGTAATTCGTCGTTTATGCGTCTGCTTTGAAGCTCTACTGATCCGATCCAGTTCTTTTTATTTAACCTTCACATTAGGGTTCTCTATCAATTCTCGATTGGTTAATTTAGGGTTTAGATTGCCTCCTAGGGTTTCTGCTGGGGATTAAGATAGATCAATTTTATTTGATGGATTCTGAATTGTGGATGTAGTGCCTTTGATTAGCTGTTTGAAAGCACCGGTCTTTCTAAATCCGAGTTCCTTTTCCTTAGAATTTGTGGGTTTAGTGTAACTGCCCTTTAGTTTATAAATCGGAATTGTGATTTTCAGCGTTCTTTGTTGGGCAGGTATTGGTTCAGTGATATGTTAGATGTACTTTCCTACTTTTGCTGTGGAATTTCACAACAGTTTATATGCTTAATTTTTCCTCCCTCTTGATTTGATTCAGGATCAACTTGGGGATGTTTTACATTGGATTCGACAAGCAATGGGGCTCATATGCGGATTGCTATGGGGCGCAATTCCTTTGGTGGGAGGCATATGGTTCTTCGTGTAAGTCAATCCGATCCTTGAATGAGCTGTTTAGCCCATTCAGTTTATATGCATTTGCCTCTTTTGAAGAGTTTGAAGCATTGAATATTGAACCAGCATTGGTCGGATTTGAAACTTTATGATTTATTTATTACGAGAACGTGCTTGTTTGCTACTTGCTGGGCTTGACAGCTTGTTGCTTTGTTGGATCACGAAACTTGCATTGTTCATTGTCCAAAGAAACGTTCCCAATTTGCGTTGACTAATTTACTTCCACTGATAACTAGATGGATTGCGTCTGACTTCATAAATTACCAATTAAGTAGACACTCAAAGAGTTCTCCATATCAGTTTGGGACTCTTGTTGACTTCATTTAACAGAGTTTTAGGGTTCAGTTTCGGATTCTCACCTGTGCAATGTACAAGAATGAATGAAAAAATCAATGTAGAGAATGAAATAAGTGCTCAGAATGTAAGATCACAACATAGAGTCCTTGTATGGCCTCATTGCAGTTATCATCCAAAAAAGAAGGTTCTGGATATCGTAGTTCATGAAAGTGCATAGTACCATCTCTAAAGTATCTGATCATTTAATGTTGTTAACTGAAGATTCAGAAACATTCATCTCAGAGTTGTGGATTAATTTTCTACTATCTCAAATTCGTGTTCAGATTCCTTGCTGTATCTACTGGGATTGTCTATGGTTACTACGCAATGATATTGAAGGTTGATGAAGAAGAATTTGGTGGACATGGGGCTCTACTCCAAGAAGGACTCTTTGCCTCAGTTACACTCTTTCTGGTATAATCCATTCTCTCTTGGCATTGCCTTATATTTGGGTCTTGTAGCTGTAGTCATTGAACAATTCTTTTTTGTTTTTTCTCCTTGTTGTTCAGCTTGCGTGGATTCTAGTATACAGCTTGCTGCACTTTTGAACAGCTAGCAGGGCTTGGCATTGTTGGCTGGCGCAGTAGCACCATCCTTAGTCATTGGGAAATCATCTTGCTAGCTACATCAGACGCCAATTTCTCGTCTTTTGACTGTAATTTTGAAGAGCTCTTTTTTTTTTATAAACCCTGCTCTTTTTTAGGCAACAGTGATTTTATTTCATGATGTGATGATTCTTATGAGTATAACTTGTTTAATTTGGATTTTGACCCAAAAAAAAAAAAAACGTTAGTCTATGGCTTTAAAAGTCTTTGCTTTATTTGTCTTTCACTTAAAAGCCTCTGCTCTTGAATCGTCCCTGTTTGGAATAATGAATATATGTTGGGTAATTGTTGGCCTATGGATTTTTTATCCCGGTGGAGTGCTCGCATTGTTTCTTATTGGCAAGCTTTTGGCATTGGGTCTTTTGGAGTTTTTGGGTTTATTCTTACAAGTTAAGCACAGTTGAGAGTGCTAATTCAGTTTGATGTTGCTGCTGTCATTTGGGGAAGCTGCTGCTGAAATTTGCAGGAAGTGAATTTGTAAGCATGAGTAATTGTGCGGATAAAACAAAGGCGGGGCAAGCTAAGGGCAATACAGTGGGTGCTATTACTGATTTTTGGCAATCAAATGGGTTGTCATGACTTGTGCTGCACAATTTGGAGAGCTGCTACTGTCGCTTACGGACAACCAACATTTGCCAACAAGCTCTCCGTGGCTACTGGTGGTTGATTCATTGTATCTCAGAGACCATTTTTGGATAATGTCAGTTTGAAGGAAGGGTGACATAAGCGCCAGCTAGGCAATCGTTTTCTTTTATCCTGGAGTAGTTGCACATAAAAGGGTGCAACTTGCTATTGCATATGTGAGTATAAATAGTGCTACTACACTCGTTTTCTTTTAAGAAAACCAATAATATACTCATTTTTTACTAATTTATCCTCATTTATTACTCTATTTTTTTACATTATCTAAAACTACAACTCACAACACATCAATCATGTCAATGACATTTTCGTAAAGTAGAAACTAAAATAACTACAATGACATATTTTTATGAACAAAATCGAACCTCTAAAATAACATATTTTCACGAACGGATGGAGTATGAGATTAGTATAAATAGTGCATATTGTAATCATTAGAGGGTATGTGGAATCATAATGAAATTACTCCGCTCTCTTATGTAATCTTCCCTATCTATGTCTTCACTCTCTCTTACATCTCCTACCTCAACCTCTAAACTCTTTATCTCTTTCAATCCCCTTCATTTCCTTTCTTAATTTCCCATTAAAGGCTTAAGCCTTCCTATCCGACCTTCGGAACATCATATTGAATGATGTTGGAGACTTCTCATGGCTCACACTATTTATACCAATAACTGTGTAAATTTGATAGGCCTACCCTTTTGGTCTCGACTCTTGATCCTTAAGGCTCAAATAGATGAGGTTGTTATAGCGTAGCAATTGTTTTTTTACCACATTCTTTGATATCATAGAAAATTGTTACCAAACATTCTCTATTTTTGTTACTTTGGAGACATAGGATAAAACTGAAATTATATAATCTCCTTATTGTAAACTCAGTTAGCACTTCATAGTTGGATCTTTTTTTTAGTATTAAGTAAAAATTCGAGCTCAGACAAGCTTAAAGCTCGTGACGGTATGTCGTCTGCCGATAGACCGTCAAACATACAACATAACAACAACAACAACGACCCAATATATCCTGCGAAAGATCAGACAATACAAGCAATGAAAGACGAATCAAAGCAGACCTAAAACTAACGGGCAATACAAGCATTTGTTGGATCTCGTTGATCCATATGATACATATAACTATATAAGGCGGAAATATAACTCCTAAAAAAAATTGAAGGAGACGTTATTACAAATTAATTACTAGTTAAACGTATCTATAAAGATTATCATGATTTTCCGAGCTAATTTAGATTAAAAAAATCACATTCATAAAAATCTTTAAATTAAAATTATGAAATTATTTAGATGTTTAAATTAATTTTGTATTTATATTATTATAAAATTTCCAGCCAACTTAACACATTAAACTTCATAATTTCTTCACATATCAAATCCACGAAGTTGAAATATTAAAATTTATATTGGTAAATAATATATTAAGGGGATTGCTATAAGGACAACGATTTTTTCGCCAACCGCATGGCAGAATCCACCATCTCCGGAAATCCGTGACAACATAACGCCCACAATCACTGGAAACCAAAGTCAGCACGTCTCTGAGGTTGACATGTCTCTACCATACCATGTCATCCTCGTTGTCACCGAAAGCCAAAGATGGCATGTCCGTCACCGACACATGTATTAGATGTCGATATATCCCCTTACAAGATGTGCTAGAAAACAGCTTTATAGCCATGAAGTTAATAACATAAGTATCGAATTTAGCCTCGAAATTGCTCTTGAAATAACCACAAAGTTAATAATGCATCAAGTTATGCCGATTCTGGAAATTGGTGTCAGCTAGTCTTTTATCGACACCAAAATCCGGTGAATGCACCATGCATTTGACGATACGAGATTGTGCCAAAAGCAAGCCGGTATATTAATCTCCTTATTGATGACTTTTCTTCCAAAATTCCATCCATGTTTGCAAATTGCAATTAATGTGTTCCTTTTTTCATAGTCGATAGATATTTTTACTTGAAAATAACCTATTAATATCTCTTTTAAGAGTAGGTAGACATTCTACCAACTTCAAAATGTGGTGTCAATTGACTATTTTTATACAAAAACGTCTTTTAACTTTAAAAGTCGGTATCATAACTATATATTTGATATATTTTGATTGTGTTTATAATAACTTTTTAACTTTTAAATCTTACCAAATTAAGACAATTGACTTTTACTAAATTTATCATCTCGCATAGTTATAAATTTATATATAAAAAATCAATGGGAGGAAATTAAGAGAGCAATTTCAAATTTCAATACGGTGTTCATCATCTAGGACCATGAGGGTGCCACAATGGCTTGTGACGGTATTCAGTGTGTGGACTCAATTATGGACTTGCAGCGGAAGCCATGGTACTAACGGAAGACATCATCAAGGCTAAGGATCTCTGACTTGCAAACATTGTGGTCGAGGGCGACAACTTCATCATCATCAACTGTTTATGTAGGTTGTGAAACTGTGGGGGGCCACGGGACATTGAATTTTTGATCTCATATATTCTCTTTCTCCCCCAACGCTTCGACAGTGTCCAATTCAACCACGTCTTTCGAGAGATCAATACGGTTGTCGTCAATATTGTTGATCTTCTCCACTCAATCCCCTCTCATAATCTTCTCATCAGTGATCTAAATCTACACACGGTCCCTCCCAAATCATTACCTAATAAAACATATGGGGATGATATGTACACCGCTAATTTTTACTATCTCCAGTACTGCTAACCACCGCACCGTGTTGTGATGACTTGATTACGGATAACCGAACCCACCGTTTTATGATGCAGTGGGTTTAGGAGATTGAGAAAAAAGTCACTGCTGTATGGTGCGATGGGACGAGAGATTGGCATAATCCACCGTTTTATGGTCCGGTTGAGCTAAAAAAAAGGATAAATATAGATTCCTGGTCTAAGAAGACAAGATATCCGTATTGGCTTGATGGTTTCAAGGTGCTCTCTAGTAAGAAGACAATATACAGTACTTGACTTATTTATAATAGGGTATGATAAATTCACCGCTAATTTTTACTATTCCCACCGCTAATCACCACATACCTATGCGGTGTAACACCCCTTCTTAATACACTGAAGAGATGTTGCAGCGCTAGCAATTACGCAGACTTTAATGTCTTTATAACCGACTTAGGCTTATAGGGACATGCAACCGTGCTCCCATAAACAAGATGATGACATAGTGACATACAATATTAAATCAGCGGAAGACTTAAATATAAAATAATATTATGAAATAAATTAAGTTACCCAAAATAAAAGGGGTCCAAATACAATAACTTGAAATAATAGAATAGTAGCAGCGGAATAAAATAAATCCCATAAATTCTAAAAGTCTGTACCTTAATTCAAAAACACAATAAAACTGAAAAACAATGAAATCCTTTATTCTTCAGCGCCTCAAGACCGTCTACCTAAACCTGCGGATCGACGGCTGAGGTGTAGTATGCAGACCAGGGACCCCAATCGTCCAAAGGAGAAAAATAGGAAGGTTAGTCTTTTTACAAGTAGCAAGTAGCAGAAAGTAAAATGTTCAAGACTCCGTCTACCACCCATTGACCATAAAAGGGTATTGGTGATTGTAGACTAAAATATGAATTAGGAGTAAATATTTATGTGGAACCTGACTCGATTGATTGTAATAAAATAAAATAACAGGATGATCCACAAAGACCGAGTGTTTGAATGGGATGCGGATCCGGAGATCCTTGGGAATCATATTCCGAGTACGGAAAGAATATGATATAACGTCACTGAAAGTGGGTCACCTATTAGTAAGGAATGTACAACACAATAATAGTAATAACACAATTATACACAACATTATCGTTTACTTAGGACAAGTGATACCGGCCTCGGCCGCATATACTGGGTGGATGACCTACTACCCTTAGGTAGATGTACCCATTCGAGAGATTTGCAATTTCGAAGAGGCATCTCATGAGACGTTTATAGAGCAAGGTATAACTGAACCTTGACCTGACTTTACCCTTTTTCCATTATTTAAGACACATCATAATCACAATAATAATAATAACAGCACAAATGGTATAAGTACCAATCCACAATTACATCCTAGGTGACCACAAAAGGCATAATGTACACTTTAGATCTATAAAGTGCACGAAATAATATAACTGACAAGCATGGATATTCAAAACCGGTAATATACCATACTTAACTAGCATAAAGGAAACAAAATGAACAAATCATGCTTTTTAGGAAGTTCGGGCATTTATTATAATTTTATCAAATCATAGGATCAAACTATATTACCCGAGTTGTCATACTATGTGAGATTTAGGGGTTGATAAATAGAAACAAATGGAACAAACTTGCATATTTATTACAAACTCATAGCATGGATTTTATAACGGACACAAAAGGTAATAATTGCGAAAATGCACGAAATTTGCAGAAATGCACTGATTGAACCAAACTACTTGCCTTAATCCGACGAAATGCTTATTCGTGGTTGAGCAAAATAATCTGATAATGGACCCTTGCTTTTCCAAAAAGCCAACCCGATTCTGTACCCACAAAATCTCAGGAGCTATAAAGGTTGTAAACCAAACAGGACTCGAAAACGTCCAAGTTTCGAGCCTATGATCCCTTGATATGGTATGAATTAGTCAAGTTCGAGGATGTGGTGCGATCGCCTCGAAGAATTTATGAAGAAAAGAATAGATGAGTTCGACAGAGGGTGTTGCAAGCTTTCTGATGTAGTCAGAGTCGTCGGCGTCGGACCGCGGTGCTGGTAGTGGCGAAGCCCGAAATTAGGCTTGTCGAACACAGTTTTGCTGGAACTTCCGACTTCGTTTTCGAGCACCTCCCGATGACCTGCTGCTATGGGGCCTTCACGGTAGTTTCCTGGGTGTTGGAGGAGACCTGTGGTGGCGGCCTTCAGCCCTGGTGTCGCAGGAATCGCGGTCGGAGGTGATCGGAGGTAGTTGGTGATTTGTGATCTTCGGTCGCTGTTTGTGGGTTTGTAGAGAATGAATGGGAAGAAGTTCTGGTAAGAGGGTTAAATGGAATAGAAGTCTACAACGTTCTCTTCAAGTTGACCTAATTCGGATCCCCAAAGATAGAGATTTGAGGTTGAAATATTTGGCTATAGATTGCTAGTTATCCTCCGTTAGAGATAGATTTTTGTTAAATAAAATCCGATTCTTCTCTTCTTTTCCTCCCGTGTTCAGATGTGCAGTTGCTGGACAAATTCAATTCGGAATGGGCCGGCTATACTTCGGACTAGCCCCAAGAAGTGTATATACCCACACACTTATACCGTATTATATACGATTATACATATGTGTAACTATTTGCGTATATAAATAATGAGTGTGTATATATGTATATACATATATAAAAATCTAGTTATCCACTAATTTACCCATAAATAATATATAAATATTATTTGTGAAACTTTAATTTATTTAATTTATTTAAATAAATTAATTTTCCACATTTCACATTATAAAATGTGAAGTAATTATCTTACGAACTTGACACATTAGGAGAAAGGAAATAATTCCGACTTTTATTTAATTAAATTCTAAAATTAAATAAACGAAAATACGAGGGTATTTCATATCCCCCCCCCCCCCCCCCCAAAAAAAAGTTTCGTTCCGAAACTTAAGCAGAGAAAAAATAAGGAAAACTCTCTCTCATATCCGCTTCGGTCTCCCACGTCATTGCTTTAGTTCCGTGCTTAGACCAGAGCACCTTTACTAGAGGCACAACCTTATTCCTGAGCTGCTTCTCCCGCCGCTCTAGAATGCGAACTGGTTCCTCCTCATAGGTTCTTGTAGGACGGACCTCAATATCTTCATAGCTCAAGACATGAGATGGATTAGGCATGTACTTCCGAAGTAAGGAAATGTGGAAGACGTCATGTACTCGATGCGCGGTAGGTGGCAAAGATAAACGATAAGCAACTGTGCCCACCTTCCGGAGAATCTCAAATGGTCCTACAAAGCGAGGGTTCAGCTTCCCACGCTTCCCAAATCGGAACACTCCTTTCGTCGGCGAGACCTTCACAAATACTTTCTCACCGACCTGGAACTCTAGGTCCCTCCTCTTGCCGTCAGCATATGCCTTCTGTCGGCATTGAGTTGCCAACATGCGCTGCCTGATCACTCCTACTTGCATGGTAGTCTCCTCTAGAAGTTCGGGCCCAAGAATGAGTGCATCTGCTGCCTCATCCCAACATACTGGAGATCTGCACTTCCGCCCATACAGAGCCTCAAACGGAGCCATCTTGATCGATGCATGTCGGCTATTGTTGTAAGTGAACTCAATCAAACTCAAGCTGGTCTCTAACGTTTGAATAGTGCGTTCTGACTGGCCATCGGTCTGTGGATGGAATGACGTACTAAAATTCAAGGTCGTCCGAGGGCCTCCCTGAAGTTCTCTCCAAAACTTGGAGATGAATCTCCCATCGCAGTTTGACACAATGGTCTTCGGGATACCATGGAGTCGTACGATCTTCTTCATGTACACCCTTGCTAACTTCGGCACATTCCAATCACTCCTAATTGCAATAAAGTGCCCACATTTGGTGAGTCTATCCACTATCACCCAAATGACGTCTTTCTGCCCTTGGACTCGTGGTAGGCCTGTAACGAAGTCCATTGAGATATGCTCCCATTTCCACTCTGGCACTGGAAGGGGCTGCAGTGTACCTGCAGGTCGTCGATGCTCAATCTTCACCTGCTGGCACACCAAGCATCTAGCCACAAACTCGGCTACGTCTTGCTTCATCCCCAGCCACCAATAATTACATCGGAGGTCTTTGTACATCTTACTCGACCCCGGGTGAACAGATTAAGCCGAATAATGAGCCTCATGGAGTATGGTCCGTCTAAGCTCCCGAACATCTGGAACACAAATCCGCTTCCCAAACCATAAGGAGTCATCCTCCTGAACAATAAAACCTGGGGCCTTGCCCTCAAAGAAGTCGGCACACAAACATACCAACGCGGTATCTTCGACCTGCGCTTCCTTAATCTTCTAAAGAAAATCTTACTGCACCTCCATCATACACAGCTGACCAGGATTCTTCTCAAACCACACCTCAATACCCAACTTCCGCAAATCCTGGCGCAAAACAGGCCACTCTGTCAAACATGCGATCATAGCCTCATGCTGAGACTTTCGGCTCAAAGCATCCGCTACAACATTGGCCTTCCCCGGATGATAGAGAAGTTCAATGTCATAGTCTTTGATGAGCTCCAGTCATCTCCTCTAACGCATATTGAGCTCCTTCTGGGTGAAAACATACTTCAAACTCTTGTGGTCTGTGAAGATTTGGCAGCGAACACCGTAGAGGTAGTGTCGCCAAATCTTTAAAGCAAAGACCACATCAGCTAGCTCCAGATCATGCACTGGATAGTTCTCCTCATACTGCTTAAGTTGCCTAGAAGCATATCCTATCACCCTGCCATTTTGCATAAGCACACAACTCAGACCTTGTTTGGAAGCATCACTGTACACAATGTATCCTTCTCCATCTCTTGGCAATACTAGAATTGGTGCAGTGGTCAACCGTTTCTTCAGTTCCTGGAAGCTCTGCTCGCACTTCTCATTCCACACGAACTTCTGAGACTTCCTCAATAAAGAGGTGAGTGATTGGGCAAGTTTCGAGAACCCTTCCACAAACCTCCTATAGTATCCAGCTAGTCCCAGAAAGCTTCGAACTTCCTTCGCATTCTTTGGCTGCGCCCAATGCTTCACTACTGAGATCTTCTGAGGATCTACCATCACTCTCTCCTTAGATATGATATGACCTAGGAAGGTCACCTGCTTGATCCAGAAGTCACACTTGGACAACTTAGCATAGAGCTGAATGCTGTCGCAGCACTGTCAATGCGGTTCGCAGATGCTCCTCATGAACTTCCTCACTCGGAAAGTAGATCAAAATATCATCGATAAACACCACCACAAACTTATCCAGATAGTCATGGAAACACTTGTTCATCAACTCCATAAACACAGCTGGTGCATTGGTCAAACCAAAGGGGTGACATATGATATGGAGCTCTTCCAATTGAGACTTCAGCTCCTTCATCTCAAGGGGTGACATATGATATGGAGCTTTGGAGAGTGGAGATGTCCCTGGTTCCAGATCAATTGTGAACTCAACAAAGCGCTTCGGTGGTAACTCGGTAATGTCATCAGGAAATACGTCGGGAAATTCCCGAATCACTGGAATATCGGAGATTGTGACCGTCTCGGACTTAGAGTCCGGTAAATAGCATAATAGGCCCATACATCCTTGTCGCAGCAGCCTCGCTCCCTGCATCATGTTAATAATATGGTCGTTCCCAACGGAAATGCGCCCGTGGAATTTGCACACGCAATGTGCCATCCGGTGATAACGTCACAATCCTCCGCTCGAAGTCAATCACCGCGCCATGTTTCCCTAACCAATCCATACCTAAGATGATATCCCAGCGGCATAAGCGGAATCACCACTAAATCGGTGTCGAACTCTCGACCCCCAATCGTGATAGGAAATCTGCTCAACACCTTCTTTCCTATCATTGTCCTCCCATCAGGGAGTCCGACTACAAAAGGATCATCTAAAGGCACACTACCTAGTTTAAGCCTATCAACAAGCTTCTCAACAATAAAGGAATGGGTAGCACCAGAATCAAATAAAATATCGATGGACTCGGTATGATGGTAAATAATACCTTGAGTCACTGGTGCGTTAGCATCTACCTCCCGCCTCATCACATATATGTGCTTCCTAGGGTTGGAAGGCCCAGCTACATTTCTTCCCCTGTTCACAGTCAGTTGCGATCCTGTAGGAGCCCGAGTCCTCTGCTGAAAGGACTGACTGTTGCGCTGTTGCGGTGGAGGCCTAAGTTGTCCCTGATTTTGAGTCCTCGGTGCAGCAGCCGATTTCTGGTAAGAACGAGACTCCTGATAGAGTCTATTTTAGTCATATAATTGCATATTATATTAGGTTATTTTCATGCATATTTTACATATTTTATAGTTAATTTGTATTATTTGGTTTTCGGAGTCTATACTAGTATTTTTATATATTTCAGGTATTTTCGGGTTCGATCATATGAATTTGGAGGTTGGGATCAAAATTGGGCCGTTACTTAATGAATGGGTCGATGAAATTCATACAGGAGGAAGCCCACGTACGGGCCTGAGGCGCCAAATGTGTGAAATTGGAGTACCGAAGGTTCATTTTTTTTTTTGAACCAGAAAGAATTTGGCAGTTGGCGGAGTCAACTAGCCAAGAGCATCCTTTCGGATGATACTACACAGAATTGAGTCTAAAGGGTAGGTCAAGCCGGAGAAAACAATCCCAAGGTGAGATAGGCGGTCAGCAGCTCGATTACTATCCCTGAAAACATGAGAGATCTCAAAATCTGAAAACATAGTCAGAGCGCATAGAGTGTCGGAAATAAGCATCTCTATCTCGCCAAAGCAAGACGCACCTGCCTTAAGGCTTTTGATAATGCTAAGATTATCACCTTCAATGCAGATACGCGGAATATTGAGTTCTAAAGCTTTAAGCACACCTTTCCACATGCCAAATCATTTCGAGCCAATAACGGAAGAGATTGGGGAGGGTCCAGATTCTGCGTATATCGTACAACCCAAACTGTCTCTAATAAGGAATCCATAAGAGCCTAAATTGTTAGAGGAAAAGGCTCCATCAAAGTTTAGTTTATACCAATCATTTCTTGGTTTAGTCCATTTTGGTGTGCGTTTTTTGGTCTTCCCGTGGTTGGGTTCTTTGTTATAAGTGACTTGTTCTGAGTTTATGTCATTAGTTTTTTATTTCTCCCGGTTAGTTAATTGATCTTTTGTGAACGAAACTATTGTTTTAGGATTAGACTTAACATTGTCAAAGAGGGCTTTGTTCCTAAAGTACCAAGAACACCACCAAGTTGTAGCAAGTGATGAAAGTTCGGATTTGCTTAGAGAGGTATGGAGAGCGCACAGTGATTCATTTATGTTGGTGGTAGTGTCATAGACACCACAAAGTGTGTTATAGATTTTTGGGGAGAGATGTTGTATTGTTTGTGTTATTATTGGGCAATGAAATAACAAATGGTCAGTGTCCTCAAAGCACATACCACAAAGAGGGCAATCCGTGGGAACGCCAACTCCACGAGAGGCAAGTTTGGCAGATGTAGGTAGGCCATTTTTGGAGATTCGCCACAAAAAGTCTTTGACTTTCGGGGCTACATCTAATTTCCATATCCAATGCAATTGCGTTGTGGAATGATTTTTGGCTTTGTGTATGAGTTCAATTGCAGAGGCAGTTGAGAACCAACCATTTTTGCTAGGAGCCCAGTATAGCCGGTCTTGTTGGATATGCTTTGGTATTGGTGTTTGGATTATTTATTCCAATGTTTCCCTACTAATAAGGTTGAATAAGTTGTTATTTAGTTTATTGATATCCCATAAATGATCATCTGTTATGAAAGTTCCAACCATTAATTTGTTGTCAATTAAGCTTGGGGTTGGAGCTTGTGTCAATAGGGGGAATCCCCAATCCAAAGGTCGTGCCAGAAGTTTATTGTTTTTCCCTTGGCAATGCCCCAACGTAGTCCACTTTTAAAGAGGGGGATGAGGGAGGTCAGTTTTGACCATTGCCATGATACATTTCCTTTCTTCTCATAATGGAGAAGTGGTTTATCTCTCAAGTATTTTTGGGATACTAGTTTTACCCATGGGTTTTCTGGTTCTGCTAGTATTTTCCAAAGGAGCTTTAACTGAAGAGCCTTGTTCATGTCTTCAGAAAGGCGAAGGCCTAGCCCCCAATTGGAGCGAGATTTGCACACCTCAAACCAGCTAATAAGAGGTTTGTGTTTAGGGCCCTTATTCCAGAGAAAGTTTCTATTGATCTTATCAAGTTCTTTGTGTATATGTGACGGGAGTAAGAAACATTGCATTATGTGTAACGGTTTTGCAGCTAGGTTTGACTTGATAAGTGTGCATCTTCCTGCTTGCGACAGATTGTTTGCTGTCCATTTAGTTAGTTGTGTCTTGCTTGAGTTTGTAATGTCTTCAAAGGTAGAGCCAGTGACTTTACCGGTAATGACAGGACATCCTAGGTATTTACCTAGATTGGTTGTGTACGGAATTTGAAGTTCATTTTTAATGGTGTTTATTCTAGTGTTTTCAGTGTTTGGTGTAGTGTGGAATGCTGACTTGTGAAAATTAATACGCTGACCTAAATGTTGACAAAAATTTTGTGTGATTGTATTGATTTGGTCGCAGGCTGTTTTCGTCACGGAAGCGAAAATGATTATGTCATCTGCGAAAGCCAGAAACGGGATCTTGTAGCATGCTCGTTTGATTGCAATGCCAAGGTGGCTACCTGATGAATTCGCTTGAGATTGAAGTCCTCTGGCAAGGACCTCGGCAACAAGAAGGAAAAGATATGGGGATAGTGGATCTCCTTGCCTCAAACCCTTGGATGGGGTGAACAAGTCGGTGGGTTCATTGTTAACTAGGACTGAATAGGTTACTGTTGTTATACATTCCTTAATCCAACAACAGAACTTACTGCAGAAACCAAATTTATCCAGTATTTTAAGCAGAAAGTCCCAGCGGACCATGTCAAAGGCTTTTTCCATATCGAGTTTGACTGCCATCCATCTAGTAGACCCTTTTTTATGTTGAAAAGAGTGGAATATTTCGTTTGTGATCAGAATGTTATCTTGGATGGATCGCTTCGCTATGAAGGCACTTTGTAATGGGTGAATTAGTTTGGGGAGAATTTGTCGTAATCTGTTAGCTAGGATCTTAGAGATTATTTTATAAATGGTTGAGCAGAGGCTAATAGGTCTGAAGTTGTTAGTTGTTTGGGCGTTGTCGCATTTGGGTATTAGTGCGATAAAGGTGTGATTTATTTGTTTAAGAATTTTTCCACCGGAGAAAAACCCTTTGGTAGCTTTGATGACGGAGGGGCCAACAATGTGCCAATACGTGCGGAAAAAACCAGAAAGGAAGCCGTCAGGGCCCGGAGACTTATCTCTGGCCAGCGAAAAGACAGCAGACTTAACCTCAGAGTTCGAAATTGGTTGGGTAAGCCAATCATTATCTCTGGCCAGCGAAAAGACCCCTGTATTTGAGATGTGGCAGAGTATCGACCGCAAAAATCCGATTTAATTTCCTGTCGAATTTGCGATACTGTATTAAGGGTAATACCTTCTTTGGTGACAAGATTTCGTATTATATTTCTGTTTCTTCTACCGGTTTCCACACGATGAAAGTATTTAGAGTTTGTATCAATGTTTTTGATATGGATTCTCTTCACTCTTTGTCCCCAATAGGTTTTTTGGAAATTCACTAGGTGGTTGTATTTGTTTAGCAGACGTTTGTGCTTCATATCTATGTTTTTGTCGTATTTTGTGAATAGTTGTGATTGTAGATGTTGCAGCTCAGTTTCGGTGTTAGCAATTTGTGAGAAGATATTCCCAAATGTTCTTTTACTCCAAAGCTTACTTTTCTTTTTAAGCTCTTGGAGGCGCTTGACTAGTTTAAAGAGATGGGAGCCCGTAGGGTTGAGCCGCCAAGCCTGCTTAACCAAGTTTTCATAATCCTTGTGTTTTGTCCAAGCTAGTTCAAATTTGAAAGGTTGCATTGTTGGAAGTTCGTTTGGGAAGAGTTCTAAAGTTATTTGAGTGTGATCAGATGTTGTGAAAGCGTGATTTTTGGTGGTTAGATGTGGAAGCATTGCATATATGTTTTTATGCACCAGAAAGCGATCTAACTTTTCATAGGTATTGTTTTCTGCTTGAGAGCTTTTGCGCCATGTAAATTGGTTCCCACTCGTGGGGAGATCTATTAGATCATGTCTTAATATGAAATCTGTGAGTCTATGGAATCTTGAGGGGGTAGGATTGGCCCCTCCTAATTTGTCTGCAGTGCATAATATGTCATTTAGGTCCCCTACAATGATGCATGGGTGGGGGGTAGCTAGGATAATTGTAGAGATTTCATTCCAAAATGTTTGTTTTTGGTGCTGGTGCGGTGATGCATAAACAAATAAGATAGTAAATGTTAGATTGTGATTGTCACTGTGGTATTCTGATAGGATATGTCGTTCCCCCACAGAAATGATTTTAAATGAGTCTTTGTTTAAGTGGGAAGATTTCCACAGTAGGCAAAGACCACCCGATAGTCCAATAGAAGGACAAAAACTAAGGTTATCAAAACCCACACTCCGCCATAGAGATTCCTTTGGAGGTGTTTGGAGCTTAGTTTCTGCTAATGCTAGTATTTGTATGTGCTCAGTTTTACATGTCGAGTCAATTTGAGTCCATATATTTGTTCGAGCAAGACCCCGAATATTCCAGAAGCTTATTTTTATAATATAACAAATGCTTTAATTAGGGGTGCCTTTGGGTATTGCTTTCGCAAAGGGATTTGTTCATAGAACAAATCAACAAACATTGCCAACCAATTAAGCGGCAAGGCAATTTGTTTCTTAGCAGGGCCTTGTTGCAATTTGTTAAGCAAGTAAGCTTTTTCTTTAGATGTTATTATGGTTAAATAATTTATACGTTTAGGTGTGATATGTGTTAATGGGTTATGTTTAATGTCACAGTAGTACAACGGGAGTTGTTTTGGTAAATTAGAATTAATTAGAATGGTTAATTTTCCACTAGATTGTTGTGAGTGCAAGATAGCGGGTGGTTTAGTCATCCAACAGTTTCCTGAGTAAATGAGACAATACAGATGATCAAGAAACATGAAAGTGAGGGTGAAGTGAATTAAAAGATTAATTGAATGTAATATGGTGCTTAGCAGCAGGATTAACTGAATGTGTAATATGGAATCTGATTTATAATAAAAGCATTTAGATAGATGGTTGAGTGAGTTTAGTTCAGAGGAGTTTAAATGGGTTTGTGTTGTGGATTTACCATCATAAAGGATATGCGTTAGTTCTAAGTAGAAGGTAGAGAGGTTGAGAATCCTTTTGCCAGAGTCTTTTATCATCGACCTGGAGGCAATGTTGTTTGAACGGGTGTCCCACGAATGCTTTCCAGTGGGTACATAAGGAGATTTTGGAGTATTGGGGTTGCTATCGGCAGTTGACCCAATATCCATAGAGTTAAGATCAAGATAAGCCATAGCAGGATAAAGCCAAGAGAAACCAAACCAATGATAGAGGTTGTACCTGAACAAGGCCAATTGATTGCAGAGGTAAACTTGGGAAAGCCAGAGCTCAACAAAGCCCAGCCGGACAGCAGCATCAAGACGCAACCAGGCAACGTAGGGAAGCACAGAGCAGGTTGCCCAAGACATAGCAGAGAGAAGATCCCAGGATAAAGAGTGGGTTAATTCAAAACAGATTATGATATGAATATGAGTAGTTGTGTAAGAGCTTAGATTATGCATTTGTTTAGCGAACAAAGGTGCAGATGCGAGTGGTAGAAGCAAATAGTTCTTAAAACTTACAAATCCAAATGATAGTTACAGTTGAGATTTGAGCATAGTGATTTGTGAGTAGAGTATGGGGATTGTCCTATATGTTAAATGTAAATGAGAATCACAGTGAAGCATATGGTACAGAAGTCTGCAGAAATTAATGAGGTAAACCATAGTGTTTGTCAAGAGGGTAATTCGATACGCATAATTAATCCATGGTAAATAAGCAAAGCAAAGATAAGTGCCAGTTGGGTGGGATTGGTTATAATTCCATTTATATATGTAAGAGGGTAGAGTGCCAGTTGAGTACCGAAGGTTCATGGCAGAGTTGCTTACTACCTTAGATAGAATTAGATATATATTATTATATATTATATAGATTAGATAGATTAGGATAGTATTGCTCTATACTATATATACAATTCATCCATTCGGAAAAACACGGAGAGACCGTAGCCGACTGACTTTTTACTTCCTAAACCCTAATTGTGTTTTGTCTTATTTTTATGGAGATCTAAACTCTCCCGTTTCGTCTATGGATTGAAGCTTTGGTTTGATAAAGTTGTGAGATTTCTATTCTTGTTCTATTCCTATTGATTCGTATTGATTCTTTTGCGAATATTGTTAATTTCTTCTAGTCCGTACAACTAGTTGAGATTATTGCTAGGATTTTGTAGATTCCTCGTAGCGAACCTTAATTCATAGTAGCAATCATGCCTTTTTAGGACTCATAGGACTAAACTGGTGTGTAGAGAATCAATTATATGTTGAATGCTGACTCGTAGCTTGGTGTTGCATGTATCCTGGTTAATCCTTAATCTTAATGCTACTATTAGGTTGAATCTTGACCGTGTTAAGGTTATCTAATTAGTAAGGGTTACTAGGACTCGTAGGACTAGTAATTTACACAAGATCAGGACAGGAACAATAATAGGATGAAAAGAGAACTTGAAGAAGAATCGAGGATCAACCGGTCAAATTAAAGTGGATATTTGTAGATGAAACTATCTTCTTAATTGTTATCTCCGTTAACTTGTTTATAGTTTATTTTGTTTTCTTTCTTATTCTCAATCACATAAACCCCCCTATTTTCTCTTAATTGGTAAATAGAGTTAACTTAGGAATAACTTGATTCTCTGTGGGATCGACTCGTACTTATCACACTACATTAGTTAGTAAGTTCGAAATTATTTTGATACGGTTTAGGCGACTAAAAACCGTTCACCAGCACCTCATTCGCAGCCTTGCAGAATCGTATCATATGACCTGGCTTGTCACAACCTCGGCAAATCCTTAGTACCTCCGTGCATGCAGGTTTGATGTGCCCCTCCTTGCCGCAATTATGACATATCACCTGCCTCCCACCAGTATTGTGAGAGTGCCCTCCAGTCTGGCCAGTTGGGGCTCTGCCCCCACTCACACCCCCAGTTGGGGTAGATTCTGTAGCTCTCTTGACACCAGAATGCTTCTGATATCCCTTCTTCCTGTTGGCGAACTCCTGGTTCCGCCGAGTCTCATCCATCGTTGCCTCCACCCTGTACCCAACATCAGTGTAAGCCTCTAGGGTAGGGTAGTCTCTATGCAACATCTGCAGCTTCATGCGGCCAGGTAAGGACTCATGGAAGTAATGAATCATGTCTGCCTCAGTCCTGACCAAATCTCCAGCATAAGGCAGTGACCCATAATATCGAGTCACCAGCGCAGCCATCCTCATTCCTAGAGGAGTAGGAGTCAAGAATTCCCTCCTCTTCTCAATCCTCAACGAATGAGCAAAGTAATGATCTGTGAGGGACTGCTTGAAGGCCTCCCGGGTCGAGTTTGCCTCCCATCCCAATTTAGTAGCCTCCCACCATAATCCAGCTTCGCCCTTCAAATGAATAGCAGTAATATGCACCTTGTCCTGGTCGGTGCACACGATACCTTTGAACAGCTTTTGCATATGGGTCAACCACTCAACTACAACATATGGCTCCCCTGGCCCATTAAAGTCATCTGGCTTCATAGCATTGACTGCCTTGAGTGCCCTGAACTAAGAGTCTCCCAGGTTTGTCACTCGGCCTGGAGTAGGAGTCTATAAGACGGGCGGTGCTTGCCGGGGAGTGTGTACATTTAGCGGTGGTTGTGGGTTCGCTCCGGCTATGGCCTCTTTCACTGCCTAACAAGCAATTTGCCGCATCATCTTTACCATCTCATCACGCCATCTTTCCCCCGTAGTTCTGGTGGACCTGCTTCTATGACTCACAGGACGGCTACCCACACTCTAGCTTGCAACAGGGTTGTGCTCAACCCTATGACTGTCACCACGATGGCTGGTCCCATGATGACCAGACTCTTGATGGTTGTGCTCATGTTGGTTGTGCTCACGTTGGTTGTGCTAACGTTGGGCCCTCCTTGAGCCTCTCTCCTGTTTAACGGCCCTTCGGCGAGCAACTGCAGCACGATTCTCAGCCCTCAGTTGTGCTGAAGCAGCACGATTAGCCAATTATTGTTCCCTGGTCGCATCACCGGTGGGTGGAACAGAATCCTCATCCACCTAGTATATATTCCTTTGGCTCATAGTCCTCTCAGACGGTGTCCCAGGGCGGCGACGAACAGCTCGAGTGTTCATGATCTATACGTCCAAAAATCACTGCCATTAATATTCCATTTATTCGCATAGTACCAATGGTTTAACGAGATCATAATCACTCACAATATTAGAGCTGGCAATTCGGGTTATCCGGTCAGGTTCGGGTCGATCGCATTCGGGTCGGGTCACTGATGAGTCGGGTCAACTCGGTCAAAATTTCTGTGTCGGACTTGGTCGGGTCGGGTCGGTTCGGATTCGGTCAAAATGAAATTCAGATTGGTCGGGTATCGGTCAGAATCGGGTTGGACCCATTCGGGTTTTCGGTCATAATCGGGTCGGTCTCGTTCGGGTTTCGAGTCGGTACTCAGGTCGGTCCCCGATATATCGGAGATATTTAGAATCCGTTACCAATTTATCATATATCATACCGTATTAGGTATATCGGATCAAAATTTAAACTTTTTATTTTATCAAGTTTATGGGTAATTTTACAATTTAAATATTAATTTTTCATGTTTATTTTTAAATTTTGAAGTATAAATATAATACGACCCCGATAAGCGATATTTAGAAGTTAGAACATTGCTTTTGGGTAATCAATTTTATTAAATTGAATATGTAATTCATGTTATTTATGGATTTCAAAACGCATTTTAGTAAAATTAAATATGATTCAATAAATAATCTACTCATTGGCTCGTAAACTCAATGTTGTTAAACTCTCGATTCGATCCTACAATATCTAAAAATGGAAAAATGATCCCGGTCCTTTATTGCGATTATAACGATCCTATAAAATGTCTATTATAAGAAATTTCTAATATTTACCCTTTATATATATATATTATATTTAGTTTATTTTTAAAACTTTACATCTTTATGGGTATTTTTTATGATTTAACATAATATTTATCTAATATTAAACATAGTAACTTCATTTAAAAGAAATTTCATCCATAAGGTGGGATCTTACGATCCTACGATTCGATTATACGATCCGATCCTTACACCTTTTTACCGATCCAATTTAGAATCCCATTTTTTATAACATTGGTAAGCCCATTCTATTTATCATTAATTTCATTGAAATTTGGCAATATATTGTCATCAAAATCATACTTGATTCCCTCTCTAAAATTGGGTCGGGTTGGGACTCGGGTCAGTTGGGAGTCGGGTCGGGTTGGAATTCGGGTCGGGTTGGAATTCGGGTCGGGTCTTATTTGAGTCGGATCCGGGTTGAGTCGGGTTTGTCTGTATTCGGGTTACTTCGGATTTCGGGTTAAAGTCGGTCGGGCTCGGTTTCGGGTTCGGGTTATGCATAACGCTAAATTTTCGAGTTCGGTCGGGTTTCGGTTCGGGTCGGTCGGTCGGGTTTCTCGGGTCGGGTCAGATTTTGCCAGCTATACACAATATCATTATATATATACATATATATATATATATATATATATATATATATATATATATATATATATATATATATATATATATATATATATATATATATATATCCAATTGCATTATATAGTATCAGGTCACTGAATCAACGTTAAAGAGAGTTTAAAACTACCTAATGCGGGAAGTAATATGACACAGAGTTGCTAGGGCATGTATGGACACGCAGGTCCTTTGCCCATTATTGGAATAAATGCTAAGTCCTATAACAAGGGATGAGAAGTCTAAGTATTCCTAGGCTTCCTGCCCTTAAGATTTCCAGTACCCTTGACAGAGTACCATCCTTCTATCCCTTTTTCACTAGAGGGCCAGAAGACAAAGTGCACTCCCGCTTTCTTCAATCTTTCTAGCTTCTGATTCTCATAGGCATCACGGGTCCTCAACGACTCAAGCATCTTAGCGCGACACTCTTCGTGCTCCTGTCCTTCAGGGGTTCCTTGGAGTCGCTTTCCTCGAAGCTCGATGATCTCCTCCATGAGCTTCCCCGCCTCCTCGATATGTTCCAGAGTACCTTGACCATGAACTTGTGAGAATCTAGCCAACCTCCAAGCAATCTCATCATAACAGAACTGGTCATAGGTAGGAACCCATGGAGTAACCCCCACTTCTCGGACAACCATACCATCTTCGCCTCCAAAGCTTCGCGGTGGATGGTCCTTTCCTAAACGAAG
Source organism: Persicaria maculosa (assembly GCA_963922045.1). Classification (NCBI taxonomy): domain Eukaryota; kingdom Viridiplantae; phylum Streptophyta; class Magnoliopsida; order Caryophyllales; family Polygonaceae; genus Persicaria; species Persicaria maculosa. The sequence continues at coordinate 31,702,189 of OY998262.1, forward strand.
AACACGTATGACATTCTTCGCAAGTATTGCATTCGTTGGATCGTAGTCTGAATCATCGCCAGAGTCGCTTTCGAAGTCGATTCTTATGGGCCCATTCACTGCAGCTTCTTCATCCTCGTTCAAAGCAACTCTCTTCCCCGTGATTGCGCTAGCCTCGGTAGAGATAGAAGACACCTAAGTGTAAGATAAAATAGCGGTCAATACCCAAGTTCACTTGCACTTAAAGAATGGAATTCTAACGACTCTACAATTACAGGTTAGGTACTTGAAGGCTTGAATATTTTAAAATTCAAACTCTTTTTACGCGAGAAATAAAAATACATTTTCTTAAAATATTAAATTCATTTTTTTTAAAAACCTTTAAAAGAAACTTTTAAATTCATTTTGAAGTATACAAAATTTATATTTTCATGTTATAAAACTCAAGGCTGTGGTGCGATCGCCTCGAAGAATTAATGAAGAAAAGGACAGATGAGTTCGACAGAGGGTGTTGCAAGCTTTCTGATGCAGTCGGAGTCGTTGGCGTCGGACCACGGTGCTGGTAGTGGCGAAGCCCGAAATTAGGCTTGTCGAACACAGTTTTGCTGGAACTTCCGACTTCGTTTTGGAGCACCTCTCGATGACCTGCTGCTATGGGGCCTTCACGGTAGTTTCCTGGGTGTTGGAGGAGACCAGTGGTGGCGGCCTTCAGCCCTGGTGTCACCGGAATCGCGGTCGGAGGTGATCGAAGATAGTTGGTGATTTGTGATCTTCGGTCGCTGTTTGTGGGTTTGTAGAGAATGAATGGGAAGAAGTTCTGGTAAGATGGTTAAATGGAATAGAAGTCTACAACGTTCTCTTCAAGTTGACCTAATTCGGATCCCCAAAGATAGAGATTTGAGGTTAAAATATTTGGCTATAGATTGCTAGTTATCTTCTGTTAGAGATATATTTTTGTTAAATAAAAGAGAAAATTTGCACCGAAGGCGCAAATTTTCGATCAAATTAATTAATTGTCTCCCACCTCTTTCAAATTAGCTAAAAGTCCACGACCTAAATCTGTGCCCCTCTCCCCTAAACCTCGCTCATAGGTTGACAAAACAATCAGAAATCCGGCTCTTGCTCTCTTCCTCACCGTTTCTATAACACAACACTGTCTCCCATGGCTTCATCTCCGGTGACCTTCCTCTGGCCTCTGGATCTGTAGTCCAGGGTAGGGTTCCGGACACCAGAGAGATTCGACAGCGGCGCGGAACGCCAGATCCAGGATCCGATCGAAGGCGCGGATTTCATCAGCGGCGCGAAACTCCAGATCTAGGATCATCATCACCAGCAGCGACCGGCGCGGATTTGGTAGGGCTCCGAAGAAGCCGACGTCGTTTGCTTTCATAATTGGAGCGTTCTCGTTTTTCCGAATCTCCATTGCTGAAATCGGCGGATGTCCCTTGCTGGATGTTCATTGCTGAAACCGGCGGCTCCGTCGCTCCCTTGCCAGATCTCCCTGGTCTCGACGTTGTCTTTGATTTTGGAGAACCGGTGATTCGATCTCAGATCAGTGCTGGATCATTGTTCCTCCCCCGTACACACAACTCTCTATTCAGCAAATGTGGTAGTTTCAAGAAGCAGAGGATCCCATCCTCACCGGTCACCGTCGTTTTCACGGGACACCGGCCAATCGACACTGGTGTTGTTGGATTCCTCTTCGATTTCGCGACATCCTCCGGTGTTGTCGAAGAATTAGATTGTTGCTTGTGGTGAAGATGGAAACCTAGGTTCACAGGAGGCGAAGATGAAATCTGTTGCCAGATCTTTTGCTTCATCCCAACCGGAAAGAGGCGCAGGTGCGAAGAATCAGGTCGCCATGAACCTCGTCAACACCATCTTTGGTATGCTTTCTTTCTTTTCCTTCTTTGATTTTGTGCTGGCTTGATTTTGCTCTCTGTCAATTGATTTGCCGAGGCTGCGATTGCTTTTGCTCTTAATTTGGTGTTTGTCCTTGAGATTTAGTGTTTGTGCTCCGACTTCGGCATCGTTGTTCATCTGCCACGGTATTGTGCTCTTACCATTGCTATTTTGCTCTCCCTGTTCAAGTAAGGTTGTGTACTGTGCTCTCCCTCTTTCCATGATTTCACAAGATGAAAATCTGCCATGGTACCGTCCTCTTTCCATGATTTTGTGGAATTAAATTGCAATTTTGTATAAGCATATGCGGAAATAGATTGAAGTGATTTGGACTTCTAATGCTTAAATGTGGATTGGTGTCCAAAAAAGGAGAATATATATTTACAATTAGATCAATTTCAGTCAAAGGTGTCCTGCATTTTAGTCTCTGAGATCAAATTAAGGGAATGTGTTGATGATTTGCATTTTCAATAGCAGACAGTGAATTTTCGATAGCATTTCAGCAATTTTTTTGCTTTCTTGAAACTTTTTTTGTAGAATGTTGAAATGCATAAATTAATTCTTTATTAGCAAAATTCGTTATGCTGAAATGCTTAAATTAATTCTTATGAAATTGTATGAGCTACTATATTGGAAATGATATTACAGTTTCTCTCTTCACTGCTTAAATTTTTGTATTGACTAGTTGAAATGAATACCCATTTTTGTATTGACTTGTTGAAATGACTTGCTGAAATTGCGCGAAATTATTGTTGTAATTTGAGTTGTCTAATGTTTTACATGGTTTGAGTTGCGGAAAAAAAAAGGAAAAAAAAAAAAGCAATCCAGTTTCAGCAACACGGTTTCAGCAACTCCGGTGTCGAAGTGGTGACGCGAAAAAAGAAAGAGAAAAAAGAAACAACTTCGGTTTCAGCAAAAATATCAGCATCTAAAACCGGGGTTTTAGCATCTACAACGTTGATGAAACCCCGGTTTCAGCAGCAACAACCCCGATTTCAGCAAATCCGGTATCGAAGCGATGACACGAAAAAAAAAGCAACTCCATTTCAGCAACGCGGGAAAAAAAGTTAAAACAAGAGTTGCTGAAACTGAATGTGCTGAAATCCCTGTTTCAGCAACGTGGTAAAAAACAAGAACTGAAATAAGGGTTGCTGAAACCGAATGTGCTGAAACGGGAGTTTCAACAACTCCATTTCAGCAACGCAAAAAAAAAAAAAAACTGGACAAAAAATGTTGAAACTGGAGTTGCTGAAACCCCTGTTTCAGCAATGCGGTAAAAAAAAACTGAAACAAGAGTTGCTGAAACCGCTTGTGCTGAAACAGGAGTTTCAGTATCAGCACATGCGGTTTCAGCAACGCGAAAAAAAAACTGGAAAAGGGGTTGCTGAAACCGTATGTGCTGAAACAGAAGTTTCAGCAATTCCGTTTCAGCAATGCGAAGAAAAAAATTCCTGAAACTGGAGAGGGGCACGCATGGGGGGGGGGGCACAGGGGCAAAGGGGGGCGGTGGACATTTTGCTAATTTAGAGCACTTGGGAGACATTTTCCTAATAAAGTAAAAAAATTAGGACATCGAAGTAATCACCCCTAAATAAAATCTGATTCTTCTCTTCTTTTCCTCCCGTGTTCAGATGTGCAGTTGCTGGACAAATTCAATTCGGAATGGGCCGGCTATACTTCGGACTAGCCCCAAGAAGTGTATATACCCACACACTTATACCGTATTATATACGATTATGCATATGTATAACTATTTGCGTATATAAATAATGTGTATGTATATATGTATATACATATATAAAAATCTAGTTATCCACTAATTTACCCATAAATAATATATAAATATTATTTGCGAAACTTTAATTTATTTAAATAATTTAAATTAATTAATTTTCCACATTTCACATTATGAAATGTGAAGTAATTATCTTACGAACTTGACACATTAGGAGAAAGGAAATAATTCCGACTTTTATTTAATTAAATTCTAAAATTAAATAAATGAAAATACTAGGGTATTTCATGTGGTGGGTTTAATGACAGTCAACGAACCCACCGCATACCTATGCAGTGGGTCGAGGTGTATACAGACCCACCGCAATACTTTGCGGTGGGTATGTCCGTTCCGTTTGAACCCTACCGCATACCTATGCGGTGGGTTTCGGGTAACCCGATTTGGAGGTGTCAGGTTCAAGGCTCGGATCGCACCGGATGGGTCACAAATCTCACCGCATACATATGCGGGGGGTTGCGATTTTACACAATCGATTATTATAATTTAGAATTTAAAATATTTATGTTATATTTATTTGACAATATCCAAAAAGGCGCGTGAAAATAAAAAGAATGGTAAATGATATGTTTCGGTTAGAAGAAAGAGTACGTATCCCGACAATCCACGAATCGATTCAGAATGTGGATGCTTCATGTCAAAAAAATCGAAAATTGCATAAGAAAAAAAAGAAGACCAAAGTGTGATAAATGTCAAGCATAAAAAAAGCGTGGGTCGAAAAATGTCATACAACGCATTTCGGAAAATGGTACAGACAAAGATACAGCGCAATTCAACATATGGAGTTCGGAAAATGACATGAGAAAATGAAAAGTGCTAATAGGGCAGGGGACAGCCACCATCACGACGGCGGTAGGCTCTATATCGTGCAATCCTCGCCGCAAACTACTCTTCCTAACCGTTCACCGTGCGATCGTGATGCCGTGTCCATGGAATGTAGACTGGAGGAAGAGGCAAACCAGGTAACAACCAAATCTGTGAATAACAGGTGACTATTGACATTAGAAGAGAGAAAAAAAAACATTAACAAATTAATGAATATGAAATTTGAAACGTACCGGAACGAAGTTGTTGATGTTGCCGACTAAAGCTATCCCATCTAACTCTTCATAGGCTGGTACTGACGGGCCCCCGGTGGCGTACAGAGGTAGGCACAACATCGGCATCATCTGTGATAAAATCACCAAAGGACGCTGGTGAAGCGTGGAAAACACCTCGCCCATGACCGGAATCTCCATCCAATACGTAGCATCATGACACGTGCCGAAATAGTTGACCCTCATGATGAGCTCATCTAAGGCAGGATAGTAATGGTACCGATCTGCATGCAGCTGCAACTCAACGGCCAACTCCCGTCGAAATCGAGGACATGCGTGTTGTCCCAAGTTCAGAAGACAAGCAAAAGATCTATACCCACAGTGACCATCACCTGCAACATTTGTGACGGCTCGTACGAAAGTAATCATGAATTCGTCGATGTTGTCGGTGCCCCAATTGAAATCTACGTGAGGTAGATTCTGCGGTGGAAGCGTCGTAGGTGCTGGCGGTGGAATGTCACCTACAAGCTTCGGAGCTGGCTCTGACGCTGATCGACCTCGGCCACGTCCCCTCCCACGACCCCGTCCTCGACCTCGTCCTCTTGCTATTCCCCGGCCACTAGGAGGGTCGTCGATGGCAATTGTGTTGGACCCAGTGCCCTCCTCATTGCCTTCCACATCATCTGCTTCATTTGATGAAGATTGACCCCGACCTCGACCTCGTGCTGACCCCCTGCTCCCCTCTCTATCGGCTCGACGTTGGGCCCGAGCACCCTCACGTTCCCAAGGTAGAGGGTTCGTCTGACAGGGGTGGCGAGTCCTCGGTCTCCCGGACGGTCTACGGTCCTCGGGGTCAGGTGGAGTCAACGATGTATGAGAGGGACGATCCCCGTCGTTGAATGTCGACGCGATCTTCCAACAAGTATCCTCATCCATAGCTCCACTCTAGAACAACGTGATCATGCGCGACATGTTGACATCAGCTCTGCTGAGGGGAGTGTTATCCTGGACGTTGTCAACATGCGGACGATTCCAATCCAATTGCTTCCAAAAATGTGAATTTGGGACGGTCTGATGGGTATCTGCGTGTCTCGACAAGCTTGCATCTCATATGTGCATGGGAGACCGTAGACGTCCCTCTAGCATCTATCTCTCCATGGTTGCGAAGGCGCGCGGCTCGGCTTCGATCTTCGTGTAGATTTTGAACAACAAGTTGAAACATTCCTTTGACACAATATTCTGAATTCAATCGAAAATCCATAGGCCGTGCGAGTCTATCGGTCAGGTGTTGTTCGCTCGCCCCATTGTATTCTTCACCTCACTTATTTGGTCCGCCATCATCAGATTGATTGTGCTGATCACGTGAGTAAAATCATCGACCGCAGAGTTTAAGGTCTTCTTTAACACAGAATGAGCAGACTCCGCCCTACAAGAGAAGTGGGACTCGCATTTGAATATCGATATATATTATAAACAAAATACGTCTATCATGAAATTCGTAAGCAAAAAAGAGGTGCACCTGTTTGTCGTGGTCGTACCAAAATGCTGGATTGCATCTGTCATGCACGAACTATATTCTCCGAGTAATCTCATAACCACTTCGCCTCCAAATACGGCATCAGACCGTCGATATGGCCCCACTCTGCATGCATACCCCTCCTTATAGCGCCGAAAGTTTCAATCTATCTGGATTGGAACAGGCCATAACATCTGTTCTTGAAACGCCCAGCAACATCAAGATTCTTCGACTTCTGAAAATCAGCTTTTTCGTATCTTCGAAAGACATGTACTGTGCACAACATATGCCTGACACTAGGAAGAACTACTCGCAACGCCGCAATCAACCACAACTCTCGATCTGTGACAACAACGTTCGGAAGGTTACCTCGCATGAGGTAAACGAGCTGCTCCAACGCCCAACGGTACGTATATGTGTTCTCGTGCGACATGAAGCTGAACACGATGACGAAATTATTCTTTGTGCAAGTGAATACAATGAACTCACACAAAGGGATCCCGTACCTGCACCATGAAATATTTGACTTTGCAAACCCTGGTCGGAAGGGGTAAAAGAATAAGTTTAGATAGAAACGTACGCATTCGTCCGGTATGTACTGTCGACGAGGACGACGTATGGAAAGATGGCCAGAAGATGGCGAGCGTCCGAATGCGCGATGAATAGATCTTGAAGCCTGTTGGGATCGTCAGGGGATCTTCTCGTAGAGTAGAAGTAACCCCTCTCTCGCAGTACGCGAAGTGCTTCCTGGGTGACTGTTCGATCTCCTCTCGCTTCAGCTTTAAACTTTGCCCTCGAATTGTACACTTGTCGCTGCGATGTGAAGTTCAACTTTTGGCGTGACTCAGCTGTCATCTTCAAGGTGGCTAAAATTGGTTATGGTGGGGTACCATCCACGGTCAGGGCCAACGTAGCGTCCTTCTCCTCTGTATCCATCCGCCCGACGTACGAGTGACCGTCCAACGAAACGGGAAGGTCATGGTTGTGCTTGCCGTGAAAAATGTCCAACCCACATTCGCCCCGTTTGAACTCCACGCCAGACAACGCAAACAGACACCCCTCTATCTTCGAAATAGCTCTACGCGTGTTCTAGCTGGCCACATCTCCGGCAACTCGCGGCCTCTTACGGGGAGTGTACTCACCGTACTTCTCACATGCGAGCAATACACTGTCAGGCCTTGCAGGAGTGCTCCCCCAAGACCGCTTGATTGTCAGAACCATATTAAGCTTTAAGGCGGTGCCACGACAGTGTTGTAGTAGGTCGTCGCGATTGGTCCACGTCTGCGATGTAGCGAAATCGGTTGTGTAATCGCGGTACTCCCGGTTATGGGGATCCACGTGCTCACAGTCGTCCGACATCGGAGCCTGCTCCTCCAATGTTAACTGTGGCCATGCAGACATTACATATATATTACGGTACCTATATTCTGGTTTCCATTCGCTCTGATTCTAAACCTAAGTTATTCCATTACATATATATTACAGGAGCTATAATCGCATTGTGTACGAGAAAGATGCAGTATGTACCGAAACATGAGCGGGTGGAGAGTTGTCGGCCATTGGAGTAGGTGTATGCGCTTCGTCCGCCGCACTTAAAGTCGGTCGATTGGCGTCGTCGTTTGCCATAATAGAGAAGGAAGTTGTGGGAGGATGGACTACCAACGGAGAGTGGATGGCTTCTTATACAGTAACACCGCATAGGAATGCGGTGGCTGCTTAGGACCGTTGAAGCGGACAGTTTGAATTTGGGGGGCCCACGTCCACCGCATACCTATGTGGTGGGTGTCACCGCATAGGTATGCGGTGGGTGTCACCGCATAGGTATGCGGTGGATCTCACCGCATAGGTATGCGGTGAGATTGCCTATATATACTCGGTGCAACGACGATATGTGTATTTGTCGTGGCAGAAAAGCGATGATAACCTAGGCAACTTGCCACGTCCAATGATTTCTGTCTTTGGATTGAAATCACATGACGTTGGCATGTTGCCAGGGTTATATCGCTACGTTCAAGAAAATATAAAAACCGCCTACCCGCTCTCATTTTCATCAACTTATCCAATGCAATAGTATGCGCTGTACACGTCTAAGACGTTATGGTAGTACACATGAACTACCATTACGTCTTTGACGTTGTCCTGCGAATGACTATTGCTGGCATGTTGCCTGAGTTATCACGTCAAGTATCTGTGAAAAAAAAAACATAAATGACAACCGAGAAACTGCCCAAAAGAATGGGGCAGACCAATGGGCTCAACCCCAGTATCCGCACCTACCGCCTCACTATCCATATCCATAGGATCCTCTACATCCTACAACGTCTGTCTCTCCCTGACGGCAGCCCTCCTGGCAGATTGCAGAACCACCCTATTTGCTAACCTCCTCGATAATGTGGTCTGTGTACCATAAAAAATATTTGTCGAAATCCTATCGCTCCAATATGATACTTTCTACTTGTTACACATATGTTGAACGATTTCCCTACACCTATATAATGATTTCAACATAATACTATCGTTTCCTAACAAAACAGAAAACATATTTAATCGATTTCAATTTCCCTACACCTAATGAATGATTTCAACCTAATACTATCGTTTACTAACAAAACAGAAAATCATATTTAAGCGATTTCAACATACCTCAGGTTGTGGCGAGCCGGTTGTCCTTCTCCTCCTAAGTGTGGCCAGACGACCAGACTCACGTCTCTGAATAGTTGGATCCGGCTACATTATATATAACAATAATACGTTAACACTATCTACTTCCACTTAAAAATAATTTGATTCGATTTTAATATAGTTTCGTTGTTACCTGTAACGGATGTCTCCGAAAATGACCGGCACCATGAGACGCATCTCTTCCACGGCCGCTATCTCTCACCATCTCAACACTCCAGTTCAAAGTGGGGATAGAAATAAACACACTCGGAAAGTCACGGGGGATTGAAAGAGGGGAGGAGGTTCGAAATACGGGGGATTGAAAGAGGGGAGGAGAGAAACGACGGAACAAAAGGTCGGGCTCGAAAAGCAAGACAAGGATTGGAATCGGAGAAGAGTCGGAAATTGTGTCGGAGATTGGGGCCCGCGAGCCTATTTATAATGACCCCCATCCACGGTAACATCCCACCGCATAGGTATGCGGTGAGTTTTTTAAATTCAACAAACCCACCGCATACATATGCGGTGGGTTTCGGATATCTTCCAACAATTGGGTTTTCGGCATAACGGACCCCGTTATACCCTAACCCACCGCATATGCATGCGATGGGTCGGCATACGGTCTACGCACCCACCGCATAGGTATGCGGTGGGTGAGCGAAAAATCGGATTAAGCCACCGCATAGCTACGGTGTAAATAGTAAAAATTAGCGGTGAAAATATCCGACCCGCTTTATAATTGAATAGTTAAGATTTTATCAACCCTACGTAGAGTTATTTTCCAACCCTATAAGATCTAAAGGGGTCTGAATACCATGAATTTGGCTATCAAATTCATGGAGTTAATATATAACTCCACCGGATCCAATTCCGATCTAAAAGGACGGCGGCGGTTGGGGATATCCTTTCCCAAAAAAATGCCAACAATTTTAACGATGAGCCTGAATTTTTCCCGTATAAAGATCAAATAAAGTAAAATTCTCCGACAATGCTCCCTCTCCCGGGAATTCGTAGAAACCCTAACCTATTCCTCCCTCCCTTTCTCTTCTTCCCTCTGATTTCTCTCCAATTTTTCGTAATTGATCTCTTCGTTTGCATGTTTATGATCGCAAGGGCTAATTCTGGAAGACGAATTCATAAGTAAGATCCTATTTCTCAATCTAATGCGCTGTGTTTCGCTATGCCGATTTCAATTTCCTTACTTTTGCTTCTCCTGAATTCATTTTTCAGTTTTCGTTGCTGATAATTTATTCTAGACGACGAATCTGTAGGTACGATCCTATTGCCCAATTGAATTCTTGTTATAACCCAGTGTTTCTCTATGAAGATTTCTGTTTCGTTAATTTTGCTTCTCCTGAATTCATATTTTTGTTTCGTTTTCTGATATTTTGATTACAGTATCTGATTTTGAAGTCCGATTGTAATATTTTTCAAGTTCGTCTCTTTCTCCTGTTTCCTTTCCATTTTGTTACGTTTTTTGAGATTTGTGGAAACATCAGCTTGACTCTTGGTCTAGAACCTTGAGAGCAAATATTTCATCAAAATGTTATGCTGTCTGATTTATGCTTGAATGGAGCAAAAAAAAATGGAACAGAGAAGAGAAAAATGCCGTTTGAAGTACCGTGTCCTGTTTACATTTTGTTCAATCATAGTTTAACAAATTTTCTTGTTCCTGACTGAATGCTTTTTATGCACTATAGTTCTTGTGATTGAGCTAGGAAGTTATTGCTCAGGTTTGCCCCCAGCGAGTTGGATATATCTATTTGGTGACAATTTTTATATTATTAGCAATGTTTATTGCCGAAAGCGCTGCTGAATCTTCCTTATTAGAACCGAGGCTAGAGCATGAGCTAATTCAGTTGGAGACTAAAAGAGCTGACCTGATAAATAGTGAAGGAGCAATATGTGATACTCAATATGAAGTATGTCATTTGGAGAAAAACTTTTTAGAACTTGGAAGTAGGGAATGCTTTGAAAATAACACTGCTGTGCAGGCACTGGAAAGCGGTGCAGTGGAGTTGACAGGTAAAGGATACGATTTGATTGATTCGTTTCCTGTGGAACCTGCTATAATGATGGTGGAGAATAACGAGGTAACACTGAGTATTGAACCAGATGGTCAAGTGCTACTTGTCTCTGAAGCTGATGTCAAGGAGAACAGTACGATGGAAATTGAGGCAAATCAAGCTCCAGAAGTATTATACGATTTGATTGGTGAATTACCTGTGGAGGGCCTTGCTAGCAATGAGAAAGAGGGAAATAAGGATGATGATGCAGATATTGCAGGTGATGCAGAGATATTCCCCCAAAAGAAGGTGAAGAAGACTAAGAAGGTTGTTAAAAAGAAAAAAATAGTGAAGCGGAAAGCTGTTGTTGCTGAGGATGAAAGTAAATCACAGTTTTTAGAGGTGCATGAGCCTGCTGTTGAAGTACGAACGGATGACAACGAAGACAGCCCTGATTTGGCACCCAGTGATGAAGTCAATAACTCAATGAGAGTGAGGAAAAGAAAGAAAAAGAAATCACAACCACCTAGTGAAACAAGGGGTAGAATTTATGAAGCTAAGCCTAAGAGAAGTGAGAAGAAAGCACGATCTGGAAAAGAAAAAGTGGCATATGACAATAAGAATGTGGATCACAAGGAGGAAGCGAAATCTGAGGGTAAGGTCAAAAAATTGAAGAAGAGGAAGAGAAGCGAAGGAGATACTGCAAAAGGGAATGTAGGTGAATTGGTTGCTGAAGACGCTGAGCCATCAAAGAGCCCCGAATCTTCAAATAAAGTAAAGACGATGGGCATGATATTCATGTGCAGTTCCAAAACTAAGGAGGAATGCTTCCGTCACAATATGTTGGGGCTACCTGCAAGCAAGAAAGATATAGTTTTAACCATCTACAAAGGCATGCGGCTTTTTTTGTTTGATTTTCAGTCAAGGCTGCTCTATGGGATTTACAGAGCTAAAGGACCCGGGGGATATAACATTGAACCAGATGTTTTCAATTCAAAATTCCCTTCTCAGGTTCGTAAATCGCTGTGCCTAAATTTATAAGCTGCACAGTGGAACCATACATCTCTCTCTGTCTTCACAATATTGCTTCTATATCATTCAAAATTCAAACAACACTTGGACCAAGGCATTTAGATTTTAGTTTGTTGATCTTAGTTCCCTGGGTTGTCATAAAATCTCCTACATGCAATCAGCTGCAAAATTAATACTTCTCAATCTTCAGTGGCCACTGGTCACATTGCTTCTATTTCTTGTTACGTCCGTCACTTAACAATGATAGTCTGAAGCTTTTAGATTGATGAGGCAGTACAATAACATCAAGAAATGATATATGGCATACCAGTGGCTATGAAAAAAGATAATAACCAGATGCAGCTAGTAGAGAAAAACATGACATACAAAGCAATGGATCAGAATATCCATTATAGTTGCATGCCTAATTTATTTTGCTGAAGTCCCCCGAAGTAAAATCAAATGATTTATCAATACTTAGAGTTCTAGTTCAATTTTAATGCATGTCATCTAAGAGAAATTTGCATGTTGAGTGATATTCACATCTAACTTTTAGCATAGGCAGCTATTAAATCCTTTGATTTTTTTATATTAGCATGATATGACTAGCATTTGTGCAGGTTCTGTCATTCTGAGATACACCTCTCGAATAAAGAATTGTCCTTCTTACCAAGGGAAATTTCCAGCCGGTTTGAGTGATATTTGCATGTTTAGTGATATTCACATCTAACTTTTAGCATAGGCAGCTATTAAATCCTTTGATTTTTTGATATTAGCATGATATGACTAGCATTTGTGTAGGTTCTGTCATTCTGAGATACACCTCTCGAATAAAGAATTGTCCTTCTTACCAAGGGAAATTTCCAGCCGGTTTGGATGGAGAGAATTGATGGGATTTTATAGGAAGAGAAATGTAGGGGGGAGCAATTTCCCTTATTTGGATAACTTAGTTGGAGAGATTTCTAAACTTGAGATTTTTTATTATAGGTGCGCTTCACCATTTTGAAGGATTGTTTGCCTTTACCAGAAGAGCAGTTCAAGAAAGTGATCAAGGATAACTACTACGCCAAAAACAAGTTTGATTGCCAGCTGAATCCTGATCAGGTTAAACATTCTTTCTCTTGAGCCTTGCATGCAATTGTACTACTATATATCATCACCCTAGATTTCTGCAATCTAGATGCTGCGAATCTGGCAATTTGAGTTATATCGTATAAGCTATTTACAGGTGAAGAACTTGTGCAAGCTTTTCAGTGTAACTGCCAAGAAGAAAACCAAGTTAGTGGGTGAAACCCCAAGAGTGGGAGCACGCCCTGTTTTTGAGCAGGAGAAGAAAAGGAGGGCCGAAGATGTTGCAGACCGAGACAGGAAGAAGAGAAGAGCCCACAACGATGGGAAGTGGGAGATGGAAAGGCGAAGAGCTAATTATAACGAAAGACGGCCATATCAAACAAGTTATTCTCGGGGCACCATGAGTAGTGGTAATCCACAGCATGCCGTTGTTTATGAAAGAGAGGCTTATGTGCCTCCAGAACGACCCACACACTCATATGTGGCTTTACAGCCCTTACCTCCCCCAGCCCCTGCTTACACATTATCTTACCCCTATGGAAGAACCTCAAGGACCGACATTTACGAGCAGGAGAGAACTGTTGGGCATCAGGATGGGGGGCTTTCGTACTCGAGACTCCGCTATTTGGATGAGGGAAGTTCTGATCCTTACCCTTACACAAGCACTATTGTGCGTCAGGATCGGAGCCTTCCGCACTCAAGACTCCGCTATTTGGGCGAGGGGAGGTCTGATTCGTACACTGAACCTGTTGTGTATCGCAGTCCACGGTACTACACAAGCGCTAGGCAAGATTATTCTCCTTCTGCAGTGGCTGAAGACGAATATCGTCCATCCAGTAGCAGAATGCCCTATTATCAGGTCCCACTCCCACCTCATCGTCGATACTAAACTCCTGGAAGCAGTTTCACAGTTTGGTATCGGATGCTGTCTTTCGTTATCTGCGTAAACTTTCCTCAACAGCCAAGATTAGCAACTTCCGGCTAGCTCTTCATTAGCACTGGCTTTCTTTGTGAAAGACGGTACTAGTTCCTTCCTCTTACTCGCGTTGCATTTGCATCCTTAACGCATTACCTTGCTTTTGGACAAGTTACTTTCAAGAAGTGTTGCCTTCGATTTAGCCCCCTGCAGAACAACTTTGATGTAGTTGCAGGCATGTGTTGGGAAATAGGTTTGCTACCTTATTTTTCATAGATACTATGCCTGGAGCTCTCAAGTCGGAGCAGCTCGTATGCAGGAATGTGTCGGGCCACCATAGACGCTGTAAAAAGCATTGCCAGAATGGTGATATTAAGGTTCATTTTTTGGAAGATGAACTGTAACGCCAGGTACATTCTTTTTACTGAGCGGGAGGTGCAGGCTCGGATTCTAACACTGGAAACAGAAATGAGAGCATCATCTTTCGACATACACAGGCCTGACATCTTAAAATCATACATGATATGATCATGCTGTGGCAACCGTAAGTCTGGCCTGGTCTCATGGACCAAGTTTGGAACCAGAAAATCAACATATATTGGTTGAATTTGGTCCATTTTTAACTGTTCAAACGCCTTTAAGCTGGACCAGGTCTGGTGGCGTTTGTCCGAAATGCGTTGTTGGACGTGGTTTTATTGTGAATGTGTGCTCATGCGAGCTCAATGGAAAGGATGCACTTCTTTTCAAACCGAGCAGACCATGACAGCCTGACGTTCTGGGTTTAGATGGAAGGTAGAACAAGGCCAACCGAGCAGGCGATGGGCGGATTCTAATTTCTAAGTTTTAGACGTGCTCAAGCTGAAGTCGTTGTTGAGCATTTTGCACGCAACTCTAGGGTTTTAATGTTTTCATTTATTTGTGATGTGATTCGTAACCGATTACAAAACCAAGGTCCTGTATGTGGTCACTTTCAAGTTGCCAAAAACATGTTTGCAAGTAGTAAAGAGCCAAAGGCCGTTAAAAACTGCCTTCGTTTCTATTCCTATCAATCTGCTCCATAAAGCTGCTCTTGCTTGGTAGCGTGTAGTTGAAGCTCAGGTAATGTAAAGCAACAATCGCAACTGTCGATGAATTAAATGTGTGAGCGTCTATCGGGCAATTGGTGGGTGGGCCATGCTTCATGGGTGTGTGAACGGTGACCTATCTATCATTTCTCTTTGTCACCTCGTTTGGTTTGATGGGATGATTCGTTATAAGTTATAACGAGTTTTTGGGTCAAAACCAGTGGTTGCAAATTCTGTGTTGAATCGTAAAGTGCTCGCTCATAAGTTTTAAAGCCATAGAGCCATCTAATTAAGGGAGAGTGGCTAAGGAGCTTGTAATGTTTAAGCTTCGGACCGCTAGATTGACCATTTTTCACAGCATTATCCCTTCAACAAGAAACTACCTATTTGAAGGACAGAGAAAGGATATGACCCCAAAAAAAATCAAAGAAAAAGGAAAGATAAAGTTTCATTAATAAATCTGATCAACAACAACCAAAAAAAAAAGTTTCATTTCAACTGCTTGGCGTGCAAGGCTATCTTACTGCCCCTTGCACGCCAAGTTTGGCATAAAGTTAAAAAAAAAAAAAAAAAAAAGTGAAAACCTTATCCCGAAAGGGTTTGAGAAAATCCCGTTAGGGCTTGTCGTTACTTTGTAGGTGAAAGTTTGTAGGCGTTTTGTTTCGAGCAGTTTGCGGCTCTGCTACCGATGTTCCTAGGAGATCTTATGCTTGGTTGAGGGGGCGTGAAGTCTGTAGTCGGGTCTGGCTGGGGTCGAGGTTGTGCGCTCAGGGCGACTCCGTATCCGGGATAGAGTTTCCTTGGAGTTCGTCTGCATTACCCACAGGAGATAGAGTCCTGCTGTACTACTGGCCCGCGGTGCTACTGTCTGGTGGTGCTTGGCTGCGTTCTTCGGTGGCTTCCTCAGCGTTTCGGGTGTTTGATTTTCTTGAAACGTTTGTTGTAGAGTTTATTCCTGTTTGGTTCAGTACGCTTGTTATTTGTATTTCTGTTTTTAGGCTGCTGTGTTAGACGGTTCACCGTCTGCCGACCTCGGTCGGCCTCTCGAGGTGTCAGGTCTGTCTGACCCTCGAATTTTTACCTGATCAAAAAAAAAAAAGTTTCATTAATAAAAGATCACCCATGCTTTAGGAATTACCCCACTAACATGTCACGGGCCGGCACACACGAAGCCCGTGTGGGCGCCCCTATCCCAGATGGGCTAGACTTACGAGACCCACACTACTGGTTTCACCCTGCTTTAGGCTAATCAGGAGAGCAGCTTCAGTCCCCAACCAGTTGTGTAGCGGGATGGTCAACATACCCTTCATCATCGTCAAGTCCTCGACTAGCGACAAGCTCGCCGAACCTAACCGGGTCGGCCTACCTGAACATTTGGGGTCAAAACCAGTGGTTGCAAATTCTGTGTTGAATCGTGAAGTGCTCTCTCATAAGTTTTAAAGCCGTAGAGCCATCTAATCAAGGGAGAATGGCTAAGGGGCTTGTAATGTTTAAGCTTCGGAGTTCGGACCACTAGATTGACCATTTTTCACAGCATCATCCCTTTAACAAGAAACTATCTATTTTTTTTGGATATAAGGTCGGTTCCCTAGACAAGCCTAGAGAAATCGATTCCGAACAAGCCAGGAGATGGACTAACCATCATGTACAACCTGAATCAAATAACAGAAGCAAATGACTGAAAGAAAATAACAAAAAGCAAATGACGAAAAGGAAAATGCAAAAATAAAGTATATGTCAACTACACTGTAACCTACAAGCTAGCAAAACCAAGGAGCCGACCAGCCAAGTGGAAGACGCACACAAAGAACTCTGGGGATCACTAGCGGACACCTCAACATGGACTCTAAACAAAATCAACAGGTATCGATCGCATTTCCACGACGTCTACAAGCTTGACAAACCAGACACCGTTCACATGAAACCTGTCCCACAGCAAGAAAAGCAAAGTACACCAACCAGCAGACCAAAACTCTGGCCAAACCATTGCTAAAACAAATCCCAACAACTCATCTCACGCCCTCAAGGACGATAACAAGATCGTAATAGGCTACCATAAGGTAAACCAAAATAGGGAAAACGTATAAAACAAGACAGGAATAAGTAAACAACAACAATAAACAGACTATGAGACCAAAAAGCAGTTAGAAAATGATCCGATAAAGCTCAAGAACCAATTTTTTTTAAAACTTTGTGAGCAAGGCTTTTTTATTTCTTTTCTTTTTCTTTATCCCCAAAGAAAACCACATAGCATTGATAAAACGCTACACGCCCAGTCGTCGGAACCGACACCATCCGCGGAGCCTTGGTCGGAGCCGAAGAAACCGAAGACAAGACGGAAGCGGCGAAGCAGGGTCGTGATGGAAAGCCGGCAAGACAGTGCCCGTAACAGGCGGAATAGAGGGATGCAGCTTCAACCGACAAAGGAGAGTAGCTCGGAGCAAGTGGTGCGGTAGAGCCCTACGCAGGCAAGAGCGAGGACGAAGCACGACAGAGGAGGTTGCCCGATGACGGAGAGGCGGCGCTGTGGAGGCAAAGCCTTGGCGGCGGCAAACCCATGATGCAGCGACCAAAGCCGGGGCTGAGATCGAAGTTGAGGGTGACCTCGAAGAGGGTGGGTCCGAGGGAGGAGCAGAGGCCTGAGGCTGAGCACGAGCGTCCCTGGGAAGGCCAAAGGAGGTTGGGGTAGGCGGTGGCCAAGGAGGCGATAGACCGGCCGTGGAGGTATGTGGGGCTGATGTTGAGGGTGGGCGGAGGTGAGAGAAGCGCTCTCAAAGGAGAGCGATTCTAACCTAGTTGCCCTACAAGAAACTATCTATTTAAAGTACAAAGAAAGGATATGACCCAAAAAAAAAGGAAAGACAGAGTTCATTAATAAAAGATCACCCATGCTTTAGGAATTACCCACTAACATATTGAGGGGTGATATTTGAGTCGAACGAACCGAGTTTCACGTGTTCAAGCTTGGCTCGAACGGAAAACGAGCCGAGCTGAGCTCGAGCTCAAAAATTATTCGAGCTTCTTTCGCAAGCAACTAACGCCTTTTTCTGTTTTCGGTTTATGAAGGAGTAGCGCCCTCTGGTCTCAAGCTCGATTCGCGAGCCCAGGGTGAAAATCGAGCTCATCTTGTTAAGGCTCGAACAAGCTGAATGAACGAGTCTAAGCTCGTTCGAGCTCGTCATCTAGGCTCGTTCACCTTGTTCGAGCTCAATTTCTAGCTTAATCATCCATCAACAATAAGGGGAACAAGTACATAGAGAATTATAAATTGACTAAAAAAACAATTGAAATAATATGTCCACTTTTTTCTTTTCTTTTTTGAGACAAAAATCGAACAAACGAGAGGAAGAGTAACAAGAAGATGAACCATAAGACATAAATTGTGCAAACCAATGTGTTCTATAAACGAAGTTGTACAAGAAGATGCAACTGTAACAAGAAGCAAGAATGAACAACGAACCAGGAGATGAACAAGAAGATGAACAAGGAGGGACGAGCAGCGACGAGTCCGAGTCGAGGAAGGAAGGACGAAGCTTACCTGTGGTGTTGCTGCTCAACAGCGCCGCTTGAGCCCGAAGGGAAGGAAGGACGAGCCCTGTCGCATGGAGCTAAGTAGTCCGAGTTCGAATTAGAGTCGAGAAACAACTGAGGAAGACAACTGAATAACGAATATTGTCGACGCCGCTTGAGTCGTGTGGGGCTGTTGTTGTTCACCGGCGCCGTCTGAGCCCTGAGGGAAGGAAGGACGAGTTGCGAGCCAGATTGAACGAATCAGAACTCCATAAGCACGAGAAAGGAGAAAGAAGAGAAGCAGCCGAGAGACAGAACAGCGAACAAGCCCTTTTCACGCCTAAACCCCTACCTCATAACCACAGGGGTATTATCGTAATTTCATATATTGAGCTTCTGATCCCAATTCGAGCCCAAAATTAACATTGTTCAAGCTCGACTTGTTTTTACCTCTACGAACAAGTCAAGTTCGAGCTTTTCCAAGCCAAGCTCGAGCTGTTAGGCTCAAATAACAACCCTAAACTCATCATGAGGCAATCCTCATCTTTCACTTGGGGCTCATTTAGCAAAATTAGTTTTTTTTAAAAAAAAAAAATCTTATACCCTTAATTTAATGCACTTTTAGACCATCCACAATGAGGGTTTTTAAGAGAGTTTTTAAGTGAGAAATTAATTTAATAATATGAGATGGGGAGAGAGAAAATAAGAAATGATGGTGACAACTTCTTCCTAAGCAACTCTTCTAAAAACCTAAAAAACTGTAAAGGTGGGGTGAGAGGAGAGAGAGTGAGAGAGGGAGAGCCATGTGGGGTCCAATTTAGAGGAAAGAGGAGGTGTGCATTAAATGTGGCCTAATTTTTTTTCTTTATTTTTTTTTAAATATATGTGTTGAAGGGTTTTCAATAGGTTGTATTGATATGGGTGTAAGAATAAATTGGGGTTTTTAAGGAGAGATAAAGTGATAAAAATTTAATTAAGAAACCGTAAAAACCCGCATGGATGCGGATGGTCTTATCCATTATTGATGCTGAAAAATCTTTTGGTTCCTTTTAAGGGTACAGTAGAAAGTGGAAACTAGAGGAGGTAGTTGAGATTGGGTAGTTCTGTGGTGGTTGGCCTTATGATTTTTTAATTTTGGGGGGTGGAAGTTGGCCTTGTGAAATGACCTCTAAAATATATGCCTTGGCCAGTTGAGTTTTGAGGCGCTCAATGTAAGGGCTCTTAGTAGGAATATTGAAAGGTAGCCACTGTCCCTAAAAGATCAACTCCACTCACCCCTAAATATCTAAGTTATGCCATTTTATAGTTTCAACTTTCAAGCGCTGAAAATCCAACTAGTGGCTACTTTTTTTATTATTATTGAAAAAAAAACATTGTTATGGATATTTGTATGGGTGGTGGGGAAGGCTAAACTCTAAAGGGTGGTTTGTTGTTACAAGATATGATTCTGAGTTATCTTTAGTTGATGGGCAACTCTGATTATTACGTAGTCAAGTAGTTGCGTAAAATATAAAAAAAAAATGGGGACACTAAAATCTAAGTGGGGATATATGAGGTGGGGATTCACACTCACACATTGTTACCCACTTTGGATTGTTGGCTGTATTTTATACAGTAGTATGACTATGTTGTAAAGAGTAATGGCCCCTATTTGTTCCAACAAACGGTTTGTCAAAGCCACCCCAACTTACAATACTACAATTAGACCTTTACAAAAACGGACGGGTCCGGACAAGGTGTACGGCTAAGATCACCTTTTTTAAAATAAATTGTTTTTTTTTGCATTGATTATATTATATTATTATGTGTAATATAATTTGACATCATATAATCATTTTAGATCAATGCATTTAGATCCTGTTTTTCAGGGGTGTACTTTTGTTTGCTTTTGATTTTTTTTTAATTTCACGACAATTAATCTATTCGTTAAATTTTTTATTTTTCTATTTACCAAACATGTGCCATATTTGATATTTAATCCTTGCCTAATTAAAAAAAAAAAAGATTGTCCAGGTCCAATCACGGGCCGGTATGGTACCATCCCCAGAACAATTATTTTTGTTTGCCCCCATTTTCAATATAATTATGAAGTGTTGGGGCTTTACTTGTTTTTTTAGGAACGACGCAAAAGGTAATAAGAGGCATGCATCACATTGTTCAAAGTTAAAACAAAACTACGAGTACGATCCATCAATAACGGGTCCAAATCGTCTGTCCCCGTCCGTATTCCCTTCTACTGTCCCCTCTCACAATCTTTCTATTTTTTTTATCTTTTACTATTTAATTTTAATTTCAATTTCAATTTCAATTTCTTGTTTGTTTAAATTGGGTTGTGTGAGAGAGGGACGGAGGAGGGGGACAGAGGATATAGCTCCATCAATAACTCCTTTACCGCAGCGATAAAACAGAGGTGACCCTCGTAAAAAAAGTTAAATACTCATATTGTGAATTTTCAAGCCTTCGGCGATTTGAGTTATAGTCTATATTGTAGCTTGTCACTTGGTTTTCTCGATTATAAAAAGCTTATTTGACGAGATATATAGACCTCTAATTAGAAATAATGAACTGTTTAGTTTATAATATCTTTTGACACTAGTTTATAATATCGAAAACGTTGTGTGTTTGACAATTTTTTTTCTCAATATCGTTGTGTCCCTGTACATGTATGCAGAAATTAGTGAGAGTTTGTTAGCCTTCTATTGACACATTGATTATGTATGAATACGGGGGAGACTTTAGCAACCCTTTTCATGAAAAAATCGACAATTTCCCAACTTGGTGAGGTCACGGAGTAAGTCAATAGCACTCATATTTGACGGATGACTTCAATATATTTTCGCCCAAACCAAAAGGATTAGTGCATGACGTCCTCAGTCTAATTCAAACACTGAACAACTTTCATTTTCAAATTTCAATGCATCTATACCTACCTATGTCTAAACCGACGCACGGCGTCCGGTATGGCAATGGCATGTTGTGCGTATAGTAAGGTTGATTGTAGGGAAAAAAAATATATCAAAAAATTATTAAAACAATATATTATCATAATTTATAAAAAATTATTATAATTAATAAGACTATATATATATATATATATTCTTCTAAAAAATGAATTTATTAAGGCAAAACTAATTAAAATAATCCACCATTTGTAGGAGTGTTAAAAATAATGACATAAAATTGATCAAATGATATTATTCTCATCAAAACAAGTCAATATACTTACCAAAAAAAAATCAAAACAAATCAATATCATCCAAAATTCACCAAAAGCTTAATTTCTCCAATTATACAATTTATAGCTGTAAAAAAGAATTGGGATAATTTGTTATCACTTCCCCCAAAGATTGAGTTATTTTTCTTACCGTTGAAATGTAAGGATATTTTTTTTAACACCCCTCTAAAGGTTGAGTTATTTTAATTAGTTTTATCATTTATTAATAGGAAATTTATATTTTGGGGTGTGTGTGTGTGATCATAGGGAACGACAAATAGAATAGACCAACCAATCAGATAAATCACAGATGACATTTTCGCCCAATTATAACAAGACACAAAATCGACTCTAGCGACAATGTGGTGGCATGGGGCGCGCATATGGACCATTAAGAACAAAATGATTTTCAATGATGACAACTTTACAAATGATACACTCAAGAAGCATATATGCGACAAATCCTTAAGCAAGTTAAGGATTCTAAAACCACATATTTTGGGAAGATAATACCACGATAAACACTCGACCGCATAATCCATCCAAAAAAAAACATACGATGGAAAAAGGATCGATCATTTCATCCGGGAGCTTTCGGCGCGACTCTGTCTCCTCCACGATGGAAAAAGCTTTAGCTCTCCATTTGAGTCTCTTGCAACGACAAGGGATATAAGCCTACAACGCATCGAGATTGAGGGTGATAGCCTCAGTCATCAATTCGATCACCGACAAGTAAAATGTTTGTGGGATATCAAGATAATCATCAGGGACATCCTGCACCTACTCCAGCACTTTGAGTGGTCGACTTGCAAGCACGTCTTCCGAAAAGTCAACTAGGTGGCAAACAAGGTGACTCGGTTGCGACATACATTGGACCACGATGCACTACTGTCTCACCGGGGTTCTTTTCCCTTGTTCGTAAAAATGCTATTGGGTGGTAGATCAATAAAGTCTGACACCTCCCAAAAATTTTCCTTGTATAAAAAAATAAATATATACAATTTTTTTTAAACTTAATAGAATAATAAAAATTATCTTATAAAGTATAAATAAAAGCTAAGATAAAAATCATAAAAAATATATACCATATATGTATCTTATAAGTATTTCATATTTTTTTTAAATTTCATTTAAAATAGCATACATAAATATAGATATTTTAAATCACATAATAAAAAATAATAATATCATTGTGACATTGTTTAAATGTGATGTGGCATGATCAATCAATATCTAAAATGATATTGGTTATGCCACATAATCATAAACATTAGATTACATTGAATTCAATGTTTTGAATTAAGCCCAATCGTTATATTAGATTTAATTGAATATTATGAATTAAGCCCAATAGTTAGTAAATATATTTAAAAGAAAAGAAAAATGTGATTGATTTAAAGAAATAAAGGGAGAAATAAAAAAATCAAAGAAAATAAATAATGAAAGAAGGGTGAAAAACTTGATTGGTGGAAGAGAGAGAATTAAGGAGAGGCTGACACATAGGCGGAAAGTCTTCTAAATTAAGAATATACTAGTACGATACCCGCGTCATGGCGCGATTTTTTTATAAATAATATTTAGATATAGATAAATCATAGACATTAGATTTAATTGAATATTTTTAATTAAACCAATTGATTAGTAAATGTGTTAAAAATAATAGAAAAAATACACTTGGGTTAAAGAGATAAAGAGAAAAATAAATATTGTAATAAATAGTGAAAGATAAAATTTTTGAATTTCCCATTGGTTAAAAAATGTAACATCAAATAATATTGAGTAATTAATATTAGAATATTTTTCAAAAAAAAATAATATTAGAAAATATAGTTACCATAATAAAATGATATTATGTAAATAATTTTTTCACAAATAACTTTGAACATGGAGAGGACATGTGACATAAATTAATATAGATATAGATAGTTAGTAAATGAATTTGAGTTAAGCCCAATAGTTATATTATATTGAATTCAATGTTTTGAATTAAGCCCAATAGTTAGTAAGATTAAAGAAAAAAAAGAGAATTAAAAGATAAGGAAGAAAAAAAAAGAGAATTAAAAAAAAGGATTAAAGAGAAAAAAGAAAATTATAATTGGTCAAAACCCCTAAAATCTCTCTAATGTTGACACCTCAACATAAACTCTTCTAAATTAAGATTATATATATATATATATATATATATATATATATATATATATATATATATATATATATATATATATAAAATAGATATATAGATGGTTATATTAGATTTAATTGAATATTATAAATTAAGCCCAATAGTTAGTAAATATATTTAAAAGAAAAGAAAAATGTGATTGATTTAAAGAGATAAAGGGAGAAATAAAAAAATTAAAGAAAATAAATAATTAAAGAAGGGTGAAAAACTTGATTGGTGGAAGATAGAGAATTAAGGAGAGACTGACACGTAGGCGGAAAGTCTTCTAAATTAAGAATATGTATAGATATAGATATATAGATACATAGAATAGATATATAGATGGTTATATTAGATTTAATCCGAGTCTTTCAATAGTTTGCTCGGTTATCTCATAAATTTGGAAATCTTTTAATTGTGGATGCTGATGAGATCTTAATCCTCGTCGTCTTCTGAAAAGACATACATCTCGACGAGTTTGTCCAATTTAGAGCTATGCTTCTGTGATGCTGCATCTCTCTCTGACTCAGCATGCTCACACATCTCTTTCAGCTCGTCCCTAGCACGATCACATTTTTTTTCCAGCCCATCCACAATCCACTCCTTATTCTTGTATGTTTCCTCGACCTCCCTCATGCGGAGCTTCTACCTCGATCTTTTTGCCTGCAAAGCCTAGTATGCTTTTTCATCATCTAGGATTTTCAAAAATGATCTCTTCTTTGGCTCCTCCTCACTGAGGTTTTGGGATGGTTCCAAGTCGTACACTCGGACGATGTCTCAGAGGTACTTTCTCCTATTCTCGTCCAAAGGAGCTAGCATGACTTCCTTTTCCCTTACTGCCTTTTCCACGCTATAGAATCGAGGAGTTCCCAAATTATGTCCTTTGTACTACTCGCGGATGAGCTTCTTGCCATATTCCGTGGCTGCAGCTCCTTCAGGATAGTCGACTAGGACATTCTTCTCCTCGGATAGCTCCACTATCGCTTTCTCCACGATCTCCACCTATGTGATTGAGTCAGACCCAACGTCACAGTAGTTGGTGATTTCAGGGCGTTGGAGGTAACCTGTTGCATGCAGTTCCGAGGTCTTGCGAACGTTAGACATATTTCGAGGAGGGTGAGGAGTCATCAGTACTCGAGCGAGATAATCCCAGAAAGTGAGATTTTAAGGAAACAAGAATAAAGAATATAAGATTAGTCTATGGCAGGTGCAGGAGCTTGAGCAGGACTATCGGACAAATACTTTGAAATCATTTTCCAAAACTGCTTACTTTTGTAAGTAGAAAGTTAGTTTTGATAAAAAAAAAACCTTTTTGAAATTCACTTTAGAAATCATTTTGAAATCCGAATGAAAACGTTTTCAAAATCTACAGCTCTGATACCACCTTATGTAACACCCCCTTTTGAATACCAAAGGAACGTTACAGCGTGAATCCGTAGACTTTAATGTCTTTGAATTCACATGAGGCTTATAGGGACATGCAATCATGCTCCCATAAACAAGATGATAATTTAAGCAAATAAAATAAAATAGGCGGAAGTCAAATAAATATCTTAGTTTAAAATATCTGATCACAATAACAGGAAGATACAAAAACCATAAATTATGAATAACTCCAAAATAGCTGAAATTAAAGTAGCAATGAAGAAACTTTGGAGGTTCAAAACTCATAGTAAAAGATTCAATAAATGATAGCCTGCTCTTCAACTCTCTCCTGCTCTGCTGCTTGCACTAGACCTGTGGAATATGGTCTGGTGTTTCGTGAGAACGAAGGACACCAGCCATCCAATAAATAGGATGGTTAGTACAGTTAAGACTAGCAAATGATAGGAAAAATGTTCAGACTTTAACCTTACAATGACCATAAAACGGTATGTCATAGGTTAAGGGAAAGACACGAATATTGAATAGTGAAAACTGAATAAAAAGATAAAAATTCACGACATGACTCGGATGATCATAACGATCGATTATAAGATAAGAAAAGGAATTATACCCAAGACAGATGAGTATAATAACTGAAATGATCACTTATTTAACAGTCGATAATAATCATACTCACAATGATAATAATAACAATAATAATACGTGGTACCGGTTGGGCCTTTAACAAGGACCACGACCTACATCGGATCGTTGTTTTACCACCCCGCAGAGAATGCATTCCGAGATGGTGTTTCATGAAACCTTATAAGGCGGTGGTTTAACGAACCACAACCTGCAAGTCAGTCTACTGCATAACTTGCCAAAGGCCTATGGCCGCTCGCATCACGTGGTGCGCATTTTCACATATCATACCTAAGCATCACATGGTGCCCATCTTAACTTACCATACATAACCAGTTTATACTAGGTGATCATAATAACGACATTAAATCAAAAGGGACAAGCATGGATAATTCGAAGGATCTTATTATCACATGCCACTAGTTTGCATGAAAGAAAGAAACAGGATATCATGCAATTTCGGAAGAAGAAAATGGGCAACTAGCACTTATCTCGAGTTATAAACAAATAATCATATTTAATACGCATATCACTATAATTAATAATTGCCCATTAATTTAACTCATGCTAATTTATGAATAAAAAGATAAATTACATCAAGCAGATGGGTATGCAATTTATCGAAATTGGCAAGGAAATTGGCCACAGGGCCGCATTCGACACGGAAGAAGTTAAAAGCACATCAAAAGAATCACGAAACACGCAAAGGGCGTTGAACGAAATCACTTGCCTTAACCTTCGATGATCAGCTGATGTGAACAAGGCGAAATTTTAGCACCTATTGAATCCAACGGAAAAAGGAACATTTAATATTGATATTTTATACAATTAACTTTATTTAACTCAATTTAAAATTGAATTAATTCTATAAAGTTAAAAATCTATACCAATATGAATTCCTCGGGAAGCGGGATCCGGCGTGGGTGCTTTGAGATTTCTTGGTGTCGCTGAAACGGACAAGAATTGAATAGTTTAGCAACATTGGCCGCATAACTTAATAAATAATTAAGTTAGGGCCATAAACGGAATTAGTATGAAAATTTTGATCCTCGGTCTAATAAATGTATTTTCTTAGGTTATCCTAGTCACATGAAAGGTTATAAGGTTCTTGAGTTGGGGACCAACAAAGTGTTTTTTAGTCGAGATGTCATTTTCAGAGAGGATACTTTTCCCTATTCTGATAAAGTAATGCCTTCACAACATCTCACACATGGCTTACCTCTAGTTAATCCATCCACATATGATATCTTGGACCAAGTTGGAAGTGGTCCCAGTTTGTCTCCTAGTGTGGAAGAAAATCTCCATCAAGAGATAGTAGAGGACACTTCATCCTCTACCACATCACCTCCTGTGATCCCTATTACAGTTCTTGCCATTCCAAATGTGTTACCTGAACCACGTAGATCTCAGAGGGTTAGACATCATCCTACTGCTTTAGCTGATTTCCAATGTCCCACATTATCATATACCAGTCAATCTGCTTCCTTCATGATCAAGTCCTTACTGGACTTATCTGAATATTCATCTGATTATGTGGCTTCCTTGCACAATGTTCTTGCTGTTAGAGACCCTTCATCTTTTAAGGAGGCAGTTAAGGATCCTCGTTGGGTTGAAGCAATGCAAAAGGAGGTTGATGCTCTTTAGAGCAATGGCACATGGATCATTACAGATCTTCCACAAGACAAGAGAGCAGTGGGGTCAAAATGGATATTCAAAGTCACGTTCAAACTAGACGGTTCAGTTGAAAGATTCAAAGCCAGATTAGTTGCTAAAGGCTTCACACAAGTCAAAGACAAAGATTACAAGCTAACTTTTTCCCCAGTGGCTAAGCTTACTACAGTTCGACTAGTCATTACTCTAGCTACTGCAAGGGTGTGGAATGTTCATCAACCGGACATCAACAATGCATTTCTCCATGGATTTCTAGATGAAGATGTCTATATGAAGCCTCCTGAAGGATTTTTCAAGGGATCTCCTGGGCAGGTTTGCAAGTTGCAGAGGAGTCTCTATGGATTAAAGCAAGCTTCTCGACAATGGAACATTGAGCTGTCTAGATTTCTCATCAAGCTGGGTTACAGACAGTCCAAACTGGATTATTCTCTTTTCATAAGAAACCACAATGGCAAGCAATCAATTGCAGTGGTTTATGTTGATGATTTGCTGATTACAGGTTCTGATATCCTACTGGATACCAACATGGTCAATTGCAAGCCAGCTTTGTTTCCCTTACCAAGAGGGCGTCATCTGTCAACGGATGAGGGTGATGTATTGCAGGAGCTTGAGGAGTATAGACGATTGATTGGGCGTCTCCTCTACCTCAACCTTACTCGTCCTGACATTTCTTTTGTTGTCCAGCATCTAAGCCAATTTGTGGGTTCTCCTCGACTCCCTCACTATCAAGCTTCTATCCATGTGGTTCGTTACTTGAAAGCCACAATCAATTGGGGTCTCTTCTATCCTGCATCTGATGATCTATCTATTTCAGCCTTTAGTGATGCTGATTGGGCAGCCTGCAAGTTCTCCTCTCGGTCCTTATCTTGCTACTGTGTCTTCATGGGCAACTCCTTAGTCTCATGGAAGACTAAGAAATAGAAGACTGTTTCAAAGTCCTCTGCCGAATCTGAATATAGGTGTATGTCCCAAGCTGCAAGTGAGGTTGTGTGGATTCATGGTATCTTACGTGATCTTTCGGTCCTTGTTCAGACACCAACTACACTTCATTGTGATAACAAGGCGGCGCAGCACATTGCTGCTCATCCGGTTTTCCATGAGCGCACCAAACACTTGAACATTGACTGTCATTATGTCCGAGAACGCATTGAAGAGGTTCTAATTCGCACGGCTCATGTTCAATCTCACCTCCAATTAGCTAATGTTTTGACGAAACCCTTAGGTGAGGTTCAACACCGGACCCTATCATTCAAGTTAGGCCTTGTAGATGCTACCCCAAGTCCAACTTGAGAGGGGGGGGGGGTATGAGTGAGGTTACTCGAGATCGACAAAGCAGAGGATAGGAGTGGTCGAGATCAAGTTCTGGGTTTGAGTTGTTAGAGAGTTCAGTTTGGCGGGAAATAGTGGGACACGTGTATGGCTGTGAGTGTTTTGGTTGTTACAAAAGGGAGCTATAAGTAGGTTGTTAGAGCTCTGATTGTAGACAGATTTTTCCCCAATTGCAATACACAAAAACGTCATCGTCCTCATGGCTTTGTTCTTGATTTCACTCTCATTTTGATTCATGATCGTTCATAGTTAATCAGTTCCAATTGATGAGATCCGGCTAGTTGGTTATGATTAGGGATAAACTCCCGTGAGTTTATCTTGAAGGAAAGGAAAACTTAGGGAATAAGGAAAATGTAAAAAGAAAAGGGGTAAAATCCCATATTCCCTTTTTACCGTAGTCTATCAAGAGGAAAGGAATCGAGTCGGAATTTCAGATCTGAAGATGGCGATATCGACGGCGAATATGAGAGGGAGACTAAAATTCCGATTCGATTCCTTTCGAATTGCGATTACACCACCTCCATCACCGTCCTGGTTGGCTGCACTGTGTTGCTGCTTTGGCGGCGCGGCGATCTAACAGGCAGAAGATGAAGAAGGCCTTCGAGGCGCCGAAGTCCTCTGGATTTATTTGCGCAGGTGAATTCCTCTTGATCTCTCTTCGATTGATTTCATCTTCTTTCCGACCTAATTTATTTTATGCCTCAATTTAATTGTTAATTATCTCTCGATCTCCACTAGAGATCAGCAACTTTTCAGTTCGAACTTTTCTGAAGGTATTATTTCCTTGAATTGTTCTTTCTGCATTTGTTTCAATTTCAGTTTCTTTCATTTTCAGTTTCTTTGTTTCAATTCCATTACTAGAAAGCTGGGGCTTTACTGGGGAGAATGGAGTACCAGAAGGCGAATTTTAGTGTTGATTTGCAGTTGATGAAATCTGTAGTCGGTGTTTAACTGATTTTGGTGTTTTTGAGGTTGATTTTTTCTTTGTATTGCAGATGCTGCAAATTAGTGCAAATGAGCCGATACACTGTTATAATGCTGATTTTTTTTCTACATTATTGGTTTATTTTCCCTATATATAGAGACTTTGTAGCAGGTTTGTTTGTTGTCACCGAGTCCCGAAGCTTGTTCATGTTGTGTTGTTAGATAGAGAGTTGATGGAATCATGGTGTTTATGCTTTCTTGCTACACACACACATCAGAGCTATGTTGCTAGAAAGAGAGTTGTTGCAATTGGTTCTTCATGATGTGATACAAGATGAATTAAAGATTTATGTTGCTAGAAAGAGAGCTGTTGCAATTGGGGCACTTGATGCTGTGTTACGACTAGATGAATTAAAGAGCTAGTTAGCTGCAATTTATAGTATAAATTAGTAGACAATATAGAATGTTTAAATTGATGGATTAGCCTTTTTTATGCATATTGTTCATTTAAATTGATGGATTTGCAGGCTAATCAATTACAGTTGGTTGGATCTTACTCATTTGGTTGGATTTTTTTAGCTAGTAAATTGGTTGGATTTTAGCGTCACCAGTGTACTAATAAAGGCGGTGACACTGTTGGTGACAGTGTTCTCGTAAAAAAAAAACTTCTTAAAACAAAGATGTCACTGTCACCCAAAGAATAGTTGTCACGACATGGGTCACTAATTAGTGTCACCATTGATCGATAAGCATGGTGACAATGATCCCGTAAAAAAAAACTCTAAAATTAACTTTCACCCAAAAAATTTGTTCCCGCATGTGTCACCACCGACAATGTCACCACAGTAATCTCGTAAAAAAAACTCTAAAAACAAAGGTGTCACCACAGTGATAAGGGTGGAGACAGTGGTGACAGCGATACGGGTGGTGACATTAATAGGGGTGGTGACAGCGATAAGGGTGGTGACAGCGATAGGGGTGGTGGTGACAGCGATAGGAGTGGTGACAGCGATAGGGCGGTAACAACGATAGAGGTGGTGACAGCAAACATCGATAGGGGTGGTGGTAACAACGATAGGGGTGGTGGTGACAGCGATAGAAGTGGTGGTGACAGCTATAAGACGGTGACAGCGATAGAGGTGGTGACAGCAATAAGGGTGGTGACAGCAATATGGGTGGTGGTGACAGTGATAGGGATGGTGGTGACAGCGATAGGGGTGGTGGTGACAGCGATAGGGGTAGTGGTGACAGCGATAGGAGTGGTGACAACGATAGGAGTGGTGGTGACAGCGATAGGAGTGGTGGTGACAGCGATAGGAGTGGTGACAGCGATAGGGCGGTGACAGCGATAGAGGTGGTGACAACAATAAGAGTGGTGACAACAATATGGGTGGTGGTGGCAGTGATAGAGGTGGTGGTGACAGCGATAGGGGTGATGGTGACAGCGATAGGAGTGGTGACAACGATAGGGCGGTGACAGCGATAGAGGTGGTGGCCGCAATAAGGGTGGTGACAGCGATATGGGTGGTGGTGACAGCGATATGGGTTTTGGTGACAGCGATAGGGCGGTGACACTAAAAAAAAAAAAACTGTCACAATACAATTTGTTTATCATCATACATGTGTCACCAAAGTTGTGTCACCAAAGTCATTGACCGGTGTCACCACTTATAAAGGTGGTGACACTAATCTCGTAAAAAAAAAAAACTAAACTGTCACCAATTTTTTTTTTATGTGTCATCAAAGTTGTGTCACCAAATTCATTGACTTTGACCGGTCAATGGTCAAAATAAAAATGGGAAGGAAGGAAGGGAATGGGAATGAGGGGCAAAAGTGTCATATTAGGACATTTTGCAAAAGGGAATATCAAAGTGGACATTTTGCAAAATGCCTTGTTCAAAATGGACACTTAGCTAAAATGTCCTTTATTTTATATATCTTGTGTGAATTCATTGGTTCCTAAATTCACATAGTATAATATAATATTATTTAAAGAAATATCCCAAAAATAATTTGGGGTATTTCAGAGAGACTGACACGTAGGCGAAAAGTCTTCTAAATTAAGAATATATATATAGATAGATATAGATATAGATATAGATAGTCTTAGGCTTGGTTTTCGGAATAAATTAACAAGAGTTACTGAAATCATAAAAGCATCTACGTGATTTTTCCATGCCCATTGTGTCGATATTATATTCATTAATTAATAATATCAAAATTATGCACAATGTTAATTTGATTTATGCCAAACAAACGACCCATTCGACAATTGTTAATATGCCTTGAATTTGGGCTTATTATCTGTTTTAGGTTTATGTTCATATAGTATGACTAGGGTTTTATAAGTCTTTATATATACTCATGAAACCTAACAATTTATAATTCTAGTTTCTTGTTTGCCTCCATAATAAAAAATCATATTCTTCTGCATGTGGACGTATATATGTAACACATCGTTACCGAACCACGTAAAATCTTTGTGTATTTCTTTTATGTTATCGTTCTCGTTACAACAAACTGGTATCCGAGCTTTGGTTGTGATTTTTATTGAGAATGATGTATGGATCAGTGGTGAAGATTGACAAGTTTACTGGAATAAACACTTTTAGTATGTGGAAGATAAAGATGCGGGTTGAGCAACAAGGTTTATTGGCACTGTTAACCGTTGACAAGAAGGGGGCAGATACAACCACTGTAGAGCATGACCTTCTAGAGGCAAAGGCTCATTCGACGATTATGTTGTGTCTCACGACAATGTCATAACAGAGGTTGCTAATCAGGAAACCGTTGGCGGCTTGTGGCTGAAGTTGGAGAGTTTGTACATGACAAAGTCTCTGACGAACAAGTTGCTTCTAAAACAAAGGTTGTTCGAGCTACGTATGCAGGAAGGTACATAACTCAAAGATTATCTTGATCAACTTAACACGTTATTACTTGAGCTACGTAATATCGATGTTAAAATGGAGGGCGAAGACACTGCCCTAATTTTGTTGGTATCTCTACCCCACATATGAGAACTGTGTTCAATTGTTTGTCGTTGGGAAGGATAGCATCACATTGGAAAATATTAGGTCGTCGCTTCATAGCAGAGAATTGCATTTGAAGGCAATATCGTCAGCGGAGGCAATTCTGATGATAAAAGGGGCAATAAGCAAGATCGCAAATCAAACCCGTCTCATCCCGTCCCATACCCATCCCTAGTTTTCGTTATCGAATCACCTGTGTTTTTCTTTTCTGTTATAGTTCTCGTTACAACAAATGATAAAATAACGGATATAAATATCCTAGCTAATTTGCATGTTATTCCCAACGTTATCGATCTCCAGCAAACTGATCAAATTTAAATATTTAATTTCATGATTTCTGTTTTACTAATTGTACGTATTGTTGTTTGTAAACTTTGCGTGTAGGTAATTAGCAATATGTCTTGCTACATCAGTTTTCAACTAATAGTATTAAACTTGCAAGAAACGTTCAAATTATTATACGGTTTTAGACTTGAGTTGTAAGCGTTACAGCACTTTAATACCCATTTATAATTATTCGGACATTTCTTTCATAATTGTATATCATGTACGTGCAAGTAATCATATATATTCATATAAATGGTTTTTATATTTATTTTATTTTATAAGTATATTAATTTTAGTACACTTTTTTTTAATCTGTATATTTAACTAACGTGTCTCCCAACTGAATAAAATTATTAACCTTTAATTTTGAACTGATGCAAGTTTAATTTAAGTATTTTTATTTTATGGGAGTAGAATATTTGAATGTCAATATTAACGTCGTGAGAAATAAAACTGGATTACTGGTATTTTCGCAGATGATTTCAATTCCTTATCCATATTTAAAAAAAATTCTACCACATTGTTTTTAATATATAAACTAGGATCATTTTTTCATTTAAAAATCCACCTCAGCTAATTAAAATAAAGTGGGAGATATAAATATTAAAATATGCATGGTCAATAGATTTCAAATAGAAAATGACTTTGAAATTTGAATGAGCAATATTATTGAAAATGACACTAATATATTAAGATAAGGACTTACTCCATCAAATGGATAAAATAATGTCAAAGATTAATATTATATTACAAAAAAAAAGGGTTTGACTCTTGTACAGTTGCACCACACAGTGTTAACGTGTACGGAGTATGTAAAAAAGGGTACGTGTTGACTTTAAAAATATAAAAAAATCCCTACTACTTTTTATATTTGTGAAAAATACTTGAAGGAAGAAACTTGTAGAACCTATAACCAACGGGTTAGAATAATTCGAGAAAAATACTTAAAGGAAGATCAAATCTGGAAATACAAGAAGAAGAAAAACATGCCGTGATAATGTGTCAAACTATTTGAACTAATGAATGAGTTTTGTGTTGGACTCATCTAACAAATTGAAAATGAAAAAACGATAAAGTTTTGGAAGGACACATGACTAAATAATGATAGAAAACTTGAGGAACACCACCTAGCTCACCTGATTGATGACCGAAAAAAGGTTGCTAACTATATTATACTCCCTCCGATCCAAAAAGAATGTCGTTTGACTTTTTAACACGTATTTTAAGGAGCTAAAAACTATATAAAATATCAACTTTTTTAAAATTATTTTTTTACAACTTAATATTTGTTGGTAATAAGTATTAGATTATAAAAAAAATAATAAAAAAGTTAATATATTATATAGTTTTTGGCTCCTTAAAATACGTGTTAAAAAGTCAAACGACAATCTTTTTGGATTGAAGGTAGTACCAAATAGAACATGGATTGTGGACAAGCTTTGAGAAGTACTGCCTCGAGATATTGTCGAAAAAACTACAAATGCCCTAATACCTTCGCATGATTTCGATGATAGACTTTATTGGAAACCAAGCTCAGATTGTTGGTTTTCCACATCGAATGCTCTAGAATTTATTACGAACTCCGACAACAACAATTTTGACATGTTCAGTGGGATCTGGAAAATCGACTGCCCTCCAAAGATGTGAAATTTCCTGTGGAAAACAGTGTTGGATGGACTACCAACCAAAGCTCGACTAAGAAACAAAGAAATACACACTCTCATGGAGTATGCCCTCTGTTGGTCCATGGAAGAAGATGATATTCACCTTCTGATGGAATGATCGACAACCTTATGAACAATAGGCCTAATGGACAAAACTACTGAGCGGCAAATCATAAATACTGACAAAAATAGTCGAAATATAAAGGCCATTATTAATGAAATCTTTTGAGACCTAAACCCCGAACAAAAAAATATGTTGGCTTTTACGTGGTGGTGTATTTGGATTGAGAGGAATAAGATCATTTTTGAAAACCAAAACTTAAGAATATTAAACGAAGTGACAGCAGTAATAAAAAATCATAGAAAAATCTGGAAAAAAACAAAACAAAACAAGATGAAATAGATAACGAAAACGGAAAACCAATTATTAACCCAAAGAGCAACCCACGGTAAAGAAAAATCATGAGATGACGAAAACCTCAGGAAGGTTTTCAAACTCAATTTCGATGGTGGTAAATCTTTCTTTGGTAATGCTTTTGCAGGGTTCGTGATTAGAGATGATGCTAGAAGACCGATCGCTTGTGATGCCAAAAGGTGTCGGACGTTGTCGGCTCTTCAGACTGAGGTGGTTAGCCTGCAACTCGGACTGCTGGAAGCTATGAGGAGGGGGATTCGTAGTTTCGCGGTAGGAGGTGATTTTCTTTCAGTCGTGAATGCAATCAATGAGACATGGAAGCCCCCTTGGGAGATTGAGATTCTAATTTCGGACACTCTCCTTCTTTTCGGTTCCTTTGAGACGGCCTCCGTTACTCACATCTTTAGGGAGGCCAACTAGGCGGCGGATAGACTTACACATCTAGCTTTGGATTCCACCTCGTCTTCTTGGGATTCCGACCTTGAGTTTCAGACTCTCGTTCGCAACGACGCTCTTGAATGGTGGTACAACCGTGGTTGACACACCCCAAACTCTCGCATTGTAGAAAAAAAAACTTTTCAACTTTAAAGTATACTTATGATTATAACTAGTCCTATACCCGCGCCATTGGCGCACAATTTAATAGTAAAGTTGTGAATATTAAATAATACCAAAATTTTACCGAAAAAAATACACATATAACGGTTAGAAAATAATAAAGTAAAGTGTATAATACGTAGTATGTAAATGGTTGAGATGATTTCGTAAACGCATACAAACTGCTCAACCAAGGCAACTACTTTTGTCATAAAAATATAATCATATTGAAATATTCCATGAGTATATATTACATTAGATATTGGATAGCGAAGTAGATATTTATATATTTATGTAATATTGAAAGTGTGTACATGTTATCCTTAAAAGAATATGAATATGAATTATAATTATAATTATAATAATTATCAAATCAATTAAGCTATTTTAGGCGATAGTTGACTTACCAAAAGCATATTCTAATTATCATAAAAAATGAAATGATATTATATCCCCACGCCATGTCGTGATTTTTTTTCTAAATAAAAGCTTAATGATATATTACATTAATATTATAAAATAATAGTAAAAGTTTAGATAATTAAATGTTTTGAATTAAACCCATTGGTTGAAAACACAATTAAAGTAGTATATATAGATATATATCGATACATATTACTAATATTAATTTTTTGTTTCCTTATTATTATATTTATGTTTTGAATTAATCCCGTTGTTGTTTTAAACTACTAAAATTGTAATTTAGGCTAAGATGATTGGTTAAAATGTCTAGGATTAAGGAGAGGGTGACACGTCATCGGTAAGACTTTTGTTTTAATAGTTAGTAAAGTAATAGATACTTATAATTATAATTTTTATGCTCGGATTCAAAGTCTCTTCACATTGCACAAGTGTACATACGTTATGTTGATCTTAGAGGAGATCAGAGAAATCAAGAAGGGAGAAAGAGAGGGAAACTGAAATTTGTTATTGATAAAATGTTCAACTTGTTCTTACAACACATATGAAAGCCTATTTATAGAGTAGCTGTACAATCCCGACTTATGATCAATGTATGTATACCAACACCCCCCCTCAAGTTGGTGGTGATTCTGGAGACATCAACCCCAACTTGGGCAGGATAGAGGAGTGATGAGGCCCATGTAATGGCTTGGTGAACACATCCGCCAGCTGAGAATGAGTGGGCACATGTTGGAGCTTGATCAGGCCAGCCAGCAGTTGTGATCGAACATAGTGACAGTCTATGTCAATATGCTTAGTCCGTTCGTGGAAGACCGGATTCTTTGCAATGTAGATGGCAGATTGGCTGTCGCATTTGAGGGGAATGGGAGTGATATCAGGGACCTCCATTTCATGAAACAAACGACTCAACCAAGCAAGCTCTGTAGTTACTCTTCTCATTGATCTATATTCAGCCTCAGCTGAAGATAAGGAGATGGTAGCTTGCTTCTTTGACTTCCAAGACACAGGAGAACCACCCATGGTGATGTAATAACCACTAATTGAACGCCTGGTAACTGGACAAGAGGCCCAATTTGAGTCACATGAAGCCAGAAGCTGAAAACTCTGTGAATTGTCAAGAAGAATCCCCAGCTCAGGAGTGCAATGAAGATACTGAATTGCATGCATTGCAGCTTTCCAATGAGCTTCAGTTGGAGATTGCATGAATTGACATAAGTGTTGGACTGTAAAGGACAAGTCAGGCCGAGTATTGGTAAGAAAATTCATCTTACCAACAAGCTGGCGATATGAAGAAGGATCTTGTAGTAGTTTGCCATTAGAATCCCCAAGTTTGAGAGCTGGATCAAGGGGGCTCAAAGTAACTCTAGCTGATTCTTTAGGAAAGTTCTTGAGAAGCTCATGGAGAAACTTCCTTTGAGTCATGAGAATCCCTTTGCTGTGAGAAAGAAATTCAATGCCCAAAAAATAGTTTAATGAACCCAGGTCTTTGATACTAAACTGCTCATCCAGAGTCTATTTCAAAGCAGAAATCCCTTGCAAATCATTGCCAGTAACAACTATATCATCAACATACACCACCAAGAACACACATAGACCATTGTGTTTCTTATGAAATAATGAGTAATCATTAAGGGACTGAGTGTAGCCTTGATCAATCAAGGATTCAGACAGTTTACTATACCACTGGCGAGATGCCTGTTTAAGGCCATAGAGTGACTTATTTAGCTTACAAACTTTGCCTGGATGGATGTGTTGAAGGCCAAGAGGAATCTTCATGAACACTTCAGTGTCTATATCACCATGCAAAAAAGCATTGTTGACGTCTAACTGAGAGAGAGACCAACCCTTTTTGACAGCAATAGCAACCAAACTTCTAATGGTTGTCATTTTTGCCACTGGAGAAAAGGTCTCTTGGTAATCAATTCCAGCCTTTTGAGTACACCCTTTGATGAGCAGACGTGCCTTATATCTCTCAAGACTTCCATCAGCCTTAAACTTCAGTTTGTATACCCATTTGGAGCTAATTGGCCTCTTACCCTTAGGAAGATCAAC
Source organism: Persicaria maculosa (assembly GCA_963922045.1). Taxonomy (NCBI): domain Eukaryota; kingdom Viridiplantae; phylum Streptophyta; class Magnoliopsida; order Caryophyllales; family Polygonaceae; genus Persicaria; species Persicaria maculosa. Next base: position 31,740,467 of record OY998262.1, read on the forward strand.
AATCTCCCAAGTATTGTTCTTATGAAGAGCATCCAATTCTGATTGCATGGCCTGTTGCCATTCAGAGCTAACCATAGCCTCTTCATAACAGCAAGGTTCAATCAAAGGTGCTAGGTTGGTCAGTAGTTGTTGAGAAGCCAGGGTGAGGGCATTAAAAGAGAAACATTGCAATTGGGAGACAAGGTTACAGTGGTAATCCTGAAGGTAAGCTGGAGGAACAGAAGTTCTGGAAGATCTTCTAGGAGGATTATGAGTTGGTGGAGGAATATGTGGGTGAGTTGAGGGAGAAGGCTGTTCAGTAGGTGTAGGATCTGTAGCAGGGATGGGCATGTAGGGATTATGAGAAGGCAATAGAGAAGGATTGCCAAAGGGAAAAATATTTTCATGAAAGACCACATCTCTGGATAGGATAATCTGTTTACTGGATAGGAAAAGAAGTTTGTAGGCTTTCTTATCTGGTGGGTAACCAAGGAAGACACAAGGGGATGCCCTGGGCATGAACTTGGTCCTACCAGCAGGAGAAGTGGAGGCATACACCAAACACCCAAAGGTTCTCAAGTGGGAATAAGAAGGAGGACTACCATAAAGCTTCTCATGAGGAGAGACATTGCCAAGTATTTTGGAAGGGAATCTGTTGATGAGATATGTAGCAGTCAAGAGACACTCACCCCAAAATCTTATAGGAACAGATGACTGAAATAGCAGTGCTCTAGCTGTCTCCAATAGGTGTTTATGTTTCCTTTCTACTACACCATTCTGTTGAGGAGAATAAGCACAAGAAGATTGATGAATGATGCCTTTAGATTTGAAGAACTCAACACCCAAAGTACTGAAACCAAGGTCAGGAGCATTATCTGATCTGACTACCTTAACCAATCTTCCAAACTGAGTGTGCACTAACTGAATAAAGGCCTGCAGAGTAGGGAAAGCATCTTTTCTAGATTTCAACAAATGAGTCCAAGTGACTCTAGTAAAGTCATCAACAATTGTCAGAAAATACTGAAATCCATTGTATGTATGGGAATTATATGGACCCCATGTATCCACATGTATCAAATCAAATGCACAAGTAGTAGCGATAGAACTACTAGGAAAGGGAGATCTTTGATGCCTAGCTTTAGCACAGATCTCACAAGCTGAGACTGTCTCTTTATTTACATCACGAGAGAAAAGAGTCTTAAGCTTGTATAAAGGAAGATGGCCTAAACGAGAATGCATTAAACCAATATCAGACACTGCAGAATTGACTGAAACAGTATGAAAAGAATCATTTGATGGCTGTGCTGTGATCAGCTTATTCTTATGAATGATTGATGGAGGGGCTGAGAATGCATATAGCCTGTTGTGAACTCTACCAAGCTCCAGATGGCTCTTCAGAGAAGGGCCCTGCAACCAGCACATGGAAGATGAGAAGCAAACAATGCAATCTAGCTGAGCAGCAAGCTTGGGTACTGATAATAGATTGAACTTGAAGACAGGCACAAAGAATACACCATTAAGTGTCAATTCTGAAGAAACTCTTACTGTGCCCATCAAAGACACAGATACTGAACTGCCATTAGGTAAACTGATCTGAATAGGTTGAAGCAAGGGTTTCAAATCCGTAAAGAAATCCAGATTGTGACACATATGATCACTGGCCCCCGTATCAACTATCCATGTGAATTTATCAAACAAAATGCCAGAGGAATTTGTTTGAAGAGAAGAAGAAAAGCAAGAAATACCAGCAAAATTTCCATAGCTTGGAGTGGTGCCAGAAGACGATGGGGAAGATCGCTAGAGAAGAGCAATAAGCTGTGTGTACTGATCAGCTGACAAGCCTTGAATAGCTGAGGAAGACGGTGGAGAAGACGAAGATGGAGCATCGTCTGAAGTCAGTGAAGAATTTGCAGAGTTCTTGTTCTTGGAGCCAAGAGGATAACCATGAAGTTTGTAGCAACGGTCGACCAAATGTCCCAATCTGTTACAGTGGGAACACAGATGCCTTTGTTTATTGCCATTGTGACGATTCTGATTAACCGAATCTTTAGAAGAATCGGATTCCTTTGAGGATGAAGAATTGGAATCCCTGGGAGGTTTGACAGTAACGGAATTCGCAGCAGCATCAATTGGAGATTTGCAAGATTTCATGGATCGTTGTGTTTCTTCTTGAGAAAGAAGAAAGTATGCTTGATTGATATCCGGAAGTGGAGAGTTCATGAGAATTCCACTTCGAATCGGAATGTATGAATCATCAATCGCCATTAAGAACTGAAAAAGGCGCCGATCTTGCTCATCTCGCTTGATTGCCTGAGTGAAAGCACAAACACCAGGACAAGAGCAATCCGGAACAGCTCGGAGCGAATCTTGTTCCTCCCATATCTTCTTGAGACGAGTGAATAGACCAGAGATTGAATCCGCACCTTGCGAAATTGAGTAAAATTGTTGCTCAATTGCGAATTTCTGCGCGCCACTTGAATGAGAGAAACGAGCAATAAGATCGAGCCAGATCAATCGCGCATTGCGAGCTCCCACGAAGCTCTCGGCGATGTCCTTTGTCATGGCATTGATCAACCAAGAAACGACCATGTCATTGCAGCGGATCCAGAAACGCAGAGTCGGAGAATCAGGAGCTGGACGTGGAAGCTCACCATCGACAAATCCGAGTTTGTTCTTCGCCGATAGAGCAATTTCCATGGCGTGACGCCACGCAAAGAATCCAGATCCATAAAAGACCTTCGTTGTAAGGATGCAGCCTGGATTATCTGAAGGATGAAGGTACAAAGGATCATTGTGATCGATTGTGGGAACTGGTGGAGGAGCGAGAACTTGCTCCATAGCCAGATTGAATGAAAGAGGAAGATGAAAAACCAGAAAATCGTTAATCTGATACCATGTTGATCTTAGAGGAGATCAGAGAAATCAAGAAGGGAGAAAGAGAGGGAAACTGAAATTTGTTATTGATAAAATGTTCAACTTGTTCTTACAACACATATGAAAGCCTATTTATAGAGTAGCTGTACAATCCCGACTTATGATCAATGTATGTATACCAACACGTTATATAAAAGGAAAACAGTAATTCGATATGTATCAAATTAAAAAAAAAATTCGATATGGAAATAATTTTATTTGAATAAATTAAAAATCACCCAAGTGAGGAAGGAAATTAAACCTTGAATTAATGTATATACATTTTTACATGTTTATAGAAACGGATTTCTAATATGATTACAATTAACCATTTAGTACTATTAATTTATTTATTACAAGTATCCTTGTGATTTTCATTCCTTTTTTACATAAAATAAAATAAAAGGAGAAATATATTGCTTAAGAAGGGGGAAAGGGAAATTTGAACTCGACCAATCAAAGATTTTGTGGACCAATACTCAATAGGGATAGGAATAAAATGCTCCTCAATTGAAGGGCTTGTGGCCCACACCATAAACCACCGTAATCAAACCTTCCTCTTCGAGAAATAAATATTCAAAAAAAGGTATAATATATTTATAACTTACTAGGTTACTCCGTAAGATTTTAATTTTTATTAAGTTTACTTTCATGTAGAAAACTTATATTCTTAATTAACAGTTTACTTTTTATTTTTATAAAAATATAAATAATAATTTAAATCATTATAATTTTCTAAATGAACACTAAAATATCTATAATGATATTTTATAATAAGGTTTTCCCTAAAATGATGTATTTTTTATTAAAGGAGAAGTATTATTCATTAATTTAACAAAAACATTGTACACGTAATCATAAAGGATAGTATAAAACATTGTAAGATGCGAGAGTCAAAACTCAAGATATAAGAACGTACCCTTGCAGTCCTGCTTTAAACTAGTCAATAGGATATTTTGAAAAGACCTAAAGGATAATATGACTGAAACACAAATTGGATACTTTGTAGATGACCAACAAACAAATATACGGAGTAATAAGAGACCAACAAAGGGAAAAAAAAAGGAACCACTTCGTCACTCTTGCTGGCCGGAAAAGAATATCTTCAACGATTTGGGTCTACGCGACTTCATCCGTAATGATACTATTAGATAGGATTCTCCTTCTTAGATTTTTTTTCTCATAAAAAAAATAAGAGACAAGTACACTAGAGTTTAAACATCGTCTGCTCAAATGTAATCTTGTAAATAATTTTTTTGTAGGAATGTCCTTGTTCCTATTTTATTAGGTCTATCTCTACCAAATCGGTGCCACACTAGTGCACACTTATTATTATTATTATTATTATTATTATTATTATTATTATTATTATTATTATTATTATTATTATTATTATAGGAAAATATTTAGAATTTTTTTTCTAAATAGCCAAAAAACGAGAAATTATTAGGGAAATAGCCAAGATCGGAAAGAATTTAGGGAAATAGCCAAAACAGGGTGTAACAGCGACTTTACCCAAGATTTAAAAAAATAATAATAAAATATGTAAGTCGTTGTTATAAACAGCGACTTACCTTATTTATTATTTTTTTTTATTTTGAGTTATAAGAAATTAGTTTATCTAAAAACAAAAAAAAATACATATTGGGAGAGTCGTTTCAAACAACGACTCTCCCTTTTTTATTTTTTTGTAACCTACAAAGTGAGCAATAGAAGACGCCGGCGCGGTTGTCAGAGGAAGAGGATGAAGCGGCTGGTCACCAAGTATTCTACCCCACAAGCTATTCATCAAGAGCAATTGCAGCCTTCAGCAACGGGGAAGAGGGGCACCAACAGCCTCGGTTGCGCCATTGCGAAGCGAAGGGGAAGAGGGAGCAACGCCTGGTCACCACCGTTCCCACTCCGTCGCATCTGCCTCTGCGCTGACACCGGCGATCCTCCCCTGCCAGCTGATCATGAAGAGGGAGCAATTACCGCTTCCAGATCCCACCGCCTCCGCCACCAGATCTCACCGCCTCCGCCTCTGCGTGGCCGAATTAGGCTCCCTCCATATCCTACCGCTGCGCCTCCGCCTCCAGATCCTACCGCCTCGATCCGCCTGGGCTCAGCAATTACCGCCTCCGCCTCGGAATTAGGCTTCCTCACTTCCGAATTCGGCTTCCTCGACCGCAAATCAGCGAACCTCGCCTCCGAATTCAACGATTTTCAATCGATGTTTTGCTGTTCGAACTTGTTTTGTTCTCCGACCTCCCTGCCTCCGGTTTTGCTATTCGACTTCTCCGACCTCTCCGATGCTAAGGGCGACGCTGTTCGTTTTGCTATTCCAACTTCAAGGTTTGGAGGAAGCCGGAAGCCTCCATGTTTGAGGGTCGCTGGATGAAGCCGGAAGCCTATGAGAATCGACGTTTTGGAGGAGGACGGAGCAAGGTTTTGGGGAAAAAAATTAAAAAAAAGGAGAGTCGCTGTTTGAAACAACGACTCTCCCATATACAATTTTTTTTATTAGTTTTTTTTTTGTTTTTCGATTTAAATTAACATTTAAAAAAATCCCCGGGTAAGTCGCTGTTTGTAACAGCGACTTACCTATTTTATTAATTTTTTAAAAAACTTTGAGTAAAGTCGCTGTTCTGTTTTGGCTATTTCCCTAAATTCTTTCCGATCTTGGCTATTTCCCTAATAATTTTTCGTTTTTTGGCTATTTAGAAAAAAAATTCAAATATTTATATCATCCTAAACAATACTAAAGTAGAAGTTGAAACTGCCACATGTCGCGCTCTCATTAAAAGTTTTCCCTCCAAAACTTTGTCCAATTATATCTTGCTATGGTCTTGGTTTAATTTTGAATTATGCCATATCTTTACCAATATAAATTTTCCATTCATATAATACATTAAATACTTGCTAAATTTATATAATTTGTAATCATCTTTTCATCATATAGTATTATTCAAGTTTAATTAAGTTAAATTTAAATGGATATAATTTGTGCCTTAATATTCTTAATTATTTGCATATTAGTCGTTAAAGATAATATATATCACATTATGTTTAAATGTTTTAATTTTATATTTAAATTTTATTTTAACTTCATTTAATTAGGTGAATTATTTTCAAAAAATAATTTACCTATATATGTTTAAGGGGTGATTTTAATGTATTAAAACCTCTAAACACTAAATTGCTGGAGTTATAGTTGTAAGTCAAATTTTAATCTATAGATGTTCTATGTTTAAAACTATAATTATGATTGACATATTTAATTATCGTATTCGCACTAGAGACTTTATCCTTCTCGATATTTTAATATTCAAAGATTCTATTTTGCTCTTAGTTTTCATTTCTCACTATCTTTCATTAAATTGTCAACTTCTCATATCCTTCTATTTTGTTCATTCGGCAATTTCATTTTACCTTATTTATCTGACATATACTGAAAATAAAAATTGCTAAAAATTAAATCATTCTTCTTTTCATTTTAATCTCTTCAAGAAGTTGAAAATTGTTAGAAAAACAAGTACTGTGATATGAAAAAAGTATCATTTTATAATCTTTACCTTAGAAGTTGGAGTTTAATAGTTTTTTTTTTATACAAGATAAGAATTTGAGGGTTGTCAAGTCTTGCTCAGTGCTAACCCACCGCCTAATTGCATTTCTCTTTACGAGGGAAGGAGCCTTTGGGTGCGATATAATAGCATCATGGTCCATATATGCGCGCCTTAGTTGAGCAATTTTATCTGCCACTTGGTTGACCTCGCTGAAGACGTGTATGCAAGAGTACCACTCAAAGTGCTATATCGAGGATGTCCATGATGATAATCTCAATCTCACAAATGACATTTCTTTTAGCTATTGCATGCAAGACTAGACCGGAGTGCTAAAATTCCAGCCATCAAAGAGGATGCATCATCACATAGGAAACCAATAGAGGCCATAATTGAGTCATTGACATCCTGGAGTTGGATAGTTCTAATAGAAGATAAATTAAAGTACTCTTTATGAAATTTTATATGTGTTTCATTATCAGAGTACTCACGTTTTTATATTATAAAGGGGCAATGACCTCTTGGTTTACGTATATTTGGTTTTACATATTTTAAAATAAGTATTTATAATAAATGAAGTTCTACTTATTAGGTTAATTTTTTTTTTAACTTTAAAAGTGCGGTTTATTAAATACAAATATCTTTAAGCTATAACTTAAATGAAGTTCTTTTATAAGCATGTAAAAATGAACTATGAAGAATAATATGTTTTATTTTTATACTAATTTTAGCGCTTTTTGTATATAAAAATATTTTCTTTAACGAAATTTTTTAGCCAAAAAAAATCATCATATCACTAATCAAATTAAACATTCACACAATTCATTACAACAAATCAAATCAAATGTAAAATTTATTTCAACGATTATTGAAGGTAATTTGTCCCCCCCGCCCCCCCCCCCCCCACCCACTCCCCCAAGAAAAAAGTTTTTTCTAGCAAGATTCTAATATATATTTGCATTTAATAATATAAATTATATTTTGTTACTTATTTATTTTTAGGATATGGTTATATGGATGACATTTTATTTAAAATATTTTATATCCTAATAGTGTAAGGTAGAGAAAAAAATTATAAATATGTTAAATAAGTATAATTGTTGAAACCGTGCGTAGCACGGGTACAAGACTAGTTATAATAGAGAAAAGAGAAATTCAAACTCACATTCTATTAGTCATTATAGGTTATCTAGTTAGCTAAACTAAGTAAGTTTAAGGCCTCCTATTTTTTTTTTTTTTGCTAATTGAAAAGAATATAAAAATAAAAATTTTCACCGCAAATTCGAATTACGATAATGCACGTTCGAATCGACACGGTGCTACGTACAAATCGACATAAAAATAGACATTGAAAATCGAAAACAAATGAGAGTTTCATATCGACGTACTATTCTAAACCCTAATTTGAGGCCGGTAAATATTATTGATCCATCAAATTGAAAAAAAAAACACAACATCATCGCAAACAATACAATTTACAGAATTTATTCGAGAAATTTCCACAAATTGCCCTTCACTCTCCTCTTTAAATAGCCCTCACCTTCGTTCCACTTTCCTCCTCATCTCAATTCCCAACCGTCGCCGCACCCCCTCCTCTTCTCTCCATCCCCCACCCCAACTCTTCGTTCCCAACAACTCACCAGCCATGGCTTCTTTCCCCTCCTCCCTCTGCATTCTCTCTCTCGTCTCCCTCTTGGCCTTCCATACGTCGGACGCCCGAATTCCCGGCGTCTACACAGGCGGCGCATGGCAATCCGCCCACGCCACCTTCTACGGCGGCAGTGACGCCTCCGGAACCATGGGTCCGTACACTCACCGAATCCCCTGTTCTCGCCAACTCTTATTTTCGTCGCTAACGCTCTGTTTTTTTTGGTAATTCAGGAGGAGCTTGCGGGTACGGAAACCTGTACGCGCAGGGCTACGGCGTGAACACGGCGGCGCTGAGTACGGCTCTGTTCAACAACGGGCTTATCTGCGGCGCTTGCTTCGAGATGAAATGCGCCGACGACCCGCAGTGGTGCCACCCCGGTAGCCCCTCCATCTTTATCACCGCCACAAACTTCTGCCCGCCCAACTTCGCCCAACCCAGCGACGCTGGCGGCTGGTGCAACCCTCCCCGCGCCCACTTCGACCTCGCAATGCCCATGTTCCTCAAGATCGCCGAGTACCGTGCCGGAATCGTCCCCGTCTCTTACCGCCGGTGAGCCCCCTCCTCTGTTTCTCATACCACTTTTTCCACTCTCAGAAAGCGCTCTGTTTTCAGTCCTGTTTTGAGTATGGTTGGTGGTTTGTCTTAATTGCCCCTATTAATTGCGTATATTTACATGATTTTGCCCCTTGGACCACTTTAGGAAACATAGGTTGGTTATAAACGTTTTTTGATTCTTTAATTAGTGGGTCCCATCAGCCGTTTAAGCCCCTTTTCAATTTCCATCGTTTACAATTATTTCAAATAATTTTACTAGTTTAGCCACATTTTTTTTTTTGACTATATAACATTTTATTTAATATTTTTTACGATATAATTTTTTACTCCGTATTTAATATATATTTTTTAAATTTTTTACTGTATTTTATATTATAAGTCTGTATCCGTATTTGCATTTATTATTTATATAAGGTATGGATTGATTTCATATATCTGAAAGTATAAATGGAAATGGAAATAGAGGTGTGCATTGAGGATCCGAGTGTGAAACGGGTTTAGCCCACAACACCATTTATTACTTGATTTACTTCCATACTCCGTAGTACACAGTATACTAGTGTAGACCGTGGGCGCGATTTATTTTCCAAATCCGGATCCAACTTGGCCCACTTATTCCAAATATCGACCCGGTCAATCAGAGCCGTTCATCAAAACAGAATGCGGGCCCACCAGTGTACCCTAGTTTCTAGTTCCTCCTCCGTACAACCAACGCAGTCTTCTAGGCTCCCAGTTTCCGGAACCTCATCATCAAGCCCACACCTGCACTGCGTCCGCACCCTTAATTCACGGACCGCGTTCTACGTAATCAAAACCCACTTTTTTAAATGACTAAAATGCCCCTATGTGATTTTACAGGGTACCCTGCCGGAAGCAGGGCGGGATCAGGTTCACCATAAACGGATTCCGTTACTTCAACCTGGTGCTGATCACCAACGTCGCTGGCGCAGGGGATGTGGTGAACGCGTACGTCAAGGGTTCGAACACCGATTGGATGACGCTGAGCCGGAACTGGGGGCAAAATTGGCAATCCAACGCAGTCCTGGTGGGCCAGTCTCTCTCCTTCCGGGTCATGTCCAGCGACCGCCGCAAGTCCACCTCGTGGAACGTCGTCCCCGCCGGCTGGCAGTTCGGTCAGACCTTCACCGGCAAGAACTTTCGGGTTTAAATTTGGGAAATTTAAAACTCTCCCGCCATTTTTACTTTTACTATTATCACAATATACTTTTAATTTTAAAAAAAAAGAGCGCCAATTTTATGGCAATTGGCGTCTCTTTTGGGGGTTTAAAGTTGGGGAAAGTGAGAAACTGTGAGTTTTAAAGACTTTTTCTCGGGTGCGTCTTCGTTTGAAAGTTGAATTTGGGGTGTTTGGGTTTTTTTTTGTTTAGGGTTTGGAGGGAAAGAAAAGAGGAGGGGCTGAAGAGGTTGCAGAGAATCTTGTAGCCCGCAGCCTATATATATTATGATGTATGGAATCATATCAAAACTTGTTATATTAGTATGCTTTTGATATGGTTAACCTTTTAGTGAAAGTTGAAACTTCTCCTTTCGGCTCTGTTTATTACAACTTCAAACATCTTTAACACTTGTCAGTAATCAGGTTTATGGTGTGATTGATGATGATGTATGGGATAATGATATGGGGGTTATGAAGTGTGCATTGAGATGTGACTAAAAGAGGGCATCTGATGAAATAGGCAAAGGAACAAGGGAAATGGATAGTAAAAAAAGGTGGCATTTGAATTAGATTCAAATTAGATATGATGATCAAGGCTTTATGGGAGAGGGAATATTCATCCATGCTTATGATACAAGCAAGAGGGAGCAAACGAGGCCCAATTTGAGTTGGTGGTAAAAGATGCCAAAATCCAACTTGATTGTTCATCAAAGGACATTAGTATGTACTAACACTACTACTATATAGTCTCCACTTTGGCCCTTTGAAGATTTGCCCCACCCACATTTTAATTAAGAGTTCACTACCAATCAATTTAGAATAAGACGATAACTGTATTTTAAGCTGTTATAGCATCTCCAATTAAAAAAAAAATGTATTTTTGACACAAAAATATAAACAGTCTTTCTATCCATAGTATAAGATTTTAATTGAGAAATATACCCTATTAAAAATAAACGATCCTAGGAGTATAATTTAACATTTGGATAACTCATTTTAATTAAATATATTTTTTTTACTAAAACGGAAATCTTATCTCAATTCATTGATAGAAAAAAAATCGAAAAACAAAATTAAAATTAAAACAAAGATATAATTTAAGGCAACAAAGCTTATGATGTGGGGGTAAATGGGGCCCAATTGTGCTTGTAGTTGAAGTTGTGGTGCACAACTCCATTTCATCCTGAATTTATATCCACCAACGAGCCCATTGGATTCCATGTGATAAAGGTTACAACGATAAAAAGAACATAGGATGCCATTTCCCAATCTCATTTTTCAACATCTTTTTTTTCTCTTCCTTCCAATGTGTTTTTTTTAAAGCTCTTTAAAATCCCAATTTTCCAACACATTGCCCTTGATTATTGTTAAGTCCTTGATTATTGTTAAGTTTTCTATTGTCCTTGTACTTTTAATATATTTGAATTTTGAAGGGTAAAAAGAAGATCGTCTTTCAACAATTTTTATTTTTTGTTGAAGGAAAGGACCGAGTGGTAAAGGATGAACACTTAGAAAAACTTTGAACCAATGAAATCAAGGATGAAACACTCGAACTGGGTCATTGGCGATGAAGGGGCAAAATAATAATTTTGCACTTTTAACATCAAACTTAACGTAAAATGTGGGATGAATGATCTTTTGTAAATGTACATCTAGCTTTTAAATGGTGATTTCTTCAAAATTTTAATTCAAGGGGTGGTTTTATGCAAAGTAGCGTATTTAAGAGGTGGTTTTGTGGGGTTTTGCCTTTCTTATAAGGCCTTTAGCCATACCGGTTAGAACAATTTGTTAATTGTTATCCATAGATATTATAATATTTGGTTCCCCTGTGCATAAAGATTTGCGTCATTTTTTATTGATCAAATTTGTTTTTATAATTCAAAATTTTATCAGTCTCTCTCTATATAAAGTTGACAATATAAAAAAACACACATTGTGCAACATAATATTATAATGGGAAATTTACGGAAAACCACCCTTTAAACATGGAGCTTTCACTTAACCACCCTTTAAATTAAAAATTACAGAAAACCACCCTTTAAATGGTTTTTTATTACAACTCACCACCCATTCATCTATTTTTGCTAATTTATCATTAAATATACTATATTTCAATATTTTTAAACTCAAATTTGATTATAAATATATTAAAATTTTGAATTTAAGGGCTTGTTTATATTTTAGGGATCATTTTATTTATTTTTAAAAAATAATAATAAATATAACCTAGAATTATTATCTTAATTTATGTTTGAAAATGTTTATAACTTTTTAAAACATTATGTAAATTACTATTTTCTTTATAATATGATTAGAAATCATAATTTCTATTTATAAAGTTAAAAATAACCTTAAAATTATCATTTATTTATAGTTTAAATATTTCGTTCAATAATTAACCTTAAAATTATCATTTATTTATAGTTTAAATATTTTCTTTATAATATGATTAAACTTTCTTTTTCATATAAAAAACTTTATATATATGGGGGAATTCATATGCTTTTTTCCTCAAATTAAAAAAAATAATTTATCGATTAATCATATAACTTAAATACTCCCTCTGTTAATTAAAATATATTGTTTATTATTCATGCACACTTCTTTAATATGATAAAAAAACTATATAAAATATTAACATTTTTTATATTTATTTTTATAAATTCATACTGAATAGTAATAAGTATTAAAGAAAATTATTATCAAAGAAAATTATTGAACAAAAATATTTTGAATTTCTTTTTAACGCCTGAAAAAGCGTGCGTGAATAGTAAAACATTAAGTTTTAATTAACGGATGGAGTATAACAATACACATTTTTGAATTTTTATCAAAGAAACTTATTGAACAAAAATATTTAAACTATATACTACCTATAAATAAATAATAATATTTTTAAAATATTTAAAATATAAATAGATAAGAGTAATTTACATAATATTTTTAAAATTTATAAATATTTTCAAATATAAATTAAGATAATAACTCTAGACTATATTTATTATTATTTTTTAAAAATAAATAAAATGATCCGTAAAATATAATCAAGCACTTAAATTCAAATTTTGAATATATTTATAATCAAATTTGATTTTAAAAATATTAAAATATACTATATTTAATGATAAATTAGTGAAAATAGATGATGGGTGGTGAGTTGTAATGAAAGACCATTTAAAGGGTGGTTTACTGATTGTATATAATTTTGAATTTAAAGGGTGGTTAAGTGAAAACTTCTATGTTTAAAGGATGGTTTTCTGTAAATTTCCCTATTATAATAGACCAAAATGTTATCTAAATCCTTTTATTCACCACTGGCTTAATGGGCCTACAAAATCAAGTGCGTGCATTTAATGAAGAGCCTAGCCCAATAACTCTTAACGGCCCAATTATCACCACTGGACTTGGCTTGTGTTCTTTTGGAAGATAACAAGTACAGATATACAACTATGGTCGTTGTCGCTGAAAAAAAAAAGGTTGGTTGGAGGATAATAACTCTCACGACGAAGATGAACCGATCTTGAACTTGGTTTCTGAAGGAAGGCCAAATATCTGGTCTGCGAATGAACTCATTTTCGTGTACATCTCTTTTGTGACGCCGTGATTGCTGATGAGAAAGAAGCCCCATTTACTGCAGGCTTCAAGAAGAACAGACGACGATGACAGACTTGGAGGTCGAGAAGCATCTACAATAGGAAGCTTCAATGAAGATTTCAATTCAGACATTATCTATCAATGGAAAAGGAGGCCTTGCAACTCTATTCCAACATGAACATAGAATTAGATTGTTTAAAATAAATTCATAACAAAAATTTTTTTCTTCATATTATGATTTATGGATTGGAAACGACAGTTTAGGATTCATCATTGATGTTAAGCACGCATAGGGTGTTGAGACTAGCAGCTCACTCGACGTTCTCCAGTTACTCGTATTCGAGTACAATTGCCCGTACTCGAGTAAAGCGTCCGAGTGTCTTGTGTTTTCTGTTATGTTAGCAACACGTGACTCGCACGTGACTTGTTCTATTTAAATCCCAATTCCGTTGTAACAGATTCTTCACTTCTTCACTTTCAATTCAATCGAAGCTTCTTGGTTGTGGTTTAATGGCGTCTTCTTCCTCTCTCTAATTTCTGTTTTCCCCGATTCCTCAAATTGTGAAATGGTATCAGAGCGACTGTAGCTCGTGTTTCTTGTCCAATTGCGAATTGGTGATAGCAATCGATCTAGATTGTGTTCTTCCTAAATTTCCGTTGTATTTCTGAAATCCGATTCTTGATTGAAGAATGGATCGAAACGAAGCAAATCAACAGAATTTGAATGATGTTCTGTATCTGCATCATTCAGATCATCCAAGCTATAATATGTCTACTCAACTGCTGAGCGAAACGAATTACAATCACTGGAGCCGAGCAGTGGAGGTTTCATTGGTTGCGAAGAACAAGATGGGACTCTTCGACAGGAGTTTTCCGGTTCCAGATATTGGTTCACCTCAGTATCCACAATGGAAGAGGTGCAATGGAATGGTAGTCTCCTGGATTCTTCATTTCATGGAGAAAGATATTGGTGAAACTTTGATCTACTTCAGGACTGCACGCGAGATGTGGGAAGAGCTCAAGTTGAGGTTTGGCTCTCCGAATTGCACACGTCTCTATCAGGTACAAAAGGAATTATTCAACATTTCTTTAAGTGGATCTTCAATTTCATCCTATTTTACTAAATTCAAGAAGTTGTGGGATGAGTACTTGGATCTTGTCGACATGCCTACATGTACTTCTTGTGGATCAGTTAACACTGTGTCAAAATTGCTTGCAAGCCAACAAGTGATTCAGTTTCTTGTTGGACTACCTGATTCATACAATGGGATTCGTACCAATATCCTGTGTATGAAGCCTACTCCAACTATGGGAGAGGTGTATAGGATGCTTCTTGATGAGGAAAGTCAAAGGGGATTGAACAATGCTAGTTCAATCAATGAGAATGCAGCTGCATTCAATGCTTTTCAAAGTAACAATCAGAATAACAATCAGAATGGTGGTCAGTTTGGTCGATTCAATGGACAGAAAGGGGTTTCTCAGGCAGGAAACCAGGGATCTCAGTCTTATGGTTCTTCTGGAAATCAATTAGGCAACCAGAATGGGCAAAAGGGTAAAGGAAACTATTTCTGTGATCACTGTAAGGTGGCTGGTCATTCTATCAACAGGTGTTTCAAGATACATGATTATCCACCAAATTTCAAAGGGGATAAGTCAAAAAGGTTTGCTGCTAATGTGTCAGTTGATGAGGTTGATGGTTCTACTACTGCTCCAGCTTTAACAAAAGGACAATATGATCAGATATTGGCTTTCTTGAGTAAGCAAAGTGGTGGTGAGGACACTAACATGCTGGTAGGTAACAGTTTTTGTTTTAATGTCCAGGGTAGTGTGTATAACTGGGTGATAGACAGTGGAGCCACACACCATATATGTCCTAATCTTTCTATGTTTAGTTCTTATAAGGTGTTTGATATGCCCAGTTATATCACTATTCTGAATGGTCAACAGTCCACGATTTGTCATGTTGGTTCTATTTGTTTACAAAATAAGATTGTGCGCCATCATGTATTGCATGTTCCTAAGTTTGCATATAATCTGTTATCAGTAAGGAAGTTTGTTCATGATTTGAATGCATATATGTTGTTTACACCTTCTTATTGTCTGGTCCATGACCCTTCAATGAGCAAGCCACAGGTGCTTGGTGAGGTGTCCAAAGGACTCTACTTGACAACTATGGATTCCAGTCATGATCTGGTTGATAAAACTGCTTCTAGGATTCTGTCTTCTGCTATACATGATGATCTGGCTAGCAATGTGATGTGTAATCATGCTTTAAGTGCTGTATCTTTGGAATTATGGCATTGCAGATTGGGACATGTACCTTTTGATCAAATGTTTCATTTTGAATTTCTTAAGGATCTAATTAGACAGTCTAAGCCTCATGTATGTCATGTTTGCCCTCGTGCAAGACAGCACATGAACTCTTTTCCTATTAGTTCAATAAAATCTTTGCATTGTTTTGAGTTGTTACATGTTGATATATGGGGACCTTACAAAGTTCCAACTCATAATGGTTTTAAATATTTTCTAACTATTGTTGATGATTTCTCAAGAGCAACTTGGACTCACCTTGTTGCTGCTAAGAGTACTGTGTTTTTTGTGTTGAAAACTTTTATTCAATTTGTTGCTACTCAGTTCAACACTAAGGTAAAGATAATAAGAACAGACAATGTGAGTGAGTTTTGCAGCTCTGAAGCTCAGAAATTCTACTCAGAAAAAGGTATTCTCCATCAAACAACATGTGTGTACACTCCTCAACAGAATGGGGTGGTTGAACGCAAGCACAAGCATCTTTTGGAAACTGCTAGAGCTTTATTATTTCAGTCTAAGCTTCCAATCAAATATTGGGGATAATGTCTTCTTACTGCCACTCATCTCATTAACAGGTTTCCCTTGACATCTCTTCAATTAAGAACTCCATATGAGATTTTATTTCATAATTCTCCTGATTATTCTATGTTAAGAGCTTTTGGATGTTTGTGTTTTGTGAGCACCATGAAGGTTGATAGATCAAAATTTGATCCAAGAAGCTTACCTTGTGTGTTTGTTGGATACCCACATGGTCAGAAGGGATGTAAGGTTTTAGATTTAACATCTCATAGAATTTTTGTCTCTAGAGATGTTAAATTCTATGAAAATCAATTCCCGTTGCACAAGATCAATTTTGATACTCAATCACCACTCCCCAACATCACAAATGACCTACCTGAGCACATATTTTTTTCCTAATGCTGAGATTATTGCAGAGAATGATTTACCACGGGATAATTCAATTCATGATCAGTTGATTGATCAACATCCAGCTGTACAAGCTCAACCTGTTCCAGAGATTCCACTTGGTTTAAGAGGGTCAACAAGGACAGTAAGGACTCCTGCACATTTACAAAACTATATATGCAATTTTGGATCTCACCAAGAACAGTTTCCATTACTGTCTGGCTTCACTGATTCTTTTATGTGTCTCTCAGCAACCTTGCCTTGCACGGATTCTTTGGTTGAACCCAAGTCATTCACCAAAGCTTCTAAAGATCCTAAGTGGGTTGAGGCAATGGATAAAGAAATTGATGCTCTTCAGACTAACAAAACTCGGGTCTTAGTTGATCTTCCTGCAGGCAAGCAACCAATTGGATGCAAATGGGTGTACAAAATCAAGCTTAAAGCAAATGGGTCTATAGAAAGATACAAAGCACGCCTAGTGGCAAAGGGTTACACTCAACAATATGGGATTGACTATGATGAAACTTTTTCACCAGTTGTAAAGTTATCTACTGTAATAGTTATACTTTCTATTGCTTTAAACAAAGGTTGGGATCTATTTCAATTAGATGTCAACAATGCATTTCTTCATGGGGATCTCCATGAAGAAGTGTATATGACCATGCCTCAAGGTGTTTCCAACCCAACTAATAAAGTGTGTTTGTTGAAAAAATATTTATATGGGTTGAAACAAGCTGCAAGGCAATGGTTCAGCAAGCTATACATTACTTTATTAGATTTTGGTTTTACACAATCAAAATTTGATCCATCTTTATTTCTTTCACACAAAAATGATCATTTAACAATAGCTGCTGTCTATTTAGATGATATTATTCTCACAGGTTCTGATGTTAGTCAAGTTACTGCTCTAAAGAGTCATCTTCATGAACTCTTCAAGATCAAAGATTTAGGGAAGCTCAACTACTTTATGGGCATTCAAGTCACACACAGTGACAAGTGTCTTGTTTTAAGTCAAAGGAAATTCTGTTCAGAGATCATCAAAGAGGCAAATCTGGAGGATAACAAGACCTGTGTCACACCTATACCTATAAATTTCAAGTTGCACTCTTCTGATCACAATAATTTAATTTCTGATCCTATTAGTTAGCTTGGTTGGAAAGTTGAGTTACTTGACAAATACACGCCCAGATATCTCATTTTCTATACAGGTTCTAAGCCAGTTCCTACAAGCTCCGGACAACAATCATCTAGAGGCTCTTCATCATCTAATCAGATATGTCAAGGGAACTATCAACTATGGAATCAAGTTACAAAAAGGATCTTCAATCAAGCTGCAAGCTTTCTCAGACAGTGACTGGGCATCTTGTCCCATTTCAAGGAGGTCTGTAATTGGTTATGTGGTGCTATATGGTAGTAATCCCATCGCCTGGAAGTCAAAGAAGCAGCCAACGGTCTCTAGGAGCTCCTCTGAAGCCTAGTACAGGGCTATGAGCCAAGCTGCAGCTGAGGTCACTTGGTTGGTCAATTTATTGGTTGAATTAGGGGAGTATGATTTAAGGCCAGTTACTCTTCATTACGACAACAAATCAGCCCTTCAAATTGCTCGGAATCCTGTATTCCACGAGCGAACTAAGCACATAGAAATCGATTGCCACTTCACTCGAGATAAGGTCTTGGAATGATTACTTCAATTGAGTTATCTGCCTACCGAGAATCAATTGGCGGATGAATTAACTAAGATCATCCCTGCAGTGCATCACAAAGAGTTACTCTCCAAACTGGGCATGAATCTCGAAGATCATCCTCCAGTTTGAGGGGGGATGTTGAGACTAGCAGCTCACTCGACGTTCTCCAGTTACTCGTATTCGAGTACAATTGCCCGTACTCGAGTAAAGTGTCCGAGTGTCTTGTGTTTTCTGTCATGTTAGCAACACGTGACTCGCACGTGACTTGTTCTATTTAAATCCCAATTCCGTTGTAACAGATTCTTTACTTCTTCACTTTCAATTCAATCGAAGCTTCTTGCTTGTCGTTTAATGGCGTCTTCTTCCTCTCTCTAATTTATGTTTTTCCCGATTCTCAAATTGTGAAATAGGGTTATATTTTTTTAAATGATCAATAGACTATAGATCGATTAGAGTACATTGACCATTCCAACATGGGTTTTTTATTTATTTATAGATTATATTGCTTGTTTGATGAGTTCAGGTCTACCATTAAAAACACACACACATTTGTTGTTTGAAGTTTCCTTTTGACCTTGACTAATGCCCATTCGTGTGTGCACAGGCAGTAAACTAAGGAGGATTCCCTCATTAGCTATTCAATGCAAGAACACAGTATTCTTATGATAGGAAACCATCAATAGTCAAAAGAGATCTAAAATTGCTAGATAGGGTTGCAGTACAGAGAGCTACAGCTGGATCTTTGGTGGCTAATGATATTCAATTTGAAGGGATCGTTTTGTTTATTATCCCATGAAACATGTCATAACGACCTTCTGAAAAGCCGGCCAATTAAATCAAACCGGCCTACAATCATGATTTATTTCTATGATCCTCATTAGCTGTTCAATTCAAGAACACAATATATATATATATATATATATATATATATATATATATATATATATATATATATATATATATATATATATATGAGATTCAATATTACTAACAAAACCTTTTGTTCTTGTCAATAATAAGATCAAACAAAGACATGAACTTGAAGAACACAAGGATGTACATTATGAGATGTTGAGCTCCGGTGTGATCCCCGCAAAGATCCTGACATTACGCGCGACAAGATCATACTTCTCCTCGTCATCAAACTGTCGAAAAGCAAGGTAATCTCCGCAAACGAATGGTCTAAACAGCCTCACCTTCCCTTCTCCGACGACATCTTCAGGGGTGTAAATCACCTTCTCATCTTCAAAGCTCCAGAAGAAGGCCAATGACAGCCTTGACCTCGGCTGCCTCAGAACAACTCGGTGCTCACAAGACCGTAGCCTGCCATTGCTCCACGCTTCCAACATGTCGCCTATGTTGACGACAAGGGTGCCCTCGCAAAGGGCGACGTCCAGCCACTCCCCTTCCTCTGACTTCACCTGAAGCCCTCCTACATTATCCGGATAAAGGATGGTTAGGCAGGTCATGTCGGTGTGCATCCCAAGTCCCTCGACTTCCTTGCTCAGTTCATGTTCTTCAGGTGGAGCGTATTTTATGATCCTTAAGTAGCCGTGACAGTTCTTGAACTCGCCTTCATGCTTCGTGTCAAATCCGTCTCCTAGGCTCATCAGAATCACCTCTATGATCTTCTTCGATAGCCTTGTCAATATGTCTCCGTACTCTTCAAGTGTCTCACTATACATAAAACCATAAAATCTGTTGAGAGAGATGTGAATGAGATCAAAAGAGTCCTTAGTATATAAAATCTGTTTTAGAATGGATCCTCAGTCAAAAGCCAAAAAGGTTCATTTGCTTTTACCTGAATTCAGATCTTTCTTGGCCAAAGAGAGACATTGCAGAGCTATGAGCGGATTGAAAGAAATCCGGTCCTGAAACTCGAAGGCCTTCATAGAAAGGAGAAGCTATGAACCGAGGGGTGTACTCGGTGTAGCTCTTCAACGACGAAGATGGACCGATCTTGAGCTTGGTTTCTGAAGGAAGGCCAAATATCTGGTCTGCAAATGAACTCATTTTCGTGTACATCTCTATTGGGATGCCATGATTGCTGATGAGAAAGAAGCCCCATTTACTGCAGGCTTCGAGAAGAACAGACGACGACGATGGACTTGGAGGTCGAGAAACATCTAGGATAGGAAGCTTCAATGAAGATTTCAATTCAGACATTATCTATCAATGGAGAAGGAGACGTTGCAACACTGTAACCGAAGGCACCACCTAATGATTTTGCTTGCTTAGATACACATAAACATAGACTTAGATTGTTTAAAGTAACTTCATAACAATATATATTTTTTATTTTCATATTATGATTTATGGATTGGAAACGACAGTTTAGAATTCGTCATTGATGTTAAGCAAGCATAGGCTTGTATTTTTTTTTAAATGATCAATAGGGTATAAATTATAGTACATTGACCATTCCAACATGGTTTTTTATAGTTTGCTTGTTTGATGAGTTCAAGTCTTCCATTAAAAAATTTGGGTATGCAGCAAATTAAACTTAACTGATAGCATCAAATCGGATGAGGTCTTGAAGATGGAGATACCCCTTGATTAGGGGACTCTGGCTTAAAGAGCTCGAATTCACGAGTTCGTAAACGGAAAAAGGACAAAATTGATAAGATTGTGTCAAATGATGAAGAGTTTTTAAGGTTAGTGTAAAACCTAGATTCGTCTAGAAATCGGTTTTGGATAGCGGAAGCGAAATAGATCTAAGGCGATAAACGACAGATCAACCAAAGAATCACATGCAATAGAACACTCAAGCAATTTTACGTGGTTCGGTATAAAACCTACATCCACGGGGCCTCAAGAGTTGACCGAATCCACTATAAGAGAGTTCGTATAAGGGATGATACAAGTAATGAAAGCAAGCAACCCTAATCTAACATGCATGTGAATCAGAGGTACAAGGAAGAAGAAGAAATCCCCCTGTTTGAGATAAAACCAGAAGATCGATAGAGAAATCGATCTCTAGAACCCGAGATCTCAGAAGACGAGGAGAGCGGCCACCCAGGAGGACGCCGAAGCTCGATCCACCTTCCAGAGAAGCCACCAGCAACCTTTCTTCTTCGAGCGCTCAAGAACCGACGGCAAGAGAAGGAGAGAAAGCTCCAAACCCTAGAAACCCTAATCGGAGAAAGAGAGCGTTTGTGAGGAGAGAGAAGACAGAAGCTGAAGTGTCTCAACCCGAAGCCACGAAGCGAAGCTTTATAGCTAGGTTAAGCGCCCATCACCAAAACGATGCGTTCCAACTAAGAGAGGTAGGTCAGGCTTCTAGCGTCGCTGGACTGGGCTACCACTCAATCCGGGCTTCGAGATCTCTGGGCCAGTAATGGGCTAAAAAACCCAATACCAGTTTATGATCCAATCTTCCTATCATACCTTATACAAGATATATATATAGTATAGTATATATGTATATATGTTAACTCCGCTATAGTATGGTCTCGTTAGAGGATCAAGCCTAAATAGGCTCAATACGACTCAGTCGAGACACATACCTATAGTGCAACATATATGTATAACATATACTATAATATACCTGTATAATCATCATACACACATACATGTCCAAGCATACATATAAAACAATATTACATGCCAAAGGAAAAGCTTAGGAAAGTAAACACATAACATTACAGTTAGTAAGATATCATTATCACTTACTAATGTCAAAAGATGATCCTCCTTGTCACTCTTACATCATTCCCAATAGGAGATATCTATACCAAAATATTTATGACATTATAGATTTCATGTACAGAACTATTCCATTTCAAAGAACTTTGAACATCAAAAGGTTTAAACATGGATTGGACCTGACATGGTGCAATTCAAAAGGTTAGATTTGGTAGAATGT
The DNA here is from genome assembly GCA_963922045.1 of Persicaria maculosa. Classification (NCBI taxonomy): domain Eukaryota; kingdom Viridiplantae; phylum Streptophyta; class Magnoliopsida; order Caryophyllales; family Polygonaceae; genus Persicaria; species Persicaria maculosa. Next base: position 31,762,644 of record OY998262.1, read on the forward strand.
GTATACTCAAGTATTTTTCCATCCCTCAGGAAATTAGGATGTTCATTTGTTGTGCCAAAGCTCTAGTCGTTGCTCGATTGACATTTTTGGACACTTGAATTGAGCTTTTGTGATAGTTAATGGCTAAACTTGAAAGGTTGGAGAAGTTATTAAGCATATTTTTTTTTATTGTGTCAAGGCTTTTGTGCGAGGCTCTCGCAAACATAAGAGTACCAACAACAAAGTAAGGAAAGGAATTGAACTCCACTTGGTTGATTAGAAAATCACTAATCAAGATCAAGTCATAAAAATTAATTATGCCATCTAATTTATATTTTTCAAAATTGTTTTGATCGATAACCATTCAAGGAGATTTTTTTTTATCAATCACAAAATTAAGTTAATTATTTCTTCTAATATTATAATATTGCATGAGTATTTAAGAAAACAAAACAAACCCTAAAAATAATAAAATATCATAAACCTATCATATTCGAATTTATGAATAGTCCATTTGAGCAAAGAGCTAATTGAAAAGTCTCAATTCACAAAAGTATCCCATATAGTAGAAGCTAGGATATAATTTTAGTAAAACTAAAAAGCAGTTTTGTTTAGAGGTTTGGTAATATGAGAAATTGAGAATATTCATCACATATCGAATACAAAAGAGTAAAAATTTAGGATTATATGGAAGGATGAACCTCTAAACAATAATCTAATTAAACTTTTATCCGATATATTGGATCTACATATTTCACAAGAAGTAGTCTCATGAAAATTTCCAAAATTATCCTTAAAATTAAGATAATACAAACAATTTCTATTTATACATCTTTCATTTATTTAAATGTATAAAACTATCATATTGTAGAGAAATAGTAAGAATAATGTTTCCATCCTATAATACCATCTTTAAATCATTATATACAAAAAAATCTCATACATACATACATACATACATACATACATACATACATACATACATATATATAGGGGACTTTCCAGTGAGGACACCCTTTACCATGAAACGTGAGGACTGTTTTGGACCGTTACATCAAAAGTAAGTGATGAATAAGATTATTTTGTTTTTTCTTTTATTTTAATAAGAAGAAGGATAAATTTGTAATTTTGAAAGATAACTGCTAGATGGAAATCAAACTTCTTTCAAATGAACGAAATGTACAATTTTTTTTAATCTGGTGTTCTCTCCTGTTCTCTCCATTGCTGTGAAAACAATATGTACGTACAGTAAACTAGTAAAGGGGTCATATGAATCACAATTAATTTGCTTATGAATTTTTCTTACCACCTTTGCACACTGGATAGTTATGGATTAACTATAGATTATTCATTTTTAATGATCTATTTATTCAAATCTATATATTAAGTATTCATATATAATCATTTAAATGTGAATACTTACCAATTTAAATATGAATATTTGAATAAACATATCATTAAAAATGAATAATCCATAGTGAATACTTGCCAATTTAAATATGAATAATTGAATATTTTTTGAATATGAATTTTAACAAATTTGGTGATTAATAGTACGTTGCTGATTACACACGTACTGTACTAAGGCAAATATTAATATTTTATCTTAAATATAAATAAGCGTTTCGGCTATATACACCGCAAATCCCCACGTCCTTAAGGACGTGCAAGTGGGGTGAGAGCCACCCGAAGCAGGACGTGCTTGCACGTTTTTTTTTTATTTTAATAACGTGCTTGCACGTCCTTAGGGACGTGCTGCACGTCCTTAAGGACGTGCAAAACTGCACGTGCTGCACGTCCCTAAGCACGTGTTGCACGTCCTTAGGGACGTGCAAGCCCGTGTTCTAAAAGGCGAAGAGGACGTGCCTCTTCGTCTTCCTTCCTTCTTCGTCAGACACCAGAGCGAGAGCGAGAGAGAAATCGAGAGCGAGAGAGAAAGAGAAGAGAGGTCGCCGGAGAGAAATCGAGAGCGAGAGAGAGAGACCGAGAGAGAGAGAGACCCAGAGAGAGAGAGATGGAGACAGAAAGAGAGAGAGAGCTCGAGGCGGCGGTGGCGGCCTTGGAGGCGGAGGCGACAGCGATGGAGGTGGAGGGTGGTGGTGGGGGTGGAGCAGCGGGGGAGGCGGTGGCGGTGGAGCCGGTGGCTGAGGGTCTGGTGGTGCTGGCGGCTGTGGCGGCGGAGAAAGGTGGTGGTGGTGGGGCGGCGTCTGGCGCCGGCGACGGAGCCCGAACCGTGGCTGAGGAGGAGGGTGGTGGTGGTGGGGCGGCGTCTGGCGCCGGCGACGGAGGCCGAGCAGTGGCCGAGGAGGAGACGGAACCGCCGCGGAAGCGTCGGTCCATTGAGGTGTCCCCGATCCCGACTCCACCGGTGTGTTATTTGAATTACTTTTTGTTTGATTTATTTTTAGAGTTTGAAAATATAATTTGATAGATAATATAGTTTTACAATAGAAATTTATAGAATATATGATTGATAATATAATTGAATATAATTTGATTAATATAGTTTTATGATTGATAATATAGTTTTATAATATAGTTCTATGATTGATAATATAATTTGATTAATAGAATATAATTGAAAATAGATTTTTTGATTTATTTATATATTATAATGTTTTTTTATAGTATATAGTTTGATAGAAGAGAATATAATTGTGATTTGATAGAATATAATACATAGAAAAAAATTACAATTGAAAGACAATTAAAAACAATAAAATATATTATAATACTTCAAAAGTATTTAATTAACATTAAAATATATTTGAATATATTAAAATATATTCAAATACATAAAAATAAATTTATATTGAAAGATAATAAAAAACATATACATAAAAATATAATAAAATACATAGAAATAAATTTAAATTTAAAGAAAATAAAAACATTAAAATATAATAAATTATAATAAAATACATAAAAATAAATTGAAATTGAAAGAAAATAAAAACATTAAAATATAATAAATTATAATAAACTACATAGAAATAAATTTAAATTGAAAGAAAATAAATACATTAAAATATAATAAATTATAATAAAATACATAAAAATAAATTGAAATGGGAAGAAAATAAAATCATTAAAATATAATAAATTATAATAAAATGCATAGAAATAAATATAAATTGAAAGAAAATAAAATCATTAAAATATATTAAATTATATTAAATTATAATATAATAAATTATAATAAAATACATTTCATAATAACAGGCAGGGAGGCTCATGAGGGGGGACCGTGACGAAATGGTTACCCATTTCAAGGACTTGGGTCGGAGACACTGCATGATTTTAGTAATCAAGCGGTCTTGGACGGGGGCGTCGAATCGTCCAGGCGGGGTTCTCCTTGCTTGCGAGCAGTTTGGGGAGTACCGACCACGCGGGAGGAAGCTCCGGAGCACGCAGACGAAGATAAGTGGTTGTCCATTCTCTCTACACGGACACGAAGCTCCGCCGGGTCAGTGGCGCATGACGGTAACCCATGGTGTTCATAACCACGGGCTTTCCACGAGCTTGAAGGGTCACGCCATCGTCGGACAGATGACAGAGGGGTAAAAGAAGATGGCGAGGTGGATGAAGGAAGTTGGCACTCCTCCAAAATCCATTGGGTACGGATTGAGGCAGTTGGATGATACCAGCATCACGTCAAGGAAGAGCCTTACCAACACGCTCGCCATGATGGTCGCCGAAGAAAGAGGTAGTCGGACGATGACCCAGGATACCTTGCACCATCTGCGGGAAAGAAGGTACTACTACGACTTCAGACGACATCCGGATGACGACAACGTCTTGAGCGACCTCTTCCTCGCGCATCCTGACGGGATACGCCTTCTCCGAAGGTTCCATTACGTCATCATAATGGACAACACATACAAAACCAATGCGTAAGTTACTTAATTACGATTACATTATTGCACATATAGCCAATTATAAAGTATTTTATATGTAACATATTTACACTTGCAGATATGGGATTCCTTTGTGCGAGGTGGTCGGGCTCACACCCTCAGGCAATACTTACTGCATCGCCTATGCCTTCATGTCGCAAGAGAACGAAGACACATACGCATGGGTGTTGCGACAGCTTCAGATCTTGCTTGGGACGGTTCAGCCTCAAGCTATCATGACTGATCGAGAGCTAGGTCTCTTGGCGGCGCTGAATGTTGTCTTCCCCGACGTCCAGCATCTCCTTTGTTGGTTACACGTGACGAGAAGATGCGAGGAAGCAGCTCTGAAGATCACGAAGAATTTAAACCACGCGGGCATCTTTATGGGCAACTGTTGGGGGCTGTTCGAATCGAGGTCGGAGGAATCATTCAACCGACGTCGTCGGGCGCTACGAGCTGCATGGCACCCATTCCCAGGTGTGGTGGCGTATTCCGAGTTGGTTTGGCTTCCATACAGCAGGAGCATAGTACGGTGCTACGTAGATAATGTCTTCCATCTCGTCACCCGTACGACAAACAGGTACAACCTTACTTCATATCTCCCATTACAATATGATATAATATCGAATATTTAGTGGTATGCACTTCAATGTGTACAGAGTTGAGGGTCAACACAAGGTTCTGAAGGAGGCACTTCACTCATCGACTGGTGACTTTTGCGTCGTGATCGATGCAATCCATAGAGTCAACGATTGTCAACTGCATGAGCTGCAAACTGCTTTGGAGATCGGCCGCTTCAAATGGCCAACAACGGCGTATAAAGTCAACCTTTTCGATGAGGTAAAGACTTTAATCTCCAAAAAGTGCTTCGATTATCTGTACAAGATGTGACAGGACGTCGTGAACCAAAAGGTTCCTCCGGTATGCACGGACCGACATTGGAGGGTTTGTTACGGGATCCCTTGTGTCCATGAGATTCAGGCATACGTCAACTCCGGCACTCCGATACCCGTCGAGGACATCCACCCGTTCTGGATGGATTTGACATGGACTGACCTCGACGACACCCCACTGCCGTATGAGCTGTCATCTTCATACACGGCTTCCAACGATGTATGCGAGGATGAGCTGCACCCACCCTCATCAGCAAGCGTCCGAAGGAAGGGGAGGCCTCGGGGGTCGAGGAATGCCTGCAGAACCAACCCGTTGCCATACGAGGAGGTAAGGGAAAGGTTTGAGAGAGAAGAAGCGCGTGCCGCTCGAAATGCTGCTCGGCCTCGTCCACAAGCGACCTCAGCTCGACGTGGACGTGATGATGTGTTCGGAGGGTTCAAATGGGGTCGAAACAACGTTGATCCCTTCATGTTCGGTCATATTGAGACGGTGAGGGACACTGTTGGGGATGGTCATTGTGGCTACCGTGCTTTGGCGGCTTTGACATCACCGATCGGCGAGACTGCTTTCTCGAAACTCAAAACGTTACTATGCAATCACTTGGAGGATCACGCCGATCTGTACGTCGGTTGTTATACGGGAGAGTACCCATTCCAGCAGTTCGTCGACTACCAGAGATGGGCCGGAGCCACACATGGTGATAGGAGACGGTGGATAGAGCTACCCATCATGGGTTTAGTATTTGCGACGGTATATCAGATTCCTCTCGTCGTCATAGCTTGGCATCATCCGTTCACATGTCTCCCCATGATCTCGCCGACATCTGCTAACAACCCTCCCCAATCAGCAACTCTTGGTGTAGCCTGCATCGAAAACCAAGACCATTTTGCCGCGGTACGACTTCAAACGTCTTTTTTATTACCTATTCATGCTTTTCATACATATGTCAATACTCTAACTCTAAATTTTTGTTCTCATAGATCTGGTTGCGTCCTAACGCTCCTCTTCCGCCGCCTCCACTAGAATGGGTCGAACATCATCATTCGAGCGTCGAAGGATGGGATGCTCCATTTCAAGCTCAGATTGAGAGATTTAGAGCCTTGCGTGCCGAGTCCGGCCGTCCTTTACTATTTTCCTAGATTGTATTCCACAACTTTATTAAAATTATGAATGTAAACCTTTTTTTCCGTTCCTTGTAACGTTATTCGCATATTATCCGAATGAAAACCTTAACAATTCTTGTGTTCGGTTTAATTTGACCCTAAATCCTTCAAATCCACTAGCTAAACACTTCAATTTTATCAATTAACATTACAATACCGTTGGAAAACCTAAACCCTAACCCTAAACCCTAAACCCTAAACGCAAAACCCTAAACGCAAAACCCTAACTAGGGTTTGCACGTCCTTAACAACGTGCAAGTATTGCACGTCCTTAAGGACGTGCAAGACTTAAATAGTGGACGTGCACAGTCCCAGACTTGCACGTCCTTAAGAACGTGCAAGCACGTCCTTAAGGACGTGCAAATCCTTAATCCGGATTTGCGGTGTATATAGTCAATCTAGCCCGTCCATTTTTTTTTAATCCAAAAGCCTATATTTGTCCTCTTGTTTCATGGTAAGGGTGTCCTCACTGGAAAGCTCCTCTCTCTCTATATATATATATGGTAGATCATATGTACACAACCCTTAACGTGTATCATGTGAACAAATCTTGGGCGTTGTTTAATATCAAATGGAGGGTTGTGATTATTCCTAAATAATTCATTATGTTAATTAAAAAAATTAGAAAAGGGATCTTCCTCCTCTTAATGATGCGCGTGTAATCAACCTCTCCTAATCTTTCTTCATTGAAACCCTCGACCATAGCCTCTCATAATCTTTCTACAATGAATTCGTTTGCAAAGGAGGTGCCGATCGAATAATCCACCTCTCGCCGTCTCCAATCGAATACAAAGGAAACTCGGGCGATTGCCGGTGAAGAGGAGGCGCCGATCGAATAATCCACCTCTCGCGCCTCCAATCGAACAAAGGAAACTCAGGCGATTGCCGGTGAAGAGGAGGCGAAGAAGGACGACTCCGACGATGGCGATGGCTTCAATTGGATTGCAGATCGGAGGATGGTGACTTTGTTTGCAAGGGAATTCATGAATGAAAGGACTACAAAGTTGCAAAGGAATTAATGAATAAGAAACTCAGGAATTCCAGATTTTAAAGGTTTGGAGTTCTTATCGATTCTTATCAGTTCACTGGAATTATAGCATTTTAGCATTTGACAAGTTCAAATTTTGGTCAATTCTCTCTTCCACTGAAGGTGCGGTGAAGACGGCGAGGGCACATCGATTGCTTTGCCGCCTCTAAATGCCTCATACCGGAGCAATAGGGCAGCGGCGCTAACGGGCTTGTGGTAGTGTGATGTTCATAATTTGATTGAATGGTTTGTGATGTTGATTTGCTTTCCACATTAGTGAATTCGGGTGTGATTTTTGTGGGTTTTTGGAGTTGGTTTCACATTGATTGTTGTGTTCAAATCAGTTTTAGTTTACAAACAGTGCAGTTTCAAATCAGTTTTGATATATCCTCGATCGTTGCAAATGCATTGATACCATCGCCATTGAGGATATGCCTGGAGCCCTGATCATTCAAGTTATTAACTCTTTCCGTTTTTTTGTTTTTGGATCTTAGTTGGTTTTGTGATGAATTCCTCTAGTTTCTTTGATGTTATAATCTATGTTTGATGTGAATTGCTATCAGTGGCGTTAAAGACATAGTTGATGCAAGTATTTTGTCGAGGTATTGCCCTCCTTTTCATCTTCTTTCAAACTGAAATGATATCATAAGTGAGATTGTCGAATTGTTATATGCTGATTTTTAATGCTTGGATTTCGAATTTGAATTCTTCAAATTGGTATGAATCCCTGATATGTACTAGCTTTTATATTTCAAATTTATATAGTTTGTTTCGTTTGGATTTGTATATCCCAATATTGGTCGATTTATACGTAGTTCTACGATTCCTTGTGATATTTTGAATGGTTGATTTTGTGTGTTTTAATGGGATTTAAGAGGCATTCAAGGTAAAAGTTGAATTATTCATATATATGGACCAATTTTTTGCTTCATGAATGGTTTTTCTTTTTTTACGTTGACGATCATATGAATGAAAAATACATCGATACTATCGAACAATCATGTGATACCATCAAATAAACCAGAGATATGTTATGACCCTAAGGTCGGGTAGAGGATTTGAGATAGGGAAATGGAGGATTGAAGAAGAGAAAAGGAGAGATTGAGAGGAGGAAGAAGAAGATGATAGGAATTTTGTATATTCATTGATAATCTGTACAATGACTCCTTATGGGTATTTATAATCCTATTCCTAATTCCTTTGCAATTACACTTATTACCCCTATATTTCTAGTTCTTAACATTTCCCACCGGTACAATTGATTCCTGGTAAATTCATGGCCAAAACTTTTCTTTTAAGGCATCAACTCTTCAAAATGTGCAGCGCCAATCCTCTCAGCCCATTTGATTGCCACGAATCTATAGCGCCCCATCCTATACCATACACGCTTGTCCTGCTTCCCACTCATCACTGCCGATCTACTGTCATCCATGACAGTAAAAGCCTTTTACATGTGTGATACAGGTGTGTACCCCTACATGCACTTTGTATTATCAAAAAAATTATTCCCCAATGTTGCAGCACCCAAATGAACCCCCACAGCTACCCCAACGAGACATTAAGGATGCCAAAGCTTTTAGCTTGAATTGTTGTCCAAGAATTGCAAATGATGCAACAAGCAAAATACTATATTTCAACCAATTCCAAGAATCTAGCTTCTTGTACTTTCTTTTCCATCAAACTCATCCCTCCAATTATGCCCAGATCAAATACAAAATCGGAACCATTTCTTGTTCCTGACCCATCAACCCTGAGCCTTTGTGTAGCCCTACCTTTCTCTAATGTCATAGAAGCATGGGATTTCAAGAACCCGAACTCATACAACACAATGCACCATTCAGCAATTCCGGGGTCAAAAACTAAATTTTCCTCTTACACCCTACGATCAACTATAGATGCATCAACAACAAAAGATGACTTCATCTGCCAAGACATTTCCACAAACACCTTGGGTGCACTAAGGAAACAACAAAATTGATTCAGCCGAAAGCTTGTACTGCTATCCCTCCTAGAATTGGCCACCTTAATCTCCAACAATTCAATCAAGAGCACAACCAATTCAACCAACTCCTTGGTTGCACCACCATAGATGATCAACTTAGAGGGCTCGAAATTTACATTGAAACAAACGCAGTGGGTCTGAATTTATTTGATCTTCAACTCGTCAGCCCCCGAAGACACAGGTTGGACTAGAACATCATCCGGAGACTCGTTGATTTCTTGGTTCATGTCTGTGATTTCTTCAACCCAAACCAGTTTTGATTCTCCAGCAATAACACTCTCAGGAAGCCACTCGACGATCGCGGCGATTTCTTGACATGAGGTGGTGATCACTTCTCGGTCGCTTTGTCGTTCCTCTTCGACGATTAAGAAGGGCTCTTCTGCAACAGGAACTCCTATATGATTCTCGTCAACAACCAAGGCTTCAGACTCTTGCCTTGATTGTGAATCGGTTTTCGATCGGAATAGCCCGACCCTTGTCTGGGCGTTCGTGACCAATTCAATCAACGCGTCGAGCTTGCGATTAATCCCCTCTTGGCGCTCGACTGAATCTACTTGCCGCTTGACTGAATCTTGAAGGGCTTGTTGAGTCCATACCGCGAATTGTTGAAGATCTTGTACCTGGTCATCTATCGTGCGCCAATGCTCCTCCATCGTCGCCAATCTTGCGCTCTCTACCATCACCGGACTGGTGCCATCCGTCATGGTCGGGATCAGAGCTCTGATACCAATTGTTATGACCCTAAGGTCGGGTATAGGATTTGAGATAGGGAAATGGAGGATTGAAGAAGAGAAGAAGAGAGATTGAGAGGAGGAAGAAGAAGAAGATAGGAATTTTGTATATTCATCGATAATCTGTACAATGACTCCTTGTGGGTATTTATAACCCTTTTCCTAATTCCTTTGCAATTACACTTATTACCCCTATATTTCTAGTTTCTAACAAGATACCATCGAATAATTTTAAGTTATTAGTTAAAATGAAATTAGTAACCGAATAATACTGTAACACTATCGAATAATACAACTATACCATCAAATAATCAAGCGATACAATTGAATAATCAAGCGATACCATCGAATAATTTTTAGTTAAAAGTTCAGGGTGTTTTCAAGGCGTTGGACGATTAGAATAATCCATCGATACCATCGCATAATCCATTGATACGATTGAATAATCCAGTGATACCATTGAATAATTTAAAGAAAATTTTTTTAGTTAACTGAATAATAATACTTAGCACCATCGAATAATTCATTGGTACCATCGAATAATCTGGCGATAACATCGAATAAATTTTAGTTATTTGTTAAGATGACATAAGTAACTGAATAATACTGTAGCACCATCGAATAATCCATCGATACCATTGAATAATCAGACGATACCATCAAATAATTTTAATTATTTGTTAAAATGATGTAAGTAATCAAATAATATTATTACACCATTGAGTAATCAAGCGATATAATCGAATTATCAAGAGATACCATCGAATAATCAAGCGATATAATCGAATAATCAAGCGATACCGTCAAATAATTTTTACAATTCAACATATATATCCATTAGGGTTTCAAACAATTAAAAAAATCTAAAATATATCATTAAGGTTTCAAGCAAAAAAAAAAACAAAAAAAAAGCTTAAAATCGGGCATATGTGCATAACCACCCAAATCGGGTCCACTAAGTCATAACCACCCAAATTCATCCATTCCAATTTGGCAATTCCCACTCACGCGCTTATCTTCGGCAGGTAAGGCAATTCAGACTGTGGCCCCACCATTTCCATTATTAAAAAAAAAGGAAAAACCCCTAATTATCTCAGCAATCCATCCCATTAAATCAACGACACAGATTTGTTCACATGATACACGTTAAGGTTTGAGTACATCGGAACCAACCTCTCTCTCTCTCTCTCTCTCTCTCTCTCTCTCTCTCTCTATATATATATATATATATATATATATATATATATATATATATACTTTATTGTGCACACCCCTTAGGGTATACTTTATGCACAAATTCAGACCGTTGACCTAAGTTAAATAGAGGGATATGATGATGACACGTGTATTGGGTGATTTAAAAAAAAATGTGGAAAATTAGTCCCAATCTCACGTTCAGCGCGTGGGGAGGAAGTGGGATTAAAACCCTAAACGTGGTGTGTTGTGTTGAAGAGAGCCCGACTGATTTGTTGGAGCCTGAAGGGCTGAGTTGAAGGCGGCGAAGACGAGAGTGCAATTCCAGATGCCGGCTCTTCGGTCAAAGCGGCGGCGCTCTCCGGTCGAAGCGGCGGCGCGGTGGACTCTTACTGTCGGCGCATGGGCTGTTGGGGCTCGGTGGTTTCTTTCGAATCCGCAAAGAGATGCGAAAAGGGGCTTCTGGGGCTCGAAGGACTGTAGCTGTCGGCGCAGGGGCATGGATCCGGCGCTGCTGGGTGGGTGGTGGCCGGAATGCCTGCTGTCGGCACCGGAGAGGGGGTGCGGTGGTGTCTGGGTGCGAATGGAGGGGGCTGCGAGGGGGAATGCGAAGAGGGATGGGGCGCCGGTGCTGCTGCTCACACCGGGGTGGCCGGATCTGGTGAGGGGGAGCGGCGGCGGTGGTGTGGTGATCGAAAGGTGGCCGGAAAAGAGGAGGGGAGGTGGCGCCGAGATCCATCCCTCAGTCGTCCCAGCCTCGCCTCCATCACCCAGAACTGTTGCAATCGTCCCAGCCTCATCGCCAGAGCTGATCAGTTGTACTAACAAACCTGATTAAATTGCAACAAACACCCGAGCCACTCACTACTAAAAACGAAGGAAATAGCTACGGACAATAGCAATGGACTTAGCCACGAATGTCCGCTGCTAACCGGTTTAGCCACGAAATCAGCCATGGGCGGGCCATCCCTTGCTATATGCCTCGCAGCTAAATAGCGACGGGCGTCAGCCACGGATTTTAGCAACAAATATTTTATTGTCGTGGCTACGTCCGTGGCTAATATTGGATGACATATGCCGTGGCTGTGGCTACGAACCCGGTTTGTAAACAGCCTCGAAAATTGAAGTCGTTGCTAAGTTCGTTGCTGGGTTCGTGGCTACAAACTGGTGATGAACCTAGCTTGGTTCGTTGCTGATCCGTTGCTGAGGCCGTTGCTAAAGTTGTTACTCATTTCATTGGTAATGTTGTTGGTAGGGTTGTTGCTAGGGTTGTTGATAACGATAGTATTTTTGTCATTGCTATTTTTGAGGCTAAAGTCGTGACTGGTGCTAATTTTTATTTGTTTTGTGATTTTGTAGCAAAATTTGATAGATACATCCAAAGCAATAACAAATCCAAACATACATAAATGGAGTACCAAAATAAAGAACATATTATAGATACAAAAGAAACCAAATCTAGCCAAGGGAGTGGGAGTTCTTGGATGACATTGTCGGGGCATCTCTACTTCAGCTTGCACATGAATGAGTCAATGAGTGCCCAAACTTGCTCTGAGACAAATCCATTAAACCTGAAACAAGAACAAGTGATGTGCTTTGACATTCAAACAAATAGAGGAATTAACATTTAAAACAATTATGACTTGATTTGTAGACGAGATCAGTTTTGTGAGAAATTGAGAATGCATATCCAACATTGTAGTTTAATGCAGATTTGTATCTGCTATTCAATCGTAGAACAGTAAATAAAAAACTATGGTGTTGGATAAAATCTCTTCTTGACAAGTTTCTAACCTATTTAGAAGAAATAAATTTCCAGATTTTGTTTAATTAAGGGTGGAGCAAGAAATTGGATCTGCCAATTCTAAACACTAAGAAATTAAACAAAATCGAAATTAGGTATTAAAAATCAAATCTTTTTGAAGAATATATGAAACAGAAGTTTATAGACAACCAAGAAATTGCAAAATCGAGTGGAAAAGAACCGAAGAAAAGGGGCAAACCTTGGAGGAGTGTCTCGACAACCGGAGGTTGGAAGATGAAGGGATGGGAGTCATGGCCAGGAAAGACAGAGAGCGTCGGAAGGTGAGACATCGGAGGTGAAGGAGGCAGGGGAGACGACGTAAGAGAATCTGCGGTGGGAGAGGAAGGCGGTGATGGAGCCCACGGAGGGGAGAGGAGCCGAATTGTCGAGCGTCTTAGGGATGGTTCTGCAACCAAAGGCGAGCCTCGCCTTTCTCCATTTATTCCAATTTTGAAAGCTCTGAGTGAGAGAGAGAGAGAGAGAGAGAGAGTTAGGCAAGGGGATGGGGAAAGATGGGGAATATGAAGGGGGAAGAGAGACAGAATCACCCCAACAGAGCCCGTGTAATCAACGACCGACGTCTATCACACCAGCACCCAAGTTGATCGAATGCTTCCATACCAACCCAGATCTCGGCGCTGCACCACAAACACACAACCCAATCAAAATCAGCAAACCTGAAAACTGAAACCCTAAGAAATCAAATTCAACAGGATATAGTAAAAGAACACATATCAATACGAGCATAGGCCCCTTCAGAAATGAGTTGAAGAGTATAAACCTAAGAGAATGTATGGGTTTCTCCGCCCCTTTCTTTGTCTACTGAAGGCGGCGCTCCGTCCGGGCTCTGCCAGATTGGATTCAACATAGGCTTCGTTCTCCGTTGTGTTTGTCGGGGAGGATGAGAGATTTGAAAGTCGGAGAGGATGAGAGATTTGAAATCGTTGGGGAGAGAGAGCGAGATCTGGAATGAAAAGGACAAGAGGTGAAGAGAGGATGAAGAGAAAACATGAAAGGAGGCGGCGGCCAAAATGAATTAGGTTATACCGCTTTCTCAATTTCAAAGCCCAAAATATTTACCGCCTAAGAAATGAATTGGGCGCTAAAAAAAATTTCGACAGTGGGCATAAATTTTTTTTTTCCTTCACATCTTACCGCTACTTTAATTTTCAAAGGAAAAATTTACCGCTCATATACCAATTGGGCGCTAAAAACTTTTTTTTACAATTGGCATGAATTGCTTTTTTTTTTCATTCAAACTTTACATCTAGAAAATAATTATAACAAAACATTTAGAAAATAAAGCTATCAAAACATAACCTTATAGTATTATAATAATAATTTGTTACTTAGTATAAGGTTTTAATAGTTACTTGTATGAGTTTTCCTAAAAACATATCCTTATAGCATTATAATAAGAATTTGTTACTTAGTATAAGGTTTTATTAGCTACTTATATGAGTTTTCCTCAAAACATAACCTTATAGTACTATAATAAGAATTTATTACTTAGTATAAGGTTTTATTAGTTAATTATATGAGTTTTCCTCAAAACATAACCTTATAGTATTGTAATAAGAATTTATTACTTAGTATAAGGTTTTATTAGTTACTTGTATGCGTTTTCCGCAAAACATAACCTTATAGTATTATAATAAGAATTTGTTACTTAGTATAAGGTTTTAATAGTTACTTGTATAATAAGAATTTATTACTTAGTATAAGGTTTTATTAGCTACTTGTATGAGGTTTCCAAAAAACATATCCTTATAGCATTATAATAAGAAATTGTTACTTAGTATAAGGTTTTATTAGCTACTTATATGAGTTTTCCTCAAAACATAACCTTATAGTATTATATTAAGAATTTGTTACTTAGTATAAGTTTTTATTGGTTAATTATATGAGTTTTCCTCAAAACATAACCTTATAGTATTATAATAATAGTTTATTACGTACTTAGTATAAGGTTTTATTAGCTACTAATAGGAGTTTTCCTCAGAACATAACCTTATAGTATTATAATAAGAATTTATTACTTAGCATAAGGTTTTATTAGTTACTTATATGAGTTTTCCTCAAAACATAACTTTGTAGTATTATAATAAGAATTCATTACTTAGTATAAGGTTTTATTAGGTACTTATATGAGTTTGCTCAAAACATAACCTTATAGTATTATAATAAGAATTTATTACTTAGTATATGGTTTTATTATTTACTTATATGGGTTTTCTTCAAAACATAAACTTATAGTATTTTAATAAGAATTTATTAGTTAATATAAGGTTTATTAAACATTTATTTGTCACTTATATCAGTTTTCCTCAAAACATGCTATTATAGTATTCTAATAAGAATTTATTACTTAATATAAGGTTTTATTAAACATTTATTAGTCAATTATATGAGTTTTCCTCCAAACCTACCATTATAATATTCTCATAAGAATTTATTAATTAGTTTTTTTTGGTATAAATTTATTAATTAGTTAATATATGTTTTTTTCAACACTTATAATTTTTATAAAAAAAAAATTCATAGTCATATTTGGGTCCGTCAATGGGCCAATCGGGGAAAGTATAGTCATATTTGGGCCCATAATAAATTAAAGCACATTTGAGCTCTACCGTAATAGCAACGGATTTAGCCACGAACCGAGTCGTTGCTAAATACACATTTCATTCTACGGGCTAATAAGGTCATTGGGCCGATCATTACTAATGGGCTATTGATCCATGCCTAGCCCATAACATTTGTTCTTCTTTTGTTGGCCACGGATTCAGCTACAATTCAAGCCCACTTACCCCATGTCCGACCTGCCTACAATAACCGATCCAAGCCCACTCACCTCGTGTCCATTCCATCGTCGGATTTTTGATGCTGAATAGCCACGGATTTAGCCACGAGGTTGATGCTGTTGCCAAATCAGCATCGAATACAACAACGAAATAAGTATTCGTAGCTAATGTCGTGGCTAATCACTACTATCATCCACTTCTTCAGCCACGAAATCAGCCACGGACATTGTGTTCGTTGCTATTAGCAACGAATATGATGACGTGGCATTCTTGGGTGACCATCAGTCACGAAAATAGCCACGGTCAAGAACACTCGTGGCCAATGTCATTGCTATTGGCAACCAAAACAGCGTCTGCTGACATTCATGGCTAAAAATCCGTAGCTATTTCCTGTTTTTTTAGTAGTGACTCAAGCTAGTGTTGAACCTATGTTCACACTTTATATGCTCAATATCCCTTCCTCTAGCTAGACCAGTGGAAGCCACAAGCTAGTGTTGAACCTATGTTCACACTTTATATGCTCAATATCCCCTCCTCTAGCTAGACCAGTGGAAGCCACAAGTCCAAGCTTGAAAGCTAGTTGTCAGTGCTTGTCTTCACCCAGTGGTTTCGTGAAGATATCAACGAGTTGATTTTGGGAGGAAACAAAGGTAGGTGTCAGAAAACCTTCTTGAAGTCTCTCCCTAACATAGTGACAATCCAAACGCAAGTGTTTGGTTCTCTCATGGAAGATGGGATTCTAGGCAATGTGGATTGCTAATCTATTATCACAGTGAAGTGGAATTGGCTTTGGAATGTGACAATGTAGATCACCCAGAATCGAGTCTAACCAAACCAATTCCCCTGAAGCCTTAGAAAGACACATGTACTCAGCCTCAGTGGAAGATTTTGACACTGTTGGTTGCTTTTTTGTCTTCTAGGAGATCAAAGCACTGCCCAGAAATACACAAAAGCCTGATAGAGAACGC
The DNA here is from genome assembly GCA_963922045.1 of Persicaria maculosa. Taxonomy (NCBI): domain Eukaryota; kingdom Viridiplantae; phylum Streptophyta; class Magnoliopsida; order Caryophyllales; family Polygonaceae; genus Persicaria; species Persicaria maculosa. The sequence continues at coordinate 31,779,103 of OY998262.1, forward strand.
CCCAAAAACATGCAATTCCCCCAGTCCGCATCACAAAACCCAGTAAGCCTGAGTTGGTTGGAACTGGGATACAACAAACTAAGGTTGAAAGTGCCTTTCAGATATCTCACAATATGCATTGCAGCTTGCCAATGAGCTAATTTGGGAGTGCCCATAAACTGACTAAGATGTTGCACCGAGTAAGAAATATCAGGTCTTGTCAGGTTGAGGTAGATTAGACGCCCCACAAGACGCCTATATCTCTTAGGATCGTCAAGTACATCACCCACATCAGTACTCAACCTTAAACCTCTTGGCATAGGGAAAGGAGATGGTTTGCAGTCCTCCATATTTGTATCTTGTAGGATGTCAAGAATATATTTCCGTTGGTTGAGCAAGGTATTTGTACGAGACACCTCCAAACCAAGGAAGTATCTCACCTCTCCTAAGTCTTTGATAGTAAAAGCAGTATGCAAACCGCCCTTGATCTTCTGTATCTCAAATGCATCATCTCCTGTGATGAGGAGATCATCAACATAAACCAAAATGATCACTAATCCAAAAGGTACTTGCTTCACAAATAAAGAGAAATCAAACATTGACTTCTCATAACCCCTGTGCAGTAAGGAACTTAGAAAACTCAATGTTCCACTGACGAGAGGCTTGTTTAAGCCCATACAAGGACCTCTTTAATCTGCACACTTGACCAAGAGAAGCACCGTTATAACCTGGAGGAACCTCCAAATACACTTCCTCATTAAGAAATTAGTCATGGAGAATTGCATTATTGATGTCCAACTGATGCACTTTCCATTGCTTCATTGTTGCCAGATCAATCAACACCCTGACAGTTGTGAATTTAGTTACTGGTGAGAAGGTGTGTTTGAAATACTTCCCTTTGATTTGATTGTAACCCTTAGCTATCAATCGAGCTTTGTACCTTTCCACAGTTCCATCAGGTTTGAAATTGATCTTATACAGCCATCTACACCCAATTGCCACTTTACCATGGGGTAGAGATGTAAGAATCCAAATTTTATTAGCTTCCAAAGCATGGAGCTCTTTCTGCATAGCTGATGGACGATTTTTAGTCGCGTAAATCGTATCAAAATAAATTCGAACCTAACTAACTAAGGTAGTGTGGCAAGCACGAGTCGATCCCACAGAGAAACAAGTATTTCTAAGCAATGTGTATTTACCAATTAGTAGAAAGGGGGGTTTTGATGGTTGAATTGAAATAGAAAGAAAACAAAATAAACTATAAACAGATTGACGCAAAATAATTCAGAAAAAATCGCTCTACTTATAACTTTCCACTTTATTTGGTCAAATCGATATTGTAACTTCCTCTTGTCCTTTTAGGTTTCCTATGGTGAACATCGCTCTCAATCTCCAACTAAAATCGTCTTGAATCCTAACCTAATGAATGGTTAGAGAAATAGAACTAGGGCTAATCCCCTCTTAAGTAATGTCAAAGTCGGCCAAAAAACATTGGACGAAATAGGGTTTTGGATAAAAACTGTCGTTGAACTCTAAAAGCGTCGCTGCTGGACATGCGGCGGCCGCTGCATCGGTCTTTTACGGAAAATCCACTTTGAACCAGCTCTCGACGTCAACAGGAAAGTTGTATCTCTCAGAAAGAGCTTTGCAACACATGGTCATAATAGTCGATCGGCTAACCGAGGTCTCCAGAAAGTGCAAAACAAGTTTAGCATGTCTAGTGACAACTTCTGCAGACTTGTTCTTCGTTTAGGCTCACTTCTTCTTCTCATGACCTCTTTAGATATTCATTTAAGCTTCTTCGATCAACTAGACTTCCTCATCTAATGCATCATCAACCCATTTCTCCTTCTCGGATCCATAGTTACCTGAAATAATCAATAAAAACATGTAGATTCCGACTCCACCAACATTGAGAGCAAATATGCAAATTGTACTTAAACCGTGCATGATATGCATCATAACTAAGCTAAATGCAACCTATTATGCCTACCTAAATGCATGCTATCAAACTCCCCCACACTTAAGCTTTTGCTTGTCCTCAAGCAATGAAAAACAACTATAGAATTAATCATCCCACAAATAAGATCCTCATGCTATAATTTTATAAAAGCAACATCAAGCAATAGAAGTCATGAATAAGAGAACAAATATCCTAGAAAATATATGAGCTATCCAATAGTAAAGGCAAATTTAATCCAACCTCACCGGGATAATATGTTTCACTCAAGCTCTCATGTTTTCAACGTCATTCTCAGAACTGCAAGGATGCCAGAGGAATGGAGACTCAGCAAGTTAATCCCATTATATAAGAACAAGGGAGATGTACAGCAATGCAGCAACTATAGGGGAATTAAACTTCTTAGCCACACAATGAAAATCTGGGAGAGAGTTATTGAATGGCGGTTGAGGAGGTTGGTTAGCGTATCTGAGAACCAGTTTGGTTTTATGCCGGGAAGGTCAACTACAGAAGCTATCCATTTGATGCGGCGCTTGGTGGAGAAATACAGGGAACGGAAGAAAAATCTGCATATGGTTTTCATCGATTTGGAGAAGGCATATGATAGAGTGCCAACACTACTACAGAAAAGGGAATATAACCCGGATATTTGACCCTTTATAACCCGGATATGGTCCGGGTTAATGGTCAGCGGGTTATATTGTCAGGGCACCTATATAACCCGGACCGACCACCCGGGTTATTTGATTTGCCGAATCCGGTTACCCACTCACTTTATACACCGAAGAGTCCGGGTTATTTGATTTTACAATATAACCCGGACGTTGAAATATCCGGGTTATTTAGTGTGTAATATATTTTATAGATTTATTGAGCACTCGAGTTATATAGTCCGTTATTATAAGCCGGACCTTGTAAATCCGGGTTATTTTATATAATGTTTTTTTTTAAAAAAAGGGTATTCTACCCGGTTCAATATTGAACCGGGTAGAACCCTATGATTTTCTACGTTGGCTCAGTTACAAAGTAGCTAGGAAAGTCTTTCATATATATAAAAAATAACAAAATACAATTGGAAGCTCATTTACATGCGAAAATAGGTTCATGGTTCCTAAGCAACAAATGTATCACAAGAAATTTACACCATAAAGTATATCTATGCATCTCACTTGTTAAATCATCTTTGAGATACATCATGGCATTCACCATTTTATCAAAATCTTGCTAGCCTTGCTTTTATTCTTTGCCACTTTTCAGTAGTTGAGCTTTGCTAGGAGACTAAACCTGAAACAACACTCACCCAGAATACGAACAATAAAAAGAAGTTAAAGGAAATCTTGATGATAGAAGAAAAAATTTGATCCCTAAATGATAGTACATAAGTGAGTCGTTTCCAGTTACATAATCACTTAATACAAAAATCTAGGTCTATTTGCCATCAAGTAATAACATTGGAGGAAATAAATTAATGTCAAAAGCAACATAATACTGCACCAGAAAGCCTTTAAGCTTATACTAAGTCGTTTTCTTGTCACTATGAACGTATCAAATTAGTAAGACAACACTAGTTGTCATATATCCCAAGGTTTATCTACTGTGGAAGGCAAAGTTCTAATTAGATGGCACAGAGATAGGTATTAAAGATGAAGGAACATGAGGTACAATATTATTTACTTTATTAAAAAAAGATAACTTCAATAAGATATCATGATACACTCATTGGATAATAGTTTCTAGCTATTGTAATCTCAAATCTGCAAATTAATTAAAACATTTTAGGTTGGGGACAACCAGGAACTTTAAAACACAAAAATATGTAAGGATTAGATAAAGAAGCAAATAAATAAAAACAGTAATCCAAAATTATGTTCATACAAAAGAACAAAAATGAGCGAGGAGCGGAAATGGAGTCACTTAAACTCCATCACCCAACTAACTTACCCTTCTTATGAAGTCGTCACGGGCATTAGAATCTGTATAGAATGTTTTACATTCATCCGGCAAGACACTAATCTCGTGGATATGTGAGCATCAAAGAACAAACCTTGTCAAAGATCATGAAATTTACATTCATCCGGCAAGACACTAATCTTGTTGTCATCAAGTGTCATTACTTTCAAAGATTGAAGTCTCTCCCAAGTTCATCAGAAGGCACTCAATAAGATTTTATGCTAATATCTGCAAAAGGTAAATCCATCAAAATGGCTTCCACTAAAGAAAATGAAGTTACAATCAACATCATTCACTAAGTGTTGGGCATCCTGCATTTCAACTATTAAGGCAGCTTAACTAATGATGCACATGGATTTCAATATTAGTTTTATTTTAAGATTGAGTTTCAGCTCCTACAGATTCAAGCTTTTTCCCCATAAAAAAAAGCTAAATACCCTGAAGTATTATCTCTTTTAAACAAAAAAATGCAAATCAAAACGACATCCTCACAAACTACTGTCAAAGTGCTAAAAAGATACCATATAAAACACAAGTGACTAAGGTATGCCTCTCTTTCTTACCAGGCACTACATATTGATCAATTTACTGATCTCCACAGGAATTTCAACTGCAAAAGCAAGTCAGAAAAGGATATTAAAAATAGATGGTATCATAAAAGACAAAATATTACACTATACAGAATCCACATCATTCTCAGGTTTGCATTCTTCAATCCAAGCCTTTTTAGAACCTCATCTCCACAGGAATTTCTCTTCTTTTCTTCCGTTGTTTATAACTCACTTAAATATCCTTTCTTCCTCTAGTTTATCCCTGTGATTTTGAATGTACTTGTCCGTCATTATTCCAGCAGTGATGTCAATGTACTAATGCTGAATTAAATCAAATTGTGTATTATTACTGCGAGCCTATGAAATAATGAAAAAAATCCAAAATGTGCACATGAAAAGGAAAAAGAAGCAAAAACCCAACGAGTAATATAATGGGCACATGGATAGTAGCTCTAGCCAAGTAGCCAGTGTAGTGTTAGCGTCCTATTTGAATGTTGATAATCCCACTTTGCAAAAGATATGTACAATATATCAAAATCAAGACTGAAAATTGTACTAGGGTGTAATTTTTAATTTTTTTTCATTACCTATTCTATTCTTTATCAAGTGTGTGCACTGCCCTATCCAGCTCAAGAATCTCATCAGGAAAAGTCTGTTCCAAAAGAAAACACCTATTAGTTCTCAAATGGGGGTGTGGGGGAATGGGGATATCTAGATAGGATGTAATTGAAAGAGCAAGAGCAAGATCACATAAGGAGATATTAAGGTCTGCCTGTAAAATATGTTCACTGAATATTATCCATTAGTATAACATTTGTTGAGTGTCTGGGATTAGTAAGCAACTTTTAGCCTCTAAACAAACATCACATAATACAATTGTACAAGCATCAGTTGTCCACAAAGAATCAATAAACCAGAGGATCAAAATTCATCACCCTAGTTTTGGGCAAACTTTATAATACATTTAAATAGAACCAGATACAAACTGAAACAAACTCTAGAAACTATAACAAAATCGGATTACTCTTGCATAGAAACTGCATTGGATCCAAGGTCCTCCTATATCGATCCTTCAATAAATGCCTTCATATGCAACATTTGTGTGTGTGTGTGGGGGGGGGGGGGGGGGGGGGGGGCGGAGATAATATCATTGAGCTGTGAGATAAGAATATATCAGTAGAAGAGCTAATGTACACCCTCAATGTGTAGACAAGTTATAATTAAGAGGGGAAGATGGCAACATCACAAAGCCTGAAATCAACACACTAAATGTTATACCAGTAGATGCATCCTCGTTTGGAATTTAGCGAGGCATCAATTCAAGAAGAGGCACTAAAAAGGTGAGTCTCCTAATTAAAAAAATATCAGTAAAATGTCAACTTTTCAACTGCAAGTTTCATGCCATCACATTAACCTTACCCTCCTTGATCATTTTGTCCCTCATCTCCACGGTGGTTCTTCCTTGCTCACTTACAAATGAGAATATACCACCAGAAGAGCTAATCTTCCCCTATTTATTGTGATGTTCTAATGATTGAAAATGAATAAACTCTAGCTAGAATTATATGTCAAAAAAAGAGAGTAGGGAACCAGTAAATACAATCATTAACCATGCATACCTCTAGTTTTCCATTGGTTAGCACGATCTTCACTTAGAGTAGAATCTATTTGGATCAGCAATTAGTAACATTGTAAATTCAGGGATGGAACACAAATTGTACAATGTAAGATTCAAGAAACTAAAACAGAAGGGAAAAAAATTACTTCAAAGGTAGAATTGTTTTTACCATTTGAACTTTGAAAAGCTAGAAAATAAATGACAGATCCATATATCTTGTATTTTCAATGTTTCAAAGAAGAAAATTTGATCAAATGAATACATATATACTTGCCAAGTAATTAATTGCAGTTTTTACTCCTGGACCTCATAGTTATACTTAATTTTCAGGTTTTAGTGCAACACCAATTGTCTATTAAAGTATGACCAGAATGAATGTAACCAGTCATGGACAAAATAAAAGAACAATGACATATAGTAAGGAATCAAACCAAAGAGATCTGAAAAGCTAGAAAAGTAGTGTCTGGTTCCCTGATCACTTGTTGATTTGTAGTTATCGAGAATGCAAGAAACCGCTTAGCCATTTTTCGGTCATCCTCCTGATATAAAGTTCATAGAAAATAACTAAGTATTCTTGAAGCCACATCTACAGAGCCCAACCATATGAAATAGCATAAGGAGGCAAATCATGGAGACACCAAAGATACAACATAGGAACCAAACCATGTCCTTCAGCCCCCAATCGCTCATCGAAAGAGAAGGAAATAACCAACATGCCAGTGAAAGACGACACAAAAATGGAGGGTAACCAACAGATTAAAGGGATAAGAACTTAGCCCCAAAGACTTGAGCCTCAGCCGGACTCACACTTGAAACACACCATATCAGAAACTTCAACAAAAATACACGTCTCTACATAATTCAACACAAATTCACTAATATCTATAGAAATTCAGCCCAAAGTAACCATAATTTCACTCAAATTCACTAATTTATCAAACATAAACCTAAACGGGTAAGAAAAGCATTAAAAATCACCTTATGTATTCTATAGAAGCAATTGGCGCTCCTTCTCGACTGATGCAATTCGTGGTGCTAGGAAGATAAAAAGGATGAGAGTCTGACAACGAAGTCGGGCGGTGAGCGCCTACGGAACCGCCCGATAAAGAGTCGAGAGTTGAGAGTCTGACAACGGAGGCCGTCATCCACAAAGCCAGACGGAGAGCGGTGGTTCAGTTCGAAAGGATTGAGGAGGGTCGAGGGAGATGAAAGAGGCACGAAACCGGATGGCCAGAGACAGTTCAATCTTCTGATCGAAAGAATTGAGGAGGGAAGAGGGAGACAGAGGAGGGAGGAAGAAGAAGGTGAACGGAAGATAGGGTTTTATCTTTCCTTTAAATTAAAAGTGGATCAAATAACCCGGAAAAGCAAAATAATTTTGACAACAATATAACCCGGGCATTTATGTGTAGGATTATTTGGAACAAAAAAGCCCTTATATACACCGGACTAGATAATATCCGGTATATAAAGCTCATCTTAATTTATTTTTTTCGGTTTTGCCATTTTATAACCCATAAATGACACGCCCGAGTTATATTTTATGGGTTATTTTCTTAATTTTGTAGTAGTGCAAGAGACCTTATATGGGAATGTTTGGGAGCTAAAGGGGTTCCAGAAACTTACATAAAGGTTGTCAAAGATATGTATCATGGTTCACAGACTAGTGTTTACTCACACAGTGGGGACCCTGAGTACTTTGTGGTTCAAGTAGGCTTGCACCAAGGCTCGGCTTTGAGCCCGTTTCTATTTACAGTAGTCATGGATGTGGTGTCAAGTAGTATCCAGGGTGGGATCCCATGGTGTATGCTTTTTGCGGATGACGTTGTCCTTATAGACGAGACGAGAGCAGGGGTTAACAGCAAACTAGAGTTATGGAGGGTTAAGCTTGAGGAGAAGGGCTTCCGTTTGAGCAGGACAAAGACGGAGTACGTGGTTTTCAGGTTGGGCGAAGAGGAAGAGGAAGAGGGAGACGAGAGTGTCAGCATGGGTGGGGATCTAGTTCCGACGAAAGACAGTTTCAAGTATCTGGGGTCTGTAATGCAGAGCGATGGAGGTGTGGACATGGATGTCAAGCATCGGATTCAAGTGGGCTGGCAGAAATGGAGAGCCGCGTCAGGAGTCTTATGCGACAGAAAGGTTCCACTCAAGCTCAAGGGTAAGTTCTACAAGGTGGTAGTGAGACCAGCTCTATTATACGGCGCAGAGTGTTGGGCGACAAATAAGGCTCAGGAATAGAAACTCATGGTGGCTGAGATGAGGATGCTCAGGTGGATGTGTGGAGTTACCTTGCGCAACAGATTCAGAAATGAGGCTATCTGAGAAAAGGTATGAGTGGCTAGTATTCAGGCTAAGTTGCGGGAATCGAGACTCCGATGGTATGGCCATGTTCAGAGGAGAGATCCAAATGCGCCGGTGCGTAGGTGTGACAACTTGGCTATCGAAAGAGTTCGACGAGGAAGAGGGCGTCCTAAGAAGAGCTGGGGTGAAGTGATTAGACATGATCTGACCGCTCTGGGACTCTCGGAGGAGATGACACGTGATAGGATTCAGTGGAGGAGTGCTATCCGCGTAGACGAACGCTAGTCAGGGACAACACTTTTCTCACTCATGCTTCCCTTCTACCTCAACTTTCCTTGCGTACATCCTTTCCAACTTTTCATCTTTGTCCCTATCTTATTTCCAGCTTCTTTGATGTCCGGTCATGGGTCATTCGGAAACACCCTCTCGACCTAGTCGGGGCAAGGGTGCGTACATCTCGACCCCCCAGACCCTGCTCTAAGCGGGAGATACTGGGTTTGTTGTTGTTGTTGTTGTTGTTTCAAGCTCTCATGTGTTTAGACTTTAAAGTCCAACTTTCAAATGCTCTATACACCGTGAAAGTCATCACTTGCAAATAAACATCATGAGGACTTCTATAGGATTGTAATGGGGCTTTGGTAGGAACAGAAGGCATGAGAAATATTTTGGCTTGTGGTGCTAAAAATCCGGGAAAAATGAACAACAACCCACCAGAACTAAGGCTGGGCAGAAATTGGATCGGACCGGGACCAAACCGGAAATTACGGTCTTGGATCGGACCGGAATTATTATGGTCTGGTCCGTGGTCCAAGAATTTTTCAATTCCGATTTCCGGTCCAAACCCAGGACCAGACCGGAATTTCCGGGTCAGATCGGAATTTTTTTTTTTAAAAAAATTAGGGGTAGCCTTGGTGGACTGGTGGTAGGTGAGCAACCTTCCTTTTCTTTCTTTTTTTTTTAAAAAAAAAACGTGCCCTTCCCTTCTGTTCAATCTCTCCTCACGCAACAGCCTCTCTCCTCCAACTCTTCAATTCCTCCCTCAGTCTCTCTTATCGTCAGTCTTCAATCTCTGTTCACGATCAGCTCGGTGTTCGTAGTAGTCCTTGCTACACTCACGCAGCCTTCAATCTCCGTCGTCGTCGTCGCCCTTCATCGCCACCCATCGCCAGTTCTCCGCCACCCATCGGCGTCACCCATCGCCAGCTCGCTGCCGCCCTCACCTTTCTCCACCACCCTCGCGACCTCGCCCTTCCCCGCCCATCACCACTTCACCAGTAGACATCCCTCTCTCTCATCTCAGATTTTGATGTATATTTCCAGATTTCAGAATTCGGATCTAGCCATCTAGGGTTAGATAAAAAATTTCAATTTGTAGTTTAAAATTTTCAGATCTAAGTTTTGATTTTAGGGAATTTCGATTTGTACATGAGCCTAGATTCAATTTTCAGATCTAGGATTCAATTTGTACTTTATGGATTTTGCTTTAAGTTTCTTCCATCCTCTTGTAAGTTACTCTGGATTGGATTTACACTTTGAAGGAATGAATGATGAATTTTCACTTGAATTAGGGTTGTGCAGATTGTAGAATTTTTATTTGTTTTTTCATTTAAGTGCAAACAGGGGGTGTAAGAATACGGTCCAAATGGTACAACCGTTCCGCGGACCGGAAAACCCGGGACCATATATTCTGGTCCCGGTCCAATCCACGGTCCACATCCCCAAAGTTTCTAGTCCATCGGTCTTGGACTAGACCGGAAATTCCGGTCCGGTCCGATCCGATCCAGACCGGATGCCCAGCCCTAACCAGAACAACACCAAAACTTCCATACTTCGCAAACCATTCCAATAACATAAACTCCAATACACAACAATAAGCACTTCGATTTAGCCATACAACTCATGCAATATTTCCATTTGGATGATGACTTCTTTTCTTTTCTTTTATGCTTACTTTTGCCCCTAGGTGAATTTTATCCTCCCTAGGTCCAAGCTTACTATACTTTTACTCCTAAGTTAATTTTATCCTCCTTAGGCCCCTAGTAATAAGTCATCTCTATTATGCAAGAAGAGTTACCTTATTTCGGCTATGCCTCTCGCAATGCACAACCATACATACATCATCTCCACTCAAAGCAACTCCAACATAAAGATTTTTCACCAATTCTTCTCCTAATTCCCGGATAGGGTCAGGCTAATCACTTGCTATGATATATTTTTGTGGAGCTATAAAAAAGAATAGGCTTTAAGGCTCAGATGGGCTTCAAGCAAAGGATAATATGTAAGGTAGATAGGGTATAATATGGCTAAAGAAAACAATGCCGCAATCATTTGAAATTCACAAGTAACAAACATGTGCAATACGATATTGAAATAAGAAGCATTTGGAGAGTATAATAACACAATAAAAGCAAAATGGAATAATTATGAATAGTTCCTATAAGGCCAAAACAAACTCACAAGGGTTATATTTTTGCTAAATTTCAATTTAACCTCACTATGAACCATACTTGCTCAATTATATTCTAAAATCGTGCTCCAAAAATCATTTTCAAGCAATTCAATCAAATAATGGGATTTATGCAATTAAGATCATAAAAATGAATTAGAGGACAAGCTAAACCAAGATGGGTATTTTTAATAACACCTAAATGCAATGCATGATATTTTTGTGATTTTTTCAAATGTGATATATGAGTAAAAATAAATATGAAGACATAAATAAACATGGTATGCAAAATCTATCTATATGCAATGCAATCCCTCCCCTACACTTAAACCTTTCATTGTCCTCAATGAAACATAAAAGACAAGAAAAACATAAAAACATAGAGGAAGATATGAATGAAATACTCACAATGTGGTGGACGAATAGACTCATGAACAAATACCAACCCAATGGTTTGACTGGGCCTTGCGGCGGCCACTGCCTGCCTGCTGCGGTCGCCGCCCCTGCTTCAGCTGATTCCGACGCCTTTCCCTGAAAAGTTAGTATATCCAAAAACTAAAAGCAACTATCTAATGCCTAATGGAAAACCTAATTTATTGAAAAGAAAACTATCTAACTAGGAATTGAAGTAACTAAATAAGAAAACTTTCCTCGGGTTGCCTCCCGAGAAGCGCCTTTCTTTAATGTCATTGGCCTGACTTATTCTCAATCTCAAGATATTATCTATCAGACATCGTCAAGGCCATCAGTAGCTTATCATATTCCTGTACACACATCTTACAAAGCACATCATAACATAATAAATTGAAAGTGTAAAATATGGAAATAAAGAACACTTTCAATCTATCAAAGAGTCTAGCATTACTCTCTCCTGAAGGAATATGATACCACCAGCACAGTTCCACCGGTGGCTTCTCAAAATAGCAATCAAAAGGATCAACATAATCACCATTACCTTGAAAATTTTAAAAGTTTACCTTTGTTACCTCTTGAGCCTCAGCAGATGGCTCTAGACCTGGTTCATTGATAGGTGAGCTCGGAATGGATATGTCAGATGGAGTCGGAACCAAAACACATGAAACCTCATGTGTCGACTCATGAGATTCCAAGTCAGGAAGCACTAGACCCTCTTCTCCATCATCTAAGAAACTATCGTTGCCTTCAAACAATTCCTCCTTATTCAACACATCATTGTCATGTCGAAACCATATAGGGGGGACTGAATTGAGTGTAATGACATCGATAGGCTCTTCCACTCTTGCATTCTTTAAAGCCTCAACGGTTGGTGGAATGGGTTCCTCAAATTTTGAGGAAGAAGACTTCGGGGGTTCGTCAGCAACAGTGCGGCGGTTGCCGCTCCTCAGATTCTTCAACCTCCTTCGGATTTTTCTCTTCTTCTTCGATGCTCTTTTCTTTCTCACCTTTTGCACTTAAATTTTGAATGAGTTGGCTCATCTGATTCTCCAATTTTCCAAGTCGACTCATTTTTTCTTCCCCCAACTGCTGCAACACTTGTGTGAGAGTTCAGATTGATACTTCCCGCTCAACCTGGCGACTCATGTTGTAGAAAAAATCCCAAATCTCAAAGAGTCCCATATCTAATAGGCCTCCATTACTCATGGACTCAGCAAGACTCCGTGTTTCAGCATTCATCCCATCAAATATGCAAACACACATCTCCCGCACACCATATTGATAACCCCATGAACCAAGGCCGTTAACATACTCATGTAATCTAGTGAAATATTGGTGAAAGTTCTCACCTTCAAACTGCAACAATCTCAACATCTTAAAAAGTTAGTAACAAGGGTGTTGTGAACCGTAAGATAGGCTCACAACGGGTTAGATATATGCACCAAAATCAATAAATACACAAAATAAAGAAATAAACTTGATTCACCGGCAACGGCGCCAATTTGATGGACGATTTTTAGTCGCGTAAACCGTATCAAAATAAATTCGAACCTACCTAACTAATGTAGTGTGGCAAGCACGAGTCGATCCCACGGAGAAACAAGTATTTCTAAGCAATGTGTATTTACCAATTAGTAGAAAGGGGGGTTTTCATGATTGAATTGAAATAGAAAGAAAACAAATAAACTATAAACAGATTGATGCAAAATAATTCAGAAAAGATCGCTCTACTTATAACTTTCCACTTTATTTGGTCAAGTCGATATTGTAACTTCCTATTGTTCTTTTAGGTTTCCTATGAATGTCCTTGTCCCAACCTAATATAGTTACTAGTCCAACCAGTCCTAGAAACCCTTATCAATTGAACAGTCCCTAAAAAAGGATTTAACCCAACTGATAGCTTTAAGTTCAGAGAGTAATCAAGATATTTGCAGTCCCTAAAGAAGGATTTAACAACACATCCAACTTCCTACTTATTCACTTAGTTCAACCAGCCCTAAATGAACAAGTTTGCTACTCAGGTTAAGGTTCACAACCAGAAATCTACAAACAAAACCCTAACAATTGAATTGATTCTACCAAGTTGATCAAGCAAGATAGTACAAAACAATCAAACATTCAAGCACAAAGAAGTTGAAACATTCAAATATAGGAAATAAGAAACAAGAATTAGAAACTCACAACTTAATACAAACAAAGCTTCAAATTGCAAGTAGAACGAAGAGAGTTTAGCCGCCCATGGCGAACATCGCTCTCAATCTCCAACTAAAATCGTCTTGAATCCTAACCTAATGAATTGTTAGATAAATAGAACTAGGGCTAATCCCCTCTTAAGTAATGTCAAAGTTGGCCAAAAAACATTAGACAAAATAGGGTTTTGGATAAAAACTGTCATTGAACTCTAAACGCGTCGCTGCTGGACATGCGGCGCCCGCTGCATTGGTCTTTTACAAAAAATCCACTTTGAACCAGCTCTCGACGTCAACAGGAAAGTTGTAGCTCTATAGAAGAGCTTTGCAACACATGGTCATAATAGTCGATCAGACAATCGAGGCCTCCAGAAAGTGCAAAACAAGTTCAGCATGTCTAGCGACAACTTCTGCAGACTTGTTCTTCGTTTAGGCTCACTTCTTCTTCTCAGGACCTCTTTAGATCTTCATTTAAGCCTCTTCGATCAAATAGACTTCCTCATCTAATGCATCATCAACCCATTTCTCCTTCTCGGATCCATAGTTACATGAAATAATTAATAAAACATGTAGATTCCGACTCCACCAACATTGAGAGCAAATATGCAAATTGTACTTAAGTCGTGCATGATATGCATCATAACTATGGTAAATGCAACCTATTATGCCTACCTAAATGCATGCTATCAATAGCCTCAATTCAAAGAGGATCCTTCTTTGCCTACCTGTATGAAGAAGGTTCATGGATAGAGAGAACATTTTCCAAAGATGCCACATACTCGGGTGGATAAAACATCTCATTATCCACAGAAGAGACCATAAAGGAGCTAGACATTGAAGATGGAATTGTAGGACAATAAAAATCCTTTAGATGTGATGGAATGTGTATTTGTCTGACATGTCTTTTTTGTGATGGAATGTGAGAACGAAGAGGTGAGCTAGGTGATGAAATTATGTTTGATGAGGTGTCAGGTAAAGGATTAACAAAGTTATCATGTGAAGAGGAAGAGGACAAGGGGGGTATCTAGGACCACAACTGATGATGATGCCTCAGATGTTTCAAAAGAAAAACAAGGAGCTGGATTGACCAGAGGTAAAGATGGGACAAAAGTAGGCTTAGGAGTTTGTGGAGTTTGGTTGTAGCAAAGGGAAATGAATCTTCAAAAAAGACCACATCTCAGATAAGAAGCATTTTGTGCTCCACCAAATCATATACCTCATAAGCTCTATGATCTGATGGACAACCAATAAAAATACACTTCTTTTCCTTAGCTGTAAACTTATCTGTGCTAGGACCTCTTTTTAACACATAGTAGAGGCACCCTATGACCATTTGATAACTGTAATTAGGAGGCTTTCCATACAGCTTTTCATAGGGAGTTGACCATTTCAAGACAGACGTGGGCATAAGGTTGATCAAGTGAGTTGCTGCTAAAACACACCCTCCCCAAAATTTTATGGGTAAGCAAGCATGAAACCTTAAAGCTCTAGCTGTCTTTAACAAATGTCTATGTTTTCTCTCAACCCTCCCATTTTGTTGAGGAACATAAGGAACAGATTGCTGATGAATAATCCCTTTGCTTCTAAAAAAACTGCTCACATTTTAAGAACTCGGTTCCATGATCAGTTCTTATAGCCTTAACCTTTGCCTAAAACTGTGTTTCAACCATCAATACAAACTCTGTAACAACAACATAAACCTTAATTTTGTCGCAAACCAAACAAGTCTACACAACTCCGCTAAAATCATCCAACAGAGTCAGAAAATATCGAGCACCATTGATGCTTTAAACCTTGTAAGGTCCCCACAGATCAATATGAATCAAATCAGACTTTTCGTTAGCAATAGAATACTTGTATCAAAAGGAAGAGAATGATGTTTTGCCAAAATACATGGCTCACAAACAGAATTTGAATCAACTGTAACTTTGCACATTTGCACATGATGCAACCTAGAAAAGGACATATGACCCAATCTAGTGTGAAGCGAATGACTAGAAATACACTTATTCTTATCAATGGAAACAAATTCCTTATCGCTGACCATTCCAGCAACATGCTCTCTTTCATTTAAATGATCTTCTGCAAGCAACAACTGAGCTTTGAAAAGCCGTTTGGTGATTCTAGCAGCACTGAGAATGATCTTCCCACTCTCATGGTCTTGAAAGACACATTTTGATCTCTTAAACACCACATCAAATTCTATATCATCAACCACTTTCCCAATTGACAACAGGTTGATTTTGAATTCAGGAAATAAAACACTTCATGAAGAACTAAACCACATGCTAATCTGATATCACCAACCTCTTTAACTTGTCTCACATATCCATTAGGTAAACAAACACTGATTGGCCGAGCAAAAAATCTTTTATTATGTAAGAATTTCTTATTTAAATCTTTTATTATGTAAGAATTTCTTATTATGTAAGAATTTCTTATTTGAATTCTCAAAATGAAACTTAGAGATTCAAGGCAAAAATGGTACCTGTAAAGCTGGTGGAAGGCATGACATCTTTCCCTTTCATGACCTTCAACACCTCTTGACAGATGACATTAACAAAGGACATATCAAACTCTGAGGTTCACTACTGTTGTCACCCAATGGAGACTCAAGCAAACCTGCAGCAGTGGCAGCTGTCCTTGAATCAGTTTTCCCTTTTGGATTCTTGAACCACTCTAGATAGCCAATAATCTTGAAACAACCATCTATAATGTGCCATTTTATCCCACAATGAATACACTTTTTATTAGATTTATCAACCTTCTCCTTCTTGGAGAATCTTTTGTCACCAGGAGCTTTAGTAACAGATAAAGGACTCGAATCAGAAACCTGATTCTTGTTATCTTCCTAAACTCCTGTAGCAACTTGTTGAACTAGATAGTAGGCCTTATCAACCGTCGACAATGGCTCTGTTGCAAGAATTTGATTCCTTGCACTATCATAACTATCGTTCAATCCCATAAGGAATTGAAGCAATTTGTTATGATTATCAACTTTTGTAAGCTTTTTCTTCATCTCGCATGAGCACCTATTAAACGCACCACATGTGCATTTAGGAACACCTTCTAAACTGAGGATTTCATTCCACAATTTCTTGATTTTACCATAGTAATCAGTGATAGTGAGATTTCCTTGAACTGTGTTACACAGAGTCTTCTTCAACTGATAAAGAAGATGTCCATTCAATTGAGCGTACCTCTCAATGATCTCAAACCACAGTTCTCTCGAAGACTCAGCATACATGAAGCCTTCTGCAAGATTCGGAGCCATCGAATTGAGGATCCAACATCTAACCATGTAATCACAACGTTTCCATCGCTGCCAGGTGCAACATCGTCTTGTCGTGAGCTACCATCGATGAATCCAATTTTGAATTTGGCATCGAGTGCCATCTGAACTCCCCGACTCCAACAGAGGAATTAAGTTGGATCCATTGAAGACACTCGTAACGAGCTGCGTTCCGGGATGATCGAAGTTGGACAAGCACAAAGGATCGTTCATACTGTTGTTGTTGCCGAAATCACCAGGAACTGGATTCCTCACATCCATTTCTTCAATTCGCGGAACTGATGAGCATCGGATCGAAGCCGTGACACTTTGATACCATGTAAAGAAACCGATCAGGAGCTAGTAGAAGCTTGACTAAGCTTCGATATTCTCCTTCAATAGAGGTTTCTCTCCCTTCTGTTTTGAGTTAGTTAGGAGAAGAAGAGAGTTTCTTGAATATGAGTTTATGATTGATTGAATTGAGTGTTTACAGGCTACCTCTCGGGTATTTATACAACACTTAAGTGCTGATCAGTTGTACTAACAAACCTGATCAAACTACAACAAACACCCGAGCCACTCAAGCTAGTGTTGAACCTATGTTCACACTGTATATACTCAATAATTAGGAACTATTTGGCAATTCAAAGAGTATTGATTTTTAGGAAAAGAATAAGTTTCAGTTGAATCCGGTTTTAGCCATAAAACCGTCGATTTTAACCGGATCAGAGCCGGAATTCTTTGAAAATGTGAACCGAAAACCGGACCGAAAACTTTAATGTGATTCCGGATTAAGTTTTACCGGTTCGATTCTGGTCGATTTTCCTGTTTAAACCGAAATATACACAACCCTAGCTACATGGGCATCTTATAATGAACCCTTTTAACTTAAGACAACTAACTACTTATTAACCAATAAACTACAAGGGAACAAAGTGAAAAATATAACAAGACAAGAGCATACCTATAAATTCCCTTATCAAGTTACATACCACTCTCTCACACTATCAATATATGATACCTAATCTTTTACCTAATTGCTTCCTACACAATTCTATTTCACAACTTAAAAAATGCATCTCCACTATTGTTTGGGTTAAACAATCTTAGAGTTATTTTCTCATATTCAAATCATCGAGTCTAAATTGAAAATGTGATTATATTCAACCTATTTAATAAATAAACGAGGTCAAACAAGACTTTTTTTGAGCGGCTAGGACGAGTTACACAACTAATAGATGAGTTCGAACTATTCAAGTATTTTTTTTTGAAAAGAAAATAATTCGAAATCTCAAACGTCATTCGAAACCGGGAAAAATGAGAGGTTGAATAATTGACAGACTGACTAACCGTCATGATATAACCAAATAAACCAAATACAAAAAAGTCCAAATACAAAAGATCTCACCAAAGAAGGCCAGCGGAGTGAAAGGCGAAGGACACCAGTTGAACGCCTGACACGACGGCGGTCTAATTTTAACTTTCACTGTGTTTTTTTATGAGTGCTGTTTTGGTTGAGAGATAATCCGTTTATCAATTCGTCAATCTCTTCGGTTATCAAACAACGTCATACTATGTCTAATTTTAACTTCCATTGTGTTTGTTTTTATGGGTGTTGTTGGTTGAGAGATATTCCGTTTATCAATTCGTCGATCTCTTTAGTCATCAGACAACATCATACTCTCCCTAATTTACCGTTACACCACTGAGCCTCAGTCATGGCCTACCTACGTGGTGGTACTGGTGGGAGCGTCTTCTTGGCGTCGGTCTGACTGACACCTCTCCTTGTATCTCTCTGCTTTCTACTGCATCTCCCTCGTGACCCCCCTCTCTCCCATTCGACCCTCTCCGATTAATTTATCAGCATAAATACATTCCCAGATTCTGCCTTTTCGATTTCTTTATCCCTTTACCCACGTTCACAAACCCATGGTGGATGTCCTCAACACTTCCATTTCCCCCCACCCCCTAAAACCGCAATTTTCGCTAATCTGAGAAGCAGCTTTGCGTTTCTCACTTTTAAAGTCGCCGCCTTTAGGGATGAAATGCTTTCACTTCACGAATGGGGAGAGGAAAGACGACGAAGGGGAGTCGAACGGCGTCGTTCTGGCGGGGAGGGCGTCGAAGGTGTCCTGGGTACGCTCCTTCAGCGTCACGTCTGATGTCAGGCGGTCCGAGTTTGACTCCGAGTCGAGGAACGATTTCAGCGACTCGGTCGCGTTCCACGAGTTCCTAACTCAGCGATGGGCCAACGATATCAGGTCTTTCACCTTCGCCGAGCTGAAATCGGCGACGCGAGGCTTCAGCCGGTCGCTCTTGATCGGCGAGGGTGGGTTCGGCTCCGTCTACCGAGGCACCGTTAGGGTTCCTGATGCTCCCGAGATGGATGTCGCCATTAAGCAGCTCAATCGCAACGGTTTTCAGGCATGTCTTCCTCGATCTTGCTCCGTCTCAGGATGTTTCCTCGTTAAACCTAATTTGTTTAATTGTTCCTAGCTTTCAATTTAGTGCATTGTATTTTCCTGATCAAATTGGGGTTAATTTTAGTTGAAATTCGGTGAATTATCATGTGCCGGAGATTCTGGGGTGCTAATTTCGGAGTAATTGAGACCCAAATAGTTTTGTTTTATTCATGATTTGCCTTGTTTTTGCTTGAAATGTACTCAATTGTGAAGTGATTCCTGAATCCTGACAGACATTGTTGCTGTGAGCAATTGACTAGTGATATCTCTTGCTTTAGGTTTACTCCAGCCTTTAATAATGGTTAAATGGCATACCTCTGTGTTTGCATTTACCAAAACGATGTTGCTGCATAATTTATTTTGATGGTTTTTTAGTGTAATGCACTTGTAGGTTGCATGATTAGCATTCAAATGACATCTATCTTCGGTTGTAAATGCGAAGATTCAAAGAAATGAACTCAGATGTTTGAACCCTTGTGCTTTGTGTTAACTGAGTTTGTCTCATGGGATTTGCATTTTTGCATTCTAGTGATCAGGGGCACAAAGAGTGGATTAATGAAGTGAACTGGTTGGGGGTAATAAAGCACCCGAACCTCGTCAAGTTAGTAGGGTATTGTGCAGAAGACGATGAAAGAGGGATGCAGAGGCTTTTGGTTTATGAGCTGATGAAGAACAAAAGCTTAGAGGACCATCTATTGGCCCGCGTAGAGTTGCCCCTCCCGTGGTCGGCGAGGTTGAAAATTGCCCAGGATGCCGCCCGTGGACTGGCATACTTGCATGAAGAAATGGACTTCCAGGTATTAAAATTATATTTTCTAGTATAGTTTTCTTTGCTTAGATGTGAATGCGAGTTGTCTGCATTTAAACAAGTGAAATGTTTTCTTCAGTTTTTTCCCCACATTAATTATGATTTCTATGAATGTTAATTGGTTGACGCAGCTGATATTTCGAGATTTTAAAGCATCAAATGTATTGCTAGATGAGGATCTAACTGCAAAGCTCTCAGATTTTGGATTGGCTAGGCTCGGACCAGCTGAAGGACTTAGTCATGTTTCCACCTCAGTAAGTTTAACAGATGAACAATTTTTTTTTTCAATTAACTTCTTGTTGAGTTAAAGTTGATTGGATCTTGTCAGTAAAATATACCGCATTCAGTTTGAACTCTTTGGTTTTAAGGTGCTCAATTTTCCTTTCTATATAATGGGGATGATTGGGCACTACAGCCATTGTCCTTAACTCCTACGAGACGTTGGACTTGCTGTCATTGTTGTGATATATCATTGTCGTTGACAAGTATTCCCACTTCTTTAGAAAAGTGCATGTGTGATAAGAAAAACTATAGTGCTTTGAACTTTCTGCTTCTTCATATGCGGTTCGCCACATTAAAATTTGATCTGTTGGTGGGGAAGGCATATACCATACAGTCCAAATCCCCTGTAGCCCTCAATGTAGCAAATCCTGTAGCAATTTTTCAATTGGTCCACCTGAAATTAGTTTTAATATATAATTAATAATAAAATTAAATTAAATAAACCAACAAAATCTCCCACATTCCTTTTTTTCAGCTTCCTTCCATAACCGTTCTTCCTTCTTTGTTAAGCGTTGTCTCTGTTCAGCGTGTAATTTCTTATTCCGACGAAGTGTTTCCGTCTGTACGAGACACATTCTGAGTAATTTGCACCGAAGTTAATTTGCTAAATGATCAAGATTTCTGACTTTGTCACCCTTCTGCTATGGTTTTTATGTAAAGTTGACTTCATTTTTCCATACCAGTTGAAGACTTCATTTTTCCATAAACTGAATCATCTAAAATGACTTTGAATTTTATATAACCTTTTTCATTTGAATAATTTGCTTCGAAATTGAATCCCTTTGAAACAACTTCAAATGAACTTTGAAACATATTAATCTGCAAATACAAATGGTCGGAGTTCCCCCTTAATTTGCTATTTCACATCTGAGCATGTCATCAACCAAGTAACCCCAAATTTTATAACAAATATCTGTTCTTCCAAATATTATTCCTTGCCACAATTCCCAGTCGTAGAGCTCCCAAGCGAGTACCAGATCTGTCTAAGATGCAGTCGTGATCTCGAGCCTGCTAGTATCAACCATGGACGCTGTCAATTATAAAGCCGATGGCGAAGGGCAGGGTGGATCAACGTGCGAGCGCCAGTGAACTTCTCCAACAATCCACCCCAATGTTGAAATTCGGAAGTCTGAGACCTGCTTCCGGCGTGCCGAACAGAGATCGAATTTCTGCGTGGAAGAGAGAGGGCGCCGAACGGAGACCGGATTTCAGCGTGGAAGAGAGAAAGCGTCGAACTGAGACCGGATCGAATTTCTGCGTGGAAGAGAGAGGGCACCGGATCGAATTTCTGCGTGGAAGAGAGAGGGCGCCGAACGGAGACCGGATTTCAGCGTGGAAGAGAGAGAGCGCCGAACGGAGACCGGATGCTCATAGAGAGGAAGATCGATAGAGACGAAGACGGTTTGAGAAAGAGGGTGGAAAAAAGGAATATGGAAGATTATTTTGGTTTTTTAGTTTGATTTTATTATTAATTATTTATTAAAACTAATTCCATGTGGACCAATTAAAAGATTGCTACAGCATTTGCTACGTTAAGGGCTACAGCGGATTTGGACTGTATACCATATACTTGAACTTCGGATAGAAGCACCTTGAGTTCATTCTATTGGAAAGCTTAGCAAGTCTTGTTCCCCTAATAATTTGTTCTTCTGTAATCACACACAATCCGTTGACCAATTTATACTGTACTCTTCTTATAGGTGGTTGGAACTGTGGGTTATGCGGCTCCTGAGTATGTTCAGACTGGCAGGTTGACGATTAAAAGCGATGTGTGGAGCTTCGGTGTAGTTCTATATGAGCTAATCACGGGCAGGCGAGCACTTGATTCCAACCTACCAAGGAGTGAGCAGAAACTTCTGGACTGGGTCAAACCATTGGTGTCAGATTCTAAGAAATTCCACCTGATCGTAGATCCTCGGCTAGAGGGCCAATACTGCATCAGATCTGCACAGAAACTGGCATCTATAGCCAACAAGTGTCTGACGAAGCAGCCAAAATCTCGACCTAAGATGACTGAGGTGGTTGAAATGCTAGGTGACATAATCAACGAGGTAGCATCACAAGAAGCACAGCCAGACCCTGAAGACGCCGAAAATGAAGATGATGAACTTGCTGTGGAAATGGAACCCCCGAAACAAGGAAGCAAGTACTTAAGAAAGGTTCTGGATATCAAGGATCGCGTCAACCTTAGGTACAAGTCTACTGGGAAATTAGATTGGAAGAACTGGACACCTGGAGTAGTTAGGACCCGGTGACAACTTTATTAGACAGACAATGCTCGTTGGCCTCATTTCGTACCCAATTAACGCTAAGTCAGTTGCTGTTTCCTGTTTCTCGGTCCTAACCTTGAAGTATACCTGTAAAAATGTAAGTATAGGTGCTTGCAAGTGGAAGTTGGTAGAGCATGCTCAAGTGATGTTGATCAGCTGATGAATTTCGTGAGAACGAAGATGATGGCTCATGGCTGCGCGCAATAATGAGATAGCATGTGGACGTGGTCTTGCGTTGAAGGCATTGGTCCCTTTTTTATCACTAAGTGCCCTTCTCAAGGTACGAATTCGAGAAACCCTTGCTTGGACATTAGTTAAGAAGCTCCAAACGGCAGCCATGCTGTGTGGATTTGTGGTCCTGTATGGTGAAATTTCATATTGTAGCGAAGATATGTTGACATTGATTTTGATATCTTTATAAGCAATGAGAGGTCATTTTCTTCAAAGTACTGTTTATATTTGAATTGAATCCCTTCAACTTGAAGCTACATTATTTTTCTTGTTTGGATTACATGATGTTGAAATTAAATGCTCAAAAGGTAATTTTCCCTGTGAGGGAGAATCCCCAATATACATCACTTTTGTGGTACAGAAACTCACTTTTGAATGTGCCTTTGACTTCAATTTTGACTGATTAAGTTGGAAGACAGGGTTGGGGAGTGCCTTCTAATCATGTTATCTTGTCACATTTACAACAAATTTTCATTGATCTCATCATTGATAACAATTAGAATCACTAATGAAATGACAAAATGAAAAATAAAATAAAGATACCACATTTAGAACTGATCATCAGCATAAGTTTGAATTACAGGCCAGAACATTTCAATTCCAACTCCTGCTTTGCAAAACACCCACATTAGCCATTACAACAAACCCAAAAAATTTCCCAACCCTAATTCCTTCTCTGCCTGCTGAACATCAACATTAGCTAAACAAAGGACTGTACATATTCATTCGCCAACAGATCTTCCATTTCAGTTATAGTACGCTTGTCAAGGTTCTGCTTAAGCATACAGCGGAGAAACTGACGGCCTTGGATACGATGCAGTGTTGACGGCTCTGGCAGTGACTGCATCCCCGGTACTTTTTCTCCTTGACCGAGTCCCTTCCCTTGAGTTACCATGAGCCTTCCCTGTTCCCTTGTAGTCCTGAAGCTTCTCCAGCTCCCTCGTCACCTCAGCCATGGTCGGCCTGAGTTTGATCTCGGCCGAAAGACAGCGGAACGCAAGGGTAGCCACCCTGTAAGCTGCATCCAAGTTATACTGTCCTTCAAGACGATTGTCGAGGATTCTAAAGATTTTCCTCTTGTTGGTTAGATAAGGTCTTGCCCACTCAACGAGGTTGTGTTCCCCAGATGGCCGGTTCTTGTCCACAGCCCTTCGGCCTGATAGCATTTCTAAGAGTACCACCCCGAAGCTGTACACGTCGCTCTTTGAGGTTAAATGGCCTGAGATATCGGTTGTGGGTTACGATAAGTCGATAACGAGAAACAACGGGCATCTGTAATTGCACATGCCAACGAATGTGAATCCACATTGCTTGTAAAATACCTGTGGCTAGATACTCCGGAGCTGCATATCCATACGTTCCCATCACTCTAGTAGAAACATGACTCTTGTCGCCAGCAGGGCCGTCCTTGGCCAACCCGAAATCAGAAAGCTTGGCATTGTAGTTCTGTAAACAAATTACATAAAGTTCACATTAATCTCTCAGACTAGATTGGTCCCATGGTTATAAAATCAGCATATGCACAGATCACCTACCGAGTCAAGTAGGACATTGGACGTCTTGAAATCTCGATATATCACTTTCACCTCAGCGCTGTGGAGAAAAGCCAGCCCCTTTGCAGCTCCATGAGCAACTTTGAGTCGGAGATTCCAGGAAAGCGGTTGAAAGTAAGAACCTCCTGTGGCAACATCATTAGCACAACAATTTTCACCTAAAAGTGTTAGAAAATTACAGAACTTAATCTACCATGGCATACTTCTGAATAGGTGGTTCTCCAAGCTTCCTCGCGGCATGAATTCATACACCAAAAGTCGGTGCTCGTCCTCCAAGCAATATCCGATTAGTTTCACCAGATGAGGATGGTAAAGTTGTCCCAGATAGTTAACTTCTGCCTACAAGACCCACACAAAGGAAACATGGTAAATGTAAGCAGGCTGGCAAGGTTAGCTCTAAAAGCATTAAAGCGAAGGCGTCTATCGTTATTATTGCGCCCACACCCCTCCAACTCCGTTCCAATAAAGAAGAAAACCACGCCCCCAACCACCTGATCAGGTTTAGAAGTAAATGGCATGCATTCATTTGTTGTTTCCGATACTATGATGGTTCTCTTTCCCAACCGAATTTTGTCTAGAAGAAAATGGAACTCACCAACCATTCTCTATGGCCCTGGAAGCTTTCAAGGTTAAGCCTCTTCACAGCAATAACCATACCCGTCCCAGGCTTGGCAGCTGCGTACGAATTCTCATCGATCCAGCCCTTGAAAACGGGTCCAAAACCACCCTCTCCTAACACACTGTCGGGGCGGAAGTTCCTGGTGGCCAATTTCAGATCAGAGAAACTGAAACTCTTCAAGTTAGACGACTTCAGGATTTCACCCTCGCTCCTTGGAGTTGGAGGCACTGAGCTAGGATTCGAATCCCTCTCATCTGGACTCCCATTTGGAGGTAGCCCTGAATGATACAGTCAACAATAAATTGGTATTTTAAGTCCTCATTACTATGAACAAATTTAAATCTTGACACACTATTATTGAAGGAGGTTTTGTTCAATCATGTTGAGGCAATCTGAAAAGTATAATCTGGTCAAACAAGCAACTTAATATATAGTATATATTAATAACTCAACAAAGCACATCAATATTCAGATTCTTATGGAATTCTCAAATTTAATAAACCATATATCACAGGAGCATGGAAAAAAATGAAGAAAAATCCATATTTGAATGCCAAAATTTGAAATTCAGTTAATGAGAATAGATTCCAACTTTGATAGAACAACAACAACAACAACAAGAAAAAAAAAGGAATCAAGAAAAGGAAATGGAACTCTAAAAACAGTCCAACAACAACACCTACAAAGTACAAAGGATTGAGATTAGCAAATTTTGACATTCATGCATAGCTTGCAGGATAATTCAAATAAGGAAACTTCCCTTCTAAATCACAATTGACATTAATACCAACTGAAATAGGATTAAAATAGTAAGGCAAAAAGGGGATAAAGGAAGTTGGAATTTGTAGAATACCTCCGTGAGATGGACTTTCAGCCTTTATACGAGCACTTAAGCAAATTCCCATATCCAAATTCCAGTCAGCAACACCTACATATCACAATTAGAGGCCTTAGTCAGAAGACCCAGCTTGGATCTAGCACAAAAACAAAACCAGGAGAAAGGAGCAATTTTTCTTCATCCCTAAAAAAACCCAGTTCATGAATTTTGCAGAGAGGACACATTGAACAAATCATACAATATCCAAAACCTAGAAAAAGGAAAACCCAACAAAATTGAAACAACAAGGGAGTGAATCAACTCGTACAGTCATATACCCACCTCCTTGAATCTTGAGGGTGCTGTATCTGAAGAACAAAAATTGGGGGATTTGGTTTCACAGGAGCTGAGGTGGTGAGGAGGTGTGGGAAATACAGAGAAAGAGGGGGAGGTGAGGAGACGGTATTAATGGCGGGGGGAAATGAGTAAATGATCTCCACAATTAGCAAGTGGCCGGGTCTTATTATTGTTGCTACGAATTCGTGTTTTTGTTTGCTTCCCCTCTCTCTCCCTCTCTCCAACTCTGACCCTGTGTAGTGAAAGCGACGGGTGTGAAGATGTGTAAAAGGCAGTGTGAAGGTGGGGAGAAGCTAGCGGCTAGCGGAGGGCATGTTTCGAAATTGTACGATCGGATAAGCCTTTGGTATGAATCAGCTGCTGCATTATCGGCCGTTGGATCTATCACTTGTCCAATAACGTTCTCTTCTGATTGAGAAATGTTGGCTCAAAATCGCCCCCCCCCCCCCCCCCCCCCCACCCCCACAACCCCATCTCTCTTGAGTTTGTTTTTATACAATGAAAGATGTTCAATGTATTACATTCGTCGTCTAGTAGATTAAGAAATCGACTATATTGATAATGGAATAATCCGATATTACTATAAAATGAAAGATATACAATCATTCCTGAAAAGGGAAATTTTCGATTGGTTGATGATTTTTAATTTCTAATTTCTTACCAAAATTCTTACCAAAATAGTATGAAGTGAATTTTTTTCACATATTAATTTGTTTTAGAAAATTATTAATATTTCTCTCCGGTAATGATTATTAGAGTATTTCAAATGACTTTCTTATTTTATAGATTTTTGGGGTTTTTTTATTAGTTTTTTAAAAAAAATAATTTAATAGATTTTTTTTTATCTCATTATCTAAAATAGAAAAAAAAAAGGAGTAAAATAGATATTTTCCCAAATCTATAGCTTTCTCAAAAATATAAATGTTTCTATGCATCTTTAAATTAAAAACATAAATTTGTTGTAATTAATGTAAAAATATTTTAAAAAATATGCCTTTGTTTTCGTATTGTTGTGCAACAAAAAAAAATCATTTAATTATTGGGTCAATTTGCAAACTATACAAATACAAAGGCCAAATTAGCAAATTATACAAGGTTGTGGGAATTTTGCAAAACTATACACAACACTACCACACAGCCGCGCGGACCTCCCCCGATCTCTCCTTCTGATTTTTCGCCACCGCTGACACGAGATTAGAAGATCTGATTTTCGATCGCTGTAGGTATCGATCGACGCGGATCTCCTCCTGAATCTCGGTACTACATCTATCTAACATCCAAGCATTACTGGATTGTGGTTTTAATGTCAGCATTCGTATAGTTGATAGATCTGTCGTTCATAGATCTGTGAAAAAAACTTCAATTCGTGTGTAAATATCGTTTTATATCCAATAGTTGAACTCGTATAGTGTAGATCGTGTAATTTCGACTTCGTTTGTTACTGTTTCAATACAAATCAGAGTAAGTCGTCGACAATATATAGAGTTTCAAGTTCTTCGTCGATCTGCTTCGTTAATAGATACTCGATCTGTCAACATCACGAAACTTAAATCTGTCTGTTGGATGAATTCGAAATGTTGTGCTTGAATGAATTGAAAGGAAATAATTGTATGAATTGTTCTACATAGATCTGT
Organism: Persicaria maculosa; assembly: GCA_963922045.1. Classification (NCBI taxonomy): domain Eukaryota; kingdom Viridiplantae; phylum Streptophyta; class Magnoliopsida; order Caryophyllales; family Polygonaceae; genus Persicaria; species Persicaria maculosa. Next base: position 31,806,815 of record OY998262.1, read on the forward strand.
TTTGATTTCTGGATTCGTTGTGTAATGCTGACACTGTCTGAGATTTCGTAAATAAATGACATGTATCTAACTTATTTCTATCATGCTGATACGGAATCAGAAGCAACTCATTGTACTTGTATGCATATTGTCTGTATCTAACTTATATCTATCATGCTGACATAGAATCAGAATTAACTCATTGTACTTGTTTGCATATTGTCTGTATCTAATTTATTTCTATCATGCTGACACGGAATCAGAAGTAACTCATTGTACTTGTTTGCATATTGTCTCTAATTAATTGATAGGTCAATCATAAATGGAACCTCATGTGATTACAGTAGTATTTGGTGGATCATGGGTGTTTGCTGACACAGGCCTGGAATTTGTTGGAAATATAACATCAAATGTGTTTTTGCTATATGATTCAACCACACTACATGACTTGAAGAGAAAGGTGTGCACTAGATTCAATGTAGACAATGTGCTTGGATTGCAATTTAGTCATTTGCACCCATGCAAAAAGCTGAAAGCCCCACTTACAGTTGATTGTGACGCTAATTTGAAAGAATTCCTCGATATATCAGCACTAGATGGTGTAAACTATGCTGTTGAGTTAATTGTGTGTCAGCATACAAGCACAAACACTTGCAATTGTTGACACAGATGACAGGGAGAGTGGGAAATCAGTTGGATTGATTGAGTATGAGGAGCAAAATCATATGATTGTTGACACTCAAATGCAGACGGTGGCGTCAGATGATATGTATGATGATATGGATGATGATATGGATGATGATAATGACATTGATTATGATGCTGACACCTGGAGGAGACTGCACTCTTCAATGCGCAGTAGAGATAAAACACTAGAAGATTACAGGGATGACAACTCTAGTATGAGTAGTTTCAACAATACCTCATCCAACACAATGTACATTGGGAGAATCTTTGAATCAAAGAAGGAAATAAAGGATGCTTTACGTATATTATCAGTGACAGAAATATTTGGGTACCGAGTAAAGAGATCTGAACCCAAGTATTTTAGGGCGCATTGCGTGGATAATAGTTGCAGATGGAAGTTACACGTAAATACTATTTCTCAGACTTGCTACGAGGTGTTAGCGTACAATAATGTGCACACATGCACATGGGATGTGAGAACAAGCAATTGCAGGAAAGCACCTTCCTCAGTGATAGCAAACATAATCCAGCCAATGTAAGTGTCTATATGTCATCAAAATAACACTCAATTCAAGTATCACGTCATTCATTCTAATGTATACATTATTACAGTGTCAGCAGCGGCTACAATCCAAAGCAGATAATGGATAAAATGAGGACCGAAAAAAGAATTCCCATTAGTTATTGGACAACGTGGCGGTCAGGAAGAATTGCACAAGAAAAGGACAGAGGGACACCTGAATCAAATTTTGCTGACTTGCCGTTATTTTGTCACATGATTATGGAGAAAAATGATGGAACTGTTGCATTGATGTCAATAGATAATGATGACAGGTTTAAATACTTGTTTTTATCATTTAGACAGTGCATTCGGGCCTTCCTTGTATTGAAAAAGGTATAAAATTATCAGTGTCAGCACAGAGTATACGTAATCACTTTTGAATATTTCATTGTCATCACACAACTTATAATCATTATTTTCCAGGTTGTTGTTATTGATGGAACATTTTTAACAGGGAAATACAAAGGGACTTTGCTTGGAGTAGTAGCGCAAGATGCAAACAGAAATATTTTCCCGCTTGCATTTGCCATTGCTGACACAGAAAACAACAGCTCTTGGGAGTGGTTTCTTCGCCAGCTGAGGAAGGTTGTTCCTCCGTCAAATGATTTAGTGTTTGTGTCTGATAGACATGTCAGCATTTCAAGAGAAATTGGCTTGGTTTACCCTAGTGCGCATCGCTGCATTTGTAGATGGCACATGGAACAAAACATTAGAAGCACCTTCAAGAAAAGATACTTGGGAAATCGGTTCAAGAAAGCAGCAGATAGTTATAGTACTGGGGAGTTCGACAAATATTTTGAACGCATAAAGGAAAGCTGCCCGAAGATGTCGAATTATTTAGTGTCAGCAGGAGTACATAGGTGGCCTAGAGCACATTCACCAATCACCAGATACAACATGATGACATCTAATAATGCAGAAAGCATAAATGCCATTTTCAAGGGGAAGAAAAATTATCCTATTGTTGCACTGTTGAATTTTGCTAGAGAGAAACTCGGAACATGGTTCCAAGAGCGTAGAGAAAAGGCATCCAAACATGAGGACAAGTTGACGCCAGCAATACTTGATTTGATTAGGAACCTACAAGATGAAGCTGGAGCATACAAGGTTCAGAGGCTGGATGAATATAAATTTGAAGTAAAAAGGCAAGGGTCTCATGCAATAGTGGACCTGTCAGCAAAAACATGCACTTGCAAGTTTTTCGATATAGAGAAGATCCCATGTGTTCATGCTCTTTCATCCATCATAAAAATTAAGGCAAATGTATCAGACTTTGTTGCCAGATTTTACACAACTGATGCTTGGAAATTAGCTTATGCTGAAACAATATACCCAGTGCTGACAGACGATGAATCAGACGTCCCTGAAGCAATAAGATCTATAAAGTGTTACCCTCCTGTTGTTAAGAGGGGACCAGGAAGACCTCCATCTAAGAGACTGGTGTCTGCGTGTGAGCTAAAGAGAAGACTTAAGTACTCCAGAAAATGATGGTGTCAGCATTGCTCAAGACCGGCTCGCTTTATATCGTATACTTCTAAGATACAATCACTTAGAAACACCCCAGTGATATATATTGCATACAATAAACCTGTTCTGTTTGGAAATTACTTTTTCATAGTATACATAAACCCATGTCAGCATTATGGGCAATGCTGACACTGATACATTCCCATATGTTTTCAAAAAGATTCAATGCACTTTGTTTCAGCATTACTTATGTCATATTGGATTTTGTACATTGTATGTGATTGGGGACTATATCAAATTCGATCTAATGTAAAAAGCCAGATGCTTAATTCCGAATAAGTACTTTAAACACAACAAAATACATACATTCAATATACGCGAATGATGTTCAATGGAAACAGTTAATATCCAACTAAATACTGACATATCCAACTACATATCCATAGTATGTGAATAAGATCATAACCTACAATGTCACTTAAACTAAGTACTCAGAATGAGGGTGTCAGCATTGCTCAAATTATGAAGCTCCAAGACTCATTGATCAAGTCTGAGCAAATAAGCTCTCTATAGCGGAATAGCTTCTCATTTGTGATTGTGGTGACATCTCCGCCAAATACAACAGCCTCGATTGCTTTCACTGTAAACACCCCACAAGCACTTCTGCACACACTCACAAAACAGACAAATAGGGGTGTGTCAACAAAAGATAAATAGAAAATAAATGTATGTCAGCAATTAATATAAAAGTTAGGTAAGAGTACAAACCCAGATTTATCATGGACCGTGTCAGGAACCTTCCTTATCTCAAATGGTGTAGAGCTAAAGTTTTCATTTATTCCACACTTCACCAAGTGTATAGGAAGCCAGTGAGCAATAGGCTGGAGTTCTGCATCTAGTACACCCTTGCCAACGCCGTAGACATTGCAGTCAAAGACATTGATCACCCTCCGATCAATTATGATCTCTAAAGCAACCCAATGCTTGTTGATGACGTTGAAGGGTATGTAAATCTTGTTTGCAGACGCCCATGGCTTACCATACTGGTCAGGGTAAAGACCCAGGAAATAGCTCGCAGTCATGTCTGACACAGGCAAATCTACTTCGTACACTGTAGCATTAGATGGCAGGTAGTTCTGATAGAAAACCCAATCAAGGACAACGAACTCTGCATACTTATCGGCTTCCTCGTGGATCCTCTTCCTCAAATAATACAACCCTGCTTCAATATGCTACAACACACATTAACAAGCTACTGTCAGCACTAGATATACCTCAACAAATATCAATAAACAAAAACCAGAAGACAAACAATATGAAATATAATTGCTGCCAGATCATTTACCGAACAATCCAGCCACATGTCCTTGTTTAGAATTGGTTTAAAAAAAGATTTATCAACTCTTCCAGAAGCAACAATGACAGAAAAATCCCTAGAAACAAGCAAAAAATCTGAATTAAACACAGGATCATAAGAGGTAGAGGTGTCAGCACAAGACAGTTCATGATTATATAACGAGTAAGAAGATAAAAAAAATACCGATTACTCCTCATAGTTTTGTACAGAAACTCATGATCGTCTTCACTTAAAAGTGACTTCTTCGCATTGTGCTTTGGCCACCTCCCTTTCTTTTCTTGCTGCTCATATGGACTCGTCAGGAAGGTACTCGCTTTTGGAATACGCTTGGATCGCCTGAGTGCTTCAATCTCTTCGACTACTTTAGGGTGCTTGCTGTAGCCAACCCAATCACTCACTACAGGCAATCCAACCGTGTTAGCATTTTCATCATCTTCAGGAGTATCCAAGTTGATAGTCCCTGGTGGTGCAATAGTAGGAGGTGGAGTTACTGCAACATCAGCCTTCTCATCCCCATCACCTTTGCCACCTGATGGGGTAACAACATCCTTACACTCTTCATTACTTGACTTCACCAGTAGGTCAGCTTCTATATCCTCACCGGTACTCTGCAGTCCCCTGTCAGCATCTTCATGAACTCCATCGTTGCTGTCCTTAAACTCTTTACCTCTTGGCTCAATGGATATCAAATCAGAATCACGGCCTAGATCAACAGCAAAGTGAACTGAATCTGACTCTAGTGTCCTCTGTCCTTCAACCAATGTGACAGGTATGATAGACTCCGGAACTACAACATCAACTGTTAGTTGTTGGGGTTCATCTCTCTCATCACCACAGACAGGTGTCTTCATTTGTTTACAATCTTTGGGTGAATCTAACTCAGCTTCCTGCTCAGCCATAACATCCTCAGGGATAACACCCATCTTGATGTCAGCAATAACATCACTCACAATCTTGGTAGTTGGTTGATCAATGTTGACAGATGACTGTGACCTTACAACAATAGATTCATGCAGTGTGAACCTATTCTCAAGTGAATTATACTTTTCCATCAGGTCTGTAACCATTGCAACAAGTTCAACCGCCCTATCAACACGAGAACCCAACTCATTTAGACGTGCAGGCAACTCTTCAAGCTTTTCAATCCTTCTTACTAAATCATCTACACGTGTCGGTAGCTCTTCAAGCTTTTCAATCCTTTTAATTAAATCATGTACCCAAACTGGGTTGGATTTAGCGTCAGCATTACCAGCAACACCATGCCCTTTTGCATTTTCATCTTTATCAACACCATCCAACTCTGCATCTTTTGGATGCTCATCAGACACTCCCTTCTGGTTGTCACCACAATCACCCTTGGCATCACCACCAGTGTCTCTGTTGCCACCTACCTCCAGCTTGTCATCACCACTAGTGTCAACATTTTGGCCATTACCAACAACATCTTCAGTGTCAGCATCCATTCCTTTGTTCAAAAGTAAGAGAGCAGCCAGTGGAGAAACAGTTCCAGAATCAACCTTGGTGTCATCAAACCCTTGACTGCCATCATTGGGGTCAGCATTCTCAGTGTCAGCATCAACACCTTCGCTGCCATCTAGTTGATCATCATTGGGGTCAGCCTTTTCTGTGTCAGCTTGAGCTTCACCTTGCACCTCACCAAACGGTACAATCACTTTACAAGCATCATTCACAACTTCAACAGGAGATAAACACGCATCAAGAGGGGCTTGGGGAATGGAGGAAGACTTGTTTGAACTGCTACTTTTGTACAACATTCTACGTTTCCCTGTACTTCCCATAGCTTTCTTTCTCTTCTTCAAAACATACTGAATAGGTTTATCCTCGTCAGATGTATCACAAGCATATCCAACTTGGTCGTATTTTTCTGCCTGTACAACAGCCTCCTCCCTGTCAGCACCACCCTTCTTGGAAACCTTGTCTGCATCCACTGTGGTTGTCTCTGTGTCAGCATAAGGAATCACATCTCTCTTAGATTCCTCACCTCTATTAAAGTCAACAGCCTTCTTCCTAATCCTCCCAGCCTTCCTCCTGATTGATTTAATAACTTCTATGTCAGCCTTCCTCCCAGCTTGAGGGTTGGTTCGTGGAGGTCAACTAGAATGCCCTCTCCTCACAGCAACTCTCTTCACCTGGATCTCAGTGGATGGACCTTTCTGCTTCTTCTTAGAAGGCTTTCCTGTGTCAGCATGTTTCCTCTTTTTCTCCTTCTCTACATCAACAGATTTGGCCTCAACATTTCCTTCATCAACCGCACGTTTCCTGTTCGTTCGCTTCTCTATCTCAGCAGATCTCTCCTCTTCCTCTCCTCCAACAAAACCATACTCGAAAGACAGAAATGATTCAATCTCTGAACCATCATTACGTAAAAACTTGTTTTCATATGCATACTTGCGCATATACCGACAATCATACAGAAGATCAGTAGGTGGTTGAGAAAACATAGGCTCACCAATGGCATCACATACATCGTCAGCCTCTTCATCAATATAACCCATACCTGGGGTTCTTGCAAACTCTCCATAGTTTGGGAACATCGGTGTCTATCATGCACATCAAAAAAAATATAAATAAGAAAACACATGTATATAAGAAGACAGAGTTGGTGTCAGCACTGATATATTTCTCTTACCAAGTCACCATCAAATAGCTCGTCAGCTTCATCATAAGTATGCCTAACCTTACAAACCCAATGCAAAGAATGAGGATCTCTATCATTCATCCTCAAATTACAGTCAAACTTATCAGACAACGCCGGAAAAGCTTCAAATATCCAGGCCTGTAAAAACAAAACAAGTGATCATGCAAACACAATAACAATCCATAAGAAGCTGACACATGGTGAGGAATGATGACACAAGTAATGAATGCTGACACATATTAAGGAATACATACAATGCTGACACGTAGTAAGGAATACCTTCAATGCTGACACATAGTGAGGAATGATTACAAAGATATATCAAACAAGTAAACAGAATACATGGAAAGCAATCCAATATCCATACAACTCATAAGAAGGCCTAGCTTGCTTGCGATCCATCGTAGCTGACTTCTTCAAGGCCTTCAATAGAGATTCATAGGACTGTCTGCCCCATGGATATTATCCAAACTTCTCGTCATCACAAGCAAGTAATAGATTTTCCTCAGTGATATAGTCTATCCGCCTATAACACACAATCATCTCAATGAGCAACAACCTTGCTATAATTAGCTTCTTCTTCGACGTCTTCTTCATCTGTCGGAAACAACTGATCAAATCATCATGGGAGCATCTATCCATCCCAAGAAAATCAGAAAAAGTCACTGCTTTCGGAGGATTGCAGACACGGTCTTCGAATGGAAGACCAGTCATTACATGAAACTCAGCCAACGAAAAACGAGCTATAAGTCCATCAACTTTGAACCAGAGTTCCTTCTTCTTCTTCGTCTTAACCTGCCGCAACATCATTTGATGGATTAACTGGAAGTTAACAGTCATATTGTTGCCCTGGGAGAGCACCCATCCCAGAAAACTCTCCTTCAACATCTTATAGTGCAAAGGCAGCAACTCTTGTTTAATAATGTCACAAACTCCAGGGTGACAGTATAGATTAGATCTAGCATGGAATTGAAACGTTCTTTATATGGAATACAAAACTTCAATTTCTGCAAAAAAATGTATACAGATTGAATACAAAAGCACATGTCAGCATTTGAGGCAGACACAATGACAACAACTGCTATATAAATTTCATAGACTCACATCAAACTTGCATTTGTAAGTATCAAGATCAGTTGAGGTCCCTGTCAACATAACAAAAACAAGATAAACAAAGAGACAAATAGATGTCAGCCCCACAGAAATATGAAACCAAACACAAACACACACACACACCACAACCAGAACACGCCAAAAATCAAAGAGGACAAATAGTGGACATGCAAAAGGATGGAGATGGATTCCAAAAGAACAGAATGAGATGCCAAAATCGAGGTCAACATTACAAATAGAGGTCGTAACTGCTAAAGCAGGCACATACTAGTACGATTGAGAACGAACAACACACATTCATCCGAAAAAACCCTAACGACAACAATCGCGCCATCGCACAAACTCACCAGCGCATAATCTGACATAAACAAAACCCTAACACACAGAAACGATACAAAATCAACAAAACGCTTACCTGCGCTGCTAGCCATACTCAATAACCTTCAAAAACACACGAAAACGAGCACGAAAACGTTCGGAAAATGTCGCTTCTCGGAGGAAATCGTCGAAGAACAGATGGAGAGAGTGAAAACCGCAATGGAGGGAGTGACAAACGGGAGAGAGAGAGAGAGAGAGAGAGAGAGAGAGAGAGAGAGAGAGAGAGAGAGGGAGTGAACAGTTGAGGGGGGGTGTTTGTGTTTCAAAATAAGAGATGTATACTTTTGCAATTTTTACACAAACGTGTATATTTGGAGGCGCAAATTTTCTCTTAATTAATCAACAATTATTTGTTTTTGCAATACGTAACTATAGAGTTTATTTTTGGTCACGTCAATTTTACTATTAGATATGAATTAAAATACAAGTGACATTCAATAAAAACATTGATTATAAAATTGGTAAATTATGAATTAGGGTACACTATTTAAAACAAAATTAGGGTACACTATTTAAAACAAAATTAGGGTACACTATTTAAAACAAAATATTGATCCTATGACTATTTCAACAGCAATCTACATAAAAAAAATTGAAGAGTACTAAAAAGAATGCCAATGAATAAAATATAGATTCGTTGTAATAATAATAATAATATAATAATAATCTATAATTACTTAACCTAACATCAATAATAAAAGTTTGACAAGCCACCTCAACCCCATATAAAATTACAGTTAACATTATTTTGTACCAATTAATCGAATGTCAAAGGGGAGTTATTTAATTTGACTAAAAAGTAAAACACATCTTAATTATCTTTATTTAAAGTTAATCGTATAATATGAAATTTTAAAAATAAAATATATATGTGTGTTGAGAATTCAAAGATAATAAAGTGGAATATAGAGGACGATTTTGGGGGTGGGATGGATGTGAATTTTGGCATGGTGGTTGGAGTTGGATGTGTGTGAACTGTGAACACGACAATTTTTGGTAAAAAAACATAAAACTATAAAGGGGGAGACAAAGACAGTAATGCATGACTTCATCATAAATACTATCCTAATTTTTTCTTCTTAAACCAAATTGTTTTTACACTAAATTTTAGATTAGGTTGCAATTCATGCATGCCATGACTTTTCTCATACTACCATAAACTAGGACATCAAACACCTCTTAAAGCATAAGTCCTCGCCTTAAAACAAGCGCGGTATACTGTAAGTTCTGCACCTCCAAATAAACAAAATAACAATATATTGAAGGAGATTCCCTAATAGTAATGAATCATATGAGATACAATTCGACGTCATTGGAAAGTCAAACTAATTTAACTTATCCGACATAAACATCGATAATGTTAACTGTGAAAGAAGTTTTTTTTTTCCACATACCCCGTAATGACAATAGAGTGGCTGATAAGGGTGCGCAACTTAGCCACTATGCTGTGGCCTGTGGGTATTGATATTTATAACAATTCTGATCTCTATGACCTCATCCACAAGGATGTTATCGGGTAGATTATTCTCTCGAATCCTTTCCCAATAAATTTTTTTTTAATAAAATAACTTGTCACATACTCCGTACTATTGTCATTTGATTTTTCAATACACATTTTAAAAAACTAAAAATTATATAGAATATTATTTTTTAATTGTTTTTTTACAATTTAATACTTATATTATTACTATTAATTATTAAATTATAAAAAATTAATATTTTATATAGTTTTTAAATATTTAAAATACATGTTGAAAAGTTAAACAATACAGTATATATTTTGAATCGGAATTACTAAATTTTATACTTAATTGCTTACACAAAACCTTCCATATTCTGGCTTAATTTTTTACCTCGGCCACCTTCAAATAATTAAAACTATGTAACAAAAAAAAATCAATCACAACTAAGAAGATCATTTCCCAAACAAAAAATAAAGAAAAAACACACACACACACACATATATATATATATATATATATATTAATTAGGCAAAAATTTGGGAGAGCAAGCTCTACCTGACAGCATTCTTTCGGACGAGGTCAATAAGACCTAAATCATTCGATGTGTTGGGACCCTTAGCCGAGTAGCTAAGGTGTGCAAGCTTAACCGCTACTCGATTATCGAGGCGGGTGATGTGGGAGAATGAAGTCTCCTGCAAACCCTGCAAACCCAACAGAAGAGTTTTAATGTTACATACACATAGTCAGTTCAATCTTCCAAGGGCATTTGGTGTTATATTTTAGGCAATTGATGATAATTTCTGAATCTCCTTCCACAATAAGATTCATAACTTTTAAATCAAGAGCCTTAAGAAGTCCATTTCTAAGAACTAGGGCTTCAGCCACAATCGGTTGCTGACCCTCCACCAATTTGTCTTCAATGCTAATAGGTTTCCATTTCAGTCTTGAATGATGTAGCCAATGGAGTTATCAGTTAAAGAGATTTTAAAACCATTAAAATTTAATTTAAACACCCCAATGATGACTTTTTCCATTTGCAATTTTTTCATTTGTGGAGCTTAGAGCTGCTATCAATATATAGACAAAGATGACGACCGATTTTCATCAAAATTATGAATGTTTAGTTTACATGCTTTTTCCCAGTATTCCAAGAAAACATATTTGATAACCTTGATTGTATATTTGTATATAAAGGCGGATCTTATATACAAACAATTAAATTATTTATAGGTAACAATGTAATTATTTAGGTAAGCATGTAGTTATTCATATGTATATATAAAATAATTATTAATAGTGATTATTCGTAAACATATATATCACGTTGTTATAGCTGTGTAAATCAAATAGCTAAGGTTGAATTAAAATAGTACGAGTAGTATATACTGTAAAATTAAAGTATGAAGTATTAGAAAGAGGAGTCCCTTTCCACAAAAAATAAAGAAGAGAGGGAGAAGAGGCGGAGAAATGTCAACCCGTGACGCCCACACTTACACTTGCCCGTGACACTTAATTTACACCTACTTTTATCTTCTTCTTTTTTTTTAATTTATATTTATAGCCATATGTCCGACTTCCTTTCTAATTAATCTCAAAATATATAAGCTTTGTTCAAAATTCCCATACAACCGATTTCAACCAAGTATTAGATTTTTTTTGTTGGCGTATGGTCCGGTGTGATCCGATCCCCGCGTCATATAGATATTATTTGACCTAATATCAGTTGATTTTAGGATGAAATCTCTTTTTTGTTGGCGTATGGTCCGGTGTGATCCGATCCCCGCGTCATATAGATATCATGCAGCTTGATTAGCTTCTCTGTAGCAGTGTCTGAATTCAATCTTGTCAAAGCTTGAGATCAGAATCTTGATCTGTTCCACTTCCCTTAAAATCTCCCATCTTTGATGACAGTTATCGTTGATGGATTTGATTACTTCTAGACAATCCCCCTCTACTATGACTTGCTTAATCCCTTTAGATAAAGCTAGTATTAAACCTGCACAAAACGCAACAGCTTCTGTTTGGATAGCAGATACGGCTACCACTTCCGATTGCAGTATATCAGCTACATCACCATTGTGATCCCTCGCAATCACCCCAATCCTGCTTTCGCCCGTGGGCGTGAAGGACCCGTCTACATTAATTTTCCATAAATCTTTTGGCGGTTTCGTCCATTTGGAATTACGTTTTCTCTTCGTGCTATAGTGAGGTTTTAGAGTTGTGCCTGTTCCGGCCAAATGTCAATCCGCTATGTCTAATTTAACTCTAAGTGCTAATTGAGTACTGTTCATAGGGTGTTAATTTTTAAAAATCCGATCATTCCTAGTCTCCCATATTCTTTGCCAAATGAAACAAAGTTCTCCCAGTTGTTTTTTGTCTTGGTTTTCCCAGAGGAGATCATTTATATTATGGCACTGGTTTGGGATAAGAGGTTTATTTTTTCCTACCAGTTGCTCATAAGAGGAAATGATTGTCCTAGTCAGGGGACAATCAAAAAACAGATGGTTAATGTCTTCATTGTTGTTGTTACAGAGGCGGCAATTAGATGGTACTCGATTGTAGTATTTATTTAGTCTATCCTTCGTAGCAAGATTGTTGGTTGTAATTTTCCAAAGAAGATTTTTAATTCTAGGAGGGAGCTGCATTTTCCAGATCCAATTATATTCTCCTTTGGAGTTGTTGTTAGTAGTAATCCTATCTCTTACAGACTTGGTGGTGAATTCCCCATCCGTGTTAAATTTCCAAATAAGTTTGTCAGTCGATGGCCAGGTAGGGATCTTTAATCTGGTTATTTTGTTGATTATACCCAAAGGGAAAATTTGTTTGAGGAGAGGAACGTCCCATTCCTTATTTGCATTTATAAGATGGCAGACTTTGAGTTCCGGATCTAGAAACTGTTGCCAATCAGAGAGGTTCTGATCAGGTATCCATGGGTCACGCCAAACATTTATATGCTCTCCGTTTCCCACAATCCAGTGCAGACCTTGTGCGAATTTTTCCCTAAGTTGCAGCAGTCTACCAAATTGCAGGAGGTGTTTTGATTCGATCTTTCCATTAGTCCATCCTCTTGTAGGTATTTTTCCTTAATCACTTTTACCCATATATTCGTTGGTTCGTTGATAAGTTTCCAGAGAAGCTTCATCTGAAGGCTTATATTCATATCCTCAGCCAACTTGAGTCCTAGGCCTCCTTGATGTTTTGGTTTACAGATTTTTTTCCCAGCTAATCAACGGTGTGAATCTTTCTGAATTTAGTTTATTCCGGAAGAAATTCTTATGAATTTGGTCGATTTGGTGTAAAATGCCTTTTGGTAATAGGAAGTTTTGCATTAGATAGTTTGTTTTAGAGCTAAGGTTAGCTTGAATGAGAGAAGTTCGTCCAGCTTGACTAAGGGAGTTAGCCTTCCAGTGGGAGAGTTGTTTTCTTAGACTCTGAACCGCTTCGTTGAAGATTTCATTTTTGATTCTTCCCCGGACAAGTGGGATTCCTAGATATTTTTCTATAGTTTTGGATACGGGAATGTTCATATCATGAGCAAGGGAGTTTGTTAAATTCGAACCTATATTGCTCGAGACTTGTAGTGACCTTTTGTTGTAGTTTATGGTTAAGCCCGATTGATTAGAGAAATTATTAAGCATATTTTTAATAGTGTGCAGACTTTTGTGAGAAGCTTTCGCAAAAATGATTGTATCATCTGCAAATGTAAGAAGGGGGATTGGTGTTCCATTTTTGGTTAATTTGATTCCAACCAGCGCATCTTCGTAGTTTGCCTCTTCTATTAGTGCCTTGCAAAATTTTCCATAACGAGAATAAAAATATAGGGGGCTAGGGGGTCACCTTGTCTTATACCACGGCCTGGTTTGAATTGACTTCCCGGGCGATTGTTGACTAGAACTGAAAAGGTTGTAGTCGTGATGCAAGTCATCACCCAGGTTATCTAGCGATTGTCAAAACCAAACTTTGTTAACACTGCTCTAATGTAATCCCAGTTAATTTTGTCATAGGCCTTCTCCATATCTAATTTTAATGCCATCCATCCTTTTTTTCCTTTTTGTTTATGAAAATTATGAAAGATTTCATGAGCTATTAAAGTGTTATCTTGAACTGACCTGCCTTCAATGAAGGCACTTTGGAAAGGATTGATTAGTTTATCTAGAAGGGGTTTTAGTCTATTCGCTATGATTTTTGAAATAATTTTTTAAATGGTGTTGCAAAGACTAATTGGCCTATAATGGTTTATGTTTTGTGGATTCTCTATCTTGGGGATGAGCGCGATAAAAGTTTGGTTGATTTGTGCTAACATACTACCCGAGTGGAAAAAAGCTTTGACCGCTTTACATAACGATGATCCTATTATTTTCCAGTATGTTAAGTAGAATTCTGGGGAGAATCCGTCTGGCCCTGGCGTTTTGTCCTCTGCCATACTGTTGACAGTGTCCTTAATCTCTTTATTAGAAGGGATGGTAATAAGGGTTGCATTTTCACTAGGCGTGATCTGGGTCTGTATGTGGGTAATCTGTTCACTTTGGATAAGGGGTTTATTTTGAGGTTTGAATCGTTCATGCATCTCCAATGTGATTTGGTTACTGATTTCATTGGCATCATAGAGAACTCTCCCATCTTTGGTTGTGAACGTAGTTGTGTAGCTTCTTGAATTCCTGATTTTTACTAAAGATTGATAGTACTTGGTATTCCTATCTCCTAGATTAATATGTTTAATTTTTGCCCTCTGTCTCCAAAACTTAATGCTGAAGTCCATGAGAGTTGTTCTCTTGGTTTCCAATCTTGTTAGCTTCCTCATTTCGTTGGATGTGAGATTTCCCCAAGGAAGTTGGAGTTGAAGTTTCTATATGTTGTCCTCTACAATTTTCAATTGTCTTTGGATATTGTTACAGCTGCTGTGCTTACACCAGACCTTGATGTTATTCTTTAGCAGTTTCTGTTTTTTCATGAAGGAGTAAGCAAAAGATCCAGTTAACTTATTCTTCCATACTTTGTTCACCATGGTTTCCATCACACGGTAACCAGCCCATGCCATTTCGAACCTGAAAGGTGTTCCTTTGCAATTATCCTGACAACCTAATTGTATAGCAATTGGACAGTGATCTGATGAATAGAAAGGTAGGTGCTCAGTTCTGAGAGTTTTGAAGTGGGTGAACAGATCATGGCTTGCTAACATTCTATCAAGTCTTTCATATGTATTGTTTGGGATATTTTTGAGGCTTTTCCTCCAGGTGAAAGGTGAGCCAGTGAAAGGGATTGTGAGAAGATTGAGATCCTCTTTTAACTCTCTAAGTCTGCGGAATCTGGAAGGTGAGGGAGAGCTCTCACCAAGTTTTTCAGTTCTGTGCTCTAGATCATTAAGGTCCCCTATAATTATGAAGGGAAGTTTATGTTTCTGTATGGAGTAGGTGACCTCAGACCAGAAGGCATCCTTTTCATTTTCAACTGAAGGTGCATACACAAAGAGTATAGCTAGATCCTTTTGTTCTATACTAACTTTGATCATGCAGAATCTAGGATGTTTTTCTAGCATAGTAGACTTATCTAGTGTTAAATGGTTTCTGAGAAGGATCCATATACCACCTTTGGTACCAGTTGAAGGAATGCATAGAACTTTGTTATAACCCGAGGTAAGCACCTGGTAATCAGTTGGTGGTTCCCTAGTTTTTGTCTCAGTTAGAGCTAGGATGTCAAGTTTCCTTATGTTTGTGATTAGTTTGATTTCCTGCCACAGAAGTGGCCTTTTCGAGCCTCTTATATTCCAGTATCCAATTCTAATCATAAGGGGGATTGATAGCTATGCTACATAGCTTTTGGTTGAGCCCAGACTTCCTTATCTGGCAAATGCAATCATCTAACTGATTGACAGGACTAAAGTGAATTTCACATTTGAAATTCTTAATTTGATGTGGCTGATCAGTGATATGTTTTTGGAGATAATAAGAGCAGTTGTGGTTACCTGTATATGTATGTCTATTCCAATTGGTACCTCCTTGCAGTCTAGAACTTGTATTGTGTGCTTCTGGATTGTGCTTGTAGCTGCTTCTGTATTGAGTTTTGATGTAAAAATTGTTTGTGAATTGTTGTTGAGAAGTTTTGGTATGACTGTCCACCACTAGATAACCAGCAGAAGGTTTAGTGGGGATCTCAGCCGAGATTTGTTGTGAGTTTTGTGGAGAATACTTACAGTGATTGCCTTCATAATTCTTCGATTGATCCAGTGAGCTCCTGTGGTTAGTATGAGGCAAGGCAGTAATATAATAACATAGCCAGATAACAATAAAATGAACATAATTATAGATAACATAGTTAATGGATATTGTTGTTATATATTGGGAATGGTAGATTAACCAGAAAGGACACAAAATGTGACTCCTGCCAGGAAAGTAAACTGGGAGAAGCCACCAAAACCAAGTCCACACCAAAGACAAAGCAACAACATAAAACAAAGACATAGCATAAAGTTCAGTAGCAGCAAAGTGGATGATCAGGGTGTTGGGGGCATGTAACAGCCTAGTATTATTCATGTGATTGTAATCACTATGGATATCAAGCAAAAGACCTTGGATCAAGTTGGCCATCATCATTACACCTTCTTCTTCTTCGACTTCTTGGTAGCTGGAGGGTTATTTTCATTCTGCTCTTCTTCATCCTTTCTCTTGGTCTGATCAGTAGATTGTGACATCTCAGCATCTTCAGGGGATCTGATGATGATACCCCCCATCTTTTTCACCATGGTGTTATCAGATTTGAGGGAAAGCCTTGACTCTTCAGATTGAGCTACAATGTCTATCATTTTACCTTTCATTTGAGCTTTGATCAGGTCTTCAAAAGCATTCTCAGTAATGAAAGTGGGAGCAGTGGTGTTTGAAGGGCTAGAGGTGTTCATAATGGAATGGAGGATGGAAGGGGCAATCACAAAAGGGGTGGTAGCAGCTTCAGCTGACAGTTTAGCCACATGAGCATTGTTGAGTGCAATGAGGTGGTTAATCAAGTCATTTGGGTAAGATGGGCTAGCAAGCTGAGAGGTAGTGTACTTGGGATTGGAGTTACTGGGACTGGAGGTAGGGAGGAGACCAAAATCCCGAGCTCTTGGTTGCATCACCTGAGCTACAAGGGGCTCAGGTTCCATAGGGGGATACTGGGGGAGGGTGCTTGGCATGTTGAAAAGTCTAGGATCATTTCTAGTGCGAGTGAAGGCTGCAGGGAGAGCAAGGAGATCAACATTTGGGTTTTCTTCAAGGACAAGATTGAACTTCCTAGGTCTAGGGGCATTAAGAGGGCAATCATCATAAGAATGATCATACCCTCCACAGCACCCACAACCATCCGAGAAGTCTTCATACCATATCCTGAGTTTGACAGACTCATTTTCATTCTTCCTAATGTGGACAAAGGTAGCAAGCTTGGACAGTAGGGAAACATTAACACATGCTCTAGCAAATCTGAGTTTGTTTATGATATTGGAAACCTGATCAATCCTAATCAAGTTACCAACACCACCAGAGGCTAGAATAAAGGCTATGGCTTCAGCAGTATAAAATTGATGGGGAAGGCCAGGAATTCTTACCCAAACATCAACATTAATGGTATCTTCTTCCATTGGATTGAATGTGTCTGTCCACGGGTAGATAGCCATCAGTGATCCTTGCACATGGTATGGCCTGTTGCTCCAAACCATAGCCCTGTTTTCTCTGTTTGCAAACCTGAGGATGAACCAATCATTTCCTATTGAGTCTATCCCCCAGCTGGCCTTAAGGTTCTTCCATTCCACCTTCATCTTTCCAGTGACTTGCTTGAGATCAACAGGTGATTGGACAAAACGCCCAACCAAGCTGAATTCAGAGAGTTTGTTGTGTAGATCTTTGACACCAGGAACAGAATAGGGGTCAGCAATGTGGCTCAGGGCATGTGGGTTGGCATCCATGGGAGGGGCAGAGCTCAAAGGAGTTGCCTGAATGGGTTGAGGCTCAGTGTTTTGGGCTACCAGAGCATGGATTTCAAGAGTCATAGTGACAGTGGGTTCAGAAGTTTGAGTGGGAGTGGGCATGGTGATCATGCTAGTAGGGATAGGCATATTTTCAGCCATAATGCCCTGCCTAGCATTATTGATGAGAGCATCCATGAAAGATTGTTGAGCATCCATTGCACCAGAGAGGAAGCAGTGAATACAGTGAGGGAGAGGGAGAAGAAGAGAGTGTGTGGTGTCTGTGTTATCATGCATTCTATTTATATTAGTCATGCAAGTATTAAGCTTATCACAGATTTGAGATAAACAACCAAGGATGCAGTAATAGAAATTCAAATGGACACATAAATCTAAATTTGCAGTTGTAATCATACCTTTTATCAACCGTTTAGTGGCCAATCTCTCAGACATAAACCACCACCAGACTAGGTTCATTCCCTCATCGATTTTTTGCTTGTAGGAGAGGAGATATTCACCACTTTTTCCTTTGAAAACAGCAAACACAGCGATTCTCCCAATCTTAGAGATGGATTGTTGCTCAAGGTCTTGGGTAACCGCCTCCA
This sequence comes from Persicaria maculosa, assembly GCA_963922045.1. NCBI lineage: Eukaryota > Viridiplantae > Streptophyta > Magnoliopsida > Caryophyllales > Polygonaceae > Persicaria > Persicaria maculosa. The sequence continues at coordinate 31,825,015 of OY998262.1, forward strand.
GCTGGCCAACCAAAGTGCCTGCATGGTCATAATTACTATATAATCTAGAGTTAGGGACATGATTAGTGCTAGAATTAAGGCAAGTGGTAATAACCTTGTTTAGTAGAAATTTTGGGAATCTGTTGGTTTGGTTTAAAGGTTCCAGCAAAATTTTGGATAGCCAAAGCACCATTTCCGATTGGAAACAGCAACATGCAATTAATCCATGCTGAAGATTAATGCATTGGCAGTAAAGGTTGTGAAACACCACACCCAAGGACGCATGCGTCGCTTGAATCTGGGCATCATTAGAAGTAAAGTTTAGATCAAAGATTATTTTTTTGGAAATCTGAATGAAATTAATGTTGACAACTAGAGTAATATCGGAGATTTGGAGTTTGATAGATTGGGTTTAGGATGCATTTGGGCTTTGCTGTTGGTTTTAGTCGATCTTACAACAAACTGCCTTAGGCAGCCATTGCAAGATCGACAAGAGGCGCCTGAATATTGTAGAACCACAATGAGGAAGAACACGGAGGCAGAGTAGGGGGGGGGGCAAAAGAGAGCGTTTTTCCAAAATCTTAATCAGGATGAAATCTCATTGATTTTCTGCGCTCGGACGTATTTACTTTATTAAAAACAAACAGTGTTTTTAAAATGGTGTTAAACGTTACCTTTTTGTTTATGATTCGCTTAGCAACTTTTTAATAAATAGATTAAATGATGAGTTTTACATTTATATAATAAATTGCGCAAGTTGAGCTCGAATTGATGAATTTTTTTTCAAAATATTCACTAAAAAATAATTAATTAACAAAATATTCAAACATTCAAAATATTTACAAAAATATTCATTTTTTGCAGGTTTGACAGAAAAATGCGGGGTGAGACCGCGTTTTATTCACAACAGGTAAAACGTGAAATTAGGAAAAAAAAGGAACAAAAAATTAACAAAAAAACGCGGTCCCATACCGCGTTTCTGTCTTAATATTTTATACGAGATGAATTTCGTAATTTTGTAAAACATTTTACACTAGATTTTTTTTTTAATTATCGGAATTAAAATTGAAACAAAAAGGTAAAGCGTGTTTCATCTCCTTCCATGGAGGCCGGCGCTAGATCTGCTACCATCGCCCCCGTCCTCCCCGCCCATCCTTGCCGCTGCAGCCTCCGTACCAGCCCACCCTTCCACAGGCGCCGACCTCCATTGATGGACAGAAGAAGAAAGCACCGGTATAGCGCGGATTGAAACCGAGGGCCTTCAATGGCGGCAGGGAGGAGATGTCATCTGAAATTGAAAGGAGAGGGGCGGGATTTGACGAGACCTGCAAAACGATTGAGGGGGCTTTTTTATTCACTTTCAGATCTCGCCAAATTGAAACGTGGTCTGCAATTGAAAGGAGAGGGCGCGAGATTTTGCCACCGGAGGAAGAAGAAGCCATGAAAGGAGGAGGCCGAAGGGGTAGGCGGAGCCAGAGTTGTAGAGGAGGCCAAAGCTGATGGGCGTAGCGGCGCTGTCGTCGGCGGTGGCTTCTTCCTCCTCCGGTGGCCTCCTGCGCTGTTTCCCTTTAACCTAAAAAGAAAAAAAAAAAGACACGGTCCGAGGCCGCGTCTCTATACTAGAAAAAAATCCATTATATAATTTATGTTGAAAAATAAAAATTAACCAAAGAAACGCGGTTTGAAACCGCGTTTCTTTTGTTAATTTTTTGTCACTTTTTCTTTAGTTTCAAATTTTTTACCTTGTGAAGCCAGACCTGTAAAAAAATGAATATTTTTGTAAATATTTTAAAAGTTCGAATATTTTGTTAAATAATTATTTTTTTGTGAATATTTTGAAAAAAAATTCCGAATTGATGGTTGTTAAATTGGCCTAGCTGGTTTGCTCGTGTGGAATAGTTAATTAAATTAATTTTAAATTGATTTAATGAATTATTCTCATGGTTTTATTGTTTTATGTGATATGAGATTTAATCGTCACTATTTTTTATTAAGTTGTTTTACTTATTTATATTTCTGTGAGTTTGTATTAGAAGTTTTACGCATCCAACAAGTTGCTCCATCTGATACAGACTTATGTCATTTATGACATTCTGTTTGGGAGCTCAGAAATAGAATTATTTTTCGCAACACTTCTGATATAGGTATTATCTATGCTCTAACTCAAACGATAGATAAAATCTTTTGTTGGAATAAACAACAGGTAAAAACGAAGTTACCTAAGCGTGTTAGACCTCCTGATAAATTGATTTGGAAATGCCCTCCGATAAATGTCATTAAGATCAATGTAGATGATTCCGTGAAATTGATACCCAATCGCATGTTGGTTCTATTGTGAGGAATAATGACGGTCTAGTTCTTCGGATTCATAAATGTAACGTGAGGATGAGTTTGGTCATTCTAGCAGAAGTTTTAGCAGTTTGTACATGTATAAGACTGGCAGCAGAGATGGGGATTCGAAGAGTAATAGTTGAAAGTGATTGCACAATCATCGTCAATGCCATCAATCAAGTGAACAATATACCATGAGAGGTCGCTCAAATAATCCAAGAGATCCATTTGTTAAGCGAAGATTTTGAGAGCGTCACAATTCAACACTGCTACAAAGAGGCAAATGGTGCAACTGATTTTCTTGCTAAATCTCAGTTGAATTGTAATTTTATTTTGAGTTCCTATTGTTGTGAGTTCTAGAACATCATCTTGCGAGATGATCATAGATATCGTTAGTACATCCAATTTATTGCCTATTGTAAAAAAAAAAAAAAAAAAAAAAGTTCCTCCATCTTTTGATTCCATGTATCAAAAGAAAATGGTTTTGTGCTCAAACACAGGTTTATCAGCGTGGAGCTCATCAGCTCGGCTCGGCTTGGCTTAGCTGGTGCGCTGGGCGAAAGGCATTCATTCAAGCCTCGAGGCAAGTAGGCAACTGGCAACCATCATCAATATTTCAATACGGATATATGCAGCTCAAGCCGTTACCACCGTCCAGCTGAGCTCCTAGTGTTGGACGTTGACTATATATTGTTTGTTTCTTCCTATTCTCTTCAATTTACAAAAATAAGATACTCCGTATAAGATAAAGGTTAATTTTAAATTCCAAATCCCACCGTCCAATAAATTGAGCCTGTTTGACCCTTGTTCTGATTCAAGTATTTTGCAAACTGGCCGGTATTTTAGTTTATTAGCCGATAATTTAAGAACTTCTACATCATTGGCTAATTATACTTTCTCGAGAGGCAAGGGAGACGTAACATTTGTAAGAGATCAAGGTTCAAATCTTATTATTCACACATTTGTGTAATTAATGGGTGATCAAGTCTTTGTTGGCTTATCGCTTAGCTTACCGATTTACGCCCTTTATATACTAGTGTTCGGACCAGTAAGGATTAGTTGACAACCTCAAAACTCCCACATTAAAAAAAACCTCTACATTATTAAAAAAAAATGATTTAATTATCCACCGCAATATGGTACGGTGAAATAATTTTTCAACATTTTCAGCATTTTCCAACATTGTGTGCAAAGGAATAACAAATTATTTGTTTTTAATATATATATTTAACAATATTTTCAACGCTAACTACTATTGGAATTTCCAATAGTATAGACCCTTGTAAATGTTCATGAAACTATCTCCAATGGTCTTGACCTCACTTTTTACCTTTGGAAAATATTCCAACATATTCCACCCTTGGAATACCCTGCATTTCTAGTAGTGACATGAACTCGATTTGTCGATGACTAACAAGCACCAAGAGGCCACCGTAACTTGATGCGGTGGCCTGGATCTGGTCCGGTTCATTTCACCTCACCATACAACGGTGGGTTCGATTATCCGTAATTAACTCATCACATCGGGTTGCGGTGATTAGCGGTGGAAATAATAAAAATTGGCAGTGTAGATATCCGACTCGTTTTGTTATTGTTATGATGAGTTTTGTGATTAAATTTTACAAATAATATGCCAATTAAATTAATGTTTTATTAAAACTAACACTAAATTTGAAATCAAAATCGAGTAATATACTAGATTGTTAGATTTGAACAACAATCTAAAGAAAGAGGATCGGTAGAGAATAAAAAACTAAATGTGTTATGGAGTGTTTGGACAAGTGTGGTATTGTGACCGAGTATTGGACACGGATAAGTTGTCTCATTTTGAGTGTCAGTGCTAGTGTGCTACATATGCATTAATTAAAGTAGTGATGATACAAATAGAGTATATTACAGAAAATCATCCCTTAAATAAGCTGCTTTATAAAAAATCACCCTTTGAGATAAAAATTGCATAAAATCACACTGGAGTACCATCTCACAGCCTCCGGGATCTTCGTCTCCGGATCAACAGTCTTGACCTTCATCTTCGGCCACACTGGAGTACCATCTCTCAGCCTCCTCATCACGATTCCTTGGATTGAACCGTCTTCAACAATCATGGAGCACCCTCTCTTGGCCTCCTTCTTCATGATTTCTTCACTTGGAATCGACCTCAACACACGGAGCACTTTGAAGCCCCTCTACTCCCTGCGTGGGAATCTCTTTTTTTTCCATTGTCTTCCTCCTCTTGAAAAGACCAATTCCATGGAGTACTTTCTCTCCATTCATTGATAAGATCGAACCCGGAATAGGATTTCGAACCCTAGCTCTGATACCATGTTGGAAGAGAGGAGCGTTTTCAATTCAACTCCCCAATTCTATTGATTTGATAAACACAATTCCATGGAGTACTTTCTCTCCATTCATTGATAAGATTGAACCCGGAATAGGATCTCGAACCCTAGCTCTGATACCATGTTAGAAAAGATGAGCGTTTTCAATTCAACTCCCCAATTCTATTGATTTGATAAACACAATTACAATTTATAGAAAAAACCTAAACCTAAAATTGAAACGGTAGTTGTGAGACACTTCCATCCCCACTAATTAACCCACTACTCTAATGACTAATAACTAATTAATCCTGCAAATCTAATCGTGTTAATTTGCCCACAAATCTTAACTACCTAATTAACATCTCACTAATTAATTAATTAATTTTGAATCACTAAATATTCTAACAATCACCGGATTTGGTGTCGGCCATATATAGGCGCCTCCTCTTGGTTAGTTCGGTGGTCGCGTTGAGGCTCTTTGCATGTCTTTACTTCCAGGGAATCGTAACAACTTGGTCTTGTGGCTCGCTCCCAGGGTGCTCCGATTTTGGTGGCGTTGGCTGGTGTTGTAGGTTTCCTCGCCGATTGGTGTTGTGCCGCCTTTTGGTTCGGAGGTTGTTATTGTGGATCGATGACGAGGATGCAGATCTGGTCACGGCCGGAGAGGGAGTTGGAAGGGGAGGGCGAAGCGAACAATGCGGTCGGTCGGGGAGCAAGCTACCAGGTGAAAAAGCAAAGCGCTCGTGGTTGGAGAATAGGGGCTTGTTGTCGAGGTCGGCGTGCCTCTTGAAGGTCAGGACCGAGAAGGTGTCAAATGGGAGTGGCAATAGGAGCTCTGGTCACACTGGTCGGCTCCACCGAGGCGGAGAATGGGAGGAGCGTGAAGAGGAGGAGGAGAAGGTGTCAAATTTTTTATTTTTTGAGATTTGACGGATTTTTTTGACGAAATAGATGGGTGGGGTGTTGATTTGCTAATGAGTATGTTTAAATTGGTGGGTTTCTGCAATTTTTATTTTAAAGGGTGGTTTTTTACAAAGCAATCTATTTAAGGGGTGATTTTCTGCAATTTACCTTTAAAATAATATTAGTGTTTGGTGGCACAATAATAAGGTAATATAAATGAAAGTGATAAGGAGGTCCCGGGTTCGATCCATGCTTCTACCCCTTTCAGTGGATGAAAATCCAATGTTTACCGTGCTCCCTCCCATTAGATCGAGTCGTTCAGTGCAAGCTGGTTTACCTGGTACGTGACTCTTGCTGATTGGGTTGCGTGGTCGGGGTTTACTATCGAAGGTGGGTTATATATATATATATATATATATATATATATATATATATATATATATATATATAGGGTCGCGCTCCGGTGAAAACCAAAATTGCGGTAGAAACCCGTGAGGACCGGCTTTTTAGCTCGGTTCACTTGCTTTATAGCCCGGTTATGAATAGAACCGACCTATAAAGTCACAAATTTTAGCCCGGTTCTGAATAAAATCGAGTTATAAAGTGACTATATAATTTTAAAACATTAGCTTTTTAGCACGATTTTTCGGTTTGACCGAACTATAAAGTCATGTGTTATTTTAAAATTGGAGTTTTTAGCACGGATTTTAGGTTGAACCGAGTTGTAAAGTCACCGTGTGATTGAGGTTTTTAGCACGGGTTTAAAAAAAACCGAGATATAAAGTAGTCCTCACGGGTTTTTACCACAATTTGAAGTTTTTACCGGAGTCAATCCATATATATATATATATATATATATATATAATGTGGTGCTTTGTTTAATTATTAACTTTTTTCTTAAAGGAGTCTTGGAAAATTATGAATAACGTCATTTTCGATGAGAACTTCGAGTTTGATATGAATAAAAAAACAATAACCTAGGAATTAACAAATGTCGTAGATGAGCCACATTATCAATAACTTGATTTCGCATCTCAAAACACATGGAAACATGGCGCTAACTCTAAATACTATAGAAAGAATAAGGAGTCCGAGAATACCATTTCAACCTTCTAGAGACACTTTCATAGGCTATTTATGGAGTTGGTGATTGTAAGGTTATCACTTTTAATTTCAAAGTTCAGTTTTTAACTATCACAAAACCCAGATCAAGACCAAAAGTCTCGACAATTAAAATCGAGAAAGATCACGACATAACTTAGATGATCATGAATCACAAAATTAACTCACACTTTATTATTAGGAGGCTTAATTGATCAAACTTAATTTTAAAGGCTCCAAATAAGAGAATCTATGACTAATTTAACTGTGTTTACTTTTAAAAAAATAAAACTAAAAAAATCGTATTTAGAAGCCTCGCTTTCAACACAATCTTCACAGGAGTTAGAGTCTTGTTGTACTGCTGACCTACGGTGCTTTTCTTTGGTGGTGCTTGGCTTCATTCTTCGTCGGCGTACTCAACGTTACGGTTTTAGGTCTGCTTAATTTCGGTCTTTTCAGAGTGCATGCTACGTGTAGATTGCACATTTTCCCTTTATTTTCTGTTTTTTGTATATTTCGACGGTTCTTTCATCTGTTGACTTATCAACCCCTCGAATTTCAGGTATATCTGAGCACGTATTATTACTTAATCACACAAAAAAAATCACCTTGAGTTCAGAATTCGACCACCAATATAGAAGTCGGGGTTCATCATGATGACTATCGTTTTGAATTTGACCACAAAATTGAATTAATTAAGGAGTGGTTTATGTAATTTCAATTTTAAGGAGTGGTTAAGTGAAAAGGGTGGTTAATTTCACTATGTTGGTCTTTTTATTTAATTACCCTTTAAAATTGGAATTACAGTAAACTACCCCTTAAATGGTTTCCATTAAAAAATCACCATCCATCACCAATTTACATTATGATTTCTTTAAATAAATTATATTTTTCATATTTATCAACTTAAAATATGTGTTTAATTATTTTAATTGTTAGTAATAACCTCTTTTTTAATATCAAAAACTTATATAACTCTACAGTAAGTGAAGAATTCTCATTTCACTTACCCAAAAATATTTCTGAATTAAAAAAAAAACTCCGTACCTTATAGATAAATTGTTTAACTAAAATATAATTATTAATTATAGTTCTTCAAATAATTTTTCTTCAAAGGTTAGTTATTGAATTACAAATTTTAAACTATAAATAAATAATTTTAATATTATTTTTAATTTTTTAAATGGAAATTATTATTTATAATCATATTTTACGTAAAAAATAATTTAAGTAATATTTACAAAATTATTTTAAGGCATAAACCGGAAAATATTTCCAAGTTATATTTATAAGGTTTTTAAAAATGATATCTATAATACAATCCAACCCTTTTAATTCAAAATTTAAATATATTTATACATAAATTTAAAATTTTGAGTTTAAAAATATTAAAATACAATATATTTTAGGATGGCTTAACAAAATTAAATAGACCAAGGGTGGTGATTTGTTGATGACTATCATTTAAGGGATGATTTTATGTAATTTTAAATTTAAGGGGTGGTTAAATGAAAACCAACCTATTCAAAGGGTGGTTTTCTGTAAATTTTCCATTTTAAAATTCACCTCGTTGACCTACCGATTTAGTTATTTTTTAAAAAAAAATGGTAAAAAATTACCTAAAATAATATTTTTTAAAAAAAATATCGTGATAAATATACATTATTTAAAAATTAAAGAAATAATATTTTACATATTATTGTACTAAAAAAAGATGTTAAGTCACTTATTTATAAAAATTAGTTACTAATTAATTGTATTCCAGAGTAATAAATAAAGCGGTTATTCAAATCAAACTAGTTAAGTATTGGTTGTTCATATCTTGTTGTTTAAAAACAAGTCGAGTTTAATTTAGACTAAATTTAGACTCAATCTTAAAATTATTTTCACACTTGGCTCGTTTAATAAATAACCGAACTTAATGAACATGCATATATTTACTTGTAAATTTCACAAAATTTAAACTATTCAAATTTGAATAAAATCAAATTTTAATTTAAATCGAGTTTAAAAATGAGAGATCTAACTCAAACTAATACGTTATTATAACCACTAATAGTAGTTGAATTGTAGATTTACTTTCAAAGCATGCCTTGTTCAAACAAGGGTATATCGACTTCATCACGTACGTTGTTACATCACATTATAAGACTTTTTTGTATGCGCAATCACACACACACACAAATTTATTTGATTAAGTTTAGTCATTTTATATCTAGATGGAGTACCATATTAGTGTATTACCGATAAAAATATATTTAGTTAATTCATAAAAATATATATATAGTCATTTTATATTTGATCAAGTTTAGTCATCTATTTATCTATATATGTATATATTTATTTAATTCATAAAAATATAAATCAAAACTATTTCTTGTACTTAGTTACACTTACCAAAAATATTAATAGATAAATATTTGACAGGTGTTATTTTATTTGTATCTATATGATTTTTGGGTGAAAATAATTATTTATATTGAAATTAATTACAAATAGTTCTTATTATATATATATATATTATTTTTGATAGAATGGATTATTTATATTTAAATTAATTTTTATTTTATATTTCCTACATATTTTCGTTATTAGTTTAATTTCTACATTCTAATTCAGGATTTATTATTTTATCATATTTTTAATATGTTTTTTTATAGAGATAATAGATATAACTTTAAAATATGTATTAGCATATTTTCATACATGAGACAGATTACACTAGTTATTCTATATTTAAATTTTTTAAATTGCTAATGGCTAAATACGATTAGTGGGTATAGAGATGTTGAGAGCATTTTTATCGGACTATTTACTATTCAAGATACTAAAACTTTTAATACTAAAAAATTGAAACAGTGGATGGAACACTGGTCAGACTGTTAGAGTCCGACCCAAAATAATAAAATAGGAGGTCAAGCAGGTGGTGTTTTCCCTGTTTGTTGATCATGTTACCCAATTTTAAGATTCTTCCTTAATCTATCTATCTATATACTCAATCGGTTAATTAAAATATCTCATTTATTATTTATATAAAAAGTAATAAACACTATATATAATATTATTATTTTTACGTTTGTTTTTATAACTTTATACCTAATACTAATACTTTGAAATTATTAAAGGGGCAGTTACTATACAGGCCATATTTTTTGCCCATATTAGGAAATTGTCCCCCACCCTCTCCATATTAGCAAAATGTCCACCCCTAAAATAAAGTTGCTGAAATTTTTGTTTTCAGCAATTTTTTTTTTCCGCGAAATTTAGTTTTTTTTTTTTTTGAAATTATTTAGCCAAATGTCCATTTTATCCACATCCTTTTGCAAAATGTCCAATTAAAAAGCGGTTTTGCTAAATGTCCAAAATATTTTCGAAAACCCCATAATACCCTTACCTTTATAATTCTCCAATTGTCAGTTGCAGGCGGTTCCATCATCATTCCCGTCTTCTCTCTCCTGCTCCAGGCGCAACTCCTTCTCCGCGACGATTCCACGCCATTTCCGGTTCCAGGCGGTTTTCCTTCCACCGTTTATCTGGTTTTCGCCGGTTCCCCTGCTGCTGTCTTCTCCCAGTTCGATTTCGTGTCGATCTTCGTGCTTCTAATGGCGTCGTCATCAGGTACTGGACTACTGCTCACTGTCGTTTCAAATGAACTCGGGTTCTGTTTAGGGTTTTTGCAATTTCTGTTTGCATTTGGACATCTCCTTCCATTTCCTGCTTGTTTTTCTCTGGTTGTCGTCAGTTTGTTGGTTAATTTGGGTTTGTTTTTGTGATTTTATCCTGTTAATCACCGATTAGGGTTTGTGTTTTGCTTTTATTTGTATGTAAGGGTTATGAGTTTGTGATATGATGCATTGTTTGTTTATTGAACTAATTTCGTTTCAAATTTAGCATTTATGCACAGTTGTTTGATCAATTTGATATGCATGGTGACAGTAGTTTCCCTTTTTGGTTCCAGGATGTTGTAAGCCATTGTTCTGTCTGTTTTTGTGATTCTTCTGTTTTCTATAAGGTTTCTGAGTTTGTGATATGATGCTTTATTTCTTCCTTGGACTGATTTTGTTTTGAATTTAGTATTTATGTATTTCATCTATTCCTCAAGTGTGGTGACAGTAGTTTATATGTTTGGTTACAGTCTGTTCTATGTCCGTTCATGGTGGGAGACCATTCATTGCTTAGAATTATCCTTTTAGTGACACCATATATTCCCACTGTTTTAATGTTTTACACCACATTAAGCTTTGCTTAGCATTAGCTCCTTTAGGGTTGTTGCTTCCCTTGTCCTAGGGGTATCCATTTGGTGACTCCATTCCTTTTGGTTACATGATTCTTTTCCACCACACATGTATCTTTGCTTAGCATTAGCCCCTTAGGGTTGTTGCTTCCCTTGTCCTAGGGGTATCCAGTTGGTGACACAGTTAATTTTGATGACACCATTACTCCTGCTGACAGAGTATTTGCTTAGCATTAGCCCCTTTAGGGTATTTGATTCCCTTGTCATAGGGTTGTCTTGTTGGTGACACCATTACTCCTGCTGACACCCCTCATCTCTCAATGAAGTACTGTACATAACATTTTAGGGTTTAGGGTTGAGAATTTAGGGTTTAGGGCCTTGGCCCTAAACCCTAAAGACTCAACCCTAAACCCTAAACCATACTGTACACCACATGTCCTTGTGATGACAGGATTCTTTTCCACCACACATGTATCTTTGCTTAGCATTAGCCCCTTAGGGTTGTTGCTTCCCTTGTCCTAGGGGTATCCATTTGGTGACACAGTTAATTTTGATGACACCATTACTCCTGCTGACAGAGTATTTGCTTAGCATTAGCCCCTTTAGGGTATTTGATTCCCTTGTCATAGGGTTGTCCTTTTGGTGACACCTTTTCGTGTGGTGAAACCCCTAATTTCTTAATGAAGTACTGTACATAACATTTTAGGGTTTAGGGTTGAGTCTTTAGGGTTTAGGGCCCTAAACCCTAAAGACTCAACCCTAAACCCTAAACCATACTGTACACCACATGTCCTTGTGGTGACAGTATTCTTTACACTGTTTAGGGTTTAGGGTGCCCTTGTTCTTTATCTTTTGTGTATTTATGTATTTGATATATTTCTTATGATTGATGACAGTAGTTTATCTATTTGATTACAGTCTGTTATATGCCCTTGTTCTTTCTCTTTTGTGTATTTATGTATTTGATAAGTCTCATGTTTGGTGGTAGTAGTTTTTCTCTTTGGTTACAGTCTGGTATGTTTCTGTTATGATGACATTATCTTCCATATGGTGACATTTCATTTTTATTTATTTATGTTTGAATTTGATATGTTTTTCAGGTAAAGATATTGTGCTATTTAGTGAACCTTCTCCTTTGGAGACATCATTTCCTCTTGATTCTGCTGGATTTAAGTTCATTGTCCCTGAGAAGAAGCGTTTCCGTGCACATCATTCGGGAGGGGTTGTCTTCATCTGATTGGGCTGCCCTCATTGATGGCTGTTTTGGGGCAATTGTGCGTGCTGGTGATCGCCTGTATTTCTATTCCCAACTTGTCCATCAGATGCTGCTACATGAAGTGGAGACTAAGAAAAAGAATGAAATGTGGTTTAAAGTTGGACGACATTTGTTAAGGTTCTCGCTTGCTGAGTTTTGCTGTGTAACTGGGTTGGTTTGTGAAGATAATGGTTCAGATAAGTCGAGCTCTCCTCAAGTTGATATGGAGGAGTTTTTGGGTGTTTCTGAGTGCAGTTTGGATGGTCTTATTGCAATTTTTAAAAAGGAACCAAAGGTGTCTCCGAAGAAACTATCCTTAGCATACCTATTACTGATTGAGGGTGTTTTGCTCCCCCAGAGGAAAAACTATTATGTCCGTCAACAGTATGTTGATCTTGTTTCTGATTTGGTCAGATTATCGATGTATCCTTTTGGACGTCTTGTCTATTTGGAAACATTGTCTTTTTTGAAGAAAGGCATGCGATCAGAACAAGCCAACAGAGGTGAGAGGTTTGGCTACAATGTTTTCGGTTATCCCTTGGCATTTCAGGTAGTTCCCTTCTACTTTTAAGTTCCAATTTTTATTGTGGTTGCCTATTATTTTTATATTATTGTTCTTTTATTCTAATTTTTGTCCTTATTGTTGTTTTGATCTCAAGTTTGGATTTTAGAAGCAATTCCTAAAATTGCTTCGATGACATGTTGTAACTTTGCATTTTGTGAAGGATTACCTGCCTCTATTGTTTGGTATAGTGAAAATAATGATTTCTGCATTAATTATGACAAGTGTGATGAATTGTTTTCAAAAGATTTGGTAAGCATCCTTTTTCTTCTTGTGTTTTATTATTTTTATATCAGTTCATTGTTCCATTTCCTAACTGTCATTGTGTAATGTTGTTTCTTGTTCTCTTGCTAGGGTGTTGCTGTGTATCCTATTTATGCTGAGTTTATGAATGGCCCTCAACTCTCGTTTTCTGATGAAGTCTCTGATGACGCCATTGATTCCTTTGTTTCATCTTTTGTTGGGTTGGGTACTGATGACAGTGATGTAGTATCTGCTAGAAAGTTACGTCTTGAAGCTCATGTTGTTAGGCAATCAGGTGGTCCCATATTTCATGGTGGAGTTGAAGCTACTCTCCCTTCTCTCAAACTTTCTACTCGAAAGAAGGACTTAGTCAGAAAGTCACCATTGGGGAAAAAGAAGTTAATTGCCACTGATGCTACGTCTGATTTTGAGAGTCCTGTCCCTCTCAAGAAGGCAGGTGTGACACGGTCCACGCGCACTGCTGCCAGTCCTGTTCCTCTCAAGCAAGCAGTGGTTACACGGTCCAAGCGCAGTGATTCTCCTGTGGTGAAGAAGAGAGAGTTGAGAAGCTCTGTTGCTGTTGATCAGCCTATGAAGAAGAAGCAACGAGTGATGCCATCTCGGCAATCTTCAAAGAGCCAATCTCCCTCTAAGAGTAAAGAAGAAGCAAAGAAGGTTGACAAAGTTCCAACTCATGCAGACAAGCCAAAGAAATCCAAGTTTAAGCTACCTAGACCTGTTTCTCCTACAGGTGATAAGTTTAGTGCCCCTAAGTCAGAGTCTGCACCTGATTTGCCTTCCTCTTCTATTCCCGCAAGTGATGATCTTCCTGGTTGGGCTAAAGATTTCTTTGGAAAAGCTGAATTTATTGAAGGAATTATCAAATCTTTTAGGGCATCCTTTGAGAAGATTGAATCACAGTTGAAGGAGTGTGTTTCTAAGATCATTGGACTTGAGCAGAGAATTGCTTCACTAGAATCTCATCGTTCTAATGATGACAGTGAAGCCGCTCTAAAAAAGTTTCGTGAAGAATTGGATGCATCTCTCAAGCCTGAAATGGATGCGATTAGGGAGAACTGCTCTCAGATTTCTCAGCATGGGTATCCTTTTAGCTGTTTAAATGAAACGGATGACAACGATACTTCCACTGAGTCTGACCCTGTAGATTATTGTGTTCGTCCATCAAATAATGCGTCAACTTCAATAGATGGTGATGTTGATTGCACTGCTGATGGGACAGATCTGGAGTCACTAGAGAAAGCTGATGACAGTGTTCTTCCTTCTGCTGATGACAGTGTACTTCCTTCTCCTGATAAGATTGCTGCTGACAGTGCTATTGCTACTGCTGAAGTCCTTGCTTCTCTGGCTGAAGCTGGTGACATTGATGTTCCTGTTAATTCTGTGTTTGTCTCAAGTGCAGTGGGTGTTTCAGATGATAAGGTTAATCTCAGTGGTGTTCCTGCTGACAGTGGTGTGCCTCCAACTGTTGTGTCACATGGTGGAATTGAAGCTTCTCCTCCTGCTTCTACTAATGAAATTAATGAAAGTGGCTTTGTTACTCCTACTTTAGTCATTATCTCAACAGATGGAACTGATGATTCTAGTGTTGCTCCCACTGAAGTTATTCTATCAGATTCCACCAATATTGGTCTTTCTGTTACTCCTAAAGTTGTTCTTTCTTCACAGGAGTGCATTGCTGACATTAATGTGCCAAAAGATGTGCCTGGTGACAGTGTTGGAGGTGATACTGTTGTTATTGTTTCGACTGATGAAATTAATGACAGTTTTGGTTCTGGTGACATTGTTGCTCCTACTGTTGTTCTTTCTTCACTTGAGATCAATAAAGACAGTAGTGTGGCAAAAGAGGTGGCTGGTGACATTGTTGGTGATGATATTGCTGTTGGTGCTTCAAATGATGGAGTTGATGACAGTTCTGGTGTTGGTGTCATTCTTGGTTATTCATCTGATGTGAATGATGAAAGTGTTGCTGCTGATGTTAATGTTTCTGCTACAGAGAGTATACTTCATAACATCACTGATTTTATGCAGCTCGTACCGTCAGATGAAGAAGAAGAGGTTCTGTTACGGCGTTCTCATAGGGTTGGGAAAACTGCCCCTGCAATCCAAACTCCTTATACAAATCCATGTAAACCAAAGAAGCCTCGCCTTCCAAAAGAACCGACTAACTCTTTTCTAACCAAAGAGGCTCGTACTGATTTTTATACTGGCTTTAGATCTCTTGGGTAATTATCTGTTTTTTTTTATTATCTATCTTCTCTTTTTTATATTTCTACTTCCTATTATAATTTTATTTATCTTTGGTTTTATTTTTATATTTTTTGTGTTTTTGTAGGCGTGATGGAATGATTTATGGGTTTACTGTTGACATGAACAAGTCGTTTTTTACTGAGCTGGTCGGGAAGGGCAGCTGGCTTCTTGATATTGTAAGTTCATAATTGTGTTATTTGTCCTATGTACATGTGTTTTTCTTGTTGATTACAGTTGGTGACAGTAGTGTGGTGACAGTTAGGAATTATTCTTTTTCTTTTCACAGCATATTGATGAATCACTTTATCATTTGAGAAAGCGCCTTCACGACTTTCCTGATCAACATTCAAGCAGTCTTATATTAGACACCATTTTTATTACCAAGATTGGGGCGTACGATCCTGATTTAATTAGAAAGCACCCTAAAATTGATGAGTCTTTCTACAAGTATTTCATTGGTCTCTCTCCTCCTTGTGGGAAGTCTTGGGAAGGTGTCAAGAAGGTCTACACCCCTTTTAATATTGATAACAAGCATTGGGTTGCACTTGAGATTCAGTTGGATTCGAAGCACATTATTGTGTATGACTCCCAGTGTAATTACTACAAAGAGGAAGTTATAGCTCAGAAGCTTGCTCAGACTTGCCATATGCTTCCTATTCTAATGATGAAGAGTGGTGTGTTTCCTGATGTTGATGACACTCCCTTTGTTGTTGAGAGAGTATCGGGTTTGAAGCAAAATGAAGAAGGGTACCTTCTGTTTGCCATCTTTTTATTCTATTTATTTATTTATTTTCTGTTTCATTAGATTACATCTGGTCACTTTTTCTTTGTGTGTTTATTATGTAGGGGTAGCTGTGGGGTTTACACCATAAAGCACATTGAGCACCTTGTATTTGATGGTGATATGGATCTTATCAATGACGACTATGTTCAGGCCTATCGTGAGAGGATTGCAGCTGATCTCTTCGCCAAGCAATGGACATTTGTTTAGTTTATCACATAAGTTTCTGTAGTTGGGACAGTGTAGCTTTGAAATTCCTAAATACATTTACTTATCTAATTATGGGATATTTAGTTGATGTAAGTTGCATGGTGACACTTTGAAATACTTGAACCAAGTTTGTTGTATTTTGGAATGAATGTTTTCATATTAATATCTATGTTCCTTTTAATCATTTTATGTATTATGCCTTTTATATTTGTTAAGTCTCCATAATTTACTTTCAAAGTTTGATGATTTCTGGTGACAGGCTCACTGTTTTTACCCTGGTGACAGTGTTTGGTGACACTAACCATTCTGATGACAGAATTGTTGACACTGTTTTCAGTGTGGTTACATCATTTTCCCCACTTTTTTTATTTTTATTTTTTATGTTTTAAACCACATGTTGCTTTGCTTAGCATTATGCCCTTTATGGTATTTGCTTCCCTTGTTCTTTTGGTGACACCATTACTTGTGGTGACACCTTCCATTCTGATGACAGAATTTTTGAAACTGTTTTCAGTTTGGTGACACCATTTTCCCCACTTTTTTTTTTTAATTTTTTTATTGTAAACCACATGTATCTTTGTTTAGCATTACCTCCCTTTGGGTATTTTCTTCCTTTGTCATAGGGTTGTTCTTTTGGTGACACCATTTATTTGGTGACATACCACATGTCCTTCTGGTGACAACCTCCTTTACACTTTTTTCAATTGTGGTGACAGAGCTTGTGGTTACACCTCAAGTGCTTTGTTGGCAGATTATATGTACTGAAAAACACTTGAATCAATTTGTTTCATTTTGAACAGAAACTAAAAGTTGGTGATAGTTTATATAAAAGCTGGTGACAGTGTAAGAAACTGGTTACAACTAACATTGTATTCAATATAAGAAGAACAAAAACATAAAATGTACTAAAACTCAATGTAGCATAAACTGTCTAGCTGGTCTGATGACTCTTTGATCCTTTTCATCTATATTCTCCAGCTGAAGGCTTCCTTTTTTTTTTAGGTCGGCCGCATCTTTTACGCACCAATGGTGGGTGACATCTCTGCTGTTTGATGTCATCTGGCACAATCCACTCTGCTTCTTGTAACACTGGATATATTGTCTCTTGATAAGCCAAGGTCCAAGCTTCATTTGTGTAATAAGTGCTAATATACCTCAAAACAGCCAGTTTTTTCTCTCTGATGACAGCAAGCGCGTGTACACAAGGTATCTTGTCGTAATCAAATACCTTACATGTACAAGATTTCTGATTCAGATCAACAAGAACCCTATTCATGCCACCAACAACTTCAAACTGGAAGTCATTCAGTTGTTTGATAGTGTACATTCCTGATTCACTGCATCTTATGTACACTGTATCACTGATTTTTTTTTGGAAGATCAAAGCTGTTATCCTCAGATTCTTTTCTACGGTCATTGAACCATTTTGTTAGTTTCTCTCTGATTGCATTCAGTAGTTCTACAACTGGGAATGATCTATCTTCACCGAATACACTATTGATTGTCTCTGCATTGTTTGAAGTCATCATATTGTACCTGTCAGCTTTTGAATAAGCTCTTGCCCATTTCTCAAACTTCAGATCTTCAAGAAATTTCTTCATATCGCTGTTGGCATTAGTAATGCATTCAAAATAGGTGTTGAATCCTGATACTGTGTAACTGTTTGCAGCTTGTTCAAACCACTCACACAGACTCTTCTTCTTGAATTTTGACATTATATTCTGCTTCAAGTGCCATCTGCAGTAATAGTGCTTAGCATTTGGGTAAACCAACTCTAATGCTCTTGCAATGCTTTGATGACGGTCAGAAACAAAAACCAGCTCTTCACTTGATGGGATGACTGTTGCTAGCTTGTTGAAGAACCACTCATAAGAGGCGTTGTTTTCTGAGTCAACCACTGCAAAGGCAATGGGGTATATTTGATGATTTGCATCTTGTGCAGAAGCTGTGAGAAGAGTCCCTCTGTATTTTCCTTTTAGAAATGTACCATCTACCACTAGTACCTGTCATATTGAGTCTGATTACAGTTTTGCAGGTATCAAACTTATCTAAAAAATATTGGAAAATATTACCGTTAGCAGTTATGATTACATAATAGGCATGTAGCAGTTATGATTAAATCTAAGAAATCCATTGATGACAGGCATACAAATTAATCAAACCCAGCTATCATAATGTAAGAATTTGTACCTTTCGCAGAATTGGGAATGCACGGATACATTGTCCAAATGCAATGAACAAATACTTGAACCTTGATTGGGAGTCAACTTGAATGAAGGTGACTGTTCCAGCATTATGTTGCTTTAGGACACAACAATATGCTGGTAATAATTCATAGCTTCCTTCTGATGACCCCTTTACCATCGTTATTGCTGCATCACGAGCTTTCCATGATTTCCAGTAGCTCACATTTATTTTCAAGTCAGTTCTTATGATGTTTCTAATCTGACTTGGAGTTGGCCCCTTTTTGATGTCTTCATATCTGTTCATATGATGTAAAAGAGTCAATAAAATATCAGAGGAGTGATTACAGGAAGAAATTACAGTATATTTCACCTTGGTTTGATCTTTTCAGCAACAAGTTTGTAGTTAGGAGCGCGGCGTTTTCCAATCCTTACTTCCAAACTGCAACTATGTTCTTGATTGTATTTCAAAATTTGAAATATAGTTGACCCAGTTAAGATGGCACCGTGAATTTTCCAATCGCAGCTCTTATCAACACAAACTGTTCTGTAATAACTTGGTGTTGTCTTTTTCACCCTGTAAGCAAACGTTTCTTGTGCAGCCAACAATGCAATAGCATCTTTCAGATGTTCTTTTGTTTTGAACAGTTGTCCCACGGCTATAATAATGACCCCTTTTCTTGAACTTATAGATTCTGAATAATTTGTGGACATTGTAGTGCTACTGATGCCACTCTCAATCTCGGTATCATCTCCATTATCATATGTATCATTGGCATTATTTATGCAGTCTACATCATCATTCTGCACACAGAAGCTGTCTTCCATCACATATGTATTCTTGAAATAGCTGTCAGCATGTAAAACCAACTGATTTTCATCATTCATGGAGTGTGTAACCCGATCTTCAATGATTTCCTTTACAACAGTAGCATATAAAGACAATGTCCAATTCACTTCCTTCACTTCACTCATTTGAAAGAAACTCCTCAAATCACTGTCATTCTCAATCAAAAAAGGCTCCATAGTTTTCTTGAAAGGATGCAAATGGCTGAATTGAAGATTAGGAGCCAAACTGTCACTGTTGATGAATCTGTTGATTATCTCAGTCTTCATCTCATACATACTCATAGGTTGATTGATGACAATCACTTTTGATGACACATCCCCAACAAACACTAAATCATCTTCTTCCATCTTCCATTCTCCTCCAAATTTTACCGTTAGCAGATTGACAACCATTATACCTGTTCCCTGGTGACATCTCTTAAGCTTAATACACAACTATCAAAATCAAATTGCAATTAGATACTGGGATGACAGGCATCCAGTGTTGTTCAAACTGAGACCAAAACCAAACTGAGATGGTGTGATGACAGGCATCCAATTTCACTCAAACACAGCTATCATAATCAAATAGCAATTAGATACTGGGATGACAGGCATCCAGTGTTATTCAAACTAAGACCAAAACCAAACTGAGATGCTGTGATGACAGGCATCCAATTTCACTCAAACACAGCTATCATAATCAAATAGCAATTATCTACTGGGATGACAGGCATCCAGTGTTATTCAAACTAAGACCAAAATCAAACTGAGATGGTGTGATGACAGGCATCCAATTTCACTCAAACACAACTATCATAATCAAATTGCAATTAGCTACTGGGATGCCAGGCATCCAGTGTTATTCAAACTGAGACCAAAATCAAACTGAGATGCTGTGATGACAGGCGTCCAATTTCACTCAAACACATCTATCAAAATCAAATTGCAATTAGCTACTGGGATGACAGGCATCCAGTGTTGTTCAAACTGAGACCAAAACCAAACTAAGATGCTGTGATGACAGGCATCCAATTTCACTCAAACACATCTATCATAATCAAATAGCAATTAGCTACTGGGATGACAGTCATCCAGTGTTATTCAAACTAAGACCAACATCAAACTGAGATGCTGTGAGGACAGGCATCCAATTTCACTCAAACACATCTATCATAATCAAATTGCAATTAGATACTGGGATGACAGGCATCCAGTGTTATTCAAACTAAGACCAAAATCAAACTGAGATGCTGTGATGACAGGCATCCAATTTCACTCAAACACATCTATCATAATCAAATAGCAATTAGCTACTGGGATGACAGGCATCCAGTGTTGTTCAAACTGAGACCAAAACCAAACTGAGATGCTGTGATGACAGGCATCCAATTTCACTCAAACACATCTATCATAATCAAATAGCAATTAGCTACTGGGATGACAGTCATCCAGTGTTATTCAAACTAAGACCAACATCAAACTGAGATGCTGTGAGGACAGGCATCCAATTTCACTCAAACACATCTATCATAATCAAATTGCAATTAGATACTGGGATGACAGGCATCCAGTGTTATTCAAACACATGTATCAAAAACAGAATTCGGGATTACAGTACAAAAATCACCAAATTTGCTACTGAGATGAAAATCATCAACTAAGATCAAAATCAATGACAATATTCACGTATCAAACAACAAACGAGCACAAATTCGATATTTACCTCTTTTGAAATCTGAATTCGGGATTATAGTGCTATAGCTGAGCACAAATTCGTTCAGGTTTGATGACTGATGGCGAAATCGACGATGCCTGATGAAGAAATTGGCGTTCCTGCTTCAGATCGAGATCGAAATCTTCGAAATCAGGGAAATCGGGGAGGCCTGGTGAAGAAACTCGCGTTCCTCCTCGTCGTTCCGTGAATCAGAAGAAATTGCCGTTCGGCAATAGGAAAAAATAGGAGGGTATTGAAGCTAGGGGTAAAAATGTCAATTTTGGACATTTTGCAAGAGCCACTATGAAAATGGACATTTTGCAAAACAGCCCCCTTATTTTGGACGGTTACCAAAAAAATCCTTTTTTTTTCCGCGTTACCAGAGTTGCTGAAACGGAATTGCTGAAACCCTTGTGCCACCATCTGTTTCAGCAGTTTTTTTTTGCTTTTTTTTTCATTTTTTTTTCGTTTTTATTTTCGTTTTTTTTTGCGTTTCCAGAATTGCTGAAACCCATGTGCCACCATCTGTTTCAGCAGTTTTTTCCTCGTTTTTTTTTCCGCGTTTCCAGAGTTGCTGAAACCCCTGTGCCACCCTCTGTTTCAGCAGTTTTTTTCTTTGCG
This sequence comes from Persicaria maculosa, assembly GCA_963922045.1. Lineage (NCBI taxonomy): Eukaryota > Viridiplantae > Streptophyta > Magnoliopsida > Caryophyllales > Polygonaceae > Persicaria > Persicaria maculosa. Next base: position 31,846,552 of record OY998262.1, read on the forward strand.
TTACTGTTTTTTTTTCACGTTGCCGAAACCGGAGTTGCTGAAACCCCGATTTCAGCACTGTTGTTGATGTCGAAATTCCGATTTCAGCACTGTTGTTGATGCTGAAACCCCAGTTTCAGCAACGTTGTTGATGCTAAGCCCACGGTTTCAACAACGTTGTTGATTCTGAAACCTTAATTTCAGCAACGTTGTTGATGTTGAAACCCTGATTTCAGCAACGTTGTTGATGCTGAAATTGTAGTTGAAACCGTGTTACGGGATATAAAATTTAGCCTATGCGGGATTCGAACCCACGTATTTGCGCATAGCACATCGCTCTACCATTGAGCTAAGAGGCTTTTAAATGAGATTTAAAGCAAGTTCAACAACAACAATTTCAGCAAAAAGAAGGACCAAACTAAGAGTCTCATACGTTAAAATTTCCTTTCCCAAAGTGAGGGGGAAGAGAATACAAAATTTGCTCGGCTAAATTTGCCCATTAAGATCCCAAATACATCTAAATGTCAAATACAATAGTCTCATACGTTAGCAGACATTTGTTCACACTTTCAATAGACGAAAGAAATCTTATTCTATCACTTCATTTGCAAAATGCCTATCTTCTCATCACTGTAACCTTGAGTTAACATACATGAATTACACTAGCAATCACAAGAAACATGCCATATGCAAGATATTTCCAAATATATTAATAAAATCAGATGAGGAATTCACATATGTAGCATGTCAATACTCCGTAAAACAAAAGCATAAATAAGCTGTCTGGCCATTCAAACCTCACTGATCTTGATTGACGTTTCAGCATCCACAGTTGACATATCAATGTACACTTTGCCACTGGAAATCTGCTCCAAAACTCCATCTTTGTTGAAAACCACCTGTTTGAAATTACGAAATAGGAAAACAGTCAAGATGAATCAACTACACACTTGGTTAGCCAAAATGAGTAAAATGCATGAATCTACTCACTGAAAGAGCTGCAGAAGGATCCGACTGCATTGCAATTGTATATTTACACTTTTTGACAGCAACTGCAGGTGTTTCTCCAACTGAAGCGCCATGCTCTACAAAAGCTCTTTAAGAAATCAACTCTTCATGACATCAGTAAAGCTAAGTTCCTGAAACCATGTAGTGCCACAGTAATTTACAATTGCTATCAGTTCTTGTTCATTTAAAAAAATGTTCAGGAACCACAAAGGATCAGACACCAACAACACAAATAAAGCACATATTGACATGAAAATATCCAAGGAAAAAAATTATATCAAAACCCTGTTACTCTAAAGTATCAAAGAGGGAAAGACATAATATAGGCCATGCTGTCAGGCTATCAATATATAAAAATCAGTGTATGAACATATTTGATCATAAAACACTACCTAAAATAAAATCAAAAGACCAACAGTTCTACTGAAACAAAAACAGAGTGATGGAACATATCTAAACGAAGACAAAACATCAAATTATGGAAAACGACAGTAGCACGAGGACAGATCTGATCGAAGCATTACCTAATCAGTTAAATTTAAGAACTATGAATAGAATCAATAGATTATGAGTTACCACTTACCAGATGGTCCAGATCAGGGCAAAACGACCTTGGTGGACAGTAGCGATTAGAGATCTGATGACCAAATCGGATCCGATTCCAATCGGACCAGATCCGATTCCATGGAAACTTGCTGAAACTCGCAGAGGAGAAGCCATGTCCACTGTCCACCGAAGGAAGGCGGTGTTGTCGATTGGAATTGGGGACAACGACGTAGTGGAGCTCGTCGGCGGTGCACCGCCTCTCGTAGGCTGCCATCGGAAGTGCGGTGGAGGAGCGCTTGTTCAGATCTGAGGAGCGCCATCGATCATCGGATCTGTGGTAGGGGAGAGGAGGAGGAGGGCGGCTATAGCGCGGATCTGTGTTTGGGGAGAGGAGGAAGAGGGAGGGCAGCCATGAAAAGCTCTCAGTCGGTGTAGATGTAGAAAAGGGTGAAGAGCGCAAGAGAGCGAGGGAGGGGTCGACAAAGATTTGTGGTGCTGAAAGTCGATGGATATATGAAATTGGGGGGTAATTTTGTCCAGAATATTTTATGTGGACAAAACTCAAATTTTACAAGGGTGGGAGACACTCTTCAAATAGAGGCCTAAAAATGGGTCTGTTGGGCAAATTTTCTCATTATTAAAAAAGAGGGGTTTACTAGAATGTCTGTATTTTCAACCTTTATTAGCATTTTGTCCACCAACCTATCCATATTAGCTAAATGTCCACCCGCTCCACCGTGTTTGCTGAAACCAAAGGTGCTAAAACCGAAGTTGCTGAAATCGGAGTTGTTGCAACCAGAGTTGCTTTTTTTTTCTTTTTTTTTTCGCGTCACCACTTCGACACCGGATTTGCTGAAATCGGAGCTACTGAAACCGTATTGCTGAAACCGGAGTTGCTTTTTTTTTCTTTTTTTTTTTTCGCGTCACCACTTCGACCATGGAGTTGTTGAAATCGTATTGCTGAAACAGTGTTGCTGAAACCGGAGTTGCATTTTTTTCTTTCATTTTTTCTGCGTCAGCACTTCGACACCGGGGTTGCTGAAACCGGAGTTGCTAAAACCGTGTTGCGAGATATAAAATTTAGCCTATGCGGGATTCGAATCCACATATTTGCGCATACGCACATCGCTCTATCATTGAGCTAAGAGGCTTTTAAAAGAGATTTAAAGCAAGGAATATCAAAATTCATTGCAGTCCGCATTTTCAGCAATTGCTGAAACTACAGTTCACATTTCAGTAATTGCTGAAAATGCCAATATCCAAACCCCAGCCATGTAAGACATTAGACAACTAAAATCAATATAATCCATTAATTTTGTGCAATTTGATAACAATTCAAAAATAAAATAATTATGAGAGCAATGAAAGAATTAATTTCAGCCTTAATTTCAACCTTAATTTCAGCATAATGAATTTTGCTAATAAGAATTGATTTCAGCATTTCAGATCAAACACATAAAAAAAACCTAATGAGAGATCCATCAAAATGATTCCACAAAACACAAACTTTCCGTCACAAGTAACTCAAATAGACCCGAGAGATCAATAAAGCACAAACTTTCCACAAAGTACATCATGAATCGACAACAAAGAAGAACATCATAAGGCAATACTCACCAGTTCCGAAATAGATTTGAGAAATCAATAAACAAATCTCAAAACAACAGAGAGGCTCCAAGTGCGCGAGACGGAGAGAGGTCGAAAGTGGTAGCTATGCGAACAAATCTATGGATCTGAAAAAAGAGAAATCGAGACAGTGATGGAGAAAACAAGTAACTGAGAGAGAGAGAGAGAGAGAGAGAGAGAGAGAGAGCTCCATGGGAGATAAACTTGCTGAAATTGGAGATTGGAACATGTGAAAAGGCATGGAAGCGATCCTCTATGCTACGGTGCTCTGTGCTTCATAACGAGATGGGAGAGGCTTCGGTGCTCTGTGCTTCACAACGAGAGAGAGCACCATGGGAGAGGCTTCGGTGCTATGTGCTTAACAACGAGATGCGACTATGTGCAGTCGGCACCGACATGGCAGCGAAGGAGGAGATATGACTTCACATTTTAGATCTAGCGACTCCAAGGTCGCCTCCTAGAACAACTCATGTTCTGTAAGCGGAGAAATGATCGATATTTGAAACGAAAGGAGAAGGAGAAGGGCGGCGCCTCCATATCAGTTGGAAAGCATCGAATTGCTGAAATTAGTGTTAATCTTCTTCATCTGGCAGAACCCTAATTTGACCTCCCATTGAGGCTCCTCCACCACCCATGGATGAAGTAGAGCAGCTATCTTCCTCTGAATCAAACCGTCCAGAAACATCTCCGAATGCACGAAAACCTTTCAAGAAACGGATGATTGTCCGGATGATGAAACCACAAATGAAAAGAGGCCCCCTTCCATGTCACCGGGGGGGGGGGGGGGGGGGGAAGGAGCCACGCGTACAGTTTTTTGTTGGTAAACGGTCCTACCTGGAGTTCCCCCCTCCCCCCCGCGAACTCACCCTCTAAGGGGGACACTTTAACCTGTGCCGCGGTGACCTGTTTAATTTCGGAGGTCTTACCTGGGTTATCCGTCCGCGGATGACGGAAGGTCTTCACCAGTGTCGTGCGGTCTGGCGCTAGGCTCATTCCGCTTTTCGGGCGCTGACCTCATCATGGCCCTTCGGAAAGAAAAAGAACTATCTCGGAAACAGAAGTTATTAAGACAAAATTTCGGTGTGTTCAAGCTCCCAATACCTGTATCTCCCGACCCGATTCTCTATCGAAGGTTGTGGCCGGTCGCGCATTCGTCGGTTCATTAGTCCTTGTTTAGTGCGAGCTTGGTTATTCCTTTGATTTTGTCCCTCTTTTCGGGATCCCTCTCCTTTGTCTTCCAAAAAAGCCCCTTCTTCAAAGAGACTCCCGGATTTTATAGTCGAGGTTAGAATTGCCCCCGGGACAAGTCGATTTGCATACTTAGCCATTTGTCGTGTTATGACCGCCACGTGTCCTTCGGGTAGCGACACATGGATGGGGGGCATGTTAGACACCTCCTCTCTTCTCTCATGACATCTATCCGCGAATCATTCTTGTTACTTGGTCCGCGACTTGTTCTTGATTTTCTTTTCCTTTTCCTTTTCTTGGGTTTTTTTTCCTTTTTCGATATTTTTAGGGCATCATCACAACTCCTCAGTCCGTGGGGTAAGCCGAAGGTTGCGCTACGGACTGACCCTTCTCTTGAGTATTGCTGCCCTTTCACGCTAAGTCAAAAGCGGAAAAATCTGATGGGCTTTGGGTGGGCCTAGTTGGGCCTGTCCAATTGGGCTCAGTTAGGTGATTGATGGACGTTGAGGGCTGGACACGTGCATTGATGGCGAGGGAGGTGAAACGTCGGTTACGAAGGCCTATAAAAAGCCCCTTTCTCCCCTCTTTCTTTTTTACCGTGTTTTATTTTTACTGCTTCTCCTCCTCGACGTTGCGCTCTTTCCTTCTTCCGATTTTTTTCAGTTAACCTTTCTTTGTCCTTACTCCGATTTTCTTTGTCTGCCCAGGAAACTTTTTAGGCTTTCAGATCTTCTCTCTTTTTCTTATCCGCGGATCAGGGACAGGACCTGAGTTGGCCCTTCTTTTCTTCTTGGTTAGGCTTTATCCTAGCAGGTTTAGGGTTTTGAATTTGACTCCCCCATGTCGAACTCTCAAGAAAGTTCCGACAGTGATCGGGTGATCGGTAACCCCACCTCTCCTGAGAATCCTGGGGGTAAGCTTCTAATGGGGAGAATCGAAGTCCCGGAGGAGGTTACCATTTGTCAACCAAAGTCTTTCGTGGAGCCGACCTTCTATTCTTCTCCTACTCGCATGCGCGACGAACATTCTTCCCCCGCAGATTCTTCTTCCGCGGGGTCTGATAAGGAATCTTCATCTTCCGGAACCGATTGAATCCTCGAGTCCCTAGAATCCTGACATTCGTACAAAGATTGGGATACGCGGACGGACTTACCTTCGGGGGTGGTGCTAAAACCAACCGAACGGCGTTCTTCTTCGGTCTTGGGGGACTTTTGACCGGTTCTGTATGACGAGGTTGTCCTTCATACATGTTCTTTTAGGCGAGATTACAACCCTTTGCTGGCAGGCTCTGTCCCGGTGGTTTCGCTTGAAAGTGTTATACCCATTGCGTCCCCGAATAGTCAAGACCGCGGGAGATTAACCTTCACGACCCTGTAAGACTTGGGGGTCATCGCGCAAGTATTTCCCTAATCGGAGGTCGTTACGCTGTGCTTGCCCGTGGACGGGGGTGGGAGTCTAGATTCTTACCCCGTCTGCTTGGTTGTTTACATCGAGAGCTTGGTTCAGGGTTTTCGACTTCCTCTCCCTGATCTCTGTAGGCGCTATCTAAAAGAGTGCGGCCTTAGCCCTGCTCAACTGGTGCCCAACAGCTGGCTTTTCTGTACGTTATTCGTCATGCGTTGCTTGGAAATTAGAGTCCAGCCCTCCTTGAATCATCTTTCGAACATGCTTATTATGGGTCATGGGGGAACCCATAAAAACTTTTTCCAAGCGAAGCTAAGAGTCCCGGTGGTGGACCGGAACACCAGCAAGTCGGAATGGAGGCATAAGTGGTTCTTGGTTCGAGAGCCTTGTCGTCAAATATTGAACTTCCACACCGAGCCGCGCTATTATAAGCGTGTGGGGAAGAGGGTCGTGGAGGATCTGAAGAAGATTGGGAAAGATTTTGATGTGTCGACGAAGGCCTTCTGGCATGACATGCTATCCCTTTTGAGGTTGGATATGGTCGGCTTGAGTTTGCCTCATCCGCGGATAGGATGTGGCGGATCCCTGAAATTTTTACTGATCCCTTTTATCTATCTTGTATGCTTGCTGCTGGCGCTTCATCTTTTCTGCAGACGCACGAGAACTGAAAACCATGGTCGACATCAAAGAAGAAGATGTCCTCTGATGTGATGAAGGCTTTGAAAATGACCTCTTTTCTCTTGGATAGGGGCGAGTCTTTACGTAGAATGGTTGGGGGCGGCATATGCGCCAAGTCCAACGCAACGCGACCCTGGAGGGCGATCTTCGTAGGCTGAAAAAGAGGCTCGTGGAGGTCGGCACACCTCAGAAGAAAGTGGAAGGCCTCCACCAGTGTCTGGAGGAAGTGGAGTGAAAGTTCACCGAGGAGAAGGCCAGAGGAGAAACAATGGAGAAAGATCTAGGTGCGGAGCGTTCGCGGATCGGGGAGCTTCAGCAGACTTTGTCCTTGCTTCAGATCAGAGGAGAAGCCAAGGTTGCGGACCTTGAGGCCAAGCTCACAGTGGTGAAAAAGGAGAAAAGTAAGGCCGTCGTGGAGTCTCGTCGTTGCAAGATTGAGTTGGAGAGGTACCGATCTCGAACCGACGGCGATATTGTCTTCTCTTGGCTAGAGGTTCCCAGCCATCACAAGAGGGTTGTTGCCGATTGGATAAAGACCCCTGATTATTTCTCATTCATGGCGAGTGTAGTCCCCGAGTGGTTGAACGAAGAAGCAGGGAAATAATTCATCCAAGGTCGGTACCACAAGTGCTTCCACTCGGGCATGAGGGCCGGGATTTATTAGAGCGTGAAGCGATCCGCGGAAAACCCCAGAGTTCCCTTGGAAATCCACCCCCCCCTCCCCCAAGCGACAACAAGGAGTACTGGGGACCCATGGATGAAGAGGAGATTGAATTCAATGGTGACGTTCTCTAGGCTTTTTCTTGAAGAAACTTGCTTGTGGTTAAACTTGGCGTTATGTTTCGCCTTTTTCTCTATCATGGTTGTGTCCCTTATAAAGGGTTTTTATTTATAGTTTGTTGATGTTTTTGGAAAAACATGCTGGCTGCGAATGTGCTTGGCTTTTGTATGCCTTTTTGGGACAGTCGGTCGTGTTTTGGAAAAAAAAATACCCTTTATGGCTCTTACATCAACGGCAGGGACGGATCTAGGGGTGGGCTGGTGTGTGCTACATCCCACCCCATTGTATTGGTAATATATATAATAGAGGTATGTGAAAGACAAATTGTTTCACTAGCACTACTGGTAGGTAGTGAGGAGTGAAGCGAGGGGGACGTGGGTTCGAATCCCCAACAACCTCTTTATATTCTTCAATTTTTTTCCCTTTTTGTGGCTTCTTTGCTGTCATTGCTGACCGTCATCAATTCATCTTGTGCCAGTGAAATTGTTCCAAATTAATCCTTTGTCGTCATTGCTGACCGCCATCACGGGGAGTGAAATTGTTCCAAATTAATCATCCAAACACAATAATGTTCCAAATGTTGTTCTTGATGCTCTTATAATATTAATCCTGGATCCTACCGTATATATCTAGCTACCACTTCAATTTTTTCCTATATTCTTCTATAATATCATTCTTCATTTTTTTCTTTTAGATAAAAAAAAACATCTCTAATTTTTAAATATAGTGACAAAAAAAAATTATATGTAAATCTTTAGGATGGAGTTGCTAGGTTTTCTCTGCGGTTCGCCTTCAAGGGGAATCGCCTTCGATCTCTTCTTCTTGCGGCATGACGAGTACATGGAAGCGCGCACTGCCTAAGTACGTGAAGACCATTCCAGTTCCTACTCGCACATTGTGTGCTTGCGTGAAGGTGCTCCATCCTCGTCCGACCCAGAGCATGCCCCCGTCGTCGTGTTCCACCCGAAAACCAACGCTCCTTTGGTTCTCGTTGGTCAAGGTTATCCTTCCGACGGTAGCCAGTCTAAATTCTTCTTCAAAATCAGCTGGCAAAGGCTGTTGTTGCCAAGATTTCCTTAGTGATTTGGGGACACAGAAATTCAAACATGAAAAAAAGCGCTTACCAGTCTTTGTGTTTGCGAAGCTTCTTCAATCAACCGAAAAAATGGCCTCGGACTGCCTCCTGTTACCAAATAGAAAGGCCTTGGCCCATTCCCGGCTGCCATCTCTTTCTTGTCTTGGCAAGGTGCCCCTATTTCGGCCTCTTCGGCCTTCAATTTATAGCGGAGGCTTTCCCTCCTTTTTCGTGAGGGGCTATTTCAAAGTTTATCTTTTTCCTGAGCAGGCCTGCTTTTACTTCCTTGGATTCCCGACTTCTCGGGAATGAGAAATTTTTTTTGGCGTCTACCGATGCAGTCTTTGACTGTGGTTTCCTTCTCAGAGATTTTTGAAAAGCGTAACATTTTTCATTGGGATTTTATTGTCATATGTTACATCGAGATTCTGAAAGAAGCATGCAAACATTTTTAGCGGTCCTAATAATCGTTATTTCTGAGCGTGTCCGTCCCAGCGCGGTTGTTTCTTCCGCCAGTGCTGAGTTGATGGTCTGGGTCCGACACATATACCTCAAAGTGGGAATCCCGTTCGTAGACGAAGAATAGTGCGGAGCCGACGTGGACCCGATTGGAAAGGACGAATTTAGGCCAACCTTCAGTGTACCCGTACGCTCCGTCAACGTCTTTCTCCACGTCCACCTCGAAGTCCTGGCATGTGGTGGACCATAGGTAGACGAGCTTGCAGGCACTCTCTTCCATCCGTTCGTACGACTGGGAAGCCGCAGCCTTTGGATTTGTTCTTCTATGGTGATGAATCTGTAAAACGCTAGCGGTGGATTATCCGAGCTCATAGTCCGAGCTCATAGTCGTCCGAGCTTCGGTGTCATCTTCCTCTTTTTTTGGGCTATGGGTCAGGCGTCATGCCAGATCTTGAGAGTATGGATCGCTACAGACACGGGGACCCCCATCAAATCCCTCGACGACCAGGCAAATATATTGCGTGATCGCCGGATAATTTCCAGAACACGCTGCTTTTCCCTTGGAGCCAACGCTTGCCCTTGGTAAACTCTCTTCTCGGGGTTGGAGAACTGATACGAGGTTATCCGTAGGATGGCGTGATCTTCGACAATCAAACATGAAACTAAAGAACGAAAGCAAGAAAGACTCAAGACTCAATAAGAACTTAAAGAAACGAACCAAGAAGCAAGAAGACGCAGCAAGAACTATAAAGAATCGATCAAGAAACTCCAAGATCGACCAAGAACAATCAAAGACTCGACAAAGATTAAAAGAACAAGACTGGACTCAAAATCGACCAAAAGAAAGAACAAGACTCGATGCAAGATTTAATAAAGGCTCAAAATTTATGACCAAGACACGAACGATAAGGACTGAGTCAATCTATATAGAACAAGATGAAGACCCCAGGCCTCCGTAGAGGGTAGGAACTAACACCAATGACTATATAACCCGCCTCTACAACCCTACACAACCAAGCGAACAACTTGGAGGCACAGGAAGGGGGCTTGTGGATACCAGGATCACCAAGTCTTGCAAAGTTGATGAAGACAAAGCAAACCAAGCTGAAATCCATACCAATAGTTGCAATCGATGAGCCACGCTTCGAATCGATTGACTTGCACTCATGTGTTTCAACACAAACTGAGATTTTCATTCATTGAGAGACGTCTCATTGTTACAATGGAAGATCAGCCGCTTAAATAGAACCCTAGGGCGGATTTTAATGAAAATAATAAATATAATGGAAATTAAAATAAATTCTTAAATTACCTAAAATAACTTAAATAAAGAAGGTCTCTAAAAATAGCAACAAAGATAGTTCCAACACTTAGTTTATTCCCGTCTAAAACAGTGACAGCTTCAAAGAATGTGATTTTCGGTCAAGCTCCATATCGAATCTGGAAAAACCTTCAACAACAAAGTTGTAGATCTCTTCGTCTTTGTTTTGACAAGGTATGACATGTCTCCATTCGATAAATATAGACTCCGAACGACCTATTTTACTGAGACGTAAAAAAGTTGTCAAATGTTCTGAACGAATCTAAAAAACGTCATTTGCACCTTTGGACCTTCTTCCATGCTGGAGCCTTCTTCTTCCTCTTGACGATGACATCATTCTCAGGATCTCGAATCATAGGTCCATCCCCAAGTATAGGTGTGTCCGAAGGTGTCTTGGATTGTCCCGCATCAAGAAGGGTTGGTGGACTGTTCTCTGGTCCGTGGTTGGAATTTCTCTCTCAGAAGGTCTGCCTTCGGGCTCTAGAGTCCTGTTTTGGGGGCCGCTAGATGCTTCGTTTTCGGCCCGTAACTCTTCTTTCAGATTCTCAACTTTACTGTGAGCCTCTTCTTGTATACACATTACCTCTTTCTTTTTGCGAAGAGAAGTCATCTAGCAGCTTTGCTCTCCGGTTGCTGTCCACGGACTTCTCCAGTCCCTCCTCCAGGCATCGGGAACTTCCCCTTAAAATGGTATATGGAAAGAATCATTTGAAACTTGTAAAGGGATACTCTGTCCAGAAGAGCGTTGTAAGTAGTTGGTATTCTGACTACAGTGAAGACGATGTTTTCCACCCGCCGGCAAGGTGCGGTTCCCAGGACCACGGCGAACTCTATGGTGTCTGCCACCTGTACTGTATCCCCAAAGAAGGTTATCAAAGTCCCATGGTAAGAATTCAGGGCTGATGCGGAGACACCTAGTTGAGAGAAAGCTTCCCAAGACAAGATGTTCACCGATGACCCGGTGTCAATGAATACTCTCTTCACCGTCTTTGTGGCTATCTGGGCGTGGATTACCAGTGGATCCGCGTGGGGCATTAGGATGTCCTCCGCGTCTGCTGCAGTGAAAACTATTTTAGCGTGTGGCTACAGAGCAATTTTCTGGCTAGCTGCTAATGGAGGCTGCTTCGCCTCTCTCTCATAGTTCTTCCTGTCCTGTCTGCTGGTTCCGGAGATCGAGGGTTCTCCGGCTAGAGTGTCAATGAAACCTTCCAGTTCTGGAATTTTGTTGGCTCTGGATCCCTCATGGTTGGCTTCATTTCGAGGGGCTTGATTGACCGACTGCTGAGCCGGTTGGTCTTTGCCTTTACGACCACCTCTCTACCCGTGGCCCCACCCTTTACCTCCATTAGGGGGAGGATAGTATGGTCGGTTGTACCTCCCGTATGGACGCTGAGGGTAACCTTCCCTAGACCGCCCCTGATCATGACATTCATGCTCTTCGTTTTGCCGGTTTGGGGGCTCATGATGAGATCGCCCCTGATCGTGGCGCTCATCACCCCTACGAGGGGAGGCGTGGTTTCCATTGTCTCATCTTCCTTGGTCGCGTTCCCTTTGGTCCGGAGCAGGGTTACTTTGCTCGGCATTGAGGTGTACTTCATCCTGTCGAGACGCGGGTGGATGTCCCGCGGAGTACTGCTTCCGCTGTCTTCCGATCCCTTTGTTTTTCCGGAACTTCCCAACTATTTTTCTGTAGAATCCCTGTTGGCTATCATTTGCCTTGGAACAAGAGATCGCGACTTCTTCCGCTTCAATCTGCCTAGACACCATATCTCTCAGAATGTTGTAGTTCTTTGGTTTCTTCCGAAAGAGATAGGTCTTGAAATCCCCTTCAGCTAGATTCCCCATGAGGATTATGACCGCGGACTCGTGGTTGAAGTTCGGAATCTACACTACGACGCTGGTGAATCGTGTGAAGAACTGGCCCAGTGTCTCATTCTACCCCTGCATGATAGAATTTAAGTCCAGCATCGTCTTTTTGCGTGACCGCAAACTCCCAAAATGGGACTTGAAAACCTGGGAGAGTTACGAGAAACTAGCGATGGAGTTCGAGGGCAGGTTAGTGAACCAAGTCAAGGCTATTTTCGTAAGTGTCGAAGGAAAAGTGCGACACAACATCGCGTCGTTGTACTCATTTATCCCCATGGCCGTCACGAAATGGCACATGTGGTCATCTGGATCAGTTGTGCTGTCGTACTTAATGAGATTCACATCCTTCCATCATTTGGGCACAGGGGCTCAGCAGATCTTGTTGGTAAAAACGGACGGTATTAAGTTTGTTCCCTCTGCTCCTGTAAGGAGCAGATCAGTCCTGTTTGACGTGGAAACATCAAAAGATCATTCTCCGCGGTGATACTTGCTGGCATGCTGGTTCTCATAGGGGGGCGGTTGATTTGGGTATTCAAAACCTCTTGGCTGATGATAGTCGTAATGAGCGTTATCATACATATTATGGGGAAAACCAGCGTACGGGTTCCCTTACTGATAGGCCTGGTATCCGTCATGCCCATGTTTCTAGTTGGGCTTATGGAAATGAGGGCCTCCAAATGCTGCCCCCTGCCGCCTCAGGTTCGGGGGTACGTAAGGGGAGAACCATTGGGCAGTCGGGGTTTCAGTCGGGTGAGCTGACACGACTTGCATGCTGAATTCTGCGAACCCTTTGGCGACGTCCTTACTCATTATGTTGGACGCACCATCCATGTGCTCACTCATTTTCCTGTAGTTTGAAAATAAAATCTTTTGTTAGTGGCAGATCCTGTGAGAAGCAAAATTCTGTCACTATACCTTGAAACCTCTTAGTGTGAGAGGTTCCCACAAAGGGCGCCTGTGATGAAACCACAAATGAAAAGGGGGCCCCTTCCACGTCAACGTGGGGGGGGGGGGGGGGGGAGCCACGCGTACAATTTGTTGTTGGTGAACGGTCTTACCTGGAGTGCCCCTCCGAACTCACCCTCCAGAGGGGGACACTTTAACCTGTGTCGCGGTGACCTGTTTAATTTCGACGGTCTTACCTGGGTTAACCGTCCGCGGATGACGGAAGGTCTTCACCAGTGTCGTGCGGCCTGGCGCTAGGCTCATTCCGCTTTTCGGGCGCTGGCCTCATCATGGCCCTTCGGAAAGGAAAAGTACTATCCCGGAAACAGAAGTTATTAAGACAAAATCTCTGTGTGTTCAAGCTCCCAATACATGTATCTCCCGACCCGATCCTCTATCGAAGGCTGAGGCCGGTCGCGGATTCGTCGGTTCGTTAGTCCTTGTTTAGTGCGAGCTTGGTTATTCCTTTGATTATGTCCTTCCCTTCAGGATCCCTCTCGTTTGTCTTCCAAAAAAGCCCCTTCTTCAGAGAGACTCCCGGATTTTATAGTCGAGGTTAGAATTTCCCCTGGGACACGTCGATTTGAATACTTAGCCATTTTGTCTTGTTACTTGGTCCGCGGCTCGTTCTTGATTTTCTTTTCCTTTTCCTTTTCTTGGATTTTTTTTCCTTTTTCGATATTTTTTGGGCATCATCATCGGACAATCGCACATCCGCCATTGAAGAAGAGACGGTACACAAGTATGCGATTGGAGATCGGAATCGGAATTTGCAGCTGAAAGCAGCAACCATAACTTAGGCAATTACTCCGCCACGCCTCCGCAATCAACATCGCCAGATCCGCCGCTGCCACGCTCTTCGTCTAACGAAATCGAAAACGAATCTGGATCGAGTTCTTCGTCATCCTCTACGGCAGTGGATTTGGATCTAAGGAAAAGGGAAATTCGTGGACACCGGCGCCGGAGATCGGAGATAATCAAAATCTAAGGGATCGAGCTCTTCGGAAGGAGTACCTCTCGAGCGCAGGGAGAGAGTTGCTGAAACGAGCGAGAGAGATATGATTTGATATTAGGTTTAGATCTCATGAGGGCAATTTTGTCCAGAAAATTAGAGATGGACAAAAACCTAATTTGATGGGCTTAGTGGACACTCCTCCAATAAAGGCCATAAAAAAGGCCGGTTTGACAAATTAATTCTTTAAAAAAATTTCAAACAAGTTATTATTTTATTGTAGTTTTTAACACCTAAGAAGTGCACATGAATAGTAAAACACCAAGTTCGTTTTAATTAACAGATTGAGTATTAATTAAAATCATTCCAATTACCATCACATTTCATCACCATATGTTCACATACTTAGATATTTTAGGTAAAAAAAAATTCAATATAATCTATAAATCTATAAATTTGTAATTTTATATTTACTTAATTATCAGAATGCCAATTGATTATTTATAGATGACTCAATAATCAATTAGTAATCAAATATACGTCTACCTTCTAATTTATACATATCTTAAATATATAAGGTAATTTTTCAATATAATATATAGATTTTCAATTTATAATATATATCTATATGTTACTTAAACCATTTTACTTATCGCCACTTGTTATCGTATTATGCTTAGATATTTTAGGTATTTTTTTCAATCTATAAATATATACATCACATAACCTTATTGTATGCAAATATATTTTTACACATTTTTTTCAATTCATTACATACTCCATTTTTAAACCATAAGTTCAATTCAAAACATTGAATTAATATTAAAAATAAAATTAATATATAATTTAAATGAAAAGTAATTTTGATGGGGTGTCAATGTGTCATCATCACATTAATTATAGTTTTTTCTTTAATATATTCTACATTTTGTAACCAAAAGATTTAATTCAAAACATTGAATTAATATATAATCTATATCTATATGTAAATCTTTATATACTATATTAAATTAAAAGCATAAGAATATCACAGGTTATATATTCTCTCCTTGATCTAAGAAATTTTCATAAAATTATATTTGGTTAAATCTTTTATATACAATATTTGTTCCAATTATATTATTATTTTTTCTTTCCAATGAGATTATTTTAAAATATTTATATCTATATACTTTTTTAAATGAGATCAATTTTTCACGAGGTGTTATCATCATATTAATTATAATTTTTTCAACCAGTCTAATTATACTTTTCTAATCTTTTCTTGACTTTTTAATATTTTATTTAATTTATAATATTAATTAGTTATATTATTATTTTATTTAAAGAGCCGTGCAATGGCGCATGAGTTGTACTATTTACTTTTAATTGGATTACTTTACGCTTAATTAAGATAAGATGTAAGCTTGTACTCTTAAAAAAAAAAGTTTTAGACAAATTGTGTACAATTGTCAAATTGTCGATCCGTAGTTTATTTTAGGGTTTTGTTTTATATGAAAATTTGTAGTTTTAGAGGAAATTGGGTGGAGTATATCTTTTTCAAGTTTTTTATAAGTAATTGTACTCTTTCAATTTTGTTTTAGATAATTGTACTTTTTTAAGGTGGATATTACCTATATACCCTTAAAACCAATTTTTATCCTTTTCAATTTTTATCTTTTTTTAAAATGATTGACGATGAAGATATTTTTAACAAATCAAATTTTATCCTAAATTTTTTTTATCCCCTATTAAAAGGATTGATGGATGAAGATATTCTAACAAACTTTATCTTTTCAAAAACTACTCAATTATATTACTGTAGACGGATTGGTGGATGAAGGGATTATTATCAATGGAGAATTTTCTAGGGTACCACTTCAAGAATTTTCTAGGTTACATGTAACGTACGTTACTCTTAAATAATATTCATGTAATCATTCATGTAATACGATAATATTCATGTAATACAATGTCATGAGTCACTTACAAGAAATCACACTTCTGTGATACAATAATATTCATGTAATCAATTCCTGTAATGAATGAAATCTTGTACCCATTACTATACCCACATTTGTCTGGTAGAGTTGTATTACAAGAAATCACTATAACCAACTATAACTAACTAAAGTAGCATACAATTCTTGTAAGGAATGATTTACTGTAATGAACGAATTCTTGTACCCATTACTATAACCAATTACAGTAGCATACAATTATTGTAATGAATGATTTCCTGTTAAGACCGAATTCTTGTACCCATTACTATAACCAACTACAATAGCATATAATTATTGTAATGAATGATTTCCTGTAATGACCGAATTCCGATAAAGACATGTATCAATTAAAGTAGCATACAATTATTGTAAAAATAGATAACGATTATTTTAACCTAAATTATTGTCCCTGACTAACAAGAAGCGAAGACAATATTCGTAGGTAAGATATCGACTCCCTGAAGCTTCCATCTACCCTACATCTTCGTTCTTTCATCTACCCTGCATCGTTGTTCTTTTTTGAAAATCACAAACGGTGATGACGAGTTTTTGTGTCTGTATCGGGGCACCTAACTCCCGTGGTTGAATTAGGGTTCTCAAATTAGAGTTTACTATACCATGAAAGTTACAGTAACAAATCACATAAATAAATAAATCAAATTTACCAACCTTCAATGTCTTCGCAATCACCGTACTTCAAGGAAGATGCAATGGAATGAGTGTCGCTTAATTGAAGAGGGGAATGGAAAAGAACGAACGTTGATGGAATTGGATGAGCGTTAATGGAATTAAAATTAATTAGAGATTCTATGATGAGTTGTTACAATCAAATCAATAGCAAATCTGTTATAATAAAAACAAAAACTTCAAGGGTACATTTATCCAAAAAAAACTTAAAAAGGGTATAACTACCCAATTTGACCTTTTAAATTTGTGATAGGATGGAGTTGTATTATTAAAATAAACATCAATCTGATTACTACATTGCTATAATTTTCTTAAACACAGAATAAATATTAATTATTTTTATATTTTATTTTGTTGTTTTTGGATATTAAGTTAGGAGTTCGAATTCGGTGCACTGTACCATCAATTTTGTTTTCTCCTCACAAATTTTAAAATTCGTTATACTAGTACGTACTCCGCAAGTATATTTTGTTATTTTATAAATTTTACTCCTTATAATTGTTGGCAATACTGTTTCTAATTATTTACTGTAAATCTGTAACAGTTAAACTAGGTGAAACAGTACGTTGACTTCTGATCAGTATTTTTTTTTTCCTTCTAAAGGATGAAATAGTTGACTTAACAAGGGCAAAAATTAGATGTGAGTGTACTAGGAAGTAAAACACATTTGTCGACCTAAAAAGGTTATATTACTTAAATTAGTGGATCAGGAGAGACATTCATTTGATGACGATTTGAAGTGTTATATATAGATCGATTCACTTTTACATTAATTATTACTCCGTATGTCCTAATATTATATAGCTAGGTATATATGTTTGTTCGTGGATCCTCACGGAGTAGATTGGCATTTTCCTAGTACCTTGATTTTACTAGTGCTTTTGTTTTCTAATTTAGGAGTGAAAAGCTATATATAGAGTCAGTCGGCAATATTAGATCACGAGTTATCAAACGCTTTGTGGACTTTAATATGCATGTAAAAACAATTTTACAAATGTCAATAATATTTATTTGATTCACATATGATGTATTTCTTGATTATATTTATGACTTTAATTGCTTTAGCTAAATTTTAAATTAGATTATTAGGATATACTTATTTTTGACAGAAAATCTTTCTCGAATTGATTCTTATCTTGGGCATAAGATAGAAAAATCATATTATATAAAGAGGATAGATTATGTGTATCAAACGACTGAGATTAAAAGTAAATTGTGAATAATGACATTTTCTGTAGGTTCTCTCTCTAATGAGAATGGGTGTCGACTGCATAAGGTGAATAGTGGAGCTTCAAATGTTATAAGGTTAGTTTTTGTTGGTTGTCGAATAGGCTTACTTAGGTTTTCTTGTTAAAAGTTAATAGTCACGAAACTCCATAATAGAGAGGATCTCGCCTATAAACACCCTCAAAGGCCAACGTACAAAGGGACTTTTTTTGGCAGGAAGAAAAGCTCAATAAATATCCTTATGAGTGTGTGTATGCAATCTCAATTTAGTCACAACTTGATCACATTCACAGCTCAATAGAGCTCCTCCAATGGAGGTTTTCCGATTCTCCTAAAATCCATTTTGTTTGTGCAATCAATTGCTTATGTTTCATAGATTTCAAATGGTATCAGAGCGCTGAGTCGCGATCTATAGTTTGTGCTTGGTCTCGCTTCGAAATTCAAGGAAAATTCGAAGTTCTGGTGTTTTTCTGTAATCTGGTGTTCGCTTTCTGGCGATTGTTGATAAGATCTAGCTTTGCCGAAGTCGATATGGTTGGAAGAGGAGCAGGTTAATCATCTGGCGTCGGAGGCGACGGAAATGGACAAGGGAGAGGAACATTTGTAACTCCTCCAGCACCGGGCTCAGGAGCTGGAAGAGGATGGAATATGCCAAATCAAGGCATTCAGTTTGGAGATATGATGCACGGCATGGCAAATGCACATGTCAATCCTATGTTCTTATCAAACTCAGATCATCCAGGTATGGTACTAGTCTCGAATCCTTTTAATGGTGCCAATTTCACGAGTTGGAGTAGAGGCATCAAAATGGCATTAGGAGCAAAAGTCAAGTTAGGATTTATAACTGGGAGTTGTGTTAGACCTCCAGAAAATAGCGAGGAATTTGAGAAGTGGATGCGAGCTGATCAAATGGTCATGCGTTGGCTGTTTAACTCTATGACTAGAGAAGTTGCAGAAAGTTTGATGTATGTTGAGACATCAAAGGAACTCTGGGATGAAGTAAAGGAAAGATTCTTCGAATCTAATGATCCCTTAGTTTATCAGCTGCGTAGGGATCTAGCAAATCTTAGGCAAGACAATTTATCTGTTGGAGCTTATTTAGGAAAATTGAGTAAAATTTGGGATGAATTGAAATCTTTAGATGCTGTTCCTATGTGTAACTGTGGTAGTATGAATGGCTGTAGTTGTGCACTACTGAAAAGGATTGTTGATAGAGAGGAGAAAGCAAGAGTAATGCAATTTTTGATGGGATTAAATGATGTTTATGAAAATCTGAGAAGCAATATACTATCTAAGGATCCTATGCCAGGGCTGAATAAGGCTTTTCAAATGGCTACACAGATAGAGAGATCTAAGGGAGTTACTAATGCTATTCAAGGTGAACAAAGTGCCTTGAATGTGTCAAGGCAGTTTGATAGGGTTGCACAAGATAGGTTTGGGCAATTTGACAGGAGTTATCAGTTGGAAAGTGAAGCTAATGCTGTGAAAGGATATAGAGATCACAGGACTGGTGATCAATCAAGGTACTTTGATAGAAATTCTGAACAAAGCTACATAGATTATAAGAGAGCTAAACTGGAAAGGAAATGTGATCATTGTGGTGAGAGAGGACATGTCAAGGAATTTTGCTTCAAGATCATAGGGTACCTTGAGTGGTTTAGAGGGCCCAAGGATGATGTGAAGCCTAGGCCCACTGGGAAGTTTGCAGCTCAGTTTGAGTCAACACAGCATGAGAGTCCCTTTGAAGAAGATACATATGCCACCAGCAAACTTGACCAAGCAGTTGTGAATGCTGTGTTTCAGGAAGTATTGAAGCTCATGAAAGGAAAATCTCAAGTGGAAAGCACTGATAGCAATGCAAATCAGGCCATGGTGCATTTTGCAGGTACCTTAAGCTCTTCCTTTCTAATTGGTGTGAATAAATCTCAAAATGATCTATGGATTGTGGATTCTGGGGCCACAGATCATATTGCATTTGATTGCAACATTTTCTCAGAAGTTTTTGATTTCAATCCTGCTATCAAACTTGGGTTACCTGATGGAAATTGCATCACAGTGACACAGTTTGGTACAGTCAAGTTGAGTTCTGACTTGGTGTTGAAACATGTTCATTTGGTGCCACAGTTCAGACATAATTTGTTGTCTGTCTCTAAGTGTGTGTATGAGAAACAGTTGAGATTTAGCTTTGACATTATGAGTTGTTGGTTACAGGACCTTACAACTAAGGCTATCATTGCAAAAGGTTTTGAAGACAAAGGATTATATGTGTTGAAGACTGGTGTGAATCCACAGTTTCAGTTGCAGTCATTTTCTTGTTTGAACACTGTTAGTTGTAATAACATGCTTTTAATGCATGCCAGATTGGGACATATGTCTTTTTCAAAGCTCCAACATATCCTTGGATGTACTTCTACTGATATTCAGACTTTACATTGTGATGTTTGTGCCATGACTAAGGCACACAAATTACAGTTTGACAGAAGTGTTTCTATTGCTGAGAGTGTGTTTCAACTTTTGCATTTGGATGTTTGGGGTCCATACAAGGTCCCAGCCATGTGTGGGGCTAAGTACTTCCTCACCATATTAGATGATCACTCTAGGTGCACTTGGGCTTACTTAATGCAGGATAAGATGCAAGTTTTGAGATTGATCACTGCCTTTCTAAATATGGTTGAAACTCAGTTCAAGGTATCTGTTAAGACAGTGAGATCTGATAATGGGACAAAGTTTACTCAAAAAGGTTGCAGGGAGCTCTTTGACTCAAGAGGAATTGTGCACCAAAGAGCAGCTCCTGGGGTACATGAACAAAATGGAAGAGTAGAGAGAAAGCATACACTTATTAGAAACTGCCAGGGCAATTAGGATGCATGCTGGTTTACCTCTAAAATTTTGGGGAGATTGTGTTCTTGGGGCAACACATCTTATCAACAAAATGCCTACTCCTACTCTCAACTGGAAATCACCTTTTGAAGTCCTCTATCACACATCTCTATCATATGATCAACTGAGAATCATTGGATGCTTGTGCTATGCAGTTCAACCCAATGATCATAGGGATAAACTGGGAACTGTGGCTAGGAGATGTGTTTTCCTTGCCTACCCACCTAATCAGAAGGCCTATAAGCTATATGATATGGAGATGAGAATAGTCATCATCAGTAGACATGTCAAATTTGAAGAAAATGTGTTTCCATTTAAACACAATACAGAAGTTCCACAACCTGTTCATCCACATGATCTTCAATCCAGTGATCCCTTGGATTCCATTACTGAGTGGGTTCCTATATCTGGCAGTCCTTCCATTGAACTATCTCCCAACCAAATTGAGCCATCATCTCCTCATAGCTCACCTTCTGTCACTCAGTCACCTGCTCCTTCCCACTCTCCACACTCCTCTCCATTATCAGCTTCCACACCTCATATCCAACCCCTAGACACTTCTGTCTCTCCTGAAACTCCTCACTTGAATCTAAGGAGACATATTACTAGGCCTGCTAGACTCCAAGATTTTACATATTCTCATCTCCCATTCAGAGGTAGTCCTGAATCTTCCCAGTCAGATTCATTTGCTGTGTTTGCCATCACCAATCTTTCTCATCTGTCATCAGATTATGTTCACTCTCTTGTCAATGCTTGTTCAATCTTTGAGCCAAACTCCTACACTCAAGCTAAGGGTACTCCTGAGTGGGAAACTGCTATGTCCAAGGAGTTAGATGCCCTTACAGCTAATCATACTTGGGAAGTAGCTGCTCTCCCTCCAGGCAAGAAAACTATTGGCTGCAAGTGGATTTTCAAAATCAAGTATAGACCTGATGGAACAGTTGAAAGATACAAAGCCATATTGGTAGCTAAAGGCTATAACCAAGTCAAAGACAGAGACTACAAGGAAACATTCTCACCTGTTGCCAAGCTATCCACAGTGAGAATTCTCCTTGCAATTGCTGCTTGTAAGGGATGGCAGTTGCACCAATTGGATGTCAACAATGCTTTTTTGCATGGATTCTTGGACGAGGAAGTCTATATGAGTCCACCTCCTGGTTACAAGGTTCCTACAGGCCATGTATGCAAGCTGACTAGATCCTTGTATGGCTTAAAACAAGCTAGTCGCCAATGGAACCATGAGCTTACCAAGTTCATGATCAGTCTGGGATATTCTCAGTCATCTCATGATTTCTCCTTGTTCATCAAGACAACAAGTGGCCACATGACAGTAGCACTTGTATATGTAGATGACATGCTCATCATGGGGAGCTCAACTTCTGAAATTGCTGATACCAAATCAGCTCTCCACAGGCAATTCACCATCAAGGATCTTGGCATTGCAAGATATTTCTTAGGAATGGAAATATCCAGATCCTCTGCAGGTATTCTCCTAAATCAGAGGAAGTATGTGTTAGATATCCTTAGTGATGCTCAGATGGATGGATGCAAGGAAGCCTTTTTCCCTATGCAACATGGAGTTAAGCTATCAGCCTCCATTGGTGACCCTATTCCCAATCCTGAAGATTACAGGAGACTTGTTGGGAGATTGCTCTACCTCACCTTAACCAGGCCTGACATCTCTTACATTGTTCAGCAACTAAGTCAGTTCCTTCAGTCTCCTTTGAAACCACCTTGGGATGTACTACTGTATCTCCTTAGATACCTCAAGGGCACCTTCAATTATGCTCTCTCCTACCCAGCTAATTCAACCCTCAAAGTTCATGCATTTACAGATGCTGATTGGGGCAATTGCTTGGATACTGGACGATCCTTGTCTGGGTACTGTGTGTTCCTAGGCTCTTCCTTGGTGTCATGGAAAACTAAGAAGCAGAAAGTGGTATCTAAGTCATCCACTAAGAGTGAGTATAGAGCCATGTCCTATGTTGCCAGTGAGCTAGTCTGGATGCAAGGAGTCCTATCTGACTTTGGCATCAGCATTGCACTTCCTATACCTTTGCATTGTGACAATAAGTCAGCTCAGCAGCTAGCTCTCAATCCCATCTTCCATGAGCGCACAAAACATGTAAGGATTGATGCCCATTTCATTCGAGAAATGATTGCCAATGGCTTCATCAACACTGTCCATGTGCCAACTTCCTTACAGGTGGCTGATATATTTACCAAGGCACTTGGGGCTAAGCAACATGAATTTTTCAGAGCCAAGCTTGGCCTCGTCCTTCCTGCACTAGGCTCAGCTTGAGGGGGGGCTATGAGTGTGTGTATGCAATCTTAATTTAGTCACAACTTGATCACATTCACAGTTGAGATACAGAAGGGTAGTCTCGACATTTCATGTTCTGTTTTCACTAGTATAAATGGCGGGGTTTCTGTTTGTGTTGGTTGTAACAAACCGAACTGAATTGCAGCTCAATAGAGCTCCTCCAATGGAGGTTTTCCGATTCTCCTAAAATCCATTTTGTTTGTGCAATCAATTGCTTATGTTTCATAGATTTCAAAATCCTAATCCAAAATTACATTGAAATCGATCAGAAGCTAAAATCCCTGAAAAAGTCCTTGATTGATTTTTGACGAAAAACGACAATCCTCTTAATCGCGAAGACATTTATAAACCCCGTGATCCCATCACCTATACACCCCCAAGAAACCTAGCAAACAGATGTAGAACTCACCGAACCTCGAAATATCCAATTTTTATATACACAAGATAGCTCGCGCAGTTAAGTGTTAAGTCAAGTCAAACAAGCATGAATCCGTCGTACGCCCAATCTTACACCAAAGTGAAAATCTTCATTTAAAACTTTGCTGTAAGAGCATCTCCATCAGATTTTGTAAAAAAAAAACTTTAAAAGGTGAATGAAATACTAAAATATGTTTGAAAAAAAATTGTGATAACACTCCAATAAATCCTCTATTTTACATATTTCTACATTTAATAGATGTTTTAAATATCACTATGTACTTTTTTTGGGTTGGAATCACTACATACTTTTATCTATTTAAAATAAATATATAAATTTTTATTTGGACTAGCTCTTCTATTTTCTATGGTTGAATTCTATTGAGTTTTGTTTGTAGTAACATTCAATGTAAATCGTTTGGATCATTTTTACCATTATTATGAATATAGAGAATAATTTTCAATTTTTCTTTATTTCAATGAGATGTAGAAATTGTTGGAGATAAAAACATAATCATTTCTTCAAATTCATCCCTTTTTATCTATAAAGTATTAAAATGCTCCAACACCGGATCAAAACTTGGTTAGTTGTCACTAGTGACTAGTGTTGTGTGGCGGAGGAAAAAAAAGTAGCCATACAAATATATTTTAATTTATTGAGCCAGAATATTTTTATTTTTTTAAATGACGAGAATTCATATTTGGTGGCAAATTTCGAGCACAAAACAAGGTAAACCTTGAATTCCGGGATGAAGGTAAGGATCCAATTGAATCCGAGACCTCCTGACATCTCCCTTGGTCCCCATCCCGACTGGGGCATTATTGAGGCAGAAGATGGGATGCCTTTAATTACGAACAGTCAACTGCCCGAAAACTGGTACGTAAGATAGAGCAAACAAAGCAGTAGAGTAACAAACTTTGAACGGTGATATAAAAGTCAACCCCGTTGACAAATTGATACATACAGTACACTCGAATTAAATATATGTGGGGATGCTAACTTTATTGGCTGTGTTGTTTTTTAGGGGCGGTGTCCTCAACTGCCCCTCATTTCAACACTTGAACACCAATCACACGTGATGCCACTTGGCAAACTTTGGCATATATAGTTTTGACCAATTGGTGGTTTTGTTACGTGGTTTTCTCATCGCCCACCTTTTATGAGGTCGGGGCTTCAGTTTTAACTTGAATTCGTATCCCTTCATTTTGGCTAAATTTGGTCAATGTACCACCAAATTCAGGTTTTTTGTGGGCAAATATACTCATGAGTTTTTGTTTTTGTTAACTATACCTTTTTTTTCTTACAAGGACTGTTTTGCCCTTATTATAAAGAAATAAGTTTTTTTTTTTAAAAAAAAAACCAAACATGTTAAATAGAAGAAAATTGCAAATCCCTAAAATAACGTCAACAGTTACTAGCATTAAATCCAAACTCAATCCAATCGATCATTCGATCCTCTCCTTTCCTTTCCACCATCACCATAATTGATTTCTTCCTCTCTTTTTTTTAAAAAAAAAATATTTCTTCCATTATGCGCCGATGGTTTTTTCTTGATATCAAGTTCTCTTTTCCTTATTATATATACAATACTGAACATACGATATTGTTATCTTGTTATTTCTTCCCTCTTTGTTATGAGTCGATTTCTTCTCGGAAGGCCTTGAGTGCATAATCTCCCAAGTTCGCACAATTCGACCACAAGAGCTTGATTACCGAAAACTGCAGTTACAGGATTAAGTATTGTAGAGATGCTTGTAAGAGCTCAATTCAGCATTAACAAAGAATTTAATTACACGAATTGGGACATAAATTTCGAATTCAGTTACATGAGTATTGCATAGATGGTTCGTGTATGCACTTACTTCCGTAACAATAGTTTATAATTCAATTACAGGAATTTGGTTACAAGAATGCAAGATTTTATAGTAATAATTACGTAAATGAGTTCAATTACAGGAATTTGGTTACAATTAGAATGCAAGATTGTATAGTAATAACTAATAAGTGTATATCTACAAGAATTTAGTTTTAAAAAATACTTATGTTACAAGTATTGAATCTAATATTATAAGTGTTACAATGTATTACAAGAATTGTATTGTAAGAATATGTGTATTAATGTATGACACAAATGTTGTTGTATTACAATATATAAACGATTAACTTACAAGATTGCATCTACAAGAATTTAATTCCATGATGAAAGAATGTTATTGTAAATAAAAGAATGCATTGTATCCAAATTTTTTTTGACGGAATTACTTAACCAATAATATTTTAACAACTTTTTTGGCATCTACACGTCTTTGGTTTCAGAAAGCCACTGCTACTCCAAAATACATCATAAATGATTATTACACTTATTATAGGGATGAAATAAGGGTTACAATAATACATCATAAATGATTATTACAATTATTATAGAGATGAAGTAAGGGTTACAATATGGGTGGTAAACTGGTAATGGTATGAAAAGATTTTATTGTTAGTATAATCTTCCTCTTTAAAACAAAGATTTTGAAGAAGGGTTGATCAAATCGTTGGAAACGATACGAGTGATTATGGTAGGAAAAGATTTTATTGTTAGGATAATTTTCCTTTTTAATTTTTTTCATCAGTACTTTTTAATTATAATAGACAAAATCTTTCTTAATTATTATGAACTCTATTTTTTTAATTGTTGGCAATTTAAAATTTTCTAAAAGGTTATGTACGTAATATCCATCTATAAATGGTACATTTACCTAAAAAGAAACTTGAAGAGTATATTTACTTAAAAGAAAACTGAGAAAGGTACAGTTTCTCCAATTTTCTCTTTTAATTTTGACCCTATAATTCCTTCATCTTCAATCTTCTTTCAATACTTTACCTCCAATCTGAATCACTTTTTTTTTTTTTTTTTTGACACAAGATAAGAATTAGGTCGGATCGGCCGCAGAAGAGACCCTTCTTAGCGCATCCTTCCGGACGAGAACAAGCAGTTCTGGATCATCCTCACCACAATCGTCGGCAGGGGATGCATGGGCACTACGAGCAAGGTAGTCAGCCACAACATTGGATTTCGTGAAAATATGACGAATAACAACACAAGTAAATGACGAGATATCAGACAGAATATCAGCTTGTAGGATCTCTATTGTCTAATGGCATTTCCAATCCCCTAGTAGAGCGTTTATCACTAGTAATTTATCTCCTTCAATTAGAAGTGTAGATAGTTGCAACTCCTTTGCTCGTAGCAAACCCATTCTGAGTCCGAGGTTTTCGGCGTAAATCACCGAGATATTGGTACAAGCTGACCTGCCAACAGAGACAACTAAACCAACAGAGTCACGGATGACAAAACCATAAGAAGATTTGCCACACGGGAGAACCGATCCATCAAAATTGAGCTTATGGCAATTTGAGGGGGGTTTATCCCAGTCCCACACCGATTCTAAGACCTGGGTTTCATGTTATTCAAGTTTGAAAACACTTTTTTTCTAACAAGTAGGACTAGCATCCTTAAATATTATTAAAAGGTAAAATCCTTAAATATTATTAAAAGGTAAAGAATTCTCATGAACCGGTACAAAATCTTAACATGTTATTCAAGTTGGTAATGAAAAGTGTTTTTCATAAGGACAATT
The DNA here is from genome assembly GCA_963922045.1 of Persicaria maculosa. Lineage (NCBI taxonomy): Eukaryota > Viridiplantae > Streptophyta > Magnoliopsida > Caryophyllales > Polygonaceae > Persicaria > Persicaria maculosa. The sequence goes on from OY998262.1 coordinate 31,873,523, forward strand.
TACAATCGAATGCGGAGTTGGTACTACGGCTTATCATGTGGATTTACACCTCCCAATCCATTCTCTCTACCTAGGAGTTAACAACATTTGGTATAAAAATTAAAAAGTCCAGATGTGTAACAAGACTCCTATCCCAGCACGGTTAAAACAACTGAAGAGTCGGTCTCAACGACCAACATGTGTAAATCGAGCTTAATGGCCATCATTAGGCCATATACGTAGGACAGCCCAAAGCTCGACCTTAAGTGCACCACAGATGCTAAAAGTAAAACCACCAAAAACATCTATTGAGTCACGGTACAGTCAACCTCGCCATGATTTGCCCGGCTGCCCTTTAGAAACCCTGTCCACATTCAATTTAATCCGGCCCTCCTCTCTCTGGTGTTGCCCACTTTTTTTTTTTTTTTTTTTTTTTTTTTTTTTACGGTGTTGTAATATGAATCACTTACCTAATTACACGAGTTTGAAAACAGAAAACGAAGTTGGGTAATGGGAAGCAAAATTGTTACCAAACAAACAATCCGAAAATCTCGACGAGGCTCTTCAACGGGAGTGAAGATCACATATTATATTTCGTGTAACACTCGTTACACAAAATTATTTTAACTCAAATTCATATATAAATTTTTTAAAATTATAACTATGTTACAATTGATGGAATTTACACATTTGGAAAAAAGTACACTTTAAAATATAATTTTGACTAAAATATTGTTATTTTGTGATTTCTACTCATATTTGTTTTTTAGAAAATATTTCAACGATTTTTTAAAACAATTTTTTTTCATAGGTGATTCACCGTGATCATCAATAATAACATTATTATAATTTTTTATCTACAATTGTAACTTAAAATAATTGTATGATTGTATAATACTAGATTATTTTTAGCCTTTATTAAAATGTTTTAAAAATTATCAAATTACACTCATAATTTAAATATCTATTTTAATAAGTTTATAAGATTTTATCTTGAAAGAACATGTATTAAAAATTATTTGAAATTACAAAGGCAATAGTTTGAAAAATATTTTTTTCTACAGAATATTTGTTTTTAAATGTATAAAAATTCGGAGTACATCTCTGTACATGTTTGGAATATAGATACGGTCCTACGGAGTACTCCCTCCGTCCAAAAATACACGGATTTTTACTATTCATGCACGCTTTTTTAGGAGTTAAAAACTATATAAAATATTAACTTTTTTATTAATTTTTTTTAATAATTACAAACTTATTATCTTTATATAGTTATTACCTTCTTAAAAAAAACGTGCGTGAATAGTAAAGACAATGTATTTTTGGACGGAGATAGTATAAATTAGTGATGCATACTGTATTGCATAGAGTAAAATAGGGAGGGATAGGGACCAAGTGAATATCCTGACAGGCTGACACCATCGTTGACATCTGAGAACGATGAGCTCAAATGACAATATCACGGGCCAGTTAATCATAAGCTACCAGGCTAGTGATAACAACATCTCGGCCCACAAAACTAGACCCATAAATTAATATATGAAGGCCCGCCTCAAAACCATAGGCTTTATTTATAGGAGCAAACTACTTATGCCAGAGTTGGGAGCATTTTCTTAGTCCGAAAACTTCCATTGATTTGAGGGAATAAACTCTTTAACAAGCCAAATACATCAAAATAAAGCTCGCTGAGGTTAACTCTGGACAACCCAGCATTACTCAGCTCCTTAACAACTCTTCTTCACAGTCGCGGATTTGATGATGTCAATGAACTCCGGCTGAAAAGAATCAAGACCGGGCATCAGTAAGATCCAAATATTTATCTGTAAAGCCGAAACACAAAACGATTGCAAATAGCATTTATGATCACCTTGAGGGAGGCTCCACCAACTAAAAACCCGTCAACATCTGGGTTCCCGGCCAACTCTTTGCAATTTGCTCCATTTACAGAACCTGTGGAGATCCCAAGGTCAATCGATGATAATATGGAAGCTTCAGGGTTCGCCATCAACTTGTCACCCCCGTTTATCCGTTCACTATATGCCAACATTTGTGTACCAATATTGTTGTTCTTGAAATGAAGGTATGTGGTAAAAGAATGTGTGGTTCTAGCAAAATAGTGCGTTCATACTGTTTAAGTTGCAAGTATTTACTTTGGGTTTCTCTAGAAGGACTAAATTTTACGTGTGCAAGTTTAAATTGCAAAAAGCAATACAAAAGTAAATGCATACCTCCATAGATAATTCTGGTTGACTCAGCAACTTCTGCACTGACATTCTCCTTGAGCCATTTCCTAAGCCCATCATGAACCTATTGCATATACAAGTCAGAAAAGGTTGAATTAATTTCACAATGATAAAGTGGCTTCCAAATTTTACTCTCATTAACTCGAGTGCAAACAATGTACACACATGATTCATTTTTTTTAAAGATCAACTAAAATTTGATCACATTGAGCAAAGAAATACAGAAGTAAACTGCTCAGCTCCTAATGCTCCACTACGGCATTCAAAACTTCATAGCAGTTGCAGCAGATAAAATTGAATGAATGTAATCAAGAACGTAAAATTACTATAGGAAATCTAGCTATGGACGTACTTCCTGAGCCTGTGCAGGAGTTGCTACTTTCCCAGTTCCAATTGCCCAGACAGGTTCATATGCCAAAACAACATTGTCCCAGCTTGAGATTTTCTCTGCCAAAAGGGAAAAAATCATGAATTGACCAAGTGATTATAACTATGGATACAGCTAAAATGAGTAAATAACAGAAATATTGATGCAGATCTAGGAAATACTCGGACAGTATATCAACCAAAATGAGCACCTGCAATAGCTTTTGTTTGAGCAGCAACAACCTCCATAGTAGATCCAGATTCTCGCTGCTCAAGAGTCTCCCCGATGCAAGCTATAACCTTCAAACCTTGGGACAGAGCATATGCAACCTTATCTCCTACAAACTAGCATTAACAAGGCGGAAAAAATACTGTCAAAGAAGCTGGAGTGTAATCATTTACTACAGAAAAACGGGAGATCATTGACAGACAAAATGTTTGGATCTAGAGGAACATAACCCACCTCATTTGATTCATTTAGCAACGCTCTTCTTTCAGAATGACCGATGACAACCCATGGAATACTCAAGTTAACAAGCATCTCAGCACTGCAACCGTTTAAACAAATGTCAATTAACTGAGTCGAAACACATGCTACTTAGTACATCCCAAAATACTAAAGACATGGCCTTAACATGCCATTAAAAAATACATCAACATGTCGACTACTCTTTAATGATTAATGTACTTTCTCAATAATTTTCCTTCTATGCACACACTCTGCCAATCTTAAACAAATAGTAATACTGTTTTCCTACAAATGTGAATACCAAAAGAGAGGTGTGAACCTCTTGCCATCTGTAATAACATTTTTATCAATCACGAAGAAAATTTGATAGACCTCGGATCAGCCCCTAGGCACTGATGGACAAATCATACTTGTGCACAATGCAAAACATTCACACAAAATAGGTGCATCACAAAGATCAGATTCATGGCTTAAGCTCTGATGAACCTACGATTCAAATATGATTTTCTTTCCTAAGGATGTACTCCCTTTGTAGCAAGAACATGGCATCATCAACCTGAGCAAAGGCCCGAATAGCATAAATTGTGTTCAAGCATTACCTAATTTCACCGGTGAAAGCACCACCTTTTCTAACCCAACAGTTTTGGGCAGCCACATGAAAATCAGGCCGCAGTAAGCCTTGTGTTAGAGTAAGGAACACAAATGGAGGGCTGAGGACCACCTCTGCATTGGAAAATGGAAAGCTTAGAAATGACACAAAGCAGGGAATTCCAAATATATTTTTCACGTCCACAAAACAAGGTTAAGGAAACATCTAAACAAAGAAACAACGCAAACCCAACAAAGATGCAGTTCCACAGCTTAGCGTTTCATTAAAACATTTCAGTACAAGAAACAAGTATAAGGATAGAGTAATAACTTTATGATCATGCAACGATTCAGAAGAGCACAAGTGCACAATTTCATGTCCATAACTGACTAATCCAAAATAAAAAATCTTCCCATCATCTTTGCATTTCATGTCCATAAACTACAATTCTCCGGTTAAAACACAAGTGCACAAATTGATTTCTTATATATTATTATTGTATTGAAAATGAAAAAGGAAACCACTCTCAATTAAATGATTAATTGGCTTGTATCTCTCATAGTATAATTTCATTAGGGAAAAATAGTCCAAAAACAAGGAACAATCAAGATCTAGTTCGACAATGCCTTCATGGTTGTAAAAGAAAATACATATCTGGTTTCATCAAACTTGAGCACTTCACTCAAAAAAACACTGAAATACTTATTTTGAGAACAAGGAGGTACCAACAAAGTGGTTTACCAACTTAAGCTTACTGATGACACTCACCAACATCTTCTTCAGAGGGAACCTCAGCTTCATTCAGTGTAGTCACAATCTTCTTAACCTCCTCAGTTGTCCCATTCTGGAAGATAAACATGGAACTCCAACGTCAGTAACTCAGTAACCAAATTGTCAAATAACAAATCAAAGCTCATGACAGGAAACAATCCTATCAATTCAAGAGTATCACTTAATACTCAAATGGCAACCATATTCATCGTTATTAGAAGCTAATTCATCTTTTGATTCGTATTAATTTTCGTTTTCTATGTACGCTAGGAAATCGAATACCACAGGGCCTTTGTTCCGTTCCGCATTGAATAAGTAGAAATACAAAGAAACGAATCCCAAATATCTACATCTATATCCATATGAAGTATAAACAATCCAGAAAACAGAGGGAGTAAAAAATAGCAAGGATCTTATTGTAAACGAACGGAAAATAACTCATCACGGCATTAAACAAACAGATCGCTTATAATCATCACATAATAGAATAGAACACTCGTTCTCTTCGATATCTGCAATTTAAAATTGTATTAAACTAAAAAGACTCCACATATTGAACATCCACAATCCGAAAAGACATACGCTCAAACTAGCATCTATAAGTTCCAGAAGAAACTCGATCGATAAGTCAAAATCTCAGTCGGGACAAGATCTACTAACAGAAATCCAACACCGAATCCAAATTTCATCCTTCAAAACTAAGAAATCCAGAAATGGAGAGGAGAACTTACGCATTTCCAGTTGCCGCCGACGAAGAATTTCCTGCCCATGGTTTTCAGAAGGAGATGATAAGATCGAAAAAGTGCTTTGAAAATGAAACGAAACCAAACTTGCGAAGGGGAGTGCAAGTGGCAGGTTGCTCGTTGCTGGGTATTATCAAAGGCCATCTTTATGTTTACTAAAATACCCCCAATGGAAGTTTTCTTTTTCTGCAAGTCTATTTCTAGTTTGGGCCGGACCGTAATAAGGCGGCCCGTCTATTTTTTAATTGGAAGAAGTAGACTTGACAAACCTAGTTGACCAGCCCACCGGCCCAACAAAGGCGGCCCATCTATTTTTGGAAAAGGCAAGAATTCAAGACATATTAACCAGACGAGTTTGGTGTTCTGAGAGACCGAACGAGTTTTTTTTCTTTAGAGTATTGAAACAGTTGAAGTTTGCTACGAAAGTCGTAACAAATAATCAGGATCATCCCTTAGGATTATGATGTACAACTTCTTAGTAAGAGGAGATGTAGATCTAATACAATCGATACCTTTTCTATCTACGAAGTCAGCTACATGGTTGGCTTCTCTATAACAATGTTTAAATTGTATAAACTCGAACTCTTGAGCCATAATGATGATCTTCTCTACTTGATGGATGACTTTCCATGGAGTAATGATCTCCTTGCTTATAGCTTTGATGATAGTCTGATTATCACTTTCAATGATAGCCTTCCGGATCTCTTTACTTCTTGCATGTTGAATGCCTACAATGATTGCTTCTGCCTCTGTTTGTAAAATCGTACCTCTTGATGTATTTTGAAAGAATACATCTAGTAAACCGCTCTCCGAGTCACGAATGACTCTTCCCACTTGGCAAGAGCCCGTGGGCTTAACTGAGTCATCTATATTAATTTTATAGATATTGCTCGGTGGTTTAGTCCACTTAATCTTATTCCTATTAATGTCTCGTGTGTGGTTGAATTGTTTTCCACTACCATTTCCGAGTTCCAGCATTTTATATTTGAGATTACTTCAAAGGCTATATTGATTGTTGAGTTGTGATTTTTATTTTTAAATATAGAATTATTTCTGGAGTCCCAAATTGCTTGCCATATAAATCTTAATTCTTTTATTGTTGATTTATTATTATTTATTTTAAGTGAAGGATGTCCTTAATATCTTCGTTGTACTCTTATATAAGAATTAGTTTTTTACCACATGCATTCTCATAGTTTTGGATGAGTTGTCTGGCAAAGCTACAATTGATGAATAAGTGTGTGGCATTCTCATCTTCACTATTACAAAGTGAGCATTGTGCTGGGACTCTATTGTAGTGTTTATTTAATCTTTGGGTGGTAGATAAGCCATCAATCATTAACTTCCATATAAGATTTTTGATCCTTGGTGGTATATCAAGTTTCCATATCCATTTGCAATCTTCCGTATTTCTATTATTAGTATTATAATTGATAAGCATAGTAGATTTGGTTGAAAATCTACCATCCTTTTCGAGTTTCCAGACTAATTTGTCACTGGTGTCCCATGTGGGTATTTTAATTTGTATGATTTGATCAATAATATGACTTGGGAATAATAGTTGTAGTAGTGTTAAGTTCCATTGCTTCTGATTGTTTATCAACTGGGAAACTTTGAGATTTGTATCTTCCAATCTTTGGTATTGATTTAGGCTGATTCCATCTAGCCATGGGTCCCTCCAAACATTTATTTGATTTCCATTGCCAATAAGCCATTTGATTCCAAGATTGAATTTTTTTCTTAAGGATAAAAGTCTCCCAAATTGCCAAGATGTGTTTTGATTATCCCTTTCATTTATATCCATCGTATGTAAGTATTTTTCCGTAATTATTTTTACCCACATACTGGAATTGTCTGTATAAATTTTCCAAAGAAGCTTCATCTGCAAACCTTCGTTTAAAGATTCTGCTTTTCTGATTCCTAGTCCTCCTTCATTTTTTTGTTGACATATAGATTCCCAACTTATTAGTGGTGTATATCTTTCAGACTGTAATTTGTTCCAAAAGAAATTCTTGTTAATTTGATCTATTTGGGTAAGTATTCCTTTTGGAAGTAGAAAATTCTCCATAAGATAATTTGTCTTGAGCTGAGATTAGATTGGATTAATATGGTTCTTCCTGCTTGGGATATGGAGGAGGATTTCCATTTAGACAGTTGTTTTTTAAAATTTTGTAATGCGTCTTCAAAGACGCAATTTTTAACCCTGCCATTGACAAGGGGGATTCCTAGATATTTCTCAATTGTTTTCGATATGGGGGATACCCATTTGAGTTGCTAGGGATGTAGCTAATGATGAGTTGATATTTTTTGAGAATTGGATAGAGCTTTTATTGTAGTTTATGTTTAATCCAGATATGTTCGCAAAGTTGTTTAGGGAGTTTTGAATAGTATGCAAGCTCATGTGAGATGCTTTTGAGAAAATTATGGTGTCATCTGCAAATGCGAGGAAAGGTATCGGTGTTCCTTGCTTAGTTAGTTTGATGCCTATTAAGGCATCTTCCTTCATTGCCTCATGGTGTAATTCTCTTGCAAGATTTTCCATTACTATTACAAATATGTAAGGGGTTAAAGGGTCACCTTGTCTGATTCCTCTATTTGGTTTGAATTGGTTACCCGCCGAATTGTTGACTAGAACTGAAAAAGTAGTGGTTGTAATGCATTTCATTGTCCAGTTGATCCATATTGGGTGGAAACCCATCTTTTTTAGTACCGCTTCTATATATGACCAGTTAATCTTGTCATATGCTTTTTCCATGTCTAGTTTTAAATGTATGAAATACTTCATGAGAAAAAGTATTATCTTGTATTGATCTTTCTTCTACAAAAGCACCTTGGAAGGGGCTTATTATTTTCGGAAGAATTTGTTTAATTCTATTTGCTAGAATTTTAGCTATTACTTTGTATATTGTATTACAAAGACTTATAGGTCTATAGTTGTTGATATTTTGTGGATCTTCTACTTTAGGAATTAATGCTATAAAAGTCTGATTTATTTGCTTTAGGATGCTACCAGAGTGGAAAAAGGATTTAATTGTTTTGCAGAAGGAATTACCCACAACATTCCTGTAATTTAGATAGAATTCTGGCGGGAATCCGTCAGGACCCGACGATTTATCCTCTGCCATGCTAAGTAGTGTGTTTTTAATTTCTAAATTTATTGGGTGTTTTATGAGTTGTTGGTTTTCCTCTGGTGTGATTTGTGGTTGGATGTTTCTGATTGCTTCTGTAGTAATTTTTTCTTGTTGTCTCCCAATGAACCTTTCAGCCATTTCCTCATTAATTTGGTCTGTTATCTATTGCTGATCAGTTATAATCTGACCTTGTTTGATTGTAAAGGAGTTCATTCTTTTCTTAAAGTTTCTTATTTTTGTATTGATTTGAAAGTATTTTGTGTTTTTATCTGTTAGATGTATATGTTTAATTCTTGCTCTCTGTTTCCAAAATTTATAATTAAATTCTAGCATTTTCTTCTTTTTATTTTCTAGATTACCTAGTTTTATTTCTTGGTTTGTAGTTAGGGAGCCCCAGGGGAGTAGCTTCTGTAATTGCAATATTTCAGGTTCTATTTTTTGCAGCTGTTTTTGAATATTATTGTTTTGATTTTTGGACCATTTTTTGATATTTCTTTTTAGTAGTAGTTGTTTTTTCATAAAATTATAAGCTTGAGACCCATGAAATTTATTATGCCATACTCTTGTGATTATGTCTTTCATTTTTGGTTGTAAAGACCAAGCCATCTCGAATCTAAATGGTGATCCTTTTTTCTGATCTTTTGAGCCAAGTGATAGTGTAATTGGACAGTGGTCAGAGGAGGAAAAGGAATGATGTTGAACTTTTAGGTTGGTGAATTTAGTGACAATCTCTTGGTGAGCTAGAGCTCTATCTAATCTCTCATAAGTATTGTTTGTGGATGAATTATTCTTCCTCCATGTGAATATGGATCCAATGTAAGGGAGAGTGTGTAGATTAAGCTCTTGTTTGATATATAGTATCCTTCTGAATCTTGATAGCGCTGGATTATTACCTCCAATCTTTTCTGTATCTTTCTCTATATCGTTTAGGTCTCCAATGATTATAACTGGTAGTTTGTGTTTGTTCACCACTGTGAAGATTTCTTCCCATAATTCATCTTTTTCACGTTCTACCGAGGGTGCGTAGATGAAGAGTAGTACTAATGTGAAATTGTCAATAGTTACTTGAATCATGTAAAATCTGTTACCAGATTCAATACATTGCATTTTGTTAATTAAGTATAAGGTTGTTTTTATATAAGATCCAGATGCCACCCTTGTGGCCAACTGAACTTATTGATAATGCTTGATTAAAACCTGTACTTCTTATTTCATTTTCAGTAGGTGCATCTTCTGTTTTCGTTTCAGAGATTGCTAATATATCTAGGCTATTGTTACATCTGAGTTGGTTGATTTCTTGTAGAATGAGGGGGCGTCTAGACCCCCTAACATTCCAATAGCCTATCTTAATCATAATTGTAATCTTTGCATTTGCCTATTAGGCTGTTATAGATTTGGCATTTTGGCTTGAGGTCCATAGTATGCATAGAAGCAAGCTTCCATCCATACCAGAGGAAAGTAAAACTTTGTTAGTGTGAAACCATTGGGCGCTGTTTTGAAATACTGAACTTGACTGTGTCTTTGTACCCTTATTTGATCTAACCATACAGCTAAATGGTTCTCAAGTAAATGTTTATGATCGACTGTTTGGATTGAATGTTGATGAGTAAGGTTGGGGTGGTTTCAGGTTTGCCACCACTTCACTGAGGGTAAGGAAATGGGGCGCAATCAAATTTTTGTTGGAGTTGTAAGAGGAGGCATACCTTTAAGTTGCATTATGAAGCAACTGTTATGGTGTCGATCTCTACTCAGTAACGCTCTAGAGAAGCCACAAATCCATCCCCCAAGATCAACACAAGAAATATGATAGACAACAGTTAAAGGATAAGTGCAGATGGGATAATTGAAATAGTTAAGCATAATATTAAAGATAGAGATGTTCCTAGATCTGTCCCCAACATTAGAGGAAAATAGGGGGAGGCAGAGTCCGGGAACAGGCAATCCAACAGGAGTGCCTAGCCATTTCCGAGAGTATAATCGAAAAACAACAAACAACCAACCATAAGTTTCAAAAGTACAACTACCAACATAGCAAGAGGTAATAACATAGGAAATGATAGTTTTAGAGTCATTGTTGCACAGCTTCCAGAAATTGGGATCCTTGGTACCACCTATCAAGATTAATTATTCTTCTTCCTCGACTTCTTGTTGGCATGGGAGGAGGCTTCATTGTTCTCGTCTTCATCCTTACGCTTGGCCTGCTTAGAATTGTTCATGGTGGCTTCATCATCATCCTGGCGGATGACAATACCTCTCATCTTTCTAACAACAGAGGTGTCGGATCTCAGAGAGTGGTAGGAGTCGTCAGTCTCATTGCTAGAATCAATCATCTTACTTTTGCCCTTAGCCTTAGTCATCAAGTCACTGGTATTATCCACTTGGATAGGGATGGTGAGAGAGCTGGTGTTGGTGGAGGATAAAATAGTATGGAGAATGGAAGGAGCAATGGTAAAGGGGGCAGTAGAGGATTCACCAGTAATTTTGGCAACATGAGCGTTGTTCAGGTTGATCAAGTGGGATATGAGCTCATTGGGGTAAGAAGGCATGGGCATAGATTGAATTGGAGGCTGTGGATAGTAGACAGTAGGCATATTGATGGGAAGGAGACCAAAATCTCCAGTTCTAGGAATCATATGTTGAGAAATGCTGAACTCATTAGCTTGGTTGTAGGGGGTGAAAGCACTTGCAGTGGTCACAACACGGTTTTCATTTGGGATGGGGTTATGGACCTGGGCTTGAACAGGGGCTAGAAGGTCCACATTAGGATTATCTTCAAGGATAAGGTTAATTTTCCTTGGTCTAGGTGCATTGAGGGGACACTGATCATAGTGATGATCATATCCACCACAACAACCACAACCATCAGAAAAGTCTTCATACCAAATCCTTAGCCTGATGGTTTCATTCTCAGATTTTTTTCACAGTAACAAAGGTGGTAAGGGTGGTTAAGAGAGAGACATTGACACAAGCTCGGGCAAATCTAAGCTTGTTCCTAATATTTGAGGCTTGATCAATCCTAATGAGAGAACCCACACCCCCAGCACAGAGGATATGTGAGATAGCTTCAGTAGTGTAAAAATGGTGAGGCAAGGAAGGAATCCTAACCCACATATCAGCACTGATGGTGTCCTCTTCCATAGGGTTGAAATTGTCTGACCAAGGGTAAAGAGCTAGAAGAGTACCTTGAACATGATAGGGCATGTTAGACCATGCAATGGCCCGGTCTTCTCTATTGGCAAACCTGAAAATGATCCAGTCATTGCTAATAGTGTTAACCACCTAAGTGCCTTTGAGATTCTTCCATTCACCTTTGAGCTTCCCAGCTACCAGTTTGATGTCGACAGGGCCCTGGACAAACCTCCCCACAAGACTGAAATCAGTGAGCTTGTGGTGGAGATCCTTAACTCCAGGGATGGTGTAGGGATCAGAGATGAAAGTGGAGTTAGGGATCTAATTAGCAATCTGATTCTCACCAGTAAGAGTTCAGTATTGTGGGCTTGAATGGAGACAGGATCAAAGGAGATACCTTGTCTTGTAGTCTTGATGAGAGCATCAGCATAAGAAACATGTTGATCCATAGTGAGGAAGAGGAAGAGAGGGCGTGCATTCTACAATTAATGGACAGGGTATTTATAGCATAATCTAAGATAGCAACATTAGGAATTTGAAATAACTTAGTTTTGTGGTTAATCAGAAGTAAATGCTTTGAGAGGATCAATTTACTAGGAACAATCATACCTCTAGCCTTAGAGCTGCTGTATGTCTCTTGAGAGTTTCCATGGTAAGCGTTCGGGTGCAGTTTACTCTCGAATGTTTGCTTCTTCTCTTGGGTAAACTTCATAGGTTGCTCTCTCATAGGTTGGCTCAGCACAGGGATCAAGAGGGCAGTATTCAACCGCCCCCTAACCGTCACTAGCTGTCCATAGGTTTCCCATGCATGCTCATTATTATACCTGCAATTAGACTTAATAGTAGGATTATCTAGGTAATTATTATACCTGCAATTAGACTTCATAGGTTGCTCTCCCATGCATGCTCATTATTATACCTGCAATTAGCCTTGGAAATAAAAATGTAAATGTAATGGGTATTGGAGATCTCAAGTTTAATTTTACAGAAGAGGAGGGAGCCCCTTCTACTAGATTTGAAAGCAAAGTTGTGGAGTGTGGGAACCGATAAATCCCCACAAAGAGTTTTATGCCGATTGTTATATTCAGCAAGAGTCTTGGCAACTTTGTTGTTGGCCTGGTTTGGCCAGATCCAGGGGTGGATCTCTTTGCCGTTTGTGTGACCTTTACTGTTGCATTGAATATGGGTTTTGGTTTTGATGGGTGTGGGGTAGTTGGATTTGATTTGAGATTTGGAGGATATTATTTGACGGTTAATGTTTATGTATGGAAGGACTAGGCACCAGGAGAAAGTGCAGCACCCAGACTGAACACCCTCCTCCCTGCCGGAAAGCCATGAATTGAGACCCAGAACACCAGAACAGGACACGAAAGAGGGGGTGGGAAATCAGAGCTTTTTTCATGTAGATTACTGAGAGACCGAACGAGTTGATGGATAGAAAAATCATCATAAAAACTAAAAATCGAAAGAAAAAAAAAGGCAAAGGGAGCACAATAGAGAAAATAAAAATGATCATAGTGACGTCTTTAATGTGAGACGAATAAGAAAATAAAAATTACATAGTACAAAAGAGGTAAGGTAAGCCGATAAGAGACTATGAATTAATAGTGTTATGTTCAATCTATGAAAAAAATAATAATAAATCCGTGACAGCAGTGGCAGAGCCAGAAAATTTTCAAAGGGAGCACAATTATATATGTACAAAATCGTTTTGAATTATATTGACATAACGAATTATATAATATGATAATAAATTATGTTATTTTAAGTTAAAATGTCATCAGTTTATGATAAAAAAAGAGGGAATTTGGTGAATTAGACCCCTAGAAATATTTCGTTGGGTGGTTAGCCCCCTTAAATGTTTTTTTAGTCGTCCTAGACCGTTTTTAATTTTTATTAGCTCCCAGTACCCTGCAACCCTAACCCTCTTCGATCTCACTGTCTCCTTGCCTCTGTTTGCAGATCCATCCATTCTCGCGATGAAGAAGAAGATGAAGGCGATCTCCTAGTCTCTCGTCCTCCCATCTCATTCTCTCATGCTCATCTTCCTGCAATTCCCGGCGATTCTTTAATCCTTCCTCTTCGTTCTCAGGAGGAGATCGCAGTTCAAGCAGCAATGGCGAAGTTAGAGGCCGAATTTCGCAACCTTTCGTCCGTTGCAATGCCTTCTCGGATTCGCCGATGCCGTTGGATATCTCCTTTTCTCCTCCTCCAGGATTCAACCCCTAAGGGCCTCCGGGATGACCATGAGGGGAGTGGTCGGGCAGGCACCATCAGAACGGAAAGGGAAGCGGGATCGACAAAGATCGTTGGTGGCGCAAGAGGATGAACCAAGTATGTATCAATTTGCAGCATATTGTTGTTCTGGTGTTTGTAGTCTGAGAAATTGTGATCGAATCCGGGGATGTTTTGAAAGATTTCGTTAATGTGATTGATTTGCTCTAAAATATATTACCGGAGGTTTTGTGGATTGAAATTGAAATTACTGGTTTGTTTTGAACGATTTCGTTAATGTGTGATTAATTTGCTGTGATTTTTTGGCCTGATTGTGGCCGACATCTTATTGATCTTTGATTCCAGATTCTAGTTTGCAATATTGGTGGTATATACCATGTTCAGTTAGTTGCAGAGAGCCCCTTTTTTCCATAATTTAGTTGCCAATTCCTTCTGGGAATCATATCTATACTACTAATATGTTTTTATAGCAGCATGTAAATAAATGCATGATATTGGGTTGGATGATGCAACTTGGTCATTTACTCACTCCATCAATTGATGAGTTCCACCTCCATTTTTCGGAACCGGCTAAATTTGGGATCTCCTTCCACTGGTGGCAAGATTGAGAAATTTGAAGGTGTTGAATAGCTTTGAATTGGGTGAGGTAAGAGTTGCATCCAAGAGGTTCGATGAAATGCCTAGATGAATTGAGTCTGTTTTTGTTTATAACTAGAATTCTTGTAATGTAGGGTCTCATTACAAAAGAGAGGCAGAATTTGGATAATGCAGCTCCTTTTGCAGAAATTCTGCTGATCAGAATGATGGACCAGGGAGGGTGCCACTCTTCTTAAAGTGGTAAACATTTGCTTATTTGGTAAATGCTAAGTGTGGTGCCTATATATATATATATATATATATATATATATATATATATATAGGGAAGCTTTAAAATGTAAAAACTCTTTAACGTGTAAAATCCGCTTAACGTGTAAAATTTGGGTTTAGGGGACGCGCGCCGGAATTTAGCTTAAAAAAACCGGGTTGAACCGGGTCGGACCAGCCCAGAAAAAAACAAAGCCCTCTCCCTGACAGACCGTTTCTTCTGCGATGGTAGAGAAGCGAAGGGCGATTGTAGAGAATCGCCGCCCTCTCTCTCGCGCCGCCCTCCCTCGAAATTCCTACCGCCGGCAGCAGCATCATCTTCTCCTCCCTTGTCGGAATTGCCCATGGAAGCCTCTCTTACTCAGTCGGAGCTCCGACGGAGCCACCACCACCCCGGTTGGCATCCCCCATCGACAGTTCTTCCAGATCCACCTATACAGGCATGGTAATCTCTCTCCCTATGTCTCTCTCTCCTTCTCGTTCTTGTTCCATCCGCCCTAGGTTCCCTCCTCCTCCTTATGCTCCCATGGATGCACGCCCTAGGGTTCCCTCCTCCTCCTCCTCCTTTCCGATCTCTCTCTATTGTCCAAAGTCTGGGCGTCAGGTTGTCCCCAAATCCCTCTCTCTCGTGCGCTGCAGCGATGAAATCATCCCAGTCACGCCGTCGAGCACCGTCGCTCCTGGCCGCGCCGCCGCCCCTATTTTCGTCCACCGCTACTCGATTAAGCATACATTTACCTGCAATTTTGCTCAGATCTGAATCTCTGCTCTCAATCAAGGTGTCGTCGAGCACTGTCGCTCCTCGCCTTCGACAACTTGTCCTCTCTCTTACACGGTATGCGCTTTCACCTTTAATTCAATTTCATATTCATTTAGGGCAGAAATTCAGTTGCTTGGAGTAGTTAACTTTCATTTTCACATTATAAATGACCTAACATTGCCAATTCATTGTGTCTATGTGGTGATTGTGGAGCTAACATTGCCAATTCTTGGCACAAATTACGAAGCTGATGTAGATAACCTTTCATTGTTTAATAAAGATATAACTCATGAAGAACTAGCTGCTGATACGAGCAGCAAATCAGAAGGCAGTGTAGGGGAGTCTAACTCTAATGTTGATGATATTGCAAGTGAGATTGAAAATTATGTTGATGCCCTTGCTACCATGGAGTCTGAAACTGAAACAGATTCTGATTATAGGAACAAAGGAGATCAACGATATCCAAATAATGTGAAGAAAATGATAGATTCTGATTGCAGTGAAGATAAACAGCAGCAGAATACATTCTTGGACTATCATTCAGTAGGCAACTCTACCATATCCGATGATGATGGAAGTTTGCTGAAGAAGGGCATAGATAGTTTTTCCTTCTCAGACAAAGTGAGCAATTTTGCTGAAGATACTACTGTAGAACCTACTGCAAAATCCTCTACTGCAGGGCCAGTGAATCCTTTAGCAGATAATGAGAAGTCATTTACCAGGGAGGCTCAGGGAAATAAAATAGGGGAATATATAGCTTCTGTTGATGCAGAAAGTATGCACAAGAATCCACTGGTTCAATCTGCTAAATTTAAAGAACTACCCTGGATTTCTGTTAATGTTGGTACTGCATTTACAAAAAAAGGTAACGAAGGGACGGAGCAAACTGATCTAGAGTCAAAACAACAAGCTGTAGCACATGCTGTGCTAAATGGTAGCTATGATCATCTTATGTCTATTGGAATTCCCCTAGTGGATGAGATCGCTGAAGCAAGCTCCGTTTCCTCTTCTGATGTCTCACTGAGACATTCACACATGCCCGAAGAAACTTCATCGAACCCTCAATCAGAATATGATAGAGATGGCGAGTCAGCTTTGTTCATTGAAATGAAAAGTTCTTCTTCAGCTAGTTCTCCTGCAGGAAATTCCATTCATGATTTAAGGCAACCAGTAGAATCTACTTCAGATGGTTTAACAGTGCCTCAGAATTCATTAGTTTCTGTTCTTAATTACTCGGAAGCAGTTTATGTTTCTTCTGAGGACAATGATTTGATACCAATTACTGAAGAAAAATCAGAGGATCAACCTCGTCTTTTGGGTGCGGTACTGGTTGTGTTATATAGCTGGGAAAGCCAGAGTGATCAATATTTTTTCAGTTTTGTAGTCTTTCTTGGTTGGCACTTGCGCTGTTTCAGACAGCTTCAGTTTGAAAATATCTGGGGCATTTTCATCCTGGTTTTGGGGTGTGCATGAACAGGGAGCATTTTGTGGCTGTCATGTCCTCCTTTGTGAAATTACTGAAAGGCATTACAAAAAGTAGCATTTCTGGGAGCCCTTGATCTATGTGTTTGCATATAAATTGGGTTACAACTATGATAGAATATTTTTGGCCTATTAGCTCAATTGGTAGAGCGATGTGCGTATGCACAAAGATGTGGGTTCGAATCCCACATAGGTTATATTATAAACAATAACACACCAATCCTAAATTGTTAATCATGCACATTATAATCTTAGTTATGCACTTTTTAACCTTAATTATACACTTTTTAACCTTAAGTATTCACTTTAATTTGAAATTGTTATACGTAAAAAACTCGATTTGAAACTCACATATATTAACCTAAATTATATATGCGAGAGGTAAACCCAATTGATTTCAAAAGTATGAGAGAGGTGATCCCAAACTCTCAAAAGTAAAAAAAAAAACCAAAATTAAAACATCGATTTCAAACGCACATCTTTTGTCTTATTCATGCACATTATGATCTTACTTTTGCACAATTGTATTCTAAATCTGCACAATTGTATCTTACTTTTGCACACTTGTATTCTAAATGTGCACAATTTTATTCTAAATCTGCACAATTGTATCTTACTTTTGCACAATTGTAGTTTAAATTTGCACAATTGTATCATACTTTTGCACACTTGTATTCTAAATGTGCACATTACAATTTTATTTTTGCAATTTATGTTCTTATATTTGCACTTTACAGTTGCACAAATGCACTTCACAGTTGCACAAATCCACTTCACAGTTGCACAAATGCACTTCACATTTGCACAAATGCACTTCACAGTTGCACAAATGCACTTCACATTTGCACAAATGCACTTCACAGTTGCACAAATGCACTTCACAGTTGCACAACTGCACTTTATAGTTGCACAAATGCACCTTACACTCTTATTCATGAAGAGAAACATAGTACTTGTAAGCGAGAAACATAGATAGCTTATACGGGGTTTGAACCCGCATCTTTGTGCGTAGGCACATTGCTCTACCATTTTGAGCTAATAGGCTTTAGTGCAAAACTTCAAAAGGCCCATTTTGAGCTAATAAAATTGTAATGTGCAGTTGTGCAACTGTAAAGAGCAGTTGTGCAACTTTAAAGTGCTGTTGTGCATCTTTAAAGTGTAGTTGTGCAACCGTAAAGTGCAGTTGTGCAATTGTAAAACAAAGTGCCCAAATTAGACTTTCAGTTTAGGGAAAACCAAATTAGATTTTAGATTTTAATGAGCCTACAATTTTGCTCAAGCTCGGCTCGCGAGCAAGAAACCAAGCTCAAGCTCATAAAGCTTGCTTGTGTTCAAGACGAGCTCGAGCTCCCAACTGATCAATCTTGTTTGTACTAAATGCTATGCTTAGATAATCGATCTCTCATGCTTATTTAACCAACACTTATGAATCATGAACTCCTGGCTTCATACAAGACTCAGAAACTGTATAATCATCAGGCAAATAAGCAAGCACTGCTAAATTACCAATTAGATAAACAATAGGTCGGAAAATAATGATCCATCAAAACTGCAAAATAAGAAAAATAAGTTGGAATCGAACGAAACAAAATCGCAGTGCCCAAATGTATAACTAAGGATGTCTACGCTCGTCGACAAAATTGTATCACAAACTCTAAGGTTTTTTTCAGTATTCGACAACATCAAGAACATCTTGCTAGGAGACAAGCTTCTCATCTGCATGCCTTCTCAGCTTTCACCCTAAGCTTTGTCAATTGCTTCATTCTCTCCTTTCTGTTACCCTCGAGATCCTGTAGTAAAAAAGAAGTGTAAACAACTTGTAATAACAATCCCTATATCCTATGAACGCAGGCTAAGAAGCGCATACTGGAATCAGAAATACTTGGTTCGATAACAGATGAAGGAATAAACATAAACAATGATAATTATTTCAAAACCCTTTTTTCCCCTTAGCATTTAGCATATATTGCAAAGGTAGCTGCTGTGATATATAAATCCAAGGGTTGGAAAAGGCAAAACTCAAAGAATATATATGGCGTGAGATGGGCAAAAAGTAAATTTGATATAGCCCCACAGAGGTTTGAAGCAAAAAGTTGGGAATTCATTTGTGCATCCGTTATATTTTGTCTAAATCAATGGGTCAAGCTGGTCTACAGATTTTACAGATGTTAGTAATTTTCATAGAAAGGGGGGAAAAGCTAAAGAAAAAGATAACAAACACATCAAGATTGAGCAGCAAGCTACTTGACAGACCAAAGTACAAGGAACTGTGTATCTTTGTTAAGAGAATCACACTGCAAGGTAATTTTCATCTATTTCCTTAACCTGTCATATTTTCTTAACCTATCATGTTTTCCATTAGGAAAACTCCTCATGTTGTAAATCACACAAACTAAACCTGGAGATCTGAGTTTAGGCAACATCTCTCAATTTAAAACCAGGAGCAAACCAAACACTAATCAACAACAATAATTCAATCTCAGCAGCAGAGATGCTTAAATAAACATAAGATATATGGAAAAAGAATCAATACTCAGAAGCGAAAGGACAAAAGATATATGTACCTTTAGCCAGCAACAACAGCCACAACCCCTGGGTGAGAGAATCTGCTCAATTTCTCAAGAGTGTCTCCTTGAACATTGTCTACTGCAGTGCACAGGTAATCCAGTTTCTCACAATCAGTTGTAATAATAAGCAATAAAATCCACCATACGAAAGTACAGAAAACAACAGAAAAAAGGAAGAAGAAATCAGTCGTTACCGGTTGATTTTTCGCCATATGCAAATCTTCATTCCGTAACCTCATTTGGTCGACGAGTCACTTGATTTTCAGTACACCTTAGGATTTTTTGGTTGCTTTGTTGAGTCATTTGTTTCATTCTGGCATTGGTAAGTAACACTCTAATTGGTGAAACCGTGAAACTGATATTCTTACAGATCTTCTCGGTCAAGAGAGGAGAATGGAAACCAGCCACACGGTTGCAGGAGATGATAAAAACTCTGCAGCGCTACTACATTGTTTCACCAATTAGAAACAAAACGCCATTAACCTGTGAGATATGAAGCAGCCTTTTCCCTTATCTTTGACAGTTCTTCAAGTAGATTGTCACGTGCGTGAATATGACACTCAAAGAAACTAGATCTCTTTCTTGAATATTAACCTGTGAGATATGAAGCAGCCTTTTCCCTTATCTTTGACAGTTCTTCAAGTAGATTGTCACGTGCGTGAATATGACACTCAAAAAAACTAGATCTCTTTCTTGAATATTAACCTGTGAGATATGAAGCAGCCTTTTCCCTTATCTTTGACAGTTCTTCAAGTAGATTGTCACGTGCGTGAATATGACACTCAAAGAAACTAGATCTCTTTCTTGAATGACTATTTAATTTATCATCTCACAAGAATATAACTTAGCTACAAAAGATATAGGATTCCTGCAGATGGAGATGCAGTACACTTAGCTACAAAAGATATAGGATTCCTAACATAATAAATGACATAATTAGTAGGTGAAAGCAAGAAGCTGACTGACTTGTTACCCAAAACATCACTTTCATTAGTGACAGCACTCAGTGAGGCTTCTGGGCTCCCAGTTTTGCTTGTCAAAGGTCCTGATGATGCCTCCATGTTCTGTGTTGCAGCCGGAGGGCTTGAATAACCTCCGTATCTGGTATTTTCTGTTGTTTTGAATGACATACCTTCACATATAAGACAGTCTCTTTGTTCTATATGTGATCTTAGAGATGAACTAGACAACCAAAACAGACAAACCAAGGTAATGTGAGAGAACTTGAAATGTAAATACATTCTACATATGGGATTATTTTTGCAAGGTAAAAACCTTAGGGTCCAAAATGCATTTATAGCCAATTGGGTAGCAATTAAACTGAGTTTAGAGGAGACCTACCTGAAGAAAATGTGCTCTTTAATGTCATTTGAATGATCAGAACCGACTACTGGCATCATTTCAAGTGGATTCACTCCTGGTCTATGGTACCCCAGGAACCTGCTCAGAGAAAATAGAGCCAAAAGGGGTGAAATCCATCACCTGATTTTCAATTGCTCCCTCCCACTCACTTGAAGGGTTCTGGGGAAACTTCATCAAATAAAATAGAGAGAAGCAATAAGTGAACAAATATCCCAAATCAATTTCATCCAAACTAAACCCTACAACTTGCAATCTAATTGACATCACCGAATTAATGAAGGAATCAAGCAAATCAAAGTGAAAAGGAGTAGAATAGATGAAAACTTACCAACATGAAAAGATGAAAGATATGCTTCAAGGAGACTGAGACAATATATAGGAGGTGTCCGTGATCATCAATCCTTTTTTCATTTCTATTTTTCATACCTTGATATATATCATTGAGTTTCATTTCAGCTGTGATGGGTTGATGGAGTGGTTGCCGGTTAGATGAACTTTTGAGATAATTCTAATAGTATTGTTTTGTGCTTTGTTGAACTAATTTCCTTTTCTCTTTAATCTTTGAACTAAATTCATTTTCAGTTGATCTTTAGGGTTGTCTCAGCTGGGTATTGTGCTAGCAACTTAACATTTTCCTTAGATCATACTAAGGAAATATCTCAAGAAAACATATACAGGAAATATCTCAGGGTATTAGGCACTGAGAAGCATCTCTTTTGCTCAATCATTTTTATTTTAAAATGACCACCTAATTAAAATTATACTATTGATTTTTATGGTTTGAGAAGATTTGATCGATGCTCATGGCTTGGAATTTTAACAGTGCAGACGAATGCTGGGAGTGGAGGAAAACCAGAAGATGGAGTTTAAAACTTGCAATCTAATTGACATCACCAAATTAATGAAGGAAACAACATCAAATCCCAATAAAAACCCCAATCAATTCAGTTGTATAAAAAATAGAGAGAAGCAAGTGCACAAATATCCCAAATCAATTTCATCCAAACTAAACCCTAAAACTTGTAATCTAATTGACATCACCAAATTAATGAAGGAATCAAGTAAATCAAAGTGAAAAGGAGTAGAATAGATGAAAACTTACCAACTCTTTGGATAAAAATGGGAGTTTAGGGCCGTATGTTATATAATTTTTCGAAAGGGTGAAGGAGGGGTTGCTGTCGGGTGGTCAGTGATGGGGAGGACGGCTCGCCGGTGGAGTGGCTAGTGGCTGGCGGAAGGTAACGGGATGGAG
The DNA here is from genome assembly GCA_963922045.1 of Persicaria maculosa. Taxonomy (NCBI): domain Eukaryota; kingdom Viridiplantae; phylum Streptophyta; class Magnoliopsida; order Caryophyllales; family Polygonaceae; genus Persicaria; species Persicaria maculosa. The sequence goes on from OY998262.1 coordinate 31,895,465, forward strand.
AAGGGTAAAGCGCGGTGGAGGAGCTGGGGTGAAGCGCCGGAGATTTCAGAAGCCGGAGCGGTCGGAGCTCAAGCCTCCCACCAGCGCTCAATTCGCCGCCTACGTTGAACGAAAATTGAGAAGTCTTCGCATCATTCGAGCGAACTTCATCCACCAGCAAGAGAGCAGAGAGGAGAGGAGAGCGGCTGAATCTAGGGTTGGAGTTAGAAAGACGGGAGAGGAGAGGTGAGGAGCCGGCGTGGCCATGGGAGAAGGCGAGGAACTGAGCGCTTTGTCAAAGGAGGAGGGAAATTAGCTATATATATATGTACAATTTGGCCTATTTTCACTTTAAGAACAATTTTCATCTTAAGCCCCTTTTTCATTTGAACCTTTACCTATATATATATATAAAATTGTTCTTAAAGTGAAAATAGGCCAAATTGAACAGTTTAGAGCGCGGATCCTGTTCACGGGTAAATGGCCCGACCCGTTTTCAGACAAATAAACCATCTTACTTTCTCTCGCACTCGTCGTTCTCTCCTTCCGCTCGCTCGCTCTTCGATCAACCTCGACGGCGTTCATCACCGCCAGAAGATCCGGCCTGCAGCAGCTCCCGCGCCAACTTCGCGCTCGCCAGTAGCCCCGAAGCCCGCCCCTGCGTTGCCAGCGGCTCTTCCTCGCCCACCACGCCACACCAGCCCGACCACTACCCTTCTTCCTCCTTTACCTTTGAGTGCTCAACCCCTATTCTTCCTCTTACCCTCGTGCTTCACAATTACGGTATGTATCCTTACTTTGATTTTTACCACACATTGATATTGTCTATATAATTTGGGAAATTTCAATTGTTAGGGTTTGGATGGAATCGATTGGGGGAAATTGGGGATTTGTGATTTGTGATTTGGGATTTGGGTGTAACCATTAAGATGACAAGCAGAAGTACTCCACACAACTGTTCACTTTCTGTTTCAGTCTTATGCAACAAAGATGGCATTAGGGTAAGAGTTTCTCGAAATTTATTACATTGTTTGTTCAACTGATGTTTATCCTTATTTTGTATGGCAAAACTTGGAGTATTTATGTTGTCCATTGCCTTCTGGTTATATAATATAGGGGCCAGAGTAATTGAAAATGTCCGGATCTTGTGATTATGTAAGTATAATGTATCTCCCAATTCTTTGACAATTTCATCTCTTTATTGATTGGAATCATTGCTGAAGCATGATGTATAGAATTGGTGTTATCATGCATCTCACTTTTAACAAAGATATTAATGTTTTTAAATCTGATAGGTCTGAAGTCCTTTTTAATCTCTTTACTTTCAAACCTTCTGTACACTTCAGTTCTTCTGTAAATTGTACCATTATTATACTATGTAACTCTTTCTGGTCAGTACTAGAGTATTCTCTTATCACTATATTGTGCAAGAGGGATGGAACTCAACAAACTTCAGGGTCCTTTGTGACCTGTTGAACTACAAATTGCTTTGTTGAGTAGTTGATGCATGTATGCATTTATATCTGTACTCATTGGAATTGAGACACCCTGACATAGGTATATCCATGTCCCCACTAGGGTCCACCCCTTGACTTTACCTAATAGTTGTGCTTCATGATGACTATGGCATTGTTTTCTGTTGGCCATTCACCTTGATAGCTTATTATGCATCTCTTTTGACTTATATCTCATATCAACTTATTTTTTTTTTGCGATGATACGTTCATAAAGCATAAAAAATATTGCAATTTCTTGTCATTGTCTTTTTACGTCTGCTCATTAAGGTTGTTCGATAGGTTTATATATTTTGTAGTTACCTATTTAATCCCCCCTCCTCCCACATTTTTTTTAAAACATTGCAGTTTAGTGTCAAACGGCTGATACTGCTGAGGCCTTTCTTTAGGCCAGTTGGGCGTAACGGTATGATCCATATATTTTTTTACTTATAAGCTTTAAAAGCCTATTAGCTCAAAATGGTAGAGCAATGTGTTTATACACAAAGGTGTGGGTTCAAATCCCACCTAGGCTATCTATGGTTTTTTCTTCTTTTCTTTCTGTTCATAAAGTGCAAAAATATGGTTTGTGTGATTCATGTAGTTAAGTTGATTGATTGTTCTATTGTGCAAAAACAAGATACAATTGTGCAGATTTAGAATACAATTGTGCACATTTAGAATACACAAAGGTGTGGGTTCAAATCCCACCTAGGCTATCTATGGTTTTTTCTTCTTTTCTTTCCGTTCATAAAGTGCAAAAAATGGTTTGTGTGATTCATGTAGTTAAGTTGATTGATTGTTCTATTGTGCAAAAATAAGATACAATTGTGCAAATTTAGAATACAATTGTGCACATTTAGAATACAAGTGTGCATATAAGAATTATTAATATTATAACATGCAAAAGTAAGATTAAATTATGCAGATTTAGAATAAAAATGTGCAAAAAACAATTACTAAAAAAGAGTGAAGGAATTTGTCGGGTATTATCTCAATCAATTGTGTAAAAGTAAGATACAATTGTGCAGATTTATAATACAATTGTGCACATTTAGAATACAAGTGTGCAAAAATAAGATACAATTGTGCACATTTAGAATACAATTGTGCAAAAGTAAGATACAATTGTGCACATTTAGAATACAATTGTGCATATTTAGAAAACAATTGTGCAAAAGTAAGATACAATTGTGCAGATTTAGAATATAATTGTGCACATTTAGAAAACAATTGTGCAAAAATAAGATACAATTGTGCATATTTAGAATACAATTGTGCAAAAGTAAGATACAATTGTGCAAATACAAACTATTAAAATTGAGCAATTTAGCCTATGTAGGAGTTGAACCCACATCTCTGCGCATAAGCACATTGCTCTACCATTGAGCTAATAGGCTTTTAAAGCTTATTAAGTACAAGAGTAGAGATAAGAATTAAATACTTCCACCATATTATATAACATTCAGTCGACCAAAAAAAATATTATATAGCATTCAAAAGTGCAAAAATAATACTATATTAGTGCAATTTTAGAGGGTAAGAGTGCAAAGATAAATACAAGACAACATCCTTTTACAAAGGAGCCTGAGTAAGCGAAACGGTCAGATTTGGTTTGGCCTTCAAAGGAAATCCATCTGGCCAATGATGTCAGCAACTAAGGTGCTTGTGTGATGTATATTATGTATAGATTATGGAATCTCCTTATATATATATGTGGTTCCCTGATCAGTAGAAGTGATTCTTGGAGACTTTATAAGTAACTTCACACATCAAAAGAATCCAGCAAACTCACATGCATCAGAACTCTAAAAATGACATAACTTGGCAGAAAGAGAAACCAACATGCCAAGTTGCATATTGTATTCATTCAGCTGATAGCATTCAGTGAAGGAGCAATTTTGCTTGGTCCATTGAGAAATTAAACTGGCTAGTTGCAGGCAACTAGCTCCCCTAAACACATTATATCTAGATTCCACACTTCCAGATTCCACGCTTCCTGTTTGAACCAACAACTAATTATAATTTCATATTACAAATTTTTATAATTTCATATTGCAGAATTTCAAATTACCAATTTTCAGATTACATATTATATTCACATTATAACCAAATTAATACAAATTCATTCAGAGTAAAATAAGCTATCTAATGTTCATATTATAACCAACAGAAAAGACAAGCACAACCAACAAACTGCACCACAAACACAAAATCAGATGCCAAATGCCTTATCGACAATGTCAGCCAAGTTTCATGTAACTAGGAGTTTTTGAACAGCTTAAAGGTGCTAATAGCAAGGTAGCACATGTGACAATATGCACCTCAACTACAGAACAATTCTAAATAATGCAACAAGATGTTAAGGGGAAATAATTCTATGTCAACATATGGACAAGTTAGGATATACAGCAATTTCCCCCTTCCCTGAGAATCAAATCACAGAATTTTCCAAGGACAAAGAGTTATAATAGTAGAAAAAATAATCAGAGTCTTCAAACTCGCACTCAGGTCAACAGACATAAGTGTAGAAAAGGAGTTCCATTCAAGAGGTAAGTTGCCTGCTAGAGAATTATGACTAATTCTAAGAAAGGTTAACCCTTGAAATATCGAACCCAGCTCTGGAAGGCTTCCATTCAAACTGTTTGAACTCAAATCCAGCACCTTTAGAGCAGATCCCTAGTTCTTCAATATGGATATATCACCAGAGATCATGTTTCTGCTAAAGTCCACAACTAAACATCCTCCCATAGAAGAAGACAGTGATCCTTGTAGTGCATTAGATGAGATATTTACAAATTGCAAAAGTCGATGAGTTGAATCCAGCAAGAGAGCCTGCACAATGACAACCTCACTTCTACAGATAAAAATCTTGATAAGGTCAACTACTGATAGTTGCAGTACTTCAAATCTCAAAACATCATGCCTAAGCAAACTTGTAAGCAAAGTGCTCAATCAGCAACTTTTTATATATAAATGAATTTATGTTCAAGAAGAAGCATTTTTTTTGCTTTTTTTTTTTTGGTAAACATTTTTTTTTTTTGCTTTTATATGAGGTTTTATATACAATAACAATGCCAGACATGTATAACTTCATACTTTCTACTTTGACCAAGGCAATTATTTTAGCTCTTCTTTACAACATGCACCGATGAATGCACCAAGGAGATGGCAATTCCAACTTAGCAACCGAAGAAACTTACAATTACCTACTAAGGTAAAAGCAAGCAAGAATGAAGTTTACGAACTTGTAAAACTTCATTTGTTCCACAAAGTGGCTGAAACTCCTTTACCACCTAAGGAGAATGAGAAATAGCTGTCAAAGAAGGAGCGCAAGAAGAAAGAGCTCGAGAAATTGTAATGCATGAATGCGTAGTAGGGGCACCAAATTAGCAACAGAGGTGTTAATCGTGAGTTTTATTATCTCAAATCCAAGTAAAAAAACTCTCAATCAATCTAATTCAACAACGAATCATTATAAATAAGTTTCAATTTCACTCATTCAATTACAAGATTCTACAAATTTATTCAGTTTAGCAAAACCTAGAAATTGGGGTTTTATTAGAAACTTACCTTGTGGATTCAAGGAGGAGACGAGGAGGAGAGGCTGATCGAAGAGTACCGTCGGTGCTCTGGTCGGAGGCCGGGCTCTATTTGCCTGGCTCGGAAGGAGGCTGTCAGCGCCACCGCTGGCTGCTCGACACTCCAGAAGCACTCGCTGCTGCTGCTGCTGGCGAGAGAGGTCGGAGTCTTCTTGGGATCGGAGGTCGGGGCTTGGGAACTTGTCGGCGGTGGCTGGAGAGGTCAGAGGGACGGCGGCTGGAGGAGTAACATATATAGGAAGGTCTGAGAAGACGCGTTGCAGGCGAGAAGAGGAAGAGGAAGAATGGGTTTTTTTGGGGCCGGTCCGCTTCTTTTCGTTTTTCTCTTTTTTTCGGTTCACACCGGTTCAGTTGTCTTTTAAAAAAAAAAACCGGGACGCGCGTGTTTTAGACCCCATTTTCACTTTAAGCAAAATTTTCATCTTAAATCCATTTTTCACTTTGACCTCAATATATATATATATATATACATATATATATATATATATAGTATGGGTAATTTGTGCACAAGGGTTAGGGTGTACCTTGTGCACAATTGTAGACCCTTAGATTGATTGAGATGGATGGCCCAGATTAGAAGGTATTTTCCTCCTTTTTTTTTAATAATAAGTGGGACCCGTATGAAAATCAGTCTAACTCTCCTTAAATGTGCGCGTGAGTGGTTGAATGAGGAGTTGATGTGGAGACTGGTGGGCGAGGGGAGGTCCGAGATCTGGAAGAGAGACGGGGTGGAGGTCGATCAATGGTAGAGGCAGGTATCCATGGAAGCTCTTGAGCTCGAGGGTCGGCGAGCACGGCGGGTTCGACCTTTCAAATCCGAGGGAAAGGGAAGAAGAGAGCGCGAGGGCGAAGGGATCTGGACAGGGGCGATGGAAGCCATGGGAGGAGGTTTTTGCAGGTCCGGACTCCGATCGAAATTGAGGCGGGACGAAGAAGGAGGGAGTTTGAAGGAGGAGGAGCAGGGCGATGGTGTTTAGATGCGAAATTGACGGGGCGACGATATCCAATCCAAGCGATCTGCGGTGGCGATTGGGAGAGGCGATCGACGACGGTCCACTGATTGGCTTCATCCGATGTAAGGGGAGGTGAGGGCGGCGAGATCCAGGAGCAGGTCGATGCTGTTTAGACGTGGAATCGGCGGGGGCGGCGGGACCATTCCAACTGTTGTGTTCAGAGTAGGTTGCAGGAGGTCGGACGGGGACGCCAATGGCGGTTCCGCTTCAAGCTCGGTGACTCTTCAATTTCAAGCTCTTCCCTTGTGTTGGCCTACTCTTCCACGCTCGACGACCACCATGATCGGTCTACTCCACCCGTACACCACGATCGGCGACTCTTCGATTTCAAGGCGGCGACCTCGCAGTCCATGGAAGTCCTCAAGGAAGAACTCGAAAGATGGTGATTCCATAAATTAGTATGCGTTAATCGTTTGATGATAGGTAATCTAGAAATTAGTATGTGTTGATGCTTATGTTTGATGATTTTTCCTTTCCAAAGCTCTTCCTTTGAAGTTGCTACTTGATGATTTTATTGCAATTGAGTGATTGTTTGCTGGATTCATCCTTTTAGTTGAATTTAGTGTTTGGTTTTTGAAATGCGGTAATTTGATTAATTATTTGTCAATTGTTCATACGAATTTGTCGAATTTTTGTGACCGGTGTTAATGGGTTGGTCAATTATTCGGTGAAATCTGGTTCATTATTCGTCGGAATATGTAGTTTGGGTTAGGGTATCGGTCAAATTGGGCCAGGGTTGAAATTTATTGTTTAATTAACCTGTGATTTCCGCATTATTCGGAAAAAACGAAGAATTATTCAGACCTATGTGTCGACTTTAGTGTAGGTTTTTGAAAAGTATAATTTGAATTATTATTCATCAATTATTCAGACGAATGTGTCAAATTTCAATTACTAGTGGTAATGAGTTAGATAATTATTCGGTGAAATTTGATTCATTATTCATTAGTAATGGAGTCTTCAGTTCGACAAACAATAAAAAAAACCTTCATTATTCGTTGAAATGTGAAATATTATTCGGTGAAATATGAAGTATTTTTTGGAGATATGTTTTTTTTATCTGACATTGATGGAAAAAAAATATAAAAAAATTATTCAGTAACATGTGACAAATTATTTAATAAAATTGGTAAATTTTGATTTGAACTGGATGAAAAAAAAACATAAAATTATTCGGTAGGATGTAAAATATTATTCGGTGAAATTGTCAAAATTTTAAAATAAATAAAAGGGAAATTCCGTTTGGTACCCCCGAGTTTTTGACAATTTCGGATGGTGTCCCACACTTTTTTTTTGTCCGGATGGTACCCCTGAGTTTTGTCAAAAGTCCGGCTCATGCCCAAAACTCATAGTTTCTTCTTTTTAATGAATAAAACCACCCATTATTTTTATTTTTTCATAAATATGCCCATTTACTTTTAACATTAAACAAAACTACTTATCATTTAACTAAATTCAAAACAAAATTGACAAAATCACCTTTATTTTTTAAAATTAATAAGATCACATATTTTTCATATTTTATAAAAAATAAATCTCATTATTTGTCAAATATTGCATGTACATAATCACCCATTATTTACAAAATTTTGCACAAATCCACTATCTTATTATGTGAACAAAAATAGTTAACCTATACATTATAAAAAAAATACTTTGTAAAACCATACTTTGTGTAAAACCACCCTTTATGCTTTAAAAAATGCACAAAATCATTTCTTGTGTAATAAAAGAAGGTGTTATTCATTTCTTTTGTTTGGAATACATAAAACCTAATAAAATAAGAATGATTAATCTCTTATTATATTTTTCTTTTACAAGAAGAAAAATAAATAAATAAAATTTACTTTTCTTTTTCAAATAAATTATAATCAAGCATTTGGTTAAATTGATCAATCACATTTACAAATGTTTAAAGTTAATGAGATATAAGTTAAATATTGTTTTGAAAAATAATATGTGTTAAAAATATTGCAATAAAAATTTTGGAAATATTGATCAATCACATTTACAAATATTGCAATAAAAATTTTGGAAATAATATGTGATTTTGTAAAATTTTAAAAAATAAAGTTGGTTTTGTCACTTTTGTGTTGAATTTTGTTAATTAATATGTAGTTTTGTTCAATGTTAAAAGTAAATGGGCATATTTATGAAAAAATAAAAATAATGGGTGGTTTAATTCATTAAAAAGAAGAAACTATGAGTTTTGGGAATGGGTCGGACTTTTGACAAAACTCAGGGGTACCATCCGGACAAAAAAAAAGTGTGGGACACCATCCGGAATTGTCAAAAACTCGGGGGTACCAAACGGAATTTCCCTAAATAAAATTAAGTGAGTCCGAGTGCCCCACTAATTAATCACCCAAAAATAAATACTTTTTTTTTTAAAAATAGCTAACAAAAAAAAAGCAAGAAAGGAGCGGGGGAGGATATTAAAAAAAAGGATATAGAAAGAATGGTGGTGGGGTCCACCAATGTTGGTGAAAAGGAGATACACGCGCATGAAAGTGGGTGGGCTGATTTTGGTTCGCAGGCCCCACATGAAATTCAATTACAATTTAAAAAAAAACATCTTTTAATCACAACCTTCCATTCCTTTTAACCAACGGTTCAGATGCGTGCACAAGGTACATTACAAGGGGTGTGCACAAGGGAACCCCTCCCTATATATATATATATATATATATATATATATATATATATATAAAGGTTCAAATGAAAATGAGGCTTAAAATGAAAATATGTCTTAAAGTGAAAAAAGATCTAATTAATAGGTTTGGGGCGCGGGTGATTTAAAAAATAAAATATTGGCCAGCAACGCTGTTTCTCAATCTCCCATCTCTCTGCTCTCAATCTCTCATGATCTCATCTCTCTGCTCTCTCTCTATCTGAGATTTCCTCTCTTCGGTGTCGAAGTCCGGCCGAACCAGGAGGCAACCGCCAGGAGTGGACCTGAAGACGCGACCCCCTTCCGCGCCACTCCTCCGCCTTGTTGATTCGAAGCCAGGAAGAAGAAGCGGACTCGGGCGGCGACGACGATGCTTCAGCTCTCCCCACCTTCGACTCTAACTGCTCTCTCTCTGACTGTCCCCACGATTTTTGATTCCAGCACCCCGATTCCGCAAGCGATTTCAAATGAACGGTGTCCCGAAGGCGGCGGCGGCGCCGGTGGGGATGCTAGGGATTATGACGATGATTTCGGATAGGTATGAGTTTCAATTTGGGGGTTTTTTATGCCCGAACATTAGGTTTCTCTCTCAGCCCCAATTTATTGATTTATCTAGGGTTTGAATGCTCTAGGAAGTCGATATTCTGTTCATTTGAAATGATCTAGGGTTTCCTGGATCTAGATGCTATTGTTCACCGATTTCTTGTTTGTTTCATGGTGGATATCTGTATTGAGGTTGTGGTAGTTGACGCATATCTTGCGGGTTCCCAGCACTCATGTAGATTTAGAATGATGATCTCTTCATCTGTTGAACTCATTCCTGGAATAGAATGTGATATATATTGCTTATAATGTAAAATTATGGTTATCTCTTTACCCCTCATGTGCTTTTTATCCTTTGTATTATGTGTGTAGCAGTGATCCCTGTTAATAATGCGGATGAATATCTATGTCACAGGTTTTGAAGGTCTATCACTTCCTAGTGACTATCACTGTAGTCCAGCTTATCGTTGGAACAGCGCTAGTGCTCTTTATGGGGACATTCAATCTTTACAAAAGGCCCAAAGTTACCGGATCTCAGGTGATTTGGTGTTCTTTTTATTATTGAATCAGTTGGATAATCTCTATTTGAGGCGTCTTATTTGATTTTGATTCCATATTGCAGCTTGTAGCCATTTTTCCTCTAGCTATAATGCACTCTTTAGGAAACCTTTTCACTAATATGAGCCTTGGAAAAGTGGTTGTTTCTTTTACTCACACAATCAAGGCGCCATAGAGGTGGTTAAAATAAAATCAAAAGAATTGAAGCGTGATTCATATGTGGAAGTCGACCTGTACTCCTGTATACTGATTGATAATAATAATTTGTAAAATCAGAAGAAAAAAAGGGTAGGCTCAAAGCCTCTCAATGCTAGTGATATTGTGGTAGCAAATTTAGTCACGGTTTGACTGTAACTTGTCTTTTGATCCTGGAGGACAACGGGCTATGCTAAACATTGATGCACTGGATTGCCTTTTGTTATGTGATGAGTTGAATAGGGGTATGAAGAGTCAAGTCGTCCATTCAGTTTAATTCTGTCATCGTTGATTTATCATTGAAATTGTAGCAAAAAAATGATCCTACTGTTGTAATCAGTCTCTTCTAAGATAAGTTCATAGCTTCTTACTGTATTTAGCAATTGGTTTTCATCTTCCCTAATTGATAGTTTCCTAATTGATAGCTACTTATTTGCATAATCAGTCTCTCCCCTACCTAGATTGAACTGTTCTAACTTGGATTGTGTGGTTTTGATGTTGTCTTGCAGCCCTTCGAAGACTCATCTTCTTTGCTATCACTGCTGCGCATCCATGGTTACTTTTGGAGCTGAACTCATGCTACATTCCAGTGAAGTTGGTGGCTGGTTTCGAGCAAGCTGGGACCTGCGATGTGCTGACTTATGATGGTGTTTGATCTGACATAATGGAATACACCACTCTGGACAGGAATGCCATTCCAGTTTAAAGTTTCAGCTTCCTTTGCATCCATTGGAGAACCATTAGTTGACACCTTCTTTCCTGTTAGCTAGTGGATTGTTTGAAGTTAACAAGTCTATTTTCCCAATTATGTAGCAATAAGTTAATTAACGGTATGCCTCTTATGATGTACGATGTTCATTCGCAATATATGTTTATACTCTATAGTAAGCTACTATTGTCTCAAGTGTTCAATGTCCCACTTTACCATTGACTTCCTAAATATGAAATGAATGAATTTGTCTGTTCAACCATTCTCCATCTTCTACTATACTGTCTATACAGGGTTCTAGAAACTCATTTGCTCAAAATGTCACTGCAGCATCAATTATTCCATCATTGTAGCTTATATTGCAGCATAATGATATACATCGGAGCCTCTCGACCACTTCTACCACAGAACTCGCCAGCATCTGTGTCGTCATGCATATCATCAACTCATTGCTGACGACTTGTAAGTAACTTTGTCAGGGGAAATTGCCCATGTAGAGTTGTCTTTTCAGTTTTGGGTTCTTGGACTGGAATAGATTGACCTACTTGGCATTTTAATTTTGCATATTTAAGAGGCTAAAATGGTTTTTTACGTTGAAATTTTAACAAGGTAACATAGATTTTAGATTGATTGAAAGTATGGAATTCATGAGATTCCAGTGGAATTGGATTTTGTGCAGATTTAGAATATAATTGTGCACATTTAGAGTACAAGTGTGCATACAACACTTGCTAATATTATAACGTGCAAAACTAAGATACAATTGTGCAGATTTAGAATACAAGTGTGCATACAACAGTTATTAAAAAAGAGTGAAGGAATCTGGCATATCTTATCTCAATCAATTGTGCAAAATTAAGATATAAACATTCATATTGAACACCAACTAGAAGTGCAAGAATAATACTATAAAGTTCAAGAATAATATTATAAAGTGCATAACTAATATTAGTAAGTGCAAGCATAATATTTATGGTTTTCTTTTTTATTCTTGTTCATGAATAAGATTATAAAGTGCAATAATAAAATGATAAAGTGCATAAATAAGATGACAAAATGCATAAATAAGATGATGAAGTGTATGAATAATAGTATGAAGTGCATGAATAAGATTATGAAGTGCACAATTAAGATTATTAAGTGCATAAATAAAATGATAAAATGCAAGAAAAAATCATGAAGTGCATTAATAAGATTATGAAGTGCACAATTAAGATTATTAAGTGCATAAATAAAATGATAATGTACAAGAATAAAATCATGAAGTGCATTAATAAGATTATAAAGTGCATAAATAAAATGATAAAGTGCATTAATAAGATTACAAAGTGCAGAATAAAGATTATGAATTGCACTTTTATTATAAAATAATACAAACTATTAAAATTAAGCAATTTAGCCTATGTAGGAGTCGAACCCACACCTCTACGCATAAGCACATTGCTATACCATTAAGCTAATAGGCTTTTAAAACTTATTAAGTAGGAGAATAGAGATAAGAATGAAATACTTCTACCATATCATATAACCTTCAAAAGTGCAAAAATAATACTATATTAGTGCAATTTTAGAGAACAAGAGTGCAAAAATAAATACGAAACAACATCCTTTTACAAGAACCACATCATCAACATAGTTCCCCGGCCCTGTGCATTCATACTGCACTCACCCTAGCTATTTATCTCTCTTTCTTGTGCAACAAAGCAGCTTACATCCCTACCAACCGCTGAAACTCCTTCAGCAGCTGCAGAAGACCCGCAAACAGCATTAGCTCTCACTCTTAGCGCTAGGGCATCCACACTCGGCTCTCCTAGTGTTGCTATTTCTCTTGAATTACTTATACTGGAAAGTAATCGGCTATTTTCAAACACTTCCAAGTAAAGCAATCACAACTCACAGCTGAAAACATTGCCATGAAAACAGATTCAAGTCATGGAATTGCCTGACATTTTTGCCTAATTTTAGCACGAGCAAGCGAAATTGCAAAGAATAAATCACCTTAAACCCTTAAATAATTGATGATTTAATAAGAAATTGAGGAATTAAGAGGGAGGGAGACAATATTTGCAAAGTGCATTTATAAGATAATATAGTGCATTTTTAAGATAATATAGTGCATAAAACTCTGCTTACCCATGAAAGGCTAGAGCATTTCAAATTATAAAGTGGTTCTAGGAATTCTTAACAATAGATATCAAATCTGTCTAACCGTTTTCTAGGATGTTGTATCTTTACTTGATGTGAGTGCAAGGACAAAATCTTAAGGTAAGAAGTGTTTGATAACATGCTACAAAGCATAGATAACCTGGCAAAATAATGATATTCTTTATAAATGTCAAGAAATGAGGATTGATGTTCAAAAGTGAACACATATTAGTCTTAAATTGCACTCAGGTTCGAAAGAAACATGCAAGAAAGCAATGAAGTTATAACTAGTTTTTCCTTATTACAAATTAATATAGAATAAAATAATCTATTTAACGTTCACAATATAACCAACAGAAAACACAAGCACAAGCAACAAACCTGCACGACAAACACAAAATCAAATGCCAACTTCCTTATCGAGCTTGCTATTGAAATTGTATTTCTACCGGGAGCAACTACCATCAGTGGTTCATTCCTGTGTACACGAGTGTTAGATGTATTATTCATGCACTTTAGTATCTTATTCATGCACTTTCGTATCTTATTCATGCACTTTATTATCTTATTAATGCACTTTACATATTGAGTGCTAGATGTATTATGTATGCACTTTATAATAGTTGGTTAATGTTTTCCAGTGCATGTAGATGGGAATTACCATATCATTTCCCAGAAAAAGAATAGAAAATCACAAAGCAAATATGTACCTTAAGTGTTGAGTCCTTACTTCCACTTAAGAGTACCCTACTAGTATCATACCAACTGCAATAAAATAAATACATTTTTTTTAAAAAAAAGGAGGTTGAGTCTATTTGGATTATGCAGAAGATATGAAATAGGTTAAAATTATAGGCACACTAGGACCTTATCTCATATACATGCCCAACATGGCCTTGAAAAGCAACAACAAACTTTCTTGTAATGCCATTCCACACCTTGACAGACTTGTCAAATGAAGCACTTTCTATCCACTGACCATCAGGAGAAAAGTAAACATGGTTTACAAGCTATTTACAGTTCAGATTAGCTCACTGAATTGCCCTAAAGAACATGAAGAACAAGAAATTTAGTTAACTGAAACCGGCAAAGCATAAAAGGGATAACATGTACTCTTCTAGAGTCCTTGAAGTACAGAAATTTTCAGTTCAGATTAGCTCACTGAATTGCCCTCAAGAACATGAAGAACAAGAAATTTAGTTAACTAAAAGCGACAAAGTATAAAAGGGATAACATGTTCTCTTCTAAAGTCCTTGAAGTACAGAAATTTTCCGTCTTCTGATCAAGTTCATGAGTTACATGCTAAATCCATATCAGCATCGAAGAAGTCTACTATTACAGATTTCATTAGATTTAATCTTCAATTTATGTCTGCAGATTAAAATCTACTGTAAAACAGAAACATTTGCTTGGAATCAGCATAAGCCATCTATTTCAGATTTTGGTAATCTCCAAGAGTTGATTGAAAGGCAGTATTTTGACAAGAACTCAGTTGATTCCATGTGACACAATGAGCCACTTACATCTCTGCTGGTGTTTAAGGTTTGCACAAACTCGCATCAAAACAGAATCGCATAAGAGAAATTAATCACAGAAAGGATCAAATTTGCTCCAAAATCCCCAAATTGAATGATGAAATTGGACCGAATCAAGTGAAGAATCGAATAGGATAGGGGAGGGGGACAGAGAGAGTTACCTGTGAAGTGACATGTCTCTGAGAAGCAAAAGAAGGACTGCGATGGGCGTGATTACAAAAGTACCCATCCTTAGGGTTCAGGACAACCTCCATTGGTCCATCATCGTCATCAACCTTCGATAATCTCCTCCTCCTTCATCGCCTATAATTAGGTGGAAGGCGAGCAGAACAGATCGAATAGAGAGATTGACGAAGATTGGGCCTGATGGACGGAGATTGAACGAGATTGGGAAGAGAAAGGGAGAAGGAAGACAGACCTGCGTCCGGCGGTGGTCGGAGAGCCTGGTGGTGGCGGCCGTCGAAGAGCCTGGTCGGACGAGATCGAAGCCGCAAATCAAATGTTGTTGCCGATACCACCGTCACTGAAGAGCACGAGATCCTAGTCATGGGAGAAGGCAATCCGACCGGCAGCGATTTTGGACGAGTCTCAGGCGGCGAAGAAACGGGGAGAGCGAGATCAGATTAGGAGGAAGTGGAGGTCGAGAACGAGAGAATCAGATTCGATCTTAATTGCTGGGCCGGGCTCGAATTTGTTTTAAAAAATTAGGCCCGTTTTCACTTTAACTAACCTATTTTCACTTTAATCAAATTTTTCATCTTAAGCCCCTTTTTCACTTTAACCTCACCCTATATATATATATATATATATGATGAAGTTGTAGGCTGGAATCAAAAGGGGCTATATATGTGTGTTGCGCAATAGCTAATAGGTGTCCTTGTTGCTTTGTTTCGAATTAATATGATATCTTATATGAGCCTAAACCATTCTGTTGTGGTGGTTCTCAACTTCTCATTTTGAATGATAAACGAATTCAGGGAATTGAATTTGATGAAGGTGGGGCTCAAATAATTGATGTCGGTGATGTTTATTTTGGAATTAAGGTTTTGGTGCACTTGGGAAAATATGTAAATAAGTTACATGCTAGGTTTCGTTGCGTCCGTTTACATTCGTCTCGCTCATCTCTACAAGACTAGAAAGCTTCCAGAGTCCCTGGAACCACGCAGGAAGAGATTGCCGGTGGACTGTCTGACATTGCAACATGTTACGAATCTGTAAACGAGCATGCAAAGATGCATTGAAGCACTTACGCAGAGATGTTGGCCTCATTTGTTTATACATTTCTTGCATATTTGTTTGATGTAAAGGAAAGTAGGAAACAATCACCATGAATGAACTATATATTGATTCCATTTGTGTGATGCTCTTTTACTCTTTTAAAAAAAAGGAAGTAAATTGATAATTGAATTCGTTCACACTGTTGTTTGTGACAGGATTGAAGATGCAATCGTTGATTTAGATTGACCCTCGTTTTGGATTGAATTGAAGTGTCAATAGGAAAGGTTACATTATGTACCCGTGATAGTGTGATACTAAGGGCTCAATGTAAATGATCAAATAAATCAGCTCTGAGCCATATGTTGTGTTGGTGTATCATCAACAAATTTGTTGTGGTTACAACTCATTACACCCTATATTAAACTAATAAAACCATTTCATTATAAAAGTAGCATCAAAGTATTTCGATGTGTTATGATCTCATGTCAATCACTTAAGATAACAAAATTCACCCTATATTAAACTAATAAAACCATTTCATCAATGAATAAAAGTCATCAATAAAAGATTCCATCAATCAAGTTTAATCACATTTTATGCTATTGTGTCATCAATGAATAAAAACTGTAACAAAGCATGTCATCACAAGTGATTGCATCAATGAAGTGTAATCACAAACGTGTCATCAATGAATAAAAGTATAATCGATGAATAAAAGTTGCATCACATTAAACAAAAAAAATGTCATCAAAACCCTACTTTGAACAAATATGGCATCACGGTAAAAAAATATCATCAAAAAAATTGACATAAAAAAGTTTCATCAGTAAAAAAAATAGCATCAATGATCAACGCGACATCACAGTAAACAAAAAAATGTCATCAAGGTTTAAAAAAGTGTCTCCAAACATTTTATTAAAAAAGTGGTATCAAAGTGAAAATAAAATATAATGAAAAAATGGCATCAAAACGGTAAAAAATGGCATCACTCTAAAAAAAATAAAAAAAAATTGGTCAATGTTGACCGATCAACAGTCAAACGGTTGACCATTGACCATTCCACTCTATTTGGATGGGTCTACCGAAAACTAAAATGGAATCACTTTCATGGCAATTTTAGCAATTAAATTAGTTTGGGGTCTAAAAGCATCCCGAACAGCTTATGTAAAATAGAGAAAATAGACAATTTTAGAGAAAATATAGGTTTTTTTAACCCCAAGCAACAGCTTTTGTAAAACCATCTCTGAAATAGAGAAATGAGAGGAAAGAGAAAAAAAATCTCTAAATTTAGAGGAAGACTTAAAATCTGTAAAATTAAATGCATTCACTCCTTCCCATGTCTACCCATTTATTCATTGGTTGTTACATATTGATTTAATTAATTTATTGAAAATTTATTTATTAAATTATGAATTTATGCATTTATTATAGTGTATAATAAATGTATAAATATGTAAAATAGAGAAACTGTTGGAGTTAGAGTATAAAAATTATAGAGATTTTGATATTTTTCTCTCCATAATAGAGAATTTTTAGAGAAGTTGTTGGGCTTGCTCTAAGTACCCAATTAAACATTCAAAAAGGGCTATCTACCAAAATCACCCTAAAAAAAACTACTCCCTCCGTTAATTAAAACATGTGGTTTTAGACATTTGCACATTTTTTAAGAAAGCAAATTAAAGCAAATAAAAATACACTTATATCAATAATTATTACTTTACTTTTTCACTTTATTGAAAATTACAACTAACAAATTTACAAGGGTAATTCTGGAAAGTGAACACCAAAAAATACCTAAAATGACATGTTTTTCTTAACAAGATTTTACTCCTAAAACGACATATTTTTCTTTACTGAGAGAGTATCATATATATTGGATATTAGGATTATATAATTTTATCTCAACTGAAAGAATAAAAATTGTCCTCTTTAACCAAACCATCTCTAGTTTTATCTCAACCACAGGCACTCCTGATGTACCGTTGGCCAGCGGTGTCGCTGCTTGGTGGCGCTTGACTTCGGTTCCTAGTCTATGTTGTCCCTAATGTGTTAGGATTAGGTTTGCTAGGTCGCCCGAAATTGTTTGCTTGTCACTGTCTGATTTGCACCTTTTGTTATTTTCATTGTATGTTTTGACAGTTCCCCGTCTATTAATTTTGTCGGCCTCTCGAGGTGTAAGAAACTTTTAATGTGAGGATAAAGTTAGTAGAGAAAAACTACTACTGAAAAAGCAATAGGAAAAAAATAAATTAGGGGAAAAGTAGTACAGTAGTATACAGAGAAACGTGTATATCCGTTGCATTTTGCACCTCTGGTTTTGAAGGCATCTTAAACTGATTTGACTCCCTTGGTAAAATAAAAAAAAAAGTCGGGTAAAAATGGACGGTTTGCAATGCGAAACATGCAAGGAGGCGGTGACGTGGAAGGGTATGGCACATGGGCGCGGAGGCCGGAGGAGGCTCTTCAAAACCGTCGTCATATACGTGGACGGTGTTTGGTTGCCCTTTCACGGCGGATCCGAGGCGTACGTTCAAATTTTATGACATACTCCGTATATGTTAGTAATTCATTTATTGGTCCATGCCACCTCATAAATTTATTCTATTAGTATTCGATGAATGTTATGTTAGTACGTACATAGTTAGTAGTAGTACTGCATTGTAATTTAGGTACTGTACACAACTGTCCATGCACGTATATACATTATGGTACGTGGTACATGTACATTTCATAAGTTATTTTGGGGCATTATATAATTATACAATGTATAACACATACTTTAGTTGTCGAGATATATGCAACCATTAGAAGTAGATCGATTTGAATTTGCGTATATATTTACGTGTATTCAAGATTTTTATGTGTTTGTTAATGTTGTGGCGTTCGATTTAGTTATACATATGCATTTACATTATGCGTGGAGGTAGAAACTTTTGATCGAGTTATGCGATGATAACGTACGACATATACTGGTTGATAGATTTTGTTTTCAATTATAGCCTACACGACAAATTAGTAAAAAAAAAAAAAACCCTTGATAAACGAAAACTATAAATACACTTGCGTTTAGCCGTTTTTGAGTCGTTACAGGATTATGTTTACCGTTAAAATTACCTGCACGCTAAAACGATATCGTTACTTAACGATAAGTTATAGTTGATCCTACGTATTCGATAGACGACAAAAAAGAGTATGTGTACAAAAATATTATAGAATCATTATAATTGTCGACATTCTATAATTACCCATAACCATCAACAATTCTATGGTTTCTGATCCAATCAAACCTTAAGTAACCATTGTTCGTGTAACATCTACATACTCGATACACGTATTTTTGTCGCATATCGAGTATAAATATATGATTGAATGTATAAGGTGCAACTAGCTGATATATCTTATCTAATAATCAAGGAACAATTTGGAACACTCCAGGAGAAGGGGGAAAATAACATACTCAAAGGTTACATGAACTAATTTGATTAAAGGTACAATATAGTTTTTTTTTTTTTTTACAAAAAATGTATAGCATAGAATATATATATATATATATATATATATATATATATATATACCAATTTCTCTTAACTAATGATCTCTTATTCACTTATTACGTTACAACTAAATTAGGATTTGAATATATAGCATTAATTTATGAACCAGCTAGACTCCCACAAATTCATTGCATTTTTCTCCTGTTATTAATCTATTCCCGCTTCCCGTTGTATATGCCACTGAACGAATTAATGAGATATACGGTTTTTTTTCCTCTCTTTTTGGCAATGAAATATACTACGGTCTACGTACATCATTCGACACACATGGATGAAATTTTGTATAAAACATTATTTTTTATTAGTATATACTCCGCAATAAATATGAAATTGAATTAAAAATTAATATTTTATATAGTATACGGATAGACACACACAGAGGGAGTATAATTTATTTGTTTTATGTAAGTTGGTACATTTTTTAGAGCTGTGAACTTTTAATTAATTGATGCACATTATATATATATATATAACTTTTTTTCCCCAAACTAGTGTACTTAAAACTATTGCATTAAAAAAAGTGCACTTATAACTAGTGCAACAAACTGGTGTTGTCAAATTAATCCTCAAGACAGCTGCTATGCCATTGTCGCTCTAGGACAGAGAACTGTGTATATGCATTCGAAAGAATGCCACTAAATAATGGTTTAGCAGAGCCTAGTCATATCTAAATCATTGGCTATAAAAAAAAACGCTTAATTAATTATGCCAAAAGTGTAACATTTTATCACTAAATTACTGACCATTCTCAACATATCCAGTCATTCTCACATAAACGCTAGCTTATGAAAGTGAAAATTTAATAAAATGGAAGAATCAACGTACTATCTATCTATCTATCTATATATATATATATATATATATATATATATATATATATATATATATATATATATATTCGTACACATAAATCATCATATGTACTACTTGTGATGAGCTGATCAAATGCCATTCATTGAAACGAGAGAGCCAATTCAAACATTACATAGAGAGATCGTTCTCGTCTGCTAGAGATCGAGATCCAACATTACATATATACACACTGGACAAATTAAAATTAATTAACTACGAGATAAAAGCTTCTCGATTCAATCGATTAGGATACGTTTTCCCTTCAATTGGATTCCTCAGGTGGATTTGTACTACTCGATCTGATGAGCTCCACCTTCCTTTCCCTGTAAAATAATCCATCGCAAAATCGACCATATCAATATATAATTAAGCTGCATATATAGTTTAATTTGGCTATATATGTAGGGTTTCAAAACCTTAATTAGATCCGTTAAGGAGGCTCCTTTGCCACTCCAAGTACCGCAACACCGCCACCTTCGATCGGAACGTCTGGTTGTCCGGACTGATGTACAACTGCACAAATCCAAACCACCCAATTATAATTTCTGAATCAAATTAAGCCCCTTTGTTTTTTTGTAAAAATAAAAAATAAAAAATAGATAAAATGAGTTCACCTTGTCAATCAAGCCCTTTGTTTTGCCAGTGGTGCGTTCTCTTTCGTCGTACTTCCAGTCCAAGGGCAGCCAAGCAGGGTGGTCAGGGGCGGCGTTGACCTGCATTACCCCTTTGCCCTTGCTGCTGGCAGAAGGAGCAATGGGGGCGGCCGCCGTCACAGTCACATCGAAAGCGACGTGAGGGGGAGGCTTGTAATTAGGGTTTGGATGGAGTAGAATTGGGAGATTTTGATAGGGAGATGGGGGTTGTTTCTGCCGGAGTTTCTCCCTCCTCAGCCACCTACAGAACTCCGGCTCGATTACGTCTAGATTGTTGTAGACCTTCTGGACCTCTATCTCATACACAATGTCATCCATGGTGAATTGTGGAGTGGAGGCTGAGTTATAAGCTAATTAGGGCTAAAGGAGGGTGCTGCTTTTCTGGGCACTGAAAAACCTACAGCTGGTGCTTACTGTATTTTGAGAGCTGAGGTGAGTGGAGTATCTGTATACCTCTTAATTTATAGGCAACAAAAATTAATGTCTCCTCTCTTTGGATCGGATAAATTCAAATAAAAGGTTTATAGCTTGATAGGAGATTTTTTTTCCTCAGTTAATTAAATTAAGAGTGAAATTAACATTTTAAAAAAAAAAAATAATAATAGAGGTGTTAATTGCCCACTTTGATTTTCTTGAGAGGAAGCTAAAATAGATTTGAAGAAATTAATGGTGATTAAAAAAAAAAAAAAACTTGAAATATTCAAAAAATTTGACCCAACGAAGCAATGCCTTCTCCGACGAAGAACTCTCCGGGGAAGAACTCTCCTGGGAAGAACACACGGGAAAGGTCCAGAAGCCCGGTTCGACGCCAACTTATCCCGCCGGACAAGCCCCCTGATTTGAAAGAACAAGAACAACCCAAGTCCCCGAATGATGTGAATCCTAACGCAATGGAGCAAGCGCCAAAAGCCAATGAAGGGGAGACTGTAATCTTTGGGGTTACCCAATCCGAAACTACCCAAGCGCACCAAGCTGCATTCCCTACCATCCAGGAGGCCAATGCTAAGGGCGCGGCTTCAACCTCATACAAGACGATGCTGGTCCAGGGGCAGGGAGGAGGTTTTGCCTCTACCCATACCAACCCGGTTTACCAGGACGGAGAACCTGAGCCTGATTACAACACGGACGACGACATCACACCAGAAGATGACGACCCGGACTGCCCAATAATAGCTCTGAACAAGGCTGAGAAACTTGATCTACGAAGACCATGGAGGGATACCCTTATCATAAAGCTATTCGATAAGGGTCCGGGCTATATGCAGCTGTTCAGGCGTCTTCAACAGAAGTGGGCGCTCTCAGCTCCGTTCTCTCTCATTGATCTCGGTAACGACTACTTCGTGGTGAGATTCTCGAACCGAGCGGACTATGACCATGTCGTTATGGAGGGGCCATGGATGATCGGGGATAATTACTTGTCAATTAGAAAGTGGATGCCAAGGTTCGATGCCAGTCTCGACAAAATTACGACTCTGACAGTCTGGGTGCGTATCCCGTGCCTACACATCGAGTATTTTGATAAACGGTTCCTGAGGAAGATTGGAAACAAGATAGGTAAGGTGCTTCGAATCGACAACACCACTGCTGCTGCTGAAAGGGGCCAGTTCGCTAGGCTCAGCGTCGAGGTGGACCTTACTAAGCCACTTCTCTCCAAATTCAAATTGGATGGGAAGACCTGGCCGATCCAGTATGAAGGGTTGCGGATGCTCTGCTTCAATTGTGGGAAAGTCGGTCACGCTCGAGATGAATGTGGTTCGTCGGTCACACAAGAGACGAGTCATACAGCCCAACCTCCGCACGCCGATCTGACGAGCCACAAATTCGGGGGATGGATGCAGGCGAAGAAGGTCTCTAGGAGGCGGCCATCACAATCTGCCCCAAAGCAAGGCGGGCCTGATCAACCTTCCGGTGAGCCATTGAAATCTCCGACGACCCCATCCGGTGACGCTACAGTGGTTCCTCAGAACTCCTCAAGCGCGCCAAATCAAGAATTTCAAAATTCTGAATTTCAAAATCCTGTACACCCGGGTGACAGAATCGTAGGCCAACCGTCGAAATTTTCGGTTCTAACCAATGAGGAATCGATGGAAGAGGAGATCCCCACCGAAAATATTGATGCAGCTGAGGATATCTCGGTCAATAAGGAAACTGAAGAGGAGGTTGTTATATCTTCGGAAGGAAATAAAGATTTAGATAACACCAAATATATTGCCCCAAATAATATCCAGGAAAATAAAACCTATCATATCCCAACTAATTCGACCCCCAATCAGACTTCCCATCCACAAAATCCGGGAACCAGCAACCCTCCGCCGCCAAACACCACTCCGCCTACCTCGTTCGCCCCTCCCAACAATCCTCAGAAGCCACAAACAGTCACCACTAAGTCCGCCTCCTCGGCCAAATTCACCAAAAACGCTACCTTTGTCCCTCCAAATTCAACCCAAATCACCCACCCGAGTTCGTCACCAAGACATGAACGACATCGCTCTACCTCCCGCCCCTCAGCCAATGCTACGGGTCAAGGTGGTGCACGTGGACAGTTCAACCAGCTTCCTCATGACCGACCGCCGGACAGTACCGGTACAGGCGAACCTCCCAAGAATCGCAGACACGATGATCGTAGAGTTTCTACCAATGATAACGGAACTCCGCCCGATGCTTTACAGGGTGGGGATCTCCCAAAGAACATATGATGCGCTCGATCGGTTTGAGGAGGCAATCAACGCTTTCCTTACCCAGAGCCCAGATAGCCATCCAACGATTCTTCGCAACGTCAACAGACTAGTTACTGTCATGAATAAGTTGAGCATTTTAGTTTGGAACACGAGGGGGGCGGCGAGCAATAACTTCCGCAACGCCCTCAGAGAGTTAATTCGCATTCACGATCCAAGGGTGATTGCTCTAGTGGAACCACGCATTAGCGGCACAGAAGCTGAGGAGGCCTGCCGACAGATTGGGTTCGATTCTTGGCGACGGGTTGATGCACAAGGATTCTCGGGAGGTATATGGGTTCTTTGGCGAGCTGCTGAGGTGACGATTAACATGATCAGCCTCCGTCCCCAACACATTACGATGAAGGTTAGTCGGGTTGGGGAGGAACCTTGGATCTTCTCGGCTGTTTATGGTGCTCCGGAGCGGGTTAGGAGACTCGACTTGTGGACGTCCCTTGAGGAATTTGCTCTTTCTAATAACAAACCGTGGCTTTTGGCGGGCGATTTCAATGCTGTGCTCCACCCCAACGAGCGTTCGAGTTCATCTGTTGGTTCCAACCGATCGATTCAACGCTTTAAAGAGTTTGTCGACCTCCTTCACCTCATTGACTTGGGGTATGACGGCATACCGTTTACCTATTGGCATGGGAATGACCCCGAAACTCGCTACACAGCTAGACTGGATAGAGGCCTCTGCTCACCCAATTGGAAGTTGAAGTTCCCGAACGCAGTTGTCAAGCACCTCTCGGCGCCTCACTCGGATCACACCCCCTTGCTGATTATGCTTGACGAAGATTCACATCCGCCCGCCAGGCACCGCCCTTTTAGGTTCGTTGCATCATGGATGATGCACGAGGCCTTTAATGATTTCCTTAAAGATCGGTGGAATAGGGAAGCTCCTGCTTGCCCAGCTTTGAATGACTTATCTAAGGAGTTACAGGTGTGGAATAGGGATGTGTATGGTAATATATTTAAAAGAAAAAGGCAGCTTTGGGCCCGTCTGGAGGGAGTTCGAAAGAAACTTGCTACAGGCTTGAATTGGCACTACTTGAATTTAGAAAGAAATCTATGCAGTGAGTTAACTGAGGTTTTGAACCATGAACAGATGCTATGGTTTCAAAAGTCTAGGGAGTCCTTCTTAGTCGATGGGGACCGGAATACCAAGTTCTATCACTTGTCTACGATGGTTAGACGTCGACGGAATAAGATCTCCACGCTGCAGTCAGAGACAGGGGAGTGGATTGTAGACGCCGACACGATCAGAGCTATGATCCTCGATTTCTTCAGGGGTATCTACACGGCAGAACAGAGGCCGACCAGCCAACCCCTACCTCCCCAATCGGGTTTTCCACAGCTGTTAGAGGCTCACCTACACACTTTGGGTGCGCCGTTTCTGCCATCTGAGGTGTGGGAAGCCTTAAAAGGTATGGGGCCTTACAAGGCACCGGGACCGGATGGTTACCCATCGATTTTCTACCAACGGAATTGGGATGTTGTAGGACCTCAAGTATCGGACACAGTGCTGGGCATGTTGAATGATGGCATTTTTCCGGATGCAATTGCTGATGCTCTCCTTGTGATGATCCCGAAAATTCATGTGCCCTCCAAGCCTGCACACTTCAGACCTATTGCTCTTCTTAATTCCATTTTTAAAATGGCAACGAAGTGCATCGTCAATCGAATCAAGCCGCTGTTGGAAAATCTGATTGCACCAACTCAAGCAAGCTTTGTTCCGGGCCGTCAAATCATCGACAACGTTGTAATTGTTCAAG
This sequence comes from Persicaria maculosa, assembly GCA_963922045.1. Taxonomy (NCBI): domain Eukaryota; kingdom Viridiplantae; phylum Streptophyta; class Magnoliopsida; order Caryophyllales; family Polygonaceae; genus Persicaria; species Persicaria maculosa. The sequence continues at coordinate 31,920,671 of OY998262.1, forward strand.
AAGTTCTGCACTCAATGGCGGAAAGAAGGAGGCGCCGATGGATGCTTGTCAAGGTAGACTTGGAGAAGGCCTACGACCGGATCGACTGGTGTTTCTTGAAGGAAACGCTGGGCTTGGCTGGCTTCCCTCACCACCTCATCGATGTCATCATGCGATGTCAAACCATAGGCAAGATGAAGCTGACTTGGAATGGCGATGCAGAAGGAGATATCAATGCTTCTCGTGGCATCCGACAAGGTGACCCGCTATCGCCATATCTGTTTGTCTTATGCATGGAGCGTTTATCCCACATGATTAACGAGGCTGTGGAACATGGTGGGTGGAAGCCGATTAATCTGAATGGTGTTGTGCTGTCACATCTCTTTTTGCCGATGATCTTGTCCTCATGGCGGAAGCTTCGGTGGAGCAAGGGATGATTATTAAAGCTTGCTTAGATAAATTTTGCTCTAGTTCTGGGGGGAAGGTGAATTTCACAAAAAGCTCCATTTTATTCTCAAGGAATGTCCCGGCCAACGTCAAGGGGAGCATGAGTGACGCCCTGGGTATCCCCATCTCCACGGACTTTGGCAACTACCTGGGTGTACCGACGGCGACAGGAAGAATGACGACACACCGCTACCAATTCCTCCTTGATAAAGTGACGTCTAGGCTACAAGGGTGGAAGGCGAAGTCTCTCTCGTTTGCCGGTAGAGTTACTCTCGCCACTTCTGTCCTAACCAGCCTTCCGGTTTACTCTATGCAGTCTAGCATGGTGCCCAGGAGCATCTGCGATGAAATTGATCGCCAAGTTCGGGGGTTTATATGGGGATCATCGGCTGAGGAGAGGAAGCCTCACCTTCTGAATTGGGGAATTGTTACCTCCTCCAAGGCTGATGGTGGGCTCGGGGTTCGCTCAATGCGAGTCTCGAACCAAGCAATTCTCGCCAAACTCAGCTGGCGCCTTTTGAAGCACCCCGACGCCCTCTGGAGCCGTGTTATCCGGGGGAAATATTGCCAGGGAAGAGCCGATGTTGATATGTTCGAAAGAAGGACGTCCGCTTCGAGTACTTGGAAGGGAATCCTACATGGTGCGGAGATCCTCACACCACAGCTTAGGGTGGCCATTGGCAATGGTAATTCCACGCTTTTTTGGATTCACCCATGGCTATCGGAGACTCCGCTTATGGATGTTGCACTGCAGCCGGTCCCTGAGCACATCCTTGGGGCTACTGTCGCTGAAATGACGGAGCAGGGGACTTGGAATTGGTCTATGCTCTCACCGCTCCTAGCACCGGACGTCCTCCAACGCTTACAAGCTATCTATCTCTCGCAGGGGGAAGGTACCAGTGATGAGCTTGTGTGGGGTCTCACTCCCTCCGGAGAGTTCACAACAAGCTCGGCCTCTCGTTTCATCCGACAACACCAGGGGGGAGCGCAATGCTCTGAGGGCTGGCGTCACATCTGGCGAGTACCGGCTCAACAAAGGGCTCGTGCTTTCCTGTATCTAGCGGCCCACGACTGCATCCTTACTAATGTGAATCGAGTTCGACGACATTGCTCGAACTCCAATTCGTGTCCACGATGCTCAGCTGCAGAGACTAGCCTTCACCTGCTCAGAGACTGCCCAGCGGTCCTTGAACAATGGGTCAAGTCTCGACGTTTTGATCCCACCTCCTTCTTTGCCTACCCGACAGTCAAGGAATGGATCTTCGCCAATACAAGGAAGGAGGATGACCAAGCATCTCTGTTCGCATCAATGGTGTGGGCGATTTGGAAGTGTCGTAACAGTTTGGTGTTTGACGGCAAGGATGAGGCAGATGCAATCTGTATTAAGGCAAACCAGGATGCTCACGATTATTGCCGATTAAAGACAGCCCCGACGATGCCCTCTCTATCAGCGCGGAGTAACGCCGAAGGCGGCAGAATCTGGTGTCCACCGCCCGACGGATGGATCAAATTGAATGTCGATGGCGCAGCGAAGGGAAGCCCTGGAGAAGCCGGTGGGGGTGGTATCTTCATTGACCACTCCGGTAAATTCCAGCTAGCTTTCACCTTCTTATGCGGAATCTGCAAGCCCCGCACGGCGGAGCTCTGGGCAGCCTTCCATGGCATCCGGACGGCGAGGACGATGGGTTACCGGAAATTGCTCCTTGAGACAGACTCGAGGGAGGTATGGGAGTTGCTCAATAGTCCGAACAAGAGCCCCTCAGCGGATATCCACCTCGTCTCTCAATGTCGAAGCTGGATCAACCAAGCCGGTTGGGAGATCTCCGTCACTCACATCCGGCGACAGGCCAACCATCTGGCGGACACTCTAGCAAAATCTGCATTTTCTAATTCTGCCCCTTTTAATTTATTTTCGAATATCCCTTCTTGCATTTGTAATGTTTTAGACTCTTCTGTCATTTCAATAAATAACTAGAGGCCCTGCCTCCCCTTGGATCAAAAAAAAAAAAAAAAAGAAATATAAGGTGAGTTAATTAGAGTGCATATATGATGGTTTACTACTGATGAGCATCCTTTAAGTAGGGATGACAATGGGTCGGGTGGTGGGTGGATGATCTACTTCCATCGCCCGACCCACCACCCAAAATCCTTCACCCTACCCGACCCATCACCCACCAAATATTTCTCCCGTCCCGTCCACCCATCACCCACCGGTTGTTCGGGTGGATTGGGTGATAATTCGGGTGAAAAACAACTCGTCAAAATCAACAAAAAAAAATTAATAAAAAAAACACACGTCAAACACTTCGATAAATAAACAACTAGCAAATATAGTTATATTCGATCAAATACGTGTAAACATCCGCAAGTATAATTTAAACTCAATAAACAACTAAACAAACTCAATGAATAATACATATAACTTAATAAACTAACTACTGAATAATCTCATCCCATACATATATAATACTGTAGTAGATTGCTTGGTAAAAATGAGACCTTGCATTCATTTTTCCATCTTAATTATATGAGCCAATAACATTGCATACTTAAAGTTGAAATAAAAATTCCTCAACTAACTTCATGACAATATATTTCAAATACAGTAGGTATATATGTTATTAGAAATTTATTGTGAATTTGGGTTTAGGGTTATATTGGTAATTATATATATAATGTAATTATATAATATAAGTCGGGTGATGGGTCGGGTGACGGGTGAGAAATGTCTTCACCCGAATCCGACCCGTTCCATCACTCGTTCACCCATCACCCATTTAATATCCGCTTTATATCGGATTTTCACCCACTTTTTCGGGTCGGGTGAGACGGATATCCGTCGGGTGCGGGTGAAATTGTCATCCCTACCTTTAAGAATGGGATACTCCGGCCCTCTAATTATTATTACCAAAGGGTTGATTTCTTTCGTTCATAAACTAATTACTAGTATAAAAAAAAACTAATTAATTAATTAATATGCTCATTAATTTGAATTCCTTCTGACTTTTTTTCACTGATTTTAATCTCTTAAATTAATCAGTTAAATGATGTGCTCCTATGGTATTTATACAAATTTGATTAATTAATTACTCTGTACTAATTAAAAATATATACGGTATTCTCTTACAACAAGAAAATTTTATCTCATGAAAAATAAGATGATTTTCTTTGAGTAAATCACTCGTGAGGTTTAGCATTTTTGAAATTTTATTTTGGCGTAGGAGATGTAGTTTTTATATTTGATGAATTGGAGAGGGATGGGGTAATACACTTACATCATTCACAACATTTTTTTTTATTTGGTAAGAATTTGGCTGGTGAAATCTGACCGATTGCATCCTTGCAGATGAGATCAAGTATACCGGCGTTTGTGAATAGCTCGATCATGCTCCCGCAATCTGAATCTTCGGTGCAACCGGCCCACCCCGAACCTGGCTCTGGTATCAGTTTGTTGAGGGAAGTTTTGTTGGGCTCGACCAGCAAGTCCAACATATAAGTCAAACTGGGGCATCATCCCAAAACCAATTGACATTAGACGGAGTAGTCCATCCACTTATATGTTAGGTTCGAATCTTCTCACTTCTGATGTGAGATTCACAAGTGTCCCAACATTGTGAATATCTCATTCACAAAAGTTTGATCTTATACGACTTTAAAAGATTTTCTAATTTTAAAATTTTTAAAATTACTACTCAAATCCTTTTATAATGTTTGAAATTATTTTTAAGAAAAATTCACTATTTATAATGTGTTAGGTCCAAATCTTTTGTCTCTACCCCAATCCTCCTATATATATAAACTTTCCAATGCATTTATCTCTTACAATGCATTGGTGAGACCGATTTTCAACCATTGGATTAAAACCAAATGAATGACTAGAATTAAAAGATAATTTTTGAAAATTTTTTTTAAACACAATGATTTATGGAAAAAGCCTAAATCATATCTTTTCCCAAAATCTCTATCTCTTTCCCCAAATCAAAATAAAATAAAAATCACCGTTTAAAATCTTGTAGTAAAACACATACTAATCTTATTCTCAAATTAAATGGATAATATTCATTTGAATAATATTAAAAAGGATATGTTTTTTTTTCATTTTTTATTTGTTGTTTATACGAATTCGAAAAAGTTGAATTTGTTAATTAGTTGAAAGACGAAAAAGTCTAGGGGGTAAATAATATAAAGGATGAGAGTAGACAAGATGTACCTAAAGTTAGAGATTTATCAATGGGTAATGTTGCTCCAATACCTAACCAAAGGGCCACTACGGTACCAACCAAAAATACGGTTGTGGTGACTGGACGACGAAATGGGTTTTGGAATTTATTCACATTCTCCAAAAAAGGTACTGTTAATAATCCCACATGTACTGAAACCATTAAAAGAACATCCAATAATTTATTGGGTACTGTACGAATATTTGAAATACGGGAAAAAAATACCATTCGGGTAATATTTCCAAGGGAGTTGCAAATGGATCGGTCGTCTCGCCAATCATTGACGGTTCGAGAACGGCTAAGCCTACGTTACATGCAATAGTCCCTAGAATAACGATCGGAAAAATATATAAAAGGTCATTTGGCCATGCAGGCTCCCCGCAATAATTATGACCCATACCTTTAGCCAATTTAGCTCTTAATACAGGATCATTCAAGTCAGGTTTTTTTTGTTATTAGGATAGGTGGATTCTTATAGACTCATCCCCGAAGGAACCGGACGTGAGAATTTTTCATCATCCGGCTCGAGCAAGAATTCAAAGAACCAACAGAAAAAGGGAAATCACACTTGGAAGGGGTGGACAATAAGCTAGAGCAGCGGGTACTGTAGCGAAACTGATTGCAAAAGAGGGGATAAAACGTTAATTTATTCCCACTTTCAAAATTTTCAAATATTCATTTGAATATAAGGTATTATATTCATATGAATATTAAGAAAATATTCAGATGAATATTAAGACAATATTAAGATGAAACGTAAAACGTTAATTTATTCCCACTTTTAAAAATTTTGAATATTCATTTGAATATAAGGTATTATATTCAGATGAATATTAAGAAAATATTCAAACGAAACCTAGAACGTTAATTTATTCTCACTTTTAATTTTTTTTAATATTCATTTGAATATAAGGTATTATATTCAAATGAATATTAATAAAATATTCAAATGAATATTCAAATAATATTAATATGAATATTCACTAAACTTTAGACCAAGCATATTTCTTGTAAATGTATAAAAGGTATTCATTTATTAAAGACAATATTTTTAATTAATGTGTTTAGAAATATTAATTTCCATAAATATATAAATTTTCTATTAATCATAGTCATTCATCAGATTTTAATCCAATGGCTAAAAAAGAGTCTCACAAATGCATTATAAGGAGTGAATGCATGTGAAAGCTCCCCTATATATATATATATATATATATATATATATAAGGAGACATATTTTTAAAGGGGCATTTACTAGGATGGTCATATTTAAGGCCTTTATTAGTAAAAAGTCCGCCAATGGTTCCAAATTAGCAAAATCTCCACCTCTCTTCCCCTGCCCCTTGTGCCCATCTGCCCATCCACGTATGCCCCTTGTGCCCCCCTCTTGTTTCAGCAGTTTTTTATTTCCCGCGCATTAATGAAATCGAAGTTACTGAAACCGGAGTTGCTGAAACCGAAGTTGCCGAAATTAGCTTTTTTTTTTTGCATCAGCACTTCGACACCGGAGTTGCTGAAACCGTGTTACTGAAAACGGATTTGCTTTTTTTTTTTCGCGTCAGCACTTCGACACCATAGTTGTTGATGTCGACGTTGCTGAAACCGAAGTTGATGACCCCGACGTTGCTGAAACCGGAGTTGCTCAATCACTGAATTTTGAAATTTTACTCAATTTTAGCAATTACAACACATAATTTCAGCAGTTTCAGCCAAAAAGGCAACACCAATTTCAGCAATTACGACAATAATTTCAACAATTTGAGAAAAAGGCCACACCAATTTATTCCTTAAATTTAAATGTTATTCCTTAAATTTTAATGTAGTTGCTAACGAGAAATTTAAAGAGCACAAAAATAATTTTCAACTCCATATTGAATTTATTTTCATCAAACAATCGCCAAAAAAACAATTGCTGAAATTGCTGAAATTTAAAGAGCACAAAAACAATTTATTTTCATCACACAATTGCTGAAAGATGAGAATGGAGATGTAAGGTAACTATGAAAGTATTGTACATCAGCATATGCTTATGTTCTTCAGATTACACATCGGCAGACGACTCAAATCTGGCCGCCATACATCCCTATCAATCAAGAAAGCATAGATTCAAACTCAGTTAGGCAACTGCTGAAATGAACCAGTCCCTCGCGTCGATTCAACCCTAGAATTAACCCTAATTTGAAGAAATTGAAGAGAGAGGGGGGCTGAAGATATTACCAGTGCTAATCCTTTCAGAATTCTAGAATTGAATTCCTTCAATTAACAAAGACAAGATCAATTACAGAACGGAAGCCATGAAAACCAACAATCGAGAGCTTTGATTATGTTTGTGTGTAACAGAATCGGTAAACAGAATGTGAGGAAGGGGAAGGCTTATATAGTCGTTGGACATCACGTGAGACACACGTGCCTAGCTAACAACCTTACAAGGAAAACCGGGTTCACTTATGAAATAGAAATAGAACACGATTTACTACACTGTCAGCCCCCCCTCAAACTGGTGATGGATCTGTGAGATGCATTCCTAGTTTGACAAGCAATTCCTTGTGATGAGTAGCCGGCAAAACCTTTGTTAGAACATCAGCAAGTTGATTTTGGGTAGGCAAGTAAGTGAGCTGCAGTAAACCATCCATTACTTTCTCCCTTGTGAAATGGAAATCAATCTCTATATGCTTTGTTCTCTCATGAAAAACTTGGTTCCTTGCAATCTGAATTGTTGATTTGTTGTCATAGTGAAGACTGACTGGCATCAAATCAATCTCCCCAAGTTCTTGTAGCATATTTACAAGCCATGTAATATAGATCAATGATTTGACTGGCATCAAATCATTGATCTATACTTGTCTTTAGAGGAGCTTCTTGAAACTGTGGCTTCTTTCTTTGATTTCCAGGTAATATAGGATTGTCCCCATACAAGACCACATATCCAGTTACTGGTTTCCTTGAAATTGGACATGAAGCCTAGTCAGAATAAGAAAATGCTTGTAGTTTGATGGATGACCCTTTCTCTAATCGAATTCCATAATGAATTGTGCCTTTCACATATCTCAGAAGATGATGTAGTGCATATTGGTGTGTAACATCAGGAGCCTTAAGGAATTGACTTAGAACCTGCACTGAAAATGATATATCTGGACGAATATTTATTAAGTGTAACTCAATTTTCCAACAAGACTTCTATAACTAGTTGGATCATCAATCAATTTACTCATATCAGAATCATGAAGCTTAATTTAAAGGTAAAGGTGTGGCACATGATATTTGATCATCAATGTTTGCTTCTTTGATGATCTTTTGGCAGAACTTCTTTTGAATCAATATTAAGGACTCTTTAGATTGAATTACTTATATGCCTAAGAAGTAATTCAATTTGTCCAAATCCTTAATAGTGAATAAGTCATAGAGATGCTGTTTGAGTCCTATCACTTGGGTTAAATCCGAGCCTATAACAATGATATCATCTACATACACTCCAACAATTGTTAGATGATTATCTTTATGGGAAATGAATAAAGAAGGATCATACTTTGATTGTTTAAAATTGAAATCAATCAAAGTAGTATAGAGTTTAATTGAACCATTGTCTTGAGGTCTGTTTTAAACCATATAATGACTTTTTCAGTAAACAAACCTTATTGTCAGGATTTGACACTCCTTGAGGCATTGTGATACGGGGTTAGCCGTAGGATGGCCCGATCTTCGACAATCAATAAACAAACTCAAGAACGGAAGCAAAGACTCAAGAAAGAACAACGAGGCAGCAAGAACAAGGACTCGATGTGACTCAATGGACTCGATATTGACTAGAAACAAAGAAGACAAGACTCGAAAATTCAGCGATAACAAGACTCGACAAAAGTAATGAAAAAGACCGATAGATTGGGTGATTCAGAATAAGGTAGAACGAAATAAAGACCCCAGGCCTCCTAAGAGGGTAGGAACCAAGTATCAACGACTACAAAGCCCGCCTCTACAACCTTACACAACCAAGCGGACAACTTGGAGGGAGAAGGGGGGGACTTGTGATTACCAGGATCACCAAGCTCTCGCGAGGTTGATGAACACAAAGCAAGATCAAGTACCAATTTGCAATCGATGAGCAACGCTTCGAATCGATTGAATTACGCTTTATGTGTTTCACACAAAAAGAGAACTGTATTCTGAATAATGGAAGACGTACGTTCTACAAGGGTGGCCGGCCAATATAAACCCTAGAAGAAGTTCTTTGGCCGAAAAATAATAATAAAAGTAATAAAAATACTAACTTAAAGGAATTAATAAAATTACCCTAAAAGTTTCCTAAAATAGCTTAAGTAAGAAAGTTGCTAAAATAGGAAATAAAACAAGGTTCAAGACATATGAATTTCGCCTCCAACATGTGATTACGATGGTTCGACGCTCTTGACCCCAATGCATATGTAGGTCTTCAATGTAGGCTCGGGGAGCTGAACCGTGCTTGAGAATAAGGCGTGACTCACGAATAAGAATGAGTCGCGTTGAAGCTTCTTAGCTCGGGCTCGAGTCATTGGTCCGTCTTCTAAGATGATTGGCGTGTCCGAAGGTGTAGAAGATGGTCCCGCATCAACCTCCCCTTCTTGGAAAGGATTCGACCACGAATCCAAGTCCTCGACCACGACTAAGTATGGAATGAGATCCGCGACGTTGAAGGTAGCACTCACGCCATATGTTCCAGGAAGCTCTAGCTTGTAGGCATTGTCACCCACCTTCTGTAGGACCTTGAAAGGTCAATCTCCTCGTGGTGCAAGCTTGCTCTTCCTCTCATTGGGAAACCTCTCCTTCCTCAGGTGCACCCACACGAGATCCCTAGGCTGGAATGTCACAAATCGGCGACCCTTGTTGGCATTGTTGGCGTTGTACTCAGCCTTCCGCATGAGCTACTGACGCGTCCGTTCATGTAACTCCTTGACGAACTCAACATGCTTACCTGTGTCAAAAGACTCATTCTCTCTCATAGGATATGGAGTAAGATCAAAAGGGTTTAGTGGATTAACACCATATACACATTGAAATGGAGTGATTTTAGTTGAGGAATGCAATGTCCTATTGTAAGCAAACTCCACATGAGGTAAGGCTTCTTCCCAAAGCTTCAAATTCTCCCTTAAAATGCCTCTAAGGATAGTGGTTAAGGTTCTATTGGTCATCTCAGTTTGGCCCTCAGTTTGGGGGTGACTAGAGGTAGAGAATAACAATCTAGTTCCCAATTTGTTCCATAAAGTACGCCAAAAATGACTAAGAAACTTAACATCCCTATCACTCACAATGGTCTTAGGTACTCCATGCAACCTAAATACCTCTCTAAAGAACAAGTTAGCGACATTGGTAGCATCATCAGTCATATGACATGCTATGAAGTGAGCCATCTTAGAAAATCTATCCACCACCACAAAGATAGAATCTCTCCCCTTCTTAGTTCGAGGTAACCCAACAATAAAGTCCATAGAAATATCTTCCCAAGGGGCTGAAGGGATCGGCAGAGGTGTATATAAACCATGGGGCATAAGCTTAGACTTGGCCTTTAAACAGTCAATACATCTCTTAAGGCAATGTTCTACATCCCTAAGCATATGTGGCCAATAAAAGTGCGACTTAAGTGTATGATAGGTCTTATCTCTCCCAAAATGACTCATTAAACCTCCACTATGGGCTTCATTCACCAATAATAACCTAAAAGAACACCTAGGGATACACACTTGGTCTTTCCTAAATAAGAATCCATCAAAGATATAAAATTGGTCGGTAGGACCCTTATCTAGGCACTTTCGAAAAACTTCCCCAAAATCAGCATCATTAGCATACAATTCCTTAATGTATACAAAGCCTAAGATTCTAGAATCCAAAGTGGTCAAAAGGACATGTCTCCTAGATAGAGCATCAACAACCACATTGTCTTTCCCTTTCTTATACTTTATAACATAAGGAAATGTTTCTATGAATTCCATCCATCTACCATGCCTCCTATCAAGTTTATCTTGGCTCTTAAAATGTTTTAAAGATTCATGATCAGTCCTAAGTATAAACTATGTAGGCCAAAGGTAATGAGATCATGTCTTAAGGACTCTAAACAATGCATATAGTTCTTTGTCATACGTAGAGTAATTAAGACATGCACCTTTTAACTTCTCAGAAAAGAAGGCGATATGCTTACCTTATTGCATGAGGACTCCGCCTATTCCAACTCCGCTAGCATCACATTCAACCTCGAAAGGTCTAGTGAAATCAGGCAGAGCAAGCAATGGAGCTTGCGTCAACTTCTCCTTAAGCTGCTGAAATGCGTCCTCCTGAGCTGGACCCCACTTGAACTCGCACCTCTTCTTCGTGAGTTCCGTGAGATGGGATGCGATGGAGCTGAAGTCGGGCACAAATCTCCGATAGAAGCTCACCAAGCCTTGGAAACTCTTCACATGGCCGATGTTGGTAGGCGCCGGCCAGTTCTGGATTGCTTTGATCTTCGCGTCGTCGACTCGCGATCCACTTGAGCTCACTACAAAACCCAAAAAAGACACTTGATTATTTCATAATTCACATTTCTTAAGATTGGCATACAAGTGTTCTGATCTAAGTGTAGAAAGTACTTCCCTTAAGTGTGCTTCATGTTCATCAGGTGATTTGCTATAGATAAGAATGTCATCAAAATACACAACAACAAATTTACCTATGAAATTTCGAAGCACATGGTTCATTAATCTCATGAAAGTACTAGGAGCGTTAGTCAAGCCAAAAGGCATAACACCCCCTCATAGAGTCCAAATTTAGTTTTGAAGGCTGTTTTCCATTCATCGCCTTCTTTCATCCTAATCTGATGGGAACCGCTTTTTAAATCAATTTTTGAAAAGATAGAAGAACCATGCAACTCATCTAACATATCATCTAAGCGGGGTATAGGATGACGATATTTCACAGTTATGTTGTTAATGGCCCTACAATCCACGCACATTCTCCAAGAACCATCTTTCTTAGGCACTAACAACACATGCACAACACAAGGACTCAAACTTTCCCTAATGTATCCCTTGTCCTACAGTTCCTGGACTTGGGATTGAACCTCTTGGGTTTCAGTGGGATGCATTCTCTAAGAAGGCCTATTAGGCAAAGAAGCCCCTGGAATGAAATCAATTTGATGCTCAATTCCTCTAACAGGGGGTAGACCTGCATGGTATGTCCTCGGGGAATACATCCTTATACTCTTCAATAAGAGATAGGATGTGAGGAGGGAGGGTAGCTCTAAGATCCCCACTCAATATGTTCAACCTTTTGCATAGGAGCATGAGGGTTGTTTCCCCATCCGCAAACTCGTCTAAAAATGTACTCTTGGAAGCCAAGAATACCTCTCTAGGCCGAGTAGGGGTAGACACATGGCTCGACTGAGCCTCCTTATCTAACTCACCTTTACTTGCCTTCCGCTTCTCAATCTCATCAGCCACATGTGTTGGCGTCATAGGCTTGAGAACTACATTCTTGCCTTGAAAAGTAAAGGAATATCTGTTAGTAAAGCCATCATGCAAGACCTTACGATCAAATTGCCAAGGACGGCCTAATAAAATATGACAGGCTTGCATAGGTACAATATCACATAACACATCATCTTCATAATGTCCTAGTTTGATATGCACTTTCACTTGCCTCTTCACTTTCAAATTACCACAGTCATTCATCCAATGCAATCTATAAGGCCTAGGATGCTGAATAGTAGGAAGTTGTGATTTATCAATCATTTCCTGACTAGCTAAGTTACAACAACTTCCCCCATCAATGATCACATTAACCACCTTACCCTTAACTAAGCATCTAGTATGAAACAGATTCTCACGTTGATTGTCATCACATGCTGCAGGAACAACACTTAAGACTCTCCTAACAATTAATGATTCTCCATGTTCATAAGCAATGCCATCATCATCTTCATCATAAGTAAGCAGGTTAAGGTTACGATCATTATCATTAGCATGCTCTTCATTTTCATCACAAGAACTGTCAGACACATATTCACCCAAGTGATTAATCATGAGAGTTTTCTTATTGAGACAATACTTCATAACATGACCTCTACCCTGACATTTAAAGCACACAGTGTCCCTAGATCTAGTAGTAGAGGGGTTAGGAGTACTCCCTTTGGGGCCAGTAGATACCCCAGACGAATCTCGTCCTGTCCAAGGCGCCTTTGCCTTGTCGGAAGCTTGTTGGGTGGTTCGGCCATCTCCCCTTCCTTGGGACTGGTTCGGCGCGCCGAGAGCTATATCCTCCCTCAGGCCGCCCTTGGGGCTTTTGTGGCCTGCTTTGGCGCCATGGTTGGGGCTGCCCACTAGACATTCTTCCGCCTTGATTCTTGTATCTAGGCCCACGTTCAACTTTAATAGCCAAATGCAATAATTCAGTAGGAGTAGAGTAAGGAAAACAATCAATGTCCTGAGATAAGGCGTAATGCAAAATACGAAGAAACCTAGCATTTGTATCCTCATGATGTTCAACAACATTAGCTCGAGCCATGGTTTCTTGCATAATATTAAAGGTTTCCTCAACAGATTTATTACCTTGTTTAAGGTTTTCTAAGCGTTGTCTAAGCTCTCTAGCATAATGTTGAGGGACAAACCTATTTCTCATTAAAGCCTTCAATTGGTTCCAAGACGCGATAGGCGCATCAAGGGCTCTTCTTCTTTCCTTAATCAAATTATCCCACCAAATAAGAGCAAACACTTGAAATTATAAAGAAGCCAATTGAACCTTTTTAGTTTCAGAAAAATTGTGACAATTCCAGATTTGATCCATTTTTGTCTCCCAGTCTATATATGCATCTGGATCTGTCTTACCATCAAAAGAAGGAATTTTTACCTTGACTTTACCTATGCTGTCCTGATCAGGATCTCTAGGCTCACGATATTGGTAACGTCCTCCTCTGTCATTCCGCCTCGGGCGTTGCTCCCAATAGTCCTCATCTTGGAAGTCATCGTCACGCTTCGAATAGTTGAAGTCCTCCTGCTGGGCTCGGCCTCTCCCTCTTCCTCTACCCTGTCCCTGCGCATTAGCAAACCCATTATTTCGACCATATCTCTCCCTTCGTGGAGAGTCATTCTCATCAAATAAAGGGTTATCTATATTAGGATTAGGAATAGGGTTAGGGTTAGGTTATGGACTTCCCTTTCATCGCGAGGCGGCTCATCACGCCTTGGATTACCTTGACCACCCACGGTGTTGGAACCGGTCGGTCTAGCCTCCACAGTAGTCAATCTCGTAGCCATTGCCGTCATGCTTTCATTTAGTGTAGTCATGCTTGTCGTGAGGTTGTTGAGCAAGGTGAGGATTTCAGGCGATGCGGTCGAAGCGCTATTGCCATTGTTGGCGCTGTTCTCCGGATTAGACATCACAAAGAAAAAGAAACAAGGAACTATGTAAAGGTTAGAAAATATAAACAACCTCACCAAGGGTTTCGCTCACACTCTACTCTCTAATTGGTATGATAAGCTTGTTGGGGCAATCCGCTTTAGGCAAATCAACACTCAAGCAAGGACTTAACAATCAAAAGAAAGTAATCAAGAGAAACAACAAAGAAACAAGCAACCGACAAATCACAACACAAAAGTATCGAGTCGAAAGGAAGGAGTATCGACTCGATATCGACCTGGAAAGCTCGAAATTGACCAAAACAGAACCCAACATACACTGTAATTAACGAGGCTGTAGGGGGTCAGTATGGGGTACTGGAAAACGACGAGGTCGAAATCGACCCTAGAACTCGAAATCGACCAAATGGCAGACACTGCAAGACTCGATATAGGAGAACTGAAACTCGGTTGGGCCTCGACAGACACTCGGTATGGCCTCTGCAGTAGTCGACACACAAAAATAAGAAAAGAAAATAAAGGAAAAGAAAGAAAAATTTGGATTTTTACCTCCTTTTGATTCAAACCCTTAGCAAGGACGTTATAGTTGCATGGTAGGGCTTAAAAAAATTTGTGTTTTGGGAGGTATGTGTTTGAGATTTTCAACTAGGGCTATGGAATTTCACCAAAATTAGTCCTTGAAAGTTCTTGCACTAGATCTCAACAATCTTTTTTTTTAAGCTACTTTTGCCCCTAGTGAATTTTATCCTCCTAGGTCAAAGCTTTGAATGTATTCCTTTTTTCTTTTTTTTTTGAATTTTTTCGGACTCTTTTTTTTTTGGACTAATGCAAGAAACTATCTATGAAATAAAAGGACTCTTGAAAATTTAAACTATGGTGAAAGAAAAATAAAATTTAGGTAGCCCTAATGAAATATATATAGGAAATGGTTTGGCTAATATGGTAAGTATATCTATCTAAGGCCTTTTATAATCTATGATAGATAAAAGTGATTTAATCTATCTAAAATCAAAATTTAATAAGGCAATAAAATAGATAGATCTAGGATAACAAAAGATAAAAGCAACAACAACTAGGTTTAGGGAAAAACCCTTGTTTTTGGCTTGGGGGCTGCCGGCTAGGACAATTCCACTCAATCAAATGTATCAGCTGATCAAGACCAATTTGGCTTCAATATGGCTACTGTGGACACGGCTTATTAGTGTTTAGGCTAAGTGCAACCACAATCATCACAAACAAAGGTTAATGCAATCAATTCAAAAATTCAAGAAGTAAAAACCAAGAACAAAGAAAGACTCTATTTTTATAGGGTTTTGTGTTTAGGGAAACAAAAGACACAACTTTTGATGTCGGAAACCAAAGCTCTGATGCCAATTTGATTCGGGGTTAGCCGTAAGATGGCCCGATCTTCGACAATCAATAAACACACTCAAGAACGGAAGCAAAGACTCAAGAAAGAACAACGAAGCAACAAGAACAAGGACTCGATGTGACTCAATGGACTCGATATTGACTAGAAACAAAGAAGACAAGACTCGAAAATTCAGCAATAACAAGACTCAACAAAAGTAATGAAAAATACCGATAGATTGGGTGATTCGAACTAAGGTAGAACGAGATAAAGACCCCAGGCCTCCTAAGAGGGTAGGAACCAAGTATCAACGACTACAAAGCCCGCCTCTACAACCTTACACAATCAAGCGGATAACTTGGAGGCACAAGGAGGGGACTTGTGATTACCAGGATCACCAAGCTCTCGTGAGGTTGATGAACACAAAGCAAACCAAGCAAGATCAAGTACCAATTTGCAATCGATGAGCAACGATTCGAATCGATTGACTTACGCTCTATGTGTTTCACATAAAAAGAGAACTGTATTCTGAATAATGGAAGACGTACGTTCTACAAGGGTGGCCGGCCAATATAACCCCTAAAAGAAGTTCTTTGGCCGAAAAATAATAATAAAAGTAATAAAAATACTAACTTAAAGGAATTAATAAAATTACCCTAAAAGTTTCCTAAAATAGCTTAAGTAAGAAAGTTGCTAAAATAGGAAATAAAACAAGGTTCAAGACATATGAATTTCGCCTCCAACATTTGATTACGATGGTTCGACGCTCTTGACCACAATGCACATGTAGGTCTTCAATGTAGGCTCGGGGAGCTGAACCGTGCTTGAGAATAAGGCGTGACTCACGAATAAGAATGAGTCGCGTTGAAGCTTCTTTGCTCGGGCTCGAGTCATTGGTCCGTCTCCTAAGATGATTGGCGTGTCCGGAGGTGTCGAAGGTGGTCCCGCATCACATTGTCATATATACTTACTCAAACAAATAACCATGCAAAAAGGCATTATTTACATCTAATTGAAAAATATCCCAACCTTTATTTAAAGCAAGAGATAGAATATATAACTCTTACAGTAGAAATTTTAATCACTGGTGAGAATGTCTCATCATAATCCATACCATACTGTTGGAGTGTTGGGTGTATCCTTTTGCAACTAGTCTTGTCTTAAACCTTTCAACTGATCCATCAGCTTTGAGTTTAATTTTGTAGACCCACTTGCATCCTGTTGCCTTCTTACTTGCAGGTAAATCAGCTAAGATCCAAGTGTGGTTAGAATTTAAAGCGTCTATCTCTTTATTCATATCCTCAACCCATTTTGGGTTCTTAGAAGCTTTAGAATAAGTTTTAGGTTCAACTAAATTAGTTGAGGTTTGAATAAAAGCTGAGTTACACAGATATTGAGAATTTAGAATTGGTAAGAAAGAATCTGTAAAACCAGAGCGTAAAGGAAACAATTCATGATTGGAACCAAAATTACAAATGTAATCTTGAAGATGAGTTGGTTGTTGATATGGGGTTAGCCGTGAGATGGCCCGATCTTCGACAAACAAGCAAGAAACTAAAGAACGGAAGCAAGAACTATCAAGACTCAATAAAGAAAGTAAGAAATCGATCAAGAAAGCCAACATCGACCAAGAACTCAAACAAGACGCAGCAAGAAACAAAGACTCGATAAAGAAAGATGCAAGACTCGATCAAGAACAATAAAGACACGACCGATAAGGACTGGGTCAATCTATATATAATAAGATAAAGACCTCAGGCCTGCTTAGAGGGTAGGAACCAATACCAATGACTATATAACCCGCCTCTACAACCCTACACAACCAAGCGGACAACTTGGAGGCACAAGGAGGGGGCTTGTGGATACTAGGATCACCAAGTCTTGCGAAGTTGATGAAGACAAAGCAAACCAAGCTGAAACGATATCAATTCTATGATCAACGAGCACTGCTCTAGTTAGATCACATGCACTCAAGTGTTTCACACAACTTTGAGAGAACTAATTCTATTCAATATGTTCCAACTGAATTACAAAGGGGTGAATCGACATATATAGGGCGCTAAGAGCTGCTGGGCCGATTCTAATGTTCTAAGAAGATAAAAGAAGATAAAATAACAACTTAAAGGAATTAATAAAATTAACCTCTAAAGTTTCCTAAAATAACTTAAGTAGAAAATTTACTAAAAATAGGGTAATTCGTCTAAAAACAGTGACAGCTCTAATATGGTGATTTTCGACCAATGTAGAGGTTGAATCTGGAAAAACCTTCAACAGCAAAGTTGTAGATCTCTTCGTCCTCGTTCCGACAAGGTATGGCACGCCTCAATCCGATTAATATTGAATCCGTACGACTCAATTTACTGAGACGTCGAAAAGTTGTCAATGTTCTGAACGAATCCAAAACGTCATTTAAACAAAGTATCTTCTCCCATGGTGGAGTCTTCTTCTTCCTCTTGAGAAGGACATCATCCGAAGGTGTCTTGGATGGTCCCGCATCAATCTCCCTTTCTTGAAAAGGATTCGTCCTAGAATCCAAGGCCGCATATGATTCTGCAAATGCATCCACACGAGCTCCTGGATCGAAAACCTCATGCGCATGGAAACTCATCTCAAGACCGATTGATGTAGGGATTGACCACTCCTCGATGGTTTTTGTCTCAGCTTCATCTACAAAATCAGGAAAAGAAATTTTATTAGTGCATAATTCTGATTTCATATTAATGTCATGATGTCCTAATTGAATATGCACTTGAGCTTGGTCATTAATCCCTAAGTTTCCATCCAATGCTAGCAAGTTTTCTTCCTTTTTCAAGGCTGAATTTTCAATTAATTCAAGGCTAGCAATAGTAGAAGAATTTTCACCATCAATGATCAAATTAGAAACTTTGCCTTTCTCTAAGCATTTAGTATGACATAAATCTTCTCTTTGATTATCATCACAAGACACAGGTCGAACATTTAAATAAATCAAAGAATCATCATGCTCATATTCAAGGCAATCATCATGATCATAGGCAAGTAAATTAAGAACTTGATCATTTTTATCAACTTGCTCTACATTTTCAGCAATAAGAGAATTATCTATGCTAGAAGAAACATTAAGTTGAGTAGAAATAGGATGAGTTTCTTCCCTTTCAATTGGTGACACTTCATCTCTAGGTGGGACTCCTTGTACGAACACCCTATTAGAGCCAAAACGCTTAAGCTCTAGTGCCGTCAAGCTTTTATCCAACTTAACCAATTCTTCATTGGTTTTCACCACATTCTCATTTACCTTAGCTAACATCGCCATGAAGGTATTGTACCAATCATTGCCCTGGTTATTAGACATTGCAAATAAAGACAAACACGGAACTATGTCAAGATTAGCAAAATATAAACAACCTCACAATGTGTTTCGCTCACACTCCCTCTCTAATTGGTATGTCACGCTTGCTGGGGCAATCCGCTTTGGGCAAATCAACAACCAAGCAAAAGAACTAAGCAATCAAAGTATGCAATCAAGAGAATGAATGAAACAACAACCAAGAGATCTCGACAAAGGCTGTGGAGAACTCGATGTAAGCAAACAACTCAATTCAAGCAAAACAGATGGGTATTTGCAAGAATTCAACTCAAAACACACCAAGGAGTACTCGACAATGGTGGATAAGTACTCGACACAAGAAATGGTGCACTCGACAGGGGTCTAATGCACTCGACACAACTCTAGAGGCACTCGATCAGCAAGATCAAGTACTAGACAGGTCCAACACAAAGCAAAGAATACTCGACAGTGCTGGACAACAAAGAAAAATAGAAGACACACAAGAGAAAGTAAGGAAATTTACCTCTTTTGATTGAAAACCTTTAAGTTATGATGTTGTAGTTGCAAGGTAGGGTTTCAATTTAGAATTTTGTGGAGGTCATGTGTTTGGGGATATGGCTGTCGATTTAGGGCTAGGGAATCACCAAAAAGGTTAGTCCTTGGAGCTTTCTTGCACTAGATCAACAAACAACTAACAAACACTTCTTTTTTTTTTTTTTTTTGTAATTTTCGAAGTGAATTTTCTTCTTTTTTTTTATAACTAATGCAAGAAAGACACACAATAATGAGGAGGACTCGAAAAATCAAATAGAAAGGTGATAAAAGATAGAATATGCAGCCCTAAAGATAAATAAATAGGTGAGGCTTTTGTTATCTTGGTAAGTGTATCTATCTAAAGCTTTAAAGATAAATGATAGATAAATAGAAATTATATCCACCAAAAATCTGATTTATGATAAAGGCAATAGATAAATGGAATTTAGATAAAAGATAAATCAAAATTCCCAAAGATAGGACAAAGGATAGAAAAGATAACAAACTAGGGTTTGTCTTGTGTGGAGGACACAATTTCGGCCAAGCAAAGGCTATGGGGACACTGAATGCCGCCGGCTAGGAGAGTGAACACAAGGTATGTGCGCACTGATCTGGTCGACTCCACAGTCTTGGCTAGGCTTGTGTTTAGGCTATGCAACCACAAATAATCACAAACTCAAGATTAGTGCAATAATCAATAAAGAATGCAAGAAGTAAATAACCAAACAAAAGACTGACTCTATTTTTGTGTTTTTGTGTTTAGGAAAAGAAAAAGACTCAATCTTGATGTCGGAAACCAAAGCTCTGATGCCAATTTGATACGGGGTTAGCCGTGAGATGGCCCGATCTTCGACAAACAAGCAAGAAACTAAAGAACGGAAGCAAGAACTATCAAGACTCAACAAAGAAAGCAAGAAATCGATCAAGAAAGCCAACATCGACCAAGAACTCAAACAAGACGCAGCAAGAAACAAAGACTCGATAAAGAAAGATGCAAGACTTGATCAAGAACAATAAAGACACGACCGATAAGGACTAAGTCGATCTATATAGAACAAGATAAAGACCCCATGCCTCCTTAGAGGGTAGGAACCAATACCAATGACTAAATAACCCGCCTCTACAACCCTACACAACCAAGTGGACAACTTGGATGCACAAGGAGGGGGCTTGTGGATACTAGGATCACCAAGTCTTGCGAAGTTGATGAACACAAAGTAGACCAAGCTGAAACAATATCAATTCTATGATCAACGAGCACTGCTCTAGTTAGATCACATGCACTCAAGTGTTTCACACAACTTTGAGAGAACTAATTCTATTCAATATGTTCCAACTGAATTACAAAGGGGTGAATCGACATATATAGGGCTCTAAGAGCTGCTGGGCCGATTCTAATGTTCTAAGAAGATAAAATAACAACTTAAAGGAATTAATAAAATTAACCTCTAAAGTTTCCTAAAATAACTTAAGTAGAAAAGTTACTAAAAATAGGGTAATTCGTCTAAAAACAGTGACAGCTCTAAGATGGTGATTTTCGACCAATGTAGAGGTTGAATCTGGAAAAACCTTCAACAGCAAAGTTGTAGATCTCTTCGTCCTCGTTCCGACAAGGTATGGCACGCCTCAATCCGATTAATATTGAATCCGTACGACTCAATTTACTGAGACGTCGAGAAGCTGTCAATGTTCTGAACGAATCCAAAACGTCATTTAAACAAAGTATCTTCTCCCATGGTGGAGTCTTCTTCTTCCTCTTGAGAAGGACATCATCCGAAGGTGTCTTGGATGGTCCCACATCAGTTGTCTTGGAACTCTTGAAGACTTTCTAATCATATGTTGAATGTGCTCCATATCTCTAGAATTGGTATTGTTGTTCAATGACTGTTTGTGAGATGAATCACTCCTAGAGGAAAAATCATTAGAACTGTGATTGTCACTTTTATTAGAATAAGAATCATGAGCAACATTTTCTTCTATAATCTCACTGTCAGGAAAGAATATTGATTCAGGACTGTCTACCATAACATTAGGAAAAGGAATACCCTGATCAAATTCAATCTTATGCAAAGGAAATTGAAGCTCATGAAACTGAACATCGCTAGAAACAAAAATCCTGTGAGATTTTAAATCCAAAACCTTATACCCTTTTTTACCATGATGATATCCCACAAAAATGCAAGTAGAGCTCCTTGAATCAAACTTAGACCTGTTACATTTATTAGTGCTAATAAAACATAGACTTCCAAATGATCTCAACAAACTGTAATCAGGATCTCCGTTGAATAAAATCTCATAAGGTGTTCTGAATTGAATAGAAGAAAGTGGAAACCTGTTGATCAAGTAAGTTGCAATCAAAACACACTCTCCCTAGTATTGAATTGGAAGATTAGATTGAAACAAGAGAGCTAGAGCAGTCTCCAACAAGTGTCTATGTTTCCTTTCTACTACTCCATTCTGTTGTGGTGTATGAGCACAAGTGGTTTGTTGTAACACACCATATTGAGCATAAAACTGTTGAGCCTCATGAATACAAAACTCCATTCCATTATCAGATCTAATGATCTTGACCTTAGCATTAAACTGGTTAGTAACAAATGTAATAAAGGACTGCAATACAGTAAAAGCATTGCTCTTAGTAGCAATCAACTGTATCCATGTAGCTCTATAGAAATCATCAACAATAGTCAAGAAATATTTGAAACCATTATGAGTAGGAACTTTTTAAGGGCCCCATATATCCACATGTAAAAGCTCAAAACATGCCAAAGATTTTATTGTATTATCCGGAAATGCACTCCTGTGCTGTTTAGCTTTAGGACAAATCTTACAAACATGATGTTTCTTAGCTCTTACAAGAGTTTGCAAAAAATTAAAATGAAACAACTGATCAAAAGGCACATGTCCAAGTCTGCAATGCCACAATTATAAAGATACTACATGAGCACTATTACAACTCACAGATTTATCACTATGCATCACAGAAGACAAAATATTATAAGTATCTTTGTCAAGAACATCCACATTACTCCTCAATGATGTGAATACAGTCTCTTTGATACTTCACCAAGAACCTGTGGCTTGTTCATTGAAGGGTCTTTTATCAAACATTGAGAAGAAGTGAACAACATATAGGCATTGAAATCATTTATAAACTTCCTAACAGACAACAAATTATAAGCAAACTCAGAAACATGTAAGACACACTACAAAAAAAAATTAAATTGGCCACGCTAGCTAGCTTCGGCAAGGGTCTTAGCGTGGCAATTGATACCTTTTGCCACCGATGGTAGCTTCGGCAAGGGTTGCCGTGGCAAATTTTGCTATAACTAGATAATATTTGCTACGGCAATGGGTTCGCGTAGCTAAATGTATACTTTTTTTGGTTAAAAAAAAGGAAAATCATTTCTTAAAAAAAGGAATAAGAGAAGCAGATCATTCATCCTTATTCCTTCTGGTCCGCCCGCTCAATCTCTCTCTCCTCTTCATCCTCACGCCTCTCATCTTCATCAGTTCATCCTAGTTCTGTCTCTTCATGCCTCTCATCTTCATCTCTAATTATCTCTGTCTTTCGTTCTCTCTCTTCACGCCTCTCATCTTCACCTCTGATTATCTCTTTGTCTTTCGTTCTCTCTCGTGGGTTTCAGATCTCTCGACGCCAGATCTCAGATCTCGAGATCTCTTGAGGCCGAATCGCTCTGTCATATACAACCTTCTGATGTCGACATCAGGAGCACGACGTCTCGCCGACGCAGCCTCGAATATCACTCAGATCTCGAGATCTCTTCATCTGGACTCTCGTTTCCTCAACCTCGTTCGTCACCGGGATTGAAAGGTATAGTTTCGATTTCTTCAAATTGGGTATTGGGCAATGATTATACTCTAATTTGCCCTCTGTTTGTCATTCGTTTGCTAGCTATTCAAACAGACCTTATATGTTCTTCTTTTCCGTCTTAGATCTGTATATGTATCGGCCGATGATTCTAGTGTATATATGATATCCAGTCTACTGTTTCTAGGGTTTGAGTTCAAGAGTTACAGATCCTCTCTAGGTTTTGAATTGCAATTCCAACCTACGGTTTCTAGGGTTTGAGTTCATAGCAACTGTCTTTTATTTTCTAGAAACCTGTCAAATATGGCTCCGACTGAAACCTTGTCACCATATATGGGTAACTTGACTGCAATAAACAACATGTAAGTTTTAGAAGATTTAGTTTTAGTTGTGTCCAAATGACTAAAAGTATGTTACTTTATGGTGAACTTTCTAGCTTTTACAACAAGCTGGGAAACAAGTTATTTTGGCATGTTTCTTTTGTTGTTACTAGAATGAAAACTTATGGATGTTGATCTGCATTATATTTGTTGTCATCCCTCATTGCTTATCGAGCTTATTCTTTTGTATGTATTTGCTTAGATTCTTATCAATTTATCTCTTAGGTATTGGGGGGCAGACAACTTTGAAGCTTATTCGGGAACATGGCTCTATTGAGAGTATACTTGAGAATATAAACATAGAAAGGTGGGGTCTAAAAAATTGCGATTGTATTTTATATTTATTGATTCATTTCCTTCATTTCAATTTCCTTTATTTTACCTTTGAAGGTCACTTGTGTCTTCTTAAAAAAACATGAACATTTTGTGATGAGCAGCACGTGGGACTGGTGGAAGTGCAAATGACTTAGCAATGAATAATGTTGATTTGTGTTTGGGTCTGGAAATGAAAATGACTTGTTATCTAGTAAAAAACCCATGGCATGGAGTCATTTCAGTGCTGAAGGAGATGTTGAATTCAAGGCTGTTTTATTTGTTCCTCCGAACGTTGTAGGACTTTAATGCTTTGTTGTTGATCTATGTCGTGGTTTGGAAATCAGGAAAGATTTTTGCTATCTTCTGTGATGCCTACTGTCACATTATGGGCATATGAGATCAATCAGTTACCTCTTTACTTTTATGAATTTAATTATCATTTGTTGTTTTAGAGTTAATCTAATCTATAAGAGAATAGCAGGAGTGTGCAGAACATAGATTCATTTTGTTTTTAAGATTAGTTTGATCTATGAGTATAGGCCTATAGCAGTAGTGTACAGAATGTACTTTCAGTTGAATTGCAGGTTTAATCTTTTCTATTGGGTGTAGCAGTAGTGTGCAGGGCTAACTCATCTCTCCTAGGAAGTACTTTCAGTTATCCTAGACTTTAGAGTACCTGGTGTTATGTGTTTGTCCTAGCACATATTTGACTTAATTTATTTGATTAGTTAGTATTCTTTCGAACAATTGTTTGGATTGCTACGAGTTTGACACTTCCACTTGAATTTCTGTTCTGATGTAGGCATTGGAGATCAATGTTCAAATATAATCGTGGTGTTACACAGTTTACTAACCTCCTGGGCAATTTGTCCGGCACTGAAGGATATTGCATGTATGGACTATCTCTCCTTTTGTTCTAGCTTACTCATTCACTGATGTGGGCATTTGTGTAAATTCTGCAAACAACCTTGATGCTTTGATCACCATATGTCTATTATATTTATCTGCTTCATAGAAACTGAAAATGTGCACAATCTATGATGCCTTTTTAGGAAGTAGTCATTTCTGAGAAGCTCATTCTCTTACTGCACCTTTGAAATTTTGTTAAAGAATAGTTGTCATTTCTGAGATATTGCTCATTCCCCGTGATTTTGATTGATCTGATCTCTTTTTAAATTCTAGGAGACATGACTTGGTTCATGAAGGGCCTCATGGACCACCTCCCTTTAAATGTTTGTTTTATGAAATTTGTTGATTAATGGTGAGCATTGGTGATTAATGTTTTTAGTGGGTTGGGATGAATGTTTGTTTGTTTGTTTTATGAAATTTGTTGATTAATGGTGAGCATTGGTGATTAATATTTGATATATCTTTAAATGTTTGAAGTCTCAAGTCCCAAAAGGCCAAGTGAGGAACACGTATCAAAAGGGAGGGCATTGGTGCTTCCCTTTATTTGTAATATTTAATGCATGAAAAAATATATTCTATTCTGTTAAAATATTCATTAATTTCTAGTTTCAGGTGAAAGCTGCGCCAAAAGCTTAGAAAAATAACGAACTTACTATTATAAAATTTCTCTGGTTCAGCTTAGAAACTTATTATGTTGTTTTTACTGCTTTCGACAATGCATGATACAGTTGTACTTATTAGGAGTTGTGTTATTTTTATGTAGAGCTTCTATGCATAATAACAGGAAGATGATTATATTTCTTGAACTTAACACTACCAGAAAAGCGCAATATAGCCTCGAATCTATTGGCAACGAAATACTTCGAGGGTACGTTTGTAGCTATTGCCCTCAAAGATACCCTCGAACAAATATTTCGGGTGTAATTATCATTGAAATAAAAATGAGACTATTTTTCCATACTAAATACTTTCGAATATATATTTGGAGGGCCAATTCGAGGGTAAATTAGGCACGAAAAACAAATCGAGGGTACTTTTTTAAGGCTATGGCAAAGGGATCTTACCAATGAGTTTGATAGATGGTACACTCGAGGCTACTGTCAAGGGTATACAAGATCAAATTTTATTTTGAGGGTAAAAACGTGGGTATAATCACTCAAATTATTTATGAGGCTAATTTTGAGGGTACATTCGATACTAAATGGTTACCATATTTTTTGGTGGCGAACAACATGGCTATATAACTTCAAAATATATTTTCGAGGGTAAATTCGGTGGCGTGTAACCTTGAAAAATTGAATTTCTATTTGAGGGCCATTTCGAGGGTAAAATTATTTGTCATTTTTAATGCGCGCATTCAATAGCCCCAACTACTTACTTCACTTTATCAACCAACCACAACAAAAAATCCGAACCCTTTACACTCTTTCCTCTTCATACAATGTTCTTTCTCCCATTCTTCCACAAATTACAGATCCCAATCTCATATTTCTTGTTTTGATCAAGAGCTTTGTAGTTTTCAATCTTCGTTTCCGGTATGTATTATCATTTTGTTAATTATTTTGTTATTTTCATAAAGTTATATATTATGAAATGAGAAAAATGTATTTTTGTTTGAAACCCCTCCAAAGATAGATATAAAATGTAGTTTGATTACCCTTGTAAATATAGTACGATTATTGATTACTCTCGTTAGTAGCCTCGAGTTCTTATTTTGGAGGGTAAATGTAGTGTGATTATTGATTAGCCTTGTTAATACCCTCTAGTTCTTATTTTCGAGGGCATATGTGTGATTATTTATTACCCTCAGGAATACCCTCGAGTTCTTATTTTCGAGGGTACAATAGTTTCATTACCCTCGTTAATGCCCTCAAGTTCGTATTTTGAGGTTATATGCGATGCTAAATGGCCCCTAATTGTTCTTTCCACCTTCTTTCTTCGATTGCATGGAGCATGTCATTGTGCATTTTAGCATATGAGGCTAAATTGGCAGGTCCTGTCCATTATCGGTGGATGTATCCGTTTGAAAGATCCTTGTTCAAGTTGAAAGAGAAATTGAGGAATTCAAATATGACAAATGTAGAGGGAAGCATAGTAGAGGAATATAAGCGAGAGGAGACGGCGAATTTCACCAAGCATTATCCAGATCCTCAAGATCCATACAAGAGAAAGAGGCCAATCAGGAACAAAGATGATAGAATTGATGATGACTATCCTCAAATTTCGATATTTAATCATCCAGGTTACCCAAGTGGTAAGGAAAGTATTTTATGGATGAATGACGAGAAAGAGTTGCATGTGTCACATACATACATCTTGCTTAATTGTCCAGAGGTTGAATCATATGTCAAGTAAGTCTATAAATACAAAAAGATGCGCATTCATATGATTTTGAACTTAAATTGAGTATTTATATACAAGTTCATATGCGTGCAGGCTATTTATAGAAGAATGTGGTGCAGATGCTCTTTCAAAACATTTTCTACAATGGTTTAAAGATTATGTAAGTACTCATATGTCTTTATACCCCAATATGATGTGATATTTTTCCAATAATTTTTATAAAATGAAATAAAGATAGTTTTATATACATGCTACATTTGATTAATTTGTAGGTTTTCAAAGCACCCCAACATACTATTGATCCTCTCATACTTAGTCTAGCTTATGGACCAAGTAGGAAGGTGCTGTCATGGCTTGCATACTACATAAATGGTTACAAATATGAAACCTTAGAACATGGTAAAGATAAAGTAACCATGAATAGTGGTGTGTGTGTGTGTACAAGCTTCAGTTGGTGAAACACAATCAGATTTCTTCGGGATGATTGAAGAAATTTTGGGATTTGAGTTCACCGGTTTTCCCTGCAAGAAGATTGTGTTATTCAAGTGTTTATGGTATGACCATAGTATTCGAGGGACAAACATCCATGCACAATACCGATTGCAAGAGATTAATGTGAGAAGACGGTACACCAATTATGAGCCTTTTGTTCTAGTCCAACCATGCATTCAAGTGTACTATGCAAGTTATCCTGGGGCAAGTCGTAGTCGTGCAGATTGGAGAGCTGTGTGCAAGATAAAGCCTCAACGCAGAGTAGAAGAGAGATGGACAATGAAGAAAATTCCCGATGAGCCGTTGCAACAAGATGGCATTGAGGTCATCGGGGAACAATTTGTAGGTGCAACTGTTGATCAGTTACCGACAAATCTATCAGTTTCAAGTGAACTAGATGAAGGAGCATATAGTGAAGATAGTGATAATGATAATTTTGAGATCGAAAATGAGAATGAAGAAGAAGATTTTCCTTCCGAGTCTGATACAGAAGTAGAGTACGTGGAAGACGATCATGTAGTTGAAGATGATGATGATACATCCGACTAGAGTAAGTCAATTTATTTATTCCTGAAATTTATTTTGATTAAAATTTATTTCTTAAATTTATCTCTTAAATTAAAATGAGCGGGACACCAAAATTTCAATCAATGTAATTTCCCGGTTTATGAAAATTTAGGAGGTAAAATGTGTGCGTTTTTTTTTAGAAGTAGGCGGTGGTATAAAAGGAACCGTTCACTTTTTCTAACCCTAGATCTGTTCACTCCACTCCAGCTCTCCTTGTTCTCGCCTGAGAGGCGGCTCTCGCTTCTCACTTCGATCTCGCTTCTCAGATGGCTTGAAGACAGGTCCCTCGCCGCTGTTCCTTCCGCTTCCCTCAGCTGCTCCCTCCGACCTCTCAGCCGCTTCCCTCCGCTGCTCCCTAGTCTCGCCGTTAGTCTCAGCCGCTTCCACCATGGTAAGTAATCCTAATTTCCCTTTTCTTGTTGTTCAATTAATACAGAACTTGGAAATTAAGCCTTTGATTAAGGTCGAATAGAAAGATGTTGATCATGGAGTGAATGTATGGTCATGTTAATGTGAAAGCAACGATATTAACAAGAAAAAGGAAAATCGGGAGTCATCAAATACATTCGACGAAGCATTGGGCAGAATGCCAGCATCCTTCAAGAAATTTGCCTGAAAAGCTCCCAGTCCCTTCTTAACAAGCTTTCTAATTTGCGTGTTTTGAGATCAAGACGAAGAAAAACCGGGAGTCATCAAATTAGTTATCAGGCTTCCGGCTTTCACATTATACCTTAATTTCTTTTCCATGGTGGCTGAGCTTTTCTTATTTTTACTTGAGTTCTCTTCTAGTTTTAAGAATATTTTCTCCTATGATATTGATAGTTAAATGTTGCCTTCATCTATTTTGCATCAGTGGTTTTTAGTGTTTCTACTGCATTAGTATATTTTTTTTAAAACATACTCTCTTTTCTCACTGTGCCAGGTCCGTTTCATGAAGTGAGGAGAAGACGAGACAAGAAGAAAGAAGTAAGATCACCTGAGTCTTTTTATTCTGATGTTTTGTTTGAGGATGAACTGAGTGATTAGTTGTTACATTTTATTGCTTGTTAATTTAAAACAAATAATTGTCTGTATGTCTTTCTCGAGTTCATGGTTTTAAACCTTTGATTGATTATTTGTTGCCGATGCAAACAACTTGTTTATGCTTTGCTGAATTTATGCTTTGCTGAATTTTTGAACATGTTTGTTGCTAGTGCTGAATTGCCTATTTGTTGTTGAATATATAGGAGAAATATGAAAATCTAGCTGCTACTCGGCCACTAACTGATCCGATTTCAGAAGATGGTGTTGAATGTGAATATCAAGAGAGAGAAATTTAGAAGCAATTGTGGAGTGAAGCGTGTGGTGGACCTAGTCATGGGAGAATATATGGATTAGGGGAAGAGGATAGAGCGCTTATTCGCACTGGCAAGGTGAGTGCTCCCTCCATCCAAGGCCAATCTTCGCAAGCTCGTGATGAAAATCGTGAGCAAGCCTATCGAGACGAGGTAAAAGAGCTACGGAGTACTATTGCCGATCTTGTGAAGAATCAACAAGAATTTCAATCCACCATTATTCATCTACTTCAAGAAGGTCAAGTTCCACCATCTACTTCCAACTCTTAGTTCTTGTAGGTAGGTAGTATGTGCAAGTTTGTGCAAAACTCTAACCAGTAAACTAATTCATGTGCAAATATTTTGGGATCGATTTGCACCTTTTGTTTAGGGAGTTGGTGGGAATATATATGTTGGTTGGGATTATGATAGGTCATTTTAGATAGTTGAGTTTGACTTATGAGATTGTGGATAATTATAACCACATGGAGTTACTGTTGGCTGTTGGCCATTGGAGTTACTGTTGGCCATTTAAACTAGCATTTTGTGATGGCTTTATTATGAAATTTAGGATTTTTTATAATATATCTTGTTTATGTTTGTTAATTATTGTCATTTAAAGCAAAATGCTCATTTCATACAGCCTCAAATTTAAGAACAAAAAGAATTCGATGCAAGTAAATTTAACCTTGAATTTGGTCAAAAAAATTTAAAGATTAAATAAATTTAACCTCAAATTTAGGAAGAAAATTGCTAAACGTAACCTCCGAAAATTTTAATGAAATAGGCCGTTTCAATTTGTTGCACCACCCTTTAGCATCGTTACTACCCTTAAAAAAACGGTAGCTAAATTGGATGCTATTTTACCCTCAAACCTACCCTTATTTTATTTAGAAGCTATATATCGATACTACTTAGCCTCAAAAGCTATAACCTCGAAAATACACACAAATTCTAGTTCAAGGCAATTTGAAGGCTAAATAGCATTAAATTTAGTTTCGAAATAGTTCAAGGCTAATAGTCTAGAAATTATCCTTCAACGTATTTTGGGGCTATTTTACCCTCGAAGCAATATTTTCGAGGCTAAAGTTCATGGCCGCATTTAACCTCGCTCTTCTAGCCCTCAAGTTCTATTTCGAGGGCGAATCTGATGGTAGTTTCGAGGGTAGCATATTTTCGAGGCTATATCCGAGGTTGTATTCGTTGTGAAATTCGAGAGTACAGACGCGTTTTCTGGTAGTGTAACTTCTTGAAAGTTAATTTTCTCTTTTGTGAGTTAGCTTGATTGTCTCAAGTAATCTTTATTATTGGAGAACTATAGATGCAAATCCTCAGAGGTTCATCTAAAGGCTCATAGATTTAACTGAAATGCTTGCTTGTTCAGTTGTGATGATAAATTTCATTAACTTAACTATATCATTACTCCTATGGCTGCCCATTCAAGTTTTCAGCACTGACAACACCATCTCGCCACCTCATATCTGTTGATCTTGCCAAATTAAAACTTTCAGTTCTTTTGTAACTCAATTTGCAGCTGGTGTTGTCCAACTTGATGCAAATTTTATTATAGATGTAAATTGTGTGTATTATTTTATTTTTTTTAAAAAAAATAATGGACTTTTTAGCCCGGGTCTGAATAATCCGGGCTAAAAAGCAGGTTTTTTTTTATTTTCCACCCCACACTTTAGCTACGGCTATTTGTCGTGGCTAATTTTTTGCGACGGCTATTTGCCGAAGCTACCAAATTTTGCCACGGCCCAATTCGCCACGCCCCCATTTGCCGTCGCAGAGCCGAAGCTAGGTGTCTTTTGCCACCACAAAAGGGTCTTTTGCCACGGTTTTTTGCCGAAGCTAATTTTTTTTTTGTAGTGACATCATGCAACACAATCTGGTTTTGTAGAATTATAGAACCAACATGACAAATCTTTTATTGTTGTCCATTTGGTACAATGATATAGCTGGGTAAATTGAACTGTTGATATGATTGAAACATAGACAAATTAGGACAAATATGATGAGTTGCACCACTATCTATTACCCAACTATGATCATTACCAAATGTACTAAAGCAAAACTTTGTACCTACCACCATATTAGCATCTTCACCAGAACTTTGCTTGCTTAAGAAAGCCAATATCTGCTCATATTGCCTTAGTCAATGAATGAGTTGAATCTTGATCACTGCCCTCAACTGTGACATTAGACGCAAACCTCTTTGATTTCTCTCCCTTGAAATTAGGAGGATACCCATGCAACTTAAAGCACCCGCTAATAGAATGGCTGAAACCTTACAGTGCTCACAAAAATAATTCCCTTTTCCTTTGTTACCATTCTGTGAAGCCCCCTGATTCCCATTTTGATTGACATTCTGATTACCAGTTTGATTGTTGCATCTCTGACTATTAAACTTTCCATACTGAGAACCATTTGAGGACTGATTCCCCATTCTCTGAAATGCATAGAAAGCAGCAGTATTATCATTGATTGAACTAGAATTGCTCAACCCCCTTTGACTCTCCTCATCAAGAAGCATCCTATACACATCCGCGATATTGGGGATTGGTTTCATCAACAATATACTAGTTCTAACTCCATTATATGCATCAGGCAATCCAACCAAAAAATGGGATAACTTGCTGATTAGCAAAAGATCTAGACATCAAATTCGCAGAACCACAAGCATTACACACAGGCGATTCCACAAGATCCATATACTCATCCCACGATTTCTTGAATCTTGAAAATATGAAGTAAATGAAGAATCGTTTAACGAAATATTGAACATCTTGAAAAATATTCAAGTACTATTTGGAGATCCAAATCGCATTCTCAATTCGTCCCAAATCTCTTTGGCTGTTCGAAAATACAACAAGGTTTCAGCAATCTCTTTCTCCACCGAATGCAAAATCCACGCGATAACCATGCCATTGCACCTCTTCCACTGAGCAAACCTCGACGATGTCTCAATCGGAATCTGGAAACTCCCATCGATGAGAGCGATCTTGTTCTTGGCAACCAAGGACACCTCCACGTACTGCGCGCCTCCAATGTTTGTAATTAGTTTCGTTTAGCAGCTGCGTTGACAGATTGTAGCTGGGATGATCAGAGTGATGCAAGAGTAGAATATCACTTGTATCAATTGGATTCGCATCTTGTCCAACCATGGTAGGTCAAGATTTCTCTAGAGAAAAAAAACACGAAAAAAACAGAATCGCAGAATCAATCACTCAACGAGCCTCGCAAGCTCTGATACCATTTCAGAATTCTAGAATTGAATTCCTTCAATTAACAAAGACAAGATCAATTACAGAACGGAAGCCATGAAAACCAACAATCGAGAGCTTTGATTATGTTTGTGTGTAACAGAATCGGTGAACAAAATGTGAGGAAGGGGAAGACTTATATAGCCATTGGACATCACGTGAGACACACATGCCTAGCTAACAACCTTACAAGCAAAACTGGGTTCACTTATGGAACAAAAATAGAACCCGGTTTACTACACTGTCAAATCATCAGCAACTGTAAAGGAGGAACAAGTAAAGAATCAAGCCAAAATCGGATCTGATGGCGCCGATTCCAATCAGAGGCAAGGGTGATTCTGTGTTCGCAAGAGGGGGCTTGAGAGCTTCAATCGTTGCCCTCGGAGAGCGCCTCTGCCTCCGCCACTGCCAACACCACCACCACCATCACCACACATTGTTCTATGTATCTGTCCATCCATCTCTCTTCCTCTTGCTCCGACCTCTCGAGCGCCACCAGAGGAGGCAATTTGGCAGTTGTCGACCTCTCGAGCCCTTCTTCCCCGCCCACATCTTCGCTGCATCTGCCTCCCTTCCTCTGCCCGACCTCCGCCAGAGAGAGATCGAAGAGGTCGCTGCCTTGTTCCTTCGAGGACCAGAGAGAACGAGAAGAGGTCGATGTTCCCGGTCTCTTCGATGGAGGGGGGGGGGGGGGGGGCAACGCGTGATTAAAAAAAAGTGGAATTTAACCTAATTTGGATACATACGTGGACAGTTGCCTAATTTGGACCCAAAAAAAGGCATGTTTGAGTTTGACAAATTAATTCTGTTTTAAAAGAGTGAGTCTATAGGCAAGATATCAAAACGTTTATTGACAAGATGAGGAATTTAGATCAATTGCATTCAAATTCTTTTCAATTTTTGAAAATATTTACGAATCGAGCCGACAGTAAAAATGAAAAACCCTAGCGCATTCATCCAAATACTCAATCCTCAATATGTTCAATAATTATTATCAAAATCCTCGATTCAATCCTAAAAATATGTAGATGTACCCCTACGCGATGAATTTCAAATAACCGGCCTTCAAAGCTTCTTCTTCCTCTCCTTTTTCTGTATGAAAATTCAGATATCAGATGAAGAACAAGAAGTGAAGATGATGCACATGATATATTATGGGGCACAAAAGTGACCCTCCTCTTCAACTTCTGGTTGACATATTCCATGGTTGATTACTCCTTTAATCTCCTCGCTTGCCTCCTCTTCTACGCCTTCTACCTACCAGTACCTCGAATCCTATCACCTCCAATTCCAATCGATCTCCGCTTCTTCTCCGTCCTCCGCAAACGGCGAAGATCCGACGATCCGAGTGCCACTTCAACTCCGCGCTCGTCGACGGTGCTGGATCCAAATCCCTATGGCTGTGGAAGGCGACCGGAGCCTTGATCTTCAGCGTCAATTATGCCCTCGGATATATGTCGATGCTTGCAGCGATGTCGTTTAATGGCGGAGTCTTTATTGCAGTGATTGTTGGATTGTCGATTGGATATTTGTTTTTTAGGTCTACTCCTTCTCAAGTTGAATTTGATGCTGTTATAACGAGAATGATAAAGCGAAGAACAACACAGAGATTTACGTGGTTCAGCAACGGTGTGTTGCCTACGTCCACGGGCAGAGAACCAGTTTTCTTATTAGGGGAAGCGAAACAGATTAGGTTACAAGGGGTCGGCGTTCCATGAGTATATGAAGAGACTCATGGAACCCTAAACAGACAATGGACTGAAAGCCCAAAATAGACAGACGATAGGCCCGTTTACAATAAACATCGCATACCGTAAAGGTGGGGGGCTCCGCCCCCCGGACCCCCCGATGCGTCGCCGGTCAACAGTCGTTCAAGACACATTAACAAATCTCCACCTTGACTTGAATCCTCTCATAAACAGATGCACCTATGACAAGTGCTCAGACGTTCTCTGCCTCAGATTGGTCCTTGACGAAGGACCTAGACTGCCCCGCAGGGCAACTCAACAGCTGGTGATATTAAGCAAGTCCAAACAATGTTGGAACTTGCTCTCTGGAACTGGCTTAGTGAACATATCAGCGGGATTATCAGTAGTTCCCACCTTCTTCACCCTGATTCTCTTCTCATTCCTCAGAAAATGGTACCTGATCTTGATGTAGGCCTAGATCATTGACCAAGCCTTTAAGCTAGATTTCCTCCTTAGCAGCTTCTGTCAACGCCATGTACTCTGCCTCTGTGGTAGACAAAGTGACTGTAGGTTGTAGAGTTGCTTTCCAACTCACCACAGAACTCCCAAGAGTGAAAACATAGCCAGTCATCGATCTCCTACTGTCCACATCGCCGGCATAATCAGAGTCTGAAAACCCAGCAACTAAGCACTCTATATCATTCCCATAGCACAGACCAACATCAGTAGTGCCTCTGAGATATCTGAAGATCCTCTTCACAGCTTGCCAGTGTTCCTTCCCAGGCTGAACCATAAAGCGGCTTACCACACTAACAGCAAATGCTAGATCTGGTCGAGTGCAGACCATAGCATACATCAGACTCCCCACTGCGCTGGCATAAGGGACCTTAGACATGTACTCCTTCTCCTCCTCAGTCTGAAGTGTGTACATTCCCAGCTTGTTGTTAGACGCCATTGGAGTATCTATAGACTTAGCCAAAGACATTCCAAACCTGCTCAATATCTTCTTGATGTACCCTTCTTGAGATAAGAAGAGTTTTCTCTGCTTCCTGTCTCTATAGATCTCTACTCCCAGAATCTTTCGAGCAGCACCCAGATCTTTCATATCAAACTCTGCACTGAGACATTCCTTCAGCTTCTGGATATCTAACTTGTTCTGAGCAGCAATCAACATATCATCCACGTACAACACCAGATAAATATGTGAACCATCATCCAGACTGTTGTGGTAAACACAGCAATCATATGGACTCCTGTTGTATCCCAGCTGCACCATATAGCTATCAAATCGCTTATACCACTGCCTTGGTGACTGTTTCAGCCCATACAAAGACTTCTTCAGTCTGCAAACAAGGTTCTCTTTTCCAGGAACCTGAAAACCATCCGGCTGAGGCATGTATATTTCCTACTCCAACTCTCCATGTAGGAAAGCTGTCTTCACATCTAGTTGCTCAAGCTCCAAATCCTGATGTGCAACCATTGCTAGTAGTGACTAAACCAATGCTAAAAACATCTGTCAAAACATAAAGAGTACCAAACAATTAAATAAAAAACAAACAAGAAACTCAAATTATTATAATCCGCGGACAAAGGTCCAAAAAACCATTCAAATGTGATCATCCGCGGATGAAAAAGAACAGAAATGTGGCAACCATGCCCACTTCCCACGAGTACAACACGTGTTAAAAGTTGAGCACCACGTGGCGCAACATGCAAGAGAATCAAGGATCTATAAATAGGGAAAAGCTTCATAGGCGGAAAGGGAGGACTTTTTGGAAAGAGGAAAAAGGAGAGAGAGCGGAACTAGACATAGTGAACCCAGAAGAAAGAAGATCGAGAAGCAATCATACACGTAGGAAGAAATCTGATAAATTGAAAAGAATCTACATCGGTCACAATGTCAAACTCCGCGGATGAAAACCCTGTCCGCTTTTAATGTAAAATTCCATTAAGGATTGTCGTTAATAAATCTCAAGACATTCAACGACGACAGGTAAGACGAGTCAAGTTTCCAAATTGTCTGGGAAAAACTCGACAAGGGAACCGTCCTTCGTAGTTAAAGTCAATTAGTATAACTTCCCGCGGCACAGGTTGGGCCGCGTCGATGTTTTCGACGCAGGTCAGGTAAGTCCGTCGTGAAGGTCGGTCATTTCATTAGGTAGGTTCCCGGGCCCCACTAAAAATGGTGGTCTTTATGTATCGGGGCTTTTTCACTGGCGCCGTCTGTGGGAACCCCCTCACACTAAGGGGTTTCCTTTTTTAATTGATTAAAATCTATAAATGCAAGTTTTCAGATATCTAACATTGAATTTCTTACGACAGGCAGATTCACAATAACGTGAAGATGGGTGATAGCCAGAACAATCAGACTCAAAACATGAGTCAAGGGGTTTACCAGGATCAAGAAGCCTCTAGCATGTATGTCCCGCTGACACCACTAACAAATCCTAGAGCTGAAATGGGAGAACAGAACCTTGAAACTCCACTTCAGCCCTATGGTAATCAGTATGGACTAGACAGAGGATTCGTCCCATAAAACTTCTGGTATTATGAAGCGCGACATGAACAGCCAAACCCTTTTCAACAGGAGCAGGCTCAGTACTTTTACTATGATCAATGGGGGCAAAATCCGCGTCAGCCAGGAAACTATAGACCAGAAGGACAGTATGGGAATTTTGATCGACGTAACACTGCTTATGATAATCCCAGTAACTGGAACTATGGTTTTCAGAACCAAGAAATACCACACCAGACGTGGCAAAATGATCACTATTACAGAGAAAATAAACATCGACGCGGAGATAAGTCGACAGATGTTTCCACCTCTACAAAATCTGACTCTGTAGAGAAAAGAAACGAGAATCCATCAGCCGGTTTCCCATCAGTGTTTACTCAAGAAATTTGCTCTGCGACAGTACCAAAGCGGTGGAGAGATGTGAACCTCATGAAGTATGATGGAACAACTGATCCTGAAGATCATCTCTGTCATTTTGCTACTGCAATGGGGATAAACGAGTATAATGATGCCATGTTGTGCAGAACGTTCCCTTCAACCTTAACGAAGATCGCGCTAACTTGGTTCACTAACCTTCCCAGGGGGTCTGTGACCAATTTTGCCCAGATGTCCCACATCTTCACTTCTCACTTCGGGAGTGCGCGGTCAAGAAAAAAGACTATGCTCGACTTGAATTCCATTAGGCAAGGAGCTGGGGAATCCTTGGGGCATTTTTTCACTCGATTCACCAGTATGGTAGTCCAAATCCCTAACTTCAATCACGAATCGGCTATTATCATACTTATGGGCAATCTAGCTGAAGGAGATTTCAAGACATATTTGTTTCGAAAGAA
This sequence comes from Persicaria maculosa, assembly GCA_963922045.1. NCBI lineage: Eukaryota > Viridiplantae > Streptophyta > Magnoliopsida > Caryophyllales > Polygonaceae > Persicaria > Persicaria maculosa. The sequence goes on from OY998262.1 coordinate 31,958,315, forward strand.
GCCCACAAGTTATGATGACTTAAGAGAGCGGGTCTCTAGACAGATTGAAGCAGAAGAAGCAGCCGCGTCCAGCTCCAAGGCGAATACTGGAAATTCAAGTCCTTTCGGGAAATTGATAGGAAAATTCAGGAAAGAAAAAGCCAAGCCTCCTAGGCATCGTTCAGAGGCAATAGATTTTCGTCCCCACCGTGATGAAGTGCATATGAACTTAGAAAGGGGTCAAGGATCTCGTCGTAGGGAAAATCATCCGCGTTCTCATCATCCACGAGAGAATCAACACGGAAATCACGGTATGAGATCTCCACCTAGGAGGGAGAACTGACCCGATCACAGACCTCGATGGGAGGACCGAGATCCTAGGTTTGACGAATCTCGGAATCCACAAGAACGATTTTATAGGCAACAAGATCCGCGCAGGGATCACCCATTCCACAACCGGGGAAGGGGGAGAGGAAGAAGAGGACGCGGAGGAAGGTACAACTACACGCCCGCAGCACAGAGATCCGTCAATCAAAGAGAAGCTCAAAAGACAGAAGCAGGTCAGATACCAGAACCAGAAGGCTTCATCAACACCCTCGCAGGAGGTTTGTCTATGGCCGGGTCCAGTAGGCAAGAAAAAAGAAACTATGAGAGGGAAGGAAGACAGCCACCTTCCGCGTCAAGTAGAAGAATTTCTCTCACACAGCATGAGAATATTTTCTTCACTCCAAAAGACGCGGAGGTAATAAGAATGCCGCACTCAGACCCGCTGGTCATTCACGCACAGATAGCTGCCAAGACCGTAAAAAGAGTATTTATTGATACTGGGTCTTCTGTGGACATCCTGTCGTGGGAAGCTTTTTCTCAAATGGGAATCTCCGCGGCTTCATTGAAACCGTATCCAGGAACGCTGATCACATTTTCGGGAGGAGAAGTACAAGTGGCTGGCACAATCGAGCTTACAGTTGTTCTGGGGACGTCTCCAAACAGACGTATGGAAAATATTGTTTTCACAGTAGTAAAGATCCCCACTGTGTATAATGCTTTGTTGGGGCGCGTCTCGCTCTACAAATTCCAAATGGTAGTTTCAATCTACCACTTTTTAGGAAAATTCCCGTTGCCAGGAGGAGGAATAGGCGAGGTCCGCGGACAACAACCAGAAAGTAGAAGCTGTTATTTAACCTCCATCAAGAAAAATAAAGAAGTGATGTGTATAAGTGAAGATTGTGAATCCGAGGTCGGAGACAATGAATCAATCGAACTTTCAGAAGCTGAACTAGAAGTCCGGCCGACAGAAGTCAAGGTGCCTACCGCGGACGAGAAAATTGCATTTACACCCTTTCCTAATCCAGAGGAGAAAGTCTATCTGGGTCAAGCACTGGAAACAAGAGAAAGAGTTAGAGTCTTAGAGATCATAGCAAGATCAAGAGACATTTTTGCGTGGAGTCCTCGAGATCTGCTAGGTGTCCCGTCCGCGATAGCTTTACATACCTTAAGGATTCTTCCAGGAACGAAACCCATAGTACAAAAGAGGAGAAAAATGGCTCCAGAAAAAGCTGCTGCGGCAAGAGAGGAAACTAATAAACTTTTAGAAGCGGGCTTCATAGAGGAAGTGGAAGATTCTGAATGGCTCTCAAACGTAGTTCTAGTGAAGAAATCTAATGGGAAGTGGAGGATGTGTATCGATTTTACTGATCTTAACAAATCCTGCCCAAAAGATAGTTATCCACTGCCATCTATAGATGAGCTTGTTGATGGAACCACGGGGAACAAAGTCCTTAGTTTTCTTGATGCTTACTCAGGATACAATCAGATAAACCTGGACCCTTCAGACAAAAAAGCTACGACTTTCATCACCAGTCAGGGAATTTTTTGCTACCGCGTCATGCCTTTCGGACTTAGAAATGCTGGGGCAACGTTTCAGAGAACAGTCGATCGGATCTTCCGTAGTCAAATTGGCAGAAATGTATCAATTTATGTTGATGACATTGTCGTCAAAAGCGAAAGTGCAGAGGATCATGCCGCGGATCTACAGGAAACTTTTGATTCTCTTCGAAGAGGAGGCTTGAATTTAAACGCAGAGAAATGTGTCTTTGGGGTTGATTCTGGAAAGTTCCTTGGCTTTATGGTTAGCCATAGAGGAATCGACGTAAATCCTGAAAAAGTTACAGCAATTCAAAATCTTCAACCGCCGCGAACGATCAAAGAGTTACAATCTTTAAATGGAGCAGTGAACTATTTGAGCCGTTTTTGCTCCTGCTTGGCGGATAAGTCATTGCCTTTCTTTGCTCTGCTCAAGAAAAAGGGACCGATACGGTGGACTCCTGAATTACAAGAAGCTTTTGGAAATTTAAAACTTTTTCTGACATCGCTTCCTACCCTTCACCAACCTGAGAGACAAGAGGTCCTCCATTTGTATTTATCTGTAAAAAATGTCACCATCAGTGCAGTCTTGACGCGAGAAGAAAAATTCCCAGTCTACTACATCAGTCGTGTTCTTCAGGACGCGGAGACAAGATATGAACCAGTGGAGAAAATGATCCTGTGCTTAATATTCGCGGCAAGAAGGCTAAGGCCTTATTTTCAAGATCATCCTATCCGAGTGATGACAGATTTACCGATGCGACAGATCCTTCACTCACCATGTTTATCAGGAAGAATGATGAAATGGGCAGTCGAACTCACAGAATTTGAAATAGAGTATACTCCGCGGAAAGCAACCCTCGCTCAATCTCTGGCCGATTTCATCAGCGAGACAAGTTTCGAATTGGGTTCTCTAACAGAAAGAAGTGAGTGGACACTCAGGGTAGATGGTGCAACTAACAAAGATGGATGCGGAGCAGGGGTTACGTTAACGGCACCTGATGAACGACAGTACAATTATGCCTATAAGTTGGATTTCCAAGCCACCAATAATGAAGCCGAATATGAAGCCTTACTAGCTGGACTGGAGATAGCTTTGATTAAAGGTGCTAGACAAGTATCAGTTTACACCGATTCAGAAGTGGTGACGCGGCAAATAACAGAGGAATATGAGGCAAGAACTGGATTAATGCCAGATTACCAGAGAAAAGCGCGAGCACTCTCCAAAGCTTTCTTAAGTTTCTGTTTGACGGTTGTTCCTAGGAATGATAACCAACAGGCGGACGCGTTGGCAAGGTTGGGAGCTGTAATGCCAGAGGAAGTAGGAAGAGAGGTGATTCTTGAAAGGATGAGTAACCGAAGAATTATTCAAGAAATCTATCAGGTACAAGAAATGGAGATGGAAGACTGGAGAGCACCGATCGCGAACTATTTAGGCAAGGGCACCCTACCTGAAGATAGAGCCGCTGCTAAGAAGATACTCGTTAAATCCTCTCGATTCACTATCAGGGAAGGAAAACTGTACAAGAGAGGGTATTGCTTACCAGATCTATTGTGCATATCGTCGGAAGAAGGAGGTCGAGTAGTGGAAGAGCTGCATGAGGGAGTTTGCTCGCATCACCAGGGGTGGAGAGCTGTTGTGGCCAAAGCAATCAGACTAGGATATTATTGGCCTACTATGAGACATGATGTCCAAAGTTATATACGGAAATGTGACGCGTGCCAAAGGTTCGGAAATCTGAATCACCGTCCTTCTGAGACAATGAAGAGCATAACCGGAGCTTGCCCTTTTTCCGTCTGGGGAATGGACATCCTCGGTCCATTTCCCACTGCTCCCCGACAGTTGAGATATGTTTTGGTCCTCGTTGATTATTTCACTAAATGGGTGGAAGCCGAAGCGATGGGACTAATAACCGCGGAAAAAGTAAGGAAGTTTTTGTGGAAGAATGTTGTCTGCCACTTCGGAGTACCCGAAACAATAATTACAGACCATGGACCTCAATTTGATTGCGAAACGATCAGAGATTTCTGTGTTGGGCTGGGCATCAATCTTAAAATCTCATCTGTGGCTCACCCACAGACGAATGGGCAGGCGGAAACAACTAACCGACAGTTGTTACATGGGATACAAAAGAAACTCGGCAACACAGCAAAAGGGCGTTGGGCAGAACTTTTACCATTAGTACTCTGGTCCTACCGCACATCAGCAAAGACTCCCACTAGAGAAACCCCATTCTCTTTAGTCTTTGGTATGGATGCGGTCATCCCAGTTGAGAGATTGATACCATCAGCACGGATAATGACCTACGACCCGGACATCAATGATGAAGCGCTGGAATTCGAGCTCCATCTCATAGAAGAACGCAGAATGACAGCCGCTTTGAAGGAGCTAGAATACAAGAGGAGACTTTCCAAGTATCAAGATAGACGAATTTCCCCGCGGCATCTTAAGGAAGGAGATCAAGTGCTACGACAAGCTACCTCAGGGGGGAAGCTAGATCCCAACTGGGAAGGACCATATATAATCATCAAAGAAGTTCAAAAAGGCGCATATAAACTCAGCACTCCCGAAGGAATCATCCTGAACAAAACTTGGAACGCGGATAATCTAAAAAAGTATTATGTGTAATCGCTAAATAGCTAAATGAATATAAAACTGAGTCGCCCCCGCAAAAATCAAATAAAGCGGTTAGAGGGCGCTTTCTATGATGATTCGCACTTGATGATACTTCATATAAAGTCCTAAGACGTTGGAGCTTGGCTCCGCGTCAGGCCTCTGATCGAATCCGCATTCTCAGAGATAATACTTCATATAAAGTCCTAAGACGCTGGAGCTTGGCTCCGCGTCAGGCCTCTGATCGAATCCGCATTCTCAGAGATGATACTTCATATAAAGTCCTAAGACGCTGGAGCTTGGTTCCGCGTCAGGCCTCTGATCGAATCCGCATTCTCAGAGATAATACTTCATATAAAGTCCTAAGACGCTGGAGCTTGGCTCCGCGTCAGGCCTCTGATCGAATCCGCATTCTCAGAGATGATACTTCATATAAAGTCCTAAGACGCTGGAGCTTGGCTCCGCGTCAGGCCTCTGATCGAATCCGCATTCTCATAGATGATACTTCATATAAAGTCCTAAGACGCTGGAGCTTGGTTCCGCGTCAGGCCTCTGATCGAATCCGCATTCTCAGAGATAATGCTTCATATAAAGTCCTAAGACGCTGGAGCTTGGCTCCGCGTCAGGCCTCTGATCGAATCCGCATTCTCAGAGATGATACTTCATATAAAGTCCTAAGACGCTGGAGCTTGGCTCCGTGTCAGGCCTCTGATCGAATCCGCATTCTCAGAGATGATACTTCATATAAAGTCCTAAGACGCTGGAGCTTGGCTCCGCGTCAGGCCTCTGATCGAATCCGCATTCTCAGAGATGATACTTCATATAAAGTCCTAAGACGCTGGAGCTTGGCTCCGCGTCAGGCCTCTGATCGAATCCGCATTCTCAGAGATGATACTTCATATAAAGTCCTAAGACGCTGGAGCTTGGCTCCGCGTCAGGCCTCTGATCGAATCCGCATTCTCAGAGATGATACTTCATATAAAGTCCTAAGACACTGGAGCTTGGCTCCGCGTCAGGCCTCTGATCGAATCTGCATTCTCAGAGATAATACTTCATATAAAGTCCTAAAACGCTGGAGCTTGGCTCCGCGTCAGGCCTCTGATCGAATCCGCATTCTCAGAGAAGATACTTCATATAAAGTCCTAAGACGCTGGAACTTGGCTCCGCGTCAGGCCTCTGATCGAATCCGCATTCTCAGAGATGATACTTCATATAAAGTCCTAAGACGCTGGAGCTTGGCTCCGTGTCAGGCCTCTGATCGAATCCGCATTCTCAGAGATGATACTTCATATAAAGTCCTAAGACGCTGGAGCTTGGCTCCGCGTCAGGCCTCTGATCGAATCCGCATTCTCAGAGATGATACTTCATATAAAGTCCTAAGACGCTGGAGCTTGGCTCCGCGTCAGGCCTCTGATCGAATCCGCATTCTCAGAGATGATACTTCATATAAAGTCCTAAGACGCTGGAGCTTGGCTCCGCGTCAGGCCTCTGATCGAATCCGCATTCTCAGAGATGATACTTCATATAAAGTCCTAAGACGCTGGAGCTTGGCTCCGCGTCAGGCCTCTGATCGAATCCGCATTCTCAGAGATAATACTTCATATAAAGTCCTAAAACGCTGGAGCTTTGCTACGCGTCAGGCCTCTGATCGAATCCGCATTCTCAAAGATGACACTTCGTATAAAGTCCTAAGACGCTGGAGCTTGGCTCCGCGTCAGGTCTCTGATTGAATCCGCATTCTCAAAGACGACACTTCATTATTAATCAGATCATTAGAGCTTGAAGTATGGTCGACCTTTCCAAGATCGAAACTCATCGGTGAACCACAATTGAAATATTACAAAAGAGATGCTCTTTTGGGATTCCCAAAAAAGTATCATAATTATTGAAAGAAATCACAGTGATTGACACATGATTAAAACAAGCATCCTTCAACCTATATCCGCGGAAAACGCCCTGGGATGATACGAGTTCTGCCCTGACTTAAACGAAATCCATTTGAAGGGGGACCATCTGGCTCTGAAGAGGCCCACTCCGCGTCCACCTCATCCCCCACAGCATCTAAGATCTGGACATTGAAGCGATTCCCACCTTTATGAATAAAGGTAAGAGAAGAACCAATATGGACACTGTGAGTCTCAGCAAAGTCATTCCAACCACCCCTCAAAAATGGAACCCTATAGTCTCCACGCGTAACCTCCACCGGGAAATCACGAAGAATCCTAGTGGACAGAAGGACATTCCTGGGAAGACCTGGCCCAAGTCTATCTTCGAAACATAGGGGCAAGGACTAACAAAAACAAACAGATTTCAAGAGATGCTAGTAGATAAACTAACTTGATAAAAAGTAAAAATCAACAACAAACAAACTAACCAGACGGAGAAGTTGCTCAGGAAAACTAATCCTCTCAGAGAAGGACCAAGGTAAACCAGCCGTAGAAGGCATCATGAAAGCGCAACAATGAGTTCAATGGTTTCTTTCTTACACTCGCCTTTTTATATAACAAAGATCTAGACATGTGTCGAAAAACTGAAAATATTGAACAAATAAGTTTGAAATGTCACATCATTGAGACAAAAACCACAGGCACCATGCATGAGATAAATAGTAAACACTATTACTGAATTTCTCGGAAATCCTGTGAGGTGAACATCATGACAAATGGACCTTGAAAGACTAACATGCATGAACAGAGAGATTCCCAGAAGTAATTGCCATAAGCTGGATAAACGTCTACATTACGAAACAGTTGGAAGAACCTAAAACCTTATTCAGAACTAAGCATTTTAAGAACCATTCGAAATTGTTTCAGGAGGAGCCCGATCATCGTTATTTCCCCCACGCGGATCAACCACCTGAACATCGAAATGAGCCTCACCCATATGAGTGAAAATCATAGAAACCCCCTGCTCGAAGCCATGATAATCTACAAAGTCCTTCCATCCGCGGCCAAAGTAAAGAAGACCACCGTTACGCCGCTCTATGCAAACCAGGAAGTTGTGCAATAGATAAGATGAAAGAAAAACCTGACCAGGGATAGCGTCGGCATACTCCTCCTCAAACCGAAGTGGAAGTAACTAAAAAATAAAGAAGTATTAGTTAACAGTAAGTTTTCTAAAGATTTCCAATATAGTTAGCTCACCAATTGCAAGAACTGTTCTGGATAATCGATTGCTTGAAAGAAAGCCCAACGGGTTTCCAACTCGACAACCCCGTCTGCCCTAAATGACAAGGGAGGAACTATAATAGATCCCCGCATCTCGATGAGGTTGGAATAAACAGTAAAAAACCCTTTACTTATCAGCCACAGGGGGACAGTCAAACAAGAAAAAGAAACACATGCGTGACATGCAACGGGTGACACAACCACCAAGGGCACGCGTCCCACTTTTCTCGAGACAAATTAACCAGATGTTAAATCTTTTCCCAGAATCGATAAAAGTAAAATTTCAATAAAGAAAATTAAAATTACTTATCGGTAAAAAGCGACGAAACCAAGGACAGGAAAACCTCATGAGACGAGTATAAAACACGCCCAAAACATCCAGGAGTAAAGAGCCAACTTAAAAACAAAATGGATCCAAACCCACAGCCTAGGGCTTTCTACAGAGTCATTATGAGGGAAGAACAACTTCAAACCCTTCGCCTCCCTCTCATGTATGTTCTAATCGACGAAGACGCTCATACTCAGGCTAGACTCTGGTCCCGCTCCAACCAGGAACACGAGGTGAAGGTAGACAAAGATGAAGATGGCCTTTTTTGGCTAACCCAAGGGTGGCGCGACTTCACACAAGCAAATCGAGTCAATATCGGGTCCGCGTTGATCTTCACCTACATGGGTGATTCTATCTTTGAAGTCGACGTTGTCAGCCCAGATAGCGAAGAAAATGGAGAGATAAGCCATCCTTGATCTCCCAATAAATTCTCCGCGTCAACTATGTAACGAGCTTAAAGGGATCCAACCCCTATGAAAGGTTTCTGTACGCAGTTTCTATTATCAATAATAAAGATCCCTCCCTTTTATTTCAGTTTGAGAAAACATGTGAAAATAGTAAGGAAATCATGAATTCCCTTTTTTGCTTTATTTTGTTCCACTAAAAAGCTTATATCAAGAGACAAGCTCGAAGAACTACAAAAGGACAACGCGGAAATAACTCAATTAGAACTACACGATGAAGAGACTGAGTCCGAAGTAGCTTTAGGTTCATCCACGACTTCACGACGCGGACAAACTTGAAAGGAGACATTGCCCTTATGAAAAAACATCATCGCGCTCCCTATTCCCAGGTGATGAAGCATGAGGAATTCATCCCAACCATTATCAATTTGAAAAAGACCGTTTTCACTCCATGATACGGCCACAGGAAAATCGCGGACGAGATAAGACGAAAGAAAGGCCCATCGAGGCGGGAGAGGTCCATACTCGGCCTCAAATTGGGGAGGCATAACCTACATATGAATCAAATCAAGGCTTAAGTTGAGAAAGCTCAAACTTCATTTAAAACAAAATTAAAAAGAAACTCACTAGCCGAGAAAGTTGTTCCACATTCTCAATCTTTTGAAAAAAGGCCCAAGGATTAAAATTTCCGGAGGACATGATACTTGCAGTAGCACGACCGATTAATTAAACTCAAGAGATAACAAAAGATATAGATCGGAGCCTTAAGAAGAGAAATTCATCCGAAAGAATAAAGACAAGTGGTGACGAATTTTGAACACTAGGACAAACCCGTTCAACACTTGGAAGATCCGGAATATAAATATATAAATATTTACTACGAACAAAGCATGCAAGCAACGCAAATGTTTTAGCCAGAGAGATCTTCAACCTATTTTCAAAACAAAGGAAGTATCTCAATGATACACCAAAAACCAGGAAACCATATACAGATTCCCAATGTTTCATCACCACACAAAAAACCCAAAATACCAAAGTCTTTCAAGGAGAGTTTGCCTTCTCAACTTCTTCCTCCGCTTCATCATCGTCATCATCTTCAGAATAAGAGTCTTCCGCGTCCATCTCCTCTTTCGAAAGACCCCAGTCAGCACTCTCCAAGCTACGCTCGAATTTTTCCAAAGGGACACCTGGGCTGTTTGATGAACGCGTCACACTCTGGTTGATCCCTGCAACCATTCCCTTCCGAAAATAACTAAAGCATTTGTCTTTCAGAATACTGGAGCCTTTTGGAGTCTGAAGACATGCCTTCGCCGCGGAAGATAGGAAAGAGAGACCAGCCTCAGTTTTGATCCACTCAGAGGATAGATGCTTCAAACCCTCAGGACTCTGAAGCCATTGCAGAGCCACGTCCTGATCTGATCGCGCCTTCACGATGTCAAGCTCCTGTCTGGTGATAGATAGCTCCTCGCGAAGAATGGAAAAGTCTTCCTCCATCTTGTCTATGGTAGCCTGTTTAGTTTGAAGAAGCTTCTGCGAGACACCATCAGAAGCCTCTAGCTCTTTGACGCGGGAGGCAGCAGAGTTTGAAGAAATTTTTAAATCATCGTATTTCTTCTGTAAAACAGCCATGGCCTCTTTCAGAGTTTGCACCTCCTCGTGAAGGTCAACCGATCTCTTCTTAAACTTTTCCACTGAAGCTGGATCCCCTACCGTATTCCCCAATATGCGAAGCTGGTGGTTCAATTTTTTGATTTCTTCATCCTTCTTCCTAAGATCTTCTTCTCCGCATACCATGCGTCTCTCAACATCCGGTTGGATCACCCTCAACTATAAAAATCGGAGTAAAAGTAAGAAAATCTGAAAATAGAACACGTCAAGAAAGTCAAGAAAGTTAATGGGAAACAACAAAAGGATTTAAACTTACCCACTGAATTAAACGATCAAAGTTAGCGGAGAGAGAGAGACAGGGTCCAAGCGTTTAACATATCCTTGCTCTGGGAAGCAACGTTTCTTGGCTGGAAAAGCGAGACCTTGTAGGTCAATTGGATCGAAACCTGGGATAGGAAATTCACGAAGAGTAGCCACACCCTCCAAAAAGAGCCTCTTTTTATCTGAAGCAGATGGCCCGACAGCTATGGCAAATTTCCTCTTTTTGGATCTCGAAGATTCCGGCGCGGATGGACCAGTGCGTTTCTCTCGAAGGGCAGGAACCAATGACGAAGATTCAACTAAAGCGCCAGTCTCGTCCGCGACACTCACATCAACATTTGATGTCACTTCTAAAACAGGAGGAGGAACAGGAGGATCATTGGCTACAAAACTTGATTTCCTCTTCTTTCCCGATTTGGCTTTGTGCCGCTTCAAAAGTGCATCCAGATCCATTTTGTCTGAAAAATACAATGCATTTCCCAATAAGTTATCCATTTTAAGAAAAGTAAAATATGAAAACGCAAATTATTAAACAAAAAAGCCACCTAGTCGTGGATGAGGCATGCTCAAGCCAGCCATCTCAAGACGAAACGCGGATAACATTTTATCCCATGGAAATCTAGGAATATGAGAAAAGGACAGCTTGAACTGAGAAAGATTGGAAATTTTTGGTTTTGAAGCAGAGCAAAAAGGCCCTGGGACCGTTCGACAACTAAAGCCTTGTCCGGATCTGTCACGGACCAAAAACCACTTATATTTCCAGTTTGGCTTACTAGACAACCTCTCCATGTACTTACAACTCGAGTTGCATTGATAAAATCTTGTGTCTTGAGTCCCCTTTTTCAGAGAAAAAATACTGAGCATCAACTTCAATGAGGGGGCAACACCAATCTCCTTGCATTTCATAACAAAACTTGTAAAGAACATCCAACCATTGGGAACAATCTGAGCAGGACTCAGGTTATATTCCTCCAAAAACTTCGAGAAAAGGGGATGAAGAGGAAGTCGGAAACCCTGAGATAGACTAGCTGCATATACAACTAAGCAATCTTCGTAAGCGTCCAGACAACCACCTCCTTCCTCGGGAAGACAGAATTCAACACCCGTGATAGAGCATATTTAGCGTTGCATAATAGATTGCATTTAGCATTATTTAGGTGTGAATATTGCATTTATTTAGTTGAATTTGCATTTTCACTTGTTGAGTTAGAAGAGGCGGAATCTACATGAGTCTATTGTTTATTTTAGGTAAAGTAGATTGGAGGTGAAATGATATTGAAAAGAGCGGAAACGAGTTACAGAAGGACTTAGGAGCTGCTGGAGACGAAGAGGAGGGAGCTCGGAAGAATCGCAGGCCGCCCCGCAGTATCTCTAGCCGCCCCGCGGCTCGAAGGAGAAACGGAGGAGTTCGCAGAATCGCCGGCCGCCCCGCGGCCTGGCCTGGCCGCCCCGCGGCCCGTGCAGTAGCTGATCGTCAATTCCGGATTTTACTTAGGGTTTTATTATGTTATTTTGGGCCGAATTTCTCTAGACTATTTAAGGCTGTTCTAGTTATTTCGTTCATACACCTTATGCACTTTACACCATTATTGAGAGCACCGTTGAGCATGAGCAACTAAACTCTCGAGGTTTCGCCTACGATTTGGATCTTTGATTGTTGAATTGTGAGTTTCTTAATCTAGTTCTTATTCCTATTGCAATGTTTCGACTTCTTTGTGCTTAATTGCTTGAATGTGTTTTATTCTCTCTGGCCTGGCCGACTAGTTAGAGTAGATTCATTCAATTGCTAGGGTTTTGTAGATTCCTCGTAGCGAACCTTAACCCAAGTGGCAATCATATCCCTTTAGGACTCGTAGGACTAATTGGATGTGTAGGAAGTTGAATATATGTTAAATATCGACTCGTAGCTTGATATTGCATGTACCTTGGTTAATTCATAATCTTAATGCTATCTCTAGGTTAAATCTTAACCGTGTTAGGGTTATTTAGAGATAAGGGTTGCTAGGACTCGTAGGACTAGTAATTTACCTAAGATCTGGACAAGGACATTGATAGGAAAAGACAAGAACTAGAGGCTGAAACAAGGATCGAATTCATCAATCGAAGTGATAAATTGTAGGTGAACCTATCCCTCTCCACTGCATTCTTAAACCAATTCACTTTGTTTGCTTGCTTCTGCTTTGCTAAAAGGCAGATCTTTTCACACTAAAAACTCCCCCTTTTTCTCTCTTAGCAATTATAATTAGACTTGAATTTAATAGATTTCCCTGTGGATCGATCTCTTACTTGCACGCTATACTAGTTAGTAAGTTTGAGTATTCTTTGGCAAGAACAACGACAGGTTTTCCTCTTGTCAAATTTGGCGCCGTTGCCGGGGATCTCTTATTTAATTCTTGTGTTATTTTAATTGCTAACTTTTGTATATATTTAACTCTAACCCCGTCGTGGACCTATCTTACGGTTCACGACACCTTATTACTAATATTTCTAGATGTTGAAGTTATGGCAGTTTCAGGGAGAATATTTTCACAAATACCTCACAAGAGTGCAAAATTTATTTAACATCCGTTATTCACGGGGTTTCCGAGATAGTTTGCGAGATGTGGTGGTTTGCGTTTTTGAGGGCATGGCTCCTCAGACCCGAGAACTTGCCAGGTCCATAAACAATGGAAGCTTTGCTGGTTTAGGAGTGTCGGGATTATGGGATCTTCTCTGCTACATGGGTGACCAATCAGCGGAGGAAGAATCCTACACTTCGACATTTCAACCAATGGAGTACTCCGACCCATCCATGGAGGAGTCAACCATTGTCTTAATGGAGCAGATAGGGCAATTACGTGAGATAGTGAATCAAACTGGGGAAGCTATGAATCAAAATGGGGAAGCAATTATCCGACTCTCGCAAGAATTGAAAGAGTTGATAGTTAAGGTGCATTCTATTCCTCAACTTGATGAAAGCCAAGATGCAGACAACGATGAATTCTCTGGTAATGAAGAAGAGCATCGAGTGGTTATCGACACGAAATCTCAGGAGACGTCCATAGAAATTGATGATGTTTCGATGCCCCCTTCATTCGTAGAAATCATCCCCAACTCGTCTATCAAAAAGCCAAGTCTGGAACTAATTTCTGTGGTTCCTGAACAAGAAACTGGTACATTTTGCAAATTGGGAGATTTTGGTGAATATATCGATCCTTGGAGCCACTACTTCAACAAACCCCCAACAGAACTGTGTTGGTGGTCTTACATACCCTCGAGGGAGAATCAAGCTCGAATGAAGGGTAAGTTGGTAATGTTCATCATTGCTGAAATTTTAATTACCAATTGTTTCTTTTTCAGTGTGCATTCGAATATCGGTTGGGCACGAGAGTTTGATTTGCTTTTGAGGGCGCTGTCGATGTCCGCTTGAGTCTTGAATGAGTGGATGAATATAACGTCGAGCCAACGACGGTAACCAAAGGCGCTGCTTGGGAGGCAACCCAAGGTAAGTAATCTAGATTCTATTTTATCGGTGCATTACGTTTTTTTTAGTTTAGTTTAGGTTGGCTTGGGCATACTAACACTGCAGGGGAAGAACGAAGTTAAAGGGCGGAAACGAAGTTGGCCGCCCCGTCGCCAGACAGGCCGCCCCGCGGCTGGGTCGCAGCGAGGTCCTTCGCGAAGATCGCAGGCCACCCCGTCGCCTGCCATGGCTGCCCCGCGGCTGGATCTCAGCGAAAAATTTCGCGAGAATCGCCGGCCGCCCCGTCGCCTGGGCGACCAGCGAAATCCTTCGCGGAATCGCCGGCCGCCCCGTCGCCCACCATGGCCGCCCCGCGGCCTAAGCCGGATAGGAAATTTTTTAGAAAAATCCACATAAAAACCCTATCTCTATCTTTCTCTATCACCCTAGCCGCCCCCGTCGCCCCCATCCTCTATCTTCTTCTTCCTTCTTCAAACCCAAATCCTCCATTAAAACTACCCTCCAAGCTTCCTTCTTCCACCCAAAAATCACCCTTCTTTACCATTATTCCCATCACCCTTCTACAAAAACTCCACCCCACCACCTCATTGTCCTAGATCTCCACACAAACCCGCACTTCAAGGCTTTTCAAGATTTTCTCTCGGATCCACCGCGAAGAAGGAAGGTTTGGGACGTCGGAGTGCAGATCCGACGTCGGAGTAGACATATCCAGACATTCTCCGGCCGCCCCGCGGCCACCTCTGTCGCCGGCCGCCCCGTCGCCTCCCTCGGCTGCCCCGCGGCCTCTGCAGAACCCGAATTCCGTGAGTTTTTTTCCTGGATTTCCATTTCTTTTGTGTAATCTTTCTCAGCTCAGATTCATAATGTCGAGACCACATGGCATGAGTAGAAGTCAGAAAGAGAAATGGAATGGTTTAAACACTAGGAATTTCTTTGTCACGAAGTTCTTTCATGAGCCTACGTTGAGATTATTACAGATGGATATATGCACTAGGCAACTGTTAGAGCATGGGGGGTTAGGGCAGTTTTTAGAGAAGAATGCGCCCACTTATCCTAGTTTATGTAAGGAATTTTTAGCGACCTTGAGTGTGGGACGTACCGCTATTGAGTTTCGGTTGCTTGGGAGAGATTTTACGCTATCCAAGGAGAGATTGGCACAGATTTTGGGTGTTACTGCTGCGCCCACTGCTGGGTGGCTTGATGTCTGCAAAGGTGAGGGCCCTGTTGCTTTCTGGATGGCATCTACTAGGGTGCCTTTTGAGGCCAAGAAGGGCCAGTACAACTCCAGTATTCGCCATCCTGCACTCCGACTGATTCACAAGGTGCTGGCGAACACCTTCTTTGCGCAGGCTGAGGTCAACAAGATCTCGCTGAAGGACATGTCATTCCTATGGTGTCTGACGCCGGAGAGCCCTGTCGTTCCAGGTTAGGTCGATCTCTTTTTGATGAACTGTAAGGACATAATGGACAAGCGCAACAAGGCAACTATCAGCTTTGGGGGTCTTATCGCTCGCGCATGCATCGACGTGAGCGCTGTCCATGATGCTCAGCATGGATCATTTTTATATGATGAGGCCCAGCTGAGGAAAGCTGGCCACCTGGAGGGCAGGTCGCCGATGTGGATCTGGAGGGCAGGCCATCAGGGGAGTATTCAGTTGAGACTGCCCCGTCCTCTCCCTTTTGGCCCTACAGCTGCTGATTTTTATATGGGAGATGAGATGGATGAGGATGATGAGGAGGAGGAGGAGCAGGTTCCTGATTCTGAGCAGGACGATGCTGAGGATGTTCCCAGAGCTCAGACGGATTTTGGAGGAGCTGGACCTTCTGGCACGGCTGGAGGTGCTGGTCCAGATTACTACTCGCTGGCACAGCAGATAGCTGATATGTCTCTCCAGCAGAACACCATGTGGGAGCATCAGCAGATGATGTCGCGTCGTCAAGACGCAATGTGGGAGAACCAGCAGCAGATGCACCAGCGCCAGGACGCGATGTGGGACCACCACCAGCAGCTGTATGTTGAGGTCGGCGACATTCGTCGAGATGTACGTGGCTTGACTTCCCACCTCGAGGAGGTCTCTGAGAGCCAGGCGGCAATCCGACGGATGCAGGAGCAGATATGGCAGAGACAAGAGGACTTCTATCGATTCGCCTATCCACAGTTCCCACCATATCCGCCGCCTCCACCACCTCAGCAGTGAGCATGTTAGTTGTTTCTTTTCTTTTCCCTTTTATTTTTATTTTGATGTTTTTGTTCTTTTCTCTACATTGAGGACAATGTTATGTTTAAGTGTGGGGGAGAAGACTTGAAAACTCTCTGTATTTTGGTTCTGATTTGCACTGCATTTTAAATTTTAAGGTTGCATGTTTATTTCTATTGGTTGTTGCATAGTTAGTTTCTTCCATTATTTCTTACTTAAAAAAAAAAAAAAAAAAAAACAGTTTTAGTTCTTGCATTATTAGGAATAGGTCTTATTTCCCCATATGGATGCCGTTTGTCCTCTATATTTTCTATTGAGATTTATGCCCCATGATGTGCTTGGATTGTTGAAGCCTTCGATAGATGTTTTCTATATTATTTGGTGGGCATGATTGGTTAATAATTGAGCACGTAAAATCTTGAATTTTTGGGTGATCTTGAAGTTCTAGACATGACCCTGTGAGGATATTTGGCCTTATTTGGTTTCTTTTGCTCAGTTGTGTGAATTACTCGCCTAGTGTTGCTTCCTCTTGGCATTGACTGCAGTATCTATTTTTAAAAGACCGATGCACATGTCTGATTGCTTGCGGACTTTATGTTTATATTTTGAGTCTTTTGTTTAAATTGTGAATATGTAGTGAATAAGGTGGCAATGGTTGATGCACTTAGTAACCGGGTCTACGCATGACACCCATGGGTATGATTCGTGCAAAAAGGTGTTGAAAACTATCCACAAGGAAAGGAAGCTTGATCATTGAGTAACCAGGTTCATTCATGACACCCATGTTTGCAACTTGCGTCAAAAGATGTTCAAGTGGACTTCACTTTAGTAAGTTGAGGTGTTGATAGACCGGGGCCATTCATGACACCCATGTTTGCGCTTCGCGTAAGGAAAGTATCAAGACAAGAAAAAGAAAAAAAAAAGTGTCACATTTTATCTTCTTTATTGTGTCCCGCAAGTAATGACATTTCGGTAGAGAATTGGTGATATAGTGGTCAATGTCTATGAGCTTAGTGCATGATTGGTTTGAGTTGAGAGTTGTATCTTAAAGCCTAAACACATGAGTGAAACACATTCCCTGTGAGGTCTAGAATGGATATGGTTGCCTGATTTCATTGATTATTCCAATTATGTGCTATGATGTTATTAATCTTTTGTGTTTGCTAGTTTTCATGCACTTAAAGAATATTGAGGTGTGGATACATGAATTGCTATTCTGTGGGGCTACAAAGTTGAGTTTTTCTATTGCTTGAGGACAAGCAAAGGTTTAAGTGTGGGGGAATTTGATAGAGCATATTTAGCGTTGCATAATAGATTGCATTTAGCATTATTTAGGTGTGAATATTGCATTTATTTAGTTGAATTTGCATTTTCACTTGTTGAGTTAGAAGAGGCGGAATCTACATGAGTCTATTGTTTATTTCAGGTAAAGTAGATTGGAGGTGAAATGATATTGAAAAGAGCGGAAACGAGTTACAGAAGGACTTAGGAGCTGCTGGAGACGAAGAGGAGGGAGCTCGGAAGAATCGCAGGCCGCCCCGCAGTATCTCTAGCCGCCCCGCGGCTCGAAGGAGAAACGGAGGAGTTCGCAGAATCGCCGGCCGCCCCGCGGCCTGGCCTGGCCGCCCCGCGGCCCGTGCAGTAGCTGATCGTCAATTCCGGATTTTACTTAGGGTTTTATTATGTTATTTTGGGCCGAATTTCTCTAGACTATTTAAGGCTGTTCTAGTTATTTCGTTCATACACCTTATGCACTTTACACCATTATTGAGAGCACCGTTGAGCATGAGCAACTAAACTCTCGAGGTTTCGCCTACGATTTGGATCTTTGATTGTTGAATTGTGAGTTTCTTAATCTAGTTCTTATTCCTATTGCAATGTTTCGACTTCTTTGTGCTTAATTGCTTGAATGTGTTTTATTCTCTCTGGCCTGGCCGACTAGTTAGAGTAGATTCATTCAATTGCTAGGGTTTTGTAGATTCCTCGTAGCGAACCTTAACCCAAGTGGCAATCATATCCCTTTAGGACTCGTAGGACTAATTGGATGTGTAGGAAGTTGAATATATGTTAAATATCGACTCGTAGCTTGATATTGCATGTACCTTGGTTAATTCATAATCTTAATGCTATCTCTAGGTTAAATCTTAACCGTGTTAGGGTTATTTAGAGATAAGGGTTGCTAGGACTCGTAGGACTAGTAATTTACCTAAGATCTGGACAAGGACATTGATAGGAAAAGACAAGAACTAGAGGCTGAAACAAGGATCGAATTCATCAATCGAAGTGATAAATTGTAGGTGAACCTATCCCTCTCCACTGCATTCTTAAACCAATTCACTTTGTTTGCTTGCTTCTGCTTTGCTAAAAGGCAGATCTTTTCACACTAAAAACTCCCCCTTTTTCTCTCTTAGCAATTATAATTAGACTTGAATTTAATAGATTTCCCTGTGGATCGATCTCTTACTTGCACGCTATACTAGTTAGTAAGTTTGAGTATTCTTTGGCAAGAACAACGACAGGTTTTCCTCTTGTCAAATTTGGCGCCGTTGCCGGGGATCTCTTATTTAATTCTTGTGTTATTTTAATTGCTAACTTTTGTATATATTTAACTCTAACCCCGTCGTGGACCTATCTTACGGTTCACGACACCTTATTACTAATATTTCTAGATGTTGAAGTTATGGCAGTTTCAGGGAGAATATTTTCACAAATACCTCACAAGAGTGCAAAATTTATTTAACATCCGTTATTCACGGGGTTTCCGAGATAGTTTGCGAGATGTGGTGGTTTGCGTTTTTGAGGGCATGGCTCCTCAGACCCGAGAACTTGCCAGGTCCATAAACAATGGAAGCTTTGCTGGTTTAGGAGTGTCGGGATTATGGGATCTTCTCTGCTACATGGGTGACCAATCAGCGGAGGAAGAATCCTACACTTCGACATTTCAACCAATGGAGTACTCCGACCCATCCATGGAGGAGTCAACCATTGTCTTAATGGAGCAGATAGGGCAATTACGTGAGATAGTGAATCAAACTGGGGAAGCTATGAATCAAAATGGGGAAGCAATTATCCGACTCTCGCAAGAATTGAAAGAGTTGATAGTTAAGGTGCATTCTATTCCTCAACTTGATGAAAGCCAAGATGCAGACAACGATGAATTCTCTGGTAATGAAGAAGAGCATCGAGTGGTTATCGACACGAAATCTCAGGAGACGTCCATAGAAATTGATGATGTTTCGATGCCCCCTTCATTCGTAGAAATCATCCCCAACTCGTCTATCAAAAAGCCAAGTCTGGAACTAATTTCTGTGGTTCCTGAACAAGAAACTGGTACATTTTGCAAATTGGGAGATTTTGGTGAATATATCGATCCTTGGAGCCACTACTTCAACAAACCCCCAACAGAACTGTGTTGGTGGTCTTACATACCCTCGAGGGAGAATCAAGCTCGAATGAAGGGTAAGTTGGTAATGTTCATCATTGCTGAAATTTTAATTACCAATTGTTTCTTTTTCAGTGTGCATTCGAATATCGGTTGGGCACGAGAGTTTGATTTGCTTTTGAGGGCGCTGTCGATGTCCGCTTGAGTCTTGAATGAGTGGATGAATATAACGTCGAGCCAACGACGGTAACCAAAGGCGCTGCTTGGGAGGCAACCCAAGGTAAGTAATCTAGATTCTATTTTATCGGTGCATTACGTTTTTTTTAGTTTAGTTTAGGTTGGCTTGGGCATACTAACACTGCAGGGGAAGAACGAAGTTAAAGGGCGGAAACGAAGTTGGCCGCCCCGTCGCCAGACAGGCCGCCCCGCGGCTGGGTCGCAGCGAGGTCCTTCGCGAAGATCGCAGGCCACCCCGTCGCCTGCCATGGCTGCCCCGCGGCTGGATCTCAGCGAAAAATTTCGCGAGAATCGCCGGCCGCCCCGTCGCCTCAGGGTCAGAACGCTTCCGACGCCTTCTCACCTTAATAGGGCTACCATTAGGACCAATTCGATCCGGGATAGACGCGGATGTAGAAGAGGAGGACTCCGACGAAGAATCATCAGAGGAAGAAGAAGAACTCCTAGAGGAGGTAGAAAGTGTCTCCGGAGACGGACGCGCTTGAGAGGATGAAACAGCACCACCTCTCCATCCTTCATCCCTCTCAAAATCTTCTAGTGAGTCACCCTCCTTGTTGAGATTAGCCATTTCTAAAAGAAACTAGAAGAAAATTGTACGAAGTTTTACTCACACAAAGTAAAATTTCATCCAAAAAAAAAACACCTTTGAGACGATTCCATACCCAAATCTACGATCTAAAGGACAAAAAATCAAAGAACTCAACAAAGAAAACTCAAGAACAGCCAAGAGCAAGAAGAAATACCTTGAAGAAACTGAAGAAAACCACCAGAAACTTCAAAGCAAACCGCCGGAACCCTAGAAAACCGCCGCCGGAAAGCTAAAGATAAGGATAAGGATTAAATATTGCGGAAAGTAGAAGAAGACAAATGTTGGGTGAAAAAGAGAACGGAATGGGGTAACTTATAGAAAAATTACCGACGTTTGAAATTCCAAACATAAATGGGCCTAATAGGCCCAAATTGGGCCGTGACTCGATAAAGGAAAGGCCCATTAACCACATCGGAATCAATAACGGCAACAAGACTACAGATGTTTATATTTTTTGTCGATCCGCGTCAATTACTAGACATAATCAACACGGCCCGAGGAGCTGTGACTAAACCAATGCTAAAAACATCTGTCAAAACATAAAGAGTACCAAACAATTAAATAAAAAACAAACAAGAAACTCAAATTATTATAATCCGCGGACAAAGGTCCAAAAAACCATTCAAATGTGATCATCCGCGGATGAAAAAGAACAGAAACGTGGCAACCATGCCCACTTCCCACGAGTACAACACGTGTTAAAAGTTGAGCACCACGTGGCGCAACATGCAAGAGAATCAAGGATCTATAAATAGGGAAAAGCTTCATAGGCGGAAAGGGAGGACTTTTTGGAAAGAGGAAAAAGGAGAGAGAGCGGAACTAGACATAGTGAACCCAGAAGAAAGAAGATCAAGAAGCAATCATACGCGTAGGAAGAAATCTGATAAATTGAAAAGAATCTACATCGGTCACAATGTCAAACTCCGCGGATGAAAACCCTGTCCGCTTTTAATGTAAAATTCCATTAAGGATTGTCGTTAATAAATCTCAAGACATTCAACGACGACAGGTAAGACGAGTCAAGTTTCCAAATTGTCTGGGAAAAACTCGACAAGGGAACCGTCCTTCGTAGTTAAAGTCAATTAGTATAACTTCCCGCGGCACAGGTTGGGTCGCGTCGATGTTTTCGATGCAGGTCAGGTAAGTCCGTCGTGAAGGTCGGTCATTTCATTAGGTAGGTTCCCGGGCCCCACTAAAAATGGTGGTCTTTATGTATCGGGGCTTTTTCAAGTAGCACCCTGATAGAAGTGTGTCTGACCACTGGTGAGAAAATCTCATTGTAGTCTACTCCCTCTCGCTGATTGAATCCTCTTGCAACTACTCGTGCTTTGTACTTAACACCCTCAGCAGCTGATAGTCCTTCCTTTTTCCTGAAGACCCATTTGCAAGTAATCACCTTCCTATCAGCAGGCAATTTGACAAGCTCCCAAGTCTGATTCTTATGAAGAGACTCCATCTCTTCTCCCATTGCTACGAGCCACTGTGCTGACTCACCTCCAGAAATAGCAGCCTTGTAGGTGGATGGAGCATCATCCTTCACCTCCTCGGCCACTTGCAAGGCATATCCAACCAACTCATCAGACCTATATCTCGCAGGAGGTCTGATGTCAACCCTTCTTGGCCGATCTAGAGCAATATTGCGATGTGTCGCTCCACCTCTTCTTGTGTCTAGTGGTATAGCCTCTGTCTCAGCAGTGTCTGACTCAATAGTACCTGATTGGTTTGTGACCAAATCATGTACCTGACTCTCAGATGGAGTGAAGTCCAACTCCACCTCCTCAGCATCAACCTCTTTCTCAACAGCATCACTGGTCTTCTTCCTAGAATTCAGCAAAGAACTCTCATCAAAGACTACACTTCTGCTCAGTATAATCTTGCTATCAGACTAGATCCTGTACCCTTTCACACCAGTACCATAGCCCATGAAGACTCCCTTCTTAGCTCTTGGCTCTAGCTTACCCTCATCAACATGATAATAAGCAATGCACCCAAAAACCCTCAGATTAGAGTAATCAGCAGCCTTTCCAGTCCACACCTCATAAGGTGTTTTGCAGTCGATACTTGTGTGTGGGCTCCGATTCATGAGATAGCAAGTCGCTGAAACTGCTTCTGCCCAGAATCTCCTATCAAGGCCTGAATTGGAAAGCATACACCTTGCTTTCTCCAGAAGAGTCTGATTCATTCGTTCTGCTACACCATTCTGCTGTGGTGTGTATCTAACTGTGTGATGCCGAGCGATGCCCTCATCTCTGCAGAACCCATCAAACTCAGATGAACAGAATTCCAGACCATTATCAGTTCGCAGCCTCTTGACCTTCTTTCCAGTCTGATTCTCTACTAGAGTCTTCCACTCCCTGAACTTACTGAATGCCTCACTTTTGTGCCTCATCATTAATATCCAAGTCATCCTAGAGTAATCATCAATTAGAGACAAAAAATACCTATGACCGCCCAAGGACTGAACACGTGAAAGACCCCAACAGTCTGAATGGATGTAATCCAGTGTGCCCTTTGTCTGATGAACTGCTTTAGGAAATTTGCTGCGATGTAATTTCCCAAACACACAATGTTCACAAAACTCAAGGCTCTGGGCCTTATGGCCTCCCAGAAGATCTGCTTTGGAGAGAATTTGCATCCCCCTTTCACTCATATGAGCCAACCTCATATGCCAAAGCCTGGTCAGATCAGCTTCGTGAACCCCAGCAGAAACAGCCGCTGCAGCACCTGTAACTGAGGAACCTTGTAGGGTGTACAAAGTTCCCTTTCCCCGCTTGACTCCCTGCAGAACCACATCAGAGCCTCTGAACACACGCAACTTTCCCCCATAACCTGTGTACCTGAGCCCCTTGTCGTCTAACACTGTTAGGGATATCAGATTCTTCGTCATGGATGGCACGTGCTTGACATCCTCCAATGTGCGAAATTTCCCATCATCTGTCCGAAACCTAACTGTTGTGAGCTGAATCTGCCATGTTTTACAGTAACTTTTATATCGATTTCTGTATACATTGTATTCATTTGGGTTTAGATAGTACAGAATCTATGTAGTTTATGTTTATTTGCCAAAATTATGGAATCTACACCAGTTTCTGTTTAATTCGCAGAAATCAAGGCATATTACAGCAATTCTACAGAAGGTCGGAAAAGCTCGGAAAACCACTACAGAAGTCCAAGGTCAAAGCAGCGGAACCAAGCTGAAAGTCAAGGCTACTCGATCTCGAGTTGACCCTAGTCGACATTGACGAGCATGTCCGAGCACCGCCTTGTCGACAGAGCCTGATCGAGAGCCAGACCAACCCGAGCTCCGGACCCAACTCGATCTCGAGGACCACTAGTCGAGATCGACGAAGACCAGAGGCCACACCCTAGTCGAGATCGATGACCCTTTGTCGAGATCGACGAGCGCTTGAGTCCAGATCCGAGCTTGCCGAGTAGGGCCACCCGAGGAGACCTAGTCGACAGAGCCATCCCAACTCGAGATCGACACTAACCGAGCCAGTCCCAACAACCTTGCAGAGAGCATCATTCCCCATGGATACATTGCCCCCATCAGCACGGCTATATGTTGCAAACAACTCCTTTTTAGGACATATATGATAGGACGCCCCAGAGTCAAGATACCACACATCAGCCCTGTGTGTGATCATCAGCTAACAGAACAATATCCTCCTCAGAAGTATTGCCACGATCAGCTACTGCTGGAGACCCAGATTTCTCTTCCTCTTGCTTCTTCTTCTTCGGACAGTCATTCTTCTAATGACCTTTCTCCTTGTAGTAGTTACAAACATCGTTTGGTTTAGGGCCTGATTTGCGATCTTGCCAAAGCTTCTTCTTATTGCCCTTTCTACCATCAGATTTGCCTCCGTTTGCCACAAGCCCGGAAGCCTGATTGTCTGTAACCGACGCGGTTGCCTTCAGACGCAACTCTCTGCTGTGAAGCGACGATCTAACCTCTTCCAAAGTGATGGTATCCTTCCCAACGACGAACGACTGAACGAAGTTCTCGTATGTGGGGGGTAGGGATACCAGCAGAATTAGGGCAGCATCTTCGTCCTCCACCTTAACATCAATATTACGCAATTCAAGTAATAAAGTGTTAAGTTGTTCAAGATGATCTCTGAGTTGTGTACCTTCCTGCATACGCAGCCCGAACAACCGTTGTTTCAGAAGCAACTCGTTCGTCAAAGACTTTGTCATGTACAAAGACTCCAACTTTAGCCACAACTTGCTTGCGGTTTCCTGATCAGCAACTTCTGTTATGACATCGTCTGCGAGACACAACATAATCGTCGAATGAGCCTTCTCCTCCAGAAGGTTGTACTCAGCGGTGGTTGTATCTGCCCCCTTCTTGTCGGCGGCCAACGGTGTCCATAAGCCTTGTTGTTTCAGCAAAGCCCGCATCTTGATCTGCCACAGACTGAAAGAATTTCTTCCAGTAAACTTGTCGATCTTCAACACAGAACCAGACATCATTCTCGGCGGAAATCAACAACCTTACTCTGATACCAGTTTGTTATAACGAGAATGATAAAGCGAAGAACAACACAGAGATTTACGTGGTTCAGCAACGGTGTGTTGCCTACGTCCACGGGCAGAGAACCAGTTTTCTTATTAGAGGAAGCGAAACAGATTAGGTTACAAGGGGTCGGCGTTCCATGAGTATATGAAGAGACTCATGGAACCCTAAACAGACAATGGACTGAAAGCCCAAAATAGACAGACGATAGGCCCGTTTACAATAAACATCGCATACCGTAAAGGCGGGGTGGCGCTGCCCCCCCTAGCCCCCCGCCAGGGGCGCGTCGCCCTCTGGACCCCCGCCAGCGAGACCACCGCCGGGGGGCGGAGCCCCCTGGACCCCCCGATGCGTCCCCGGTCAACAGTCGTTCAAGGTACATTAACAGATGCCTCCCGCTTGATGCTTGTCCTTTGATGTAATTCTTTCTTAATTTTTACTTGTTCCTCACCGATCTACTGAAATTTGATGACTTTTATGCGTTGTGTATATCTCTCTCTAAAAGATATTCATTAATCTCAATGGAAGCGAAAATGTTTGGTTTCTGTAAAATATGGATATTTTCCTCTTAAAATATGATCAAAAATTCCAATTTTGACTTTCTTCAGTAGTTTGTTGCCAATTCGCTGACAAAACTTCTGGAATTACAAGAAGTCTTAATTGACTCTTGATCATTAATCCAAACCCTAATCAAAACTAATTGTTTGTTTGGTTATCAAAACTGGTACTAGCGATTTCTTTGTTTGATTTGTTGCGAGTTGGGGGAGAAGTATGTATTCCATGGGAGAGAGCGCTTAAGGGTAAGTGCATCAAGGCTCAGGAAATCTAACAAGGAGGTGTGTGCAATTTAGTTGAAATTATCTTGCTAATAGCCATTTTGAGATAAATGAGATCTTATCAGTAGCCTTTATGATTTTAAACATGTGTTTGGAGCCTAATGTGTTTGAGAGGAAAAAAAATCATTCAAATTTGAAATTAACATTGACATTTAAATATCACAAAATTAGATATATATCAATAAAATTAAGTCTTCACATTTAATTTTCAACTTAAAAAAAATACACCGCTAATCTCACATATGTATAAAATGAAGCCAATCTTTATCTCAATTGGTTGTATGTATATCATATGTGATAGGATTTGTCTTTGGGAGATGCATGTATATGTAAAGATACACGTACATCCGTTTTGTGTATATATTAAGCCGTTACTATATATACATTTAATGAAATGAAATTTATTTCCAGTCTTATTGTATATATAAAGTTAATTGCATGGCCTGGGTGCGCTAATAATTAATTTATATATCAAATCCACACATATATGCAGGGGGGATGAAACAGGAAAAAAATGGCTACAGTTTAAATTCTGTGAGAAATATTGGAGTATATACATTTCATATCTCCGTAATTCAAGACTACGTATGAATTCAAAAATAAAATAAAATAAAATAAAATATTAAGCACTGCGTTTTGATTTTTACTTTTCTTTTTTTTTTTTCTCTTTAGAATTGGCCGTAAATATAACAACTCAGGGATTTCAGTGTAAGTGTACTCAACATTTCCTCAAATAAAAACTATGTAAAACCAAAGATGATGAAGATATAAGAGTGCAAAAAAATATATGGAATAAAAACATACAAATTGATCAAGGATGTATATGCACATTATTTTGTCGAAAACGGACTCTTTTTAAGTTTAAACGGACTCTTTACCATAATTACAAAGCGAACTCTCTTTATATACAATGATCGATAAACGAACTAAACGAACTCTTTAGAGCAATAAACGAACTAAGAAAACTCTTTAGACCATTAAAAGAACCAAACAAATTCTTTATACCAATAAACGAACTCTTTATAACGATAAACGAACTCCAATAAACAAATTGAACGAACTAAACGACTTCTTTTGAATGACTAGCGCGCCTTTAGCTATTCAAGTTTGCGTGAATTTATTTCTTATCAAGTACAATAATAGTTTACCATCATTAACTAAAATGAATGCAACAAACGTCGAAATATATTCGATCATATGATATTGATCGAGTAATGATATATATATGTCAAACAGAAATTGAGGCACTTTAAGCACTGCGTGCACTTTAGTCGGATTACCTAAATTTGTATGAATGCAACAATTAAAACTAATGTTTAAAGAAAAATATTTGCATTATATACACACACCTATAATGTATGTGTGTTTCACACATTTTCTTGCAGTGTTATACTTTTATTTCACATGCTGACCCCCCAAAAAAATATTTACTTGTATTGTTAATTCTATTCCTTTCACATATATTATCAAGGCGGTAGGCGTTAAGTTTGTGATCTATATGTCTCTCTCTCTCTATATATATATGCTTTAACATTTTCTTGTATATTATTACTCTGTTATTTTCTATAGTCTTTATTATTTATGTACATTTTTATTATAATAAAAATAATTTCATACTTATTAAATTATATAAAAATAATTAATATTTTATATAGTTTTTTATTATCGTATGAAAGTGTGTCTAAGTAGTAAAAGACATGTAAAAAAAACAAATGAATTATTAATTAATTTTATTTATGTTTGATATATATTTTTCTCATATATAAGATGTACGAGCTTTCTCTTCTTTTTTCAAACATAATCGTTCTCTTGATTTGACAAATAGTAAAACTAAGCTTTGAAACCCCTAACAAACGGATTCATATTGATCATTAACACAAATTATTAACTGGATCCAGTCTTCCAGATATATAATTTAAGCTCTCAATATTTCAGAGTTGTGTATAGAACTGAAAGAAATCAAAGCAAACCGGATACAACATGAAATCCATAAAAACAACTTAGATCGATCGATCGATATATATAATTAAGAGCAACACACAGCAGATACAATATAATCCGATTATTGTTTTACAGCACCCCGGTCCGATTCAGATCGACGACCCCTCCTCCTTACTTAAATTATTGCTGGCCTCCATTTTCACCTACAAAAAAAAAAATTCAAAAAATATAAAATCAGAAAATTAATGTGATAATTCAAATTACAAATATACACAAATTAAATACAATGTCATAAACTTATAAGTTAATTATATACTCTCTATCCGAAAAAATCTCACCGGCACCGGCAGCGGGAGCCGGAATTTGGTTTCTCGGCCTCGGCGGCCTCTTCTTTCCGTAATCCAGGAAGTACATTACGTCGGACCTGGAACGAAACTGCAGCCGTTTCGGGCCCGGATTGTAAAAAAACTGTCCCAAAAAATATATATATTTAATTAATCAATGAATTAAACTTAGAGAAATGAAATGAAATGAAAAATACTCGATCCATATATATATAGTTAAATAAATAATTTACGGTATCAATGTGGCCTATGCTTTTTCCGGTGGTCCGGGCTTGCCGTTTGAAAGTCCAGTCCGGCGGAAGCCAGGCCGGGCGGCGGTAGGGGTTGGCCCTCGGGCGGCCCCTCTTCCTTTTCTCCGCGGAGTCAACAAGGATGAGGGGACCCGCCACACTGATGGGCTCCGCGTCGAACGCGTAGGGGACGATGGCCCAGCGGTCGGCGTCGCTATCCCGGTAGCCGTTGCCACCGTCACCACCGCCGCCGCCGGTGTAGGGGACAATGGCCCAGCATTCAGAGGAGGAGGAGGAGGAACTCATTTCTGGATATTTCTTTATGATAAAATGAAATAGAGTGAGGAAATGGTATGCAGGGGGTGGAGGGGAAGGTGCATTGCGGGGTGGGATTTTATAGGAGGGGGGAGGGGGGTATCATGTGCCCTAAACCATTTTCTGGTTCCCTACTTTTTTCTTAATGAATCTAATTTAATTTTTTTTATTATATAAAAACTTTGTTTTATATAATTGTACAAATACATGCATGGAGGGTTAATGTCGGGTTAATTTGTATATCCTTCTGTAACGCACAGGACTACTCCTTTATGTATTTACTTTTTAAAGTTTGAATTCTTTTTCGAATTAACCAAAAAGGGAAAAATATTTGGAGAATAGCTAAAATTCCAAAATATTTAGCGATTTAGCCAAAGTAGGGTAAAATCGATGTTTGAAACAGCGACTTTACCCCGGGTTTAAAAAAAATATTATAATAAGTAAGTCGCTGTTTGTAACAGCGACTTACCTCTATATTGTATTTTTTTTAATTTTTTTTTTCAAAACGTTGAAGCAGGATTCCGGAGAGAGAAAAGAGAACCGGAGAGATGAAGCAGCGGGGGATCGAAGGAAGTCGAGGTCGGGGGCCGGAGGAAGGAAGTGTTCCTGGTATGGTTGTTCCTCGCAAAAAAGAGGGCGGCGAAGTTCATGGCCCCATAGAATCCGGGATCGGGCCGGATAGGCGGTTGTGGAAGAGGTCGACGGTGACAGCGAGAGAACGAGATCGGTAGGCTCAATTGGAACCATCTCGAATTCCTCCGAACAAGCCTCTCAACCGGTGATGAAACAGCCATCAACCACCATCAATTCGATGAAATCGTGGCGGTCGAGGCCGAATTCCTCCGAACAAGCCTCTCTGGCTTCTTTCTCGACCTGTTCTAGGGTTTGGAAAAGGTCGAATTGAGATTCAATTTGGATCTCGACCGGTAATGATACCTGTTCTCCTGAATCGTCTCCAGATGCGGCGGAGTGTCAAGCGTCTGCTGCAGCGCCAGTCGAGGGTGAAGAGCGAGCCACAACCTCCATTCGACGGCCCTGCCCTCCCCTGACCACAAAGCCACCTCGCAAGGTCCGGAATTCCGGCCAAATTCGGGTGTTCCTTGGGCTCAGCGCAGACTAGGAAGCCTCTCATCGGATTCAACAGAGTTTAAAACTCTCCGATTCAGATTAGGAAGAGGACGAAGAAATCGGGAAAACGCCTCTAATCGGATTCAACAGGAAGAGGAAACCGGCAAGGGGAGAGTCGCTGTTTCCCAATATCTTTTTTTTTAAGTTTTCAGTTAAAATTATTTTTTAACCTAAAATTAAAAAAAAAATAGAAAATAGAGGTAAGTCGCTGTTACAAACAGCGACTTACCTATTATATATATTTTTTTAAACCCGGGATAAAGTCGCTGTTTGAAACAGCGACTTTACCCTACTTTGGCTAAATCGCTAAATACTTTGGGATTTTGGCTATTCTCCAAATAATTTTCAGTTTTTTGGCTATTTAGAAAAAAAAATCGTAAAGTTTTCAGTTGGTACGATTTAAACCCGAATATCTGATTAAGGGAGAATGAGTCGTATATCGACTCACTTTTTTTAAAATATGTGTATATATATATACACAGTCTTTTTATCATATAACACAACAGTATAAGATAAAAACTTTATCTCCATTGGATTTATGCGTTGTTCGTGTCTCTGATATATGGGCCTAGACACAACCTCCCTCCAGCTCATTTTGACTCCATTGGATCCATCCGATTTTAACACAATAATCGAACCTAAAATGAGTGAAACTGGAGAATTTAAGTTGTAACATTTTAAAAAGATTTTCGGTTTTTGGCAGATTTTAGGGAGGAAAAGGGATTCTGTTTGGGATGAGGACAATGCTGTATTTGTTATAATATATATTATTTATGGATGTACAAGGTTTACTTAGGAAAGTTTTATCTTTTAGTAAAGATCTCGTTCTTGGAGCCTAAGGAAGTTAGGCCTATATATTGTATTTGGTGATTCCCCAGAACGTACAATTCGAATAGAATCAATCTCTTATTCTCCCCTTATTCTTCTATTTTATTATACGTTATCAGCACGAGGGTTTGCTCTTTGACTTTGATCCGAGGGTTTGCTTTTTGGCCTTGATCCGGTACGTGCTTCTCCCCCTCTCTATTCACGGTAATTGTTCATGGCGAAAATTCGATCTCTGTTCTCCGTATTTATGAACTCTCGAAATTAATTATTGCAAAAGTCGATTACGTAGTTAATTGAAGTTCATGTTTGCCGTCTTTCTGATGTTACCGATGCTACTGTTTGCCGTTGACATATATATATATATATATACTACTATATATCTAATTGAAATTTTCTGTTTGCAGTCATTAAATCACATTCATTAGCCTATGTTTGCTACATGTATATCTGATTGCTATATATGCTTTCTATGTGGGTTGTTAATGGGGGATTTCTACAAGTTCGCACCTTTATATGGTGAAGTTCTAATTGCAATATATCTATCTCGTTACCTCTTTTGGCTTAAGTTAATATTATAGGGTTATATCATCCATGAATTAATTGCTTGATCAATTGATTATTCTTATATAGCGTGCTACAGCATCATCATAAAACATAATTGCTTGATCGCCTATATATCTATTATATCGTTTCTACATGCCTCGTTTCTTTGTATATCATTACCATCGATTAGCTCTTATCAAAGTTTTTATCTTTATATATATAGTTTCTATATGCATATCATATACTTATATTTTTATCATACCAGACATGTCGAATCTCGCAAGGTTGGAGTTCTCTGCACTTGATGTTTCCGGAAGAAACTACTTGACATGGGTACTTGATGCGGAACTCCACCTGGCTAGCCACAATTTGGGAGAAACAATCAAAGAAAAGTCTACAACATCCGATCAGGATAAAGCAAAAGCAATGATTTTGCTAAGGCACCACCTTCATGAGGATTTGAAGGCCCAATATCTAACGATTAAGAATCCACACGAACTCTGGAAGAGTTTGAAAGATCGGTTTGAACACCAGAAGACTATTACCTTGCCTCGGGCTAGGTATGAATTTATGCATCTTCGGTTGCAGGATTTCAAGAAGGTTCATGACTACAACTCGGAGTTGTGTCGTATTGCCTCTATCCTAGATCTATGTGGAGAAACTATCACAGATTCAGATAAGTTGGAGAAAACACTCTCTACATTCCATGGTTCAAATCTCGTACTCCAGCAGTAGTATAGAGAAAAGGGGTTCAAGACATATTCAGAGCTCCTCACATGCCTAATTTTGGCCGAAGAAAATAATCAATTGCTTCTAAACAATCACCACAATCGACCAACCGGTTCGAAACCGCTTCCCGATCGATCGCTAAATATGCCAGAAGCAAATGAAACCTCATCACGTAGAGGACGTGGAAGAGGACGTGGGCAATCTCGTGGTCGAGGTCGTGGTCGTAGTTACGGTCAAGGTCATGAACAAGACCAGGGACAAAAGCAAGGTAACGCATGGTCCAATCATGATGTTCAAAAGAAGCATGGAAACAAATTCAAGAAGCAAAATCAACATGAAAGGCATTCTCAAGTTGATAAATCTGCACCTCAAACTGAAAACCTCTGCTATAGATGTGGAATAGCGGGACACTGGTCGTGCACATGTCGCACTGCACCGCGCATGGTTGAATTATATCAAAAGTCTTTGAAGTCAAAAGACAAAGATGCAGAGACAAATTTTGCAACTGTCAAAGGTCCAGGAAAGACCCATTTGGAGGCTGTTGATTTCTTCAAACAAGCTAATGAGACCAAAACGGTTACTGAGAGAGAGTCCAACTATGACGACGATGATGATGATCTCCTAAATTAGTGGCAGCCGTCCTTATTTAAGTTTGATATTTTTGGCTTATTATTGTTCTTCTTAGGATTATTTTATTACGGTATTTTTGATGATTTCGGCATTTAGGACTAGTTGATTATTAAAGTATTTTGCTTCAAATCGTTATGGAATTAATTATTGAACTATTTTGATTTACACTAGTTAATGATTACAGCATTTGATATTTTGCTTTCGTTTAAGCTTTAAGACTAATCTCATGAAGACATTCCAGTTGATTACGGAATTAATTATTGAACTATTTTGCTTCAAATCATGAAGACATTCCAGTTGATTATTACGGCATTTGATATTTTACGACAATTAACCTTTGTCTAAGTTTTAGCCTTGTTTAAGACTATTATGATTATTAAATGATTATTTTTCAAATCTTTATGGAGTGTGAAATTGATATTTTGACTATTGAATTATTTATTATGAATTTGATATTTATATATGTTCGTGTGTATATATAGATATGGATCGATATAACGAGACTCTAAATGACGGGGAATTGTGCCTTATCGACAGTGCCACTACTCATACTATTTTGAAAAGTCCAAGGTTTTTCTCCAACCTACAAATGATGGAAACTAGTGTGAACACAATCTCAGGGAAGAGTAATCTAATTGAAGGCTCCGGAAGAGCTTCAATCTTGTTACCCGGAGGAACAAGGATACTCATTAGAGATGCCCTATATTCAAGTAAATCGCAAAGGAGTTTACTCAGTTTCAAAGATATTAGAGAAAATGGTTTTCATATAGAAACCATGAATGATAATGGCATTGAGTATTTGCTTCTTACATCTTGTGAGAATGATGATAAGCATATCTTAGAAAAAATGGGTATGCACACATCTGGTTTATATGGCACACGAATCCACCCCATTGAAACTCATAATGTTACTAACCAGAAGTTGGTCAAAAAGGAAATTTTCTCTTTATGGCATGATAGACTCGGTCACCCAGGAGAAACAATGATGCATCGAATTATTGAAAATTCACATGGTCATCCATTAAAGAACTTGAAGATTTTTTCAAAGGATGATTTGACATGTAATGCGTGTTCTCTTGGCAAGTTAATAACAAGACCGTCTATAACAAAAGTGAATGAGGAATCTCCCATGTTCCTTGAACGGATTCAAGGAGACATATGTGGACCCATCACACCACCTTGTGGACCATTCAGATATTTTATGGTATTAATAGATGCCTCGACACGTTGGTCCCATGTAAGTTTGTTGTCAACAAGGAATGTTGCATTTGCAAGGTTATTAGCCCAAATTATTAAGCTAAGGGCTCATTTTCCAGATCACCAGATTAAGAGAATCAGGCTAGATAATGCTGGAGAATTTACCTCAAAATCCTTTTATGATTATTGTCAATCTACTGGTATTGTAGTTGAGCACCCAGTAGCCCATGTTCATACACAAAACGGCCTGGCAGAGTCGTTGATTAAGAGGTTACAAATGATAGCTAGAACGATCTTGATGAAATCAAGATTGCCTTCATCAGCTTGGGGATTTGCAATTATGCACGCTGAAGCTTTAATACGTCTAAGACCCACCGCTACAAATAAATTCTCCCCATTACAATTGATCTCTGGAAGAGAACCAGATATTTCATTTTTGAAGGTGTTTGGTTGTGCAGTATATGTCCCAATTCCTCCCCCACAAAGAAATAAAATGGGACCACAGAGAAGGCTAGGAATATACGTAGGGTTTGAGTCCCCATCAATCATTAAATTCCTGGAGCCTATGACAGGTGATGTATTCAAGGCTCGATACTTAGACTGTCATTTTGATGAAACCAAGTTCCCAAAATTAGGGGGAGAAGAAAAGAAAGTAATTAAGGGAGACATTGACTGGAGTGTAGATTCACAATCACATTTAGATCCAAGAACGAGTGAAAGTGATTTTGAAGTTCAAAGGATCATACACTTGCAAAGTGTAGCAAACACACTCCCAGATGTATTCACGGACATTAAGAAAGTAACAGAATCACATATACCAGCTGAAA
The DNA here is from genome assembly GCA_963922045.1 of Persicaria maculosa. Classification (NCBI taxonomy): domain Eukaryota; kingdom Viridiplantae; phylum Streptophyta; class Magnoliopsida; order Caryophyllales; family Polygonaceae; genus Persicaria; species Persicaria maculosa. The sequence continues at coordinate 31,992,532 of OY998262.1, forward strand.
ATGCACCGATTCATTTGGACATTCCAAAAGCAACCACAAATCAACATATGGCAACGACTTCTCAAATACGTCGGAAGCGTGGGAGGCCGCTTGGATCTAAGGATTCAAACCCACGAAAGAGAAAAGATATTAATGTGCCAAATATGGACACTAATGAGGATAAATCTCCAGAAGAGATCCCTATAGAAGATCCAAACAGTAGAAACAAAGACGATAATGATTTTGAGATGTCATTGAATTATGCATACACCGGATTAGGGTGGTATCGAAGAGATGAGATTATAGATGATGTCTTTTCTTATTCTGTTGCACTTACAGTCATGGAAGAAGATGACAATGATCCTCGAACAATGGAAGAATGTAGATGTCGAGATGATTGGAATAATTGGAAGGAGGCAATTCAGGCAGAACTTAATTCATTAAGTAAACGTAGTGTGTTTGGGCCTGTAGCACTAACACCAGAAAATGTGAAACCAGTGGGTTACAGATGGGTATTTGTACGAAAGAGGAATGAGAAAGGGGAAGTGGTAAGGTATAAAGCTAGGCTGGTTGCACAAGGTTTCACCCAAATGCCTGGGGTAGACTATATGGAGACATACTCACCAGTAGTAGATGCAACCACGCTGAGATTCCTAGTCGCTTTGGCTGTTAAGGAACAACTACAAATGCAACTAATGGACGTAGTAACTGCCTACTTATATGGATCACTAGATACAAACATATACATGAAAATCCCCGAAGGATTTAGAATGTCTGAAGCATTAAAGTCCAAGTCCCGACACATGTATTCCATTAAACTAAATAGATCATTATATGGGCTAAAGCAGTCAGGTCGGATGTGGTATAATCGCTTGAGTGAATACCTATTAAAGAAAGGTTTTGTGAATGATCAAGTAAGCCCATGTGTATTTATTAAGAAGACAAGCTCGGGTTATGTGATCATAGCTGTGTATGTTGATGATTTAAATATTATTGGAACTCCAGAAGAGATCCGAGAAGCTGCAGATTACTTGAAAAAGGAGTTTGAGATGAAAGATTTAGGAACAACAAAATTTTGTCTCGGCCTGCAATTTGAGCATACAAGGAGTGGAGTTTTTATCCATCAATCAAGTTATACGGAAAGATTACTAAAACGTTTTAACATGGATAAAGCACATCCATTAAGTACGCCGATGGTACTAAGATCCCTTGACGTAGACAAGGATCCTTTCCGCCCTAGATCAAATAATGAAGAGATATTGGGTCCTGAAGTACCATATCTCAGTGCGATTGGAGCATTAATGTATCTAGCCAATAATACCCGACCGGATATAGCTTTTGCAGTAAACTTGCTAGCTAGACATAGCTCAAACCCCACAAAAAGGAATTGGAATGGTGTCAAACAAATTCTACGTTATTTACGAGGAACAATTGATATGGGGTTGTACTTTCAAAGATCTAATCTTTCACAAAGTGCAGGTTTAGTGGGTTATTCTGATGCAGGTTACTTGTCTGATCCACACAAAGCTGTGTCACAAACAGGGTACGTGTTTATGTTTGGCGGAACGGCTATTTCATGGCGCTCAACAAAGCAGAGTCTAGTAGCCACATCATCAAACCATGCAGAGTTGATTGCTTTATATGAAGCCGGTAGAGAATGTGTATGGTTAAGATCATTTATCAATCATATTCAAGCATCATGCGAATTGAAGTCGAGTATGCCTAGGCCAACAGTGATATATGAAGATAATGCAGCTTGCATTGCCCAGATCAGGGAAGGATACATCAAAGGAGATAGAACCAAGCACATATCTCCGAAGTTTTTCTCCACTCACGAGCTTCAATCAAAGGGGGTGGTTGATGTGCAACAAGTTCGATCAAGTGACAACATAGCAGATTTGTTTACCAAATCATTACCCGCGAAAACATTCCAAGGTTTCATATACAAGATGGGAATGCGCAGCTTGAAAAGAGATAAGCTCACATGAGGGGGAGAAATGTACGCGCCGCACTCTTTTTCCCTTCGATCAGGTTTTTGTCCCACAGGGTTTTTCTTGACAAGGTTTTTAACGAGGCGGCACCAGCAGAGCGTACGAGACTGCACTCTTTTTCCCTAAGCTATGGTTTTGTCCCATTGGGTTTTCCTAGCTAGGTTTTTAACGAGGCAGTCAGCAGAATAAAGATTGTACATCCAAGGGGGAGTGTTATAATATATATTATTTATGGATGTACAAGGTTTACTTAGGAAAGTTTTATCTTTTAGTAAAGATCTCGTTCTTGGAGCCTAAGGAAGTTAGGCCTATATATTGTATTTGGTGATTCCCCAGAACGTACAATTCGAATAGAATCAATCTCTTATTCTCCCCTTATTCTTCTATTTTATTATAGTATTTTATTTTTCATTTGTCGGTTTGGTCGATCAATAATACCCTATTCTGTTTGGGCCAGCGATAGATTGTTACATATTTTTATCAATTTGGTTTTTTTTCGTCTTTTTTTTTCTGTATAGTGTATCATATCAATTTTTTATTTTGGTTGAAACATGAATATTTTGTTTTGGAAATATATAGTGTTTACATTCAGTGCATTTTTATTGTACACCAAGAACCCAAAATGACATTTATGGTGTGAGGTGTAACACAGTAACAGGTGTCAAATTCGAATTATCACGTAGAGTTAAGAATTCATGGTTATTAGTATTGAGGATATGAAATAGGAAGCTATAAGTGAGATAGTATTACCATGAAAATATAGTGAATCTCAAGATTGGTATATAAGTGGATGAACTACTCTTTCTAACACTAATTGGTTTTAGGATCGGATGGAACCCCACTCGGCTTGTGTGTTCGGCTTGGTTGACGCGTGTTGCGCTTGGACGTGTGTAACTAGGGCTAGAGAAAAATTACTATAAAAACCAAACCAACATGTATCAATCGAATCAACATAATTGGTAACCAATTATATAGGTTACCAATATAATTGATTCGGTATACCGAACCAAGTTCCAAAACTTGGTACGATAATAGTAATGAGAATGAAAAAGTTAGTATTACCATTACCAACCAACTTGAAATTGGTTGGTACGGTAATACCAACCAATCCCTACCAAACTTATTATATCTAGTTTTATTTTTATTTTTTTAATTTATTTTGTAATTTTTTAACTTTTTAACTTTTGTTTTTATTTTGTAAACTTTTTTTCTTTAGAAAATGTTTTTAACCAAAGAAGGAATACCAACTCGACCTCGATTAAGACGAAAACCTATAGCGTTAGTCAGAATAATACCTTCCTACTACTATGTTGCTTTTGCTTTATTGCTTAAACACCTTGTAATAACTTTGAAGTTTTATGTTGCTTTCGTCCTCAAATATAGTCGATTCGAACGAAAACTAAAGCGATGGAATAATTCATACGTTTTAATTAAGTTGTATTGCATTTGCATGTTTTTTTTCTTAACACCCGAAAGTTGAGAAATTGTCATTACCAACACGTACCAACCAACTTAATTGGTAACCAATTAAGTTGGTACAACCCGCGGCCCCTTCGGTGGTTGGTAATGGTAGGGATTTTACGATTACCAATTCAAATTGGTTGGTACATGGTAAACGGAAAAATGAATTGTTAATGTACCAATTCCACCCCTATGTGTAACCCCACATCGTATGGCCCACCGGATTATTAGAATATACATACACATACTGACATACATGTTGATGATCTTCATCACCACAAGTGATGATGAATCTGCAGTGATTGAAGTAAAACAGCAGCTGCACAAAGTCATTTAAATTGGGCATGGTGATCCATCAAAGAAAATACATTCTTGATCGACTTGCTCAAGGATACAAAGATGTTGGATTGTAAGCCAGCTAAGGTGCCTCGGCCCTCGGCCAAGAGGAGTAAAGCTCTCCATTGATGAAGGTGATCCATATCCTGATCAAGAAAATTACAGAAGGATCATTAGCAGATTGTTGTTACTCGATCAATTTGACAAGGCCTGACATCTCTTATTCAGTTCAACATTTATCTCAATTTCTTTATGCTCCAAAGGTTCCACATTATCAAGCCGCGCAATTCATGTCCTTCATTACCTGAAAGGCACCATTGGTGCTGGTTTGTCCTACTATAGATTCAACACTACACGTATCTGGCTTAGTGATGCTGATTGGGGATCGTGTATGTTCATTCATAGCAAGATCATTGTCTGGGTACTGCGTATTGCTTGGGAAATCCTTGATCAGAGTATAGATCATTATCCTACACATCTAGTGAGTTGATATGGTTACATTGCTTATTTCATGACTTAAAGGTCAAGATTCCCCTTTATATTCCGTTGTATTGTGACAACAGGGATGCTCAGCATCTCGCTGCTAATCCTATTTTCCACGAAAGAATAAAACAACTACAAATCGATTGTCATTTTGTTCGTGAACAGCAACAACAAGGGTGTTTTTTTTTTTGCAAACCTTTCATGCATCTACAAAGCTACAGCTTCCAGATTTGATGACAAAGGCTCTTACAGAACAACAACACTAGTTCTTATCACTCAAGTTGGGTTTGGTCTTCTCAGCCCCTGATCCAACTTGAGGGGTGGGGGGGGGGGTATTAGAGTATATTCTAATGCTCACAAGTGTATAAGTCGGCAAGGGTAGTTTTGTAATTTCACCTTAGGTTGTTAAAGGTAACAGCTATTTAAACCCTTTGATCATCTCTGTAATAGACAAGTTTTATATATCAATTACAACAATCTTTGCTTTCTTCTTCTCGTTCCCTCTTCTCGTGATTTCACAATATTGAAATCGATCACGGATTACTTAGCTGATTTGTTATATGGGAGGACCAATCCCTTGACTAAATGTATATTCCTATTATTTTGTCAAAAACAAACTAGTTTAAGAATAAACGAACGCAGACTTTGAACAATTGAAATCAAATTGAATTTGGAAGAAACGAATTGGATTCAACAATGGAGGAAAACTAGATCTGGAAAACCCAGATCTTGGTTTGTTACAACGACTGAAATCCTCAACTGAAACTGGCGCCAAAACACTCCTCTTGTACTCTCAGCTGTACAAGTGGTCCACCATCCGAAATTACCAAACTACCCTTACAGAAACTATAATGTTGCATCACATTTTATGCTATGATGCAATATCATGACCAAAACTATGCTATATGTTCCATATCCCCCCCTCAAGCTTGGCTTGCACAAGGTGAGACAATGCCAAGCTTGGCAGTCAGGAATTGGTGTTGATGAGAGCCAAGTGCTTTAGTGAGTACATCAGCTAACTGAAGAGAAGTAGAGACATGAGAGGTAGCAATGAATCCTTCTTGAACTATTTCCCTGATGAAGTGAGCATCTAGACGAACATGTTTGGTTCTCTCATGGAAGATAGGATTAGCTGCCAACTCCTGTGCAGATTTGTTATCACAATGCAGGGATATAGGCAGAGGTACACGAATGTGTAAGTAAGATAGGAGATCATGGAGCCACACTAGTTCACTAGCAGCTGTAGACATAGCTCTATACTCACTCTCTGTAGAGGATTTTGACACCACCTTTTGGTTCTTGGTTTTCCATGAGACGAGGGATGAACCAAGGAATACACAGTAACCAGTGAGGGATCTCCCTGAATCTTTACAATTCCCCCAATCAGCATCACTGTATGCCTTAAGAGTAAAAGAAGATGTTGCAGGAAAAGAAAGTGCAACATTGAAACTGCCTTTTAAGTACCTCAGGAGATGCATAGCAACATTCCAGTGAGGTTGGAGAGGATGTTGAAGGAATTGGCTAAGTTGCTGGACAGTATAGGAGATATCAGGTCTAGTAAGAGTGAGGTAAAGGAGTCTGCCAATGATTCTTCTATATGCTTCTGGATGAGCTAGAGGTTCACCATCATGAGTAGATAACTTGGTGCCATGTTGCATGGGGAATGTGGTAGCTTTGCAATTCTCCATGTTAGCATCCTTCAAAATATCCAAGATATACTTCCTCTGGTTGAGCAAAATTCCAGCAGAAGATCTGGCTATCTCCATGCCAAGGAAGTATCTAGCAATGCCTAGATCCTTGATGGTGAAAGTGGAGTGAAGTGCTTGCTTGGTATGAAGAATCTCAGATGCAGAATTCCCAAGTAATAGCATGTCATCAACATAGACCAGGGCAATAGTGATTGCTGATCCTGCACTCTTGACAAAGAGAGAGTAGTCATGTTTGGATTGTGCAAATCCTAATCCAATCATGAATTTTGTCAACTCATGGTTCCATTGTCGACTGGCTTGTTTAAGCCCATACAATGATCTATTCAGTTTGCAAACATGACCTGCAGGAACCTGATAGCCTTGTGGGGGTGTCATGTACACTTCTTCTTCTAAGAAACCATGGAGAAAAGCATTGTTGACATCAAGCTGATGTAACACCCAACCTTTGATAGCTGCAATGGCAAGAATCACTCTCACAGTGGAGAGCTTGGCCACAGGAGAAAAGGTTTGTTTATAGTCCTTATCCTTGACTTGATTATAACCCTTTGCAACTAACCTTGCTTTATATCTCTCCACCAGACCATCAGGCTTATACTTGATCTTGAAGATCCATTTGGATCCAATAGCCTTTTTCCCTGTAGGCAAAGGAGTGACAGACCATGTGTTGTTCTTCTCAAGAGCAGCTATCTCAGATTGCATAGCAGATTCCCATTCAGAAATTCCTTTTGCCTGGGTGTAACTGTGAGGTTCAAACACTGCACAGACATTGACAAAGGAGGTAACATACTCTTGGGATAGATGGGCAAGATTGGTGAGAGAGAATACAGCAAATGATTGAGAGACTGATTCTTTTGATACTGCAGTATGTCTAGGAAGAGGCATTGGGCAAATGTAATCCTGAAATTTAGCTGGTGGACGAGAGACTCTCTTTGCAAGAGGTGGAGGCCCATGAACACTGTCTGATGAGGATGTGCTGTCATAGATGGGAGAGCCCAGCTGAGGGTTATATGATGGTGGTGAGAGGCTGAGAGAGGGAGAATTTTGAACAATAGCATCACTGTCAGGAGAGTTGGTGATATGAGGTGATAAATTGGAATTACTAGGAGCATGAGTAGGGATGTGAATTGGCAGGAAAGATTCATCTCCATCAGAGGCTAAAATATCCTTGGGGAAGAGTGGAGTATTATGTGACAAAACATCACCTCTGAAAGGAAAGACAGTCTCCTCAAATTGAACATGTCTACTGATAATGACCACCTTCTTATCTAGATCAAAGAGCTTGAAAGCCTTTTGACCTGGAGGGTATCCTAAGAATATGCACCTTCTAGCAAGACATCCAAGCTTATCTCTCCAATCATTTGGTTGCAAGGCATAACAAAGGCAACCTATAACTTTGAGTTTGTCATAGTCTGGTGGCACATGGAAAAGAGTTTCAAAGGGAGATTTACCATTCAAAACAGAAGATGGCATTTTGTTGATGAGGTGAGTGGCACCTAATACACATTCACCCCAAAACCTTATAGGAAGACCAGCATAAGCCCTAACAGCCCTAGCAGTTTCAAGGAGATGCCTATGCTTCCTTTCAACACGACCATTTTGCTCATGGACACCAGGAGCAGATCTTTGGTGAATAATACCATGACTGGCAAATAAATCTACACACCCTCTTTGGGTGAATTCAGTACCATTGTCTGTCCTTATACATTTGACAGACACTTGAAACTGATTTTCAACCAATAGCAGAAACTTGGTAATGCAACTCAAAACTTGCAATTTATCCTGGAGTAGATATACCCATGTAGTTCTAGTATGATCATCCAAGATAGTTAAAAAATAACGGGCACCACACATGGATGGTGTCTTGTAAGGACCCCAAAGGTCCATGTGGACCAAATGAAAAGGAGCAATAGCAATAGAATCACTTCTCTGAAATTTCAATTTGTGAATTTTAGTCAAAGAGCAGGTGTCACACCTGAACTGTAAGGTATCCAAATCCTTACAGATAGGCAAAAGCTTCATCTTGGACAAAGATAGATGACCAAGACGAGCATGAGCAGTCATCAAACTGTCACCATTATTACAAACTGAAGCAACAATACCAGAAGTACCTGTCAAAGGAACATTGTGAATCCTATACAGACCTCCTTCTTCCCATCCTTTGATCAACTGTCCTTTAGTTGTATGGTCCTGTAGCCAACAAGACGTCTTATCAAACTGAAATATAAGCTTCTGATCTTTAAGTACTCTAGATACAGATAGCAGATTGTGACAAAACTGAGGAACAAAGAGCACATTTCTTAATACAAGGTTGTCATTCAACTTGACAGTACCACAGCAACTGACAGGTATATGAGATCCATCAGGTAATCCCAGTGAAATAGGTGCACTCAAATAAGCAAACTCAGAGAAAATTCGTTTATCAAAAGCAATATGATCAGTAGCACCTGAATCAACAATCCATGCATACTTATCACCCTTATTTGTGCCAACTAAAAATGATACACTTAGTGTACCTGCAAAGTGAACCATAGCTTGGTTTACTGAACTCTCTGAATGATCCACAGTGCCTTTCCCTTTCATCATTCTCACCACCTCATTGTAGATGGCATTAACAACTGCAGGATCTGGTCTTGCATCTTGATGCCTATGCTCCAGTGGACTATCAGCTTGAGGCACCTCAAACTGAGCCACAAACTTCGCTTGAGCTTTACCTCTGTCATCCTCTCTTGGTCCTCTAAACCACTCAGGGTAGCCAACCAATTTGAAACAATAATCTTTGGTGTGACCCCTTTCATTGCAAAAGTCACATTTGCGTTCCAGCTTAGCCTTTTTATACTCCCTTTTTGCCAGCTCAAATCTTGACAGCTCCCCTTGCTTACCATATCCATCAGAATTCATCTTATTCCCATATCCAAACTTGTTAATAGCATTAGCTTCAGCTTCATCAAACTGCATTCTGTTCCCATATCCGTCTTGCTGCATCTGCACTCGATTCACATTCATAGCAGTAAGATCACCAGGGGTTACAAATGTCACTCCTCTTGACCTTTCCAATTGTACTGCCATCTGGAAGGCCTTCAGTAAACCTGGCATGGGATCCTTTGATAGAACATTTCCACGCAAAGGCTCATAGACATCATTAAGGCCCATCATGAACTGCATAACCTTGGCCTTCTCTTCCCTTTCGACAATTCTCTTGAGCAATCCACAGCTGCATCCTCCAATTCCTCCACAGTTACATGTTGGTACAGCATCAAGTAGTTGCAATTCGTCCCAAAGCTTTTTAAGCTTCCCATAGTATGCACCTACAGTCAGGTTCTCTTGCCTGACATTTCCTAAATCACGACGCATATGGTAAATCAAGGGATCATTTGACTCGCAAAATCTCTCCCTTATCTCCTTCCACAACTCAGCAGCAGTTTCAACATACATAAGTGTTTCTGCAACCTCAGTGGTCATGGAATTAACGAGCCAGCACATCACCATATAGTCGGCTCTCTCCCATTTCTCATAATCTTCATTTTCAATTGCAGGTTTCACACAGCTCCCTGTGATAAAACCTAATTTCGCCTTGGCTCCAAGATCCATTCGTACTCCTCTACTCCAGCTCGCAAAATTCGAGCCATTAAACAGATTATTCACTAACTGCATCCCTGGATGGTCGGAATTCGACAAGAAATAGGGATTATAATGCACCGTGTTCATACCTTGATTATGATCTCCGATCTGAACACCCTGAAATCCAAGTCCTCCTTGATTGCCTCTCCCTGCACCAGGTCCAGGAGGCGTCACAGAAATGAAGGTTCCACGACCTCCGCCATTTCCATTAAGAGCATCAGCATAGCTCTGTCCTCCTGGGATCTGCGATCCTCTTCCTGTCATGGTTGATCAAAGCACGGAAGCAACACGACAACAGCGATTGCAATTTCTCCAGAAAACTGAGCAACGAATGTCGAAAATCAAGCGACGGATCGAACAAGCTCTGATACCATTTGAACAATTGAAATCAAATTGAATTTGGAAGAAACGAATTGGATTCAACAATGGAGGAAAACTAGATCTGGAAAACCCAGATCTTGGTTTGTTACAACGACTGAAATCCTCAACTGAAACTGGCGCCAAAACACTCCTCTTGTACTCTCAGCTGTACAAGTGGTCCACCATCCGAAATTACCAAACTACCCTTACAGAAACTATAATGTTGCATCACATTTTATGCTATGATGCAATATCATGACCAAAACTATGCTATATGCTATAGCAAACGGTTTTTAAATTAAACGGAAAATTAAAAAATCTACAACAACTAACTAAATAAACGAACTAAAGCAAACGGTTTATATCAATAAATGAACTAAACAAACGAACTCTTTATAACGATAAACGGGCTCCTTAAAAAAAAGGAACCGATTAAACAACTTCCCTATTTAGCATACATTTGCCTATTCGATCTAATAGGTACTTCCGACGAACTATGTAAAGGGAGTTTGAATTCGCGTTATGTTGCCTTAATTAAATTGAATATAATACAACGTTGTATCCGAAGTATCTATAATATATAACTAGAAACCAAGTCATCATAAATTAGACACAACAAACTAACTACTCAATCGCTAAAATTTAGTTGGATTCCTAAGTTTTTATCGAATGGTACAATTTAGCATAATCCTTTAAAAGATATTTAAAAAAAAGGGTAGCACTAACAATGTACTCACACTTGTATTCGCAATATATCTAGGATTCTAGGGCTTAGATATGATGTTTAGGTATATGTCGACGCAAGAGAACTACATTATTAAACAAAATTTCAAGTTATATCATGCATTTATGATAAAGTTTAAACTTTTTACTTATACAAATTTCATTTTAATACCTGTGTGTGATATTTACCAATGTGTGATATTTATTCACTGCTATAGTGACTGATAAAATAAGGGGGTGATTACCTCGATATCTAAAATTTTGGGCTTTATTAGGAAAATGTCCACCACCCTCTCCATATTAGCAAAATGTCCACCCCTAAAATAAAGTTGCTGAAATTGAGTTTTTTTTTCCCGCGAGTTTCATCAGTTTTTTTTTCCGCGTTGCTGAAATCCTTGTGCCACCCTCTGTTTCAGCAGTTTTTTTTTCCTGTTTTTTTTTTCGTTTTTTTTTTCGCGTTTCCAGAGTTGCTGAAACCCCTGTGTCACCCTCTGTTTCAGCAGCTTTTTTTTCGCGTTACTGTTTTTTTCACGTTGCCGAAACCGGAGTTGCTGAAACCCCGATTTCAGCACTGTGCCGGATATAAAATTTAGCCTATGCGGGATTCGAACCCACGTATTTACGCTTAGCACATCGCTCTACCATTGAGCTAAGAGGCTTTTAAAGGAGATTTAAAGTAAGTTCAACAACAACAATTTCAGCAAATTCGAGTTTTAAAGCAAGTTCAGCAACAACAATTTCAGCAAAAAGAAGGACCAAACTAAGAGTCCTCACCAAAAGAGTAAAAATATTCCTCTCACGAGTCTAACTCCAAATTTCCTTCCACAACGTTGTTGTTGAAACCCCGATTTCAGCATTTTTGTTGCTGCTGAAACCTCGATTTCAGCAACTTTGTTTATGGTTTCAACAACGTTGTTGATGCTAAAATCCCGGTTTCAGCAACTTTGTTGGTGTTGAAACCCCGGTTTTAGATGCTGAAATTATTGCTGAATCCGGAGTTTTTTTTTTCCACAACTATAAACCCAAAAAAAGCAACATAGAACCTTAGAATAATATGTACATGAAGAAATTACTCTTATTTCATAGCCAAAAATATCCTTGAAAAGTAAATAATAAATAAATTGATTTGAATTGCAAAATGAAATAAAAAGATGAAGTAGCTTTAGTTTAATTAATGAATTAATGAAGTTGAAAACCAAGAAAAGAAGGTAGCTAGCAGTAGCAGGTAGTATAAAAAAGGTAGTACAGTAAAGCATGAAAAAGAAGTAGGGGGTGGTGGGGGCGAGATGATTTAGCATACTTGGTGGTGGTTGGATTGAGAAGTCGGTTGAAACAGAAGTCATCCTCTGGAACCCAGCTGTGTATCACAGAGGAGGTATTCACTATTCTCCCTTCAATTCCTGTTTCCTCTGCTGTTTTTATCATTTTCTCCATAGCAGTTATGTCATCAGGAAATGCCCTGCACCTGCTTTACAGGCAACATTTCAGCAACTCCCTACTTCTCGACAGAGGGATAGCAAGTAGAATTAACCTTTCCTTTTCAGCAAGGATCAAGCGGACGTGTTGCAGGAATCGATTGGGATCGAGCAAAAATTGAATTGAATTGCATAGTAGAAGCAACAATAAACAGAACCTAGAGACCGGATATTGGATGTCCACCAATTTTAGCAACTCCAATCGTCGTCGGAGATCGGAACCTGGAGATCCAATCTCCGGTCCACCAACTTCAGCAACAGAACATGGAGATCGGATTCGCTCTCCACCGAATCATCGTCGAACAAATCTGGCTTCGAGGTGGCTCGTCGTCTTCCTCCGCCCATGCTTCTCGTTCGATTCAAATTGACGAAGACGACGAAATAGTAGAGGAGAACCTCCATTGACGCAAATTTGGTGAAGGCTGCTGAAAAGGCCGATTCAGAGGCGATTCAGATGCCGATTCAGAGGCGATTCACCGTCCCCTTTCTCTTCATCATCACCGTCCTCACCGTCCCCTGGCCTTCCTCTTCATCGTCGTCGTCCCCTTCCTCTTCATCGTCGAAATCTCAAAGCCGGAGATCGGAGATTCAGAGGCGATTCAAAGACGAGGTCGGAATCTGGCGATTCAGAGGCGATTCAAAGATCGGAGACGAGGTCGGAATCTCAAAGCCGGAGATCGATAGCCCTGGCCTTCCTCACCGTCCCCTTCCTCTTCATCGTCGTTGTCTTCATCAACTGGCCATCGGGAGGATTTGAAGCAAGGTCGAAAGACGGAGAGGATTTGGGGTTTTTTTTTATTTTGGTGATGAAACAGCGAGAGATTGGGATTAGGTTTAGATAAGAAGGGTAATTTTGTTCAAAAAATTTTAGGTGGACAAAACCCCAATTTGCCACACTTGGGAGACACTCTCTCAATATGGTCAAAATTTTGCGCCTTTGGTGCAAATTTTTTCTAAAATAAGTCACAAGTTTGACTCCCATGGGTAAAATTCTCTTCAATTAACCGCATACACAATTACGAATAGTGATACCAAATGTTGTATGAAAGAAAAGCAACTTGGGCTTTGAGTATAGGTCGGCCCATCTACCTCGAGAAGTAGGCCCAACTCCGACCATCAAGAACTACATGAACGAAATTTTATGTTGAAGTTATGTACTTTTACAAATCTATCCGAATTATAAAACCAGGAGCAAGACAATTTTAGGTGGCCGCGATAGGGCTCATATCCACGTGTCAGAACTTTGAGCATGTCACATCATTTCTAACTTCAATTCTTTTCCACTTAACACATATTGTATTTAACACCACATAACACATAATCATCTCTAATAACCACCTCTTAATTACATCCCACTAACTTTACTATCAAGCTATTTGTTTAATTTTAACCAAAAAAACTATTTATTTAATTAATAAAAAATAAAATAAATGATATAATTAAGAAATAAAACTATATGATATACTTTTTTCTATAATTTATTTTCAATTTATAATATTATAAATAAATTAATATTTTTTGAAAATAAAAAATATTTAGAATTTTATTAACAAGCCTCGTATATTTAGAATTTTATGATTAACCATCTATATTTATAATCAATAAATTTTATGATTAACCCTCCAATATTTATTTGTTTATTTTAAATAAATGTCTTTACTTTTATTTTGAATGCATTAGCCCCTAGAGTTTATGCAGAGTACAAGTCTATGATTTTTCTTCATTTTTATGTTCTAATTGTATGCTCATGAGCACATTATAAAAATCTATAATCAATTGTCATTTTACATTGGATTAATATTTCTCATTATTGTTATTGAGAAGTTATTTGATTAAGAAATTATAAATAAAATTTCCAACAAACCATGATTTTTGTTTGTATTATTCCATCATTTTCATACATGATCAAATTCTTTTGTGCATTTTTAACATATCACTACCTCATGTGGGACCATACAAGATACCTTCGGACACATCTATACTTGGGGATGGACCTATGGCTCGAGCTCGTGAGAATGTTGTCATCCTCAAGAGGAAGAAGAAGGCTCCACCATGGGAGAAGATCCAAAGGTGCAAATGACGTTTTAAGTTCGTTCAGAACATTTGACAGCTTTTCGATGTCTCAGTAAAATGGGCCGTTCAGAGTCCGTATTTATCCGATTGGATCGTGTCATACCTTTTCGGAACGAAGACGAAGAGATCTACAACTTTTCTATTGAAGGTTTTTCTAGATTCGACCTAGAGCTTGGCCGAAAATCACATTCTTTGAGCTGTCACTGTTTTAGCCGGGATTTATTCTAAGTGTTGGAACTTTCTTTGTTGCTATTTTTAAAGACCTTCTTTATTTAAGTTATTTTAGTTAATTTAGGGATTTATTTTAATTTCCATTATATTTATTATTTTCATTAAAATCAGCCCTAGGGTTTTCTATATTAGAACGGCTGATTTCTCCATTGTAAATCAGACGCCTCTTTTCATGAATGAAATTTCCTTTATGTGAAACACAATGAGAGAATGTCGATCGATTCGTAGCGTGGCTCATCGATTGCAATAATTGGTATACATCTTGCTTGGTTTTCTTTGAGTTCATCAACCTCGCGAGAGCTTGGTGATCCTGGTAATCACAAGTCCCCTCCTTGTGCCTCCAAGTTGTCCGCTTGGTTGTGTAAGGTTGTAGAGGCGGGCTTTGTAGTCGTTGATACTTGGTTCCTACCCTCTTAGGAGGCCTTGGGTCTTTATTTCGTTTTATCTTAGTTCGAATCACCCAATTTATAGGTCTTTCATTGATTTTGTCGAGTCTTCTATTGCTGCGTTTTCGAGTCCTTGTCCTTATTCTTGAGTCTTTGCTTCCGTTCTTGTCTTTGAGTCTTGATTGTCGAAGATCGGGCCATCCTACGGCTAACCCCGTATCAAATTGGCATCAGAGCTTTGGTTTCCGACATCAAAATTTGTGTCTTTTGTTTCCCTAAACACAAAAACTACAAAATATATATATAGAGAGTCTTTCTTGTTCTTGGTTTTTACTTCTTGAATTTTTGAATTTGATTGCTACTAATCCTTGTTTGTGATTGTTTGTGGTTGCGATCTAGCCTAAACACAGCCTAGCCGAACCATCACTATCCATTGGAGGCGATCTCCCCTTGTGCAGCAGACTATTGTTGCACTAATTAGACCATTCGACACTCCTTGGAACAAACCCTAACCTAGGCGGCATCCTTGTTCTATCAAGTTCTATCTATCCTTTATCTATCTTTGTTGGAATTCTAGGGCTGTTTTAGTTTCATTCACCTAAGTTTCATTAATTTCGTGCTTCCTTTTATTTTTTGTGTTAATTCTTGCATTAGGTACAAAAAAAACAGTCCGAAATTCTTCAAAAAAAAAAAAAAAAGTGACATTCAAAGCTTGGACCTAGGAGGATAAAATTTAGTAGGGGCAAAAGTAAAGTTGAAAAAAAAAAGATTGTTGATCTAGTGCAAGAAAGTTCCCAAAGGACCAACTTTGGTGAATCAATCAAGCCCTAGTCGACATACATTCATACCTCCCACCAAAACACATACCTTGGAACCCTACCTTGCAACTACACCATCCTTACTAAGGGTTTGAATCAAAAAAGAGGTAAATTTCCAAGTTTCTTTTATTTTGCCTTATTTTCTCTTGTTTTTCTCTATTGTCGAGTGCCATTCATTAGTGTCGAGTGCTTACATTGCCTTGTCGAGTGCTCTCTGTCCATATCGAGTTAGTTTCACACATACCGAGTCGATACTTCCAAGTACCGACTCGATACTTTGCTACTGTTGGGTTTTTTCGGTTGCTTGTTTCTTGTCCATTCTCTTGATCTCTTGCCTTGTGTTGCTAAGTTCTTGTTTGAGTGTTGATTTGCCCAAGGCGGATTGCCCCAACAAGCGTGACATACCAATTAGAGAGGGAGTGTGAGCGACACACATTTTGAGATTGTTTATATTTGTCCTAACTGTCACATAGTTCTTTGTTTGTCTTTATTTGACATGTCTAACCAGGGCACCAACATGATTACTGAAGCTGAGATGATCAAACAGTTGGAAGCCATGAATGAGAAATTGGTACGGATAAATGAAAGATTGACGGTAGTAGAGGCACGACATTCTTCTGGGGTATCTACTGGCCCTACAGGGAGTAATCCTAACTCTTCTACTCTTAAACCTATGTACATTCCTTGCTTTATATGCCAAGGTAGAGGACATGTTATGAAGGATTGCCCGAATAAGAAGACTTTCATGATTACTCACCTAGGCGAAAATGACTCTAAAAATTCTAGTGGTGGAAATGATGAGCATGTTAATAATGATCAAGATCTTAATTTACTTGTCTGTGATGATAATGATTGCATTGAATATGAGCATGCAGTTTCTTTGATTGTTAGTAAAGTTTTGAGTGTTCCACCTACACCTTGTGATAATAATCATAGCAAAGAATTGTTGCATACTAAATGCATAAAAAAGGACAATGTTTCTAATATGATCATTGATGATGCAAAATGTTCTAATATTGCTAGCCTTGAATTAATTAAAAATCTAGCCTTGAAACAAGATGAAAACTTCCTAGCATTGGATGACCACTTAGAGATCAATGAACAAGCTAAAGTGCATATTCAATTAGAACCTTATGAAGATGAAATGAAATATGAATTGTGCACTAATCAAGTTTCTTTTCTTGGTTTTGTAGAAAGCTCTAATGATCTACAAGCTGGCAACGCCAAGATCAAAACCATCCAGTTGTGGTCAACCCCTACTCCAATCGGCCTTGTGAGGAGTTTCCATGGGCATGAGGTCTTTTATCCAGGAGCTCATGTGGATCCAGGAGCTCATGTTGTCATCCTCAAGAGGAAGAAGAAGACTCCACCATGGGAGAAGATCCAAAGGTGCAAATGACGTTTTAGGCTCGTTCAGAACATTTGACAGCTTTTCGACGTCTCAGTAAAATGGGTCGTTCAGAGTCCGTATTTATCCGATTGGATCGTGACATACCTTGTTGGAACGAAGACGAAGAGATCTACAACTTTTCTGTTGAAGGTTTTTCCAGATTCTACCTAGACCATGGCCGAAAATCACATTCTTTGAGGTGTCACTGTTTTAGACGGGATTTATTCTAAGTGTTGGAACCTTCTTGTTGCTATTTTTAAAGACCTTCTTTATTTTATTTTAGGTAATTTAGGGATTTATTTTAATTTCCATTATATTTATTATTTTCATTAAAATCAGCCCTAGGGTTTTCTATATTAGAACGGCCGATTCCTCCATTGTAAATCAGACGCCTCTTTTCATGAATGAAATTTCCTTTGTGTGAAACACAATGAGTGAATGTCGATCGATTCGTAGCGTGGCTCATCGATTGCAACAATTGGTATAGATCTTGCTTGGTTTTCTTTGAGTTCATCAACCTCGCGAGAGCTTGGTGATCCTGGTAATCACAAGTCCCCTCCTTGTGCCTCCAAGTTGTCCGCTTGGTTGTGTAAGGTTGTAGAGGTAGGCTTTGTAGTCGTTGATACTTGGTTCCTACCCTCTTAGGAGGCCTGTGGTCTTTATCTCATTCTATCTTAGTTCGAATCACCCAATCTATCGGTCTTTCATTGATTTTGTCGAGTCTTCTATTGTTCCGTTTTCGAGTGCTTGTTCTTGTTCTTGAGTCTTTGCTTCCGTTCTTGTCTTTGAGTCTTGATTGTCGAAGATCGAGCCATCCTATGGCTAACCCCGTATCACTACCACTTAACTTTAAAAAAAAATACCTACGTTAGAAATTTAGGATGTAACTCAAAATTTTAAACAAATACCGGTATTAGACACGGGACTCATACTAGTATTATTCAATCGGGAGTGGGGGATTTTTACACCCGACGTGTCGTTATGGAAGCAAATTTAGTCGCAAACATCCTCACCTCTTTTGCACTTACTTTTCCTCCCTGTTTGCAATTAGTTTTAGACCCGCATTTGTATTGCGTTGATTTTGTCGAGGATGACACTTGGGGGAGGGCTACTCCTGTTCGGTACCCGTGTAGCCCACATTTCTTTTCGATTATTTATATCGAACCCTATCTGATCCTTTTCCACCAAAACAAAAAAAAAATATATTCAATTTTGTTTTACCAGCTTGTCTATAGTTAGAGATTACAATGTCACCCGCACCTGACTTGAACTCGAAAAAGTGGGTGAAAAGCTGGAAAAAAAAAAAGTGGATGGTGAGTGGGTGGGTGATGGATCGGGTTAAATATGGGTGATGATTTCGGAATTTATATTTGGAGTTTATAAGATTATTTTGGAATTTTTTTTAACGAGGGACAAGTCCCGTCCCATCCCGATCCCGTCTTGTCTCGTGAGGGATAAGACCTGACGAGATTTTAAAAAAAAATATTCAATCCCGTCTCGATCACGTCCTGTAAAAAATATACGAAACGAGACGCGAAATCATCCAATCCCGTCCTGTCCGGCCATCCCATCCCATACCTAGGGGTGACAATCTCACCCGACGGGTACCCGCTTCACCCGATCCAAAAAGACGGGTGAAGATCCGAGACAAGGTGGGTATTAAGCGGGTGAACGGGTGACGGGTCAGGTCGAATTCGGGTGGTAGTAATTTCACCCATCACCCGACCCGTACATCACCCGGCATATTTTTAATATATATATATATATATATATATATATATATATATATATATATATATATATATATATATATATATATATATATATATATATATAGGGGTTGGTTCCGGTGTACTCAGCCCTTAACGTGTATCATGTACACAAATCTGAGCCGTTGATTGAATGAAATTGATGGCTGAGATTAAAAGACAATTTTAGCTTTTTTTAATAAAAATAAGTGGGACCCACGTTTTTTCTTGCCAACTTGCTGAATTGGGGGCGTGTGTGATGCACTCTCTTGACATTATTCGATGGTATATCTGGATTATTCGATCGTATCGACGGATTATGCGATGGTATATCTGGATTATTCGATCGTATCGACGGATTATGCGATGGCATATCTAGATTATTCAATCGTATCGACGGATTATGCGATGGTAACGATGAATTATTCTAATTGGGTACCACCTTGAAAACGCCCTAAACTTTTAACTAATAATTATTCGATGATATCGCTTGATTATTCAATGATATCGCTTGATTATTCAATGATATCGTTTGATTATTCGATGATGTTACAATATTATTCGGCTGTCATTTTAACAAATAACTAAATATTATTCGATGGTATTGCTGGATTATTCAATGGTATCACATGATTATTCGATAGTATATGCATTTTTCATTCATACAAATGCCAACCTAAAAAAAACTCATATCCTTAAACACAAAATCGGTTCATACACCTGAATAATTCGCTCCATGCACCTGAATAATTCGGCTTTTCTACCGAATACGTCTGACATTGAATAAATTGCAGGCAACTTTAACATTCAACCTTCAACCTTCAAAAATAAAATTGCAAGCAACAAAAAGTGACCCAAGAGTGTTGAAGTGATCCCAAGCCTCCTACATAGCGGAAAAAATTGCAACAATAATCAGTCTAAAGAATTCAGTCAAATATGGAGGAGCATATAAGCACAAGAATTATGAATACATTGAGAAACATAGACAACTTTAATTGAAAGAAAATTAGTCATAATCAGTCTAAAGAATTCAGTCAAATATGGTATCGATGCATTTTTCATTCTTATAACTGTTTCATAAAAAAAACCTACCTCTCTATAGCACAAAATCGGTCAATACAAATGAATAATTCACTAAATACATATGAATAATTCAGCTTTTCCCCCCGAATACCTCTTAAATCCGGGATTGGAAGCCAAAAACCTAAAAATATCAAAGATGCAACCCAAAAAATGTCAGTTCAAATCAAAATCAACTGAAAAGATTCAACAACCCAAGAATTTCAAGCAAATTTACAAAAGTTTATTCAATCTCATAAACCTTAAAAAATATCAATCTCATAAATCAAAGAAATCAAAATGACTTTGGTTGGTCTGTACGTGAAATTAAAAGAAATCAAAATCAAAGTAATTGGAATCACATTTTACCTGTACGTGAAATTACTTTGGTTGGCCTCCTCCTCCGATTGCTTTGGTTGGCCTCCGCCTACCCCTGCCAGAAGGTGTTATCGGCGGCGTGGGAATCAACGACTCATAATCGCCGCCTCCCACCACCAACAACCAAAGACTCCGGCCTCTTCGACGCCCTATCGAGAAGATATTGAGATCCTAATCGAACACCGCCTTTGTGGGTCGTCCGCCTTCTCCGACCGCCATCACCGCACCTCGGGACGCCGCCTTCGCCGACCATCATCGCCTCCGCCATCTCCTTCGAACACCGCCTCCGCCATCCTCCATCGTCATCCGCCATCACCATCTCAGCTGCTATCCTCCATGGGAAGGATTTGAGGAGAGGAATCCAGATCTGGCATCAAATTCGTCGATCCGCCACCTGCAGGTCCTCGTTCTCTTCCTCGGCGACTTCGGCGGCCGTCTCCTTCATAGCCTAGGCGGCGCTTACCGGAGACAGGTCGGGGCTTACCGGAGAAGGTCGGGGCTTATCGCCATCGCCATCACCATCTCATTCGCTATCCTCCATGGGAGCAAGAAGGAGGCGGCTCTCTTTTAATTTGGGAACCAGTTAGAGATTTAGGTTTTGTAAATTATTCCCACGCGCTTCACGTTTAGGTTGGGTGAAATTAGGTGAAATTTTCCACCTTTTTTTAAAAAGCTATCAATACACGTGGCACTATCTTATCCTTCCATTTTCTATAGATTAACAGCCCAGATTTGTGTACTTGATACATAATAAGGGCTGAGTACATATGATCCATACTCTCTCTCTCTCTCTCTCTCTCTCTATATATATATATATATATATATATATATATATATATATATATAGTGGTTCCCTTGTACACACCCCTTATAGTGTATCTAGTGCACAATTCTAGACCATTGATGGAGAGGGGATGGAGGGCCATGATTAAAAGTGATTTTTTTTTTTTGCTTTTTAATCTGTGGGCCACCTTGTCAAAAAACACTCAATCTCTCCCACTCTCTCTCACTTTCTCTCACTCTCACTTTCTCACGTGCATTTAACATTCTCACCCATCCCCATTCTCTTTTTTTTTAATTGTTTTTTTACACAATTCATTCACCCAACATATATATAATTTTTTTTTAAACAGCCCTAAATTCGTTTACCTTAAAAATTCGTTAATTCAACTGAATAATATTTTACAATCTACCGAATAATGTTTTTTTTTGTGAATAATAATGTTTTTTTTAGTCTTTTTCAATCCATCTTATATGAAAATTCACCAATTCCACTGAATAATTAGACTCATACTACCGAATAATGTTTTTTTTTTGCGAATAATATTTCATAATATTTTTTTTTCCGAATAAAATTACATATTTCACCGAATAATGCTTCAAAATTCACCGAATAATGTTTCATATTTCATAAACCCCAAAATAAAAAAAAACCATTTCTATGAATAATTATTCAATATCACCGAATAATATTCTATATCCCACCGAATAATCCCAAATTCATTAAAAAAAAACGCTACCATCTTCACTGCAAGCCCCACCGCCTCCATCGCACCGCCTCCATCGCCACCACCGACCTAGCCCCATCGTCTCCATCGACCAGATCTACTGTTGTGCTCGGATTCGAATTGAAGGGAAGGGAGTATGAACAGGGGAGTTAGACCAGCCACGCCTCCATGCGCTGAAGCCGGCGAAATCGTCGCTTCAAATCGCCGTCGAGACCTTCAACTGGACTGGACGGGATTCCTTTTCCGATGGAGGAGACGAAGACCATTGGCGATGATTCAGACACAAACACTCCAATTTCGAATGCGAACCAGTCGAGTCCTCGTCTTCGTCACCAACTGCTTCCACAGATTCAGATCTGGGCGGTTGGCCGCCATCCTCTCCCTTCGCCGCCACCATAGCAGCATCCAGTCAGCGCTCGTGCTAAAGGATTCCGGCGAGGGAGAGGGTCGGAGAAGGGGGCGGATGAAGGAGTTCGCCACCGCCCAGATTTGGCGTCGCCGCCATCTCCCTCGTCTTCGGCCTCAACCGCACCTCTGCCTTCCC
Organism: Persicaria maculosa; assembly: GCA_963922045.1. Lineage (NCBI taxonomy): Eukaryota > Viridiplantae > Streptophyta > Magnoliopsida > Caryophyllales > Polygonaceae > Persicaria > Persicaria maculosa. The sequence goes on from OY998262.1 coordinate 32,014,802, forward strand.
CTTCGCCACCGCCCAGATCTGGCGTCGCCGCCATCTCCCTCGTCTTCGGCCTCAACCACACCTCTGCATTCCCCTTCGCCACCGCCCAGATCTGGCGTCGCCGCCATCTCCCTCGTCTTCGGCCTCAACCGCACCTCTGCCTTCCCCGCCACCAATTGCTGCTCTGGAGAATTGAAGGAGGTAGAGGACTGCCGCTTCACAAACTAGGGTTTTATTAGTTAAGTTACACGCGCTTGTCATACCTTACCAGTGCAATTGGGCCTCATTTAACACAATTTTTTTAAAAAAAAGACCATTGACGTGGCATAATCCTGGACGCTCATTCCATATAGATCAATGGTCGGAATTTGTGCACAAAGTACACCCTAAGAGGTGTGCACAAGTTACCCATATTCTCTCTCTCTCTCTCTCTCTCTCTCTCTCTCTCTCTCTCTCTCTCTCTCTCTCTCTATATATATATATATATATATATATATATATATATATTTCATCCAATCCTAATAAACAGGGGCTGTTTTTTTTTTTAATTTGTTAAACAGGTTTTTTAAAAAAAATTGTCATACAGTGATTTGAATTTGTTAAAAAGGATTGAATTTTGCGTTAAAAAGGCTGAATTTGGCTAGTTTGCCTTGCCAATCAGCCAAATTCTTTCTTGTTCAAAACAAAAAGGCTGAATTTGGTTGAATAAGACTGTTTTTTCCCTTAAATTTGTTAAAACATGTTTTTTTTTTAAATTTATTAAATGGGACGAGATGTTTTTCGCTCGAATTTTCACCCGATTACCCGATGGGTGACGGGTGAAACGGGGCGGGTGATTGAGTTGGCGGGTGGTGGGGCGTGGCGGGTGGTGGTTTCTGGGTGGTGGATCGGCTAAAAATTTGGACCATCCACCCACCACTCGGCCCGTTACCACCCCTACATACCCACCTGGCCACGGGTCCAAATCGTGTGTCTCCATTTATGTCCCCTCCGCATGTCCCTCCTCACAAATTCTCAATTTCTTTTTGTTTTTGCTGTTTTATTTTATTTTTAATTTAATTTAACTTTTATTTTTAAATAAGGTTTGTAAGTAGGGGGCGGGGAAGGGGGACATGTGATTTGGAGCCCCTGGCCACCCCTACTTTCAATAACCTTTTCCTTTTCCTCGAGGTCGAGTACATCGATTCAAGGCTCCTGATTGGTGGGCCGTCTTGATTCTTGAATCATGTATAGGCCTTCAAAGCCCAATCGATTCGTCATAGATTAAGACCCACAAAGTTGACTCAGCTCGCGGATTATTGTATTGCCAATTTGGCATGGCCCGGCATAGTGAGTAGTTACACACTTCCAGGTTTAAAGGCATTCCTCCTTCCACCTAATCCAAAACGCCAACCAGCCAAATGAAGCAGTTACCAGACTTTAATCCTAGCTAAATCATCAACATCAATTAATTAAAGAGCCCAAACTAATCAATCGAATTCATGATTGCACCAGTTCCACTACACCCATCTCACACAGTCAGGGGTATAAAATCCATGGCAACTCCTCCATTCATCCATCAATCAATTCAAGCAACCAATTAAGCACTAGCAATCATCATCATCTAAACAAACCCCTCTCCATTCCGACGATCAATCGCGAAAACAATGAAGTCAGGATCTGCAATGGAAATCGGGGAAGGCTCAAGGGCAGCATCGGCACCCGCCATGAACAAGGGCCTCTCCATCATGGACTTCATCTTCCGAATCGTCGCCGGAGTAGGGACTCTCGCCAGCGCCATCGCCATGGGCACTACCAACGAAACGTTGCCGTTTTTCACCCAGTTCATCCGCTTCCGTGCCCAATACGACGATCTCCCCACTTTCACGTACTCCATCGATCCCTCTCGCACCTCTTTAATTAACATATCCAATCATTCAAGTTTCTTACATAATTATATGTTGAATTCATGATGATACAGATTCTTCGTTGTGGCGAATGCGATCGTGTTCGGGTACCTGGTGCTGTCTCTTCCCCTATCAATAGTCCACATCATAAGGAGCGGAGCTGTTGGCACTCGCATCCTCTTACTCGTTCTCGACACGGTATAGTACTTGTATATGTCAAAGTAGTAAATATATAAAAGTTTTTGTGTTAGAAGGTGGATTTCGAACTTATGAGTTTGACCTGGTGGAACAGTTGGCTTTGGGGCTGTTGACTGGAGGGGCATCAGCGTCAGCGGCCATAGTGTACTTGGCGCACAAGGGGAACACATCGGCTAACTGGTTCGCCATCTGCCAGCAGTTCAACAGCTTCTGTGAGCGCACTTCCGGGTCCTTGATCGGGTCCTTCGTAGGTGTCGTCGTCTTGATCATCCTGATTATCTTGTCTGCAGTCGCAATCTCCAGGGGCTAGCTGAATTGAAGCTGCCGAGGGATATCTCTCTCTATATATATGTATCTTTCGGGCATTTTGTGTTTGTGTATTTGGTTTTCTTTGTTGGGATTGATTTTGTATGTGGAGTTGGGAAAAAAAAAAAATTGTGTTCAATTACAGTCAATTGCCATTGAATTTCAGTTGTGTATCATGCACTGTTGAATGTGTTGATCAATATAACAATATATTCGACATGTTGATCGAAACTTAAACCATAAAAAATATTTAACGATTTTAAAAAAGGAGGAATGGATACTAATGTAACAATATGGAAGAGAAAACAGAGAAAATTTGTGTACTGTTTCATTGAATCAATCTGTTATAACGAGAACGATAACAGACGAAGAAAGACACAAAGATTTAACGTGGTTCGGCAACAATGTGTTACCTACATCCACGGGCAGAGAAATATGGATCTTTATTATGGAGGCAAACAAGAAACTATGTTACAAATTGTTAGGTTTCATGAGTATATATATAGTGCCTCATGAAACCCTAGTCAGACAATGGGCCTAAACCCAAAACAAATAATAAACTCAATTCAAGCCATATTAACAAATCTCCACCTTGACTTGAATCCTCTCAGATGTACCAACCGCATTGCAGCGCCAGACGTACCAAATGCAATGCCAAGCCAGATGTACCATATGCGCTTCAATGCCGGATGTACAAGAATCTCCTCTCAGAAACAGATGCACCATGACAACTGCCAGACATTTCTCTGCCTCAGATTTGTCCTCACGGGACGACTCAGATTGCCCCGCAGGGCAGCTCAACAATTGGTGATATTAAACAAGTACAAACAGTGTTGGAACTTGCTCTCTAGAACTGGCTTGGTGAACATATCAGCATGATTATCAAATATTCTCACCTTCTTCACTCTGATTCTCTTCTCAGCTTGCTAGTGTACTGACTCACCTCCATAAACAACAGCCTTATAGTTGGATGGAACATCATCCTCCCCCTCCTCGACCACATGCAAAGCATATCCCACAAGATCATTAAACATGTATCTCGCAGGCCCCCTGATGTCAACCCTTCTTGGTAGATCTAGAGCAATACTCCGATGTATAACTCCACCTGTTCATGTGTCTAGTGGTATATTCTTTATCTCACTAGTATCTGACTCAGTCGTACCCGTCTGTGATGATTGGTCAGTGACCAACTCAGGTGCATGAGTCTCTGTTGGAGTGAAGTTCAACTCCACCTCCTCAGAAACAGTCTCCCTACCTTGACTGAAACAACATCTGCAACATATGTGACTGCTGAACCTTGTAGGGCATACAAAGTTCCCTTTCCCTTATTGACTCATTGCAAAACCACATTAGAGCCCTTAAACACACGCAACTTTCCACCATAACATGTGTATTTGAAACCCTTGTCGTCTTACACAGTTAGGGATATCAGATTCTTTGTCATAGATGGCACATGTTTGACTTCCTCCAATGTGTGAAACTTCCCATCGTTTGTCCGAAGCCTGACTGAGCCGATCCCAACAACCTTGCAGAGGACATCATTTCTCATAGAAACATTGCCCTTGTCTACACATCTATGTGTTGTAAACAACTCTCTTCTAGGACATACATGACAGGACGCACCTGAGTCAAGAAACCACACCTCATGATCTGTGCGATTACTTGCTAGTAGAACAATATCTTTCTCAGAAGTATTTCCACCATGAACTATTGCTGAAGATCCAGATTTCTGCTCTTGTTGCCTCTTCTTAAAACGGTCATTCTTCCAATGACCTTTCTCCTTACAGTAGTTACAGACGTCGTCTGGTTTAGGGCCTGATTTGCGACCTTGCTTCCTGCCCCTTCTACCATCAGAATTGCCTCCGTTGGCCATAAGCCCAGAAGCCTGATTGTTTGTAACCGACGCGGTTGTCTTCAGACGCAACTCTCTACTATGAAGCGACGATCTAACCTCTTCCAACGTGATGGTATCCTTCCCAACGACGAACGACTGAACGAAGTTCTCGTATGTGGGAAGTAGGGATACCAGCAGAATTAGGGCAGCATCTTCGTCCTCCACCTTAACATCAATATTATGCAATTCAAGTAATAACGTGTTAAGTTGATCAAGATGATCTCTGATCATTTGTGTACCTTCCTGCGTATGCAGCCCGAACAACCGTTGTTTCAGAAGCAACTTGTTCGTAAGAGACTTTGTCATGTACAAACTCTCCAACTTCAGCCACAAGCCACCAACAGTTTCCTGATCAGCAACCTCTATTATGACATCATCTGCGAGACACAACATGATCGTCGAATGAGCCTTCTCCTCCAGAAGACCGTACTCATCGATGGTTGTATCTGCCCCCTTCTTGTCGGCGGTTAACGGTGCACATAAACCTTGTTGCTTCAGCAAAGTCCGCATCTTTATCTACCACATACTGAAAGAGTTTCTTCCAGTAAACTTGTCAATCTTCACTACAGATCCAGACATCATTCTCGACAGAAATCACAACCAAGCTCTTATACTAGTTTGTTATAACGAGAACGATAACAAAAGAAGAAAGACACAAAGATTTAACGTGGTTTGACAACAATGTGTTACCTACGTCCACGGGCAGAGAAATATGGATCTTTATTATCGAGGCAAACAAGAAACTAGGTTACAAATTGTTAGGTTTCATGAGTATATATAGTGCTTCATGATACCCTAGTCAGACAATGGGCCTAAACCCAAAACAAATAATAAGCCCAATTCAAGGCATATTAACACAATCAATCAATTACATTCAGCTATCAAGCTATTTATACAAGTGTGTTAAGCTTTGATCACACGGCAAGCGATTATAACAACCTATAACAACACCATAACCACATTGACTTATTTAAACAAGCAACTAGTCAATAGGCCCCCTCAAGTCGGAGGATGATAGATCCCCATCTTAGAGAGAATGTAATTTTGCTGAGGTGATGGCAACACCTTGGTGAGGACATCGACCAATTGCTCAGAAGAGTTCACAAAAGACAGCCTAAGTAAACCTTCCATAACCTTGTCGCGGGTAAAGTGACAATCTACTTCAATATGCTTTGTGCGTTCAGAAATACTGGATTAGTTGCAATTTGTAGAGCGGAATGATTGTCACAGAACAATGTAACAAGTTTGATTGGTGCAACAGAGAAATCTTGTAAGAGACGAAAGAACCAAGTAATCTCAGTTGCAGCATTAGCCATTACTTTGTACTCAGCTTCAGAGGAGCTTCGGGAAACAACAGATTGCTTCTTGGACTTCCAGCTGATGGGAGAAGAACCAAGGAAGACAATGTAACGAGTGACAGACCTTCTAGTCATAGGACAAGCAGTCCAATCCAAATATGAGAAGGCCTTGGGAACAGGATAAGAACAGCCATTGAGTAAAATGCTTTGACTAGCAGTGCCTTGAACCTAATTCAGAGTGTGGAACAAAGCATCAAAGTGAGGAGAACGGGCTGTTGCATAAACCGACTTAGAGTTTGTACTGCATAGCAAAGATCTAGTCATGTGTTGGTCAAGAAATTGAGCTTGCCAACCAAAGCTCTATAACTGGTGAGATCCTCTAGAAGATAGCCATCTTTGTCATTGAGCTTAAGATGGAGAGGTCAGGGAGTAACAATTGGCTTGGATTGATCAGAAAGACCAGCATCAAGAAGAAGCTCATTTACGAATTTGGCTTGAGTGACAACAAAAACATCAGGAAGTGAAGTAACCTCCATTCCTATAAAGTAATGAAGTTGACCAAGATCTTTAATGCTGAAGGTAGTGTGCAAAAAACCTTGAGAAATGTAATCTCAGAAGGACTATTACCAGTGATCAACATATCATCAACATACACTGGTAGGATGGCGATATGAGAGGCATTGTGTTTGATGAAAACAAAATAGTCATTCTTAGATTGCACATACTTGAGGGATTGAAGAGTAGTGGTCAGTTTATGAAACCACTGCCTGGAAGCTTGTTTGAGACCATACAAGATTTTCCTTAATATGCAGACATGATGATTCAGATTTGGGACACCCTCAGGCATTAACATATAAATCTCCTCATGGAGATCACCATGGAGGAATGCATTGTTTAAATCCAATTGGTAAACAATCCACTTCTTGGATGCAACCACAATAAGGAGAGTTCTTATAGTAGTCATCTTAACTACAGGAGAAAAAGTCCCATGAAAATTAGGGGTGTTATTCGAGCCGAACGAGCCGACCTTGACATGTTCAAGCTTGGCTCGAACGGGATACGAGCCGAGCCGAGCTCGAGCCTAAATTTTATACGAGCTTTTTTTTGGCGTTCAAGCTCGGCTCGCGAGCCCAACCACATACTCGAGCTCGGCCTGATAGGCTCGTTCAAGCCGAACGAACAAGCTCAGGCTCGTTGAAGCTCGATGCCTAAGCTCGTTCGTTCAGGCTCGATAGGCTCATTTGAGCTGTTCAAGCTCAATAGGCTCGTTTGAGTTGTTCAAGCTCGGTAGGCTCGTTTGAGCTATTCAAGCTCGATAGGCTTGTTTGAGTTGTTCATCTAAAAAGAAATCTGTACAACTTGTATGCAGTTCGAAATCAAAATGAAAAATAGGTATTTTCTACTAACAACACATAAGAAAAGCATAAAATATAAGTTCTATCCCTAGTTTTACAATTACATTACAAGCACAAGACTAAAATCAAAAGCTTGCAGGAGTTCTATCTTGCAGCTTGGTTCCTCTTCTTCTAGTCAAGCTCCTCTTTTCTACCTGGTTCTACAAGTGAGACATTGCTCTGCTTATAACAACAACAACAAAATATCATTCACCTATAAGACAATGTCAATGTAATGTAAAGGAGAATAGCTGCAAAGCAAGATTAATATACACATCAAAGGAAGTGTATTAGTCCATACATATCAAAGTATATTAGTCCATACATCAAAGGAAGTGTATCATTCACCTATAAGATTAACATTATTCAAGATGCACGTAATAACATTTAAACTGTAACTTAGATGAAGTCCTTGGAGTTTCGGATCAGGTTCTTGTCGTACTGGCCTATAAGTAAAGGAGAATGGCTGCAAAGCAAGATTAATATACACATCAAAGGAAGTGTATTAGTTCATACAACTTTAATAAAATGCAAAATGTCACCTATAGAACTGATGGTATTATATGCTAGTTTGCTACTGCTGAATTTGATAGACAAATCCACCCGGAATTGCTCCGGTGAAAGCACTACTGCAGCAACTAGCCTTTGAATCATCCAATTAACCTTAATTTAAAAGACTTTCTAAGCATGAAATGAACAATAACAAACATAATATCCTAATATCATATAACATATAAGCATGAATTGAACAATAACAAACATAATCAAGAACAAGTGCATAAGCTGAGGCAAGCAATAAAAATCAATATTGGCAAATCAACAATTGCAAAAAAATGGCCATGAAATTTCTCAGATCTGATGGCGATCTGATGGCTGGATGGAAGCGGTGGCGAGGGAAAAGGAAAAGCCAGATCTTCTCATATCTGCGAAAGGAGATGCCAAATCTTCTCAGATCTAGTTCGTGCTTCCTTATCTCACTTGCCTTTCTCAGATCTGCGAGAGAGATGCTAGATCTTCAGTCGAGGGAGTAAGATGAACAGGAAAAATAGATTGAGGGAGTAAGATGAAGAACGTAATTGGTCGAGGACTCAAGATGCTGTTGGAAGACGGCCGAACAGCAAGAGAAAGAAGGACGAGTCGAGGAGGACAAGCAAGAGAAGGAAGTCGCCGGTGAGCGAGAGAACGAAGGAGAGAGAGCACAAAGGGGAAGTCGCCGGCGCCGCCTGAGTCGCGTGGAGGATGAGCCGCGAGCGAGAGAAGGACGGACAAGCGAGAGAATGAAGGAGAGCTCCAAAAGCAAAGCGAAGCGGCCGACATAATAGGGGAACTGGGAACAAGCCCGTTACACGTCTAAACCCTTCTGCCTCTTAACCCTAGGGGTATTATTGTAATTTAATATCTCGAGCTTCTGAGCTCGGCTCGGGCTCGATTCAAGCCTCAAACATTGTTCAAGCTCGACTTATTTTACCTTTTCGAACGAGTCGAGCTCGAGCTTTTCCGAGCCGAGCCCGAGCCGAGCTCGAGCTGTTCGGCTCAGATAACAGCCCTAATGAAAATCAATCCCTTGCTTTTGAGTGAAGCCCTTTGCCACCAGCCGAGCCTTATACCTTTCTAGGCTACCATCAGACTTGAGCTTGACTCTGAAAACCCATCAACAACCAATGGGAGTCTTACCAAGTAGCAAGGGAACAATGTCCCAAGTAGCATTAGCAGTCAAAGCATCAATTTCCTTATTCATAACATAAATCCAATTTGGGTTAATAGAGGCTTGTTTGTAAGTGGAAGGTTCGGTAAAAGAAGAAATATGGCTAAGAAAAGAAAAATGAGAAGAAGGTAAAGAAGAAGAAGAAGCAACCACATTGATCAAGGCAGTGAAGGTAGGTCCTAAATTGCAAACAAAATCTCTTCAATAAGATGGAGCTTGATGAGTCCTTGTAGACTTCCTGAGAGGAAGAAGAGATGATGTAGGAGCCTCAGCAGAAGTAGGAGAAGGATCAACAACATTGTTGTTGGGAGGAGAAGTGGTTGTAATAGGAGTAAAGATGAGATCAAAGTCAACATCAGAGATAGTAGGTAACATAACATCAGATGGGGGTGCTTGTGGTGAAAAGGAAAATGGGATTCATAAAAGATAATGTCTCTGGTGTGATGAATATGCTTAGTTTGAAGATCAAGTGCTTTATAACTTTTTTTACCAAAAGAATATCTAATGAAAATACAAGGTTTGGATCTAAGGGAAAATTTATCAGTGGTGTGAGGATAAGTGAAGATGAAACAAAGACAGTCAAATGTCTTAGGGAAATGATAATCAGGTTCTTTGTGAATAGAAGAAAGTAGGGAGACTGAAAGTTTAAAGAAGGCAAAGGAGTACTGTTGATGAGATAAGCAGCAGTAAAGATGCGATCTCCCCAGTAGGATAAAGGTAAGTTGGATTGAAAACAAAGAGCGCGAGCAACTTCCAAGAGATGCATGTGTTTCCGTTCCAAAATTCCATTATGTTATGGAGTATAAGAACAACTGGTTTGATGAATAATTCCTTTGGAGGAAAAAAATTGTGAAGTACTTGATCCACAAAACTCAACAGCATTATCAGAACGTATGACTTTGATTTTGGTATGAAACAGAGTAGCAACCAACTCCTGAAAGGTAGAAAGGATGGATAAAGCACTGCTTTTGGTAGGCATGAGGAATGTCCATATGGACTTGGTGTGATCAAACTAAGGTTAGAAAGTATTTGTGACCATCATGTGTAGGAGTATGATATGTACCCCAAATATCAAGGTGAATGAGATCAAAGGGAGCTGAGGCTCGGGTGGTGGACACAGAAAAAAAAATTCATGTGTTGTTTGGCCTAAGGATAAATCTATCATAAATGTGTGGGTTTAACATTGCAATCAATAGCACTGATATGCTTAAGCTGAGAAAAAGGTACATGGCCCAATCAGCAGTGCCAAAGTTCAAGTATATGAGAAGAAAGTTTAGCAGAACAATCAAATTAAGAAAAGAAAAAGATACATCATCAAGAGCAAAAGGACTAAGTCCAGACTTACTAACAAAAGACATGTTTGCAATATAAAGACCTTTAACCTCACTGCCAATTACAAGTGGAATCTTCATTGAAGGGGCCTGAAGAAAGCAAAAGTGATCAGTAAAGAGAACATTAGCATATGTATTTGTAATGAGTTTCTTAATAGACAAAAGGTTAAAACAAAAATCAAGAACATGTAGAACATTAGAGATTGCAAGAGTGGGAGAAAGGGAAATGGGGCCAGAATGAGAAACTGAAGCAGTTTTTCCATTAGGCATTGTTATGGAAATAGGTTTGGACAAAGCAATCAAAGAAGAGAAAAGAGATTTGTTGGGAGTGATATGATTTATGGCACCATTATCTATGATCCAAGTTGAAAAAAAACTAGAAGTAAGAAAACTGAAGTTTGTACCTGCTTGTAGGAGGAAATCGAGTTCAAAATATAAATATAATAAATCAAACCAGACTCTACACACGCAAATAATTACAAGACTTCCTCCCGATGTAGCAACAGGAAGTCAGGATCAATCCTCGAGGAAGCGTGTCAATGGATCTCAGGTAGCGGATGAATCTCACGGATGGTGATCGACCAAAGAGTACTCGACCTCGACTAGGGGTAGTCGACAGGGGTCAGGCACATTCGAATTCGAGCAAGCAAGGGTCACTGGTGGTGGTCGATGCCGAGTAACTCTCCTCGACGTCGAGTAAGTGTGGTCGAAGTCGAGTAAGTCTTGTCGATGTCAAGTACCTGCAGAGACAAAAACGAGAGCGATCTTGCTTGATCGAATATTAGTAGTCGACGTCGACCAGGGTTGGGCGAAATCGAGTAGAAAACAGTAACGTAATAAAAGCCTAAATTCGCAGATTTCGAAATAAACAATGTGAAAGAAAACTTCCAAGATCGGGGTTTGCAACAACGATAACCAAACATGCATAAGGCAAGATAGAGAAATAATCATGCAATCACATCAAAGGATCAAGCTTTTGCCTTTTTCAACAATTAGACAACTCTTTTAGGAAACCCTAATTGTATCTACCAATTTTATGTTTATAATCCAAGCGGTTAACCTGAATCTCTATTAATTAGGTAATAAACACATAAAAGGCAGTGGATGATCAAAACAGAATAAAGGTCGAATCTTTACCTCAAACATGCATGGCTATCGTCGGGCTCACCCCGACCCTAGAAGTAGGTGGACTACTCGCTCTTCATTATAGGGAAACTCATCAATAATAAAAGGGAACTAAATTGCATTAATGAAATAAAACAAAGCTTACAACCGATCGAAGCCAAATCTGCTCTCGCTTTCTCCAACTTTTCTCGGCCTTCACTCTCTCTCTCTCTCTCTCTTCTCTACTCGATGTAACTAATGGCTTGTCTTGGATGATTCTAAAATCCAACCCCTAAAGCCTTATTTATAGTGTTCCATGTAGCTATTCTAGGAAGGAACAACTATATCTAAATCTAAAACTTTCTATCTAATAACATAAATAAAATATTATGATAAAGGAAATAAATCTATAAAGGAAACTAGGACTAATGTGGATAGATTCCTCTTGACTTGATAGATCTTCATGTGGATGGATAGAATTCCACATCTCTTGGGTTGCAAGTAACTCTATCTTCTCGGCACAACTCGATCTCGGACACGGACTCGTCTGGATTGTACTAGACTTCGACTAGAAGTGGTCGATGTCGAGTAGAACTTTTCCTCCTAGATTGCACTCGAGCTCGGGCAGCTTCTGGACTCGACATGGTGTACTCGACTTCGAGTAGGTGTACTCGACGTCGAGTAGCTCTGGGCTCTCGAGTGGCTCTGCTCGACTTCGTGTGGAATTCTGGCTCCTGGTGTACTCGACTTCGAGTAGAATTCTACTCTGCATCTCAGCATTCTGCTCTGTTCTTGAAACGTACTTTCCCGAATCCTCGTTCGTCGGATTGACGCATATGAGTATGCGTTGGAAATCTCTTTTCGAGGATTACAACTCTCATGAAGACATCAAAGCTTGATTCAGAATGATGAATGGTGAAAAGTGGGCTTTTCTCCAGCTGCACCATCCTTAGCTTCTTCATGATTTTCCTTAAAGGTCCGAAGTGCGTCCGATTTCTGCGAAATTAAACAGAAACTAGTGTAGACTCCATAATTTGGCAAATAAGTGTAAACTACATATAATCTGTACTATTCTAACCCAAATGTATGAAATGCTCATAGAAATCGATATAAAGGTTAAGGTAAAACATGGCAGATTAGGCTCACAACACCTGCCAAGAAAGCTGTTGTTTTAGAACAAGGAACATTAGGATTCCTCAACAAAGCAAGCAATTGACCATAATGCCCAAAGGTTAAAGAATGAGCCAAAGCAGCAGTAGTAGGACCTTTGCTAGGTGGATATCCATGCTTCTTCCAGCACTTATCAATAGTGTGACCTCCAAGTTTACAGAACTCACAAAAAATGGTATGGCCATGTATCTTCTAGTAGGTATCAATGACATGACCACTAATTTTACAGTAATCACAAAAAAGTGTTGCACGACCAGAAGCAGATTGACCTCTACCAGCAGTCGGGTTACCTTGACCACGAGTATAAGAAGATTGACCTCTTCCAGCAACTGGCTTAGAAGCGGCGGAAGATCTTTGAGAAAAAAGAGCAGTAGTGACATATGGAGTAGAAGTAAGTTTAGATCCAAGTTCACACTGTTCCTCATCCTGCAGAATCAGTTGATAAACTTCATTAAGGACGGAGGAGGCTGCATTAAGAGGATTTGTGCACGAGTGGAATTATAAGTCTCATTAAGACCGACGAGAAACTGAATAACCTTCTGAACATCAAGTAATTTCTAAATTACAATAACAGATCCAAAATCAGACATAGATCCCTATGAGATCGAGAAAATTTGGTGAAATAAGAAGAAATCGACATAGATCTCGATTGAGAAAATTTCTTGTTGGACCTGAAAAACTCGAGTTCGATTAGATCGAGAGAATCGAGTAGCAAGATTATTCTAGATCAATGCAGCAGTTCGAAAGTGTAACACAGATTTAGCAATGTCTTTCTCCACTGAGTGCAAAAGCCAGGAGATAACCATATTGTTGCACCTCTCCCATTGAGCTAGAAGAGGTGAAGAAGCTGGAGGACGAGGAGAAGTACTTGTGACGAAACCGATTTTGTTCTTGGCAAACAGAGAAACTTCAACAGAGCGTCGCCAGGAAACGTAGTTCTGATCATTGAGAAGACTTGTGGAGAGGATGTAGTTTGGATGATCAGAGTGATGGAGGTAAAGTTCATCACTCGGATCGAGAGATGATGCAGCAGAACGATGGGAATGATCATCCGCCATTGAAGAAGAAAATGCCTAGTCTGATACCATGTAACAATATGGAAGAGGAAAACAGAGAAAGTTTGTGTACTGTTTCATTGAATCAATCAATCAATTACAATCAGCTATCGAGTTATGTATACAAGTGTGTTAAGTCTTGATCACACAGCAAGCGGTTATAACAACCACTAACAACACAACAACCGCATTGACTTATTTAAATAAGCAACTAGTCAATAACTAATAGCAACATATTCGAAGAAGTTGTAGCAAAATCTAAACAAGTAATGAAATGGAAAGCAAATTGTATCCCCCATAAAGTTAAAGCTCAAAGGTAATTGGGATTGAATATCCTCTGATGATTTTCTATATTCAGAATACACATCTATATATAATACATAAGAATGAGAAAGTTGAGAAAAGAGTGGAACGTACTACATGAGAGTGGGTGAGAGGTTGAGATACACTAAGATATGGTGAGCCCACTTAGCAACGAAATAGGAGCATGAGACTAACTGATCCTCAACTAATATTGTTACCCCCAACAAGACCAAGAGCGGGACAAAATTGGAGCTTGGAATGAAGCCATGCGATACGATCCTTGCTCAAAGGTTTGTTGAAGATGTCTGCTAGTTGATCCTTTAAAGAAACATGGCTGATATGAAGATCGCCTGAGTCAACCCACTCTCGGATAAAGTGGAAATCAAGCTTGATATGTTTCGACCAAGTGCTCATTAAAGGGCTTTTTCACAGGAAGGCGGCGCCGACGTTGTCACAGAGGATTGTGGGAGGGTGCCGTGTATGAACATGTAAGTCCTTGAGTAACTGTTGCACCCGAATTAATTCAGTAGAGGTATATGCGATCGCACGATACTCCGCTTCGGACCTTCGGTACTTGATCTGGCCACCACCTTTTATTTGTGAGATGTTTAGCTGATAAGGTTGCAACCATGGAAGATTGCGATGTGATCGGAAGTCATTAGGGTCAGATAACCAGCCGGCGTACCGTGCTATCGCATCCGAGTGTCGTTTGATCCTGAAAATCCACCGAAGTGTCATTTGATCCTGAAAATCCACTTGCAACCAACAAGATTAGCATGGTAAGATCGGGGAATGAGTGACCAAGTGTTATTCCTCATGAAGGCATCAAATTCAGCTTTCATCGCAAGTTGTCAACACTTATGTTTCATGGCTTGAGAGACAATTTTTGGTTCAACATCGGGAATGAGAGAGGTAGTGAGGGCACGAGGTTTGAGGGAATTAGTATTGGCCCTTGTGGTCATTGGATAAAGATTGATATCGGATGGACGGTAATAGGAAAGGATGGAGGCAGGTGGAGTTTGCTTGGCACGAGAGCTGGTAGTGGAGTTTTGGTGGTTTGGAGGAGACGGGTCCCGATAATAGGCTTGAGTATAAGATTATTTTTGCCTAGGGAGCAACTTTATAATAGGTTGAGGGTACTCTCTCGTAGTCGGCTCGAAATTCTTTTTCGCCGCTACATTCGATCCCGGCGCGGATCGGTTTATAGGGTAGAAGTGCTGCCGGATTTTGCCTGGAACTCATAAGCAATGAGTTGCCGAATTCCAGGGACTCTAAAAAACAAACTGAATGTGGGACAAACGTCTAAGGCAGCAGCACAAAATCATGCCAATTGAAATCTCATCTTTTCAGACAGAAATTTCAGCAGAGAGGCACTCAGCTTTCAAGGGACCAAACAAACAGCCATAAAGGCAAAACAACATCAAATTGAACTCCATCGGTGGCATTACATAAAAAAAAATGCAAACCATAAATTGTGTACCTAAGAAAATCAGAGGCCGGAGCAATTTGGGAGTGATAAAATATGGTGATTCCAAAACTCAAATCAATATGCCCAAATCCCAAATCAGCCTACCCGGCTCAAGAGGTTGAAGCTATGGCTACCCACAGAGTCACACCCGGCCTTGCTGCGCTACTTTTACTTCTTGAAGGCTCAAAGTCGAAACCCCTTTGTCAATTTTCAGATGTCCCAAGCCCAGAGCCTCGATTCTACTCAACCCGAAAGCCCCAAAATCTCTCAAGTCGCAAACCTGGAAATTGCGAATTGTGAACAAAATTCAGTCAAGCAATTGAACGCTTAACTGAAAGGAGATTCATGGTTTGAGGAATTAATCACCTAAGCATCAAGCTAAATAAGTGAATTTGAGGTCGAAAGTTTGGGGGAGGGACTGAACATACCGGGGCGACGGTGTCGTCTCGTGCCGTCGCAGCAACGGCTCCGGAAATGCTGCCGTGTCCATCGCCCTCTCTTCCGACTACCTAGACTGAAGAGCCCAAAATCACCGGCCGGCAGGTGTCTAGCATTCACACTGTCGCCACCTTCCGTGTCGCCGCCTTCCGTGTGTTCGAGACGAAGATGCTTCTCAGAGCTGTCGAATAACAAAATCAACCACAAAGAAGGCTCGGTTTAAAAAATATATATATAAAATGAAATGGGTTGGGCTCGGCTTTCCTAAAACCAGAATGGAATTGAGTTGGGCTCGGCCTGCTAGCTTGTTTTTTTTTAACAAGCCATGTTCATTAAAAACAACAAACCACAACAGCTATACACTATACACGTATAGGCTTTGTTGTTTTAAAAGGGATTTTTGTTTAATTACAAAATTTACCCATTAAAATACAAGAATTATTTTTGGCATAAATTAACAATTCGAGTTTAATCAAAAACATAAAATTAAACTCGTCAAATATTCTTTGTCGATTAATTCTAATGGGTTATCTCAAACCGGCTTCAACAAAAACGGAGTCAAAACCTCAAATCGAGTTTCACCAAATATAAACTCGGTTTCTTAAAAGAAATACGAGTGATTTGATTCTTTTCCAAGAGATACGTAGGAAACCCGATACAAAGTTATAGCTCATCGGGTTCAATCACACGGTCCTCAAACGATCAAATTTGTCCCTATTAAGAACTACATAAGAATTGATTCCGCTTTGTCGGATATGTAGGAAACTCGATGTCAAGGCAAAGCCTTTCGAGTTCAATAGAAAATCCCCCCCCCCCCCCCCCCCAAAAAAAAAAGAATATACTTGCTTCGTTTCCAAATGAAGTTAAGTCAATCAAGCAAAATTTGTTCTTAAAAGAATTACGGGTGATTTGATCCCGTCAAAACGGGTACGTAGGTATCTCGGCATAAAGTTTAAGCTCGTCGGGTACAATCGTCACTCCAAAAAAAATCAAATCAGTTTGTCGTTTAGAACTACGTACAGACTTGACGCCTCCTATCGGCTACGTAGGCAAACCGATATTAAATTCTAAAAATATATCGGGTACAGTCGTCGACCTCTAAATTCCCTTTAAATGAATATGAGGTCAAAATCAAACAAATTCAAATTGTCCATGTCGAGTTGATACAAAGCTTCTGCTAGTCGAGTTCAATCATCACCCTCAAATGATCTCAGGGTCAACCCAAATTCAAACTTCATCTTTGTCCCGAACTACGGTGACTTGATTCCATCAAATAAGTTGATACGTAGGAAACTCGGTGTAAAAAAAATTCTCACTGGGTCCAGTCACACCTAAACCTTCAACCAAATCTCCTCAAATTCATTTTTCGACTCTAAGTCGTCCCAAATATCAAATTTCTATCAAATCCAAAGAGTCTTCTCCGACTTGATACAAAGCTTCCGCTCGACGAGTTCGGTGACGACCAAAACTTCAAAAACTCAAATACCAAATTCAAGCTTGTCATTTTCAAGAACTACGTGCGATTTGAACCCTTCCAAAATTGTATGTAGGAAACTCACAAACGAGTTCAATCACGATCCCCAAATTGACCTTTAAGTCAAAACAAGTCAAATCAAATCAAACTCCACCTAAAATAGTTTTCTATGCAAATGATAGGCGGGTTACTTGAGTTACCCTTCCGAGAAGGTGGGCTCAGGTTACTCGGGTGGAGTGTTGTTCGAGCTACCCTTCGTAGAAGGTGGGTTTGAACTTCATCCTCTGATGCATACAAGAAAACGAAACCAAACCCAAATCAAATCAAACATAAAATCAAAACTCAAAAACTCTGAACTACGTAAGGTTTGATTCTATTCCAAGAGATACGTAGGCAGCCCACTAAAATACGGGTGCAACGCAAATCAATAAAATCACTCAAATCTTTGGTATCGATACGACTTCGAATCAACAAGATAACCAAAATGGGTAGAACTCAAATTTTAAAAATCAAATAAAATGTGTTGTACAACTATTCACGCATTTTTGTTCAGCATATTTGTGGCACGCACGGTGGGACCCTTTTTATCTTTTCATCTCTTAGTTGTATTTATACTAATGCATGGTTATATCTTTTTGAAAGGTGCAAATGGCACCAAAAGCGATTGTTACCTTCAATGAGCTTCCAGCAACCTTCATCATCAAAAGAGGCCACTGGATCAAGAAATGATCATTTGAAGCTCACTTTGGCATCACCCGGGACTTGATGTCTGAAATAATCCCGGTCAACAACATCTTTGGAGCTCTTCAAGTTCCGGAGAACAAGAACATCGCCAAGTGGGTATCGAAGTATCCCGCAATGCTCACAAGGGAAGGGGGAATGAAGCCTAAGACACTTCCAAGCTATGGGGGCAGGAAATTCAAGATCACCCAACTCGGCGGCAACAAGTTCAACAACCAACTCATCTGCAAGAAGCTCAAAATGCAAGAGGGTGGTTACAATGGCACGAAGCCCACTATTGAAGTCACTCAAAGGCCCATCATTCGTGTCATCAAAACGAATGAAGGGTCAATCACAACTTCTGCACTATCCGTCTCCATTGCCAAGAAGGCAAACAAATCCACGAAGAGAAGGGGACACAAGTGTGGATCTCAACGCGACAAGAAAAGATCTCTTCTTGTGCTCGCTCGTTCATCAACTTTAGAGCGGGCGAGTGCAACCCTTGCAAAAGATCTTCCTAGCTCGCAGGGGGCAAAAGAAATTCATCTAGTGGCTTCTCCAAAAGAGATCCTCGTCGGGTCTTTGCCCATCTATCCGAAAGAGATTGTACAAGTCAACATGACCTTATACTCGGAAGAGACGAAACCCATTGATGTGATCTAAACTCATAGATTTTTCCTTTGTTTTTCTATCAAAAATGTCCCACGTCGGTTGTAAAGACTTAAGAGGCAACGATTTTCTCCTATATATTTTGTAAGGCTTGCCATTTTCTAATACAAGTTGAATTTTTGAGTGAAAAGTTGAGCACATTTGCTTCCTTTGATTCCGGGTTAAGGATCATGTTTTTGGTGAGATGCTAAAAACAAAACCCTTTGGTGAGATGTCGAGGGAGACACCCTAGTGAGAGGCGAAGGTGTCGAAGGGTCGAGATCCTCAGAGTGCGATTCCGAGAGGATTGAGATCGAGTGTGGGAGATTCAAAGGTGAGAGGCCTGCGGATCTTGCCATACATATCTAGTTACTAGTAGAAAGTTCATCTCTTCAAATAAAGGAGGAACCTCGTCGTCGATCCTGGCGACTCGGAGTGTTCCTGAGCACATCACCCATAGCCAGAAAGGTTAAGCCTTCAAGATCTAAGAAGGGCAAGGAGGTTCAACAAATATGTCACGTCTCCAAAGAGGATGCAAGAGAGAAAGATCGGTTGGAGCTAACAAGTTCAAATGCTTCAATGGTTAAATCTCAAGTAAACATCTCACAAGAGGGATCAGATATGATGCCGGTATTGACTACCAGCACATAAGGTGTCGAAGAGTAACTTCAAGAGTTGCAAAGAAAGCTTGATGAGAAAGATGCCCAAATTGCATCAATCCTCACTCAAATCAATATTCAATCTCAAGCAAATAGACAAGAGCAATCAATGCTGTTGAACAAAAATGCGCAAATAATCGTACAACACATTTTATTTGATTTTTAATATTTGAGTTCGACCCCTTTTGGTTATCCTCTTGATTCGAAGTCGTATCGATACCAAGATTTGAATGGTTTTGGTGATTTGGGCTGCACCCGAAATTTAGCGGGTTGCCTACGTATCTCTTGGGAGAGAATCAAGCCTTACGTAGTTTAGAGTGTTTTGGATTTTTGATTTTGTGTTTGATTTGATTTGGGTTTGATTTCGTTTGCTTGTATGCATCAGAGGATGAAGTTCAAACCCACCTTCTACGAAGGGTAGCTCGAACAACACTCCACCCGAGTAACCTGAGCCCACCTTCTCGGAAGGGTAACTCAAGTAGCCCGCCTATTATTTGCATAGAAAATGAATTTGATTTTTGATGTGGAGTTTGATTTGAAATTTGACTTGTTTTGACTTAAATGTCAATTTGGGAGTTGTGATTGAACTTGTTTGTGAGTTTCCTACGTACCCTTTTGAAAGGGATCAAATCGCACGTAGTTCTTGAAAAGACAAACTTGAATTTGGTATTTGGGTTTTTGAAGTTTTGGTCGTGACCGAACTCGATGAGCGGAAGCTTTGTATCGAGTCGGATGAGATATTTTGGATTTGATGAAAATTTGATATTTGGGACGACTTGGAGTCGAAAAGTGAATTTGAGGAGATTTGATTTAAAAGTTTGGATGTGACTGGACTCTGTGAGAATTTGATTTACACCGGGTTTCCTACGTATCCACTTGTTTAGTGGAATTAAGTCACCGTAGTTCGGGACAAAGATGAATTTTGTATTTGGGTTTGATCATGAGATCATTTGAGGATAATGATTGAACTCGACGAGCATAAGCTTTGTATCGATTCAGAATGGACAATTTGAATTTGTTTGGTTTTGACCTCATATTCATTTAAAGGGAATTTAGAGGCGGACGATTGTACCTGATATTTTTGAGATTTAATATCGGGCTACCTACGTAACCGATCTTACGGTGTCAAGTCTTCACGTAGTTCTTTTTACACCCGTTTGATTTGGTATTAAAAATGTGATCGTTTGAGATCGTGTGATTGAACCCAAATAGCGATAGCTTTGTATCGAGTTTCCTAGATATCCGGCAAAGCGGAATCAAATCTTATGTAGTTCTTAAGAGAACCATTTGAATTGGCTTTGATCTTTAGATCGTTTGACGAATGTGATTGAACTCGACGAGCTTGTAGCTTTATGTCAAGCTTCCTACATACCCGTTTGAACGGGATCAAATCTTATGTAGTTCTTAATAGAAGGAACCAATTTGACTTTGTGGTTTTCCCCTTTTGGTCGTTTGAGGACCGTGTGATTGAACCCGGTAAGCTATAGCTTTGTATCGGGTTTCCTACGTATCTCTTAGAAGAGAATCAAATCACTCGTAGTTCCTTTATGAGAACAAATTTGATTTAATTTGTAACCGGTGACTAAATTCGGCGTATTTAAAATTTTATACCGAATTTCCTACGTAACTCGTGAAAGAGTATCAAGTCTATACGTAGTTCTGAACAACAAACCAAGTTTATATTTGGTGAAACTTGATTTTAGGTTTTGACTTCGTTTTTTTGTTTAGGAGTCGACTTGAGATTGACCCACTAGAATTAATTGACAAAGAAATTTTACGAGTTTAACTTTATGATTTTATTAAACTCATTTTCTAATTTGTGCCAATTATAATTTTTATAATTTAGTGGGTTGGTTTTGTAATTAAATATATATTTGAAGAGCTTGGCCGTATTAATATACATATTATATATGATATGTATATTGGTTGATTGCCCAGTCTCCTCTTTTTATTTTACAAAAAACCAAGGCCCAATCTCTTTAGATGTTAGCACAGGCTGGGAAGCCCATTTCATCATCACTATTTCTTTTTTTAACCGAGCCCGTGTGTATTTCAAAGTCGGTGAAGGTGTGAAATCAGCCTCCGGTCTCCTTCCAAAAGCAGCTCGTATCCTTCTCTCTCCTGGAACACTTGCCTTCTTCGACCGTAGCAGCCTTCAACGCACCACCTTGGGCTATGGCTTTGGGCGATTAAAACGGAGGAAGGCAGAGCAACTCCGGCTTTGACGACGGGGCATGAACCCGGTTTTTCCGACCTCAAGTGCTTCCAAAGAGGTACGTTCTAGGGTTTTTCTTTTGATGAATCTCAACCCCAATTTGGCGTTCAATCTGCCGTTTAGGTGATTCTCGACTTAAATTTCATATTCCTAAATGAATCCCCTTTCAATTGAATGTTCAATTTTTACATTCAACTGATTTTCTTCAACAGTGATTTTAGGGTTTTCGAATTTGGGTAGTCGGAATTTCGGGCTCGGGAAATCCGAAAAGGGATGAGGAGCCCCAGCCTTTGAACCTCTGGGGCAAGAGCGGTACAAAAAGGTCTCGAGCAGCCACAACCCCGACGCCTCAACTAAGTATGTTATTTTTCTTTGTTTCTACCGAATCGAGACACCAGTGGATAATAGGCATAACTGATTTGGATTTTTTCCAGTGTCTGAACCTTCCCCTTTGATATCCGAATTGGAGCAACCAGAGGGAAGAACAGAGCGACAACCTCCTTCCAGCCCCTAGGCGTTTTGCTGCCATCCCGTCTCTTCTGAAATGGGTATGATTCTGCACTCTTGATTTTCTTTGCTCTTGCTTTCTTAGTCCTCTTGATTTCTTAAGCTACTGTCTGCTCAATGAAATCTGGGACTGATTTGTTGAACCTCCTGATTTTGGGATTCAATTTATACTCAACAGAGTCTGACTTGAATGTGTCACATATTCTGATTTTGTTATGAACACCCAATTTTCCTTGTTTGGTTTGGTGCTCGCTTGGGACTGTAGAAAGCAACATTTTTTTGTTTAGAATTTATTGCCTTGCATCTTGCGGTTTTGCACTGTTGTTTGACAAAACAGAATTTGTCCCATATTCAGTTTACTTTCGATAGTCCGTGGAACTCGGCAATTCATTGCTTGTGAGTTCCAGGCAAAATCCGGCAGCACTTCGTCCCTGTGAACTGATCCGCGTCGGGATCGATTGTAGCGGCGAAAAAAAAATTCGAGCCGTCTACGAGAGAGTACCCTCAACCTATTATAAGGTTGAACCCTAGGCAAAAATAATCTTATACTTGAGACTATTATTGGGATCAACCGCTTAGGCGAGGGCACATGTGGCTGACATCTCCCATTCCTCCATTGTTTATACCTGCAAACAAAGAAAGAAAAGAAATTGTTGTTTTGTTAAGTCGCTTCTTCTCCTTGCTTGTTACTGAATTTTGCTTCTGGGCTTTTTTTTTAGTTTGCTGATGGTGTTTATCTGTATGTGTTTACAACTTTCTGCAGGAGCAGGAAAAGCCATGAGGGAAATAGTAGTTTTGCTTGCTGTTTCTTCAGTCAGCAGTGGAGGAAGAAGATAATGTTTGTTGTTTTGCTGAGGTTGTGAAGAAAGGGATGCCCCTTAAGTGCAGAAGAAGCAAGCCGAGAGGGACAGCCAGGAAGGGAAGAAAAGGTTTGCTAGCTGTTTCTCCAGCCAGCATCCTTTCTTTCTTGTTTTTGTGCAGGTGAAGCTTTTTTGGAAGCAGGAGGAAAGCCAGGCAAGAGGAACCCAGTCGGGAGCAAAACTGGCCCCGCTCTACAGGTTCTGCAGCAGTAGCCTTTTAAAGGAGAGATGGGAAGGTTACTTTGAATAACCTCCCATGTATCCACGTTCAACAGTTTGACAATTTAGCAGCATAACTGCTTTTTTTCTTTTTTTCCTTGTGTTATTTTTTCTTTTTGTCTTCAACTGCCAAAGAAAAGCAGCAGTTTTGACATAAATCGAGCCTATCTGAAGTGGGCTTATAATGAGGCTCCTTTTTTTCTAAGGCTCGTATTTGGATTTGTAAATCCCTTCTTTAGTTTAAAGAAAATTCATCACATTCTATTTTTTTGATATATAATGAATATGATGATTTGAAATCATGAATCTTAAGAGAAAAAAAAAATTCCTGAAATTTTACCCTCCAACAAATGCCAAATGGTGAAGGGTCAAGCGGTAGCACATCAATCACTCCACGGGAAATCAAAGAGATGGTCGCTCAAGGGATAAAAGAAGCTTATGCATCACAAAATCTAAAAGTGCTTGGTTATAAAAAGCCATATTTAGCAAACTATGATTTGATGCCATTTCCCCCAGGCTACCAAAGACCGAGCTTCAAGAAGTTCGATGGCCTTCACGGTTCACGCCACAAGCACTTAGCTCATTTTTATTCTGCTTGTGGTGAAACTGCCTTAAACGATGTCTTATTAGTTAGGCAATTTGTCCAATCTTTGAAGGGATCGGCATTCACTTGGTACAGTCAACTTCAACCAAGGTCGATTCAAACATGGGATGATCTACAAAGAGAATTCCTAACTCAGTTTGTGAGCTCAAAAGCAAGAGTTTCGATTTTGGACTTCGCAAACACCTATCAAAGGTCTACTGAGCTCGTCAACGACTTCATCGTCAGGTGGAGGAGTATAAGACTCCAATGCCATGAAAAATTGAGCGAACAAGCTTGTGTTCAAATGTGCACCAACAACCTAATACCGGAATTTGCGGTACATGTTGGAAGTGTCGAGCCTCGTTCGTTTGATGAGTTTGTGTCTAAAGCGTGCAATGTTGAAAAACAACTAGCACGGGGATCCCACTGGTCTTAGGATAGTGAGACTAACAAAAATGATGGCGATGATGTACAAGATGAACATGAGTCCATGGCGACTTTCGTCAAACATGATCGAGAGTTCGTTAACAAGAATTGTTCCCAAGCTCAAATAAGAGAGAAAGCCAAGGAACCAGCCAATAGACTCACCCTTCATGAAAGAAGGCAAAAGAAATATCCTTTTGACGATGATGATGTGCAAGTGATATTCGATGAATTGGTGAGTGCTAAACTTTTAACACTCCCTGAGCCAAAAAGGCCAGAACGGGTTGGCAATGAGAGTGATCCAAAATATTGCTCGTATCACCAACTCGTTGGCCATCCAATCAAAGATTGCTATGTCTTCAAAGACATTGTAGAGGAGATGATTAACAAAGGAGAAATTGAAATCGATGGAGCAACATCCTTGACTTAAGCAGCTTCATCAAATACCATTTCAACGGTAGATGTGGTAGAGTGCACTCCCTCGATTCAAGTATCTTCTCAAACTAAAAAAGCATCTTCTATGGATACTGAAACTGGGGGCAGCCCCACGGTTTCATTGCCTCTTAAATTTTTGGCTAAATATGACACTTCAAAAGAAGAGTCCTTAGAAGAAAAAGAAATCGCTCAATGTTGTATAGTCTCATGGACCGATGACTTGTGCGAAAATGAAGCAGAAGTTAAAAAGATTACTCTTTGCTCCAGGCATCAAATTCCCTCCTCAAAATCAAAAGAGAAATCAAAGGGAAAGAAATCAAAATTCGGTGAGGCTTCAAAAGCACACAAGAAGCATAAAGTTCAAGTGCAGAAGCTAAAACCCTGTTTCAAGGGTAAAACGCCACAAAAAATTGTTGGGGAGGCTTGTGTCAAGAATTTCCAAATCTCATACGAAGAGGGTGTTCTAACTGCAAGTGTGATAGAGCCTAGAGTGTACGCATTTGAAAGGCTCGAGACGGCTTTATGTGGAACTCCTAAATCTTCGGTGTTTAAAAGGCTTGATCTAGCCTCTACATCTGAAGCACCAAAATCTTTTGTATTCGAAAGACTCGAGCTAGCCTCAACAAACGAAGCGTCCAAATTTCCAGTGTTTCAGAGGCTTGAGATAGCTTCGACAAGTGAAGAATCTAAACCTTCACTGTTTCAAAGGCTTAATTCAACCTTGGCAAGCGGAGAATCTAAAGCTCCAGTATTCGAAAGGCTCGGAAAAGTTGATGAGCCTAAAAGCAAGAAAGTCCAAATGAAAAGGACTAAAAGCAAGAGCTTCGGAAGAGACAGTCAAAAGTTCTCATCCATAAGCTCAACCAAATTATGGATGCCTAAAGCCAAATAAGGGTGTCAAAATTATCAAGTAGTCTCCAAGGCGGTAAAACAAATAGTTCTGCCTAGAACTACGTGAAGACTTGATCCCCATCAAGGGGTACGTAGAAAATTTGGTATAAAAAATATATATGTGTCAAATTCAGTCGCACAAAAAAAAAAACTTTCGGGTTCGCATATGATAGTCAAGTTATTTGGGAAACCCTTCCTAGAAGGTGGGCCCGAATGATTTGAATGATGCGGTAAAAAATGGATGAAAAAAAAATAGAAAAAGAATCCCGGTTTGCAAATGATAGTCGAGTTATTTGGGAAACCCGTCCTAGAAGGTGTGCTCAAGTAATTCGAGTGATGAAAAAAAAGGGACTTGAAATTAGTCCGAAATCCAAATGACCCGAAAACATATAAGAAAAACGGGTCATAAAGAACTACGAGCGACTTGATCCCTCATAAAGGAGGTACGTAGGCAGCCTGGCTAGTCAAAGCGCTAGGTGCAGCCACAAAAACAAACAAAACATCTTCTTTTCTCAAACAAAGAAGAAAAAGAAGTCAACTCCTCTGTTTTTGTAGTCAAATGAGCATTGTCTCAACTACGAGGAGAAAAATCAAGTATGGTTTAAAGACTTGCACATTTTGTGCCTATATTGAAAATGAGGCAAAATAAAAAATGAGAAGAGAAAGAAAATGTCTTTCAAATGTGGTAGTCAATTCAAGTCTCTCAAATCAAATCTTCCTCCCAAGGAATCATAAACCAAAAATACCTCAAAACATACCCAAGTTTTCTTCTCTCTCAAAGCCAAAAAGGCTTGAGCCTCTCAAAGCCTTTCAAAACCCTCCCAAACAAAAAATTTGATCTACATTATCTACGTGTGTACGGTCATCCAAAGCCCCTAAAATTCAAACCAAAATACAAAACCAAAGCTCAAAGAAAAAGTCACCAAATGTTTCGGCTTCAAATGGTATGGGTATAGATTTCAAAATCATCTTCTATGATGTTTTGATCACAAATCTTCAACCACAAAGGTTACCAAAGTCCAAATAGACGACATCAAGTCGTGAGAACCAAATTTAGTCTAAGACCGGAAATCAACTACAATCGGTCAAAAGACAAAAAGTTCAAGCCTATGATATCAAGTCATCAAATCCAAATTCTTGTCCTCACAAGAAAACCTCCAAATCCAAATTCAAGCTTAAAGTCGAAAATCTCCGACCAAAAGCCAAAAACCGAATTAAGCAAAAGTCAAAAGACCAAATCGGCAAAAGTCTAACCGAAATATGACTCAAGCCAAAAATCCAATCAGTTTGAAAGCTCAAAAGCCAAACTGGTTGAAAAGCTAGAAAAGCAAAAATCAAATTTTGCGAAGGAAAATCTTTCCGACTCTCACATACCCATACCAGATTTCGAGAAGGAAAATCTTTGGATTTAAATCTATATTTTATCTTTCTATTTTCTTGCTTTTCATTGTAAGGTCGACGGGTCCGTGTGTGACGGGGTTGAAAAAATGGCTAAAATTATAAACAAGTTAAAGTTAAAATTTTGTTTGAAATAAGGTTAAAATTTTGTTTGAAATATAAACTCCGGATAGGTTGAAAAACAGTTTATTTGTAAAAAGTTGAGTTTATTTAGTTCTTGTCTTTTCAAATCAAATAAACTCAAAACCCACAAAAAAGCTTTCAAAACAAGCTTCTTTTTTTTTTAGAATTTTCTAACCTATGCCCCAAGGGCATATGATAATAGTTCCAAATTAGAATTATTTTTCAAATTTAAATTAATTTAGCTTTTCTTTTAATTAAATTACCAGGGTCCACTATATTTTTTGTAGGAAAATTTTCCCTTTTTAGGTTCTTATCCTATGCCCTTAGGGCATAGGATAAAAATTAAAACCGTTTTTTTAACTCCCATTTTAAACCAAAATCCCCTTAAAATATTTACCCCATACACCTTTTTTCAACTACTTTGATTAGCCCTATACACACATGTCCTTTCATGCATTCTCAGCATCCACAATACGATATCCTATTGGGATCCGGGTGCCCGTAGCGACTAGACCCTAAGGTTTAGTATTTTGTTATATTAATATTAGAAAAAGCATTTATCTGTTATCAATGTATAAATTTTCTTTTATTCATTATTAAACATTTATAATGATATTATTGTTCATTTATTTTTATCTTCCGCTACCTCATTATCATCTTATCTATGGGAGTATGACTTCATGTCCCTATAACTCTAAGGTGGTTATGAAGACATTAAAGTCTGAATAATCACTCCTATTGTGGCACACCCTTGGGTTATAAAAGGGGGTGTTACATCATCTCGGCTTCTCTAGCCTACCGACTCGTCCTCTCCACGTTCTCCATCTCCTTCTCGGCTTCTCCTGCCACCCGCAACAATCACAGTCCGAGCGCCTAACGACGAGGACTTTTCACAATCCCCTACAATATCTCTCTTCTTCCCAAATCAGAGACAATATTCAACCACCTAGATCCCTAATTTCGTCTAGGGTTGTTCATCTTCTTCCTCCGCTTTCATTTGCGCTTCGGGTAGGTTTTTAATTAGTTCATCATGCCCATAACCAAGCCTAATTAATCAAAGTCGAACCTGCTCAAAATCGAACCAAACCTAGTTGTTTCGGTTAGGTTTTCAGTTTTGATTTTCTTTTTGAGATTTCGATTTTATGTTCGGTTCGACTTGAACTGATTTGACTCGGTTTTGAACCAATGAACAACCCTAGCCAGACCACAATAATCTGCTTGTCCAAATTAATGAATTGAAAAAGTAAAGTAGGAGGTAACCTCCTCACCATTTTTGATGCTCTGAGGAAGAGAGGTTGGATGTATTAGTTGGAAGACGATGTTTTTTGAAGCAAGATAAGAATTCAGTTCACTAGACAAGCCTAGCGAAACCGAGAGACCGAACAAGCCGGTAGAGGGACTAACCATCATGTACAACCAAATCAAAAAACAGAAGCAAATGACAGAATGGAAAAACACGAAGCAAAAAAGAAACGAAATACGAAAATAAAATAAACGTGCAAGCTATCCTACATCGTAAAACAAAACCAACGACAAACGAATCAATCAGCCAACGGAGGACGCACACAGAGAACTCTAGGGACACTGGCTGAAAAACACAACACACCAGACAGAAAAACTAACCCCAAGCCAAACCATTGCCCAATTAAACCCCCTAACCCGTCTCAAAACCCTCAAGGACGATAACGAGATCGCAAGCGACTACTAGGTAGTCAAGTTAGAGGCGTAAGAGACGATACAAAGATAAGAAATTGAACAACAGTACAAAGGCAAAGGGAAAGAAAGACGGAATGGAATAGAGAACCCCAAGCGTGTGAACAACGCTAAACACAAGCCAAAGAGGACAGACCCAAGAAAGCCTCGAAAGGAGCCGATGACACCGCCGAGAAGGGCCGGCCGAGGCTGGAGCCGAGGACAGAGTCAAGGGTGACCTCGAAGAGGACTGAACCGAGAGAAGAGCCGAAAGGCGGAGCCGCGGTAGCCCTAGTGTGGCCGGAGTCGAGGGCGGCGGAAGGAGGAATGGGATTGCAACCGTGAGACACCAAAATGATGAGAAGCGGTGGCGATTGTTGGCTGGGCCGGAGGAAGGCAGAGGAGGCGGTCATCATGGCGGCAAGAGGCACCGATGCGAGCCAAGGGAGGCGTAAACAGAGGCAGGAGCCCGGCGAGGCGGCGAAAGCCGGCGGCGGAGGCGGAGAGAACAAAGGCTCTACCGGAACCAACGCCGAAAGCCACTGAAAATTTGGGTATGGAGACGAAGGGGATGGGGGGATGACGGTGGTGTACCAAGCGCTCCTGAAGGTGTGGCTGGACGCAAGTTGCTGTTGGGCAAAGTGAAGAGGGCGACAACGCGAATAAAAACGCCTCATAAAGAGAGCGTATTAGGTCGCAGCCCAACTCTTCTATGACAGTTTCTTATTTTTGTGATAAAGGAGACACATGACTATTTTTTTACACAAACATTATTTCAAGTTTTACAACTATTAGAAAATGGTTAGAGATTACCGAAGTACTCCATCCATTAATTAAAATTTGTCGTTTTAAAAATTTACACACTTATTAAGAAAATAAATAAATATAAACTTATACTTATAATTATTACGTACTTCTTTTATACTTGGGTGTTGTTACATACACCACAAATTCTCCTTCTTAAACGCACGTCCATTCCAACGTGCTGTAATTTTTAATTAATTAACATGTTTATTTAATTAATTAGCCCACTGCAAACCTGTACGTCCATTCCGACGTGCAGATTTATTGTGTATTTAGTTTCTCCGTTTTTACTTTCTCAAAAACTACAACTAACAACTATATAATCGTTACAAGAGCAATTTTGTAAAGTGGATGATAAAATATCTAAAATAACAAGTTTTTTATTCTTTTTTTTATGGGGGGATTTATTTTTTAAAATGACGTATTTTAATTAACGGGAAAAGATTTACTTCCCGTACAATAAATTTATTTTGGCAGAATATTTTATTATCCACGTAAGCGATCCGCAACTTACAATAGCTAGATGAATCGAAACGCCACGTGTAATCCTTCCCCTTAGTCCAAAACTACAAATGTCAAATAGTCGTCCGCCCCCCTCACCATGCCGCTTCCCTTAAAGCCGTCGATTACCCAAGGATCGCCTAAGAATCCAACGTTCCATATTTTGCCACGTATACGATCCGTGCGTCTCCACACAGTCCAATGAAATTAAAGTTCCTTCGCCCTTAAATAGAAAACTTCACCCGTGCTCTCTCATCCCGCTCCCAACTCTGATTTCGCATTTTCCCCGCGCTAAACACAAACCCTAATCTCTCTCCTCCCCTTTACGATGGCGCCCAAGGCCGAGAAGAAGCCCGCAGAGAAGAAGCCAGCGGAGAAGGCGCCGGCGGAGAAAAAGCCCAAGGCCGGGAAGAAGCTCCCGAAGGAGGGCGGATCTGCCACCGCAGACAAGAAGAAGAAGAGGTCGAAGAAGAGCGTCGAGACCTACAAGATCTACATCTTCAAGGTCCTCAAGCAGGTGCATCCCGACATCGGGATCTCCAGCAAGGCCATGGGGATCATGAACAGCTTCATCAACGATATCTTCGAGAAGCTTGCTCAGGAGTCTTCAAGGCTCGCTCGCTACAACAAGAAGCCGACCATTACTTCCCGGGAGATCCAGACCGCCGTTCGCCTTGTTCTCCCCGGTGAGCTCGCAAAGCACGCCGTCTCTGAAGGGACAAAGGCCGTGACGAAGTTCACCAGCTCTTAGGTTTACTCATTTGTTTATTCTCTTTTGAAGATTTCAATTTGGTGGTACTGATGTGATTTGGTCTGGAAATGGAAGTGTTGTTTCCATCTTTGATGCAATTGCTTAGTTTTTGGCTTTGTCGTAGAGTTTAATGTAAGATATTTCACTTATGGATAGTCAATCGAAGTTGTTATTGCTGTCTCGACTCAATTCGTCTATAGCTTTCTGTTTCCAACTTGTCTACATAAAGTTGTTAGCAACTGGTGAAGTTTGAATGGAATTCGTATGTTGAATTTTGATTGACTAGGTTGTTTGTCAGATTCGAAAGCTTGTGATGTCAATGACAATCTGTGCACAAGTGCACAACTAAATTGTTTGCTCTGTTTATCCACTGTAGCGTTTGCAGTAGCTACTTGTTTGTTCTGTAATTTCGTTAAAAAAAAACATGTGCTTGTGTATAATCTAGTTGAAATTGAGGAATGCAGGAACCGTTGCTAGCTTTTGCTGGCTGCTGCACCGTACTGGAGAATTCCCAGATCACTGTAAACAGAAACTTTGAAGTCCAATTTCACATTTCCTATTTACATGTGTAATGTGTGTTTGGGAATGCAGGAAGAATTACTAACTTGGTTGTCAACACTTTGTAAACTCCCCCAATTTATCTGATATTTTACAGGGTTGGATTTGTCGTTGAAAGGGCAAAAGATGCTGTTTGTCAACTCACAGATAGCTTTGAAGCAAGCTGCAGGTACACAAACATGACCAATACTACGATTCTACGAATATCTCTTTGTTTCTTTTTGAAATGGTTCGATGTATATTTGATTTGTGAAGCTCTCTGAGCGGAAACCTAAAGCTGAGGGGAGTGTTTTGAATCAATTTAATGCAGACTTTGATCCTTGATGGTTAGGGGTGGGCGTGGGACAGGACGGGATGGGGTCGTCCCGCGTATTTTTTGCGGGATCGGACCGGGACGGGATTCACTACTTTTTTTTCAATCCCGCACGGCCCTTGTCCCTCACGGAACAGGACGGGACCGGGACGCGACGGACCTTGTCCCTCAAATAAAAATCATTATAAAAAAATTCTAAATTTCTTATATATTTTGCGGTTTTCAAAGACATAACATATATATATATATATATATATATATATATATATATATATATATATATATATATATATATATATATATATATATATATATATATATATAATGTTTTTCTTATATATATACACACATGTATACACTGTATGTACCATATACTAAAACTAAAGTGTATATATGCACAGTATATAGAAAGTTTATATATATAATGTATTCACTGTAATATTGGTACACATGCAATGTAAAGTATATACAAATTAAGTGTATATATATATATACACACTGTGTATATTATTATTATTATTTTTATTATTATATATGCGGGACGGGATTTGCGGGATAAGGAATCCTCGTTCTGCGTAAGTTTTGCGAGACGGGACCAGGACGGGATTTACTATTTTTTTTTTCAAATCCCACCAGGATCGGGACGGGACCGGGACGGGCCCGGGATTTGCGGGATTTGTGCCCACCCCTACTGATGGTAAGAAAAAAACGTTAAATTAGGCAGAGTAGGTCACTTTGCTACCATTTCAAGGCATTGTTAATTTTAGGGGGTTGTTCGATACACCGCTAATTTTTACTGGATACACCGCTAATCTCCGCAACTCCTTACGGAGTTCATTCCGCACCCTGTTGCGGAATACTTTTGACGTTGTGCCAAACAACCTTTACTTGCGGAGTTAAGTTGGCACCCGGTTGCGACTCTGTCCGATTCTCCTTCCAATGAGCAAATTCAAGGAGCCAAAACAAAAAAAAAAAAAAATATTACGCAGGGAGCTGTGGAGCATCTTTGAGATTTTTTTTTTAACATATAGGTTAGGGAACTCCGCATCCTAATGCGGACCTCTCCCCACAACGTCTTGCGGACCTTTTGTCGATGGACTTTTAGGGCGTGTTTGGCACGATGTCTGGGGAGATCCGCAAGGGGTTGCGGAGCTCGGTCCGCAGGGGGTTGCGGAGATTAGCGATGTATCCAGTAAAAATTAGCGGTTTATTTAGAAAACCCGTAATTTTATAGGGTAGAGAGGTTGGTATAGGAGATTACCTCTCACATGGCTACTAGCTTACATTGATTATAAAAGACTAAAAATAATGGGTTGTGAGGAAGTGGGAAAGCGAAACCATAGTCACAAAAATAATACGGAGTAATTAATAGTACTATTCTCGCGCCCTGACGCGTTTTTTTAAAACTAAAATATTATATACGTAGTATAAAAATATTAATAAATGTTAAGATAAAAATCATAAAAAAAAACTTGATAATAAATGTATCTTATAATTATCTTAGAAAATTATTTTTTAAAAAATCTTATGCAAAGTATAATACATAAATATAGATATTTTAAATTACTCAATAATAATAATATCAATATCATTATAATATTGTTTAAATGTGATGTGTCATAATCAATAGTTATATTAAATGTTTTGAATTAAGTCCAATAATGAGTAAAATTAAAGAAAAAAAAAAAAAAAAAAAAGAGAATTAAAGAAAATAAAAAAAAAATGGCAAAAAGAAAATTGATTAGTTAAGAAAATATCTCTAAAATGGATACAACATCCTCAACTCTTCTAAATAAAGAGTAGTTAAATCAATGTAACCTGACACAAGTTTATTTGTCTACTCCAATGTTAATATTATCTATATTAGATGAAAAACAAAATAAGAATATTTCAATACACGGAGTATACGAGTAACATAAAAGCAGCGTTTCAGTTGCTTATTCTTCAAACAAATAAACAACTATACCCTAGTTAGGTGATTGAAAAACTTTTCATGAATCTAGCCAATAAAAACGATGTTTTTGATATAGTATATCTATCGTTATTTTTTGGTCGAATATAATATATCTATACTATCAAATTACATCTAGTATTTTTGGAAACTCAGGTAGTTTAGATAATATATCATATTCGGAAGAATTCTATTAGATAGATAACACCAGTG
The DNA here is from genome assembly GCA_963922045.1 of Persicaria maculosa. Taxonomy (NCBI): domain Eukaryota; kingdom Viridiplantae; phylum Streptophyta; class Magnoliopsida; order Caryophyllales; family Polygonaceae; genus Persicaria; species Persicaria maculosa. The sequence continues at coordinate 32,048,269 of OY998262.1, forward strand.
GAAATCCTACTAGAATTAGTATATTGAACGTATATATACCTATGAACCCTCTTCCCCAATATTCATCAATTCCACTCATCCTCTGAAGAATTCTGAAATCAATGGAGCCCGGAACCGGTAGACTTGGTATGAAGATCTTCTTGGCCTTGTTACACAAAAAACCCGTTAAGCCCCTGGTTACGCCCCAACAGTACCAAGCCTTGTTGAAGATGGACCCAACTCCTCCCTCCGCTCCCTCCCGCAACCACTCAAACCCACCCGAACGCATGGAGATGGACCCAACACATCGCTCCGCAGCCTCCTGCAGCCACTCAAAGCCACCCGAACGTGCTGAGATGGACAAAGTACGCCCCTCTCTAGCCTCCTGCAGCCACTCAAAGTCACCCGAACGTGTGGAGATGGACGGAGCTTGTCCCGCTGCCACCTCCTGCAGCTACTCAAAGCCGCCCAAAAACACCAACAGCTGCCCTGCAGCAGCCAAGAATAAACAGAATCCGAAACCGGGACGCGTGGTATTGGCCCCTCCAGAGCCCCAGGCTCTTCCTCCAGGGTGTCGCGATTTCCTTGTCAACAAGGGGGTTGCTTTGGACGACGGCAACTTGAAGCTGATCTTTGTTCGGAGACTCTTCACGACTGATACAAACCCCCATCACGCGCGCCTCAGCATACCCTACAAGCAAGTGAAGGAGGTGTTCTTGACGCCGGGTGAGGAGCTGATTCTACGACAGGGTAACAACATTGAGGTGGAAGTGATCGATCCGTCGTTGAGGCAGCAGACTATGTGCCTCGCCAGGTGGAACATCGGCAATGGTTGGTGTTATGCGCTGATTCGCGATTGGAAGAATCTAGTGCAGGGCAATCTGTTGGTCGAGGGGGATGTCATTCAGGTTTGGTCGTTTCGGATTGATGGGAAACTAGGATTCCTCATTCACAAGACTGCGTCCAGTCCGGCCAACGGAAGCGCCGGATTTGGTTGCATTGGGGTTGCAAGCGACCATTCCTAGGAAAGGAATAGCCGCTGCATTTAGCATAAGATTAACAGTGCTGTTGATTCAATCTACTATGAGCTTTGAAAGCTATGGAGTTATCACTCAAAGTGTGTACAGCAGTTGAATTGGTTAATTTCTTTCATCAATACAATTTTGTGCCACTACACTCAATAACTAGTTGCACGGTCCGTGCTACACACAAGTTTACTTTTCAAAATTTTTAATAAAATTTAGTACTCCATATTCCTTGTAAACAACAATTTATATTACTCGTATTAGTTTATATAGTTTCAATTATTCAATTTTTAACGATTTATTTCATCGGTTACTTTATATAGTATGGATTACTTGTTATAGGAATCAAGTTTGAAAAACATATTTTATTTATATTACTTTTTTCCTTTATATATAAATATATATACTCCCTTCGTAAAGAAAAATATGTAGTTTTATAAGTAAAATCTTGTTAAGAAAAACATGTCGTTTTATGTATTTTGGTGTTCAATTTCCAAAATTACCTTTGTAATGATTAGTGATTTCTTAGTTGTAATCTATATAAACTCTTAATTTAGAAAAGTTTGTGTTGAGGTGTCAAAATTAGAAAGATTTTAGGGGTTTTAACCAATTATAATTTTCTTTTTTCTCTTTAATCATTTTTTTAATTCTCCTTTTTTCTTCTTTTTCTTTTAATTCTCTTTTTTTTTCTTTCATCCTACTAACTATTGGGCTTAATTCAAAACATTTAATTCAATCTAATATACTTATTGGGCTTAACTCAAATTCATTTACTAACTATCTATATCTATATACTATATTAATTTATGTCACATGTCCTCTACACGTTCAAAGTTATTTGTGGAAATATTATGTACATAATATCATTTTATTATGGTAACTATATTTTCTAATATTATTTTTTTGAAAAATATTTTAATATTAATTACCCAAAATTATTTGATGTTACATTTTTTAATCAATGGGATTAATTCAAAACTTTCATCTTTCACTATTTATTATTTATTTTTCTCTTTATCTCTTTAACCCAAGTGTATTTTTTTCTATTATTTTTAACACATTTACTAATCAATGGGTTTAATTAAAAATATTGAATTAAATCTAATGTCTATGATTTATCTATATCTAAATATTATTTATAAAAAAATCGCGCCATGGCGCGGAGATTGTACTAGTTTTCAATAAAGTGGAAAAGTAAAGTACTCCCCCCGTCCAATAATACATGTATTTTTAGAGGTAAATTTTTGTCCAACAATAGATGAGCTTTTATGTTTTCTAGGTTGGAAGTTGTAATAATTTGTACTCCCTCCGAGCCAAAAAGATTGTCGTTTGACTTTTTAACACGTATTTTAAGGAGGTAAAAACTATATAAAATATCAACATTTTTTAAATTATTTTTTTACAACTTAATGTTTGTTGGTAATAAGTATAAGATTATAAAAAATAATAATAAAAAGTTAATATATTATATAGTTTTTAGCTCCTTAAAATATGTGTTAAAAAGTCAAACGACATCCTTTTTTTATCGGAGGTAGTATTGATTTGTGTGTTGTTGACTTTTTAAAAGAATTTGATTGGTTAAAATGTGTAGTGGGTTTTAAAAAATAATAAAATTTATGAAAAAGTTAGTGCAATGATGATTTTTTTTAAAAGTAAAGTGTTTTATTAAAACTTGTGTAAAATTCTAAAAGCCCATGTATTTTAGGACGGAGGGAGTATTAATTAGGGGTATAAGTGTATTTTTGTTTGCTTTTATTTGATTTCTTAAAAAATGTGCAAATGTCTAAAATGACATGTTTTAATCAACGAAGAGAGTATTTTATTTTTTATTTTATCTATTGCTATCATATTTTCTCAAATAAATTAAATTCATATACATTTATCCATTTATCATAGACTAAATATTATTTACTCTAGTTATTATATTTTAATAAAATATAAATAATATTATTTTATTCTTTTAATTTTCATTTGTTGTTTTATTCTTGTAATTTTTTTTTGATTTATATTACTCAATTAATTATTCAAATAAGTTTCTTCAAATTTTATTTCTAGCTAGTTTTTTTTATATGGTTTACTTACTACGTAGTATTTTATTCTTGTAATTTTCTTCTTTGATTTACACTACTCAATTGTTTATTCGGATAAGTTTGTTAAAATTTTATTTCTGCTTAGTTTATTTTATATGGTTTACTTATTCAAACTAAAATTTAAAATCTTATTTAATTTAATAATATGAAAATTCATGCTTAATTAAAGAGTACTTCTTTGTGGTAGAAGAAGAGTTTTTTTTTTTTAATTTGAAAAGAAAGAAAAATAAATAGCATATATGATACTAATGAATGAGCAATAAATGGCCAAAAAAGGTAACATTACCGTAGAGTAAGATAGCCAGATAGGTGTACTAACTATGGTACAAACTTTGTACTAGTAGTAAACTTTTACCTTTATATTCCACTTTCTTTTAAATGTTTATCTTCAATAAAATTCACCTTTTTTGGGGAAATATCCTTTTCTTTTAAATGATTGGGCTTGGTTTGCTTGCTTGATTGTATTTGTGTGTCTTCTTCCGTTTGTACTACACATTTTTTCTGTTTTTATGTTGTATTTTTTCCGTTTCTATATTGTATGTTTTGATGGTTAACTGTCTACCAACTTTGCCGACTTATCGAGGTTCCGAGTCTATCCAACCTCGAATTATTTCCTATTCAAAAATAAAAATAAAAATTATCCAATCTCCAAAATTTAATATTTGTTTATAATTTATGAATTAAAAATTACTTATTGTCAATTCCTTTTGGATAGTAAAAACAATTATTTTAAAAACTAAATAAGTAGATCTAGGATAGAAAATTAGAAACATTACCATTTACGAGTATGTCAAGAACTCCACCGATGAAATCTCCGGAGACCTTCTCTCTTCTCTCTTGAGAGAGAAGAAGAAAACCCCAAAGTTGCAGTCCTCAGTAGATCATCGCAGACCTCCGTCTGGTCCCACCACTCCTCTTCGAAGGCAAGAACCACCTCTTCGGAGGCTAGTAATTCACTCTTCAAAGGTAGAAAACTCTCCTCGCTGGTCTACGTCAGGCTTGACAACCATCACCGTCCCGTCCTCCCTCCTGCTGGTTCAGGCGATGTGAACCTCTGGCTGTAAAATTGAGTTGTCTTGGTCTGATCCTAACCCTTCTTCGGAGTCATAAATCATCTTTCTATTCTTGATTACTCAAGCCTCGGATTTGGGGTTTTTTTAACCTCCGAATTGGGGCTTTTCTCACCTCAATTGCTGGCCTAGGGTTCGTTTTTCTCGGCGATCCTTGCTGAAATCAGGTTTGCTGGCCTGTGGATCAAGCTTGGAACATGACGTTTCTGTAGGTGCTTGCATCGTGATCGTTCCTCCTCCGCCGGTGCTGTGGGTGTCGCTTTCGGCTGGTGGTTGGGGCGGTTCGACCCAACATACAATCCTCCTTTCCTTTCTGGTACCTCTTTGCCGGGTGGTGGGTGGCGGCCACTAGCAAAGGCAGCTCAGTTTTTTTTTTTTTTTTCGTGAAAAACCCCCACCTAAAAGGTGAGGAATATAATTAACATAATGAAAGGAACAACATCACTGGGAGCACATCCGGGGCCTCAAGAGTCCCAGTGCATCATCCCGCAGCAAAGCGGAGGCGCCAGCAGGGGCCGAGTTCAAAACAAAAAGGCCTAAAGGAAAGGAAAGAGCAAGATTAGCTACAAAATCAGCAAGACGGTTCCCCTCGCGGAGGGTATGTCGGAGTTGGACAGTCCAATTCCTACTAAGGAAGCCTTGGCCGATAGCGACCAGGCTCGCACACGGGTGGTAGGGTTTGACCCCATCCCGTAGCATCTTTAGAGCGGCCTCTGAATCAGATTCGCACACGATCTTCTTGTAACCTTGCTCCCATGCGAGCTCGAGACCCTTTGTAATCGCTCCAAGCTCCGCATAAACCACCGAACAGATCCCCATCTTCATTGCGCAGCACCCCTATTGCTGCAGCTTCCCCGGAGTTCTTGACCGTCGCATCTACGTTAAAGTTCACCCAAACCGCTTCCAGGGGCTCCCATTTGACATTGATCTTGCTCCTGATCCTGGGTCTTGAGGCTTCGAGCAAGTCGCCTCTAGCACCCTTGTACTCCTGCGTCAAAGCCAAGCAAGTACCATGCGTAAGGGGCGGATCCCTGTTACCGTTGAAACACCATTCATTCCTTTTCAGCCATAAGCGCCACAGGGCCGTTGCAAAGAAAACATTCCACTCCACTCCATCGCCCAACTTGTGATTCTTCAGAATGTTACACCTCAGCCATGAAGCAAACGGCAAGCTGAAGAACTCCGAAGGCTGTTCGACGCCTTCAACTTGTAACAAAAAAGATTTAGCAGCATCACAATCCCTAAAGAGATGGATAAGGGATTCTTCAAAAGAGAGGCAGCAGGGACATAACTCAGAGTTACCCAAATGACGCCTTGCCCGTTCCTCATTCGTCAAGATCCCGCCCTTGCTAGCCAACCAAACGAAACTTTTAATTCTCTCGTTTGCTCCCAGCCCCCAGATCTTGGTGAAGAACCCTCTATCTGTTGAAAGCACAGCGTCCACGCTCAATCTGGCGTTGTATCCATCTTTCACAGTGTACTCACCATCCTTGCTACCGGCCCATCCAACAACATCATCCCTGTCCGTGACCAGAATGGCGGCCATCTCCAGGAGAGTAGTGTTAGGAAGCAGGTGGGCGAACTCCTGCCATCTCCAGCCACCACCCGGGTTCCAAAGATCCAAGACTTTTGCCGTCTCCATGCTAGGAGGGATATCCATTTCAGACAACTCCTCCAAAGGCTCCTGCCCGAGCCACTTATCCCTCCAAAAAAGGACGTCCTTCCCATCTCCGATACGCCAAAGAACATTGGGCTTGATCAGGTCTCTCATCACCCCACGAATACCTTTCCATATGTGCGACACACTCGCCGAGTTTCCTAACGCCTTGTTGATGTACTTACTAGATAGGACAATCCCCCACAGCTCATTCTCACTGTTGAGAAGGCGCCATCCCAACTTCTCCAGGAGAGCAATGTTAAGGTCTTTCATCCTTTTAATACCAAGCCCTCCCAAGACCCTCGGCAGAGTAACCTCCGACCAAGCCACCTTGCTCATACGCCGCCTAACTGGTGTAGAACCCGAAATGAAGTCCCTGCAGACTCTTTCAATTTTCTTGCACGTGCCATCCGGGATAAGCATGGTCGACATGGAGTAGACTGGGATAGCTGAGAGGACAGCGCGAGTGAGAGTTGTTCTGCCAGCGAAACTGAGCGTAGAGGCCCTCCATCCAGATAGCTTAGACGCAAACTTCTCGAAAATAGGATCAAACAACTCCGTAGAGACTCTCTTGTGGAGGATAGGCATTCCGAGGTATGAGCCAAGATTCTTAGTAACCTTGATACCACCTTCGGCTTGTATTCTGTCACTCAGCCCTTGATCTATGTTCCGAGAGACGAAAACTTTGGACTTATGTAGGCTCACCTTCTGACCAGAGGAACTACAGAAGACGTCCAGGCATTTCCGGATGACATTCACCTGTGAAACAGACGCTTCGGCGAACAGGAGGATATCGTCCGCAAAGAAGAGGTGGGAGAGCTTCGGCACGCCTCTCGCAATCCTGATAGGTTTCCAATTCCCACTCTCCACTAACTCCGAAATCAAGTGATTCAGTCTCTCCATACATAAAATAAATATGTAAGGCGAAATAGGGTCACCTTGTCGGATTCCATGAGAGGGAATGAATTGTTCAGTAGCTTCCCCATTCTAAAGCAATTGCATCCTCGGAGTTCTGATGCACTCCATAATCCATCCAACCAAGGTATCGGGCAAACCAGCGCCCCGAAGGGTCTCATCGATGAAGTCCCAACTCAACCTATCGTACGCCTTATCAAGATCAAGTTTTAAGCACATCCACCCTTTCACCCCTTGCTTCCTTCTCATAGAATGGACCACTTCTTGAGCGATTATTATGTTATCGGATATGAGCCTACCCGATACAAAAACTCCCCTGGGTCGGCCCAACCAGACTGCACATATGAGGCTTAAGGCGAGTCGTCAAGATTTTGGTGATAGCTTTATAAACCACGTTACATAAGCTGATCGGACGGAACTGCTGGATCGTTTCAGGCTTCCCCACCTTAGGGAGCAGCGCTATAAGGGTGTCATTCACATCGAGAGCGAGCCTCGATGAGACGAAAAAGCCCCTAATGAACTCAATAACCGACCTTCTCACCGTCTCCCAACACTTTTGGAAAAAGATAGGTTGGAAACCATCAATTCCCGGAGCCTTATAAGCACCCATGCTTCTAAACGACAACTTAATCTCCTCACTCGTGGGCACCCTACACAGGCCTTCCCCCACACCTTCTTGTAATGGTGGAAAGGCGCAAGGGAGAGGCTCCATGGGGCTGCCGCAACTGTCCTAGCTGTACAGGCTCTTAAAGAACTCGATCGCCATCTCTTCCACCTCTCTGCTCCCCTTTATCCAGTCCCCATTAGTGGCCTTGAGACCTTCCACCCTGTTACGTTTGCGCCTAATCACCGTGGTGGCATGGAAGTACTTTGTATTACGATCCCCAAACTTGAGCCACTTCTCGCGTGACTTCTGAAACCATAGTATCTCTTCCTGTTCAAGTGTTTCATCAAGCCTCTTTTGGAGATTAGCTTCTCTTTCTCTGTCAGCAGAATTAGGCCGCCTAGCAAGCTTCCTTTGGATACCATCCAACTCTTTCAGAATCGTGCTCTTCCGCCCTTCAATTCTCCCAAAGACCTCCTTGTTCCACTTGGAGAGATCAAATCTGAGTTTTTCCAGCGCCTCCGGCGTAGGGCTGTCCTTCATCCATTTAGTATCCAGAAAATCAGGAAAGAGCTCGTGAGTAAGCCAAGCTGCTTCAAATCTAAACGGGCAACGCCTAACATCCTTCCGAATAGACGGGTTCACCTCGAGGAGAAGTGGGCAATGATCAGAAGAAAATCTAGGGAGATGACGGACCCTAGCCTCCGGCCACCTAAGTCTTCCGTCCATATTCGAGAGGACCCTGTCCAGCCGTTTCGAGATGGTGCGACCCCCTAGCGACACCTTACTCTAGGTGAACTCCTGCCCGGAGTAGCCTAAATCCACCAGCCCGTTCTGATTGACAATACTCCTAAATTGCGACGCGTCACGATGAATAGCCCCGGTACCCCCTTGTGTTTCCTCCGGGTTCATAATACAATTAAAGTCCCCTCCGATGAAAAGAGGACCATCGATGGTGTCCAGGCAAGCAGATAAGTTGTTCCAGAAAGGGGTCCTCCTAGCCACCGTAGGAGGCGCATAAACAGCGATTAAGTGAGCTCTAACCCCACCCGTGAGCCATGAAGCATGAATAAAATCCTCAGCACTCTCGTGAATATCAATATTGCAAATGCTAGCATTCCAGAACAGCCAAACTCCTCCGGCAAAGCCAACAACTTCGATCCGGACCCAGCTTCTTACAGACCTTCTCAGCTCTATCCCCCGAAATCCGAGTCTCCATGAGGGCTAGTACATCGAGCGAACACTTTTTCAAAATAAAACGGATTGCTCTACCAAAACTCTTTTTACCTGCACCAAAACAATTCCAAAATAAGACATTAATTTTGTTTGTGGAAGGATTAACCATGATAACAAAGGGAAATTGAAGGAAAACAAAAACGAGGCAACTGCAAACAAACAAAATAGAACAACACAGCGAGATCAGAATCCGTCAGTTAAGACTCCTTGTGGGGGGGCTACCGAACCCCCCTCGCCTTCGTTTGTTTCCATGTTAGCCACCATCAGGTTCTGCACCGCACTCGGCTCCGACACCTGCGTTGATTCCCAAAATTTCCCGAGCAAGGGTGTAGAGGAGACTGTCTCCTCCCTCTCTGTCCAAGTGACCTGCTGCGTTACCCCGACGTCGGGCACCAAAGGTTTCGGTGGGCAGAGCCCGTCAGAACTGCTTTTCCCCGCGTAAATCCCATGTTCGCCAATGGCGCCCAGGTTGGACACCATCGCACCCGCCTCAAGTAATTGGGATTTGTCGAGGAAACCCTTCCTCTGGGATTTCTTCTTGAAATTCGACGCTTTTTTGCTTTTGAGATTGGTTCCATTCCGGGTTCCATTCTTCACTTGGACCTCAGCCCTAGTTTGTGGGCCTAATTCTCCCCCCACAATTTCAGTCTCCGGCTTATTGGGCCCTTCCTTACTCTTCGTAGGCGGATCTCCCACTTTCTCTTGCTGATTCTGTAAAATCACAACTGGCGTAACCTTTGGGGAGTTAACAGCACCCGCCTTTATCGCCTCATCATTATTATCTCCCTTCTTCGTCTTGGAACTCACACGAAACTCAAAAGACGACTTACTACCCCCAATGCCATTACTGCTGTGCGTGCGTGTAACGGTCGGATACGATTTCTGAGTTTTGGCCGGCGTAGACGCCGGCTTTCGCAGGTTCCCCTCCGTCGGCTGATTTGGCCTCCCCTGTGGGCCATGTGCCTCCTCCTTGTTAATGGGCATTCCTTCAGTGCTCTCTTGAACCTGGTTATCCCTGTCCTGGGGCGTAACCACCCCACTCTTCCTCGATTCTTTGACAGCAATCGCATTCGGGCATTGTCCTTTCATGTGGCCAACTCTGCCACAATTGAAGCAAATACTGGGAATTCCTTCGTATTCCAGCAGGTATCTCTCCCCATTGATGTAAATCAAGCCCTTTAACGGTTCTTCCAGGTTAACTTCAACGCACACCCTCGCAAAGTTCCCCCGGTTAGTATACACCGTCCGGTGGTCCACCCTGATCGGATTACCTAGGCCCTCCGTTATCTTCATAAGCACGTCTTCTTGGTAGAGTATCATCGGGAGGTTGACAATCCTAATCCACGCCGGCACTGACTTGATGGCATCCGAAGGTTTGAACGCTGGCGACCAAACCTTGATAATAAGGCACCTACCAAAGACCGACCATGGCCCTTTGGTAAGAATCTTCAAACAATCTTCTTTTCTTTCGAGCCTAACTAGAAAATTACCAAAAGGTAGGTCAATCACCTGCATTCTACCACACTCCTTCCACAGTTCCTTCAATTTCTTCTCCATGATGTAGATAGGGATCTTCGGCCCAAGGATCCTGATTATCAGGGAGTTTTCCCAAACTCCGGCCAACGCATTCATCACCGAAGGGTCTATAGTAATCGCCGGATCACCACCCAACCCTAACGGAAATGACACCGCTATCTTATCTTTCACAAACTCTCTTTTCAGGAGGGTTTTCCTCTGGGCGATGCCCCCCATCACCACCTTGTCTCCCCATGAGCCCGTCTCCATGGTCGGCGTGGATATTGTGGCGGAGCCACCAGGGTGGGGCACTGTGGGTTCATGTGGCGGCGCGCCCCCCACAGGAGTCGACCCCGGATCATCCGGAAGGGGGGGAGGATCCGGGGAGAGGTCAACCTGCATCTCGTCTGAGCCTTTCCTTGATTTCGCCTGGGAACTAACCATGAGAGCGTTTGCAGATCCGCAAAGGCAGCTCATCTAATTGAGACGTCGTTCATATGGATCTCTCGGCTCTCATTTTTGCCTGGCCTTGTGACCCAAAATTTCAGTCGGGTCTTGTGCTTTGGGCCCAACTCAGCACGATTGGGGGAAAATGAGAGAGAGAAAAAATAATTAATTAACTAAAAACAAAATACAAATCCCCGATAAGGTTATATATACTGATTAAAAGCCCGCAAGGGTATCAAACTCCGCTTATATGAGCGTGTACTAAATTTCATAAGGGACTATATCCCGTTAGGGTCCTTGAGTGCTCTTTACTTAGGCGTTTGCGGTTCTGTGGTGGCGCGGCTAGATGATTTTGTCCGCGGTTGTGGTATTGGCTGTCGGAGTCAGGATATGTTGGGATTGTGGGAGGGTGTATCTGGGCATCTACACTACTCAGGTTGACTGCTTCCCTAGAGTTTCGCTCTCTCTACCCATTTGATGATCAGGTCCTGATGTATCGTTGGCCTACGACTCTGCTTCTAAGTGGGGCTTGGCTTCTTCCGTGTTTTCCATCCACTTCCAGTTTGGTCTAGGTCTATCTGGTTTCGTTTTTTTTAAGAGTGTGTTTGCCTGAGGTTGCACCGTTATGTATTTGTTATGGTTTTTAGACTGTTCTTTCGTCTATCGACTTTGCCGGTTTTCGAATTTCAGATATGTCTGAACTCGAATTCTTACCTAATAAAAAAAATACAATTTACGAGTCCTAACTTCAACTACAAAATCGAATAAATTGAACAGTAAAATATATACATACCGAGTGTTAATAAAAAAGGAAAGAAAATTGTTTTATTAAAGAAAATTACTGTAAGAAATATTAATGGGACTATCAAATAAATTTTTTTTCTTAAGGATTAGAGAAGTTACAAATAATATTCCTCTAGAGTCAAGAGTGCTTGACTTCCCTCCATTTAACCTCTTTTTTGGCAGGACAATTTTTCTTGTCTCGGTATCTGGTTAGATGTCAATCATCTATGCTCGGCTGTCTTGATTACAGAAAGCAAGTTCTTTGTCAAGGAAGGAGCACGAAGGAGATTTGAGATTCAAAAAAGCCGAGAAGGAATAGAGAGAAGTGGAACTGTAATTATGAATCGGAACGGAAGATCCATCGCTAAATGACACATACTCAGACCCTTCGTATGGTAAACGGTCGATTCTCAAATTGGTTATATCTGGTGTGTAGTGATGAGTGGCGACCGTGTTTGGATACTTGAAACGATTGGAAGAGGCAGTGTAATGTGCTTGAAAATTTGTCGGAGGAGGTGGCTGGAAAGAATGATCAAATCGATTCTAGCATCAGGTTGCTGTATGCCCTCGTTTCTCACAAAGCTGACAAATAGGGTGCGTATTAGGAGCACCGGAGAAGAGCTGAGAACCTCCTTGGCCATGACCTCGGCCTCCTCGACCGCTGGAGTCTCCTCGGCCCCGTCCTCGACCATAATATCCACGTCCTCGTCCTCGGCCCCTGCTCGTCGTGAAATTGAGTTCATGGGTTTGATATGTGGATGGGGAGGTAACAATGGATGTCGGAGGAGTGGGAAGAAGTGCAGAGTTGTTATGCTGGATATGACTCGCTTGGATAAGCAAGAACGAAAGGCCTTCCTTGGCCACGACCTTAGCCTCCTCGACCGCTGGAGTCTCCTCACCCTCCTCCTCGACCATAATCTCCACTTCCTCGCCCTCAACCCTTGTTTGTCGTGAAATTGAGTTCATGGTTTTGATTTGTGGACAGGGAGGTAATATTGGATGTCGGAGGAGTGGGAAGAAGTGCAGATTTATTACACTGGCTATGACTCGCATGGAGAACCAAGAACGAAATAACTTCACGAGGTTTCAGAAAATTTGGCTAATTTGACAGCGTAGTGACCATCGCATCATACTCCGTTCCGAGCTCGGTGAGTAGATGGGTAACAAATTCATTATTAGTAATCAACTAACCTGCTGCTTGTACCCGGTGAAAAAGGGCACTCGTCCTGTTGAAGAAATCAGTGGTTGATTCGTCTCCGTCTTTCTTTAGTATGGTTAGAAGTAAATGAATTTGCACAATCTGTGCATTAGAGCAAGAGGAGTGCAAATTATAGAGACAATCTCGCACCTGTTGGGCAGTATGGCAGTCAAGGATCCGGGTCATGATCGGTTCCGTAAGTGAAGCGGAGAGGATGGCGAGAACGAGTTGGTCTTTAACAGTCCAATCATCAATTTGAGTGATGTCGCCGTCGATGGGGGTTGAGCAAGGAGAAGATCCATTTACAAACCCAAGAAAACGCTACGACCTGAGGTAAGGAGTAATTTGACGAAGCCAAGTAGGGAAGTTTGTAGGAGATAGTTTCATTGCATTTATGGTAGGAAAATTGGGCAGAGGACCCAATGAAGAAGAAACAGAGGTATGGGACATGGCGGCCTGCAGTTGGGCAAGGGATGAGGCTAGGGTTTGATCTGCCAAGAAGAAGCGTACCGTTGGAGCGACAGATGTCGTCTAGTGCTCTGATACTATTCTACAAAATATAGAGCACCATTGTAGGTGTCGTGGAGAGAATTGTACTATTTCATTCGTTGATCAAAACAGATTATAGTGTGATGCTATTTATACTGCTATTTGTTACATTTAGGAAGCTTCCTTAGTTTGTTTGTATTAGTTTATGTGTGGGATGGGTCAAATATTTGGACTCTAAATTGGGTTTGGTATTGGGCTCATAATTCTTGCTTTCGTGAGCCAGATGTATAGACTCTCTAGTACTCTCCCTATTGATGTTCTCTTCTTCTGTTTATACGACCTCTTGATTTGACATATACCGTCTTATCTGATATTTAGAGTTGTTGCTTTATCCAAAAATAAATAAATAAATAATGGAATAAAAACTAGTATATAAAAAACTAGTACCTTCTAAAATTGGACACAATTGTAGAATCACACTAAAATTCGTGCCACAATTAACAAGCAACCACTAAAATCAGTATTTTTTATAAAAAATAAATCCTTTTAACCACACTTAAATTCAAAGGCTACCAAATTTAGAATTAGAAAATGTTGGATAATTAGATACGCAGCGGAAGTTTTAGAAACTATTTTCTATCATCTAATCGCAAGGATCTTCATGCATAAAATCGATAGATCAAATCATTGTTCATAGGGGACACCTCTTGATGCGTGAACCGGATCTGAACGAGGAGGATTCGGAAGAGAACTAGAGCCCCACGTGTTGCTCCTCTACTTGGTCTACAAGAGCCCGGTCTAGATCTCCTTTGCCTTCGACTGCTAGGACGAAGATCGAAAGATGAACAATCAAATTGCTCTTGATTGATGACGGTAGAATTCCGCCCTCACGTCTGTTGAAGCGGAAAAACTCACGTTCTCTCCTTTTTGGGATGTGTTAATTACGTCAAGTCGTCATGAGCCCATCTTTATAAGCTCATATTTATACCCTATTTAACTAATTATTTATTTCACAAATAAATCTTATCTCATTATTATTAATATACATCTAATATACACTAATAATAAAATCATCTATCTGTTGATCAAGTCCGTCAACTCTAAGTGTGTGACCGCATAGGATCCGTTTATAATAGCCATGGGTTTAACCCATTTAAACCCATTAATCGTAGTTGGCTTCTAGCAAAGCATAATGACTCCTAAAATAATCGGATTGAATATCTCTATCAATTGTCCTATTCCATAATTAGTCATTGCACATTAAATTAAAGGACACAATTCCTTCAATCTCCTACTTGTCCTTAAACAAGTGTGCAATTTAAGATACCCGTGTCTTTTAATGTCATATTTGATGATATGGTGACATTCATATCTATTATCAAATATATTCCTTGAACTCCGAGTTCGAACTGTCAATTAAACGGACGATTACAAATAATCCATCTGAGCATGGCCATGCATTTTAAGTTCTGGCTCTTCAAGTGGCCTAGACACCATTCCTTTTCAATGCATCACAGTATGCATGAAGAAGGAGGACATCTACAGTCTTGTATGACTATGGATCCCACTCAACTTTTGGCAATCCCAAGTACGACCTTTATAACTCCCTGTTACGGAAAGCGTTTAGCCGTGTCAAAGAAATACCAATCATCAAGAGAGACCATAACACACTCATGTATGAGGAATCTACTAATCATGGTTTAACTTAAAACTCCGCAATCATATCCCTTTTGTAGAGTCTTAAGGTGGGTCTGTCCTATATGTATCATCCATACATATATATGTAATTGACTAGACATCTCCATGTCCCTATAGCCTATGAAACCTGGCGCTATCAGTCAACTTACAATATAGTCATTTAATAAAATCACCTATGTCCAATTTGATGATTTCAGACTACGGACTTGTGATAATTCATAACTGCATTTCACTTAATGGGGTTTCATTTACCAGAACACTTAAGAAGATAAGCCCATTTGCGAACTACGAATTATTTGGACATTTTATTTATTATCGTTCAATACAATATATAAATAAAGATGAAATATCATATATCATAAAATCATCCAATCGAACATAAACTTAGTGTCTAACACTCTAAACATAAAACGTAATAGAAAGCAATCTCAAAGCCATTCTCCAATATGTTTGAGGCCCTTAGCCCTGGTGTGACTATCATGCTTGGGCCTAGGCATAGGCTTTGTCAATGGATCTGCAATGTTGTCATCTGTATGCACCTTACACATCTTAATGTCACCCTCGGTGACTATGCGCCGAATAAGGTGATACTTCCTCATAACGTGTCTGGATTTGGAGCTCGAGCTCGGTTCCTTGGCCTGGGATATGGCACCAATGTATGTAAATAGGCCATGAGATGCTAGGAACAACACCGAGTTCATCTATGAACTTCCTCATCCAGACAGCCTCCTTAGCCGCTTCACTAGCAGCTATATATTCAGCCTCTGTCGTAGAATCGATAGCTGTGTCGTCTTGTTTAGAGATCTTCCAACTCACAACTCCACCATTAAGGACGAAAACATATCCCGATTGAAACTCAAAGCCATCTCGGTCAGTCTGGAAGCTCGCATCAGTATAGCCTTGTACGATCAAGTTGTCATCACCCCCGTATACTAAGAAATCATCCTTAGTTCTTCTCAAGTACTTCAGGATGTTCTTAGCTGCACACCAATGTGCCTCTCATGGATTCGATTGGTATCTGCTACACATACTCAAAGCATATGCAACATCAGGTCGTGTACACACCATGACATACATGATAGATCCTATAGCAGAAGCATAAGAAATCTTACTCATCTTTTCTAGCTCAGTAGGTGTCTTAGGACACTGCTTCTTACTGAGATATACACCATGTTGCATAGGTCGAAACCCTTTCTTGGAATCTTGCATTTTGAATCTGTTGAGAATCTTATCTATATAAGTTCCTTGACTCAATCCAAGCAACCTCTTAGATCTATCTCTATAGATCTTTATTCCAAGTATGTACTCTGCCTCTCCCAAGTCCTTCATTGAGAAACATTTCTTCAACCATTCATTAACGGACTCTAGCATCGGAATGTCATTCCCAATAAGTAGTATGTCATCCACATACAAGACTAGAAAGACCACTTTACCCCCACTAAACTTCTTGTATACACAAGGGTCCTCTTCACATCTGATGAAATCAAACTCTTTGATCTTCTCATCAAATCGAAAGTTCCAACTCCTGGATGCTTGCTTAACTCCATATATAGATCTCTTAAGCTTGCATACCTTCCCGACATTACTTGGATCTTCAAAACCCTCTGGTTGTGTCATATACACATCCTCTTTCAAGAATCCATTCAGGAAGGCGGTTTTGACATCCATTTGCCAAATCTCATAATCATAATAAGCGACAATAGCAAGGATTATCATAATGGATATTATCATGACAACAGGTGAAAAGGTCTCATCATAGTCTATACCATGAATCTGTTTAAAGCCTTTGGCAACTAATCTTGCCTTGTATACAGATACCTTTCCATCCTTATCTGTCTTAAGTTTGAAAACCCATTTGCTCCCTATGGGTTTTACCCCATCTGGCAAATCTATCAAGTCCCATACTTGATTTTTCAAACATCGAATCCATTTCGGATCTCATGGCCTCAAGCCATTTCTTGGAGTCTGGACTTGTAATTGCTTGTTTATAGGTGTTAGGCTCATCATGTTCTAATAAAAGAACATCAAGGTTTACATTCAAGATGAAATCATCATAACGTCTTGGTTGTACCCTTTGCCTTTCTGATCTACGAGTGGGTTCAACTGGTTCAACAACTGGAGCTGGAACAGTTTCCACAACTATTTGTGGATCCTCTTGTTCCGGTTCTTGGATGATTTGGGGCCCTTGGCCTTCCAAAACCATCAACTCGTCCTCGACATCATCTATGTCATCTCGTTGTTGAGTTTGTTGCTCTTTATCATGAACTGGTTCAAGATGAATATTTCTCCCACTTGACTTATTGGAAATGAACTCTCTTTCCAAAAAGACACTATCCCTTGCAACAAACACCTTTTGTTCAACGGGATTGTAGAAGTAATATCCAAAACTACCTTTTGTGAAGCCCATCCAACCAAAAATCCAAAACTTAATGGGTTATGATATGAAAAGGCATTGCCCCAATTTACCTTAGAAACTTAAGTCTTTTATTTGTCTTTATTTATAAGTGAAAAAATATCATAAATAAAACAACATAAAACTTAAAATAAGGCATTCAAAATGCAATGAAATTCACTAGTACAAAATGTATATTATAAGACGCCACATAGACCATGGTTTCTATAAAGATGGTGTCTATGCTGAAAAAAAATAGAGATTTTTGGGACGGACAACGGTTATTATTTTAACCGTTGTCTTTGAGTGTGTTTGTATTAATAAAGACAACGGGTATTTAAAAAACCGTTGTCATATATACAGAAGATTTCTCAAAGAAAACGGTTCATAAAACCGCTATGTAAGGCCGATTAAAATCGTTGTCTATTAGGTTATAAAGACAAAGAATATTTAAAAAAAACCGATGTTATATATATAGAAGACATCTTAAAGAAAACGGTTATTATAACCGTTGTCTAAGACTGAATAAAATTGACGTTTAGTAAGTTGAAAAGGCAACGGGTATTGAAAAAACCGTTGTCATATATACATAAGACTTATCAAAGAAAACGGTTAATAAAACCGTTGTGTAAGGCCGATTTGAATCGTTGTCTATTACGTTATAAAGACAACGACTATTTAAAAAACCCGTTGTTATAAGACGTCTTAAAGAAAACGATTATTAAAACCGTTGTTATATATACAAAAGACTTCTCAAAGAAAACGGTTCATAAAACCGTTGTGTAAGGCCGATTAGAATCGTTGTCTATTACGTTATAAAGACAACGAATATTTAAAAAACTGTTGTTATACATATATAGAAGACATCTTAAAGAAAACGGTTATTAAAACCGTTGTCTAAGACTAAATAAAATTGACGTTTAGTAAGTTGAAAAGACAACGGGTATTTACAAAACTGTTGTCATATATACATAATACTTCTAAAAAAACGGTTAATAAAATCGTTGTAAGGCCAATTAGAATTTTTGTCTATTACGTTATAAAGACAACAAATATTTAAAGAACCGTTGTTATATATATAGAAGACGTCTCAAAGAAAACGGTTATTAAAACCGTTATCTAAGGCTGAATAAAATTGGCGTTTAGTAAGTTGAAAAGACAACATATATTTAAAGATATATAAAAGACGCTTCGAAGAAAACGGCTATTAATTAAAACCGTTGTTTGAATATGAATAAAATCGGTAATTAGTAAGTTGAAAAGACAACGGATATCAGTAATACCGTTGTTATATATAAAAAAATGTTTCATAAAAAACGATTCATAATGATTGTTTATGGTTGATTAGAATCATTGTCGATTTAAAAATTCATCGGTATTAGGCAGCCCATAAAAAGTTTTGGCAAAAAAACTAGTAAATTTAATACCTGTTACTCCGTAAAACTAGTAAATTTTAATTAAAAAAATTGGTTTTAATTTTAATTTCTTACAAATTAAAACTAGTAAATTTAATAGCGGTTATTAATATAAAAACTGTTACTCCGTAAAATCGGGGGATTTAGTCTTTAGATAAATGCCACCTCATCAATCCATGTGATATAGCTTATTTTTAATCTTCATCGTCCATTTTAAAAGGAAACACACTTAGATAAATACTGACCCTTGATTCTTTGCTTTCTTTTCCCACATTTTGAGTTCTGATTTTTTAAATCCTTTCCACCACTTTCTCTCCCTTATCTAGAAATCAGAACCGCCGCTCAAAAATCAGATCTACAATTCTCCTACAATCATCCTCTTCCTCTTCATGTGCGACCAAGGCAAGTTAGGCAACCATCGGCCAAAAAAAGTAATGAAGTACTAGCGTCTTGCAATCTTACTCTTCCTTATTCTCCTCCGGAACTCGACGATTCTACCGGCGCCGGCGCCGAACTGGACATCTCTACTGTCACCTCCATCCTCCTCCGGTCCCTTATATGGCGTGTCCCCTTCCACCGCATCAAGGTCAAGATCGACTTCTGCATATCTCGGAAAGGCCAAGGTCGTTGTCACGGACAGGGCGCGTCACCTCCACCGTTCTCTTCCTTATTCTCCTCTAGACCTCGATAATTCCTCGTTGTCGTTGGCAGCGTTGTCGATCGCCGTTAAGGTCGCCGTCTGATTTTAAATTAAGATCTGGGTTTTGTTTTTTTTATATATATATATGAAGATTTGTTCTGTTAGTTTTCTTTTGAAATATGTTCTTTTTATATTTAGATATAGTTTTATGTACAATACAAATTTAGATTTTGAGCTTTGTTATTTGGTTACATGGTTGGTCAATGGGGGTGGCCGGTGGGATATGATTGAATGGTTAAATTCTTCTTTGATAGAGAAAACAATGGTTAAAGTGTTCTAAGACAACATTTCAAAGATTCAATGATAACGGTTAAAGAGTATTTATAGAACGGTTAATTATACTTTAACAACGGTTATAATATGCTCCGTATTTAGACAACGGCTATAAAATATTTAGACAACGGTTGAAATTTACTTAGACAACGATTGAAAGTTTTTCAGATAATGATGAAAGTTACTTAGACAACGGTTTAAAGTTACCTAGACGTCGGTTTAAGAGAATCTAGTTAACGATTTTTTAATTTAGACAACAGTTAACGATTAAATAGACAATGGTTAAAATATATGTAAACAACGGGGTCAATGTACTTACACAACTGTTGCATTTGTCTTAGACAACGGTTAACATGTACCTAGACAATAATTACAATCTCTTTAGACAACAGTTAGAATGTGATTAGACAACGGTTAAAATCGGATATCCTAACTCCAGACAACGGTTACATTGACCTTATACAATGGTTATAACCGATTAATATGATTCGGAACCAATTTTGGAGGTGTAGAGATAACGGTTATCCGTAATCTATCACAACGGTTATAACCGTTGTCTAAGTGAACCGTTGTGATAAACTAAACCGTTGTATTTTCAAAAACCACACGGGCTGATGCAACGGTTCCAAAACCGTTGTGCGTTTTGTAAATAACCGTTGTGTAAGGGCTTTTTTGTACTAGTGTAATTGTGATCCTAGTATGGCCCCTACGATGCATAAAATAAAGATATAATCTTCATGGGTCTCCACCCTCGTCTAAGCCGTCAAACTCAGGTGGTTGACCAGAACGGCGCATACACCTGTAAATTAACTCAAAGAAAAAGTGAGATCTGACTACCTAAGGCGCGAATGATAGCCTCCCCGGCAACGACGCCAATTTGTTGTAAGGAGAAAATCAAGTATGAAATATAACAAAATAGATCAAACCAGATTTAGGCCCACGCAAATAAATACAAGACTCCTCCAATGCAGTAAGAGAAAGTCAGGATCGAATCCACGAGGAAGCGTGTCAGCGTATCCTAGGCAGCTGTAAATCTCACAAAAAAAAAACAAACAGAAGACAGAAACAAAGGAACAAAGAAAGAAAGACAGAAATAACAAACGAAAGCAAAGATCAAAACGAAGACAGAAAAGACAAAGCAAAGCAGAAACAAAAGCGAGGACACAGAAGTTGGTCGATATCGACTAACTGTCCTCGATATCGACTGCAGATGTCGACAACAGAAACTCAGTAAAGCAAACAGACAACTCGATATAGACAAAGCCAACTCGATCTCGACAGTGTCTACTCGAGATCGACAAGACCCTCCTCTGTATCGACTAAAAGACAGTAACTTTAAAATGCAAATTCTCGAACCCAAAACTCAGATTTTTGACGAAATAAATCAATATAATAAAAGACTTCCAAGGCCAGGGTATCAACACCACAATGATAACCATGCAAAGTAACACATAAAGGCATAAAAGATCATGCTTTCCATCAAAATAACTTTCGTTATTAACAAATAGGCATATAGAGGCTTTCGCATAAACCCTAATTGTTACTAACCCTTTTCACATAATTAACCCAAGTTGCATTAAGATCACTTTCGCTTCAATAACACAAACAAGGATCACCTTCAACTCTCGCAAAAGAATCATGCTCATAGGGATAGAAGACTAATCGCATAACAAGATCTGACCTTTACCGCATCACCTCTACATGGCCACCGTCGGGCTCACCCCAGCCCCAGAAGTGGGTGGACTACTCGCTCTTCATCATCAAGAAAGACATCAAATAACAAAAGAAACTAACTTGCATTGAATTAAATAAAGAAAGCTTACAACCGACAAGACAAATCCGCTTTCGCCTTTCCACCTTGCTTGTTACCAACTTTCTCTCTCTACTCCTACTTACTTGAATGGAATTGATTGTGTTTCTGAATGAATAAAAAACCAGCCCCTAGGGCTTTATTTATAGCCTTCTATTCCTTGCTAATCAAGGATAAAATCTTCTATCTATATCTACTTAAAAGCTTAAAGATAAATAAATTGCTTAAGGGAAATAAATCTTTAAAGGAAACTATATCTAAAGTTTGCAAAATATCTCCAATGTAGGTAGAACTTCTCTTCCATAGATAGACTTGATCAAATTGGATAGAATCTCGGCCAACTCGACTTCCTTCGTGCCCAAGTAACTCCAACTCGACAAGGACTGCTCAAACCGCGTAACGCGCTCTCGGACGTTTGCTCGTCGATCTCGACCAAGGCTACTCGACATCGAGTAGGATTGTCGTCGACTGGTGTGGCTCGGCTAGATCTGCTCGACATGGCTCGGACTTGTGGTTCTGGTTCCTCGATATCGACGAGGTCAACCCGAGATCGAGTTGGGTTGGCGTCGAGGATGCCTGGCCTGGTGATGTCGAGTAGGTGGTTCTCGTCACGGACTCGGATTGGCGCCATGGGTTACTCGATCTCGACAAGATCTCCTCGAGATCGAGTAGGGTTTTGCTCAGCGTCTTCGTCCTCGGCTTCTCGGCATGGCACAACTTCATCGACTCCGGGTGTGGCGTCTAGGCTTTGTCGATCTCGACAAGATGCACTCGAGATCGAGTTGGCTTCCGGAGTTGGGTTGATCTGGCTCTCGACACTGCTCTTAGTCGACAAGGCCTATGCTCGGACAGCTTCGTCGAGGTCGAGTAGCAGTACTCTAGATCGAGTAAACTCGGGTTCCAAGCCTGATTTGTTTGGTTCTGCTGCATCTTGACCTTGGACTTCTGTATTTGATTTCCGAGCTTTTCTGACCTTTCTCAGAACTGCTGTAATTTGCCTCGAATTCTGCGAATTTAAACAGAAACTGGTGTAGATTCCATAATTTGGCAAATAAACATAAACTACATAGATTCTGTACTATCTTAGCCCAAATGAATGAAATGTATGCAGAAATCGATATAAAAGTTACTGTAAAACATGGCAGATTCAGCTCACAACAGATGCGCAGCGGTAGTTTTAGAAACTATTTTCTATCATCTAATCGCAAGGATCTTCATGCATAAAATCGATAGATCAAATCATTGTTCATAGGAGATACCTGTTGATGCGTGAACTGGATCTGAATGGGGAGGATTCGGAAGAGAACTAGAGCCCCACGTGTTGCTCCTCTACTTGGTCCACAAGAGCCCGGTCTAGATCTCCTTTTCCTTCGACTGCTAGGACGAAGATCGAAAGATGAACAATCAAATTGCTCTTGATTGATGACGGTAGAATTCCGCCCTCACGTCTGTTGAAGCGGCAAAACTCACGTTCTCTCTTTTTTGGTATGTGTTAATCAGGTCAAGTCGTCATGAGCCCATCTTTATAAGCTCATATTTATACCCTATTTAACTAAGGGGGATTTTGCAAAATAGCCACGAAAATGGGCTTATTTTGCGAAATACCCGCGTTTTGGGACATTTTTGCAAAATGTCTCCAATATAAGCTTTTTCTCTCTCCTGGTCCTAATTCTCTCCCCTCTCTCCCCGGACCTCTCTCGCTCTCTTCATCTCTTCTCCCCCGGACCTCTCTCGCTCTCCTATCCTAATTCGACTGCCTCCAACGGAAACAAATTCCGACGACGATGTTGCTGGAAGAGGCCTCGCCATTGGACTTCTGTAGATCGAGTAAACTCGGGTTCCAAGCCTGATTTGTTTGGTTCTGCTGCATCTTGACCTTGGACTTCTGTAGTTGATTTCCGAGCTTTTCTGACCTTTCTCAAAACTGCTGTAATTTGCCTCGAATTCTGCGAATTTAAACAGAAACTGGTGTAGATTCCATAATTTGGCAAATATTAACATAAACTACATAGATTCTGTACTATCTTAGCCCAAATGAATGAAATGTATGCAGAAATCGATATAAAAGTTACTGTAAAACATGGCAGATTCAGCTCACAACAAACACCCCATACTTAAGCTTGCTTGTCCTCAAGCAATACTTTTATTTGTCATTCAGGGGAAGAAATCAAAACTCTCAACATATCAGATTCATTCTCATATGTCCCTGCAATCAATTACCATCCTTGAAAAGGTACTAGTGTCACAGATCCATGCATGTGCAAATATACAAAAGCAACATCTACTCACAAAAGGAGGGTTATACAAAAAGATTCATTCGTGAGAAAGCATTGATAATCAAGAGGACTTTAATTTAAGCTCAAATAAAGAGTAGAATTGGTAAAAGCCTAAAAGGTGGGTAATTTTTGGCAATGTGGTGCTAATGATCCGGGGAAATGGAGTATTTCCAAACTGAATTTCCACATTCCTTCTCATAAGATTCATCACCTTTCATATTGCTTTTCTCAGTAATAATGCTTTTACCTCTCTAACCTCAGCACGGCCTTCTCGCGAGTCGCAAACATGGGTGTCATGAATGGCCCCGGATACTTAGTGCTTTGGACTCCTCACAATGTGTCCCATCTCTCCAAACTATTATCTTAGAGAGCAGGGTCAATCTACCTTTATCTCCTGAGGTGATTGGATTTTCTTTCACTCATTAAATTTTCCATATATTTCAAACATTTTCCCGCCAAACTCCAATAATGATAATAACAATACAACAACCATATAACATCTCCATAATGTAACATCATTCTCAACATAATCCCCGGATAAGGTAAAGAATGGCAATATTTAGAACATGTGGAGCAAATATGAAATAAGGCATAATATGGCTTTTTTTGTGATGCATAAGCATAGGTAAGGCTAGGAATATAAACAATGAGCATTATATGGAAATATAAAGTCCTCCATCATCTTATCATGCAACATGTCAAAAGCAACTTCAAATTTTACCTCCTTTCATGGTTTTCAATAAAATATGCACTTCATTGTGACTTCCCTTTACTAGGCAATTTCATGCTATATCTCTAATGAATCCAATTTTTGCATCGTCGAGTCCAATATAAGCTTCCATGACATTATTTAAAATTTTCAATGGGGGTCATTTTTCTCAAACTTTTTGGAAAACATGCACATAAGCACATAAATCAATAATGCATTCCAAAATAGCCATGTAGCAATTCAAAGAAATAAATTCTAAATATAAGCACATAATGTCAAATATGGCAATTATGCATATAGTAAGCCCTTCCCCCACCCCATACTTAAAATTTACAGTGTCCCCACTGTATAAAATCAAGGGTAAAAGAAAGAAACTCACTACACAGGTGTGCAGATCGTCGGGAATCGAGTGCTATGCTCTGGGCCGAGTCTGATTTAGTTTACTTCTATCCCCATGGACCTGAAAAAATGTAGAACAGAAATATACCCACAATAGAAAAACTAGAAATGTTCAAAACCAAAAACAAATAAAAGCAACAAAGTCTCAAAAAGTCCAAAAATAAATGTCTATGTACAAGCTCTAGATTTTATAGTTGCTAGGCCGACTTTCCATTTATGCTCAAGGTGGCATCTGCAGGGCCCATGTAGCCTGGGCCTCAAATAAGACTCCATTCTTGTCCATCAGCTGTAATCCTCCAGAATGGATCTTGTTCACCACGAAAGGTCCCATCCTCTTCTTATTGAATTTGTTGGGGAACCAATGATCCTTTGATTTGGAGACATAGAGCTTGTCTCCAATTTCATACTCCTTGGGCTCATCATTGGAAATCCTACATATGCGCACATACCAAGGCAAGCCTCTCCCATGTATAGACAGATCTTTAATGGAAATAGGAGAAGAAAGATCCATACCTTGGCTTACCTTTGCAGAGACGGAATCGGGGACCACGGTGTTTGGTCGATCTCGACTAGGGCTAGTCGATCTCGACAAGTTTGCAGGTTCTGATGGTGGGCTGCTCGAGGATGCAGAAGCTGGTGGAGGGTGGTCGACATCGACAAGCCTGGTCGATCTCGAGTAAGGTGGCTGGTCTGGTGGCTTCAGCGTCGAGGAAGCAGGTGCCAGGGAGGGTGGGTGTTGGTCGCTCTCGACAAGCTTAGTCGAGATCGTGGAGCCTGGTCGATCTGGTGGTTTCAGTGTCGAGGAAGCAAGTGCCCGAGGATGCAGAAGCTAGTGAGGGTGGTCGATATCGAGTACGGTACTCGATCTCGAGGAGGGCTGAGCTTCTGTTTTGCTACTCGACGACACTGGTGCTGTTGGAGGCTCCCGACTTTGGTCGAGGTCGACTAGGGTCCTCGATGTCGAGGAGTCTTGGTCGACTTTGACCCCATACTTGGTTCCTGTCAAGGCATCCGAAAAATAATTAGTCCATAACGACGTACCTTGGTTTGTGTCGATTGGATTCTCTGTTTCCTCCTTTAGGATTGCCATTATCTCCTCCACCTGGGCTTCCATATCCCTCTTTTCCAGCTCCTCAGGAGTCATGTTTCTCACCTTGGGTTCCCCGCAGGTGATGTAGCCAGCTGAGATAGATTTTACCTCTTCCATTGGACCTGTATGCCTTTCAGTTTTATTAAAGGAATACTCAATTACCGCATCGCTGATGTTGAAGGTG
The DNA here is from genome assembly GCA_963922045.1 of Persicaria maculosa. Taxonomy (NCBI): domain Eukaryota; kingdom Viridiplantae; phylum Streptophyta; class Magnoliopsida; order Caryophyllales; family Polygonaceae; genus Persicaria; species Persicaria maculosa. The sequence goes on from OY998262.1 coordinate 32,074,223, forward strand.
AGCACTCCTTTCCTTACGGTTATGTTGGCATCCACCGTCGCCAAGAAGAGTCTTCCTAGAATGATTGGGCAAGCAGGATCTTCTTGCATATCAACAACTAAGAAATCAGCAGGGACAAAGAATTTACCTACTTGTACTGGCACATTATCCACCATGCCTGTTGGAATGACCACAGTGTTGTTGGCCATGTAAAGTCTAGCATCCACAGGCTCTAAGGCACCTATCTTAATCTTGGACCAAATTGTTAAAGGCATTATACTTACACTAGCTCCAAGATCACATAAGGCATTAATTTTGTATGGACCAAATCCAATGGTTATAGCAAACTTACCTGGATCTGGCCTCTTTTCCAGTATGTCCAAATGGCTGCACTCCTCTGTAATTTCAGCCATTGATCGTTTTTTGCTCAGAATCTCCTTCAGGAATTTGACATAGGATGGCATTTCATTGAGAGCTTCTGTGAAGGGGATGGTGACGTTGAGTTTCTGAAGCATCTTGATGAAGCGCTGAAATTTCTTTTCTGTCGGGTCCTTTGGAGATTTTGTGGGGAAAGGTAGCTTCTTTTTCTGATTCGGAGTCAGAACAGATGTTGGAGATTTTGTGGGGAAAGGTAGCTTCTTTTTCTGATTCGGAGTCAGAACAGATGTTGGAGGTGCTGCAGTTTTCTCGATCTCGGGCTGACCGTCCTCGATGTCGAGTACACCCTCGTCGATCTCGACCAGGTTGGGTGATGTTGAGTTGTTGTGCAGTGCAGACGAGGGCTTTTGAAGTTTCTCCTCGAGATCGAGTAGACCTTCCTCGACATCGAGTAGGCTTTGGTCGACGTCGACTAGCTGCTGGTCGACTTGCTGGTCTCCTTTGTTCTGCTGCTTTCCAACTTCTGGCTCTTGCAGTTAATGGCCGCTTCTGAGTTTTACAGCAGCGATGTGTCCAGTCTTTCCCTTAGGGTTTGGTTCTGAAGATCCAGGGAGCGCACCTGACTGTCTGGGGATTCCTGCTGCTAGCTGACCAATCTGTGTATCAACTGATTTTCGCCATATGTCAATTTCCCCAAGCCTAGAGTTGACACCTTGCATTTGAGTGTAGACGGAGTTGAAGGATTGCTTAGTTTCTGAGTGATTCCTCCGTATTTCCTCCAGGACTGTCTGTATATCATCCCTTTTCTGGTCCCTTTCCGGATGTCCTGGAGCTCTGTAGGGCGGGGGGTTCCTAGGGGCACCTTGGTTCCATTGTGGTTGCTGAAACCTTTGGTCCCTCATGTAGCGATTGGGACCCCCTCCGTAAGCTACCTCCTCGTGGTGCTCTGCCAGCCTGACTTGCTCTGTGTGTGGGCACTCAGTAGTGGTGTGCCGCTGCGATCCGCATTCAATGCAAGGCTGGTTGACAGAAAGATACTTTACTTGCTTAAGGAGCTTCTTGTGCTGATCTCTGTACACTACTAGAAAACTTCAATTAGACATCTGTTGTCAACAGATGTCTTTCAAAAAAAATTCCGATCTCTTTGTGCGTGTAGTAAAAGATCAAATTTTACACATCGGTTTTAAGCAGATGTGTTTTCTTCGCTAAAACATCTGATTTATTTTGAATATAGATATAAATCAGCCCCGCAAATTTATTTTTGACATGTTCACGTATTATTATAGCCTTATTATTTTTCATTTATAAGCTTTTGAAAATATTCACACCAAGCCTAAATTTTACATTTACATCACTATTTTAAAAATAATCAATGTATTAAAACAAAATAGACATCTTTTTTATTATATTGATTGTATGTATATTCATTTCATATATATAATTTTTAATTTTTTATTGTTTTAGAATAATCTATCACATTAAATATGTATATAACCGATGTATTAATATCATATAAACATCATTTTAGATTTTTATAAAGATGTTGTTGTTAGCAATATATATCAATCTATATTAACATTGTGATGTAAAAATATATGTTACACGCTAATTTAGATTATTTAAACGATGTCTATAATGATACTAGCATCCGTGTTTGTGCTATGGTTCGATGTCATATCTATTAAGATACATCACTTTTCATTTATAATCCGATGCTTTTTAATTTGATACGTAACACCATTTGCTCGATATAATATAATTTTTTATATATAAATGAAAGGATTGGTACTTTGATTAACTCAACGTACAATATACATACATTAACGACCTACAAAGGCCATTTTGAATGTTAAAGTGATTAACAAAGAGATTCATGTGTAAGTGTAACATCTACACAAACTGCCAAAAAAAAAAGGACAAGTACTTATTCATCCATCTTAATCACATCATTTCAGACACCGATAAGTTAACACAATGCTTGCAACTGCCTTGGCCAAAACCTCCACCTAACTCAGCATGAATGCAGCCCCACTCAGCTCCAAAATCTCACAAGAAGACACATCAGTGATAGCCAAATAGACAGCCGGGCCCCCGACGAGGCTTCGAAATAGCTCCACCACCCCCACCAAAAATTCATTTATAAATCAGTCCAAGAGGGGCCATAAATCTGCAGAAATAGGAGCTGAAAGTACCCATAAATAAGTGTCAATGAGGCCTCTAACCTCAGCTGCAAAACCAGTACCAATTCAACAAACTCAGGGCAAGTTTAACAGGATACTAGGGGAGGATACTTGAGTTATTTTATTAATATAATATTGGAGGGAGTCCAAGATCCCACATTTCGGATACCAGAGGTAGTATTCTTGCTAGTATCTCAATTGTGGGGTCCATGTGGGCAACTTTTATTTTCTGAGGAGGGGAGGGGGACAAGTGTCAAGCGATGGTTGGCTAGCGATTGGACGGTAGGGATGGAGAGGTATGGACGGTCCAGATTAAACCTACCGTGTGTAATTTAGAATTACAAATTGTGATTTTTAATAATGAAAATGTTAAAAAAATAAAATAAAAATTATATCAAAATATTAGATTCATTTTTCTATACACATAAACATCAACTTTGAATATGTTTGATTATATTTTAAAAAAAAATTGTCAAATACAATTACATGTAATAATACCTTGAATAATATGATCATTATATTTTATTAGTAATAATTTATTATCATTTGAAGAATTTAAAATGTTGTTTAATAAATAAAATTAATTTATGAAATTTATATTTTAAGTTAATATATAGTCACCGATTTAGTTTAATAAATAATATTAATTTATGAACAATATTTTTTAACGGGAAATGAATATTATAAATTAATATAGATTGCAGAAAATGAGTCGAGAGGGGTATAAACGTAAATTGCTTTGCTAGTAAAGGATGGAAATAATTATAGGAGAGGGTATAATTGTAAATTGAAATGATAGGAAAGGGTAGGTTTTGGGATACTAGGGATGTTATTGATAAAGTGGGAAAAGTAAGAATGAGATCCTAGGATGATGTGGCGGAAAGAGAAGAATTAAATATTAGTATTCCGAGTATCTCTAGTATCCCTTGATAAACATGGCCTCAGCAGCATTTGAACACATCGAAACATCAAAAACTCAGCCCCACAACATCCCCCATCTATGCAAAAACTCTAGTTACAACAATACCACCAATTCTACAACTGATAGAACCTCAAAGCTACTGTCAAATTCTCAGTCTGGCCACCACTGAAAGCTTCCTGTACTCAGAATCTCCCCATGGACGAGGAATTCTGCATTAATAGCAATGCATGACAAGGGAGGGTGACCAAAGCCTAAATAGAAATCGAGGCCAATTTTTGTTGCCATCATACATCTTTTTCAAAATGAGAAGAAGAAAAATGCAGAGAGACCTTAAGCAAGTTTCCATCACCTTTGCTATTATCTCGATCAATTCATGATATGTTATATCATTATTGAAGGCATGTCATTTGCTGCCAAAACTACCTGCAAAATGTAGATTAAGCCCAACTGTCTAAGGTGGAACCTTTATTGAAAGCAACAGAAGATTAAAAACTATCAAGCATCAGCATTTTCCATCTAAATATACATTCTGCTTTTGGTCCGTCAATGAAGATATCATAGTATCCCCCCAGCCCTAACCAACCACAAAAATACATAGAAAAATAAAAGAAGGGCTCCCGGGTTATCCTGAGATGCTGTCTTTTCCAGAAAACTGTAGAACGAGCTAGCAGTTCATCAGGGTTTAGGGCTATGACAGTTCAACTTCAAATGCTAGTGTAATTCTGAGACATCTCATTCGGTCAGAATTTTCATTTCATATTTTATCACATGTTTTAGCTTATGATACCGAAGGGAATTATGGATGCTTGTACATCCATGTTAAATTTTGTATCCCAATTCACGAGTCATAGTCAACAGTTCACGAGTCATAGTCCAATTTCTCTTGTGACAAAATGAAGCATACAAAACTAGATAATACGGATTAGTATATTCATACTAAAAGAAACTAAGAAGCTGTAAGAGGGACTGAATTCACCTCTGTCCCACGCCGAAGTAACTCTCTAGCAAATGGTAGAATACCCAAAATAATATCGGCACTAGAATTATCAACAAAAATGACAGCCTGCAAATATATGGTATCAAATAATATGGTCAGTGCAAAGACAATTCGATTTATAATAGAACTACTTAACATGCTTACCTTTTTCCAGGACTTCTTAGTCCATTTCAATTTGAAAGTATCCAAGTCATCAATTACCCAGGGTCGAGGGACAAGAGATTGACAGCTAGCTAGAAAGGACATTCCATCCTTTGAGAATACCTCTGCAAGCTTCAAAAAACACAAGGAAGATGCACAGGAAAAACATATGTTTGGATCAGCAAAAGGAGCGGTAGTTATTATCATGTAGTGCCAACAGTGTAGAAGACATGGGATAGAAAAAGGGAGATAAAGAATGTCAGATTTTAGCCAAGTTTGAAAAGCTAATAGTATAATAAGCAAAAGAAGTGTATAGTAATAAGCGTGTAAGGAAAACCCATATGGTACCTTCGCAGAACCAAGATCAAATACATTTCCTGCAAAAATGCCTCTAACCAGATTCTCCAACCGCTTTTCTGGATCCTCAATAGCATCATTTAGATTGATCACATGACTAAATAGGGACACAGCCTTGGCATTCTCTTCATCCTGTAGGAGTACAGATTTATGTATGGTCTCTTTGATAAGAGGAAGGGGGTCAAAGAAGGAAATCAAAATAAGTCCAGCATATGTTGCTTCATCAGATAAGAGAGAAGTAGAGTCTAATATGGGATGCATTCTTCAACTTATTACCTTGTGAGAGCGTTGCAAGAATAAATCACTAGGAACTAGAATCAGTGTGGCAGAGAAAATAAGAGAATTGACATGACATTTTAGTTAGTATGCCATGACTGAGAAAGTTGATTCCATGCGGCATTTCATCCCATTTTTTATAATTCATTCCCCACAAAGGCCTCCTTATTTAACATAATACAGAAGAGAAAAAGGACCATACCTTAACTTTCTTAAATATATCTCCGAGTCCTAATTCACGGAGGATTTGCTCCCGAAGTCTGCAGAGAAGCTAAGAACAGCACAAAACAAGTGAAAAGAAAAGCCCATCGTGGAGAATCAAGTGGAATTCTCTGAAAAATTCAAAATAGAAATTTTGATGATTAAAACCGGCTGAGTGGAATTCTCTATAATCAATTGAGTGAAGACAAAGGTAAGTGAGATAAATAATATACAAGGTAGTAGCAACAAGAGCATAGGGCATCATCGTGGAGAATTTTCAAAAGTCCCAACTATGCTAACAAATATATATATTTGGGAGCTTAAGAAGTAAAAGCCTTTGGAGGAAACATCATGCCACAAATACCATAAGCTTGTTTCACTTTCCATGCAAGTTACCAAAGGGTATCCATATAAAAGTAGTAGCCTATATAACAGCAGTTGGAAGAAGGCACAATATACACGATATAAACCATCAAGTCAGTCGGATTCCATATAGGCAATAAGGCTTGTTCACTGGAGAAAAAACAATCTATTCTGAAAACAGAGGAAACAAAAAGGACGTAGCATAGATACATGAAAAGAAAGGGATGTCAACTTACAACAAAATTTCAAAGAAAATATAACAGCAGGATTTGTTGATCTTTATAATATGATGTATAGAAAACTTGCACAATATATGTGGAGGAGAGTCGCCCTTGTTTTCAAAATGATAGTTACTCAAACAGAATAGCTACGAGGACTAGAACACCACTTATTGCTTTCCTTTAGAGCACAAATCCATCCCAAAGCTTTAATATTGTCCGAAAAAGACCCTCCAGTCCAACACCTCTTGAATTGAACACATTTAACTAGATTTTTATACACTAGAGTACTAGACCTTAAACCGTAAAGGTGAGACAGCTTAAACATTAACAACATCAATACAATAGCATAAAAAAATTTTAGAAATAATAGCAGAACATTTTATCGCAAGAAAGAAAAAGTATAAAAAGTAACTGGTTTGATACAAGATTAACAAAAGAAACAGTCAACACTCATGAGTGTGTTTCTTGTTTGGTTTATCATCTCTATATTTGGGCATAAAACATCAGAGCCCTAAACAAAACAAGCTAATTTGGAATGAACTTAAAAGATTCAAGTATATTTACCCGGAAAAACTAGGAATTCGCACGTCTCTAACTTTTCTTGGAGGTTTGAGGTCTCGATTTCTTCACACTCTTTTCCGATTGCATAAGGTAAAACTCCTCAGGCATGTGTATCAATGGACAATGACCTCGAATTGGCCTTCAGTGTCTTTGATTAGAGGTCTGAAAACCACCCACCGCCAAAATCGGCAACAGATTGTTGTAAAAAATGGTAAAGAGGAAAAAGATTAAAAAAAAAATTAGGGTTAGGGAGACAAAGAACTGGGGAAAAATAAGAAGCAGGGAGAAGGATCTAACCAGTGGCCTTGATAAAAAAAAATTAGGGTTGGAATGGGAAGGGGCGACCTCCAACATCAGCGACTAACCTGCGGCCTTGATCTCGACAGATCTGGCCCGGTTCTTCCTTGCTGGCGTCCATGAGAAAGAGATGGAGAGGTCAAGAGTTGAGCTCCTCGTTTTATCTTTGTTCGCCTGGATGTTAGAGAGAGAGAGAGAGAGTGGTGAGGTTTGGGGTTTCGAGAGAAAGAGATCTCAGATCCGTGGACACGCGGCGGCGGTGGTGGTGGTGGTGGCGGCTGCGGAGGCTGTAAGGGTGGTGGTGACATCCAGGCGAGGGTGAGATTTGAGTTGGGAGAAAGGAGAGGTTTGGAGAGGGTGAGCCACTGAGACAGAGTTTGGACTCCGTCTTCAATCTGTACACTAAGTATGAGAGGAAATAGCTCCTGTACAAAGTATGGGCGGGTGTTGAAAAAAAAAATTCCTATGGGCGGGCGTTTAAACACTTGGAAAATTAAACTAGGCACGCGTTTCAAATTTTTTAAAACTAACTATTTAACATCTGTTAAAAAAATCAACGGTTGTTTTATGTTTTTTTAACATGACAAATTGTTTATTTGATGTAACATATTAATTTAACATCGGTTGCTTTTTTAACAGACTTAAATCACATGATGTCTAATTACAGTATTCTAGTAGTGGTAGTACTGTTCCCTTACATCAGGATCAATCTCTTTAGGAGGCTCATAGAGGGGCATGGATGGTGCTGGCCTGGCGTAGGGGTTCTCCTCATAGGTTGCAGTAGACCCATACTTGTTGTCATAGTTAGTGAGCTTGTCGAGCACTCCCCATGCGTCAATTGGTGGCATCGTCAGATACTCATAGCGAGTATACTGGTTGATCCTGTCCTTAGTGACTTGATCAAGAGAGTTGAAGAAGATCTCCTGAATGACATAGGGTGGCTGTCCATGAGTAGGGCAAGATCGCAGCAGTTCCTTGTAGCGTTCCCATGCCTTTGCCAGCGGTTCCCCAGGCTTCTGTTTGAAAGCGGTGATTTTCTGGCGGAGGAGTTCTGTCTTTGCAGGAGGGAAAAATTTGTTCAGAAACTCTTGCTCTACTTGGGCCCATGTTGTTAATGATCTTGGTTTCAGCCCTTCAAGCCACTTCAGTGCAGGTCCAGCGAGAGACCAGCGAAAAGCCTTCATCTTGACATATTCCAAAGTTGTACCTTCAGCAAGAGTACGGCACATGTCAGAAAAATTTGTAATATGTTCAAGAGGACACTCATTAAATCTACCAAAAAAGGCATTATTTTTAAGCTCTATAAGAAATTGAGTGCGAATTTCAAAAGAGTTTTCAGGGATAAGAATCGCCGATTCAGGCACGACGAGAGTTGGGTGCATATAGTCCTCTGTCGTGGTTGGGTATTGGGCAAGCTCAGCCTCTGCTTGTTCCCTTGCTGCTTTCTCAGTGGCGATAGCAGCATCTTTAGCGGCCAATTCCCTTGTAAGTCTTGCGATCAGCTGTTCCTGTGTCTCCGCAGCTGCCATGGCTCTTTGCAGTTTAGCTCTGGTGTGTAGAAGGCGCTCTGGTTCGTCTAAGCCGTCAAACTCAGGTGGTTGACCAGAACGGCGCATACACCTGTAAATTAACTCAAAGAAAAAGTAAGATCTGACTACCTAAGGCGCGAATGATAGCCTCCCCGGCAACGGCGCCAATTTGTTGTAAGGAGGAAATCAAGTATGAAATATAACAAAATAGATCAAACCAGATTTAGGCCCACGCAAATAAATACAAGACTCCTCCAATGCAGTAAGAGAAAGTCAGGATCGAATCCACGAGGAAGCGTGTCAGCGTATCCTAGGCAGCTGTAAATCTCACAAAAAAAAACAAACAGAAGACAGAAACAAAGGAACAAAGAAAGAAAGACAGAAATAACAAACGAAAGCAAAGATCAAAACGAAGACAGAAAAGACAAAGCAAAGCAGAAACAAAAGCGAGGACACAGAAGTTGGTCGATATCGACTAACTGTCCTCGATATCGACTGCAGATGTCGACAACAGAAACTCAGTAAAGCAAACAGACAACTCGATATAGACAAAGCCAACTCGATCTCGACAGTGTCTACTCGAGATCGACAAGACCCTCCTCTGTATCGACTAAAAGACAATAACTTTAAAATGCAAATTCTCGAACCCAAAACTCAGATTTTTGACGAAATAAATCAATATAATAAAAGACTTCCAAGGCCAGGGTATCAACACCACAACGATAACCATGCAAAGTAACACATAAAGGCATAAAAGATCATGCTTTCCATCAAAATAACTTTCGTTATTAACAAATAGGCATATAGAGGCTTTCGCATAAACCCTAATTGTTACTAACCCTTTTCACATAATTAACCCAAGTTGCATTAAGATCACTTTCGCTTCAATAACACAAACAAGGATCACCTTCAACTCTCGCAAAAGAATCATGCTCATAGGGATAAAAGACTAATCGCATAACAAGATCTGACCTTTACCGCATCACCTCTACATGGCCACCGTCGGGCTCACCCCAGCCCCAAAAGTGGGTGGACTACTCGCTCTTCATCATCAAGAAAGACATCAAATAACAAAAGAAACTAACTTGCATTGAATTAAATAAAGAAAGCTTACAACCGACAAGACAAATCCGCTTTCGCCTTTCCACCTTGCTTGCTACCAACTTTCTCTCTCTACTCCTACTTACTTGAATGGAATTGATTGTGTTTCTGAATGAATAAAAAACCAGCCCCTAGGGCTTTATTTATAGCCTTCTATTCCTTGCTAATCAAGGATAGAATCTTCTATCTATATCTACTTAAAAGCTTAAAGATAAATAAATTGCTTAAGGGAAATAAATCTTTAAAGGAAACTATATCTAAAGTTTGCAAAATATCTCCAATGTAGGTAGAACTTCTCTTCCATAGATAGACTTGATCAAATTGGATAGAATCTCGGCCAACTCGACTTCCTTCGTGCCCAAGTAACTCCAACTCGACAAGGACTGCTCAAACCGCGTAACGCGCTCTCGGACGTTTGCTCGTCGATCTCGACCAAGGCTACTCGACATCGAGTAGGATTGTCGTCGACTGGTGTGGCTCGGCTAGATCTGCTTGACATGGCTCGGACTTGTGGTTCTGGTTCCTCGATATCGACGAGGTCAACCCGAGATCGAGTTGGGTTGGCGTCGAGGATGCCTGGCCTGGTGATGTCGAGTAGGTGGTTCTCGTCACGGACTCGGATTGGCGCCATGGGTTACTCGATCTCGACAAGATCTCCTCGAGATCGAGTAGGGTTTTGCTCAGCGTCTTCGTCCTCGGCTTCTCGGCATGGCACAGCTTCATCGACTCCGGGTGTGGCGTCTAGGCTTTGTCGATCTCGACAAGATGCACTCGAGATCGAGTTGGCTTCCGGAGTTGGGTTGATCTGGCTCTCGACACTGCTCTTAGTCGACAAGGCCTATGCTCGGACAGCTTCGTCGAGGTCGAGTAGCAGTACTCTAGATCGAGTAAACTCGGGTTCCAAGCCTGATTTGTTTGGTTCTGCTGCATCTTGACCTTGGACTTCTGTATTTGATTTCCGAGCTTTTCTGACCTTTCTCAGAACTGCTGTAATTTGCCTCGAATTCTGCGAATTTAAACAGAAACTGGTGTAGATTCCATAATTTGGCAAATAAACATAAACTACATAGATTATGTACTATCTTAGCCCAATTGAATGAAATGTATGCAGAAATCGATATAAAAGTTACTGTAAAACATGGCAGATTCAGCTCACAACAGATGCGTAGCGGTAGTTTTAGAAACTGTTTTCTATCATCTAATCGCAAGGATCTTCATGCATAAAATCGATAGATCAAATCATTGTTCATAGGAGATACCTCTTGATGCGTGAACTGGATCTGAACGGGGAGGATTCGGAAGAGAACTAGAGCCCTACGTGTTGCTCCTCTACTTGGTCCACAAGAGCCCGGTCTAGATCTCCTTTTCCTTCGACTGCTAGGACGAAGATCGAAAGATGAACAATCAAATTGCTCTTGATTGATGACGGTAGAATTCCGCCCTCACGTCTGTTGAAGCGGCAAAACTCACGTTCTCTCTTTTTTGGTATGTGTTAATCAGGTCAAGTCGTCATGAGACCATCTTTATAAGCTCATATTTATACCCTATTTAACTAAGGGGGATTTTGCAAAATAGCCACGAAAATAGGCTTATTTTGCGAAATACCCGCGTTTTGGGACATTTTTGCAAAATGTCTCCAATATAAGCTTTTTCTCTCTCCTGGTCCTAATTCTCTCCCCTCTCTCCCCGGACCTCTCTCGCTCTCTCCATCTCTTCTCCCCCGGACCTCTCTCGCTCTCCCGCCCTAATTCGACTGTCTCCAACGGAAACAAATTCCGACGACGATGTTGCTGGAAGAGGCCTCGCCATTGGAGGCGTAGTTGGACGACGACGAAGATGTTTCTCCAACGCCGGAGGCGGTGGCGAGCGAGCGGTGGAGCGAACGAAGGAGCGAGGTCAGTGCATATATTTCAGAAAATTTGCGCCGAAGGCGCAAATTTTCTTCGATTTTTGAAGTGTTGGAGACGATTTTGATTGAGGATGATTTCAATTTGGCTACCAAGGGAGCGGAGGAGAAAGATTCGAGCTCCGAATCAACTCCAATGGTAAACTCTTATGCGTTGATTATGATATTTATGATGTTATTATTGGAAATTGATCAATGAAGTTGTTGGATTGCTTCGATTGGGATCGGGAATTAGTGGAAATGAGATTGAGTTGAGGTGATTTATGCTTCGAAATGAAGTTCACTTCATTGTATCTTGCTCAATTTACACTCCCTACTTGTATTTTGAACTTGATCTTTGCAGATATTTATGACTGATTTGGCGTTGAAAATTTGCGCCTTTGGCGCAAATTTCCTTCGATTTTTTAAGTGTTGGAGTCGATTTTGAAGTCTCAAGGTGTTTGTGTTTATGTTTCTTTGTCAAATTGCACTGTGAAGGCTTTGAAATTGAGCATACATGTGACAGATTTTGCTTCCGACTAATCGATCTTTGCTTCGATTTTGTCTGTGATTTGCCTTACTGCCTTGCTTCTGGTTTGCTTCTGACTGATTTGGCGTTGAACGCTCTTACCGCTGCTCTTGTTGTTCTTGCTCTTACCACTGCAAATTTGAGTGCTGTTCTTGCTCTTACCGCTACAAATTTCAGGACATTGTGAATGCTTTCGCTGGTGCTGGGATCACTGATGCATCTGTTGCTGCCATCACCTCCAGTATTTCAAGGATAGAGCTTCTTGATTTGAGCAGGTATGCTTTTGATTTCTAAGATTATTTTTGTGTACACTGCAATGTTTTACCTATGGTAAATCAATATGCAATTGAATGTGATAAACAATCAACCTTACTTGGACAAGGCATGATTTCAAGTTTACCTGATTTGTTGTTGCAGTTATAATACTGATTGGGAGGGTAAACATGAATGCCAGCTTCTTTTTCAATGTCCAGCTTCTAAGATCTGTGTTTTTCTGTGCTGAAATAGGGCGGATTTGTGTTCTTTTTCAATGATGATCGTACATTTCTGAGCAACTGTCCAGCTTTTGCATTTTCCTCCCTGTATTACTTGCTTTTTGTTTCTTATTATTCCGTTTGGTATATCTTGATTAGATTGCACATTTAAGTTCTAAAATTGCACATTCATACTAAAATTGCATTTTTTTTTCTGTGTCAGCACTTTTTGAGTTTTTATATCGGTGTGCTTCAAATGCACAACTCTGTGCTTCAAATGCAGTTTGGGCTCAATCATGTATAATGTCTTCACTGACACATATCTTCCGATTGGGATTGAGTGCTTTTGCTGGTACTGTGCGGGTGAGATTGTGGACAGGGAGTTCAGCATCACTTGGTACAATGTCTAAATACTATTCATTTCTTTGTTAATTTGGTTGCTCATAGCTATTTACATATTAAGTAATTGCTGAAATTTGCTTCATTTTTTGTATTTCTGTTTAAATTCAAGTGCAGGATTTGCATGATATAATATTGACTATATTTTAAACTAGTTAATTTGGTTCTTAGAAATGTTCATTGCATTGTCCAGGTCAAAAAATCTCTTAGAGGGATTATAGTTGAAACTGGTTATAGGGGGATTCAACAAGCGACTCAAGATCACTAGCTTATCGATCCCCTGAATCAGCTGATAAGGTGATGTAAGTTGTCTTCTACTTGTATTGTTTGATAATGCAATTGAGTAACTACTGTGCTATTTGTCTAATACCTTACTCGATAAAGTAAAGATCAAAGCAATTTCCATTCATAATTCTTATTTTTCATGGTTATAAAACAATTCATGAGGCTGATGCTAGTTTTGTGCATTGACGTTGATGTGCATTGACGTTGATGCAGGTAAAGCAATTGCCATTCATCATTCTTGTTTTCCCTATTCTGAGAAACACTTCGCCAAATTGTCACCCACTCTCTACAAAATGGACCTGTATACTATATATGGACAATCGTGTTTTTCTCATTACATGTATTAAATTTATAACCATTTTTCAAATAGAATAATTCTTATTTTCTTATTTTCTTATTTTAATCATATAATTGCTGCTTCAAGCATGTTCCTTGCCAGCAAGATTGAAGATAAAATTCTTGCATTGAAGTATATTGTTGTAGTGGCCTATGAGCTTATGTACAAGTGGGATCCCTCTGCTCCAAAGAGAATCAGACAGAGGGTGAGGCTTATGCATTCGGCTTCTTTATGATTTCTACCCCTCTGTATATGGTGCAGTTTCTGAACTCTGGTTCATATGCTTAGGATGTTCTGTCTAAGCAGAGGCAGCTGATTCTAGACGAGGAACAAATGATATTAATGACAATTGCTTTCGATATCAATATTGAAAATCCCTATGAACCACTTATGGCTGCTTTGAAGATGCTGAAGCTCTCAGAAAATCAAGTTGCAAGAACAGCTTGGGATTTTGTGAGCTCTAGGTAAGCTCTTTCAGTCTCTTATTGTCGCTAAAGTTTGATTTGAAAGAACTCTTTTCTTATTTTCTGTGGGATGTTGACTCCTTATTAAACATGGTTTACAGGCTCCGGTCAACATTGTGCCTACAATATAAACCACATTACCTGGCTGCTGCTTCTTTGTTTCTTGCTGCCAAGTTCAAGAATGTGAAACTTCCAATGGATAGAGAAAATGTTTGGTGGCTGAAATTCAATGTAACACCGAAACGGTTGCAAGGTCTGCCTTAATTTAATTCTCAAAACTACTATGCAATAATTATATGTTGGATCTTACCTTGTTGTTTTGCATGCTTTTCCAAGCAAGTCTTTTTGCTGGTCTTTGATTATTATTTTCCTTCTCAATACTTTCACAGGCTATTAAGGATATGAATGAAATACTTAACCAAAGAAAGGAACAAAAGTCGGCACCAAGACAATCAGAAGCAAAAGCACCAAGCGTGAAGACACCAAAGACTGAATCCAAAAACTCAGCCACTCTTGGTTCACCGTCATGCATTCCTAGTGGATCAACCTTAACACACGAAGATAGAGTGGACACAAGTGCAGGCACAAGCAATCACCTCTCCTTAGCTCAGAGCTCCGGGCCTAGAGATAACCTTCTTATTGCAGAGAAGCAAGCATCAGAATACGTACCTAGTGATTGCTCCAGTGCAAATAGTGCTGTAGAGGATAGCGAGGCTACTGGTTCGACGAGTGCAAGGGACTCTAAGCCAGAGACAGTAACTGGACATGTCAAACTGGATGTGGCTCGTCTAAGAGAAGCCCTCGGAAGGACGAGGAGTGAAAGAGATACCTCTAAGAGAAAAGCAGAAGCTGCTTCTGCAAACAATGTTGGAGAGGCGGATTCATGGGTTGCAAGGGAGCATGAGCAAGGAGTCGAGCAGGCGGATGGCTGCCAGAGTGTTGATCCAAAGAACACGGTTTTGCAGTAATCTTAGGGTGTGTTTGATAGGGCGTTTTGGCCATTGAATGAGTATCAAGATGTTTTTACCTTATCAATGAACAAAAAGTACCATATCAGCATGACAACATGGCATCCCAAACAGACCCATTTGTGACATATAGACAGTTTTTCTCCCAGAGAACATTGAGTGATTGTTGTATAAGTTATAAAATAGCTTGTGAATATGCTTTCTTGGGCGAATTAGAAGAGGTCTGCAGTAGAAAATTCGCCGCATCTGGATCAACATAGCTTTGAAAGTATGACATTTAACTGATATGCGTGTTATGGATTTGTGATTGGCGTAGACAGTCGATGGTCTAATTTGGTTCTGCTGAGCTCTTGGTTGTGACAGCAAGAGTTATTGTAAATTGCAAGTGAACCATAGGGAAAGGAAAAGGAGGTATTTCCATGGTAGCCATTTGATAGGACAGTAAGAGTTGGATTTCATTGTGCAGATAACAAATTGACAGTAGCCGGAACAGCTGCTGATATTTGTAAACTAGATACAATTCATTATTCTGTGTAATACTTAATTTTATTCATTTATTAATCAAGAAATGTAAAAATGTTTTTTTTTTAATTCCTAATGTAATTTTTGCTGTTGATTTGTTTTAAAGCAGAAATCAACAGGAATGATGTCATATAAAGACGCAGTAATGAAGAATCTACACAACATATGCAGTGTTTTGAATGATATATACTCTCTTATTTACTGAGGCTGTTTTAAAGATTGTTGATGCCACTTCAGGCCGAGTGAATGGACTGGTGCTATAGCGTACGAGTTCAACCTTTTGTGTAGCATGATGGAAGCTGCAAACAAAGAACACAATGAAGATGGCCAGTAAGCAAAAATAAGAGTCGTGCAACTTTTAAAATAGAGTCGTGCAACTCTTACAACAGAGTCGTGCACCTCTTAAAACAGAGTCGTGCAACTCTTAAAACAGAGTCGTGCAACTCTTACAAGAGAGTTGTGCAACTCTTACAACAGAGTCGTGCAACTCTTACAACAGAGTCGTGCAACTCTTAAAACAGAGTTGTGCAACTCTTACAACAGAGTCGTGCAACTCTTACAGAGTCGTGCAACTCTTAAAACAGAGTCGTGCAACTCTTACAACAGAGTCGTGCAACTCTTACAAGAGAGTCGTGCAACTCTTAAAACAAGAGTCGTGCAACTCTTAAAACAGAGTCGTGCATTACAACAGAGTCGTGCAACTCTTAAAGATAATGTTGAGCACATTTCCACCAATCCCCCATGTTGTGCAGTTTTACTCTATTGATGAGCAAAAATAAGACCGTGTTGTGCAATAATCTATTAAAAAGGTATAAAATTATATTTACAAAAAATAAGATTATAAGGAGACACAATTTAACAAGTCTCGATTGTTGTGCACAAATAAAGAATTGTTGAGCAAAAAAAAGAACATGTTGTGCAATAATTTATTGAGAAAGTATGAAATTATATTGAGAGAAAATAAGATCATGTTGAGAACAATTTCACAAAGTCTCGATTGTTGTGCAAAAATAACCTGCCAAGTATCTAACAACGGATTTGTCGATATTAACCCCACTGAAATCGACAGAAACGCCACCCTGCATCATCTTAAGCTTATCCAAGAACTCAGTCAACTCTTAAAACAGAGTCGTGCAACTCTTACAACAGAGTCGTGCAACTCTTACAACAGAGTCGTGCAACTCTTACAATAGAGTCGTGCAACTCTTAAAACAAAGTCGTGCAACTCTTACAACAGAGTCGTGCAACTCTTAAAACAAGAGTCGTGCAACTCTTACAACAGAGTCGTGCAACTCTTACAACAGTGTCGTGCAACTCTAAAATTTCATAGTGTTATTCATGAAATTTATAGTTTTATTCATACAAACTAAAATCTAATTTGGTTCTTCTTAAACTAAAAATCTAATTTGGGCACATTATAATATTATTCTTGCACTTTTTAATCTAATTTGGTTCTTAAACTATATTTTAGAGTTGCACAACCATAGTTTAGAGTTGCACAACCGTAGTTTAAGAGTTGCACAACTGTAGTGTCAGCATCTTTTGTATTTTGTTAATCAGAGAAAACAACTAGTGTCAACGATGTTTGCAATTTTAGAGATGAAAATGTATTGATCAATTTTATTTCTTTATAACTCTGTCAGCACTAAAATTGCGAATACCGCTGACACAACCCTTAATTTCTGAAAAGATGCTGACACAACCCTTAATTACAGTTGCACCACTACACCTTAAAGTTGCACGACAACACCTTAAAGTTGCACAATTTGGGGAGTGTTCATTTGATAGAAAAAAGCTGCATAGTTGCTTGTTATAACTAGATTTATAATGCAGTTTGGATAAACATCTCTTTGAGTATGTCATCTACCTCTGATTTCTTACACTCTAGTGGAGCAAATATGTCAAAATTTATTCTAAAACTCTAAAACCCTCATGAGAAAACTGAATTTTTCCTTACCATTTGCGTAACTGATATTGATGTTGCCTTGTTGTCCATCTGAGTCATAGCTACAGTAAAATCAACCACTGTGACACAACTCTCATAATTAGACCTTAAGATTGACATATTACATAAAAAGTTCATGATTCATACATAAGGATGCTGTATATAGAACTATAGACAAGCCTGCTTAAAAATGTCATCCCCTGCTTTGGTAAACAAAAGAGAAACAAAATTTATCATATTTTAGGGGCGCTTGTATGAAGTGAACTAGTTAGAGGTGTTTGTTGTGTCTGCTTTTTGTGAATTAAGGTCAGTGCAAGAGATGAATTAACCATCATTGAGGCTTTATGTTAGACATATATGACAAGCAAAAACATCTCTATATATAAGTTGTCTAACTTTCTTGCCTAATTTTCTCATCTAAACCAATCTCAACTAATACAGAATTATGTATTTTAGCCTATGCGGGGGTCGAACCCACATCTATGTGTGTATGCACATCGCTCTCCCCATTGAGCTAATAGGCTTTTAAAACTATGATAGATGCAAAAATAACATATATTAGTGGCTGCTTGAAAGCTTTGGGAACCTTGAGCCGATCTGGGGTGCTTTCGAGCTTCATTGAAAATTTTATTGCTTGATCTTCTTTCAAGAATACTGCACCAGCAAGGCCAAATAAGGACTACGTACTGAGTTGAGCATGAACAGTCCCAAAGAGCAGCATTTACGGTAAGGTATAGACAACAGAGACAAAAATTACCAAACTTCACAGACAAAACAACCAACCAAATAACAAGCAGCATAACCAGAAAGACATGAAAGCTTGGGAAGTAAAGAAGATCTTCAAAAATAAATTAAACATGTAGCATGTAGCTCATCTCCACAATCCAAACAGGAACCACATCAACAGATTTGGAGCATATGCCTTGCATTGGCTTCGCATATTCACAATTAGACATACTTGCTTATTAGTTAAACAACAAATCAACACCTCCTTATTCTCAAAACTGTGAATTGTTTGATTCAGATGCTAGTATATACACAATTACACAGTTACACATGCCTGCTTATTAGTTAAACAACAAATCAACACCAAAATTATTCAATCAGATGCTAGTATATACTCAATTTCGAACCATCATTGTCAAATTGCTGATCTTTTTTCTCCAATGCTTACTCTAGATGCTACTATAACAGGACATAACATACCTAAGTCACATGGCTTGTTAAGAGAATCAACCATGACTGCTATCACACACGTACCTCCTTCCTCCGTTGCAGCTATCGATGCTTGTTGCTCAACCTGCATCTCGTATTCCTTGTGAAGCTGAGCCAGGATCATCGGATAATCTTCAATTGAAAGGAAATCGGTCGAATTCGTCTCCGGCGATTCCGTCTGCAGCAGAATCCCGACAGGCACCCCGCTGATGTTGCTCTCGCTCGTTTTGTTCCTCCACCATTCCTTCTCGGCGCTCTTCGCAACAATGGCCGCCACCGACGTCGCTCCGGGCTTCAAGATTCCGGTGGAGATCAGCAGCAGCAAGAGATCGAGGGAGAAGGCGAGGATGTCGCCATAGATCTCGTCCTTGCTTTAGATGAGGAAGACCTAGCAGATCTCGGCTTTGCTTCAGATCGGCGCCGAATTTCGACATAGATCCGGCAGCCGCAGCAGAGAGGGAGGACGATGAGCTTTTCGCTAATCTGTGCAAGAGAGAAGCGACCGAGAGAGCAGGAGAGAGGAGAGAGATAATGTTCATCAAATTAGGTCAAATTATATATATATATATATATATAGTGGGCATTTTGCTAAATTGTCCAAAAACGTGGACATTTTGCAAAATCGTCCCAAAAAAGTGCCTTTTTTACAAATTTTTTCTTTAACTAATTATTTATTTCACAAATAAATCTTATCCCATTATTATTAATATACATCTAATATACACTAATAATAAAATCATCTATTTTTTGATCAAGTTCGTCAACTCTAAGTGTGTGACCGCATAGAACCCGTTTATAATAGTCATGGGTTTAACCCGTTTAAGCCCATTAATCGTAGTTGGCTTCTAGCAAAGCATTATGACTTCTAAAATAATCGGATTGAATATCTCTATTAACTGTCATATTCCATAATTATTAAAGGACACAATTCTCTCAGAAAACTCATACGTGATACACCGGATACAAAGGGGTACAAATGTACAATATAAGTATTTATAGATATTTGGATTACCTACGGTACTCTTTCATTTTGACATCAAATTGGTTGGGCGCACATGCCTCTTTGTTCCAGTTTCTGTTTTGGTCTACCCAAAAGATGCAAATTAAAACCCCCCAAATGCCTTAAACCCCACGATCCAATTAAAACATTTTGAATCCTAGACGTTTTCGGATATCTAATACTCCGTAATCTTCAAGGGCAATACACATCGGATCAATACACTTAACATTTGGTCAATTACAAACTACCTAATGCCATAATGATCCAAACATCTCCTCTTATGTATGTATATGACCAACTTTAATGGTTGAGTGTAAAAATGTCTAAATATTCACCTTTGAACAACTCAAATATACAATTAATGGAACACAAATTAGATATAAAATGCATATTTATACATTTAAAAAGGGTGTTGCTAGATACACCACAAATCACAAGGTTAAAATTGCACGTCCTTAAGGGCGTGCAAGCCTTATTTCTAATTAAAATTAAAAAAAAAATCTCTTTTAATCATGCACGTCTTTAAGGACGTGCATGATTTAGGGTGTATATAGCCGAACCATTTAAAAATAACCATTGGAGAGAGTCTGGTTTATATGTACCAGGACCACTTGGCAATTTGTTATTTTTCTAGGAAGAGTAACTCTAACCTTTTCCATATCTCAATTACTATATCCAAAGATGGAAGATGAAGTTAATGTGAAACGGCAAAGATCAACCATCCCTTTTTCCCTTCATTTAAATCCCATCTTCATACAAATGGAATAAATGTTGAATTCAAATCCAAATTCAACAATTTTCTGATCAGTTGGATTAAATGTGATTTTGTGGTCATTTCAATAAGATATTTATGTTTAATACAAATCAAAATCACACACCATCGCCATTATAGGGTTAATCCATTGATTAGGACATTTCTGGATCTACATTCTCTCAACTATACTTTTAAAATAATATTAAATATATATAAAATATATTAAAATTTATACACGACTCAACAACCTATCTTTTTCTTGTCTGAGCAAAAGATTGAGCTTCGAACGGACCGGGAAGGGGTAGAAACGGCGGCAAACGGGGCAAGTGGCCTTCCGATGGAGCCAGACGTAGACACACACCTTGTGGAATCGGTGCCCGCACAGCGGCAGCGTCGAGCACCTCTCGCCGTCTCCGTCGAGCGGGCCCGTGCAGATCGCGCAGTCCGTGCACGCCGCCGCAATCTCGCGGATCCTCTCCGGCGGAGGCGCCGCGGCCGAGTCCCGCTCCCACATCGGCGGCTCCGCGGGGAGCCTCGGGAGGCAGGGGATGCTCCTCGGCGGCGCCGATTGGGATTCCAGGGCGGATTCGACGTCGTAGTAGCAGCAGCAGTCCCAGAGGCGCTTCCTCGCCCAGCAGTAGCAGCTCGCGATTAGGATGCAGAGAGGTAATCCGACTGTGCATAAGGTGTAGTACGAGAGCACGAAGTACTCGCTGGCCTCGTCGGGAGGAGGTAGGGGTGGTTTGCCATGGTCCGCCATGGCTAATTGGAATTGGATGTGGATGGATGGAGAGAGAGAGAGAGAGAGAAATTGGAGCGTTTTATTACAGTTTCGGGGCTATGCACATAAGGTGTTTGCTGTTTTGCGTCACAGAGGAGGGGGAGGTGCTCCAAAGTTTGTACTCGTGCTTTGTTCAGAGGGGGGTTGGCGAGTTTCGAGTTGGATAAACATGAAAAAGGACTGCGCTTTTTGGGCCCTTATTGGGCCTCAGCACACAATTTAATTGGGCCACCAATGAAACACCGACTTAACGATTTTGTTTTCTGATGTTACAGGTATCCCCATCAGAAAAGTTTTGATTTGTGAAATGATCAACCCCGGTCCCCGGAGGATCAAAGGTTCGTTTCCCTTTCAATCCTTTAATCCATGTTTCTGGTGATTGATTTGTGAATACAGAAAGATGATTAATTGAAATCAAGATTCGATCTATTTCACCCTAATTCGTCCATTTATTAGTTGGGATGCATTTACTCGTGCGCAGAGATCGTTTTAGAACCCTAATTCGTCGATTGTTGTGTCTGATTCTTCTGGGGATTACTTGAGCCCGCCAAGATGATGGATGGCAAGGGTGATGATTTTGATGTGTCTCCTACAAGGCATAAGAGGAAGCGTGAGAGGGCATTGTCACCATCTGTTTCGGGTGCCAACGACTCCGATGGCCGCAATCATGACAAATATGAGTAGCTGCATACCTGCATTGGATGATGAAGGTAACAGATCATGTAATGTTGTTCTCTTTGCTATTGTTGTTCTCTTTGCTATTGTTGTTCATAGGTAGACAGTGCTCCTTAATTCCCTCGTATTAATGATGTTGTAGCCTAGCATCGATTAGTTAGCGGTAAAGGCTATCAAACTCTATACTAAAAATTCAATCCTGAATTGATAATTGAGGAATCAGTTCTTGTTTCCATTGCATCTAATAAAGAAAAGTCTTGCCAGATATAGTTGAAATATGCAACTTGTTCTTGGTTGCTACTACGATTTTTTTTAACATTTCATGGTTGCTTGTTACTTTCATTATTTCCACGTCGATCGCTTTGATTTTCATGATCTTTGCAGGCTGAATATGTTGCTTCTTGTGAAATTGGACACAATCCATCCCTCAAGGACATCGATTTCAGCTGGATTTCGATACTTGGTGATTAGTCTTGGGTCGCTGAGATTGGTGATTAGTCTTGGGTCGCTGAGATTGGTGAATATCAAATATGGATTTGTTTTGGACATTCATGTTTGGTGTTGTGGAAGTTCAAGCTTACATTTTCTTTTCTACTGATGGTGAGTTGGTTAGTACAGCTGTCTGAAAATCTTTTGTTCTGAGAATACACATCTATATAATGTTCGTATTTTAGATATGGAACTAAACTGCAAAATGCGTTTTGGTAAGTTAAATATTGCTGTTCCCTTTTGATGATTGTTTATTTTCATTCTTCCATCAACCCAAACAAAAAGAGCTTTTTTTTAGAAAAAAATTTCCTTCTCAATTTTTACATAATTTTGTATGTTTTGTAGGTATGTTTGGGTATATCATCAACTCAACAAGCAAGTAGCTAGGACATCATCCAACAACTCATCAAGAATCAAATCTTCCACCTCCAGCGCTGCACACTCACTTTCAATCTGCAGATTCATCCAACCATCATTTGGATTCAAGTCATAAGCAACCAGCAAAGCATCCAAGTTGGGTCTCCAGTTGAGGCTCCTGCCCACCAATGCCCACACCTCATCAAGGAGATGTCGCCCTTTTGGAATTGGATATACATGGCATTTGGAGGAAAGAGCATTTGGATAGTACAAATATGGTTTCTCATTTATGTACACAAGTGCCTCATTGATCAGATCAAAGATAAGTTTTCTGACCCGTCTTCTTTCCTCATTCTCAGTTGAGCTTTGTGGTTGATCAAGATCACAGTACTGTCTTTCTATTTCCTCAAAAATATCAGGGTTAAGTGGCTGTTCGAGTGAGTACCATGTACAGTGGTGCTCTCTCCCTATGAATCCTGATACCTCCAACACATACTTTACATAGTAAAACTCAGTATTATTCTCGTCATCTGCCAGTTCTATTGGTGAAAAGTGATCATCATCAGGAATATTTACATTTTCTCCCTTTTCTAGATTGATTGTGCTCTGCGACTGCTTCCCTGACTCGCAATCTGTAAAAGTGACTGATTTCACCATACCGGAGTATTAGATGTTAATGCTGAAAACAATAGTTTGATATCTATCGATGGAATGTGCTGATGAATACGAATGATTAATCGAAGAAGCTACCTTCTGATGTGAATAAATTTATGCTGCACATCTCATCCTCTTCACAAGGGGCCTCCAGAACCGATCCTGGTTTTCCACGTCCATTACAACCAACGTCTGGGGTATTTTCATCTCTCTGCTCCTGAGTACAGATCTGTCTACCGGCTGCATTTTCTATAATATGTTCACCATTTTCACCTAGATTATCGGAGCTGCCATCTTTTCTGTTCACTGACAGTTCAGGCTGATCAGCTGAACCTGCTACGTTGCCAAGGACGGAAGCAACTGCTTCTCTGAATGCATCCATGTTTGGAAGGAAAGAGTTGTACTCGAGCTCTGACAGCGAAAATCCTCTCCTAAACACCCGTGGCTTAGGTCCATCATTGCAAATCGCCACCTTTAAGCTCCTAGGGGCATATCTTTTGATCTCCTTTATGGAAGTTGTCTCATCCAGCTCAGGTTGTTCAGCTGAACCTGCTATGTTACCAAGGTCTGAAGCAATTGCTTCGCTGAATGCATTCATATTGGGAAGGAAAGAGTTGTACTCGAGCTCTGATAGTGACGATCCCCTCCTAAACACTCTTGGTTTAGTTTCGTCATTTTCAACTGCCAGTTTGAAGCTCCTAGAAGCATATCTTTTGATCTCCCTTCTGGAACTGGTTTCATACAGCTGAGAGTACCTATCCGCTGATTCCATCAGGGAAGACACTAGTTTGTTTAGCTGAAGCTTACCCTTGGAAGAGCTGATTGTTCTCTGGCTACTCCCTTCACTATCTTCACTCAATGAAGGCATTGATTGTGCTAATGAATCCTTGGAACCATGTGCAGATTCCATTCCTTGTGACGTGGGCCAAATCTCTCCTTGCTTGTGATCAAGTTTAGTTGGTTCCTGGCACCTGATGTGTGATGATGTCGCAGCAGGAAATGAGCCTGATTTGATCAACCTGGCTTTCCTATGCAAAGCATTATCAAAGGACTGGTTCATGATCAAAGTTATCTCATCTGCATTCTTCAACTTTCCTTCAGATGATGGATCCGTACTGTCCAAGCCATGGCTTGAAGTTTCCGCAGGAAGATTTGTTTGCAGTTGAGATTGCTGGGATGAAGATGAAGCTATCCAGTTTGATTTATCTACTGGTAATTCTCTTATCTGAGGCATTGCAGGAGAACTAACCGTCTCAACCTGCAATCATTAATATTTTCCAGTAAACTCGCTTGTCAATTGATTCAGTTTGGAAGTACTGGAAATGAAATCGATATTTACCAGACAATCTTTGGAGCCATCCAACCTGTTCAATGGATAGATGAAGAGCAAATATGCGAAAGAAAGAACGAGGTGAAACAAACTCAGGTAGTAAACAAGGGCATTTTCCATTGGTGGCTTGGTTGCAAGATGAAATACTCCATACCAACAAAACGAGTAAATTGAAAAGAGAGACAGTAAGGACATGGCCATTCGGATAAATATCACGCGATTCTCCCCCACCGAGAGGCAGAAGAGGTCGAGTTCTGAATCTTTATCAAAGGCCTGTTATTGAGATCTCATCCGAGAATCAATGAGCATCCACAAATCATCATAATGTATGATTTGTGATCTGCACAGAGATCCCGGTATGATCTAATCGAGCTTCATATGGAGGAGAAGGCGAGTTCTTAAAGTGCCATTCTTTATATAAAGCATCCTCTTGAAAATACAGGCTGGTTCACCAGCTCCTCCACACAGGTACCTTTCTTTGCCATGTTTCCACTCTTGCTTTTCCAGTTTCTTTCTGTTTTTGCTATAAACAAAAATCCAGGAAATTATTTACCCTTAGTCTCCAAAAATAGCAAAGATGATGGTGTACTGGTTCCATAGACAACTTGCATCTGCTAATTCAAGGGAGATCAGACAACTAAGACAGATGATCACTGAATACCCACCTGAATTTAAACCCATATTTGCTCGAATTGGAATGTTTAATCTATGTCCAAAAAAACCCATGTTTCAATACCTGCCCAGTTTTGGGGTTAAATGGGATTTAGTAGACTCATGCTCATCCCATATCCAGAGGTAATACATTTGCTCCCTCCTTTTAGCAGTTCACATATTTTTCGAGAGAGCAATAAAGCAGCGGATTCGCTGGCTAACTTTGCCTTTTCACTTGATATAGGACTACATGTTTTGCAAGGCCCTCCTATTGGGCACTAGTCGCATTATGTGAGACGAACTTAGAGGAGTTAGTTTTCCGCGCATGGTTTTTAGTTAGGTATGTTTTGCAAGAAAGAACCTCCTCTCACCTCCTATATGTCGCGCCTCTTTTATGCACCGGTTTGGAATCAGCGTAGTCATTACAATAACTTGACAGTTTCAACTTTGGACTAAACCTGATTGTAAAGTGTGTACCCAAAAGTTTCAAACAAATCCTGTTAATTTGGATGCCCAATCTGAATCTGAATGTGATTAGTGATTGTTTTCAATCAGATTTGTGATTTTTACACCCAATTTTATTCTTCCAATTTGACAAGTTGGTACCCTAATTTTACGATCATATACCATGTCTGAATTCAAGACAAAAGTCTTAGTGATTGATCATGAGGTCCAGGGTAAAAACTAAAAAGTAAAGGGTCAAGAAATTATTCAAACAGTAAAAAGGAGACCATTGATCAAACCTCATAAGCGTTTTTATTTTTTTATATTTTTGGGTGGTGTTATAAAAAGTCTAAAGAGATGTGAATGTGAATGAAGAAAAAGGACCAAGACCTAAAGTTTTTATCATCACCCCACTTAAAAACACATTGACAATGACAATGGTGGCTAATCCAATTAGCCCATGCAAATGGCTACCATTGTGTTGTGTGCTCTCTCTTCCATTTAGACGAGCATGCTCTGTCTTCCTTGATGGGTGCCTGTCTTTTCCCACTTCCCGATGCTCGGTTTTCTTACGACATTTGATTGCGAGTATTTCGATCCACAACCCTTTGTTTCGAGATCCTTTGGAGCAGGTAAATCGTGAGATGTATTGACGTCAATTGTAAAGCTTAAACCCATATGATCATTCGCTAAAAGAAAAAAAAAACACAACTATGTTACTGCAGCATGTGCCCTAAAACTGTTGCGAATCTCGCATCCTTGATAGTTCTTGATGCTCTATTTGGCTATGTGAAAAGCCTCCTCCGCTAGGTGGGCATTTCACATCCAAGCTTTTGACAGTGTCCGCATATTAATCTAATCCAATTTTGAGCTTGTTTGAGAAATTCATTCCTCGATTCCATTGCAAGTGCCCTTTTTTTCGTCATCAAACACAAGACTTTTTACATTGTAGATTTTGATAGTTTAGTAGAAGTAATTGAGTACAAATTAGGATTCGTGGACAAATTGTGCAAGTCAAATAGAATGAATATGTATTCGCTTTTCCAGATGCTCCATTTTCTTGCCGTGTTTCCATTTACATATAATTATTAAAAATAATGAAAATCCTACCAAAAAAATTAAAAATAATGAAAATAATATTAACTAACTTAATAATTATCTTTTTAAAAAAATTCGGTTCATCCAAGATTGTTGTCGGTTGAGATTCAACACTGGTTTTGGAAGAAAAATAAAGTAAAAACCAAAATATAGGGGGTAGAATCTCTACACAATAGCTCAAAGTTTTTGTGTAAAAAGAGAATCAAACTTTTCTAGCTCAACCGAGAAGAAAGATATGTAATGACTAATAAGTTACGAGTTCGAATCCTCACTCCCTCTAATATCGTGATGAGTTTTAAATACCTACATGTAGAGGTGGCAATTGGATTGTTCGGATATATCCGTTCGGGTCGGGGCATATGTCAAGTATATTGTATGTTCGGTCGGATTTGACTCAAATGGATTTCAGGTTGGGTCAAGTATATTGCATGTGAATTCCAACCATAGAATTTAAAAACAAAATACAAACTCCTGTATCGTGATTTCATATTGTCATACTTAGTGTTTAAGGTCAAAGGACTCACCAAAAGTGTTAGTCTTTTACTTTTTTCAATCAACTTAAAATGTTGAGAGAATGAAAGATGTGAAACATCGACAATATGAACAAAGAAGTCTTACTATATAAGCTAGTGAGTTACTCCTTCTATAGTCAATTGGTTTTAGGATGGAACCCCGCTCGGTTGATGTGTTAGGCTATTAGCGCATGGGCGCACGTATGCACACGACCCTCGATCTCAAGTCCCAACCCATTTACATTATATAGAGAATGCAAGTCTGTTAGAATGTGGTTATCTCACATCGATTATATAAAGAATGCTTGAGCAAAATATAAGGTTGAAGTGCTACACCCCGTTGGATTTTGGGTTCCTCGTATCACCGATTTGGGATGACTCATATCACATCTTTCACAACCCATCGTCCGATCCTATATGAAAACGAGAATTTTCACACATGGTGTCAAAAGGTCCGATTTGAATCCGTTTCTTTGGCTCATTTCAAGTTAGACTGATAACTGATTACAGTTAAGGGACACGTGCGTCATTGCTCTATTTACATTATCAAGAACCTTAGACACATTAGTACATTACTTAATTAAGGGATCTAATTACCATTTTATCTCACTAAACTAACAGGTAATTGGCTCAATTCAGTTGACTTAATTAGTTCTGTAGAAGCAAAGACCAGGCCTTTTAATTAATTTACTTGGCCAACGGTAATTCAAATAGTCGTAC
Organism: Persicaria maculosa; assembly: GCA_963922045.1. Lineage (NCBI taxonomy): Eukaryota > Viridiplantae > Streptophyta > Magnoliopsida > Caryophyllales > Polygonaceae > Persicaria > Persicaria maculosa. Next base: position 32,102,213 of record OY998262.1, read on the forward strand.
TCAGGGGCAGAGCCAGAAAATAATCGAGGGGGGCTCGGGAATTTTTTTTTAATATATATATATATATATATATATATATATATATATAAAAGATATAATTTTGTTGTAAAGAATATAGTAAAAAACACATTAAATGTATGATTTAAATAGCTATTTTAAGTTTAAAAAATTAAAAGGAAAAAAATACATAAAATGAAGCTATGGGAACTCAAACTCAAGACCAAATCATTCAAATTCTCATCCCATATCAACTAAGCTAAGCACATTACTTGATTTTTCATTCAAATTAACTTATTTAACCCTTAAATTACCAAAAAAAAAACACATATTTTAATTTATTTTTTATGTTTTTCTCCGACCCGGGCTCGAGTCCCCTCCCCTGGTCGTACTCACATAGGCGTATATATAATATATGTGTATGAAATATCCTTCCATTATTTCATATCCTGTTTTGCAACTAGTAATTCTAAAAAAAAAAAAAGAAGTTAATTATGTAGTTGCTTCATTAAGCTGATGGATTCTTTTTTAGTGAATTTCGAAATTAGTGGTACATTAAACTATTTTTAAATACGTATATATCATCTGAAGATTCTGAAGTCATATCATCTATGGAAATGTCCGTGTGGAAAATTGCAAGCTAGTAATAATTTTAAAAAGTCGTCATTAAATGTTTAATTATAAATTAAGCTACGAACAACTGAACAAAGATGTATAAGACAATGGTGGGTTGAGTTGGTGTATATTTATTTATAAAATATGTATATATTTATATATATAAATATATAAAAGAGTGGTGAGTGTCGATTCTTTAGAGATGGTGGCTTAGAATGGTTCTCCACTTTCTAGATAATTATTCATTATTTATTTGAACTTTATTGTCTTTCATGCATTTTATTTAACTAAATGTACTGTAGTATATATCTCATACTACGTATGTATTATAGCTTTTGGTTTGGATTAAGAAAAATTAAAATGGACTTCACGTATAAGGTAGGATTATTATTGACTTTGCATATTTTTAAGGAAATATGTCTTCTTTTTTTTTGAAATTTTATAGTGGTCAAAATTGCATTTGTGTATACTTTCAGACTAGCAATTTTATACTGATAAAAAAAATTAGATGTTGTTTCCTGATCGATTTAATATTGCATGACTAGCAATTTTATTTTATTTTTAATCATTATTTTCATGTGTTTTTGAGGCTTTGTACGTTTCAATGTTTTCATGGTTAGTTATTCAATATATTATCTTCGACTATATAAATCAAACATACGAGCCAAAATTTAAAAATAACTTGATATGTTATAAATATACATATACACCTCTAAATAATCCAAAATTTTGTGCACATGCATATTAAAATAATAATTTTATTAACAAAAAAACTGCATAAAACGTTGGTAATAAAACTAGTTGAATATAATGAGAGAACATGACAATGTAATCTGCATCTTTTTTTTTAAACGACAAACAGTTTAGGTAGTGCCAGCTCCGGCATGACCACCACCCAAGAGCATCCTAAAGGACGAGAACGCGTAGTTCTGAGCTTGAAACCATTGCATCAGGAACTAACGAATGTCGAAGCTAGACGTGCCACACAATCTGCAACCCTGTTGACTTTCCTAAAAATGTGGCGGCAGTCCACCACCTAGAACGACTGCATTATGAAGAGCGCGAGTGTCTAAGAGCAACATCTCGATCTCTTAGGGGCACCTCCACAGCTCGACTACAACATTCATGATGAATAGTTGTCTCCCCCACCTCAATTATGCGGAGGACAAGACCCTTAGTTGTTGCAATCCTTGAGTGGAGACCAAGAGCCTTAGCAAGCTCATGCTTGAACCTGTGCATGTAGATATATCCTTTGTTTTCCATTTATATCAAAGAAGTCCTATGTAGTCTACTGGTTGAAGCTTTAAGGAGGAGCGGTTCCCCTTTTTCACTTCTCGGGTTCGAATCTCAACGAAAATCATTCTAGTGTCCAATGTGCACACTACATATTTTTCTTTTGTACTTTTTCATTAATAAACTTTTTTTATACAAATGACATACTCCCTCCGTTCGAAAATAAACGATGTTTGACTTTTATCCACGTAGTTTTAGGAGCTAAAAACTATATAAAATCTTATTTATTTTAATTAATGTTGTTCATAATTTAATACTTATTAGTAATAAGTATTATAGACAAACAAAAATCTTATTTAGGAGCTAAACAAACTTGTTTTGCTTTACTTTTGTTGTCCATCTTCTAATGTAATATGCATCTATTATAGATGAGCTACTTCAATTCTCTTGTTCTTGTCCGACTTATCTATTATACTTAAACCATCTCCAACAGCTACTCTAAAATTTTTCCAAAATGAAGAAACAAAATATATATTCTTCAAATTATTTTTGCTTTAACTCCAACAGTTTCCCCATTTCGAATATTTGGAGAATCATTTGGAGAATGTTGCAGATTTAGGGAATCCTTTCTATTTTTTATGATGCTTCTCCATTTTGGAGAATGTGATGGGGAATTTGTTGGACAGAAAAATACCTTAAAATTCTCTGAAAACTCCAAAATCCCAAAAATGGGAAAACTGTTGGAGATGCTCTTATCAACAGGTAATGCAGGTGGTATTGAAAATAGAATTTAGGTTAGCTTGCTGAACTTGATCCTTAATTAATAATTTTATTAATATTTTGTTTTTTTAGAGGTGTGGGTTTAACCATGATTCTTGTTTTTAGGGGGATAATGGGTTGTGTTTTGATGTTAAAATCCTGCCCAGCCTTCACCTCAAAAAGAGGCTAGATGATGTTGATGGAACAATCTTTTTCTTCATCTCTCTCTCAAATGGTTCTAAGTAGTCGAGTGATTCTTTTGACGAGTACGTGCACGTGATTGAAGAGTTTTGTGTAACGTTGAGAGGCAATGACAATTTTTCACTAGTACTATGATTAAAGACAAAATCGGATGTTAAGGAAGTTATCTCCTTTATACAACATTATAACATGAGTTTTCTACTCGGCTTAGTAAATTAATTAGTCCTACGCATCGAATTTTTATGGGAAAATATGAGATTATGTTATTCATATTATTGTCTTTTATGTTTCATTTCATTAAGTTTAGTACCCTTTCTTGTAAATAAGGCCAATAGGAGTGTGATCCTCACATGCCAACATGCCCTTTATAAGGAAACTTCTGTATTTTCAGGGTTTGTAAGGGTTTTAGGAATCTGCATTGATGAGACAAGAAGTCGGCTGTTTTGGCCGCTTTTGGTAATCCCTAAATTGATTTCCCTCATTCATATTGCATAGTTTTCATTTATGCATGAATATTCATTGGTTGATCATCATATTTTGCATTACTGATGTTGTAAATCACTCTATTGAGTGAGTTTTGAGCTTGTTATTGCTCGGATTCTACATGGTATCAGAGCACTGTGGGTGTTCTTGCATTTTCGTGATTATTTCTATGCTTATTTCATCTTGCTTCCATACTATTGTTGTGTTGATTCTATAAGGCATGATGTTTTCTGGAAGTGGGAATCAAGGTTCTAATGGTAGAACACAGGATGGGGAACAGAACATCACAGGAAATCAAGGAGATCTGTTATACTTGTCCAACTCTGATCATCCCGGAGCTCAACTGGTTGCTATATCATTTGATGACACTAACTACATGACGTGAAGTCGTGGTTTCATGATGGCACTTGGTGCCAAGTGCAAGCTGGGTTTTGTTAATGGTCTTTATGCAATGCCTGAGTAGCAATCTCTGGATCTTGAAAGGTGTCTTAGATCAGATTATATGGTCCTTTGTTGTTTGCTTAACTCTATGAGCAATAGTGTTGCTGAAGGGTTCATGTTTGTGGACTCGGCTAAGCATTTGTGGACTCGGCTAAGTATTTGTGGGATGAAATTGTTGAACGATTTGGGCAAAATAATGCTCCCCTGATATTTTAGATTAAGAAGAACTGGGTAATGTGAAACAGGGTTATATGAGTCATGCTGAGGTCTATAACACCTTAAAGAGGTATTGGGATGAGCTGCAAGTTTTGGAAGGAAATCCAGAGTGTACTTGTGGGATTATGACCCAGTGTACCTGTGATCTAAAGAGGAGATTCAACCAAGGAACAAGTTGATGCAATTGTTGATGTCTTTGAATGACAATTATGATACTGCTAAGAATCAGATCCTTGCAACAGATCCTTTGCCTATAGTCAATAAGGAATATTACATACTTCAGTAGGTGGAAAGGGGCAATGAGCCAACTAATGGTTTACAATCTGGAACATCAGATGCTAGTGCTTTTTCTGCTAACATAGGGAATCAGAATTATCAATTCAATAGCTCTTTTGGTGGTAATCAGCAGCTTAAGAAGGATTGGAAGAAGGTGAAGTATGAGAAGAAATGCTCTCATTGCAGTCAGAAAGGGTACATTGCTGAACAATGCTTCAAATTGCATGGGGTTCCTGATTGGTATAAAGCTCTGAAGGAGAAGGACAAGAGCAATGGCTCCATGAAAAGTGCAGCTAACTCAGCAGGCTCTATGAGCTCAGGAATGCAGGATAATCCTCTTGAGGAATCATATGAGTATAGAGACTCCACTGAAGTGCAACCTGACATTGCCTTGGTCAATGCAGTTTTTCATGAGATCATGAAGAAAATGAAGGGAAAGAGCACTGAGAATGCCTTTGCCAATTTTGTAGGTAAGATTTCTACCTCAACTGTAAATGTAGCTTCCACAACTAATAATGTTCAATGGATAGTGGATACATGTGCTAGTGATCATATGATTGCTGATGTAACTCTTTTATCTTTAAAGACCAATCTAGACAAACCTGTGTTGATAGGGTTGCTTGATGGAGCTATAAAGACAGTGAATGAGACTGGTGTTATGCACTTAACAGATAATGTGATATTGAATGATGTGCTGCTTGTTCATGATTTTAAACACAATATGTTATCTGTTAGGAAACTCTTAGATGACAATGAGTTGATAGCCGTATTTACTCGAACCCATTGTTTTCTTCAGGACCCTAGAACTAGAAGAGTTGTGTTGTCAGGACCTAGAAAACATGGGCTTTACAAGATCCTTCATGAAGAACAGCAACATCAGTTGCAGTAGTCTTACAGAGACAATGTTTTTGGAAATTTCTCTAGCAGTTGTAATAAAGTGAATGCTTGTTTAGAATTGAGTCATGTCATGTTTGGTCATACTTCAATTTCTAAGCTCAAACACATGCATCAGTTGAACTTTGCTTCCTTGAATGATTTCCATTGTGAAATTTGTTCTATGTCTAAGATAAATAGATTGCCTTTTGAAAGAAATTTTACTACTGCCAGTAGTGCTTTTGATCTTGTGCATATGGATCTTTGGGGGCCTTACAAGGCTCCTACTTTCAATGGTTGTCATTATTTCTTAACTGTGTTGGATGACCATACAAGGGTCACTTGGACTTTTTTGCTGAGAGATAAAACGTAGGTCTACAAAACTATTTGTGATTTTGTTGCTTATGTGAAGAATCAATTTGAGAGATCTATGAAATGTCTAAGGACAGATAATGGTACTGAATTTTTGCAAAGGAAATGTGCTGAATTCTTGGCCTCAAAGGGTATTTTACACCAGAAAAATGTGCCTTATACGCCTCAGCAAAATCGGAGGGTTGAGAGGAAGCATAGGCATTTGATAGAAACAGCAAGAGCTCTTAGACTCCATGCCAATTTGCCTATTAAATTTTGCGGAGAATGTGTATTGTCTGCAACCCATATTATCAACAAGCTCCCTACTGCTAATTTGGAGTGGAAAACTCCTTAAGAGATGCTATTTGAGAAAATGCCTACTTATGATGAGTTGAGAATAGTGGGGTGCCTTTGTTATGCACCTATTAATCATCATCATAGAGACAAAATGGAAGCCAGAGGAAGGAAATGTGTTTTCCTTGGATATCCTCATGGGTAGAAAGACTATAAGGTATGGGATCTAGATACCAATACTCTCTTTCTTAGCAGGGATGTAGTTTTTCATGAAACTATATTTCCTTATAAGAAGGAAAGTAAGAAGTGGATTGACAGTATAGCAGAAGATGATCCCATACTTCCATTAGTGAATCCAGCTCTAGATGATAGCAAATTCCACACAAATACAACCTCTTTATCTCCCTCCACTGTCCCAAGTCCACATACCCAAAGTCCACAAACACAGCCAAATAACCTTGTCCATGACACTGATAGCTCTTCTGTTACTCATATGCCACATTTATCCCCTTCACCAAACCTACATGACTTGAATGAATTCCCACCTCTCAGAAGGTCCACAAGACAGATTGTGATTCCTAGGAAGTTGCAGGATTATGTAAATCCCACTCTCAGAAGAGGTTCATCCATGTCAAACTCCTTCTTGGCCAAATGTATGAATTTTGATCATGACAGTGATCCTTCATTCACCAAATCCTTTGCCTGTATGACATCCATTAAAGAACCTTACCTATATTCCCAAGCCATTCAAGATCCTAAATGAATTGATACAATGGAGCTGGAACTCAAGGCTTTGGAAGATAACAATACATGGGAGCTTACTGAATTGCCACAAGGCAAGAAAGCTATAGGAAGCAAGTGGGTGTACAAAATCAAGTACAAACCCGGTGGATCTATTGAGAAATTCAAAGCAAGGCTTGTAGCCAAGGGATACAATCAAATCAAAGGTAAAGAGTACAAACATACCTTCTTTGCCGTTGCCAAATTTCCTACTGTGAGAATTCCGTTAGCCTTGGCAATTATGAGAAATTGGCCTCTTCATCAACTAGATGTCAACAATAGCTTCCTTCATGGTTTTTTAGAGGAGGAAGTTTATATGTAGCCGCCAGAGGGCTATGAGATTCCTAACACGGGCATGGTGTGTAAATTGAAGAGATCAATTTAAGGGCTCAAGCAAGCATCACGGCAATGGAATGTTCAGCTGTGCAAATTCCTTACAGAGATGGGGTACAAACAACCAGTGAAAGATTATTCATTGTTTGTTAAGAAGACATCTGCAGGCATTGTTATTGCCTTGGTATATGTTGATGATCTTATGATCACATGTGATGATGATGAAGAAATTCTTGGTACTAAAACTGCTTTACATAAGGCCTTTACTATAAAGGATCTAGGCCTTGCAAGATACTTTTTGGGTCTTGAGATTGAAAGATCATCTTCAGGGACTCACTTGCATCAAAGAAAGTATGTCATGGACATTATTGAGGACTGCAATATGACAGAATGAACAGAAGCTCAATTTCCTTTGCCTACAGGGATGAAATTATCCATTGATTCAAGAGTAATGGAGGACCCTGAGAGATATAGAAGGCTTATAGAAAGGTTTTTGTTTCTTAATCTCACAAGATCAGATGTTACCTATGCAGTTCAACATCTCAGTCAATTTATGAGCCAACCCAGGCAACCACACTATGATGTTGCTCTTCATGTAGTGAGGTACTTAAAGGGAAGCACAGCTGTGGGTTTATTCTATCCAACTAATCCAGATTCATCAATTACAACTTATTGTGATGCTGATTGGGGAACATGTGCATTTAGTGCAAAGTCCTTAACCGATTATTGTGTATTTCTTGGCAACTTATTGATATCTTGGAAGACTAACAAGCAAGCTACATTCTCCAAATCATCTGCAGAAGCAGAATACAGAAGTATGTCCATGACTACAAGTGAACTGATTTAGGTTTATGAAGTGTTGCAAGCCTAATTACATGTTCATCCTTCTCTGCCCATTCTTCTATAATGTGATAATAAGGTTGGAATACACATTTATGAGAACCCATTTTTCCATGAGAGAAGTAAACAAATCTGCATTGATTGTCACTTTGTTAGAGAGCAATTACAAAGTGGTTTTGTTCATCCTCAGCAATGTTCCAAAAAACGCTTGGCGGGTGCTTGGCGGTAGGGTAGGGTCAAGGGTGTAGGCGGGGTCTAGGCGGATTTCATGGCGGGTCTTTGTAGTCTAGGCGGGTTTTTATGACCTTGACGACCTTGGCGGTGGGGTGAGTTCAAGGGTTTAGGCGGGAGTCTAGGCGGGTCTTAAAGGGTTTTTTAGAACAGTGATCCTCAGTTCATCAAGAGCAAAGTTCAACTAGCAGATATTTTCACTAAGGCCTTGGGTGAAAAACAATGTTCCTACCTCTCTTCCAAGGTTGAGTCTTGATTGGAATTTCAACAAGTCCAACTTGAGGGGGGGGGGGGATATGAGATTATGTTATTCATATTATTGTCCTTTATGTTTCATTTCATTAAGTTTAGTACCCTTTCTTGTAAATAAGGCCAATAGGAGTGTGCTCCTCACGTGCCAACATGCCCTTTATAAGGGAACATCTGCATTTTCAGGGTTTGTATGGGTTTTGGGAATCTGCATTGATAAGACAAGCAATCAGTCGTTTTGGCCGCTTTTTGTAATCCCCAAATTGATTTCATCATTCATATTGCATAGTGTTCATTTATGCTTGAATATTCCTCGGTTGATCATCATATTTTGCATTGTTGCTACTGTAAATCACTCTAATGAGTGAGGTTTGAGCTCGTTATTGTTCGGATTCTAAAGAAAAGTAATTAAAATACTCCCACTTTGAGAGTATGGTAAAAATATATCATCAATTTTCAAATGTAAAAAAAAAACTCTCGACCTTTGAGGGTAGTGGTAATATATTACCACGGGTTTTCTTACAGATCAAACATGCTGACAAATAAACACCAAACTGACAACAAAACTAAATCGAAAACAACAGAAATAATAAATTAAAGAGGGAAAAAAAATAAAACTTACTCAGTCAAGTCTGTGAACGAATCAAAGAGGAAGAATATGTGTGAGAGAGATAGCTTAAGATAGGCGACCACGAGGGAGGAAGACTGTCATTGAAGAGGAACTATGAGCTGCTTGGAAGACATTTCAAGAGGCGACCATGGAAGAAGATAAAAGGGAGGAAAAGACATTGGGTATGAACTCGATCAAACTCTTTATTTTTTCCCTAAGAAAATCGTTTAAGAAAAATCTTGTCAAAAAATGCGCGTAACCCGTCTTGTTAGCATTTTTGACCCGTAAGAAAATCTGTGGTAATATATTACCACTACCCTTAAATGCCGGGATATTTTTATTAAATTTGAAAGTTGGTGATATATTTTTACCATATTCCAAAGGTGTGTATATTTTAATTAGTTTTTTCAATTTTTATTGATTTTTTCCAACGTTGCCTACTCAATTTCTAATCATCAGTCTGTCAAACATACTAATTAATACTACATCCATTCAGAAATAAGTGACGTTTGACTTTTTGACATATTTTTTAAGGAGTTAAAAACTATATAAAATATAAAGTTTTTAATTGATTTTTTTTATAATTATATACATATTAGTTATAAGTTTAAAATTATTTTAAAAAATTAATAAAAAATGTAATATTTTATATAGTTTTTAGCTCATTAAAAAACGTGTCGAAAAACGAAACTTATTAATGAACGGAGGGAGTATGTTGATATAAATATTTATTATGGTCGCAAACCATTATATTAATCTACTGACCTTTTTGATAGAAATATTAATCTACTGACTAAAAATTAGACTAATTGACAAATTTATTATGGTCAAACAACCCTATGTTTTCAAGTTAAACACACAAATAAACTATTGAGTATACTAATTCAAAGTTCAAGCTCTTCAAACATGACACGTCGAAACATGCAATGTATTTAATTTCTTCCTTTTCTTCAATTTGATCTCATCTTTTAATATATGTATTTAACTAGTGTAGATCCCGTACCGTGTACGGAGAATGCGTTAATGTAAATATAAATTATTTTTTCCTCCAAAAAATAATATAAATATAAATAAAATTAGTTCGACGGGTTATATATAATCTAAATATCTTTTTATTAGATTCTCTCAAAATATAAATAAAATTCACATTTATAAAGTACTACGTAAAAGTTTTTTTTTTCTAATCTATGGTTAATTAAATCTCATGTAATTTAATTAGATAGTTGATTTTTAAAAATATTTTAATATTCTTTTTTATTAAATATGTAGTATATATTTATTACATTTGTTTACTAAAATATCTATGTACGGATGGATTGTGACTACATATATGGTTATATAATATTTTAATTATTTATTTTGGCCTCAAAAAATAATATAAATAGATATAAAATAACAATTATTAAATGATTGATTTTTATATAAATAATTCTTTCCACCAAAAAATAATCTAAATATAAATAAAATAGCACCTATCACATATTACATATTTATCTATTGCATAGTAATATTTTTGGTAAGTATGACTATGAAAATTAGTTTTATTATTACTACTACTACGTTTAATTATATTGATATAGTTTTTTCCTTATATAATATTTACTCTTTTATAAGATATTCTATCTATCCAATTATATGTGTTAATGGTAAAATAAAATAATTATTTTTATTAGATTTTCTTTTTGACGGGAGAAAGCTTTGCAAGATGCACTCACGCGCTGACACGTATGCAGATGCACTCACGTGCCGCCACGTAGGCACCAATGCATCGGTTTTAGTATATGTATATAGATAGATATATAGATATAGATAGGGGATTCTAGAACGTAAAAATAATTATATATATAAAGTTTTTTTTTGATTAGGAAATATATATATATATATATATAAGTGTTAGTACGTATATGTTGTAGTCAAACCAAGCTAGCATAAACTCAGGATTTCATTTTTTTTTTTTTTGGTCATAAAGATCGATTTCATTTGTTGAATGAAGAACTTTCATGTATGTATAAGTTATATACATGCTTGTTGAAGAAAGGGATTTCGGAAATGACATATTTAACTTAATTAATAGATTCATTATATATATATATATATATATATATATATATATATATATATATATATATATATATATATATATATATATATATATATATATAAAGTGTTAGTACGTATATGTTGTAGTCAAACCAAGCTAGCATAAACTCAGGATTTCATTTTATTTTATTTATTTTTGTCATAAAGATCGATTTCATTTGTTGAATGAAGAACTTTCATGTATAAGTTATATACATGCTTGTTGAAGGAAGGGATTTCGGAAATGACATATTTAACTTAATTAATAGATTCATTTGTCATTTGAATATATAATTTTTTTTAAAGAGTCAAGGATTCAAAATAGTACATTGCACCGACATCTGCTAAATTGGGAGGTCGTAAAACAATCGACAGATGACCAAACCATCATGAAACGAAAAAAAGAACAAGCGTACAAAAAGTAGGGTCAAAAGATCCGAGTCTAGTAGAGCATAACCAAACTCAGACCGGTCCAATAAGAAGTCGAGGAAGACCCAGGGATAAACTGCCACAAACACGACCACGATCAACTCGATACTCAGGATGCACAAGACTGCAACATACTGCCAACATCTACTCAAACTAAACCCAAACCCTCCTAAGGCAACAACTCCATTTGACTCTCAATTTGTTTTTTACTAGGTAAAGGTAATGATTAAGAAAGTAAATCAAATTCATATTTTTTTTTATTAAACTTAAAAATTATCTTTATTCTCTTATTTTTATATAAAATTTATTTCACGACTTTCCCAAATTTTATTGTCTAATTTTTAGTACTCCCTTCGTTACACATCATTCAACTTTTCAACACATTTTTTTTAATGACCTAAATATATAAAACTATTCTTTGTATCAATTTTTTCATAATGACATATAAATTAAGTAATAAGTATAAAATTATGAAGAATATTAATAAAAAAAATTATACAATTCTTAACTTTTTTTTTTAAAAAAAAGTAAAATTATATATTTTGATTAATGAAGAGAACCAAATTCCTCATTTTTATGCTCAAACTATGTTCCCTCTTCCTTATCTAGACCCATTAAAAAAACATCTATATCTATAGTCTATAGTCTATATATATTATGCCCTTAACTCAGCATACTCCTTGTTTATGTGTCGCGTTCTCCTTTTTTTTTTATCAGGAAAAAAATTCGAGGTCAGACAAGCCTAAACCTCGAAGGCCGACAAGTCGGCACACGGAAAACTGTCTAGACAAACACAAAATACAAAGATGGTGTAAGACGCAAGCAAAACACTCTACAAACACTAGTACAAAAATGACATCTTACGAGCAAATTATCTCGGGAGTTGTTAGAAACACCTGATAAAGGAAACTCGCACAGGAGTTTTTTTAAAAACTCCCGTTAAATGTTTTTTTTTTTTTTTTTTTAAAAAGTAAAAATATTATGTCAGGGTTTTTAGGGTCAGTTTGGTAACACGGAGCTGATGGGGTAGCTGAAGCTGATAGAGTAGCTGAAGCTGATGGATTAAGTGTGTTAAATATATGTTAAATTGGAGTTTTCATAAGCTAGTAAGGTGTTTGGTAACCCAGCTGATAGAGTAGCTGATACAAAGTAGCTGATCAGATAAGAGAAAATGAATAGAATTCTAAAAAGCTTGCGGTTAGTAGCTGTTGAAAATCCAATTTCAAAAGTTAACTAAATTAAAACCTTATATTTAACTTATTTAAAACTATAAATTATTAAAACCAAAAGCTCCGAAAAGCTACATGCATTGCCAAACGGACCCTTAATTAACACCCGCGATCCATAACTTTTAATAGGGAGTTTTCGGTTTAAACGCCCGAAAGAAAACCTTAACCATGTTTATCAAATTGCCCTTGCCCTCTCACAAATCTCAATCGATCAATCGCGTAGCTCTGAAGAAGGCCAGCGAAAGTTTCCCAATTTACAGATGATGCCAGCGAAGTTGCCCCCATTCCGTCTTCGCCCTCTGCTGTTCACCCCTTCTCGCTATGTCCTCTTCGATTGGCCTACATCCAGTGGTTTGGGGCTTTCATCTCTCATCGGTCACTTTCCTCACCGAATCGAACTCAGGTATCGATCTCTTGCTCCATGTTTGATTTCTGATCTGATGATGAGTTGATCTCTCTGAACTTTGCTAAGCTTAGTACAGTAGTTCGTGCGTTCTCTTGCTCGATCGATTGTTAAAGGGTTATTCGCCGCTTCTCTCTGCGTCCTCTCTCTGCCGATTTTAGGGTCCTCTCTCCAGTCGTTTTTGCTAATCGAAATTCAACTCATGTTAGTAACTCTTCCTCACGCTTAATTTCTGATGGTGATCCCAAGTGACTCTGAATTGGACAGAGAAAATGGCCAATGATATAAAGTTATTGTTGTTCGATCTGTTGCTGCACTTTTGTAGGCATATTTCTTGGATTTCTTGAGTGCATTTTGGTTCTGTTGCTACTTTTTTTTCTTAATTTCTTGGATGTATTGCTGCTGCTGCCTCATGGAACCATTAATGTTTTGCTGATTTTTTAAGATTTAAGAGCTATTGTGCTTTCATTTTAGTGTTGCACTCTATAGTGTGTGGTTGTGATTTGTCGGAGCCAACAGGTTCAGCTATGCGCATTTGAACATATTAAAAGCAACTAGATGAAGCAATGATGTTGATGTTTGCTTCAAACTAGTAAATTTGAACTTCAAAAAAACAAAAGCACTGAGCTGATGTTGTTTCTCTTTACTACGGAGGGAGTATCATATAATTCATTCTCAAGTTGAAGATCATGTCTTTAATTTTAATTTAATCATTTTGGCAAACTTAATACAGTATATGCTTATACTATGACAAACCAGAACCAAAACCATAGCCATAACCATATTTGGTGCCAAAGGCTTTTTGATGCATGTAACTTTGTCCCCGAAATTCTAGAAAAAAAAACCCTTTCCTTCTTTTTTTTTTTAGATTTTTGTGGTCTAGCGTTTCCAAGCAGTAGTCTATAATCTATATTCGAAGGAAATTTAGTTATGTTTGCTGCCTGTTCCATTTGAAATCAATGTCTGCAAGTATAAGGAGTTCTCTCTTGAAACTATTGTATTACATTAGTATGTCACTCTAATTACTATTTTTTCTTAGTTGTTTTAATTGATCTTTGAATGCTAGGGAACCCGACTTGGAAGCTCAGATCCGAAGGGTTGCTTCGGTAAGTGATAGTTCCAATGTATATTGGTACTAAGTACTAAGTTGCTGCTCCGTGACACCATATTGGTTTAGAAAATTAACAATTAGAACAGCAGACTCTGCTTGGAGAGAGGGGCGGATTCTCTGCATTAATATAGCTAGGAACTGAAGTTGCTTTTGGCCTTTTGAGGGTAGTTGTAGAACCCCCATACCCCGCTTCGGTGGGATTCACTGAGCTGATGTTGTTTCTCTTTTCTACGATCTGTTGTTTATCTTGTATGCTGACATCTTCTCTTTTTTTTCTGGTGAAGTTATCAATATTTGCTCTTGTTTGTTTTTTTAATCTACTTCTTCAGACATTGGACTTCCATCTAGAAAGTCACTCTTTCAACTTCAAGCTAAATGAATACTGTGTATGCAAAAACTAGCAGCTCAAGCAGTGGATGATAGTAAGATTCTTTATTTTTATATTTATAAATATTCCCCTAGTTTAATGTCTTAAACTCCCTTTTATTGTTTTTTCCTACAGCTTCCTCAACTGTTGTTCCAATTCACTGGTACATAATGACTAGCCCATTTACTGATGAAACCACACGAAAATACTTTGAAGGCCACAAGTATTTTGGCCTAGAGGCTGATCAAGTAATTATGTGTTGTGGCTCTTTGTTTGTTTTCTGCCCTGGTTATGTGGAATTGTCTATTATAATGAATTTTATTTCTGTTCCATCCAGGTAACCTTCTTCCAGTAGGGGACAATACCTTGTTTGTCAAAAGATGGAAGATTTATCATGGAGACCCCATACAAAGTAGGTTTTGTTTTTCTCTTTCTAAACTGCGTGAATCATTTAAAGATTTATATTCTTGAAGCACTTGTCATGGAGAAGTTTTCTGAAATTTTGAAGGAATGAATCAGCCATATATTTCCACTTCTTTAGTATTATAGTAACATATGCAACTCTAGATATAGCAATCAATAGCAAATGTGATGCTTTGTGGTTATGTTAAATGTTAAATAATGTCCGTTAAATAGAAATATATTGCATGTAGAAAGTGCCATTGATTGCTGAAACTTGATGAAGCTTTAGCTGTTTTTGTGTGTTTGGAATTGAATTCCCTTTTTTGAGTGAGAACAGAGAAGGAAATTCAACAGAAAAACAAATGAACACTCAGATTAGAACTAATACTATTTGTATATAATTCCCAATAGGATATAATTTGTAAGGGACAAGTCAAGTGAGATGAAACTAATGAGCCACCATTGAAGAGCAAAAGCTCTCAAAGGCCAAACATTCTATTGCCTTAAAACTCTCATAAACTGCATAATAAACTACCAGGTAACCCCCCTTATTCATACTAAGTTGGTCTGTCATCAAACCCACTAACAGCCATGTGACATTGATCATTCTCTCTGCTCTCCCTAACTGCCTACTTGAACTGGCCTAGATTTTTGAACCCTAACATCCCTTTGTCCTTTTGGTAAAGTTTGTTTATTCTACTGTCTACATGGTATTTTCCTGGAGTGTGCAGTTCCACTTTCCCTTTAGCACTCTCAGATTAACTTGGAGTTGATTAAAAATCCAAGAAGTACTGGTTTACTGTCTTGGCGATATAACTGTCATATTTGATTGAAATATTGAAGGCATACCTTCATTTACAAGCTTGTTTATTCAGTATTTATGTATTTCTTTTTGTCCCTATTTCTTATGCAGAAAGAGATAGCTCTGCACACTGCTTCAAAATATTTTGACTGATGGATATACAAATACTTGAGGTATCTTAATTCAACTCTAATTTCTATTGTTAATCATTAGTCAAAACTTATCAATGCTTGGATTCCTTGGAGACATGACATATACTTCCAACTGGCACAATTTTAATTTTGGTTCTATTGCTACATTTTGTAGTCATGGTTGCTATATCAAATAAAAGCTCAAAAAAGAGGATATATATGATGTTTTTTGTTGCTGCCTCATGAGACCATAAATGTCTTGCTGTTTTTATTTTTCAAGATGAGCTCATTACAGCATAACTTTGGCAGGTGTGCCTTTGGTGGCCTTATGTTCAATGGGGAGCTCGGACATTTGATGCTCTAGTAGTCTAGTGATTGGTGAATGGTTTGCATCAGGCTTTTAGTTAACTCTATGATTGTCATAAAATGTCATTAACTTGGTATATATTGATTATTATAGGACTTTGGCAGGTGTGCCTTTGGTGGCCTTATGTCATTAACTTGGTGAATGGTATATATATAGGAATGGCAGGTTATCGTTTGTATTTTATTTGTATGGGTTATTGATTATTATATGAAGGATTCTAAAAAATGGGGCTTTCTACCCTGGTATTTTTTTTTAAAAAAAAAATATCGGGGTAGAAAGCCCCCTATTTTTTAAAAGATTACACCCTTTCTCGGGAGTTTTTTTAAAAAACTGCCGATATAGTTTATCAGGAGTTTTTTTCAAAACTCCTGATAGAATTAGATCAGTGGAATGGCGTTTTGGAAAACGCTATTTGTCGGGAGTTTTTATAAAACTCCTGACCGAAAATTGTATCTCGGGAGTTTTTAAAAAACTCCCGAGAGACATCTATCAGCTGAGCGAATGAAAGGAGTTGAGAAACTCCCGTCCGCTTCATAAAAAAACTCCCGAAATACGTCCAATCTGTACTAGTGAAAGGAGAAAATAAAAACAACCAGACCAAACGAGATGAGGACGTAGACGACAGTCGAAGCCAAGCACTACTCGGAAGTAGTACCGCAGGCCAGCGGCACATCAGGAGACACCTGTGGGCAGTGAAGACGAACCTCCAAGGAAACAGTCTTCCGGAGAAAGGAGACGCCTCGATACACACTACCACGACCCCATCCTATCACGACTCCGAATGCCAGAACCTCATCACCCTGAAAGAAAGCACAGTCACACCAAACGCAGAGCCCCACTATGCCTGAATCGAAACGCACCGGAAGCCCAACCGGGAAATACGCAACCCGATCGGGATTTATTAAATTTCATAGTTGATATTAATTCCTTTATCCAAAGGGCCAAGCCAAGGACCCAAAGCTAAAACCAAACGGGTTGAGCACTCCACAATTGGGTCAACCTTGGGGCCCAAGCCAAGCCCGAAACAAAGAGAGTTGTAGCAGAGACGGGGAAGGAACTCCTGAAGTGGACGGGGAAGGAACTCTGTCACGAAGAGAACATGCTGGCCAAGAGAGAGGGCAACACTGCGAATCCACCGGCGGAAGGAAGACAATCGGAGAGGTAGATCAAGGGGTGTAGATGGAGGCGGCAACGGTGGAACCGGGGAAGCCAATCCGACCATGGATGAACCACCAACACCACGCTCCACTAGGATAACGCCGCCTAGCGCAAACGGCGGCAGACCAAGGGGACTGCCGACGATCAAGCAGCCAAACGATGGAAGGGGAGCCACTACAAGCACTCACGAGAAAAACGTTTTGAACAAATTGGAACTCACATAATCAAATCCACCATTGAAAGAGCCGAGATTGGCGATAGGAAACAAAAATCCACAAAGCCCCAAATTGATTAAGGCTTTGAACAGATCCGAAATTGGGCAATCGGAGAGAGGAACCGACGCATCCCTACCCGACACCAGGTGGATGAGCTTCACTAAACAGGAGAAGGAAGGCGAAGGGAGTAGACAAGCATGCCGTCCAAGAACCGGCGAGACAGGTAGGCGACCTCCGAAGAGGATGTTAAGAAACTCCGATCCGTCGAGAGCTTCTCAGTAGATATGGAATCTCGACCTCCGAAGAGGGATTGTTAGCCTCCGAAGAGGGGTTATACACCTCTGAATAGGAGTTCTTAGGTTAGGCGGAGGTCGGACGGAGGACGTTGTTCAAAAACTCCGACAAGGTTGTCGACTCTCTCTCTCTAGAATTTTACAAAGAGGAGAGAGCTTCCTGTTTGGTTTTTTGTCGCGTTCTCCTTCATCCACTCCCTTCCCACCAATCTAATCTTTTATCTTTCTTTTTTTTTCAATTTTCCTCTTTTGTATCCATTTTTCAAACAATACATAAAAAAATATCGGGTAGTGAACAATGCCAATTTTTATTTTTTTACTCCTACCTCCTCTTACCAATACCAAGTTGTTTTCCTATGCTTGACATCTATTACTTGAGTATTTTTTTCACTCTTTTTTTTCCTTAGGGTTAACATCTACCACTTGAGGCCTTTCTATTCATCTTTTCTATCATCGATTCCATCAACTTACCAACAAAGCCTTCACCATACTTCTATTTTGCTGCGGGCTGTAAAGGATCGGATTTTTAAATCTAAATTTTTTCGGTAGAACGAAAAAAATAAATAATAAAATAAAATAAATGAATTTAAAAACGGAATTTAACGGAAAACTCGCTAACACGGATTTTAGAACTCTTAAAGCGGATTTTTTTTACCTAAAATAAAATTTTGAAAACTAGTTTGACATGGCGACATCTTCCTCGGACAATTAAAATTTATTTTGAACGAGTCGAGATAAGATCAAGAGAGCGCGTTACTAGATTTTCCGGGTATTTTGAATTTTGATTGGGACCACCTGGTATTGTTGCATAGCTTCTCTCCTATCCGGATTCAAAGCCAATACATTATACAGCTACCCCTTTCCATTCTAAGCTAGCAACTTCCCCCTTCAACCTCCCTCCCATATGCCTTTGCCTCCCCAATCTTGGATAAGGGTCAAACAGAGCTTACTTTTACCTGCCAACCCACGCCAATCCTACAATCCTAGAAGCTATTCAATTAAGAAGCAATTTCAGAGCACCCATCATCCCCCTTTTTACTTTGGTTTCAACTCCGAATACTCCCCCTTCCATGTCCCATTAAACCAAACACCATCTATAAGACCTCCTTGTTCTCCTGGCTCTCTGTTGTCGACCAGGCAACCACCACCACACCTCCACCTCCCCTTTCCTCCTTACCGGCGTCGTCATTCACCTCCGGCCAGAGTCAAGCCGCAGCTCCACCTCTCACACTTCCCTGTTTTGCCGAGCCTAGAAACCGGCCACCACCACCTCCAACTCTCCTCCTCCTTATGCACAAGGCCGCCAGCAGCAGCATCCTCAACCCCTTGGTGTCCCCGAGCAGCGACGAGCCACCCAGGAGCTCGGAGATTTGCGAGCGCCGCTCCTCCTCCCCTGTTCGCTCCCATTTCCGACCGGTAAGGTTCCTCTTTTCTTTCGCTCCCCAATGTCGCAAAGTTTCACCTTTTGACCCTCTACCTCCGTCCTAGGCCACAAACGCTCCGATTCCACCTACGTCGAGCCTAGCCGACGCCCAATCGAGCCCCGACGGCGTTTTCCGGTGAGCATCGAAATCCCCTCGGTGAGCTTCGACTCTCTCTCCTCTCTTGTGTGTCTATTTCAATTTCTTTCATGCCCGTAGTGGTTAGGGAATAACGCCGGCGAGAACGAGAGGGGTTGTGGGTAAGAGCGAGAAAGGGCGACGAGCTCGGGGAGCTCCGACGAAGGAAAGCGAGAGAGTGAGAGAGCGGGTGCGAGCGAGACCGATGCGAGCGAGCCGGGGTGGGCAGAACCATGGAGACGGAGAGGCGGAGCCGGAAGAATGGAGGAGGAGGAGGACCGAGCACAGAGGAGGTCTCTCCGTTTCTTTTTACCGATCAGAAAGGAAGAAGAAGGTTGTGGGACCCTTCCACATCAGCTTGCCATTTCGGCGCGGGCCCGTCCTTTCCAACTCAACGCGTGGGCCTTTTTTTTGTTTCCTGCTTTTCAAAATTAGAATGGGAAAATGAATTGAAGATGTGTGGCCTTTGGGCCTAATTGTTTGGGCCTATTCTTTCTTCAACAAAACCAAATGAATTGGGTTTAAATAAAGAGGATCGGTTTGGGATTTTGCAAGTATAAGGGCAGTTTTTGGTAATTATATAAAGTTCTGATTTTACTAAATAAAAATGGATGGGATTTTTATAGGATTTGAAAATATTTTATGAAAAATGATTAAAAGAAAATGGTATTTGAAATATTATATATTATTATATTATGTGAGATTTAAAATACAAAACATTAATTTAAGATTAAAGATATAATATTTCGATGATTAGAATAAAATATAATATTATGAGATTTGGAGATATAAAAGGGTATTGTCGGATTTAAATCGAAAAAGTAATTTGAGCAGCATTTTCAAAAGGTTGGGATTTCTAACTAATTGACTCGAATTTAAAGGGGTTTGAACTAACTTGGGAATCTGACTTTCTCGGTGACTGACTAGCATGTTGATATGATTGATTGACTAATAGCATGACTGTGTGAACTAATGGCATGAATGAGTGACTAACGACATGATGAGGTGTTAGAGTTATGTTATCGTCTATCTATACCTTATGATTATGATGAACTGGTGAGATATCTAAATATGTTATTATTAGCATGCGAATGTGGCTTAATGGAATATGGAGAATGGTGTGGTCTTATGGTCTGTGGTGATATGATGAATGGTTGAACTTGATGGGATGACGATTGCAAGATGATTGTTATTCTCGTTGAATGATGTATGCTTTGAGTGCTTAAATAATTAGACGTAGACTTATATATGCGTTCTGATGTGTATCTAGGAGAGACTTGTGATTATGATTGATGTGTGCCGAGTCTTCTATTATGCTGTTCTGCATAGCCCAGGTGAGTTCCTATATGAGCTCACTCAGATTCGAAAAGAGATCTCCCTGCTTGTAGCCATGTGCATACTAGGTGCTTGCATTCATAATAAAGCATGCCATGTAGTATCCTGCTAGGATTGCACTCATGATTGAACATTCGTTTACTCATTGCTTTTGTAAACAGAACGGCCGTTATCTGTGAAGTAACTAGAGTCATTGCTAGGGTTATAGGACGACCTAGTCTCATCGGGTCCCGTCCTGAGTCAATCGAGTCATGAACTTCCTTATATTATGAGATGCCTGTGGGCTTTATTGTGGATACGGGTTGGGCATGCGTGCCACCCGATTATATGGAATGCATTCACGAGCTGGCCAGTCTCCACCCTATCGGAAGGGGGTGGAGGTAGGAGAGGGATATACCACTTGGTATTCGGTGCTAAGGCCTTATTATATTTATGCACTTGATCTTAGGACCATGCTAGTGTGTTTATATTCCGCCTTGCATCTAGAAGCATCTTTATTAGGACTAGCGTGTGTATATGTCTGCTTGTTTGGGATTATATTGCGTAGGGCTTCGATCTGACACCGCCCGCATACATTTTTTTTTAGGTTTGTTTTGCAGCATGATTATTCCTTGTTTCCGTGACGTGGGAACTCTCTTGGGCGATCTCAAAGAAATGGTTTAACTCCACTAACATTGTAAATGAAGTTTCGATAAATACGCTTATTGATTTGATTTTGACTCGGCTCTGTCGTGTCACCCTCTTGTATTACACCTTGATTCTACTATTTGCATGACTGTTGGTTTTCCATGCTTAGACTTATGACAGGTACAGGGGACTTCCCCAGGGATTCCAACGATCCCTTCGAATTTTGGGTATGAAATCCCACTTTAAATTGTTATGATAGAATTTCAAACCTTCAACCTGTACTCGGGGCGCAAGATCCTAACGAGGGGTTTCATCCCTCGAAACGTAACCCGGGAATCATAATCTCGGGTCGTTACACGGGCAAATTTCGATTCCAGGCTCTAATTTGATACCGATTTTATATTTTTATATTTTCAACTTCTTCTGCCTTCTTCCTTCCTCGAATCCCATTGTTGACTATAGATCCAACATGAACCCAAAGAGCAGTGGTTCTAAGGAGCTCAACGCCAAGCATCGCAACTTTGATCCTTTCTCCTATATGTTAATTTGCATATGCTCGCATTTTCTTGGGATTATTTTGATTTATTTCGAAGTTCACTTTGGTTATCAATGGTGGAATTCAGATAACTAAGGGTTTCGTCTTTCCTAATTATTATATGGCAAAATTTGTTTTCTATGCATTCTACCTTTGATCTAGCATATTTAGTAATGAATTATTATATTTTAGTTTCTGATAAATGATCTGATTTTAGAAGAACCGGTTACATTGTTTGTTGAAATTTTTCTTTGAATTCTATCCCATTTTTCCGTTGTTCTTATAATTAGGTTTCCAACTTCTGACTTCTTCATGCGATTTCATATATCTAAATTCAATTCTAATTTGATTTATGTCATATTGTAAGATGACTGCTTCTTCGACTTCACGAATTTATTTGAGAAATTGATTTACTGTCTGTTGTAAATAAATTTCTTTTATTTGAGAAATCGAGTTCATGAATGTATTTGAGAAATTGATTTACTAACTGTTTTTTGTTCTTATAATTGATTTTTTCCCTCGCAAATGCGTCATGACGCGGGAATTCCACGAGTATACATAATTAATTTTCTAATAAAATTTAATTAATCTCTTCTTTGACTTCATGAATTTATTTGAGGAATTGATTTAATGTCTGTTGTACATAAATTTCTTTTATTTGAGAAATCGACTTCACGAATGTATTTGAGAAATTGATTTACTAACTGTCTTTTATTCTTATAAATGATTTTTTCCCTCGCAAACGCGTCATGATGCGGGAATTCCACGAGTATACATTAATTTGCTAATAAAATTTAAACAATCTCTTCTCTTAATATTTTAACTATGAGGAAATTGGCCCCGTCCCAATTTCGTTCTCTTATTAATTCAATGTCCACCAAGCAGTGTAAATTAATTTTTTTTTCCACCGGTCAGTTGCTATTTACTGTACGCATATCTTCTCCCTTTTGTCTCCCTCGACCCGTCTCTCTACTTTTGGAATGGTTATCTTCTTCCCCTCTTTACCATCGATCGTTGCTTTGATAAATTTTAATGCATGAATCAAGCATGACATGTGGTAGGGTTGGTGTGTTTTTATCATTTTTTGGTGTTTATCTATGTTATGCGGTTTATGTTTGTGTGTGTATGTGTTGGGTTGCCCGCTTCATATTTTCATCAGTTAAAGTATCTTATAAGGCATTTGAAGAGTCGACAAGTAGACGACTGATAATACCGATGAAGGAGCTGATAAAGTGTTTGATGTAGCTGACAGAGTGGTGGGGGGGGGGGGGTGCTAAAAAAGATACTCATCGTGGGGATTTAGGAAAAAATGGGGGATGTACATGATGTTGGTGGTTATGAGGAGCTGTGAACGGTAATTTTGGTTGTGGTGCAGATAATTAGGGAGTTGTCAATGAGGTGGTTGTAAAGTATGGGGGTGTTTTTGGTGGTTTGAATTGAACAAATCAGTTTATCTTTGCTAGACTTATATTTAATTTTATAAAATAATGTATGTTGATTTTTTTCAAATATGGAATATGCTGAAAAATGAATTCTTACTACTATAAAACTTTGGGAGAGTTTGTGTAATCCAGTCCATCCACTACTAAATTTCTAAAACAATCTACGGATGAGACTAATTTGAGTGTTGAATGTCTTATAATTTACCCGAAAAACATTGAATTTGGAATTCTCAAAATTTTCTTTTCAGTGTCCATTTTCGTCATTTCTTCTAAAATTATGTACAAATCTGGCTCTCCACTACCCTAGCCTGCACCAGTTCACCGAGTTCATTCCTTCCATTCACAGGCTTCCGATTTTGAGGCGAGGTCCCTTCATGTCAGCCCATGCACAACCACCGGCCTCCACCACTACTAGCGGCCTTCATCTCTCTCACCATGGCCACGGGTTTCACCTCTTTTTGGTAGTTTCCATTAAATAGTTGAGTTCCCTAACAACATTAATTTCAATATGTGCTTTTGTGTACCGTTCTTATATGAATCTATTACTACAAAAAAATAGGATTTTTGTACTCTTTGATTTTGTATTTACTGTTCGACAGTTGTGAGCATTATTTTTGTGTGTCTATGTTGAATTCGACCTAATTGAGGTATGGTTGATTTTGAATCGATGCATTATATATCCCTTATGGCTTTGTTTATGAACTTGTTATTTTTGACAGAAAAAGGGAACCTTGCCCTCATTGCAGTTCAATACCTAGCTGGTCCAATGTGTGATTTTTTACTGTATAGGTAAAAAAATGAATTTGTTTCACCTTTTTTTTTGGCCTTTAGATTGACTTTGATTGTAGTTATGTAATTGACTGGAATGTGAATGTACAAGTTTCAAACATCATTTATTGGGAATTCTGGATTCCCCCGCTTTCTAGGTTTCTCTTGCTTTGAGAATGAGACCACTTGTAAGACTATCCATAATGGTTAGGTGTACAAATGCGCACATTTGCACACCACTTTTTAGCATTTTACTCCATTGGTTAAAGTGTGTATTTTTTGCACACATCTCTTTTAATAATCAAGCAATCTATATTTATCTTCACATTTTAATTGTGATTAATATCTATTAAAAATTAAATATGTATTTTGTATTATAAATTTTTATTATGCACATTTTGATATAAAAAAATATAATTTTCACCACAATTTGAAAAATCAAAATTTCAATATTGTTCACAAAATTGGATGGTTATTTCTTAAAAAAATGTATATCACTAATCTAACTTAATTTTTTTATTAGATTTAAACTTAAATATTTAAATGAATTTCTTAGTCATTAGATGTGACTTTTAAATGAAATTTATTAGATTAATTTAATTTATATTAAATCAAATTTAGTTATAAAAAAAATGATAAAAAGTCATTTATGAAACCATGTCTTCCCTCTTCTCATTGGATAAATATACACATTTACACAATTGCACGCCACCACTGGAGAGTGTAAGAAGAAAATATGAGAAAATCTCACTTGAAGATAACAAGAAAATCTGTAAAAAATTCATGTAGTTTTGCTTGCAGTTTATGCCTTGTGTTTCAATGATTCTTAGGCCTTTTAGAGGTTAAAAAAATACCCAAAATTGCCCCAAAACTCATTCTACATGGATGGGGCGTCGTTTGACGGAATATAAGTGTCAGCTCTAGCAGATGAAATAATCAGAGGTATGAATTAAGAAGATAAATATAGAATTCGAGTTTCAAAACAACGTTTGTGTAATTGATTGTGGTTTTGCAAGAATCAAGGCTAATGTCAGTCCAACCATCGATTTAAGGCACATTTGCATATGTAAAACACATTTTCACTGTTTACGATTATCTTCATGGGCATAACTCTACTGAATGGCTCCTAGATTGGACTGGAGAATAAACGTTGCCATCGGATCTGTTGAGGGTATCTCGTAAGTATTATTTAGACAACCTAATTTGTCATATTCTACATAATTCTGCAGATTCATTAACATGCTCGTGATTTATGTGATCTAGACATCTCGATCAACACCCAAGCCAACCCCCTTATCATACATAGAGACATCAAAGGTAGCAATACATTGCTTGACTCAGATAGGTGAAAGTCTCTGATTTGGAAAAAGACAGGTAACCGGCCAGCAACGCCAAAGGCACATTTGGATACCTTGCACCCGAGTACGTAACACAATAGAAGGAGAAATAGAGTATTGACTTGTATAGTTTTGTGATCCTTTTGCTTGAGCTTTCCAGTGGCAGATGGCCCATCGAGAACTCAGAGCTATCTACACAACATATTGTTGTATGCACTCTTCCATAGGCCTATAAGAAGTTTAACGAACTTGCAAACACAAAATTGAATGGTAAGTATGTTGAAGACGAGATGAGAAGAGTGGCCATTGTTGGGGTTATGCTTGCACACAAAGAGCACGAGAAGATACCGTACGATGCTTGAGGTGGTCACACTACTAAAGGGAGAAGCAAAAGAGAAGCTGGCTGAAATGGAAAATGAAGTTTTCAAAGAGGAAAGTTTTGGGTATGGTGATGAGGTAACCAAAAAAGAAGACACATGGGATCATTTCGGAAGATAAAGGATTCGGTCCGGTGGCACTATAGATCAAGCTGGCTATAATGAAAGTTCAATACTCATCGTATAAATCATGCTTGTTTTTCTAATTTCATATTGCTTATATACATAATTATAATCAAATATTTATCGTGTGAAGCACGATCAACTACCTAGTAGACATAATGCTTGCTGAAAAATTAATTATATAAGAGTTGTTTAGTAAAAAAAAAAGTAATTTTATAATATGTATTTGTGAGTATATGGTCTCTTCTCAGCTACTTGCTCTCATTTTTCCTTGTCAGCTATCTGCCATGCTTCGTCAGCTATCACCCTTTGTCAGCTTCTTGAACTCATCCTTTGTCAGCTCATTGTCATTCTTTCTCAGTTGTGGGTCTCTTGATTCTGCTTTCTTCTCAACCACTATGCACTTAGTGTTGTTCTTCTTCTGAATTCTCCAATGCATATCTTCCTTTTGTAGCTGGTCGTCCACTTCATTTTCTTCTTAGAGGGGGGAAACATTTGATCTGCTTTATTTGTATATGAATATTTAATCCATCCTCTTGCGACACTAGGTAAATTGTCTTATTGTAAGCTAACTGCCAAGCTTCGTTAGTGTAAAAGCTTCCAACAAAATGTGTCACATGGGCCTTTCTGTGTTCTATAGCAGCAAAAGCATGCATGTATGCATGAGATCTTTTGCAAGTCAATCACTTTACAAGTGCGTGCCTTTGCTGACAAATAAACTATCGTTGTTGTCCCTTCTCCCACTACTTTTAATTGGAACCAATTCATTTTCTAAAAATGGTATGCTCCAGCTTGCTGTTGCAATGTTTTAATCATTTTCACAATTGTTGGTGGCATCCCTTGTGTGTTTTTATCAGCCTTCTCTCTTCTTTCTTGGAACCATTTTGTTAATTTCTCTATAAGATAGTTCGATAGGGAAAATATAGGGTATGATTTCTTACCCCTTACTATAGAATTTAAGCTCTCAACATTGTTTGATGTCATCATATTGTATCTATCTTCTTGTGCATGTGCTCTAGACCATTTTTCAACCCCTGATTCTATCAAATAAGCTGACAACTCTTTGCTGATTTGTGTTATCTGGGCAAAGTAGTGTTTGAAATCATTAATCGTGTAACTCTCCTCTGCTTGTTGGAACAATTTACATAACTGCTTTTTCTTGAACGTCACCTTGATGTTTTGCTTAAGGCGCCATGTACATATGCAGTGTATAACATTGGGGTAAACCTAAAAAATTACCTTTGATAAGCTCGTGTGCCTGTCTGAGACAAATATCAGATCTTCTATTTGTGGTATCACCTTTTTCAGCTGTTGGAATAACCAATTCCGAATTTGTTATTTTTTGAATCAACAATCCCAAATGGAATAGGATATGTACTTGTGTCAGTATCTTGTGCAACTGTTTCTAGCGATGTGCCTTCATACTTGCCAGTAAGGAATATTCCATCAACAACAATAACATATATAAATGCAACATTGAATTGTATTTATTGTGCTAACAACGTGGGCTAAAATGATGCAGACATCCCCTAAAAGGTACTAGAATGATGCTGACACTATATATAAAGGTATTTTAAATGTTGCTGACATTGTATATATATGTAGCTGACAACTGATATAAAAAGAAGTTTTATTATATATGTCATTAAACACTTTGTATGCACCTTCTTTAAAATAGGGAATGCTCGTACACATTTACCGAATGATAGAAATAAATATTTGAATCTGACATCTTCATCGGTAACAAACAAAGCAATTGTCTCTGGATTCTTTTTGACAATCATGCGGCAGTATGCTGGTAAAGCAGCAAAATTTGATTCTAGTGTTCCTTTTTTTTCTTATATGTTCCAATTGAGAAGCCATACTTTTCAGTATGTGATGGGAATTCTGTGATCTTTCTGCATCTTATCCATAATCTGTGATGGATTGTATGCGTTGTCCCCGTAATAAAATATTCAGTTAATAACCCCATTTGTAAAAAAAAAGCTTGAAAATATTTTTTGGGGAGTGATGACGATCACATACCTTAATTTTATGAAGTTAGGAACAATATTGTAAGAAGCTTTTCTGCAATGTCTAGATCTAGTTTCCCAACTGCATGTATGTGTTTCATCGTATAATATTACCTCATGATAATTTGAATAGAGCTTTTTTAGTGCACCCTCCAGCCACAATTGTCATCTATACACTTAGCTTTAAAATATCAGGGAGTAGATTTCTTAACCTCAAACCCAAATATATCAGTCATTGACATGATATATAAAGCATCATTCACTTCTTGTTTAGATTCAAATATTTTCCTAATATACATCATTCTGTCAGCTACTGACTTATAACTTCCAAAACTGTCAATGTCAGCACTATAGGAAATACCAACATTGTATTCTTCTATTGTGTTCTCTTTCCTCTTCATTGAAGCATATCTTTGACTCCATATTTGGATGTCTTGTCCATTGTTGTTTCATTCAGTATCTCCTTCATTTTCCATTGTATTCCTAGCTTCATGGTTGTCTTTTTCAGCTACATCATCATCAACACTGATATCAACATCATCTCCATAGTAGTACTTATAATCCAATGACACATATGTGTTGCATGTTGCCTTTTCTTCAAAAACATATACGTCTGTGAAGTACTCATCAGATTCAAATGTCTTTTGGCTTTCTTGGTCGATCTTTACTTTCTAGTATGGTGATGTCAGTTGTTGTCTGTATGATAGACGGTATGGCCTTCTTCCTTTTTATGACACATAACTCCACAACATAATTCACGTCCTCCAACTTACTCAATGACATGAACTCATGTAAATTATCTTCACAATTGACAATAAAAGGTATTGTTAAAATCTTGTATGGGTGCAAGTGGTTGAATTCTAGTTCAAAAATTGATTGAACAATGTCGAATTTGCTGAACTCTCATAGTAAGTGATTTTAGTGTAAGTGCATCATCCACTAGAAAAGGCTTTGATGTTGTATCACCAATACAAAATTGTAACAACGTGGACTGCCATTACTGCGTGAGTTGAAAAAAAAAATGTTATAATGTGTTGACAAACAAATATAGATATTATATATATAATGTGCTGACGAAATGTTATAATATGCCGACAATTGCATGGGGTTCAAGTAAAAAAAATATGCTGACAAACGAATATATATATATATATATATATATATATATATATATATATATATAGAGAGAGAGAGAGAGAGAGAGAGAGAGAGAGAGAGAGAGAGAGAGAGAATGGGTAACTTGTGCACACCCCTTATGGTGTATCTTGTGCACAATTGTGGGTCATTGATCGGATTGTGATGGATGGATGGGATTAAAAGGGGATTTTTATTTTTTTTAAAGAAAAATTAAGTGGGTCCCGCAAAAAATTTGAAGGAACCAATCTTACTCTCTTTCCCTTGCGCGTGAATTGGTGGGGAAGTGGGTACCGACTACCGAATGTGATGGTGGTGAATTTGTAAAGTAACAGTTTTGTTATGTTTTTTTTCTTTTTTTTTTTTTTAAAAAAAATCGTTAGTATATCAAAAAAAAAATCAATAATTCTACATATCTCCTTAAATAATTGTAGTGTATCCAAAAAAATTAATAATTGTACATATGTTTCTAAAAAAAAAAATTGTACATATCCCCTTAAATAATTGTAAATCATTTTTGTATTATAAAGATTTGACCATTCCAAATAATGTTATAAAAATTTAAATCTCCATAACCCTATGATATTATTTTTCATAAAATAATTATTGAATGTTTTACTGGAAAGATGAATAATTATACGATTGACAGAAGCGATGAATAATTGCATAACCGTTGGGAATAAGTTAATTATTCGGTTTGAATCGATTGATTTAACGCGTACATTGAACAATAATTAGGAGATTATTCAATGGAATTCGTATTTTTATGAGGTATATAGAAAGCGATGAATAATTGTATAACCTTTCTGAATAAGTAAATTTTTAGAATTATTCGGTTGAATTAATCGATTTAATGCGTATATTTAACGATAATTAGGATTGGAGATTATTTACTGGAATTCTTACTTTTACGAGGTACCCAGAAGCGATGAATAATTGCAAAACCGTTGTGAATATGTAAATTTTTAGAATTATTCGGTTAAATCGGTCGATTTAATCGATACCATTGAACGATTATTGGGAGATTATTCAGTGGAATTCTTATTATTACGAGGTACACTGAAGCGATGAATAATTGCATACTCGTTGTGAATAAGTAATTTTTAGAATTATTCGGTTGAATCAATCGATTTAACGCATACAATGAACAATAATTGGTGAATTATTCAGTAAAATTATTATTTTTACTAGGTAAAAAAAATCAAATTGATGAATAATAAATTCACATATTCCCTTGATTAATTAACAGGGGAAATCTCCATACCCAACCCCGATTGAACAAGGTACTCAATAATGTTCAAAGGAAACGCTTCATACCCGACAGGCCGACCCTAATTGAACAAGGAAAATCTCCGGTGAAGCACTGGCAAGAGGTCGCCCACGCCGTCAACGCTGCCCGCTCCGCCGATCCACTCCACTGGAAGCCTGCCGCGCGGTGAGACGAACCAACCGCTGCCTCCGATTCGCCTCCGTGCACCGCCGCCTAACCTCCGGTATTCTCCTCCTCGAATCGCCTCCGGTCACTTCTCCTCCTCGAATCGCCTCCGGTCCTCCAGTGAAGAAAACAAATGGTGAGGATGGTCGATGGGTACACCGATCGTCGAAGTTTCAGTCTCTTTGGATCCCCTAGTCCAAAAGGTAGAGAAGAAGACGCTTGGTTTCTCCCAGAAATTTCACGCGCTACACGCTCTGTTTTGTGGGTTAAAGATTGCTTTTAATTTTTTTTTAAAGAAAAACACACGGAAACGTGGCTTTTTTTCAGCCCTTCATTCTATTGAAATCAATGGTCCATAATGGTGCACAAGATACATCTTAAGGGGGTGTGCACCCTGGAACCATTCCATATATATATATTTTTTATTTTTTTTGATATATTGACAAATAATTTTACATGAAGAAATAAGCTGATATATACAAATAGATATGTTGGTAATCACACACACATATGCTGACAAACCAATTATCACCAAATATGTGCTGATAAATGTAAATCTATGTTTTAATACATGGTGACAATCGATTTCAAATAAATATAAAGAAAAAGGAATATATATATATATATATATATATATATATATATATATATATATATATATATATATATATATATATTGCATGAATATTTGGGATTGTGATTGTAATACATCAAAATCTGCGTCTCGATCGTTCTCCGTGTCGATTGATCTTCCTGCAAGAATGAAAGAAGAGGCGGGGCTCGCTCCCCAGAGGAGCCTCTGACGCTCAAGTCAGGGAGTGTGTCGACTGTGAGAGAAGCCTCCGCTAACCCTAGTAGATCGATTATATATATAATGAGAGTTAGGGTTTGCGATTAGGGTTTACTGTATAAATGACGATTATACCCCTGGATCTTTTATCGAATTACTTTTGCTATATCAATTGCCCCTCGGGTTTCCTTATTGAAAAAGCCCCGATACATAAAGACCACCATTTTTAGTGGGGCCCGGGAACCTACCTAATGAAATGACCGACCTTCACGACGGACTTACCTGACCCGCGTCGAAAACATCGACGCGGCCCAACCTGTGCCGCGGGAAGTTATACTAATTGACTTTAACTACGAAGGATGGTTCCCTTGTCGAGTTTTTCCCAGACAATTTGGAAACTTGACTCGTCTTACCTGTCGTCGTTGAATGTCTTGAGATTTATTAACGACAATCCTTAATGGAATTTTACATTAAAAGCGGACAGGGTTTTCATCCGCGGAGTTTGACATTGTGACCGATGTAGATTCTTTTCAATTTATCAGATTTCTTCCTACGCGTATGATTGCTTCTCGATCTTCTTTCTTCTGGGTTCACTATGTCTAGTTCCGCTCTCTCTCCTTTTTCCTCTTTCCAAAAAGTCCTCATTTTTCGCCTATGAAGTTTTTCCCTATTTATAGATCCTTGATTCTCTTGCATGTTGCGCCACGTGGTGCTCAACTTTTAACACGTGTTGTACTCGTGGGAAGTGGGCATGGTTGCCACGTTTCTGTTCTTTTTCATCCGCGGATGATCACATTTGAATGGTTTTTTGGACCTTTGTCCGCGGATTATAATAATTTGAGTTTCTTGTTTGTTTTTTATTTAATTGTTTGGTACTCTTTATGTTTTGACAGATGTTTTTAGCATTGGTTTAGTCACAGCTCCTCGGGCCGTGTTGATTATGTCTAGTAATTGACGCGGATCGACAAAAAATATAAACATCTGTAGTCTTGTTGCCGTTATTGATTCCGATGTGGTTAATGGGCCTTTCCTTCATCGAGTCACGGCCCAATTTGGGCCTATTAGGCCCATTTATGTTTGGAATTTCAAACGTCGGTAATTTTTCTATAAGTTACCCCGTTCCGTTCTCTTTTTCACCCAACATTTGTCTTCTTCTACTTTCCGCAATATTTAATCCTTATCCTTATCTTTAGCTTTCCGGCGGCGGTTTTCTAGGGTTCCGGCGGTTTGCTTTGAAGTTTCTGGTGGTTTTCTTCAGTTTCTTCAAGGTATTTCTTCTTGCTCTTGGCTGTTCTTGAGTTTTCTTCGTTGAGTTCTTTGATTTTTTGTCCTTTAGATCGTAGATTTGGGTATGGAATCGTCTCAAAGGTGTTTTTTTTTTGATGAAATTTTACTTTGTGTGAGTAAAACTTCGTACAATTTTCTTCTAGTTTCTTTTAGAAATGGCTAATCTCAACAAGGAGGGTGACTCACTAGAAGATTTTGAGAGGGATGAAGGATGGAGAGGTGGTGCTGTTTCATCCTCTCAAGCGCGTCCGTCTCCGGAGACACTTTCTACCTCCTCTAGGAGTTCTTCTTCTTCCTCTGATGATTCTTCGTCGGAGTCATCTTCTTCTACATCCGCGTCTATCCCGGATCGAATTGGTCCTAATGGTAGCCCTATTAAGGTGAGAAGGCGTCGGAAGCGTTCTGACCCTGATTACTATTCTTCACCTTACTCAGTTTCTTCTTCTTCGAAGGGATGCGCGGATGGTGAAAATCCAACGGCTGTGGATGACTCGGGTGCTAGTTCTTCCGTGGACGCGGGGACATTGTCCGCGTCTCAGTCGGCGAATCAAGAGTCGGAGGAAGTTTGGATTCCTTATGAGCTTCCTCCTATTGGTTTAGCGGAGGCCCCTAAGGTAATTCGTTCTAAGGAGAATTTGAGTGACTTGGACACCCCTGTGTACGATTTAGGGGATCTTGATTCTTGTCTCTTTTTGGGGGATTTCAAACCTCTTCCTCCTCCAACCAGCCGTCCACCAGTTGTGCTTGAAAGGGTTCATCCATGGAGGTCCCCAGTGAGTAAATTGAGGGGTTGTACTACTCTATTGAACCTTGGAGATCTTGATGCTCTTTCGCAAGTCTTCCCATGGCCAGCGGGTGTTGAATTCTGTCTTCCCGAGGAAGGAGGTGGTTGTCTGGACGCTTACGAAGATTGCTTAGTTGTATATGCAGCTAGTCTATCTCAGGGTTTCCGACTTCCTCTTCATCCCCTTTTCTCGAAGTTTTTGGAGGAATATAACCTGAGTCCTGCTCAGATTGTTCCCAATGGTTGGATGTTCTTTACAAGTTTTGTTATGAGATGCAAGGAGATTGGTGTTGCCCCCTCATTGAAGTTGATGCTCAGTATTTTTTCTCTGAAAAAGGGGACTCAAGAC
Organism: Persicaria maculosa; assembly: GCA_963922045.1. Classification (NCBI taxonomy): domain Eukaryota; kingdom Viridiplantae; phylum Streptophyta; class Magnoliopsida; order Caryophyllales; family Polygonaceae; genus Persicaria; species Persicaria maculosa. The sequence continues at coordinate 32,135,875 of OY998262.1, forward strand.
ACAAGATTTTATCAATGCAACTCGAGTTGTAAGTACATGGAGAGGTTGTCTAGTAAGCCAAACTGGAAATATAAGTGGTTTTTGGTCTGCGACAGATCCGGACAAGGCTTTAGTTGTCGAACGGTCCCAGGGCCTTTTTGCTCTGCTTCAAAACCAAAAATTTCCAATCTTTCTCAGTTCAAGCTGTCCTTTTCTCATATTCCTAGATTTCCATGGGATAAAATGTTATCCGCGTTTCGTCTTGAGATGACTGGCTTGAGCATGCCTCATCCGCGACTAGGTGGCTTTTTTGTTTAATAATTTGCGTTTTCATATTTTACTTTTCTTAAAATGGATAACTTATTGGGAAATGCATTGTGTTTTTCAGACAAAATGGATCTGGATGCACTTTTGAAGCGGCACAAAGCCAAATCGGGAAAGAAGAGGAAATCAAGTTTTGTAGCCAATGATCCTCCTGTTTTAGAAGTGACATCAAATGTTGATGTGAGTGTCGCGGACGAGACTGGCGCTTTAGTTGAATCTTCGTCATTGGTTCCTGCCCTTCGAGAGAAACGCACTGGTCCATCCGCGCCGGAATCTTCGAGATCCAAAAAGAGGAAATTTGCCATAGCTGTCGGGCCATCTGCTTCAGATAAAAAGGGGCTCTTTTTGGAGGGTGTGGCTACTCTTCGTGAATTTCCTATCCCAGGTTTCGATCCAATTGACCTACAAGGTCTCGCTTTTCCAGCCAAGAAACGTTGCTTCCCAGAGCAAGGATATGTTAAACGCTTGGACCCTGTCTCTCTCTCCGCTAACTTTGATCGTTTAATTCAGTGGGTAAGTTTAAATCCTTTTGTTGTTTCCCATTAACTTTCTTGACTTTCTTGACGTGTTCTATTTTCAGATTTTCTTACTTTTACTCCGATTTTTATAGTTGAGGGTGATCCAACCGGATGTTGAGAGACGCATGGTATGCGGAGAAGAAGATCTTAGGAAGAAGGATGAAGAAATCAAAAAATTGAACCACCAGCTTCGCATATTGGGGAATACGGTAGGGGATCCAGCTTCAGTGGAAAAGTTTAAGAAGAGATTGGTTGACCTTCACGAGGAGGTGCAAACTCTGAAAGAGGCCATGGCTGTTTTACAGAAGAAATACGATGATTTAAAAATTTCTTCAAACTCTGCTGCCTCCCGCGTCAAAGAGCTAGAGGCTTCTGATGGTGTCTCGCAGAAGCTTCTTCAAACTAAACAGGCTACCATAGACAAGATGGAGGAAGACTTTTCCATTCTTCGCGAGGAGCTATCTATCACCAGACAGGAGCTTGACATCGTGAAGGCGCGATCAGATCAGGACGTGGCTCTGCAATGGCTTCAGAGTCCTGAGGGTTTGAAGCATCTATCCTCTGAGTGGATCAAAACTGAGGCTGGTCTCTCTTTCCTATCTTCTGCGGCGAAGGCATGTCTCCATACTCCAAAAGGCTCCAGTATTCTGAAAGACAAATGCTTTAGTTATTTTCGGAAGGGAATGGTTGCAGGGATCAACCAGAGTGTGACGCGTTCATCAAACAGCCCAGGTGTCCCTTTGGAAAAATTCGAGCCTAGCTTGGAGAGTGCTGACTGGGGTCTTTCGAAAGAGGAGATGGACGCGGAAGACTCTTATTCTGAAGATGATGACGATGATGAAGCGGAGGAAGAAGTTGAGAAGGCAAACTCTCCTTGAAAGACTTTGGTATTTTGGGTTTTTTGTGTGGTGATGAAACATTGGGAATCTGTATATGGTTTCCTGGTTTTTGGTGTATCATTGAGATACTTCCTTTGTTTTGAAAATAGGTTGAAGATCTCTCTGGCTAAAACATTTGCGTTGCTTGCATGCTTTGTTCGTAGTAAATATTTATATATTTATATTCCGGATCTTCCAAGTGTTGAACGGGTTTGTCCTAGTGTTCAAAATTCGTCACCACTTGTCTTTATTCTTTCGGATGAATTTCTCTTCTTAAGGCTCCGATCTCTATCTTTTGTTATCTCTTGAGTTTAATTAACCGGTCGTGCTACTGCAAGTATCATGTCCTCCGGAAATTTTAATCCTTGGGCCTTTTTTCAAAAGATTGAGAATGTGGAACAACTTTCTCGGCTAGTGAGTTTCTTTTTAATTTTGTTTTAAATGAAGTTTGAGCTTTCTCAACTTAAGCCTTGATTTGATTCATATGTAGGTTATACCTCCCCAATTTGAGGCCGAGTATGGACCTCTCCCGCCTCGATGGGCCTTTCTTTCGTCTTATCTCGTCCGCGATTTTCCTGTGGCCGTATCATGGAGTGAAAACGGTCTTTTTCAAATTGATAATGGCTGGGATGAATTCCTCATGCTTCATCACCTGGGAATAGGGAGCGCGATGATGTTTTTTCATAAGGGCAATGTCTCCTTTCAAGTTTGTCCGCGTCGTGAAGTCGTGGATGAACCTAAAGCTACTTCGGACTCAGTCTCTTCATCGTGTAGTTCTAATTGAGTTATTTCCGTGTTGTCCTTTTGTAGTTCTTCGAGCTTGTCTCTTGATATAAGCTTTTTAGTGGAACAAAATAAAGCAAAAAAGGGAATTCATGATTTCCTTACTATTTTCACATGTTTTCTCAAACTGAAATAAAAGGGAGGGATCTTTATTATTGATAATAGAAACTGCGTACAGAAACCTTTCATAGGGGTTGGATCCCTTTAAGCTCGTTACATAGTTGACGCGGAGAATTTATTGGGAGATCAAGGATGGCTTATCTCTCCATTTTCTTCGCTATCTGGGCTGACAACGTCGACTTCAAAGATAGAATCACCCATGTAGGTGAAGATCAACGCGGACCCGACATTGACTCGATTTGCTTGTGTGAAGTCGCGCCACCCTTGGGTTAGCCAAAAAAGGCCATCTTCATCTTTGTCTACCTTCACCTCGTGTTCCTGGTTGGAGCGGGACCAGAGTCTAGCCTGAGTATGAGCGTCTTCGTCGATTAGAACATACATGAGAGGGAGGCGAAGGGTTTGAAGTTGTTCTTCTCTCATAATGACTCTGTAGAAAGCCCTAGGCTGTGGGTTTGGATCCATTTTGTTTTTAAGTTGGCTCTTTACTCCTGGATGTTTTGGGCGTGTTTTATACTCGTCTCATGAGGTTTTCCTGTCCTTGGTTTCGTCGCTTTTTACCGATAAGTAATTTTAATTTTCTTTATTGAAATTTTACTTTTATCGATTTTGGGAAAAGATTTAACATCTGGTTAATTTGTCTCGAGAAAAGTGGGACGCGTGCCCTTGGTGGTTGTGTCACCCGTTGCATGTCACGCATGTGTTTCTTTTTCTTGTTTGACTGTCCCCCTGTGGCTGATAAGTAAAGGGTTTTTTACTGTTTATTCCAACCTCATCGAGATGCGGGGATCTATTATAGTTCCTCCCTTGTCATTTAGGGCAGACGGGGTTGTCGAGTTGGAAACCCGTTGGGCTTTCTTTCAAGCGATCGATTATCCGGAACAGTTCTTGCAATTGGTGAGCTAACTATATTGGAAATCTTTAGAAAACTTACTGTTAACTAATACTTCTTTATTTTTTAGTTACTTCCACTTCGGTTTGAGGAGGAGTATGCCGACGCTATCCCTGGTCAGGTTTTTCTTTCATCTTATCTATTGCACAACTTTCTGGTTTGCATAGAGCGGCGTAACGGTGGTCTTCTTTACTTTGGCTGCGGATGGAAGGACTTTGTAGATTCTCATGGCTTCGAGCAGGGGGTTTCTATGATTTTCACTCATATGGGTGAGGCTCATTTCGATGTTCAGGTGGTTGATCCGCGTGGGGGAAATAACGATGATCGGGCTCCTCCTGAAACAATTCCGAATGGTTCTTAAAATGCTTAGTTCTGAATAAGGTTTTAGGTTCTTCCAACTGTTTCGTAATGTAGACGTTTATCCAGCTTATGGCAATTACTTCTGGGAATCTCTCTGTTCATGCATGTTAGTCTTTCGAGGTCCATTTGTCATGATGTTCACCTCACAGGATTTCCGAGAAATTCAGTAATAGTGTTTACTATTTATCTCATGCATGGTGCCTGTGGTTTTTGTCTCAATGATGTGACATTTCAAACTTATTTGTTCAATATTTTCAGTTTTTCGACACATGTCTAGATCTTTGTTATATAAAAAGGCGAGTGTAAGAAAGAAACCATTGAACTCATTGCTGCGCTTTCATGATGCCTTCTACGGATGGTTTACCTTGGTCCTTCTCTGAGAGGATTAGTTTTCCTGAGCAACTTCTCCGTCTGGTTAGTTTGTTTGTTGTTTATTTTTACTTTTTATCAAGTTAGTTTATCTACTAGCATCTCTTGAAATCTGTTTGTTTTTGTTAGTCCTTGCCCCTATGTTTCGAAGATAGACTTGGGCCAGGTCTTCCCAGGAATGTCCTTCTGTCCACTAGGATTCTTCGTGATTTCCCGGTGGAGGTTACGCGTGGAGACTATAGGGTTCCATTTTTGAGGGGTGGTTGGAATGACTTTGCTGAGACTCACAGCGTCCATATTGGTTCTTCTCTTACCTTTATTCATAAAGGTGGGAATCGCTTCGATGTCCAGATCTTAGATGCTGTGGGGGATGAGGTGGATGCGGAGTGGGCCTCTTCAGAGCCAGATGGTCCCCCTTCAAATGGATTTCGTTTAAGTCAGGGCAGAACTCGTATCATCCCAGGGCGTTTTCCGCGGATATAGGTTGAAGGATGCTTGTTTTAATCATGTGTCAATCGCTGTGATTTCTTTCAATAATTATGATACTTTTTTGGGAATCCCAAAAGAGCATCTCTTTTGTAATATTTCAATTGTGGTTCACCGATGAGTTTGGATCTTGGAAAGGTCGACCATACTTCAAGCTCTAATGATCTGATTAATAATGAAGTGTCGTCTTTGAGAATGAGGATTCAATCAGAGACCTGACGCGGAGCCAAGCTCCAGCGTCTTAGGACTTTATACGAAGTGTCATCTTTGAGAATGCGGATTCGATCAGAGGCCTGACGCGGAGCCAAGCTCCAGCGTTTTAGGACTTTATATGAAGTATTATCTCTGAGAATGCGGATTCGATCAGAGGCCTGACGCGGAGCCAAGCTCCAGCGTCTTAGGACTTTATATGAAGTATCATCTCTGAGAATGCGGATTCGATCAGAGGCCTGACGCGGAGCCAAGCTCCAGCGTCTTAGGACTTTATATGAAGTATCATCTCTGAGAATGCGGATTCGATCAGAGGCCTGACGCGGAGCCAAGCTCCAGCGTCTTAGGACTTTATATGAAGTATCATCTCTGAGAATGCGGATTCGATCAGAGGCCTGACGCGGAGCCAAGCTCCAGCGTCTTAGGACTTTATATGAAGTATCATCTCTGAGAATGCGGATTCGATCAGAGGCCTGACACGGAGCCAAGCTCCAGCGTCTTAGGACTTTATATGAAGTATCATCTCTGAGAATGCGGATTCGATCAGAGGCCTGACGCGGAGCCAAGTTCCAGCGTCTTAGGACTTTATATGAAGTATCATATCTGAGAATGCGGATTCGATCAGAGGCCTGACGCGGAGCCAAGCTCCAGCGTTTTAGGACTTTAAATGAAGTATTATCTCTGAGAATGCGGATTCGATCAGAGGCCTGACGCGGAGCCAAGCTCCGGCGTCTTAGGACTTTATATGAAGTATCATCTCTGAGAATGCAGATTCGATCAGAGGCCTGACGCAGAACCAAGCTCCAGCGTCTTAGGATTTTATATGAAGTATCATCTCTGAGAATGCGGATTCGATCAGAGGCCTGACGCGGAGCCAAGCTCCAGCGTCTTAGGACTTTATATGAAGTATCATCTCTGAGAATGCGGATTCGATCAGAGGCCTGACACGGAGCCAAGCTCCAGCGTCTTAGGACTTTATATGAAGTATCATCTCTGAGAATGCGGATTCGATCAGAGGCCTGACGCGGAGCCAAGTTCCAGCGTCTTAGGACTTTATATGAAGTATCATATCTGAGAATGCGGATTCGATCAGAGGCCTGACGCGGAGCCAAGCTCCAGCGTTTTAGGACTTTAAATGAAGTATTATCTCTGAGAATGCGGATTCGATCAGAGGCCTGACGCGGAGCCAAGCTCCGGCGTCTTAGGACTTTATATGAAGTATCATCTCTGAGAATGCAGATTCGATCAGAGGCCTGACGCAGAACCAAGCTCCAGCGTCTTAGGACTTTATATGAAGTATCATCTCTGAGAATGCGGATTCGATCAGAGGCCTGACGCGGAGCCAAGCTCCAGCGTCTTAGGACTTTATATGAAGTATCATCAAGTGCGAATCATCATAGAAAGCGCCCTCTAACCGCTTTATTTGATTTTTGCGGGGGCGACTCAGTTTTATATTCATTTAGCTATTTAGCGATTACACATAATACTTTTTTAGATTATCCGCGTTCCAAGTTTTGTTCAGGATGATTCCTTCGGGAGTGCTGAGTTTATATGCGCCTTTTTGAACTTCTTTGATGATTATATATGGTCCTTCCCAGTTGGGATCTAGCTTCCCCCCTGAGGTAGCTTGTCGTAGCACTAGATCTCCTTCCTTAAGATGCCGCGGGGAAATTCGTCTATCTTGATACTTGGAAAGTCTCCTCTTGTATTCTAGCTCCTTCAAAGCGGCTGTCATTCTGCGTTCTTTTATGAGATGGAGCTCGAATTCCAGCGCTTCATCATTGATGTCCGGGTCGTAGGTCATTATCCGTGCTGATGGTATCAATCTCTCAACTGGGATGACCGCATCCATACCAAAGACTAAAGAGAATGGGGTTTCTCCAGTGGGAGTCTTTGCTGATGTGCGGTAGGACCAGAGTACTAATGGTAAAAGTTCTGCCCAACGCCCTTTTGCTGTGTTGCCGAGTTTCTTTTGTATCCCATGTAACAACTGTCGGTTAGTTGTTTCCGCCTGCCCATTCGTCTGTGGGTGAGCCACAGATGAGATTTTAAGATTGATGCCCAGCCCAACACAGAAATCTCTGATCGTTTCGCAATCAAATTGAGGTCCATGGTCTGTAATTATTGTTTCGGGTACTCCGAAGCGACAGACAACATTCTTCCACAAAAACTTCCTTACTTTTTCCGCGGTTATTAGTCCCATCGCTTCGGCTTCCACCCATTTAGTGAAATAATCAACGAGGACCAAAACATATCTCAACTGTCCGGGAGCAGTGGGAAATGGACCGAGGATGTCCATTCCCCAGACGGAAAAAGGGCAAGCTCCGGTTATGCTCTTCATTGTCTCAGAAGGACGGTGATTCAGATTTCCGAACCTTTGGCACGCGTCACATTTCCGTATATAACTTTGGACATCATGTCTCATAGTAGGCCAATAATATCCTAGTCTGATTGCTTTGGCCACAACAGCTCTCCACCCCTGGTGATGCGAGCAAACTCCCTCATGCAGCTCTTCCACTACTCGACCTCCTTCTTCCGACGATATGCACAATAGATCTGGTAAGCAATACCCTCTCTTGTACAATTTTCCTTCCCTGATAGTGAATCGAGAGGATTTAACGAGTATCTTCTTAGCAGCGGCTCTATCTTCAGGTAGAGTGCCCTTGCCTAAATAGTCCGCGATCGGTGCTCTCCAGTCTTCCATCTCCATTTCTTGTACCTGATAGATTTCTTGAATAATTCTTCGGTTACTCATCCTTTCAAGAATCACCTCTCTTCCTACTTCCTCTAGCATTACAGCTCCCAACCTTGCCAACGCGTCCGCCTGTTGGTTATCATTCCTAGGAACAGCCGTCAAACAGAAACTTAAGAAAGCTTTGGAGAGTGCTCGCGCTTTTCTCTGGTAATCTGGCATTAATCCAGTTCTTGCCTCATATTCCTCTGTTATTTGCCGCGTCACCACTTCTGAATCGGTGTAAACTGATACTTGTCTAGCACCTTTAATCAAAGCTATCTCCAGTCCAGCTAGTAAGGCTTCATATTCGGCTTCATTATTGGTGGCTTGGAAATCCAACTTATAGGCATAATTGTACTGTCGTTCATCAGGTGCCGTTAACGTAACCCCTGCTCCGCATCCAACTTTGTTAGTTGCACCATCTACCCTGAGTGTCCACTCACTTCTTTCTGTTAGAGAACCCAATTCGAAACTTGTCTCGCTGATGAAATCGGCCAGAGATTGAGCGAGGGTTGCTTTCCGCGGAGTATACTCTATTTCAAATTCTGTGAGTTCGACTGCCCATTTCATCATTCTTCCTGATAAACATGGTGAGTGAAGGATCTGTCGCATCGGTAAATCTGTCATCACTCGGATAGGATGATCTTGAAAATAAGGCCTTAGCCTTCTTGCCGCGAATATTAAGCACAGGATCATTTTCTCCACTGGTTCATATCTTGTCTCCGCGTCCTGAAGAACACGACTGATGTAGTAGACTGGGAATTTTTCTTCTCGCGTCAAGACTGCACTGATGGTGACATTTTTTACAGATAAATACAAATGGAGGACCTCTTGTCTCTCAGGTTGGTGAAGGGTAGGAAGCGATGTCAGAAAAAGTTTTAAATTTCCAAAAGCTTCTTGTAATTCAGGAGTCCACCGTATCGGTCCCTTTTTCTTGAGCAGAGCAAAGAAAGGCAATGACTTATCCGCCAAGCAGGAGCAAAAACGGCTCAAATAGTTCACTGCTCCATTTAAAGATTGTAACTCTTTGATCGTTCGCGGCGGTTGAAGATTTTGAATTGCTGTAACTTTTTCAGGATTTACGTCGATTCCTCTATGGCTAACCATAAAGCCAAGGAACTTTCCAGAATCAACCCCAAAGACACATTTCTCTGCGTTTAAATTCAAGCCTCCTCTTCGAAGAGAATCAAAAGTTTCCTGTAGATCCGCGGCATGATCCTCTGCACTTTCGCTTTTGACGACAATGTCATCAACATAAATTGATACATTTCTGCCAATTTGACTACGGAAGATCCGATCGACTGTTCTCTGAAACGTTGCCCCAGCATTTCTAAGTCCGAAAGGCATGACGCGGTAGCAAAAAATTCCCTGACTGGTGATGAAAGTCGTAGCTTTTTTGTCTGAAGGGTCCAGGTTTATCTGATTGTATCCTGAGTAAGCATCAAGAAAACTAAGGACTTTGTTCCCCGTGGTTCCATCAACAAGCTCATCTATAGATGGCAGTGGATAACTATCTTTTGGGCAGGATTTGTTAAGATCAGTAAAATCGATACACATCCTCCACTTCCCATTAGATTTCTTCACTAGAACTACGTTTGAGAGCCATTCAGAATCTTCCACTTCCTCTATGAAGCCCGCTTCTAAAAGTTTATTAGTTTCCTCTCTTGCCGCAGCAGCTTTTTCTGGAGCCATTTTTCTCCTCTTTTGTACTATGGGTTTCGTTCCTGGAAGAATCCTTAAGGTATGTAAAGCTATCGCAGACGGGACACCTAGCAGATCTCGAGGACTCCACGCAAAAATGTCTCTTGATCTTGCTATGATCTCTAAGACTCTAACTCTTTCTCTTGTTTCCAGTGCTTGTCCCAGATAGACTTTCTCCTCTGGATTAGGAAAGGGTGTAAATGCAATTTTCTCGTCCGCGGTAGGCACCTTGACTTCTGTCGGCCGGACTTCTAGTTCAGCTTCTGAAAGTTCGATTGAGTCATTGTCTCCGACCTCGGATTCACAATCTTCACTTATACACATCACTTCTTTATTTTTCTTGACGGAGGTTAAATAACAGCTTCTACTTTCTGGTTGTTGTCCGCGGACCTCGCCTATTCCTCCTCCTGGCAACGGGAATTTTCCTAAAAAGTGGTAGATTGAAACTACCATTTGGAATTTGTAGAGCGAGACGCGGCCCAACAACGCATTATACACAGTGGGGATCTTTACTACTGTGAAAACAATATTTTCCATACGTCTGTTTGGAGACGTCCCCAGAACAACTGTAAGCTCGATTGTGCCAGCCACTTGTACTTCTCCTCCCGAAAATGTGATCAGCGTTCCTGGATACGGTTTCAATGAAGCCGCGGAGATTCCCATTTGAGAAAAAGCTTCCCACGACAGGATGTCCACAGAAGACCCAGTATCAATAAATATTCTTTTTACGGTCTTGGCAGCTATCTGTGCGTGAATGAACAGCGGGTCTGAGTGCGGCATTCTTATTTCCTCCGCGTCTTTTGGAGTGAAGAAAATATTCTCATGCTGTGTGAGAGAAATTCTTCTACTTGACGCGGAAGGTGGCTGTCTTCCTTCCCTCTCATAGTTTCTTTTTTCTTGCCTACTGGACCCGGCCATAGACAAACCTCCTGCGAGGGTGTTGATGAAGCCTTCTGGTTCTGGTATCTGACCTGCTTCTGTCTTTTGAGCTTCTCTTTGATTGACGGATCTCTGTGCTGCGGGCGTGTAGTTGTACCTTCCTCCGCGTCCTCTTCTTCCTCTCCCCCTTCCCCGGTTGTGGAATGGGTGATCCCTGCGCGGATCTTGTTGCCTATAAAATCGTTCTTGTGGATTCCGAGATTCGTCAAACCTAGGATCTCGGTCCTCCCATCGAGGTCTGTGATCGGGTCGGTTCTCCCTCCTAGGTGGAGATCTCATACCGTGATTTCCGTGTTGATTCTCTCGTGGATGATGAGAACGCGGATGATTTTCCCTACGACGAGATCCTTGACCCCTTTCTAAGTTCATATGCACTTCATCACGGTGGGGACGAAAATCTATTGCCTCTGAACGATGCCTAGGAGGCTTGGCTTTTTCTTTCCTGAATTTTCCTATCAATTTCCCGAAAGGACCTGAATTTCCAGTATTCGCCTTGGAGCTGGACGCGGCTGCTTCTTCTGCTTCAATCTGTCTAGAGACCCGCTCTCTTAAGTCATCATAACTTGTGGGCTTCTTTCGAAACAAATATGTCTTGAAATCTCCTTCAGCTAGATTGCCCATAAGTATGATAATAGCCGATTCGTGATTGAAGTTAGGGATTTGGACTACCATACTGGTGAATCGAGTGAAAAAATGCCCCAAGGATTCCCCAGCTCCTTGCCTAATGGAATTCAAGTCGAGCATAGTCTTTTTTCTTGACCGCGCACTCCCGAAGTGAGAAGTGAAGATGTGGGACATCTGGGCAAAATTGGTCACAGACCCCCTGGGAAGGTTAGTGAACCAAGTTAGCGCGATCTTCGTTAAGGTTGAAGGGAATGTTCTGCACAACATGGCATCATTATACTCGTTTATCCCCATTGCAGTAGCAAAATGACAGAGATGATCTTCAGGATCAGTTGTTCCATCATACTTCATGAGGTTCACATCTCTCCACCGCTTTGGTACTGTCGCAGAGCAAATTTCTTGAGTAAACACTGATGGGAAACCGGCTGATGGATTCTCGTTTCTTTTCTCTACAGAGTCAGATTTTGTAGAGGTGGAAACATCTGTCGACTTATCTCCGCGTCGATGTTTATTTTCTCTGTAATAGTGATCATTTTGCCACGTCTGGTGTGGTATTTCTTGGTTCTGAAAACCATAGTTCCAGTTACTGGGATTATCATAAGCAGTGTTACGTCGATCAAAATTCCCATACTGTCCTTCTGGTCTATAGTTTCCTGGCTGACGCGGATTCTGCCCCCATTGATCATAGTAAAAGTACTGAGCCTGCTCCTGTTGAAAAGGGTTTGGCTGTTCATGTCGCGCTTCATAATACCAGAAGTTTTGTGGGACGAATCCTCCGTCTAGTCCATACTGATTACCATAGGGCTGAAGAGGAGTTTCAAGGTTCTGTTCTCCCATTTCAGCTCCAGGATTTGTTAGTGGTGTCAGCGGGACATACATGCTAGAGGCTTCTTGATCCTGGTAAACCTCTTGACTCATGTTTTGAGTCTGATTGTTCTGGCTATCACCCATCTTCACGTTATTGTGAATTTGCCTGTCGTAAGAAAGTTCAATGTTAGATATCTGAAAACTTGCATTTATAGATTTTAATCAATTAAAAAAGGAAACCCCTTAGTGTGAGGGGGTTCCCACAGACGGCGCCAGTGAAAAAGCCCCGATACATAAAGACCACCATTTTTAGTGGGGCCCGGGAACCTACCTAATGAAATGACCGACCTTCACGACGGACTTACCTGACCCGCGTCGAAAACATCGACGCGGCCCAACCTGTGCCGCGGGAAGTTATACTAATTGACTTTAACTACGAAGGACGGTTCCCTTGTCGAGTTTTTCCCAGACAATTTGGAAACTTGACTCGTCTTACCTGTCATCGTTGAATGTCTTGAGATTTATTAACGACAATCCTTAATGGAATTTTACATTAAAAGCGGACAGGGTTTTCATCCGCGGAGTTTGACATTGTGACCGATGTAGATTCTTTTCAATTTATCAGATTTCTTCCTACGCGTATGATTGCTTCTCGATCTTCTTTCTTCTGGGTTCACTATGTCTAGTTCCGCTCTCTCTCCTTTTTCCTCTTTCCAAAAAGTCCTCATTTTTCGCCTATGAAGCTTTTCCCTATTTATAGATCCTTGATTCTCTTGCATGTTGCGCCACGTGGTGCTCAACTTTTAACACGTGTTGTACTCGTGGGAAGTGGGCATGGTTGCCACGTTTCTGTTCTTTTTCATCCGCGGATGATCACATTTGAATGGTTTTTTGGACCTTTGTCCGCGGATTATAATAATTTGAGTTTCTTGTTTGTTTTTTATTTAATTGTTTGGTACTCTTTATGTTTTGACAGATGTTTTTAGCATTGGTTTAGTCACTTATCACGATCTAGTGATGAGGGAAGACGAATAACTTGATACTTTTCACCTGTTACGATCAAAGATTACTAGTGATGCTTGCCCCCTATCTTCGTTGTATCCTGCAAGCTTTAGCGTTCTCAACCGAATAACACAATATAATGCAGTCGGTGTGTTATTAACTGATCAACCGAAAGTTATTGTTCAAAATGATTAGATGAATTCTTTGCCATAAATAAGAGATAGTGTTAGTTGATGACATTCTCGTTTGAATTTTACTTGTGATTGACAATTTGATTGTTTTCATTGAGGTTGAGCATTTTGCCTTAAATGACAATCTTATTGCTTGATTTTGACTTTTGTTGGCCCTTAACGGGGTTATTATGGCTTAAAATTGGCTTTAAGTGGTCGTAAGTGACGATTCTTTGGCCATAAGTGGCGTTCTATTGGTCGGAAATTAGCGATCTTTTGGCCTTAAGTGACGTTCTGTTGGCCTTAAATTGGCGATCTTTTGGCCTTAAGTGGCGTTCTATTGGCCTGAAATTGACTATCTTTTGGCCTGAAGTGGCGTTCTATTGGCCTGAAATGGGCGATCTTTTGGCCTTAAGTGGCGTTCTATTGGCCATGAGTGGCGATTCGTTGACCATGAGTGGCGATCATTTGGCCTTGAGTGGCGATCATTTGGCCTTGAGTGGTGATTCGTTAGCCATGAGTGGCGATTCGTTGGCCATGAGTGGCGATTCGTTAATTTTTTTTTTATATATAATGTTGTTCAATATATAGATGCACATATAAGCATTTCAAGAATTTATATGTCACCGATGCAATTAACCATGTAATACGATTAACTAAAAAGTAAACTTTTAATCAAAATAGGACATAGAGGACTTAGCTTTTGGGTCTCATATGTTGGACCGACCGGACACGATGTGTTGCACTTCCAAGTGAGATATCTTGCCTTGTAAAAGTTGGACCTTTTTCTGCAATTATCTTAAATGCATGGGCTGAGCTGTAATTTCCATGAACTCTAGGTTGATTTTGTAATTAATCCAGATTTTGCAAATTCATCGTCGTCTTCGTATCGTCTTCCTCCTAGGGTTTGTAATAGGCGGCGGCGGCCACACAAGACTTCAACGCGGGATCCTAGACGACGAATCGAACCTGACAAGGGGTCCCTGCAATGTCGAGCGATGGGTGCGTGGCCTCTTTCGACATTCGGTGGACAAGGCGGCGATTGGGTGGAACCATGACGGAGGAGACTGAAGTCAACAATACCTGCCTCTGCCATAAGTCTCCGGGAGGGGATTGAAGTCGAGCGCCGACAGCAGCAACGAGTGAGGCGGCGTCGGGCTGAGTACAGGAACCAGATCTCGTCGGAGTCACACAGAGAGAGATGGAGGAGGCCGGAATCGGCGGCTGTGGTGCAAGCCCCATCCAGATCTCGTCGGAGTTGCACAGAGAGATGGAGGAGGCCCGAATCGGCGGCTGTGGTGGCGATGGAGGCTCGATCAACCGGCGTAACCATAGGAGGGGGAGATTCGGGATCCCTCTAGATCTGAACTGATGCTCGATCGATCAACCGGTGTAACCATAGGAGGGGGATCCAGATCTGGTCTTGATCGACACCCCGGACCTCCTTCGGTCGAACTCTCGTCCTAAACCTATCAATCTCTCATAGCTTTGTTGATTGGGAGTCCTGACCTAGTGCTTTTCGATCGATTCCCCACGGACGGCGCCAAATGTAATACATCAAAATCTGTGTCTCGATCGTTCTCTGTGTCGATTGATCTTTCTGCAAGAATGAAAGAAGAGGCGGGGCTCGCTCCTCGGAGGAGCCTCCGACGCTCAAGTCAGAGAGTGTGTCTGCTGTGAGAGAAGCTTCCGCTAACCCTAGTAGATCGATCATATATGTAATGAGAGTTAGGGTTTGCGATTAGGGTTTACCGTGTAAATAACGATTATGCCCCTGGATCTTTTATCGAATTACTTTTGCTATATCAGTGATATAAAAATGGATTGAGCAAAATTAGGGGGGGGGGGGAGTTGGTGATGAATACATGAACGATTTAGAGTGTCGAAAGAAATCGGAGAGCGAGCGGGGGGAGAGAGAGCATGTGTTGTTGCGACACAAGAAAGCTATGGAACATGCGGGCAGACAATTTAGAGTGTCTGGTTGACATTTAACTAATAAAATTACATAGTGAATATTTAATTAATTATGTCTTATTGTATGGACAATTATTTTTTTTCCCTTTAACTATTCAGACAAGTATTGTATATATATATATATATTTAATATTTGTAATCTATACTTTAAAGAGATATAGATTAATAAACTATATTTGAAATTAAATATTTTTTAAATTTCAATAGATCTATAAACTCTTTAAAAAAATTCTAAAAGTTAAATAATTAAAATTTTTAAGAATATTTTTAAATATAATTTCTTAACTTGGGCCCATCAATTAAAAACTATGGTAATTTTTAAATACTCAAATAATACAAGTAATATTTTTAATACCCAGTTATATGCTACAGTATTTTCAAGTACACACTAACACTTAAAAAAAATTTGTGAAACCAGCACAAAATTAATACTACTTCCGTCTTAAATTCAATAAAATCAAACAACCTATATTTTAAAACAGAATAATTACTATAACAATTGATAATTGATAATATATTAAAAAGAAAATCCGAAGAATTGAGAAACAAACAAGGACGAAAATGTGAAATTCATGTGAAGTAAGAGAGAGGAATGGATGGAGTAACGACGAGAAGTTGAAAACTAGAAATAATAGTGTGAGTTGCAGTCAACCCCTTAACGTGTACACCGCTTCTCTCCCCGATCCTTCCTTTCACGTTAATCTACCTCCTTTTTCTTTTTTTATACACACACCATACACACCCACCATCTAATCTTGTTTAAACTTTGCCAACTCTTATAAAAATATATCTTTTTTTAAAAAAATTATATTTTTAAGAAACTTAAAAAAAATATTGACTTTTTAAAATAATTTTCCTTATAATATAATATATATTTATGATTAGTAATAATTATGAAATTAAAAGAAAAAATTAATAAGAAATTTTTTTGCTTCATAAATTGTTAACAGGTGAAAAAATTACACATTTTCTTAATCATTTATCTATATCTAACTATTATTTAAGAATATTTTTCTTAGGTGTCAGAACCACCTTAATTTTATGTTTTTTGTACATTTTTTACTTCATCAACTCCTGTCATTCTTATATTATGCTAACTTTGTTAATATTTTATTTTTAAAAAAATGTGTCATGACGCGAGAATTATACTAGTTTACTTTTATAACTTTTTTTTAAAATGAAGAAGTCTATAAAAAAAAACCTTATGTTTTTTAATGTAGAGATATATCTATTGAATGGGAAACAAAACTTCCATATAAAGAAAGAGGAAAATAAAATACTATCTATAATAAAACATAGAAGTAATTTTTACCGCTACATAATTAACGAGTATTTCAAATAAACAGAGAAATCATTAAAATTAATGTAAATATTGATATACATAAAATGGACTATAACCTGGCATGAATTTTGCTACTAATTTCCAACATCACGGCTTCAATACACATTGTCTAATTTGACCTAACTTGCATTTAATTTATATAGATAGATAGATAGATTATTTATAATACAAATGTATGTATGGTTCATTGACTTTTTGGCGCTCGAAATCCGTCGTAGTAATATTAATAACCCCAACGACCATTTTGTTTCTTCTTTTTTATTAGTTGAATGAATTTTTAATCCGGACGTCATATTCTCTTTGTGTTAGCGTGAACCACACACACTTGCACCTTTCTCACACTTATCTTCCTTAATTAATCTACTTGTTTAATGTTTAATTAATTAACTTATCGTCATTATTTATATATATAAAAGGTAACGAGTGGGGTGAGATCTTGTTTGACCAACACCCAAGGGCATCCTTTCACTTAAAAACGTGCAAACTACAAAGGCAGTTCGACGAGGAAGTCCAGTGTGATTGTCCTATAGAAGAGACACACTATTCTTTCAGCGGTTGAGTTAATTTTCAGAAAGACGTCGCCGAACTGCACCCTTTTAAAATGTTGGAAGAGGAATATGGTGACGGAAATTGGCTTTACTTTCATTATTAATTTTTTAAAAAAAAAGAAAAAAAAAACTAAAAAACTGCTAGTCGTTTTTTTCTTTAAGTCTTATATACCTATTGGGCTTAGAAAAAATATTTTTTGACAAAATGTAAGTGTCCAAATTAAATTTTTATAGGTAGAAATAAAGTCTCCGTACAAAAAATATAAAGAACGTTGTCACTTTGTCAATATATTTAATTTTTCAAAATAAAATCAAATTATATATTTTTTTTATTAGAAAATCAAAGTATATATACTTTCATGCAAAGGGAGAAATTCGGCTTTATTTGGTGCAGTGGTAAAATTCTTTTGGGCCCAATCAGACCCAAAAAAAATTCTTTGGGCCCAATTTGTCATCTCAATCCGTACGCGTATTGCACGCGTGACGCGCCCTCACCCCCGTGTAAACCAACCCCCGCCCCTAAGAAAATAAAAAATAAAAGAAAAAAATAAATTTTTTTTTAGTCAACTCTCCCTCTCTAAAATAATCCTTGAATTGGTAAATAAAGAGCGGCCATTCCGGGGTTCGAACCGGGGACCTATGACTATTATCCACAAGTCCTTTCCGGTGAGCCATTCCGGAAAACAACAAAGCAAAAAGAAAACAACAAAGCAAAAAGAAACTACGCAAAATACAAATTTACTTCTCCTAACCACACACCCAGCCGAACTGAAAAAATTGCAATAAATGTTACCAATGGAAATTCAAATAATTAATTTAAATAAAATATATATAATTAAATAAATTCCACTTCCAAACAAAAAGACAGCACCTTATTTCAAAGGGCTGTTGGTCAACCCTCTCTCTTTCTCTGAACTTCTCAGTTTTTATCATCTTCTTCTTCCCACCTTCCCACCTCTCTTTTTGATTTTTCCCTTCTTTATTTTTTTTTGTATCTGTTCTCTGAGCTATCAATCTTCAGAAATGAAAGTCAAGTTGTAAAAGATTCAACTCCAACACAAACAAGTTCTTACCTTTTTGTTAATCTCCATTTATGTGATTATCTGTCCCAAAGTGCAGAGACCATAAAAAGATTGAATCTTTTTGTTGATCGGAGATGGGAAACGGTCTAGGAAAGATAGGCGTTTGTTTCACTGGCGGCGGAGTCGGAGATTCCCACCATCACCGCCGGCGGCGGAGCCGAGAAGTGAACATCGTAATCACCGACCCTTACGACGAAGGCCTTGGCCATTCGTTCTGTTATGTCCGGCCCGACCCAACCCGCACCAGCTGCTCCAAGCTCCAATCGGAGGATTCCGCGGCGAGCGCTTCAGCAACCGCTGTGTTCCGATCGATCTCCGGCGCCTCCGTGTCAGCTAACACCTCCACGCCTCTCTCCACCACCTTCTTCGACTCCACCACAAACAGCACCAGCATCTCCTCCGCCTTCGAGAGCTCCAACTACTTCGCCTCTGTTCCTCTCCAGCCCATCCCCCGCAATCCGCCCCTCTCCGGCCCGATAACCGAGCGCGGGTTTCTTTCCGGGCCAATTGAGCGCGGTTTCATGTCCGGCCCGCTCGATCCCGGCGGATCCTTGTTCTCCGGTCCTTTGGATAGGGGCTACCCCGGCAACGCCTCCTTCAGAAGAAGCTTTTCGCAGAGCGAATGGGCCCGATCGAGGCCCAGATCGATAATTCGCGGCCTCCGGAGAGCGATCTCGAAGAAATTTTCCCGTGGACAGGGCTCGATCGTCGCTCCGATGAAGGGGCTTTCGTCGATCAAGTACCAGGATAGCTGGATCGTCGGCAACAACGAGAATCTGACTGTGAGCAGTGTCAATTTGAGCAGCGAAGGTAGCTTGGACGACGCCGATTCGTTCGGAGGGCAACACGGCCAGAACCTCCAATGGGCGCAGGGCAAAGCCGGGGAGGATCGGGTACACGTCGTCGTTTCGGAGGAACACGGATGGGTGTTCGTTGGGATTTATGACGGATTCAACGGCCCAGATGCAACCGATTTCCTCTTATCCAACCTGTATTCGTTTGTTCACAAGGAGCTTAAGGGTTTACTTTGGGATGAAAAATCTGAATCCCAGTCCTTTACTTCCTCTACCTGGAGCAACACCTCCTCCGATTGCAGCAATTGGAGCTCCGAAACCGACAATCCGGTTCGCGATCCTCGCTCTTTCGAGCAGGAAAACTATCCATCTGTTAGCAATGAATCCAATTTCAGCTCCAATTGTAGAAGAAAGGGGAGTAGGAGCTCGAAGAACAGCAAGTATAAGGGCGCGGCCAGGCGCTGGAAGTACGAATTCGATAGGGAGAGGATCGAGTTAGATAGGAGGTTAAAGGAGCAGCTAACTCGGAACAGATTAGATGCGAATTCGATCAATCATCTGGAAGTGTTGAAGGCGCTGTCTCAGGCCCTGATGAAGACAGAAGAAGCGTATTTCGACATTGCAGATAAGATGCTCGAGGAAAATCCGGAGCTGTCATTGATGGGTTCGTGTGTGCTTGTGATGCTGATGAAGGGGGAGGACGTGTATGTGATGAATGTAGGCGATAGCCGAGCTGTGTTGGGTCATAAAGCAGACCCTGATCTTCGGGTTGGGAAGGTTGATCAGGATTTGGAGAGGATCAATGAGGAGAGTCTGTATGATGTCGAAGTTTGTGATGGTGTTAGGGCTACTCTTAGTGCTTCTCAGCTTAGTTTTGATCATAGTACTTGCGCGGACGAGGTATTTCGGATCTCCTCTTTGGCTCCTCTATGTTTATCTGATTGAATTGGTGCTTATGAGAAGTTATTGTATATGTTTGCAGGAAGTGCAAAGGATACGAAGAGAGCACTTGGATGATTCTTGCTCGGTTGTCAATGACCGCGTTAAAGGGTCATTGAAGGTCACCCGGGCTTTTGGTGCTGGATTTCTCAAACAGGTATACCAATCTTTTGAATTGTTAGCTGATTTCATCAATGAACACTCGAATGCTTGTGTATATATATTGTGCTAACTGATTGATGAGGAACTTGAAGCTCTATTCAGAATGAGAATCAACATAAATGTAGAAAATGGTTTCAGATTTTTTTATCTTTTTTTTCTTTCTATGCATCTTTTCTCAGGATGCAACACTATATTAGAACTAGTAACTGTGACAACGCGCGCGCCATTTTTTATGTTTACAAGTGTTACTGAAGCCTTGAAATACCTTTGCTGGATGAGCTGAAAAACAAAAGCTATCGAATTTGAGTTTTTTTCTTGTATATTCTTGTGGTGGATGTCAAAGAAGACGGGTGATGCTTGCTTGGAAAACTAGTTTGCTGACTGAAATTATTACTGGGTTGCAGCCGAAATGGAACAATGCCCTTCTGGAGATGTTTCGGATAGACTATGTTGGAGCATCGCCTTACATCAATTGCCTCCCACATCTGTACCATCACAGATTAGGCTCCAAGGACAGATTCTTGATACTGTCCTCGGATGGCCTATACCAGTATTTCACAAATGAAGAAGCTGTTGCCGAAGTGGAGCTCTTCATTTCGTTGTATCCTGACGGAGACCCAGCTCAGCATCTGGTTGAGGAAGTCTTATTCCGGGCAGCAAAGAAAGCCGGTAAGTTGCACTTATAGTGACTTAGAAACCGATGACCCGTGTATCTGCATATTCCACCTAGCTGAACTCATAGAACCATTCGTGTTTCGTGTAGGTATGGATTTCTATGAGCTGCTTGAGATCCCCCAAGGTGAAAGACGAAGATACCATGATGACGTCTCAGTTATCGTCATTTCTTTCGAAGGGGTGCTATGGAGATCATGCGTATGACCTGCAACTCCACAGGTAGACTATATATGTAGAGAAGATAAAAGTGTATAAGCACGGTTCAGGCATTTTTCCCAGTATTGCTTTTTTCGGTTCCTCTAGCTGCTCTCATGAAATCTTAGAAATGTATAGCCTTACGAAGAAGAAAGCCATGAAGCTGTCTTCATTCAACTGTCATAGATACTTGTAATTCTTCGATAAATAAAACATTCTTTTACAAGTCTTTTTTGCTGTGATACACAATTGCTGCAAGAACACAGCCCTGCAAGGGCTGTTGGTTCAACGCGCGATGCCTGCAAGGGCGAAATGACACACCCATGAGATTAGTCGGATCCTCGAAGTTGATACCCATACCAAAAAAAACAAGAAATCTGTTCTTGTATGGTATATTCTCTCTTAAAAGGAGATTGTACTGTTTACCTTTGCACCAATTTGGTGTTCAATCTTTAGCTTTTGCCCAAAAAAGTTTCCTGTTGTGGCAATTTGACAAAAATGTTTAGCCCCCAAAAGAAGGGCTTTAAGAAAAGGGGGCATTTTAGTGCAGGTCACCATAACTGTTCTCACACGCACACACACAGTTCATTCATTTTCTGTTCACATTTCATCACTTTAGATTTGATTCTTTGCAAGTTTGAAAAGGCACCCAAGTTGTGATCAACTGAAAAGCCATTGACTAACTTAGATTCCCACCTATTCAAGGTGATGAGGTTGCCTTATGTATATCAGACTTTCTTGATCACCACAGTGTTAATAGACATACTCCATGTATGTGTATATGCATTGGGAAGCTGAAAATGTGAAGCTTCAAATTCAAAGTGTGAGGGTTGATGATGCCATTGTCAGGTGTTGAAACAGGAGTTGGGAGGATTTGTACAGATGGTGACATGGGAGAGGTGGGAGGATCAGAGATATTTATGGTCATTCATCATCATCAGTTAATCTCCATCTTCCAACTGCTAACTAATTACAGTACTAACTACCAGTAGTGAATTTTCAATGGGAGTTATCAATTTTGCACTGCATTTTGAGGCTGCATGTCCTTGCAGCATTTATTTTGTCTGACCCAAAATAAAGAGGTGGAAATGATAAAATCTACTCCATTAAATATAAATCTATACTAGTAGTATCTACTCGCTCCGTTCCAAAATACATGGTCTTTTACTTTTTGACACATTTTTTAAGGAGCAAAAACCTCTATAAAATATCATTTTTTAATTAATTAATTTTATATAATTAAATACTTATTAGTAATAAGTATCAAATAGTATACAAATTTTAATTAAAAAAATAATATTTAATAGAGTTTTCGGCTCCTTAAAAAGCGTGTCAAAAAAGAAAAGGGACATGTATTATGGAACGGAGGGAGTATTAAATTAAAAAAATTGATCAAGTCTCATAAATTGTTGAGTGATAATTTTACACATTTTTTAATCATCTATCTATACATCTTAGATGTCATAACCACTTTAATTCTATATTTTTTTACTTTATCAACTCTACTCTTCTTAATTATGTCATGCTAACTTTGTTAATATTTTATTTAATTTTACAATAGTAATTTGTTATATTATTAATATTTTATTAAAAAAAACTCGTCATGACACGAGTATTGTACTAGTTGTTTATAAAATTTGTATTTGTTTACCAAATTTTATATGTTGAAACAAATTTTATATGTTGAAACAAATTTGGTGTGATGGCGTTTAGTTTCGAGGTGGGTTGCAGTATCGGGCTGCCAGTATGATCGAGAGGATCGTGGTAGTGTTCGTGGTCTTCGAAGATCCTTCATCTAGGTGGAGGCAACGTCGGTGATCCACACTTCCCCTGGTTTTGCCCTTTCCGATAGCGGGTTACTGTTCTCCGCCATCTCGGCGTCGAGTCGTTGTGAGAGTCATTGCACTCCCCCGTGTTCTCGACATTCGTGGCCCGCCTTGGATGTCCCTCGTCTTTTCTGCTGGCGGACGACTCTTTCGGGTTGTTTGGGATTTTTCTTTCATCTGTGTTTATTTGTGTTTGTACTCTGTAGTTTGTTGTTTGTTGACGGCTAGTCCGTCTGCCGATTCGTCGGCCTCTCAAGTATCAGGTTTATCTGAGCTCGAATTTTTTCCTAATAAAATAAAAAAAAAATCAAGGTACTGACAGAGAGAGAAGTGGCTCCATTGCTTCTACTTCTAGTGTTAGCTGATCAATCAACTTTTTTTTTTTTTTGTATGGATTTTAACAACAGCCGATGGTGATGGAAAATCCTCCAATGATCTGTTATTTCTCCAACTCTTACAGTCTTACTGCTCCTATCATGGTATTCCTCTAATGAGGATCAGGGCCGCCCCGAGGCCCGTGCGAAAGGTGCAATCGCACAGGGCCTCAAGATTTTGGGGCCTCGGAGTTATACTGTTATAATATATTTATATATATGTAAATTGTAAAGATTATTAGATTGCTGCGGTAGATTAGTTGGTTAAAGTGTGTGCTAGGTTTGAAGGTGGGATGGGTTCGAATCTCCCTGACAGCGCATCCTAACTATTTTTTTTCCAAAACCAATTACAGCAACACGCACTTTTAATTTCCCTATTTCTTCTCTTCTTCTTTTTTCCTTTACAACATCCCTTTTTTTTTTAGATTACAAATTTCCCTATTTCTTCTCTTCTTCTTTTTTCCTTTACAGCATCCCTTTTTTTTTTAGATTACAAGTTTACAACACCCGGTATCTTTTTTTTTTTTGGCCATCTTAAACTCACAAACAATGTAGCAGTTCATTCCCCTAAAAGAAAAAAAAAGGTTATCAACCATTCTTAAGAAAAAAAAAACTTTTTTTTAATCCAATAAGAAAAAACCCTAATATAGGAAAATCAATTCAACTCATTCAACCATTCTTTTGTATCTATGAGAACATCTTTTTTATTAGTGGATTTTATGAATTATATTTTTTCCCTTTGAATTAGTTAAAAAAAAGCCTCAACATATATATTGCAGAAGGCCTCAAAATATAACGGAACGGCCCTGATGATCAATCCAAATTTTTTTATATGAAAATCAATTATACGTTGGTATAGTGGTTATAGTGCACTAATGTATGTTTAAATCCTATTTGATAACATGTAACTGCAGCTTTGACTGCTTATACATAATACAGTCATAACACAGGTATGGATTACAGCAGTCAACTTCATGCACATCCAAGGAGGCTGGGAGGAGTGGCGGATCCTGAAATTGTCGAAAAATTGCGATAAAAAAATATTGTATGTAAAATTAAACCCTAATTTTTCTTTTTCGAAAAATCATCAATATTATGGTTGTGTAATTAGAATAAAAACATGAATCTTGCATGATTTATTTCATGGTTTTCAAATATTTCAATATAACCTCCTAATCTGAAATCTCAGATATAATTATATTATTAAGATATGAAATTAGTAAATGATAATTACAATAAAAATATATCGGTTTGGTAAATGATGTAGGAAATATTGGTATTCAGTGCTGAAATTTGAAACGCTTATAACTTTTTGCTTAGATATTGGATTTGAGCTTATAATATATCAAATCAAAGCTATCGACAAGAGGAATATGTATGTTAATTTTTTTTCGATTGGGGGGCGACTGCCACCACCGGTCCTAAAGAGGATCCGCCTTTGGCTGGGAGGACCAAGGGTAGGCTGGGATTCACTCCAGCCCGCCCAATTTTTTTAAAAAAATAACATGTAAAAAGAAAAGAAAAATTAATAAAAAAATATTTATTTATTTATTAAATTAAGGGTTTTATTAATAGAAATTTTATAAGAAAAATTTAGCATGCCTAGCCCATCCGAATTTTTATTTCTAGCCCTGTGTCTGTAGTACACATCTACCCCAGCCTCTCTTATGCGTAACACATGTACGGATTTTGCCAGCAAATTTATTTGGTCATGATCATCGATCAAGAGCAAATTAAAGGTATCTTTTGGATTTCCAATCCATTAATATAATTATAAATATAAATATTTGAATATTGTTTGGTTAACACTCTTTTTATAATGTGTTTAAAACAATATAAAATTTAAATAAAAATATATTGTGAATTATGTCAATGAATCACATTAAATTTATAATGTAATAATAAACTAAACCCAATCGTCAGTGTTTGATTGACCAATTTTACAAAGTCTTTTATTAAAAACTTATGTTATTTTAGACATATTGTAAAATACTAAAACGTGTTAACTAAATACTATTCAATTATTTATAATTAAATATGTATTATAAATACATTCAAATCCAAACACACCCAAAGTGGGCTCGATCCATAAGTTCTCAAGCAGAACTGGGCTCATAACAACTCGGCCCAAATAATAAATGGTCATCTTGAATAGCCCACAATTAGGCCCATGAAGAAAACCAAAACAAATCTTTTCCTTCTCTTTTGGGCAAAGAAGAAAACCAAAATCTAGCAGGAAAGATTCAAAATTTCAAAAACTGCGGATGCGGGACTTGACTTTGTCACTGTCCCCACCCACACCCACAAATCTGCCCATTTTCTCTCATTTTTTTCCTTCCCTAAATTTTATTTCACGAATCATGATGATAATACATTCATAGCCATTTATTGGAGTATTTCCTTTTCCACAATCACACAAATTTCCCTTGATTCATTATTTCCCAACTCTCCATCTCTGACCGAGAACCAATCAATTAGGTTTTTCTCCAATTCAACTTCAACAAAGGTAGGTCCTTTATGAAAATTTCAACTCTTGTGTCTTCAGTGACCGTCAATCTACAAACATTTATTTATCAATTCTTTATTCATTATTTCCTGAACCACATTTCTTATTAAAAATCCATGCATAGATCTCAGATTTGAAAATGTCACTGTAGATGTGCAGAGTAGGTATTCAATTAGGACTTGGATTAGTTGAGCTTGATCTATCTGCTTATGTCAACCTATTGATGATCGATCTAGCCCATATTTATTTTGTTATTTACAGTAGCATTTTTGTTTTGTTTTCTAAATCAGTAAATCATCTTCCTGGATTCATAAAGCTGTCATCTTTTAGATTTAGAAGATGTCAATCTTGGGGTTCAACTCCAGTTCCAGCAGTGGCATGATGAGCCAAAGCAACCCACCCTTCTTCCATGAGTTCAAGAAACAAGCCTCTTTCTACTTCAAGGAGAAGATCAAGACTGCTAGATTGGCTCTCACTGATGTCACCCCTGCTCAACTGTCAGTTCTTTTAAGGGTTTGTTTCACAATCTAAATGAATCAATTTTTTGTCCCCTTCTCTAATTTCTTGAATTTAATGGATTTCAAGGATGACAGAAGAAGCAACAAATGGGAATCCATGGGCACCAGATGCCAAAACCATGAGGCTAATATCAAGAGCTGCTTTTGAAATTGATGATTATTGGAGGATTGTGGAGATCCTTCATACAAGGTTCTTCCTCTTATCTTTTTATTTTTTGGGATAATTTTGAGAGTTGTTTACGTTCAATGGTCTTGATTGAAAGAAATTCCCTTCCTTTAAAAAAAAATTTGTGAATTCAGATTGGCAAGTTTTGATAAGAAAAACTGGAGACCCTCTTACAATGCATTGATAGTGCTTGAGCACTTGCTGACACATGGACCTGAGAGTGTTGCAAGGGAATTTCAAGATGAGATGAGCTCCATCAGAGAGATGCAGTGCTTCCATCATGTTGATGAAAAGGGGTATTTCAACTGAAATCTTTAACACATACTTCAATCTATATAGCATATGATAGAAATTCGAGTTTTAATAAACAATTAGCACATCGCGTCAAAGTGTATGATGAAGAGAAACACATGTTTATTGCGCAGATTCAATTGGGGCCTTACAGTTAGGAAGAAATCAGAAAGAATTCTGGAGC
Organism: Persicaria maculosa; assembly: GCA_963922045.1. Classification (NCBI taxonomy): domain Eukaryota; kingdom Viridiplantae; phylum Streptophyta; class Magnoliopsida; order Caryophyllales; family Polygonaceae; genus Persicaria; species Persicaria maculosa. The sequence goes on from OY998262.1 coordinate 32,162,344, forward strand.
TACTAGAGAAAGTGCCTCTCCTCAAAGAAGAGAGGAACCGAGCTCGAAAGGTGACACGAGGGATCCAAGGATTCGGCAGCTTCTCCAACAGGAGTTCCTCACCAAGTGAAACCATTCTTCAGGAGGCAAAGACCACCTCTCGTGAGCTCTTCGGAAGAAGCCATTCGCAGTACAATGAACACTGCGATAATGAAATCAACGACAACGACGACACTAACATCTTGCCATCATCAACTAATGACAGTCACACTGATGGGAAAGCAAACTCATCCAGTAAGGTAGTAGAAAGGCCACCACCACCAGTAGTTCGAAGAGCGGCTGCCAAGGAAAACATGGCTCCGAGAGAGGAGTTGCATGGGTGGAGCAGCTCAGCTACCGGGGAAATGAACTCTCTGTTGAGTGGTGGAAGAAGTAATGGTAACATGGAGGAAGAAGAACACCACCCTTTCAGTGCAGCTGAGATGCAGAGTAAAATTTCTTTGCTGGGTGATGCTGAGGAGGATTGATTATTTTAAAAAGAAAAAGAACATGTATACTCAATTCGTTAAGGTGTGTGCTATGCAATGTAAACTCTTAAGATTTGGGAGTAAAATAAGGTTGGTTGTCAAAACACTAAGCACAAGCAATATTAATCCATGGTGTGGTGTTTCAAAAGGTGTAGGTGTTGTAGCCGGAAGCTTGAGCTGAGCTGTGTCGGTTATGAGCTGATCAACTAGGCTGTTAGTTGTAACAAACTTAAGTGAATTCAGCACAAGTGAGATCTGTTTGTATTGCACTATTGCCTATAAATAGCAAACTCTGTCTGCAATCCAACTTGTTTTACAAAGCAATGAAACTTTGGTTTATAAGAGCTCAGTTTTTTTCTCTTCTTTAAATCCGAGTGTTCTTCATCTCTTTGTTCTGCATATTGATTGCTGAATCAATAGTAGGTGTTTATGATTTTGCATCACAAAAAGGCGAAATTGCATGAAACTACTCTTTAAATCGCCTCTTAAATGCAATATTGTGGCAATAAACTGTTTCCATATATCATGCAACTTGTCCATGCCTGAATGACTCGATATCATGCTTTCGTCCACTGAATCATCACAAGAAGATGCAGTATCAGTACTATTGATTGATCTTTGATTAGCCTTGGGGGATGAGGCATCCGATTTTTGGGCCATCTCCTGCTGCTTTCAGGAAGAGTCAATAGCACCAGCATTCCCATATTAAATCCAACCACACAAGGTAGACAAATTTACCAATTCAAACCGATCTGATTTTAAATCCTACTCCTGATCAGATTCATGTGGATTGCATTGTTTGTGCAGTTAATTTAAGATGCAAATACTAGGTGCACTGGTGCAGAAACTTGTGATCAATGCGCGAAATATCAAATTACTGCACCATAAGTCCATAGTAATAGTAATACTAAAACAGTAGAAGATCTTTGCATTGCTTAATGCCGAAGCATTGAATGATGTTGATCATGTGACAAGACAAACGAAGATCGGCCACAAAAAGCAATTACTTTGCAATGATTTGCTGTTTACCACACAGAATCAAAACTAAACATTCCAATTGTACTACCAGTTGATTTGATCAAGTAAAGAAAAGTAGGCTCTCTGTACAATCTCGATCTCTAAGTTAGAGACTCACCCCCAAATTTGCGAACTAGTTCTTCTGCTCCTTCACCGGAGCCTTCTGATTGCCATCGTTCTTGATGGGGTCCCCGTCAGATTCCAGTTGTTGACTCGCGTTCTTCTTCGTCTTTTTTCCCGGATCCTTCCGATTTCCGCTTCCACAGCCAAGCGATAGCTCCAAATCGACAACGTCCTTGATCGGAGCCAAGGGAAACAGATCTAGGGTTTCCTTGGCCAGTGGAGGCAGGAACGACCTCGAACTTGAACCCGGAAGCGTTTCCGACTCTCCGATAATCAGTTTCCGCATTTTGTTTGATTCATAGCTGGAAAGCCGGAATCTTTGGTTGGTGACAGCTGCAGTGGAGTCACGATGAGCAATCTCCTGATTCAGGGCGTACAAGCGCTTCGAATTGACATCGTTCTTGATCGGGGTCAAGGGAAACAGATCTAGGGTTTCCTTGGTCAGTGCAGGCAGGATCGAACTCGAACTTGATCCCGGAAGCGTTTTGTTTGATTCACGGCTGCAAGACGCGATGGCATTATCAACGCCGAAAAGCCGGAATCTTTGGTTCGTGACAGCTGCGATGGAGTCACGATGAGCAATCTCCTGATTCAGGGCGTGCAAGCGCTTCGAATTGACATCGTTCTTGATCGGGCTATGCAGATGATTGCTGGTGTGAACGCTGGGCTTCGGGGGGAACCGTGCTGGGATTTTCTTGGCCTCGCGATCCGGTGAGGGTTTTCGGGGCACCAGCTGGGCCGCTCTCTGCCGGAGATATTCCGCTCTGAACTCCGGAGAGATCATTAAGAGTCTCTCTTCGTCGGGAAGGCCGCCAAAACTCCCATTTGTTGCTAATGGATACATCCGTTTCTTCATTCTTGGAAGAGATTACAAACAGAGAAGAAAATTTGGGGGAGGAGAGAGATGGAGATTGAAGGAATGAGGGAATCGTTTGGAAATCGGGAAGGCGAATTACCATTTACCACTGGAGAGGGGATTCAGATTGCTAAGTAACCACTCATTCCACTCTTGTTTGGCGGTGGATGAAACTAGCCGTTGTGGAGAACTTTGAAACGACGTCGTTTGGATTTTTTTTTTCTTTTTTTTTTAAACATTTTCAGCAAGCATTTCTAGTTTGGGTGAGTCTAACGACGGGATAAGCTTCGTCTATTGGCAAGACGAAGTTTATAAATTTATGTTCATTCTTTTTCATTTTTGATAAAATAATTACAGATTAATCCGAGAGTGGATAAAAAACTGAAATATCGAAAACTCCTCCGTCAGCTTCTCAAGAACGTGTTGGTCTCTTTCAAAACGCTTTGATCTCAAGAACACTGTTAGCAACAAGTTTTTTTTTCTATTAGCAAGACAATATTTCTTGAGATAAAGTCTAGTTTAAACTAGTGTAGGTCTCGTCCCGTGTACAAAGAATACATTGACACAATATTATAAATAATTTATATAGATTTCAATAAACATAAATATATAAATATATATAAGGACAATTTGCATTGATATACCAAAAAAAAATAAACTTTGCAAAAATAACCATTGAATGTAGAATTTGCAAGGGGGTAGCAAAATGTTATTTTTGCAAATAAATTGGGCACCTACACAGCCGGTGGAAGGTAAATGCTACAGGGGAGAGGGGGGGGGGGGGAGAGAGAGAAAGAGAACAATTTTAATTGTTTTAAACTAAATTTCAGCAATTTTTATTTGTTAAAATTAAAAAATAAATTTATTTTTGAACTTAATTTAATTTTATCTATATATAGACACCCACTTTATATATGTTTATGAAAAAAAATATTTCGAACTAAAGTTTGGTGTATATCGTATCTTGATCTCAATTTGGAGTATGACATGGATAACCATTTGGATGGCAAAGATAACAATTTAGCTGGCACGGAAATTCACACAACTGGCAAGATAAACCAGAAAACCTGGGCAAAACCGACAATCGTTGCTCCGGAGATGAAAGGTAAAGCTGCCGACGTGGATATGGATGAGGGGGCAATGCTCATAGAGGAGAGCATGCCGTTTGGGTCCGTCAGGAGCAAGATAATAGAGACAAGCAGGTACCCGTCTCGAGGATAGTTCCTTCGCCGGAAGCATCGGAGGACATAAGCAAGCGTGTGGTGGTAAGGTGAAGAAATCGATGTCTAGTGGGATAACTCTTCTTTTGCGTAGTCGAATGTAGTATTTTGTTAGTTTGCTTCTAACTCACTGACACTTTAGGGTTTTGGTGGTTTTGAATGTACATAACTGACCCTAGAAACAAACCTACATTACTCTCAAATGACATCGTCCATTGTAACATTAATGGTTTCAATCACAACATACTTCAACACATATAAAGAAATTTACAACGATGTATAAGTATAGCCCATTGCGATGTATGCTTACTAGCCAGTAAATACTATTATCTAGCCAGTGACAATTATGTCTTAGCCGATAAAAGAATAACACCTGACATATTTTATCTATCTCAGAAACTTCCCAACCTAAGAATATCGGTCATTAAACCCAAATGAAATGCGTTATAACGCAACATTCACAACAACCATCCATAATGAATATAAAAAAGTGTCCACAACATAACTTATCAGTCATCAAATACAAGTCATGCAAAAGGTGAAAACGATTAAATGTTTAACAAGTAAACCAAACACTACGAAGTACTAAAGTTCTCTTCCAAAGAAGCTTTGAATGTCATCTTTGTGATTCTCCTCCTCAAAGTCCCAATTTCTTCTAGCACATTTGAGGTCGGTGACGAGGCAAAATTCCTTGATGGTAAACCGGAGGAGTCGCCTTTTCTACCAATTCATTTATAAGTCACAAAAAATTATGATGGGCCTAGATTGCCATTGGTTGACACGGGCATATAAGTCATGTTATACTGTTGAGTAACAAGCCTTCAATTATCTATTTCTAATCTATACTAGATTCTAGAGAATTTGTGCGCTTGGGAGTCCCTGATGATTAAATGAAATAGACCAATATTTTTTACCATGACCCTGGAGCTCGTACCATGTCTCACACCTCTAAAATACTTTTCCAGAGGAAGGGCTAGTGTCGGCTGCACAAATATCACACGACACGACATGTTTAACATCACTAAGACAAAAAGAAGGCCCTTAATCTGTCCGAGAAGTGATTACAGTTAATACCTTGTTGTTCGACGGTGTCGCTACTTTTTTTTCTTTTCAATTTTCTCATCGTCTACTTTATCTGTCATACAGGTGTTCAGATAATACCCATTTTAACAATAATCCTAGCCAGTATATACATATGTCTAGCCAGTCAAAATAATGTTTATGTCAAAACAGATAACATTACACAAATGACACAACTACACAAATGTCACGAATACAAATGTTCACATATTCATATGTCCGACAAATACACATGTTCAAATAATCTCAAAATGGTAACTGACACAAGTAAAGAATGAAACAAACACCACACATACACAACTACACAATAGTGTCAACAATAAAAAAAACTTATGTAATACACATATGACAACCCTAGAAACAAACCTACATTACTCTCAAATGACATCGTCCAGTGTAACATTAATGGTTTCAATCACAACATACTTCAACACATAGAAACAAACTTACAACGATGTACAAGTATAACTCATTATTAGCATTATATTTTGAAGGCAACTAGTCACTAAACACCCCCGATCTTGAAATCCACAAAAAGTTTCTGATTTCCAAAATAATACACACCCATTCTGTCTACCATTCACCTTCCCCTTTACCACATTCAACATCATTCCATACCCATCTCAGCAGGACAACAAAACACACACGAAAAGACACAACATCACCATTGTTGCTGGTCAAACAAAAATCCATGCCAGTAAAGAAAAAATTTGTGCCAGTAAAGAAAAAATGCGTGACAGAAAAATGTATGACAGTAAAAAATCAGCGACGTTAACTATTTCCCCATTCCAAAATCCACCAATTAATCGATATTTTCAGTTCGATTCACTCATGTTCAAACCTTCAATTTCAATTTCGTCTTCAGATCCCCGATGACTTCCATGTCCATTTGAAAATCACAACTTCCTCAATTTCCCCAAACCTTCCAACTCCCACAAAGTTAGGGTTTCAAAAAAATTTCAATCCGATTTCTCCCCAACCTGGCTGACTATCTACAATAGGACAATCTACAAAATTTTCGAGTTCAATAGAGGGAGGATGAGTACTTACTTGCTTTCTGCGTGGGCGGGGGATTGGTTTCTAAAGAACCACTGACTACGATCTCTTAGCCAATATAAGACTAACCTCTGTTGGATCTCGTCTACCTCAGGAACTTCCTACCTCAAGGATAGCTAGGATAAACGACATTCTTTGAGTTGCTGAAGGTTGGTTTTTGTTATTCTGCATATATGTACGTCAGTTACAGTATGTGGTTTTCCGTTTTGGTTGCCTGATATGCGAACCCCGAATATATGCGATTTACGCTTACTAGCCAGTAACTACTGTTGTCTAGCCAATAAAACCGATGTCTCAGCCAACGGAAGACTAAGCCCTATCAGATATTATTAATCTCAGAAACTTCCCACGACATTTACATAAATTGGAAATGAGTAAATGTTCAAACAAAGATGCAAATAGAAAAAGATGAAAGAGTGCACATTCACATCCTAAATACTCAAACACGGCAACCTCCCCTTCTTTCTCCCTTCACCAAATCCTTCTCTTCTTTCTTCCTTAGCTCTGCATCTTTGTGACCTGCAGGCAAAACGACATGAAACGGATGGAGTTTTAGGGTTTCACACCGAAATCCCCATTCGAAAATCACACATTTCAGACCAATTTTTGTTGGGATTTAGTTAGGGTTTGCTTACTTGTTTCGAAATGGTAGCCGGATTCTCGTCGGATCCTTCGCCTCCGCCTCTCAATCGTCGCCTCCACTTTCTTCTCTCACCGGAAGTCGCCGCTGCCTCTTCTTAGCCGCTGCCTCCGTCTACACTTCTCAGTCGCCGCCACCGGAAGTCACCGCCTCTCAATCGCCTCCTCCATTTCTCTCCTCCTCCTTCGCGATCTCTCTCTCTCTCTCTCTCCATATCTACAGATTTGATTTTGTGAGAATGAACTCTCTCTCTCTCTCTCTCCTTTTCTAATCCCTTAAATCTCACCACAAGATTTCCAAAATTTCAAAAGCCCGCCCAAATTAATTAACCCATAATACAAGGTCACCATGACCGGTTAGTTTTGCAAAAAAAATTCACCTTTTGACATTTACTACATTTTTTATGAGGGAGTGACATTTTTGCAAAGAGTGAAAATTTTTGGTATATTGAGTACCATTTACTCTATATATAATCTAAATATAAATATTTTTTCCACCAAAAAATAATATAGATATAAATAAAATTAGTTCAACAGATTATATATAAATTAAAAACAATATAGATTCACATTTATAAGGTAAAAGGTTTTTTTTCTAATCTAACATTAATTAATCTCATGTAATTTAATAGATAACTGATTTTTAAAAATATTTTAATATTTTTTATTAAATATATATGATATATTTATTATGTTAGTTACTAAAATGGGTATGTGCGGATGGATTGTAGCTACATAATAATTTTATAAATCATTTTAGGCTAAAAAAATAATATAGATATAAATAAAATAACAATTATTAAATAATTAATTTTATATAAATAATATTTTCACCAAAAAATAATTTAGATATAAATAAAATAGCATTGATCAAACACTACATATTTATTTATTACGGAGTTACATTTTTGGTAAGCATGACTATGAAATATTTTTTATATATATCTTTGTCAATCAACTAAAATATATAGATAGATAGATTGTGGCTTATATAACTTTTTATAAATTATGACAGCATATTATTTTATTAATTTATATCTCTCTCAAGAAGAAAGACTTACACTTATTAAATCCAACTTAGCAACAAAACCTCTCCACATTATGTAATGCTTTATGCTGCCCACCTCAATACACAAAGAGCTTGACAAAATCAACCGGAATTTTCTTTGGAACAAAGGCCCTAAACACCGCCCTCTCATAAGCTGGTATGGCGTCTGCAAATCTCGTTGCAATGAGGGTTTTGGTCTTCGTTCATCTGAAGACATGAATAAGGTACTTCAACTAAAACTCCTTTGAAAAATTCTAGCCGAACCATCCGACCCTTGGGTCCGTCTAGTATATGTATATAGATATCTTTTATATCTCTTAAATTTTAATAAAAGTGAAAACACATTTTAGCATCTCGGTCTTTGTTCCAACCCTTGGATCGTTATTGTGATTGTTTGGGGCGGGTCTTTATTTTTTATTTTTGGCTTGTTGTATCATGACAGTTAGCCTGTCTGCCGTTTTTGGCCTCTCGGTCCACCAGTTTTATCTAGTGCGTCGAATTATTTCCGTTTCAAAAAAAAAAAATCTCCTATTCTTATGTTATTAATATTCCCCAGTATATCCATCCAAAGTCCAAACCCAAGCTTAATTCTAAGTATGGTGTTGTGCAACTTACAAATTGATCCAATTGGACAAGAACGTGGCCCGTCCAACCTTCATACGAGCCCAAATTCACAAATTGAAGTATCTAGAGTAGTGTAGAAACGGTCATTATTGGCCCACAAAGAAGCTCCCAGAAACGTATACAACTTAATTTACACTTTTCTACACGTTATTTCCCGGAAATTACCTGAAACTCCCAGAAACTTCTTCCCATACCTATAAATACCAATTCAATTCTCCTCTTCTTCATCAGTACTAGAAAATCACAAATACCTGCAAATCAAATCAAAGCAATCATTATCAACACCCTTAACCTGCAGTTTACAAATTTCCACAACACTAATGTCGCTGATTCCAAGCTTCTTCGGTGGCCGGAGGACCAACGTCTTTGACCCCTTCTCTCACGAGATATGGGATCCTTTCCCATCCTTCCCCATCTCCTTATCTGCGAGGGAGATCTCCGAATTCACCAACGCGAGGATAGACTGGAAAGAGACCCCGGAAGCCCACGTCTTCAAGGCCGATCTTCCAGGTCTGAAGAAGGAAGAGGTAAAGGTGGAGGTGGAAGAGGGTGGAATCCTGCAGATCAGCGGCGAGCGCAGCAAGGAGCAGGAGGAGAAGAACGACAGGTGGCATCGCACGGAGAGGAGCAGCGGCAAGTTCCTCCGCAGATTCAGGCTGCCGGAGAATGCGAAGGTGGAGGAGGTGAAGGCTAGCATGGAGAATGGAGTGCTCACCGTCACTGTTCCCAAGGCGGAGGAGAAGAAGGCTCAGGTGAAGAGCATTGACATATCCGGCTAAGATCGATCAAACAAATTGACAAAGACAATTTGTTGTTTGTTACCCATATATATATATATATATATATATATATATATATATATATATATATATATATATATATATATATATATATATATATATTTGTTGTTTGTTACCCAAATTGACAAAGACAATTTGTTGTTTGTTACCCATATATATATATATATATATATATATATATATATATATATATCGCGCCTCGTCTCATTTATTTGATCTTTATGTCAATTAATGTCATTGCGTGTAACATGCTTTACTTCCTAAATAAAGTGTTATGTGTAACATGCTTGCTTCAATAAAGTGTCTAAATTTGTTCTTGAATGATAACCTTGGAGATAACCTTGGAGAGTATAATAAATACACGCTATACAAACCCCAACAGTGATAGAAGCAAAACTTTTGGTTTTTATTCATTAGTTACCTAACACTAGGGCTAACAACTGGGTTTACCGCATTAACACATCGGGTTACTCAGCTACCCCATTAACTATTCCATTAACTACTCTTTTATGTACAAATAGATTGAATGCAAACATATCAGTACCTCCGATGAACTTGTTTGGACATAATAGAAGTTGAAAATAAATAAAATAAATATAAGGTTTTAGTATAATTAACTTTCCAAATTGAAGATTCTTATTAGTATCCAAACTGAAAAGGTAACGTGTTGGCTATATACACCTCAAATCATGCAAGTTTTTAAGAATGTGCATGGTTAAAAGGGGTTAATTAATTTTTTTAAAACGCTAATTAATCAGAAGGGTTGCACGTCGTTAAAAACGTGTATTTTTGACCTTTGGATTTACGGTGTATCTATCAACACCCAAAGGTAAATAGATAGATGAGGTGTAGGACACCAATTTACAAAAGATGAGATTAAACACGGGGTCTTATAAAAAAAAAAGGGAACCGTATATCAAAAAGGCCCATGTACCCACCAAAAAATCCTATCAACCCAAGCTCTCAACACATCATTAAGCTCTCTAAATCAACCAAACTAACCAATCAATCTGAATCGACTAACTATCTATGCAACGAGCACTTCTTCCACGTATTATGAAATACAATTTTGTTCCTAGCCATCCACGTATAATAAATTATAGCTTGAAAAGCTAAAAGCTTAACCTGGAAAGGCATAATCTTCTGATGCGGCTCTGGCTCCTCTGCAAACCATTGCAACCAAGCTCCGATCGACCCAAAACGACACCCACATCCGGTCCATCGCATCACTCGCATAAGGACCTCATGAATCGCATGACAGTCAAACCAGAGGTGGCCAAAAGTCTCTTCCTCCTGGTTGCAGAATGCACATACAGCTGATTCAACCCCCTTCCAGTGCTTGACTCGATCACCCGTCTGTAGCCGGTTTCTAGCTGCTAGCCAAACTATAAATGCCCATTTATGACACTACAATCTCTTCCAAATGAAGCTGCCCCACGGCGTGGGCTCGCATTTTTCTCTAAGGATTTCATAGACTTTCGAGCAGGAGACACCCCCGTTGAAGTTTAGGACCGGTTGTAGAGACAGAGTAGAGGGGCTACTAACCTGTAATGCGTCTCGCAGCTCATTCCTAGTGCACAGAATGCTCTTCCAAACCCAAGTATCATACACTTTTGGCTCAATCTCCCATGCTGATTCTCCTCTAAGATGATTATGCAAACACCAGCTATATCAGACACTCGGCTTCTGCATAGCTAAGTCACCCACCATCTTGGCTTGGACACTCCTATTCCAGGATAAAATCTCCCTAATATCCAGCCCCCCTTCTGAATGAGGCTTTGTTACACAGCTCCAAGCAACAAGATGCTTATACCCATCTGTATTCCCATTCCATAGAAATCGTCTATAGAGACTGTCAATCTTGTGCACCACCCCTTTAGGAAGAATCAAAACCTGACTCCAGAAAGTATAAATCCCGGCACACACCGATTTGACAAGTTACAATCGGCCATCATAAGACATCTTCCGGGCAACCCAAGAAGCGATTAGCTTCTCTAATCTGTTAAAGAGATCACTATACTCATGGGCAACAACAGTCTTAGAATGTAAGGGGATACCGAGATATTTGATTGGAAGAGACCCCTGATCGAAAAAAGCCAAGCTGCTGGGTGATGGTGTCGGCCAGACTGATCGAAACCCCAGAGATAAACATTGTACTCTTCTCATTATTCGCTTTGAGCCCAGACAAAGCAAAGAAATCATTTAGACACGATTTCAGCACCGTGATCGATCTCACATCCGCATGACAGAATAGGAGTAGATCGTCAGGAAAAGCCAGGTGTACAAGCTTCATCTGTTTGCATCTCAGATGGTATTTGAACCCCGGTCTCGCATTAGCTACTTGGATCATTCTGCTCAACACCTCCATACAAAGCACAAACAAATAAGGAGACAAAGGATCACCTTGCCTCAACCCACGCTTACCAGGGAAAAAACCTTCAGAAGACCGATTGATCAACACAAAAAAAGACGATGTAGAGACACTCTCCATGATCAAATTGACAAAGGCTGGTCGGAAAATTGAAATACACAAGAGTGGCTCTAATGAAGTCCCAATTCCAAAAATCATAGGCTTTTTGGAGATCTACCTTGATTATACAACGGGGTGAGACTCTCTTCGTACCATATCCATTCACGACCTCCAACGCCACTACACAATTATGCGACATAGAACGACCCGGTATAAAGGCTCCTTGGCTCTCAGATATCAAATCATTCAGTTTACTTTTGAGCCTACTAACGATCAACTTAGACACGACCTTCATAACGGTATTGCTGCATTAGATAAGCCTCCAATCCTTAACCAGAATCGGGTTTGCAACTTTGGGCAAGAGCAAAATAAATGTAGCATTAAGTTGTTTTAATACTTTTCCATTTCGAAAAATTTCTCTCACAACTTCACAAGTGTCTTTTCCCACTATCGACCATGCATCCTTAAAAAATTGGCTTCCGAATCCATCCGGGCCGAGAGATTTATTACTTCCTATATTCCATATGATCTTTCTGATCTCATCATAACTATGCAATTTGGTGAGTTCCACTGTAGAAGAACAGAGCACCCGACCAGGCAGCAGGGACGGGAATTAAGCAATAGCCTCAGTTTCAGATATGGTATTTTTAAAGTACTTCAGTACATGAGATCTAATCTCCCTCCCGTCTTCAAGGATGTGCCCACACCCATCTTTAATAATAACCAAATCATTCCTGGCTCGTCTCTCTTTAACACTCTTGTAAAATAAGGACGAGGTCTCCTCCCCCATGGTCAACCAGTGAAGCTTTGCTTTCTGAGACGTAATACTAATGAGCCTACCAATGTTCTTTCTCAAAACTTCCTCAGCCTCTTTTATTTTCAGCGCCAACTGAGTATTCCCTCTGTCATCATGCAACTGAAGATGTAGTTCATGGGGAATCCCTTTGTCAAGTGTAATCTCAGTTTGTAACTCGGGGAACCTAGCCTTGTCCCAAGGCTTCAATACCTCTTTAACATTCTTCAACTTGTGAACTAGCTTGAGCTATTTCGAGCCCCCCTCATCCCTTATCCAAGCCACTTTGACAAGGTCAAAGAATCCAGCCTCCTTCCCCCAAAAGTTTTTGAACTTGAAAGGATACCTTTTAGGAGAATTGCTATTCCACGAGATATCTACAACTGGTGAATGGTCTGCGACTCGAGGCGTATCAAAGGAACCTTTAGTTTCCTGAAAACACTCGAGCCAAGAATCGTTCACAAGAATACGGTCCAAATTTCTTTCAACACGTTCATCTCTTGACCTCCGATTATTCCAAGTAAGAATAGCACCAGTGAAAGGGAGATCCTCAAGACCACAGTCTTCAATTCCTGACCTCAATTCTTCATATTCACCCGCATAATCATGTCTAACCGGCCATTTTTCCTCCACACTCAGAATACAATTAAAATCTCCCATTACAATCCAAGGTAGATCCATAGAATGGGAGATACGCCTCATATCCAAACTGTAGGACAAATAGATTGAATGCAACATATCCATCAGTACCTCTGAGGAACTTATTGTAGACTGTTGGGAGAGATTGCACTCGACAATGCCTCGTCCGGGTTCCCAATATGAAGGTTGAAGAAGAAGACTCCGGATGACGTCGTTTTACATGTAATTCATCAAATAAAGAAGTCACATGCCTAACACGTGTGACTAACATTGTATAAATAGCTAAGACCTTGTTTTGTTCTGTAATCAATGAAACACAACAAACTTTCCCGCTCATTTCCTCTCCTTCCCCAATTCCATTTTCCATTTCCCTTCCGCCATAGCCGATTTCTCGAAGCTTTCGTTTTCAACATGGTATCAGAGCAAACGATTTGAGTTTGCCTTGATTGCTCGCTTTGCTTCATCAATTTCTTGTTCGATTCCACTGCTGCTGTGTCAAGATGGAGAACGTGGATAATGGAGGCCTTTCCGATCAGTCTTTGTCGCCGAGAGTTGGCGTTGATACTAGCGATCCTCTATACATCCATCCATCTGACAATCCAGGTATGGTCTTAGTTTCGAAGATGTTTGATGGATCAGGATTTGGAACATGGAAACGTTCAATCTTAATCGCACTATCTGCTAAAAACAAGATCGATTTCATCAATGGAACCATTGAGAAACCAGATCTAGAATCACCTCGTTATGAAATGTGGAAGAGGTGTAATGATCTGGTTGTTTCTTGGATTATAAACGCTTTAAACAAGATTATCGCTAAAAGTGTGATATACAACGATGATGCGTTTGAAATGTGGGAGGATCTGTGTAATCGATTTGGACAACCTAATCTGTGTTAAACTTTTACTGTGCGAAAGGATATTTGCACAATTGAGCAAGGAAATGATTCTTTCCAAGTCTATTTCACAAGAATCAAACGACTCTGGGATGAATTGAAATCTCTGCAGGCATTTCAGAAATGTACTTGTGGTGCGGCTCAAGCTGCACGCAAGATTGACGAAGAGCAGAAGTTGATTGAGTTATTGATGGGACTGAATGATTCATACAGTAATATGAGAGGAAATGTCTTGATGATGAATCCAGGTCCGACGGTTTCACAGGCTTATTCCATGATTCATCATGAAGAGAAATAGCGCCAAGCAAAGGGGAATTTGAAGCCTGGATCTGATTCTTCAGCTATGAACAGTCAAAGCCAGAAGCAGAAAACTGATGGATCTGAACCAAACGTCCAGCTTATGTTTGCTCTCCTTGCAAGAAGACTGGACACAAGGTCGAGTTCTGCTACAAGTTGATTGGTTATCCAAAACAATGGCACGTGGTACTGGCAATGGGAATGGCAACAACAACAAACGACATACCTCGAAGGACAAGAAATTTGTTGCTCAGGCTTCTGGTACTGATGAGAGCTCGAGGACTTCTCCTCTTCCTGGCTTCACTGCTGAGCAGTGTGCTTAGCTCATGGATCTCTTGAAGGGGCGTCAAGGATCCACTAGCAGTCAACCTGTCAACACGGATCTAGCAGGGTGTTCTATGGCAGGTATTGACTACTTCTTGCCTAACTATGACAAGTATCTAGCTTTAAGTGCACAATTTCATTCAAGATTTGATGATTTTACTTGGATAATTGATACTGGTGCAACAGACCACATGTGCTACACCAAAACATCTTTTATTTCCCTTGAACCTTTGCCTCAACCCTACAAAATTACCTTGCCTAATGCCTCATACATCACTGTGCAGTTTTCTGGCAATGTGAAAGTTTTGCCTGACCTCACTCTTAAGCATGTCTTTTTTGTACCTGATTTCAAATTCAATTTGTTGTCCATTAGCAAGTTGACCAGAGAATTGAGTTGTGATGCACATTTCTCACAAAATAATTGCCTACCGCAAGCCCCTTCTCTGAAGAGGCCACTGGTAATTGGTGAGCATCATGGAGGTCTTTACCTGCTGCACTCCAAGACCCAAGATGTACCACTTTTGCACTCTGATGGCTTGACTTCACCTTGTAAAACTTTTTCCTGCATTTCTGATTCTCTTATGCTTTGACACTTGAGACTTGGCCATTTACATTTTCACAAATTTAGATTGTTGCCTATTGACAATATGAAATTTGTTTCCAAAAACAGTATGTCGTGTGATATATGCCATAAATCTAGGCAACACAAATTGCCTTTTCCACATAGTCAAATTACTTCTGAACATGCTTTTGCTTTAATTCATATAGACTTGTGGGGACCCTATTACCATTCTACCTATAATGGTCATAGATACTTTATGACCATTGTTGATGACTTTACTAGATGTACATGGACCTATCTTTTGAGCCACAAAAGTAATGCCTTCCCCATTATACAAGCCTTTATTTCCATGGTCCAAACACAGTTTTCCTGCACACCTAAGATTCTCAGGACAGACAATGCTTTTGAATTGGGATCAAGTCATCAAGTCACTGATTTTTTTGACAAAGCTTGGCATCTTGCATCAAACCAGTTGTCCATACACTCCACAACAAAATAGTGTGGTGGAACGTAAACACAAACATTTGCTTGAGACATTCAGAGCCCTTCTCTTCCAATCCAAATTACCCATTGCTTACTGGGGTGAGTGTGTTCTTTTTGCCACTTATCTCATCAACAGATTTCCTTCTAAAGTACTCAAGAACTCTACCCCTTTTGAGATGTTTTTTCACATTCCCCCATCCTACCACAATATTAAACCTTTTGGATGCCTATGCTATGATTCCACATTCTCTAAGGGGAGGGACAAGTTTCAACCCAGGGCTCAAGCTTGTGTCTTTCTTGGGGTTCCTTTTGGGATGAAAGCTTACAAATTGCTCAACCTTCAAACCAAGAAAGTTTTCTGTTTAAGAGATGTGGTTTTCTATGAGACTACTTTTCCTTTTCAGTTCATTTCTTCTCCCTCCAATACTAAACCCGTACCCACTTTTCCTTGTCCTATTGATGACTTTGCTGTTTCACCATGTCCTGAGAATCCACCTTCTTCTGAGCATACTTTGTCCCCACATTTGGCACCTCCTCACAACCTTGTGGTCCCTCCCAACCCTGGTGCTCATCGGTCTTCCAAAGTGCACAACCCTCCTTCATATTTGAATGATTTTGTTTGTGGTAATTCTTTTACCAATCACACTTGCTGTCATACTATCATCTTTGTTTGTCCCTCACCTCCATTGTTTGTGCCAGTAATTTATCCAAGTTATCTCATCAATTTCTTGCCAATTTAATTGTTGCACATGAGCCTGTTCATTACAAAGATGCTGTCATTGAGCCAGCTTGGGTGGAAGCAATGGATAAGGAATTTGCAGCTTTAGAATTGAACAGGACTTGGGACCCTGTTCCTCTTCCTTCTGGAAAGAAACCTATTGCTTGTAAGTGGGTTTACAAACTCAAATTACGAGCTGATGGCACAATTGATAGATATAAAGCACGCTTAGTGATCAAAGGGTGCACCCAGAAAGCCGGCATTGAATTCACTGAGACGTTCTCTCCAGTTGTCAAGATGACAACAATCAAAGCTTTGATCACAGTTGCTTTGAAAAGGGATTGGAAGATCTTTCAGTTAGATGTCAACAACGCATTCTTACATGAAAATCTTCATGAGGATGTGTATATGAAGCCACCTCCTGGTCTTGTTCTTCCTCATCCCTCTCTAGTTTGCAAGCTCAATAAGTCCCTTTATGGACTGAAACATGCTTCACGCCAGTGGTACGCTAAGCTGTCCGATAGTCTGAGATCTCAGGGTTACTCTCACTCTCAGAATGATCACTCTTTGTTCTTTAAGAAATCTCAGACTTCGGTTGTTTTTGTGGCAATTTATGTGGATGACATCCTCTTAGCGGGTAATGATATTCCTGCAATGCTTGCTCTCAAATCATTTCTGGATGCTCAGTTTAAAATCAAAGATTTGGGAGAGCTTCACTATTTTCTGGGTATTGAGTTCATTCGAGTTCCTCAAGGTATTATTCTCAGTCAGAAGAAATTTTTATCTGAGATGCTTGCTAAGTATGATTCTCCTACTGCTTCCCCTGCCATTGCTCCGCTTGAGGTCAATTTGAAGCTTCATGATTCCAAGAGTCCTTTATTGCCTGATGCCACTGTGTATCGCAAATTGGTTGGTAAATTGAATTTTTTAACCAACACTCGCCCGGATATTGCTTTCTCAGTTCAATTTCTGAGTCAATTTATGCAATCTCCCCGTGAAGATCACTGGAAGGCTGCATTTCATACCCTTCGCTATTTGAAAGGGCGTCCTGATCTGGGTATTTTGCTCAACAGTTCCTCTGATATGTCCTTGCAAGGGTATAGTGATTTCGACTGGGCTGCTTGCTCTCTCACCAGACGCTCCGTCAGTGGGGGTTGCCCCATCTCTTAGAAAGCAAAGAAACAATCAATTGATTCTCTTTCATCCGCTGAACCCGAGTATAGATCACTTCGTCGCCTCACAGCTGAATTAGCTTGGTTGTTCAGATTATTATCAGAATTGGGCGTTTATGATATTCTTCCAATTCCAGTCAAATGTTACAACTAGGTTGCGATTCACATCGCCCGGAATCCAGTGTTTCACGAACGAACCAAGCACGTTGATCTGGATTGCCATTTTGTGCGTCATAAGCTCAGTGAAGGGTTTATCAGTTTATCTTACACCCCCACTGCTCAACAGCTCGCGGATATTTTCACCAAAGCTTTATCGGGTCCTTGTCATGTTGAGTTGCTTGGCAAGTTGAAGTTAGCTTTCCCACCTTCAACTTGAGGGGGCTGTTGGGAGAGATTGCACTCGACAATGCCTCGTCCGGGTTCCCAATCTAAAGGTTTAAGAAGAAGACTCTGGACGACGTCGTTTTACATGTAATTCATCAAATAAAGAAGTCACGTGCCTAACACGTGTGACTAACAGTGTATAAATAGCTAAGACCCTGTTCTGTTCTGTAATCAATGAAACACAACAAACATTCCTGCTCATTTCCTCTCCTTCCCCAATTCCATTTTCCATTTCACTTCCGCCATAGCCGATTTCTCGAAGCTTTTGTTTTCAACATAGACCTATCAGTTTCTTCTTGACCAAGTTTGCTGAGTTGAATGTTAAATCAACAAGCCCCAAGTAGATTCCTCAATATTGTAGAGAATGATAATCCAGCCCTACGTACAAATTCCCACTATGATGCAAATTGCTCAAGGTTTCAATGTTGGGTTGATAGGAACTCTTTCAGATTGTTGAGAATGCCCTTGTCATATGGATTTCTTAACCTCATACCACTTGATGAATGATCTGAATACACAAAAATTACCAATTTTAAACTCAAATGATGTTTTTACTGTTTTACAAGATGGTGCCCGCACCTGCTTATAATTGGGATCGACTTACTAATAAATTATATTGAACTTTGAATATCTCTCTCTTTGAACATTGCGGAATGATCAAACAACATCAATTCAAACATCAATCATCATCGATTACAGATCTGGGAAGAGAAGTTCTTGGAGCTCAAACAAGCTAAAAATGTTTGTTACCGAGATCTCAACTACTTTCCCGCCACTATATATCAGCTTGTAACCCCAGTTAAAAAGACCAAAATGCCCCTGCTACAATGTGTACATGATCATAGGCTATACACATTGTCCTACACTCTCAGTTTATCAGAAAAAACAAAGGTAAACCATTAAATAACCGGCTTGCTATACGCACGGTTTTGTATCACCAAACATATGGTGTACGCGATTACCAATTTCTGTCTTTCCGGTGTCGATAAACTTTTTTTGCCTGAAATTTTTTTATTGACACAGGAAACCGATGTCGGTAAAATGACCGTCAATTTTGCCAACACTGACTTTCCGTGTCGATATGTTTTTTTTAGGCCAAAACAGCTTGACGTCACCGAAATCCAGTAAATAATTGTACATTTGACAATAATTTAACCGTGAGTATAACAATACTTAAATAACCATTTGGGATCGATGGAGGTGCTAATAATACTATCTTATCATCAATCACAAAGCTCCAAAATTTACAGCAAGAATATATATGTGAATGTAGGGCTGGTCTAAATGGCAAAAATCAAGTAGCCACATGCACCACATGCATTTTAAATCAATTATACCTCTCATTATTTCCTAATTTTATCTCTTTGATTATGATGATTTGTTCCCACCCCCATACTCTCAGTCTCATCCTATAAAAGGCCCTCTTCTTGCAAACCTCTTCACACCCACATACATTCTTCTTACCTTCTTCCTAATTAAGAAGTTACCATCAACTAAAATGGCATCAAAGAGCACTTTGATCGCTCTCTTCTTGGTCCTCAATCTCCTCTCCTTTACCCTCTGCTCTTCATGTGACACTGGCTGCTCCGGTACCAAGCCAAAGCCAAGGCCAACCCCAACCCCGACACCAAGCACACCATCCGGGAGTTGTCCTAGGGACACCCTGAAACTTGGGGTGTGTGCAAACTTGCTCAATGGATTGCTCGGCGTCACCATTGGCAGCCCACCTAAGGAGCCTTGCTGCAGCCTCATTCGCGGCCTTGTAGACCTCGAGGCTGCAGCTTGTCTCTGCACTGCCCTTAAGGCTAACGTGTTGGGCCTTAACCTCAATGTACCTATTTCACTTAGCCTTCTCCTCAACGACTGTGGCTGCAAGGTTCCCAAAGGCTTCCAGTGCGCTTAAGCCTTGATCGAGATGATCTCGTCTTTGATTTATTCGCATATCCTTATTATTTTGTACGTTTATTATTCTTTGCAGGTTAACTAAATTGTGTGGATGTTTTGTTTCCCTATCGAGCGATTGAATTGAACAAGTGTAACATATTTTTATAATTTATTTATTTAAATGTGATTTTTTTTTGAAGCAATACTTGAATCTTTTCCATGTAAAACATTGCTTTATTTAGATTCTTAACTTGTTGAAATATATTGCTGCCTTAAATAATCAAAGGTCACTCAGGTAACACCATAAGATGAAGATAATGGCAGGATCTTATGAAGTGATACTTATTTAAAGAAGCATGAGGAATGATTGACAAATGAAGTAATTCCATTCCATTCCATTCATTATCTTTGAGATATACAAAGTGATCAAAATAGTGAGAAGGGTTGTAATTCCATTCATATAATTACCCCTTCGAATTAAGAAAAGCTATAAGTGTAGATTTTGCATGATTTACATTGATGGATGATTTTGTGACTAATTTCTTAGACTCCATTTACATAGTCATATATTATGATTTATAATACAAATATGGTGTATATTATAAGTCATAACTCATAATATAATTTTTTGGATCAATTTTTTAAAATACTTTTATACTTGTAAGTCAAAACTCATAAAAATAAACTTACAAAAACAAATTCGTTAAAAAAATAATATTTTATAAAAAAATTACCTTCTTAAAATATGTGTAGAAAAGTCTAACGTCTTTTATTATGGTATTATGGAACATAGGGATACCTCCTAATCTCCTATCCAAAAGGACCCTTAATTTAATTTAAGGATAGATCTGTGGAATTTACCAATTGGACAAGAACGAGGCCCGTCCAACCTTCATATTAGCCTTTTAAGATTAAAGCCCAAATTCACAAATAGAAGAATCGAGAGTAGTATAGAAAGGCTGATTGCTTGGTCCACCAAGAAGCACCCAGAAACGTATACAACTTAATTTACACTCTTCTACACGTTATTCCCCTGGAATTACCTGAAACTCCCAGAAACCTCTTCCCATACCTATAAATATGAATTCCCCTCTCCTCTTCCTCATCAATACCAGAAATCACAAATACCTGCAAAGCAAATCAAAGCAAAGCAATCAATCCCCTTAACAAGTTTAAGTTTCGATCACAACAATGTCGCTGATTCCAAGCTTCTTCGGTGGCCGGAGGACCAATGTCTTCGACCCCTTCTCCCTTGACCTGTGGGATCCTTTCCCATCCTTCCCCATCTCTTCATCTGCGCGGGAGATCTCCGAATTCACCAACGCAAGGATCGACTGGAAAGAGACCCCAGAAGCCCATGTCTTCAAGGCTGGTCTTCCAGGCCTGAAGAAGGAAGAGGTGAAAGTGGAGGTGGAGGAGGGCGGAATACTGCAGATCAGCGGCGAGCGCAGCAAGGAGCAGGAGGAGAAGAATGACAAGTGGCATCACACTGAGAGGAGCAGCGGCAAGTTCCTTCGCAGGTTCAGGCTGCCAGAGAACGCCAAGCTGGAGGAGGTCAAGGCTAGCATGGAGAATGGAGTGCTTACCGTCACTGTTCCAAAGGCGGCGGAGAAGCAGCCTCAAGTGAAGAGCATTGACATATCTGGCTGAGAACGAACAAATTGTCAAGACTTGTTACCCATGCGTGATCTTTAAATAAATGTATCTGTCATTGTGTGTTATGAAACTTCCCATGGCGTCAATGTGTGCAAGTGTGTGTAACACTGTAACATGCTTACTTCATAAATAAAGTGTCTAAATTTTGCTCTTGAGTGATAACTTGGAGTGTATAAATACAACCTATGCGACCAACCAGCTACCAGTAATGGAAGCAAAACTTGTTCAGACATAGCTGAAAAAATTCCCCAACTATGACTGTAGCACAAATAGATTGCATACAGCATAACCTATCTTTTAAATATAAGTACCTCCGATGAACTTTTTTGTAGATCTATCAGCTTCTTCTTGACCCAGTTTCCTGAACTGAGTGTTAAATCAACAAAGACCCAACGCAGAATCCTTGATCTTGTACAGAATGATAATCCATCCCTGCGTCCAAATTCCCACTATGATGCAAGGTGCTCATGGAGGTTTCAATGTTGGGTCGATAAGAACTCTTTCAGATTGTTAAGAATGACGTTGTCATATGGATTTGTAAACGTTATACTGCTTGATGAATGATCTGAATACACCATTAAATAACACCATCAAAATAACACATTTAGTAAAGGCGCTAACAATAATATCCTGTGATCAATGCCTCCACAAAACTCCAAATTTTACAGCAAGAACATATATGTGAATGTAGGCCTGGTAAGTGTCAAAAATCAAGTAGCCACATGCACCACATGATTTTTTATCAATTATACCTCTTAATGATTTCTTAATTTTATATTTCATTATACCCACCCATACTTTCATCCTATAAAAGGCCCTCTTCTTGCAAAACCTCTTCATACCCTGATACATTCTTCTTACTTCTTGCTAATTAAGAAGTTACCATCAACTAAAATGGCATCAAAGAGCTCGTTCATGGCTATCTTCTTGGTCCTCAATCTCCTCTCCTTTACCCTCTTGTGCTCTTCATGCGGCACTGGCTGCTCCGGTACCAAGCCAAAGCCAAAGCCAACCCCGACACCAAGCATCCCATCCGGGAGTTGTCCTAGGGACACCCTGAAACTTGGGGTGTGTGCAAACTTGCTCAATGGATTGCTCGGCGTCACCATTGGCAACCCACCTAAGGAGCCTTGCTGCAGCCTCATTCGCGGCCTTGCAGACCTTGAGGCTGCAGCTTGTCTCTGCACTG
The DNA here is from genome assembly GCA_963922045.1 of Persicaria maculosa. Lineage (NCBI taxonomy): Eukaryota > Viridiplantae > Streptophyta > Magnoliopsida > Caryophyllales > Polygonaceae > Persicaria > Persicaria maculosa. The sequence continues at coordinate 32,184,776 of OY998262.1, forward strand.
CCCTTAAGGCTAACGTGCTGGGCCTTAACCTCAATGTACCTATTTCACTTAGCCTTCTCCTCAATGATTGTGGCTGCAAGGTTCCTAAAGGCTTCCAGTGCGCTTAAGCCTTCATCAGCGATTTTGTCTTTGATTTATTTGGATATCCTTATTATTTTGTACGTCTATTATTCTTTGCAAGTTAACTAAATTCTGTTGATGTTTTGTTTCCCTATCAAGCGATTGAATTGAATAAGTGTAACACAGTTTTATAATTTATTTATTTATCTAAATGTGATTTTTTTTTTTGAAACAAGATATTGATCGTTATACTTGATATTTAAAGAGGAAACATATGACTTGACACAAAGGACTTACACCGATTACTTTCAGATTACATTCAATTATAAGAGAATCTTTTCCAAGAAAAATATTCCCTGGAAATATCATCCATCACTCTTTTGTCATCTTCATACTTTAAGGCAGCAACATATTTCAGCAAGTTAAGAATCTAAATAATCAAAGATTAGCAGAAATTTCTGTAGAGAACTTAACTTACCCATTCTTCGGTTCAGATATTGAAGCATATGCAGTAAATATGCCAGGCCAAAAACACCACCTGGAAATTCAATACTCCGTATTAGACACCATACGCCAAGCAATTTCTTTTCTGCTGCTATTTCTACAAGTGAGTGCAGAATTATTTAAGAGCCTAACCTGCCATAGCAGTTGAAGAAGACAAAAGAACATTGTGCTTACAGCTAAATTTTGAAAATTGATAATCTGGAAACAGAAGGGGGAAAAAAACAATTTAGTACATGTCATCACAGATCTCTCCAAACCAGGCAAACAAGTATCCTATTCCTTGAGCTAAAACAATGACAAAGGGTCCACTCAATTAGCAAAGTTTTTTTTTCACCAAAAAAAAAATTAGCAAAGTTTTTAAACCATATACCTCTGATATGTTAACTCTCCTCATTTTATGTTGTTTACCAACTGAAATCAACCAACAATGAGGGCTAGTCAGACATTGAAAGAAGACAATTGTTTTTGCGATTGGGGAACACGAGGACTTCATGAAATTAAGAAATTTAAAGAGAAGGATGACATGACAGACTTGAGTTTTGATCTAAATGTAACTATTGCATCCCCACTTCTCACTTTCTCCTACTGCATAATAGGGAAGTTGTATGGCACCTATGAAATTCTTCTAGAATAGATGGGAAACTTGAGAGCGAGACTGTCTCGCTATACAAATGAAAATAGTAAAAGACGAGGAACTAAGCTTACACTCTTATGTGCACGTAATGTAAAAGCCCTCCATTTTGATAAATCCAAATAAAAGCGCCATGAACAGGTTATGATTCTTTTCACCTAAATATAAGACTTTAAAAAGTATCAGTGTTTCATGGATAAACCAAAAGACATATACAGCAAAGAGGAAAGTAATTACCTACACAGTTTCCAAACGCAGGGCAGTGGTGGTCAAATCCCCTGACATAGTCTTTACAGATCCTACAATAGCGAACCCTCCTTAAAGAAAATGAACCCTAGAAATCAAAGTGAAGTAACAGCCCAAAAGGAATTCCTTTAACATAAATAATAAAGATCACAGACCCATAAATTGATCACCAAGTTGAAAAGCACAAAAGCAGTGTCCCTTCTTAAGATCCTCTAGAGAATGAGAGGATCTTATGGAGTGATATTCTTTTAAAGAAGCATGAGGAATGATTGGCAAATGAAGCAATTACATTCGTTATCTTTGAGATATACAAAGGATCAAAATAGTGAGAAGGGTTATAATTACCCCTTGGAATGAGGTCTGACAGCTCAGATTATTATATCTTGAAGGATGGCCCTCCTGCACAAGATTTTACATGAATACCATTACATTGACACGTCTGAACAAGATTCCCACAAACACAGATCAGTTCAAGTTCAACCTCCCTATGAGTTGCAGCTTCAGAAGTTGAACTATGCATTAGTTCATCCAAACTGGTATCCTTGTGTCTATCCAGACCAGGGTCACTCCATAAGATCCTGTCACAAAGCAAAAATTCCTAGTCAGAACAAGGTGTGGCATAAAAGAACCAAAAAAGGAGCTTCAAGTAAAGTTTAGATCCAAAGTCCAAACTATTCGGTTTGATAAGCAAAAATAAGGAGGCCAAGTTGAGAGAATTAACATCATCTCACCTAAAGAGACCAACGACAAGCAACACCAGACCTCCATTGAACAAAATGCTTCTTGAGGAAAAAATTGCTGGCCAAAAAGGTAAACAAAGAAATTTAGAAGGTTATAAGGATAAAAAATGAGCTTCAAGTAATGTTTAGATTCCCCACCAAAAAAAAAAGTAATGTTTAGATTCAAAATAAAAATAAAAATTAACCTATCATCATTAATTTGGTAAAGGCTGAGATCATGATAACCCAAAGCATTAATGCTTCTTGCTCCATCTAAATCAGTGTTCAAAAGTTAAAAGTAGACCAAGTTGCTAACAAGGAAGTTCTTACCATATCACCACAGCCACAGCTCTCCCTAATCCCGACTTCTCAGGATAAAGTTTTAAACCATTCTGGCATTGTATTCCCTTATTCACTTCCGAATTATATTCGCTTTTGTTCCCTCTATTTCATACCTTCACTTCCAGGAGATTCATCACGTGCAAAAGTAATTTAGATAATCAATTGTGTTGAATAATCTTTGGAATCAACCTCACAAAACTAAGGCTTTGATCAACCAAACTTACCACAAAACTTACTTGGTTCTTCTGTCAATACAGAACAGAACTCAAGCTTCGAAAAACTGCAAATTCTCACTCCTTCAATTGATAGAAACTGTCTACATATTACACCCTTAAACTCACACAACTGAACTTGAAAACTACCCACTACACAACCCACTAACTTGACTCCAAACTGCAGCTTAACTGCATACATAACACTAACTGCTAACATAACATAAAAACGCATAACCTAAGCTGCAAGCTAGCTAACTAACTCGGCTCTTAGACAATTCAAATTACATTTCAACAAATTGCATCAGATGCATCATCACAACAGTAAGGAGCTCATAGCCTTTCAATTAGTTGCTACTATAGAGCTTAAACTCCATGCTTCAGTCAACACTGAATTCAATCGAGCATAAACAATCAGTGGAGTGAGAAGGAAACCTTGCCAGAGAACAGCCAAGTAAGCGGACCAGACAAAGAGGATATTAAAAAAACCCAGAGCTGGAGCAGAAGCACGAAGCTTTAGCAGAAGCTTGAAGAACTTGGCGACAACAGCCGCAATCAAGAGGACAACACCTGCAAGTTCCAACAAACTCAGTCCCAAATTACACCTCGGAATTAAATTAGGGTTTAGGAATCAAAAGGGTAAATCAGAGACCTGAAAAGAAGAGATTGGGGAGAAGAGAAGGCGAAGGGGAGAAGAGGGGGACTAGGAGTAGGTAGAAGTGGGAGATGAAGGGGACGAAGTAAGATATACTCCAACCGCAGATCGATTCCCGGAGCCGGAATGGTCTCCGGCTGACTTGTCCGCCATTTCCTTCCATTCCGTCTCATCGCGGCTCAAAATCTTCTTTCAGCAAGGACAAGGTAAGCCTTGTAATCCTGTCAGCCACAACCTTTCGACTCCATGAAAATACGACCAATGTGAGAACGGTGCAAATCCTCTACCCAAGCCCCTACCCCAACTCCCTACCCCACAAAATTATTTTACTTCTAAATTAATATTAAATAAATTAAAAAAAATATATTTAGCTTCTACATACTTATGATAACATATTTGAAAAAAAAATCTTAAAAAATCAACTTAAAAAAATTATAATAAATCACAAGAGATAGAAAGATTTTTTGAAGTTTTAAAAAGATGTGAGTTTACTATATATTTTTAAAAAAAAATATATAAGTTGATTTTTTAAGATTTTTTTTTTCAAATATGTTATCATAAGTAGAAGCTAAATATATTTTTTTAATTTTTTTAATATTAATTTAGAGGTAAAATAATTTTGTGGGGTAGGGAGTTGGGGTAGGGGTTTGGGGTAGAAGATTTGCACCGGTGTGAGAAAAGGAATTTCAATCAACAATTGTATCGGTCATCGAAAGCCCAGTCACCCAAAAGAGCATTTATGATGACCAAAGAGTCTCCTTCGATCAGAAGGTTTAGGGGTCATTTGGTATTGATATCTAGATACTGTATCAGATATCGGATATCAGCCCCCGATATCTGATATCTAGTGTTTGGTATGCATAATATATCATTTGATATCAAGTGATATCTGATGGTAATAGTCAGATATCGACGTCAGTTAATATCTAGATATCAAATATGACCTATTTTGATATACTCATTTTTGGGGAGGTATCACTTGACATCGATATCGCCCGATATCGATATCTTGATACCGATACCGATATCTTGATATCAAGATATCACCCGATATCGATATCTTGATATCTAGATATCGTTACCAAACGACCCCTTAGAACTCTCTTAGATTTAGCCTTTGAGACACCCCTCTGGAGACCCAGAGCTTCTGCAAAAACAGCGAAACTATTGTTACAGGGTCCAACCCCTAAGGATATTATGGATCTCTAATCACGAAGCTGAAAGTGCCAACCTCCTCCTAATAGTGAGAACCATCAAAGTTTAATTTGTAATAACTAGGTGGTGTCTTTTTCCACCTCTCGTCCATGCGGGTTAACTTACTGTAAGAGGAACCTGATATAGGGGCACCCTTAAAAGAATTCCTAATATTCGTATCACCCAGATTACCCAAACTATCCAAATTGGCATTCCATGAGTGGAAGGTAGAGTTGTAGAATAAGGCAATAGTTTGAGTAAAAGCCGCATGGATATGATGAAAGGCTAGCTGATTCCGAAAGTACCACACGCCCCACCAAGCCAAGGCCAACTTAGTGAATGTGTAAGTACCCATCTTTCTGTAGATATTGTTGAGCAGGTGGTTTGGCTTAGCATTCATGACGAAATCATGGGTTGGAGGATGACTAATGCCCAAAGTTGTAGTAAAGAGACCGGTGTGGGACATTACAAGAGTAGATGAACGGTAGATTCGACGGTGTAACCACAAAAGGTACAGCCCGAAGGAACCGAAATATTAGAACGTTGCAGACGATCGGACGTAGGAAGCCCATCACGAGCAATTTTCCACTGAAAATGTCTAATCTTATATGGAACGTTCAATTTCCAGATCCAGTTGCAACCGAAGTTTTGGTCACCTGTGTGATTTGGGATAAACTAGTTGTCGAGGAAGTAGAGAACCAACTATCTCTGCTAGACCCCCAGAATAGCCAATCAAAGAAGTTATTTTCCGATAGATGGAAAATGGATATCGGTGAGATGATTTCCCCGCTAAGTAAACCTTGAGTCTGTCTGAAGTTTTGTAATGTTCCATTTGTTATCGCTGTTAATAAATCTGTCAACTGGCCAATCCGGAATCCCATCCAGAAGCGGTTGTCGAGTCATGGTCATCAAAGGTTTATTTATGGCCCAGATGTCACACCAGAAATTTACAGCTTTTCGATTTCCAATAGACTAACGTAGTCCTGGTTTGAACAAATGTCTGATAGAGATTAGTTTGGACCACTGCCATGAAGTGCTACCTTTTTTGTATACTTAAGTAAGGATTCCCCTCTAAGGTATTTGCATGTTATGACTTTTACCCATATGTTTTCTGCGATAATTTTCTATAGTAGCTTCATTTGAAGCGCAATGTTCATCGTCTCTGCTTTGTGAATGCCTAGGCCACCCGAAAGGGTGTCCGAGCAAATTTTGTCTCAACTGATAAGGGGAGTGTTCCCTGGTTCCTTATTCCAAAAAAATGTCTATAAATCTTGTCCAATTCGTGAAGAATGGACGAAGGTAGGAAAAAGGCTTGCATCAGGTACAAGGGTTTTGCACTTAGATTAGCTTTGATTAGGATTTTTCGTCCTCCCGACGAAAGGGATGACGCTTTCCATTTACAGTTGTTGCTTTGTCTTTAGTACAATGTCCGTGAAAATGTATCTATTAACACGACCATTAATAATCGGACAGCTAAGATACTTTTCTAAGTTATTTGATTGGGGGATACCCAGAGTTGTCGTAACTGTTTTGATAGTTGTATCTGTAGTGTTAGGAGAAACTCGGGAGCTTGATTTATACAGATTTACTTTCTGACCAGAGATCAAGCAGAAACGTTGGATTATATATATTGGATAAATGAATACAAGTAGATTGTTTTGCCTTTCCAAAAAGCTAGCATGATATCATCAGCGAATGTTAGGAAGGGGACCTTTACTCCCCCTACCAAGAGTGAAGCCCAATTCTTTGGAGGTAGTTGATTGTCGTTGAAGCGTTCTAGACAGTTTCTCAACCATGAGGATAAAAGGGAAGGGCGAAAGCGGATCCCCCTGCCTTAGACCCCTCGACGAGATAAACGGTGCTGACGGTTCGTCATTTATAAGCACAGAGTAAGAAATCGTCTTGTACACATTCCTTAATCCATTGAATGAACTTCTTGTCGAAACCGAACTTTGTCAAAGTAGAAAAAAGGAAGGGACATTCAACTCTATCGTATGCATTTTTCATATCTAACTTAACAGCCAAATAACCGCACTTTGCTTTTGTTAATCTGAAAAAGTGAAAAATCTCGTGCGCAATGAGAATATTGTCTTTGATCGATCTTCCTTTAGTAAACGCACTTTGTAGTGGGTGAATAAGAGTGTCAAAGACTTTCGAAAGTCTTGTTGTTAATATCTTGGAGATAGTTTTGTAAACCGTAGAGCAGAGACTGATAGGTCTAAACTGATTGACGTTCTCAGGGTTGTCCCTTTTTTGGATTAGGGTGATGAAAGTGTGGTTAACTTGTCGCAGCATCCTTCCACTCGAAAAGAAAGCCTTAACTGTCTTGATAATAAAGGGGCCGACAATGTCCCAATAAGTTTGGTAGAAACCTATTGGCATACCATCCGGGCCCGGTGTCTTATCTGATTTGATCGAAAATAGTTCATTATTAATTTTCGCATTTGAGATTGGCTGAGTGAGCAGGTGATTTTTTTATCCGAAATTTCATGGTTAATCACACAAAGATCCACATCGAAGGGAATAGCGTGATTGTAAGATGACCGAAAACGTTTTGAAAAAGCTTTCGACAAATTCATTTCTGATCATATCATGATCTGACAGAATCAGGCCCGGATCCATTGTAAGGAACTTAACGATTTTTCTACCACGCTTCGTCGTAGCTATATGGTGGAAATATTTCGAGTTTGAATTGTATCGTTTAGTTTGATGTGTTTAACCTTTGCTCTCTGACTCCAGTAACGGCGTTGAAGATCAAGCATTTGTTCCCTTTAATTTAGTAATCTTCTATGCTGATCAATTTGAGAAGGGTTCAAATTGCCAATTAAAGATTGCTGCAGCTAAAGCAACTTTTCGTCTGTATGAAAGATTTGTTTATGGATATTATTAAACGTGCATTTATGTCATTTCTTAGCTAGGTTTTTTATAAGGGTAGTTATCTTAACTTGTTTAAACAAGAAGCACCACGGGTAGAAGGTAATCGATATGGGCCACAAATATCACAATGTATTAAATCAAAAAGTTCAACAGAACGAGAAAGACTAACATGAAAAGAAGAGCGAGGTTGTTTAGCTCTATAACATATGTCGCAAGGGACAATTTTATTTGTAGGAGTAGACCTAATGCCAGGAAAGGAACCAACTAAATGAAACGAAGGGTGCCCAAGACGACGATGCCAGAGGGTGGAGTCGGCGGCTTCAGTGGTGTGACAGACTTGAAGAGTTGTCGGCGGTGGTTGTGTGGAGGGAAGGTAAGTCGGTGTAGTCCAGCGAAGCCAATATACCCCATCTCTAGGTTCACCCACTCCAATCAGCGTCCTCGAAATGCGGTCTTGGATTACACACAAACGATCAGTAATAGTGGCAACACACTGTAATTCAGCCATCAAAAAACGAAAAGAGATGAGATGACAAGTCAATCCAGGGACATAAAGAACGTTATGTAGAGAAAGGAGGTCACAAAGAGGAACAATTCCAGTTTTGTCGGTTGTAACGACAGTGCCATTGGGGATTTTAATGTAATGAGAAGAGACCGGACCAATGGCTTGCAGGAGGCGAAGATCACCGGTCATATGAAAAGAGGCACCCGTATCAAGGATCCAGGGAGTTAGAACCGTACCTTCTAGAGTATCATTACCAAACTTAGAATAGAAGGCCTTAAGAATGGACTAGAGAGTAGACCACTACTCGTTGGTGATAGTGGATCTGATAGCAGCACGATCATCAGCGGTGAGAGGCGGAGCGGCTGAGGAAGACGCAACATTGGCAAGAACATGCTACGCAGAGCCCTTGCCGCGACCTCCACTTGAAGACTCACAACCGGCGCTGGAAGAACCTCGCCCGCCACCAGCAGATGGCGGAGCTCATGTAACGAGATCACTGACGCGGCGCCCGTTGTTCCACCAATCAGGAAAGCTAATTATTTTGAAGCAGGAAGAAACATCATGACATGATCGACCACAATGAGAGGATTGAAGAGCCTTGTGATCCGACGATGAAGACAAGGACTTTGAGGACGTCGAAGTGTGAGTGGCAAAGGCAATAGCATCAGCCTTGGCGTCTCGATCCTTGGCGATAGTCCGAAGGTGCTCCTCCTGAACAGCCAAAGCGTAGATCCGATTGAGAGCGGGAAGAGGCTCCTGGGCAACGATGGTGGAGCGCAGAGTACCATATGTGTCATCGTCGAGACCGATGAGAAATTGGCGGATCCGCTCGGTGGCTTGCTCCTTAGCGTGTTGGCCGCAGGTGCACTGGATCGACGAGATCGCCGACAATTCTTCCCAGAGACGCTTCAAACGGTTGTAGTACGCCGCAATCGACTGGCCGGTTTGGGTAGAGCGAGCAATCTCAGAGCGCGACTGCATAATCCGGGGACCGTTTCCGACAGAGAAACGGACATGAAGTTCATCCCAAAGAGTCTGAACCGTACTCGACAGAGTAATCGTCGAGCGAAGAGACCACTCCATTGATTGAGCCAACCATCCGACTAGCATAGAGTTAACCCAAAGCTAATGAGAGAGATCGGCATGACCCTCGGCAGGCTTGGCAGGGTTGCAAGAGAGGAAGCCGAGTTTGCCCTTTGCTTGAAAAGCATTGAGCATACTAGTTGCCCATTCCTGATAGTTGTCACCCGTGAGAACGATCGGACAAATAGTGAGACCGGGATGATTGGACGGGTGAAGATAGTAAGGAGAGGAAAATGCAGGGGCTTGGGAGGCGACAGCAGGGTTGTCGTCAGGCATGGCCGGCGGCGGTAGTAGGGTGGAAAAAAAATTGGGGTTTTTAAAAAATTATAGAAAGAGAGGAATTGTCTAGCTCGATACCATGTAGAGATTGTGAAAGGCAAATTCTGCTCTGTTCATTATGTTTTCGAGAATATATACACCTTAAGATATACAAAAGATAGAACTTGTGCTACAAGGATAGAATCTCTACAATCTTATCTAAAAGGATATTTATATTTATATACAAAATACCAATAGGAGACCGAAGATCAACAGAGATTGGTGCATGGTCTGATGTAGTAAATGGGTGGATTTTCACTCGAATGGCGTCGAAAGCTGAAATGACTTCATTTTGAGCCATCAAACGGTCCAGTTTGGCGAAGCGTACTATTGTTTGGCAAGTATGTCTTCTTTTTTTGCTAGGTATAACAACCCCCATAAGTCAGGACATTAGGCATCTGTAATAAAAATTTTATTTCTTGTAGTCTTTTGAATCGAGTCGGAGCTTGTAAGATGCCCCTAATTTGTTAGCTGGAATTACTATTTCATTTAGGTCCCCTAAGATACAGAAGGGAATGAGTAGTGTTGAGGCATAAGTGGTAATGTTGTCCCAAAAATCATCCTTTGACCCACGATCAGAAGGAGCATACACCAAAAGGAAAGCGATAGTTTTCTTAAGATTATTGTCGCGGTAGTTTGTGTATGAGTCTGTAACAAAAATGAGTGTTATTTCGCCCTCTGAAACCGGTAGGTCTTTCCATAACAAACAGATGTCACCCGAGAAGCCCCTGCCGGGGTCGAAACTCGAAAGCGATATTAGTGCAACCACATTTTCTCCAAACACCTTCAGGAGGTAATTTATTTGCACTACTACAATTCCGACCTTTAGCGGCGATCAAAAACTGTTGCCTAAAGCCTTGTAACCGCAGCCTATACCTTTTGGCAGCGGTTTTCCGATCGTGTCATCTGCTCCCGTTGCTATAGACCTATGACTGCGGCTTGGTCAGCCTTAGGCAGCGGGTTTAGAACGGTGGAACCGCTGCCAAAAAGTAAGTACAACCGCTGCCAAAGAGTCTAAAGAGACATTTATATGTCAAAATAATGGAAGCGGTTTGGTTTGATTTGGGTAGCGGTTTAAATTACAATATAGAAGCGGTTAATATACCCTATGACAACGGTTTTACATCTATGGAAGCGATTATTCTTATATATGGCAGCGGTTATCAAGTTTTGGCGGCGGTTTTTTGGTATGTAGCAGCAGTTATAATGTTTTGTGGCAACAGATATAAAAACCCATGGCAGCGGTTTTATATAGCTCAGAAATAAATAATTTGAGAGCGATTAATTCATAACACACTTGTTTAATATACTTTTAAATATTTATATATTGAAAACATAAATTTAAAATCAACTACAAAATGAATAATATATATTCAAAATAATGTACTTTCATTGCATTATAACATTAATTACAAAAGTTTGATTAAAAATATATATACATATACACATATCTAGATATCAACTGATTATCCAATATTTGGATTTGCTAAGAGTTAGGTAGTATATATTAACAAAAGACTAAACCCAAGTGAACTATATTGAAAATAAAATAACCATATTTGGGCATCAATCAGCAAAGTGTCATCGAGAGACCTGCAATATGGTCATCAATAGCAAGGCAATTTTGTAACAACGTGCATTATGGCATTCAAGAAGCAACATTTGGGCAACAAGAAACACAATAAAGATCAACAAGAAATTTGAGGCATTAACATATATTGCCAATTCAGTTAGTCCATAACCCCAAACAATAATTAGAGTATCTACCTAAACCTACTAAATTAAAATGCAGTACTACCCTGTGGAGCAACCATAAATCAGCACATGACCAAACAGAATGAGCAAACCACAACATGCTAGTAAAGATCGTGCTAGCATGTAAAATTTAAGAAAGATATTTATTAAACCTTATGAGTACATAGGAAAATGAAATTATTAGAATATTAAGTGTGTCTAATAAAGGTCATGCTCTTTCCTCTTTGTTTCTCAAATCAAACCTGTAGAATTTAAAGTACATCTAAAGCATCACACAAGTATTCATTCGGAATAATAGATTCAAAGAAGACCAAGGACCACTTATCTAAATCGTTCAGAATAATATAAGAAATCTAAGATAACTCAAACTTACTTCCATCGGCAAAGGTTTGCAAAGACGGCATCATCTCCACAATGTCATCACTAATAGAAAGCAATAACTCTATCTTCTTCTTCCGCATAAACTTCTTCCCCGATAACAACTCCAACCTCCGTAGCTGCCTTGATATAGTAGCTGAAGAACAAACAATAAGCAAAAGATCATGCAATCAACCAAATTAGAGCAAACATAAAAACAAATATTAGATTTAAGGGATTGTTACACTAAACTATGCCACCAGGAATCTTGAAATCCATAAACTACCTCAAATTCTTAAATGAAAACAATCAACACCTACAAACATTGTTTCGATTGGAACACTACCTTGATTGGAAATAGCTAGAGTAGAGGAAACCTCATTCCCACCACCTAATGCTTTCCTAACAAAACCTTCGCTAACCTCTCTTTAATCATCTCCATTTCTACTAAAGACAATGGCATTGGATATGATCAAATCAAAGCAAGAAATCAAGACTGAAATAAATATGTTTTTAAAAAATTTAAGCAATATTTGATTGCCACAGGCAAAAACAAATCCAAAGCTACTAAAATAAAAGGAGGAATGGGAATTGAGAGATGAACCAGTTATATCCTGCAAGCATAAAACACGAGTTTACAGAAGGAATAATGTGCAAAGTTAAAATATGAACTTTTCCTTTTTGCCCTACCTTACCTTCGCAACTTCTATTCTACCAAGTTGTATGGCTATCTCAAACCTATAATCAGGATCTGTAGCCACTTCAAGTGCTTCGTCTACCATACCACGTGATTCTAGAAATCGAGCAACATTGAAAAATTACATAACTTTTTCTTGAGATCTAATGAAAACACAGAAATATAATGCAATAAGAATCGTGCTCACAATATTTAGCCTAGACTTTCAAAATGATACATGTTGATTCAATTCTATGAACGAGTTACCACATGGCAAATTGGACGCAGTTACAAGTTCCAATGCCTTGAGATGGGGTAAAAAAGAAATATTTTCTAAAGAACAACACCCTTTATATCAAGTTGAAAATATGCAAAGTTCCAATTCCTTCTTTCCCCCTTCAAATCATTTTTAACTTTCCAGAAAAAAACAAATAAAAGAACTTGAATCTTACAGGGAAAATCTATGAATTCTTACCTTTTGTGGTGCTCCTTAGGAATATAAGACAAAAGAGCATTGGCCCTTTCAAAGTCACCACACATCACAAGAGTCTTATACTCAATCAAGCTAAGAAGAAGTGTGTATCCCATTACACTGAAATGACAAAACCAACAAAAAGCAATATAAAAGAATTCAGAACCAGAAAAGGCAAAATTAGAAACTGAGAACTCAAGCAAACTCTAGAAGTAGGCTTACTTAACTCTTTGTCAATGAGATAAACATGGCTCTGAGCAGCAAGGTACCCCAATAGGTACATTAAAAGATCCAAGTGAAACATCGTAGTCACATGTATCAAGTGGTCACAAATCAGACATAAATAGAAGCTCATAAAAAAATGTTATTAATAACCCAAGTGCAATCATAGGAAAGGAAGAAATCTAGTAATACCTCACCACCAACACAATAATTTAGCCTCCCTGAAGAGCCGATTGCAAAACCAAAACCAAACACAAACAACCAAATCAATTTTTTTTAACAAATACAATGCCAATGACAAAATCAAATCCACTTCTAACCTCTCAAAAAAAATGGATGCATGTAATACTGGATTTTATCTATTTTCTTAGAAATTGTTATAAAAGTACTCTTTATTTTTACACAAACATTCAGAACTCTTGAAAATGAATTCCAATATTACCTCAACTATTGATGGGAATGTATGTGGGCTGGCCATAGGAGAAGAACTATCTGCACCGAGTATGACTGATACCTAGTGGCTTAATTAAAGGACAAAAAGGGGCTGAAACTCAACTCTGACCACTTATTCCAATCCCAAATTCCTCACAATTAAATCCCAAATTCATGTAGATATTCCCAAATTTCTCAACTTTAACAAATTAGGAAAAACTCTAGAAATTGGGTTTTTTTTAGAAACTCACATCAAGGGCTTCAATGGAGGAGTGAGGAGAGAAAGGTGGACGAAGAAACTGTTTGGAGCTGCCATTGGGCTGGCCTTGGCTGCTGCAGGTGTTGCTAGTTGCTCGGGCGAGGCTCACAGTGCTCGTAAGGACTGCTGCTCACACAAGGAAGAAGGACGCCATGGAGGGAGAGAGTTTGAGCAGCAAGACAGTGAGAACAAGAGAGGAGCAAGAGCGGGCTGGCATGGTTGAGAGCTTGTGCTCGATTTTGACGGGGAAGAGGCGGTTAGGTTTGAGAGGGTGGCTTCGATCAGAAGGGGATATGAGAGGCGGGTGTGTAATTTTTGGGAAAAATTAAGCGGACCGGGTATATTAAGCCCGCCAATGTAATTTTTTTTTTTGCGGGTTTAGGTGAACCTCTGCCATAGCAATTATCACTTAAATAAACCGCTGCCAAAAGACACTTAGGCCGCCTCTATAGGTATAAGTTTTAAAAACCGTTGTCTAAGCCGCCTCCATAGACTAATCCAATTCCAAATTCGTAAAATACTCCTAAACCGTTGCGACAAACCGCTGCCTAATTGAACCACTGCCATAAACCGCTTCCTTTGCTCGAAATTGTAGTAGTGGTGTTTTCGTCTCTAGTAGAGCTAAAACGTTTATGTAATTGTTTTTACAAAACAATTCTGTGTTAGTCCAGAATTGAAGTATCCGGTTGTACCCGTTTTGTTATTGTTTGGAAACAAATGTGTGCTTGACAGCATCTAAATCTATAACTCACCATTGTAGAAACAAGAGCAAGAGTCGGTTGGGAAACACATGTGTTCGAATAGGCATTGATATACCAAGTACCATATAGACCACTCGACCAGAATTAAGAATTGTAGGTTAAGTAAAGGTAAGGGATTTGTTTAAATTGATGACGAGGCTTGTGCAACCCAATGTTTTGGTATTCAAAAAACAAGTTTGGTAAACAATCTATAGAATAATCATACAGTTTAGAGCACCGTAAGTACATAGAGTGTGTTTGAACAACTTTTATAGTTTGTATACAATAGATTTGAAGCACAAAAGTTGCATGGTAAGACTTAATCGAGACTTGATTTTGGTGATATAATATTGGTGAACTCCAATAGTTACCAGAAAGAGTAGTGCTAATGAAGACCAGGAAACAAACCGACAAAAGCACGAACAGCCCCACGCCAAGGCAGTAAGGCAGCCCAGCCACCAGCAGGATCCGAGAGCACATCGGATGAACCCTCCTGCAAAAAGGAGAGAAGCAGTAGCACAAACGAACACAAACGCAATAGACATAATAATAAAGCAGAAGAAGTAAAAGAGAATAGAGCCAGTAGGACTTAAGATGAAAGCATATATAAAAACCAGCAATGGTACAAAGGTCCCAATAGGAACCAACACAACACACAAGCAGAAGCGCATAATTTGTACACACGGCAAAGTAGTTGCAAAGAAAATAAACTGACAGATGTATATGCACTTTAATTTCTGAAATTTGTAAATATATGTGAGTTGTTCTTCTTGTTAAAGTTAGCTAGGCCTGGTGGGGCTAAGACAAGCTGGAGAGAGGTCGTGTGTGCGGGCCCACATATGGGAGACTTGAACAACACATAAACCCAGGGTTATGTTCCATCTCAAAACCAATTGGCAATGAGAGGAGTAGCCCTTTAACCTTATATGTTGTTCAAGCATTCTCTATATTACCGATGTGGGACAACCACATTCCAACACACCCCCTCAAGTGCAACGACATTTTTAGCTAACAAGTTGCACTTGCCACGTGCGCTTAAATGGGTACTACAATGCCCGCAACATACCACGGCTAGCAACCCCACCAATTAGAGCCCATTCCTCAACTAGTCGAACCTGGCTTTAATACCATGTTAAAGTGGCTAGGCCCGGTGGGGCTAAGACAAGCTGGAGGGAGGTCGTGTGTGCAAGCTCACATACAAGAGATTCAAACAACACATAAACCCAACGGGATTCCATCTCAAAACCAATTGGCAATGAGAGGAGTAGTGATACGGGGTTAACCACAGGATGGCCCGATCTTCGACAAACAAGCAAGAAACTATAAAGACTCAAAGAAACGCAGCAAGACTCAACAAGAATCGATCAAGAAGACCAAGATCGATTCTTGTTGAGTCTTGCTGCCTTTCTTTGAGTCTTTATAGTTTCTTGCTTGTTTGTCGAAGATCGGGCCATCATGCGGCTAACCCCGTATCAAATTGGTATTAGAGCTTTGATTTCCGACATCAAGATTGAGTCTTTTCTTTTCCTAAACACAAAAACACAAAAAAAAAGAGTCATTTTCTTGTTTGGTCTTTTACTTCTTGCATTCTTTATTGATTATTGCACTAATCTTGAGTTTGTGATTGTTTGTGGTTGCATAGCCTAAACACAAAGCCTACCCGAGACAGTGGAGTCGACTAGATCAGTGCGCACCCCTTGTGTACACTATCCTAGCCGACGGCAGCTTGCTGTCCCCATAGTCGAGTAAGGCTTTGGTCGACAACCCCATATTCACACACAAGAAACCCTAGTTTGTTGCTTTGTTCTATCTTTGGAATTTTGATTTATCTTTTATCTATTGTCATTTATCTATTGCCTATCAAAAATCAGATTTTAGTTGTTAGATTTAATTCCATTATATCTAGCAATTATAAAAAAGGCATAAGATAGATATACTTTCCTATTTTATCCAAAGATTGTCTATTTATTTATCTTAGGGCTACAAATTTTTATCTATTCACCTCTTCCATCAGATTTTTCGAGTCCTCCCCATTACTTAGAGTCTTTCTTGTATTAGGTCAAAAAAAAAATCAGTTTCGAAAATCCATTCAAAAGAAAAAAGAGATTGAATTTGGACCTAGGAGGATAAAATTCACTAGGGGCAAAAGTAAGTCAAAAAAAAAAAGAGTTGTTGATCTATCTAGTGCAAAAAAGCTCCGAAGACCACACTTTTTGGTGATTTCCATAGCCCTAGTCGACAACCCTAAACCCAAACACATTACCTCCCACAAATCACAAAAGTGAAACCCTACCCTGCAACTAAAACATCCTGCGGCTAACCCCGTATCAAGTAGCCTTTCATCTTTATATGTTGCTCAAACATTCTCTATATTACATATGTGGAACAACCACATATGTAATTGGGGTTTCTCATCTCGTTTTGGCCCTTCCTCCAATTCCTACCCTCGTTCTTCAAATTTGTATGGGTTTGTTTACAATCTCAATCAATGGGGTTGGGTTCTTGGGTATTAAGTGCATGATTTTGAGCATTTATTGTTGCACAGCGACTTTTGAGGGTTTGGTGGTGCGCCGTCATGGGGTTTGGAGATTTTGTGATTTCCTCCCTGTGTCGCTCTTTCCGTCTTCCTCTCGATTGTTCTGGGCGGTTTTTGGTGAGTTGGTCTCGAGCTCTCATCTTTCCTCTCCCTTGTGTAGTTGGTTCTAGTCGGATCTTTTCGGATCTACTCGGATCTGGTCTTGTTCGGGTGGGGTTGGCTACTGGGGATTGGATATGTTCGTGTTCATTTTGAGGGGTGCACTCATGTGTCGGATCTTGGTCTAAATCTGGTGGATTGTCTCAGATCTGGTCGTTTTCGTCGATGGCTAGTGGTTGTGTTGCTTTCGGCGGCTCGGGTGTCCTATATCTAGGTTGGGTTTGACGATTTGGTGTTTAGATCTGGGCTCCTAGTTGAGGGAGAATGTTTTCGAGGCTCCGATCTGGGCGTTCGTTGTCATCCCTCCTCCTCTTTCTGAACCGGCTGATGGGGTGCAGCTCTTGGAGGCAGGTGGTGTGGAGGTTGTGTTTCTCACCCTTGCGTGTGCTACCGATGCGCTTGGTCTGGCTTGGAGGAGGAGCAATGGCTGGCTTTGAGGGCGACCTGTTGGTGCGTTGAGGCTGCCACATCGGGCCTCCCTAGGTTGCGGGCTTGGCCTTTCTGTTCTCAGCGGACTGTTGTCGGGTCGTGTTGCGCTGCCTGGCTCGGGACTCTTCTTCTGCAGTTTCTCCCTCCTGGTTGCTTGCTCGTTCTGTTCTGGCCGTTTGGAGTTGCGGGTTCTTGGTGATTGAGTGATTCAGGCTTCATCTTGGTGCTGCTGCTGGATCATCATCGTCATCGTCCTCGGTGCTCTGGTGATTGGGTCCTCGGCCACCGTCCGATGCTGCTGGGCTCGAACTACTATTATGGAGTATGGGCTGAACACGTTTCGAGTCCTGGTGGTGGGTGGTGGCGGTTTCGTGGGTCTCCGGTGAAGCCTTTGGCCTTGGGTGGTGTTTTCGGCGTGGTTGGTGGCGTTTTGCGAGTACCCATCGTCGTCGGCGGTATGAAAGTTGGTGGCCAGCAATGGTGTGTAAGTTGGGGTCAACGTTTGTGTGGTCAAATATGTGTGGGGCCCTTCTGATGTTTTGTAAAAGTTGCTTTTGCTTTTGCTGGCTACTTTTCTTTCATCAGATGGGTTTGGCGTGTTTTAGTGGGAAAGGTAGTGGGTCTCCACTTCTTTTCTTTTGAGATAGTATTCCTAGGGGCTTTATGTTTCTCTTTCCTGCCCTCGCCGCAAGCCATTTCACCATACCCTTGCGATCCCAGATCTGGTCTTCCTCATTCGTTCGCCGGAACTCCTATCGAGAAGCGTCGCCACCGTCCTTCCAGGCACGCCTCCACCTAACCTGATCTCTGTCGTCGAACACTGCCGTCCACCGCCGAAGACAAACCCTGGGCAACTGTTTGAGCGCCGGAGCTGCTGCATGCCAGGCGACGCCGTCAGTGGCGGATGTTGCGTTCACCGGGCGTTGTCGGAGTGTCCCCTCCCAATCCGAGATTCTTCACCTGTAATTCTCTCCTGATCTATTCTTATCTCCGCCTGGGATCTAGGGTTTTATATTGTGATGATTTTGATTTGATTTTTATGATTCAATTTTGGCGTGGCAGGTATGGGGGCGGCGTCTGGGATGGCGAAGAGTGGCGTCGGTGTGGCGTCGCCGGTCTTCCTACCGGGATGGCCATCGGGATCGTCGGTTATGCAGGTGTCAGGTCTGCCTTCATCTTGTTTGCAAATTGTTGGTGAAATTGCTTTGATGTTTGCTGTTGTATGGTTGTTTTCATTTGAAATCTCTGTCTTGATTCCCTCCTCAAATTTAAAGACTGATTACAATTTAATCACAGGCTTTTAGTAATTCCCCACCCTTGTTAAAAACTCTATTATTTGAATTTCATCAAGAGAAGCCAAATTAATTTGGCAATTTAGTTTATTGGTAGCTAGGAACTTGTTTCCATCCTTTATCACATCCTTATCCATCTTAATTAATGTTTATGTTGGCTCTATATATGAACTGGATGAATGCGATTGTGTAGCTTTGCAGTACTTTGGATTAGTGCTTTTGTAGTTGATTATAGCTAGTGACTTTATTGTTAATTTGTCTCGTTGAACTGTTGAACCATTACTTCAGTTTAGAATAGCTTCAAATTAATATTATTATCTTTGCTGCTATTTTGTTTATTTAAATGCTTCAAGTAGTTACATTTTTTTATATTAAAATCACTGGTTATGAAAATGAGTGGATTTTGTTGCTTGGAAGTAGCTCGTTAAGTGTTTCAGCTGAAGGTTTGCACCAGAGACTTTTTATTTGAATTTTAAATAATGGCTATGCTTGTTGCCTTACCAAGATCAATGAGTAGCAGTTAAAAGGTTGTCTTGTGTTTGTCTTGGAAATGCTTTTAATGGGATCTCATTGTTGAATGTCTACATTGATTTTTTTTTTTCGTGTTGAAGCTTTATACATGATAGAGTTGTGTCATTTACATGTGGTTGTTCACTAGATTGTAGTAGTACTTGGTTGGAAGGACCAGATAAGGTGTTCATTCCATTTTTGGCATGCGGGGACCTATCTGGGTATGACTCTGACTGTCGTACGCGCTCCCTATTGCAGCTGCATGATGGAACCTACAGGAGCCTGGACCTAGTGCAACCACCTACTGCTCCTTATAAGAAAGCTATTGAGCTTACGAAAGCTGTGCTCTAGGGAGTTCAGCAGCTCGAAAAGCTCTCTTGATTCCTAACGCATCAATAGACAAGTTGGTGTCCAGCAAATTAGGTAGGCCATCTTCATTACTTGATTTTAAGATTGTAATTGTTGTAGTTGAAAGCATGTTTTTCTTCAGGATTTATTTAGTGATCTCCATGTCTTTGTCCTTATTCAATGAAGAAACTATATCAAAATATATTGTTTTTTTTTTAAATGGAAAATGAGTGAGAAGGGTGTTAGTGAAAACTTTTATTAGTGAATCATCTCTGAATATAAATTTAGAATTAAGTGATTGGGATTTCTCAACTTCACATGATCAGAATATCATTTCTCCTAGATGCAGTTCTTTCCGGTTAGATTTGCTTTTTTGAGATATTGTGTCAGCAAGATGTATATGCAGTCCCATTTGGAAGGTATAAATAAACATCCACGGAGCTACTGAGACCACATTTAGTCAGCATATATCTATACCAAAAAACAGGGAATCATGTATATTGATGAAATGGACAAGATCACCAAAAAGTTTTTTCTTTTCGGTTTCTATTTGAAGTTGTGTTTAATCCAAAATGGGAATTTTCTAAGTTTATTTATAAATTCTTATTCTGGTTTGCTTTTATTGCAGGCTGAGAGACTTAATATTAGCAGAGATGTATCCGGAGAAGGTGTCCAGCAGGCATGACTAAAAATGCTTGAAGGAACTGTAAGTGCATTTTCCGCGTTGTTATAGATAGATCGTTCTGCTTTTTGTTCCTTTTTTCTGGCTATGATAAAAGAAATTATTTATGTACTTAGTTCTCAAGGCATTAAATTTGAGTTCAAAAAAAAGCTTTTCATCTTCCTGGTCACCAACATACTTTAGACTTGAGCAATATTTATTGGGCAGACCAAGCCTATCTCCAATTAAAGTTCCAGCAAGATTGCTTTATGAGGCTTTTAGTTGAACCTCTCATCACTTAGCTTAATTTTCGTTGAGGTATGGTGGCATTACCATCTATCAGACAGATTAGAGTATTTCAGCTCTGCAAATAATGAAGGATGACAAAAGGACCTTACATGGCCTTGCACTCTCTTCCAAAATCGCAAGTATGCTCTCTCCTTCTCTTCTATTTCTCTTCTTAATCTCTTGCTTATTGTACTAGTTGGTACAAGTATGCTTACCGGAAATAAGTAGTATCTTTTCTTTTAGACTCTATGCTGTATTTTAAATCAGTGTTATGTTTTTACTTAGTTGATCTTATGTACTATTTTTAAGTATGACATCCCATCCCATTCCAACCAAATCATATTTTACTTGATATGATGTAGCCTTAAGCTTGTGGACTGCTTGATATTCTTATATTATTTTGTTTGTCTTGTAGAAGATAAGAGCAGTTGAGCATACTAATTGAATTCAACCTTTACCAAGTTCTATAATGCTATGTATGTACTCCTACCATTGCCTAGTCAATCCATTTTAATTCATATATATCTTTTTCATCATCTTCTATTCTTTCTCAAAACTTGACATTATTTTGCACCCATGTGAAATTGTTGTTGTTCATTTTGTAGGAAACATTGTACAATGTGTAGATGGCAACTTTGGGGCTTGGGATTCTTCCATCATGAAGCAGATTGATCTCCAGTAGCTCCAGCAGAAGCTGAATGTGGCGTTGAATGAGCAAGTGAATTTTTTCCATGTTCATGAAATCTTGGTCAGCACAAGCTTGCTGGGGTATGTATTGATCTGCATCGGATTTTAATTTTGAAATCAGTAAAACTGTGCTTTTCTCTATGATGATGATGTTGTACATCATATGAATGAATCACCTACATTGATGATTAGTCTTGAATGAATTTATCATCTACTAATCAATCCATTGGAATCTTGATGGAAGATGAATTGAAGCTTTATTGCTTGATGTTTTGGACCTTCATGATAATGTCTATGTTTCATAAGAGTGTAAATTGATATCTCTTATCTCCTCAACGAGCTCCTCTTGCATTGGTTGATTCGTTATAGTGGGCTGGAGTTGTATAGTTAATAAGGTTTGAGATTTTATCAGGTGTGTTTGGACCGGTAATGATGAGGATAAAGGTAGAATGCACCCAAAAATTGGGTGCATTCTACTATTTTTTTTAAAAAATCTGTTGGACTTTTTAGCTCGGGTCCAGAGGATCCGGGCTAAAAAGCTATTTTTTTATTTTGGTAAATAAAAAACCGCCACAATAGAGTAAAATAACCGCTACAGTAAATAAAAACCGCTACAATAGGTTTGAAAAACTGCCACAATAGATATTATTTTGTGGCGGTTTTTCTATCTATTGTGGCGGTTTTAAGAGTTTGCAATAAACCGCCACAATAGGTATTAAAACCGCCACAATAGACCTAATGCAACGCAAGCAACAGAGGCGGGTAAAAACCGCCACAATAGGCCTTTTGTGGCAGTTTTTTATCCTAATGTGGCGGTTTTGAGCCGCTACATTAGCCCTTAATTGTTGTAGTGTCCATCTCAAAACCAATTGGCAATGAGAGGAGTAGCCCTTTAACCTTATATGTTGTTCAAGCATTCTCTATATTACCGATGTGGGACAACCACATTCCAACACACCCCCTCAAGTGCAACGACATTTTTAGCTAACAAGTTGCACTTGCCACGTGCGCTTAAATGGGTACTACAATGCCCGCAACATACCACGGCTAGCAACCCCACCAATTAGAGCCCATTCCTCAACTAGCCGAACCTGGCTTTAATACCATGTTAAAGTGGCTAGGCCCGGTGGGGCTAAGACAAGCTGGAGGGAGGTCGTGTGTGCAAGCTCACATACAAGAGATTCAAACAACACATAAACCCAACGGGATTCCATCTCAAAACCAATTGGCAATGAGAGGAGTAGTGATACGGGGTTAGCCACAGGATAGCCCGATCTTCGACAAACAAGCAAGAAACTATAAAGACTCAAAGAAACGCAGCAAGACTCAACAAGAATCGATCAAGAAGACCAAGATCGATTCTTGTTTCTTTGAGTCTTTATAGTTTCTTGCTTGTTTGTTGATCTATCTAGTGCAAAAAAGCTCCAAAGACCACACTTTTTGGTGATTTCCATAGCCCTAGTCGACAACCCTAAACCCAAACACATTACCTCCCACAAATCACAAAATTGAAACCCTACCCTGCAACTAAAACATCCTGCGGCTAACCCCGTATCAAGTAGCCTTTCAACTTTATATGTTGCTCAAACATTCTCTATATTACATATGTGGAACAACCACATATGTAATTGGGGTTTCTCATCTCGTTTTGGCCCTTCCTCCAATTCCTACCCTCGTTCTTCAAATTTGTATGGGTTTGTTTACAATCTCAATCAATTGGGTTGGGTTCTTGGGTATTAAGTGCATGATTTTGAGCATTTATTGTTGCACAGCGACTTTTGAGGGTTTGGTGGTGCGCCGTCATGGGGTTTGGAGATTTTGTGATTTCCTCCCTGTGTCGCTCTTTCCGTCTTCCTCTCGATTGTTCTGGGCGGTTTTTGGTGAGTTGGTCTCGAGCTCTCATCTTTCCTCTCCCTTGTGTAGTTGGTTCTAGTCGGATCTTTTCGGATCTACTCGGATCTGGTCTTGTTCGGGTGGGGTTGGCTACTGGGGATTGGATATGTTCGTGTTCATTTTGAGGGGTGCACTCATGTGTCGGATCTTGGTCTAAATCTGGTGGATTGTCTCAGATCTGGTCGTTTTCGTCGATGGCTAGTGGTTGTGTTGCTTTCGGCGGCTCGGGTGTCCTATATCTAGGTTGGGTTTGACGATTTGGTGTTTAGATCTGGGCTCCTAGTTGAGGGAGAATGTTTTCGAGGCTCCGATCTGGGCGTTCGTTGTCATCCCTCCTCCTCTTTCTGAACCGGCTGATGGGGTGCAGCTCTTGGAGGCAGGTGGTGTGGAGGTTGTGTTTCTCGCCCTTGCGTGTGCTACCGATGCGCTTGGTCTGGCTTGGAGGAGGAGCAATGGCTGGCTTTGAGGGCGACCTGTTGGTGCGTTGAGGCTGCCACATCGGGCCTCCCCAGGTTGCGGGCTTGGCCTTTCTGTTCTCAGCGGACTGTTGTCGGGTCGTGTTGCGCTGCCTGGCTCGGGACTCTTCTTCTGCAGTTTCTCCCTCCTGGTTGCTTGCTCGTTCTGTTCTGGCCGTTTGGAGTTGCGGGTTCTTGGTGATTGAGTGATTCAGGCTTCATCTTGGTGCTGCTGCTGGATCGTCATCGTCATCGGTGCTCTGGTGATTGGGTCCTCGGCCACCGTCCGATGCTGCTGGGCTCGAACTACTATTATGGAGTATGGGCTGAACACGTTTCGAGTCCTGGTGGTGGGTGGTGGCGGTTTCGTGGGTCTCCGGTGAAGCCTTTGGCCTTTGGTGGTGTTTTCGGCGTGGTTGGTTGCGTTTTGCGAGTACCCATCGTCGTCGGCGGTATGAAAGTTGGTGGCCGGCAATGGTGTGTAAGTTAGGGTCAACATTTGTGTGGTCAAATATGTGTGGGGCCCTTCTGATGTTTTGTAAAAGTTGCTTTTGCTTTTGCTGGCTACTTTTCTTTCATCAGATGGGTTTGGCGTGTTTTAGTGGGAAAGGTAGTGGGTCTCCACTTCTTTTCTTTTGAGATAGTATTCCTAGGGGCGGTAGTAAGTGTATGGTGGAAACAAGTGAGGTTTAAATTTGTGGTATTTCACTTTTGTGGGTTTGAAGTTGTGGTAGAAAATCTGTGGGTTCCACCTTTTTTCGAAAGACCCTTGTTTTGGTCTTTCGTATGTTGTATTCCGGGCGTTTTCCACCCATCTATATATTTACCTATTCAGAACAACCACATTCCAACACTTCTCAAAAATGGGTTAGTGAATTTTGGGGCTTGTGAGCTAAAGAGAGTGTGCAGCTTCTAGCCAAAGGGTGTTGAGACTCCAAGAGTAAACGAAAGCCAACCCGGATGACCCCCCGTACAGTCACGCAATGAAAACCTGCAAGGCAAACAAAGGAAACGGCAGCAGCAAAGAGAAACCTTAAGGGCCTCCATAAAGGATTTTGAGAGATTCGTGTGAGTATAACAAGAAACTGTGAGAGGGGGTAATCGATCAACAGAGAGCCTAATCATATATATGCGTTTTGAAAAAGGATGATGAACCCAAGTACATACAGAAGTATGAAGTAAATAGAACAATTGTTGGTGAGCAATAGGGTAGATCGAGTGAACTATAGGATAACGAATGAGTCTTACAGAGCGAAAAACCAAAGCACAAATCTAATTGCAAGCAGGCAGAGAAGAAAGCAGAGCGAAAGGCCAGACACGCCAACAAAGGAAGTAGCCCCAACCGTCCGGCCACCATGAGCCCCTCCCAAACCTCTTAAGTGTCAAATAACAGGTCATCATCACACTCCGAGTGGACCGATTTCTCACAGAAGATAACCAATCGGGAGGCTCCGCCTTCTTATTACAGATCGAGCTAGGCCGATCTTCATTGGGAGGAAAATGGTGGTAGGAGGAGTTAGAACTCACAATCAACACATGGAGTGTGTGGGCTAGACCCGAGGCAAAGGGGGGGGGTGATGAAGGAGAGATCGGAAGCTGGTGCTGAAAGGTAGGGATGGTGGGCACAAGGCCTCCAAGGCGGCGGCGAAAGCACTTTGCTGAGAGAGAAAAGAGGCGCGTGGAGTCGCGTTGAAGAGGGTAGGAATTAGGGTTTTTGGGTTCCTTGTGGCTCAAAATCTATTATTAAAAATGGCTAATTGGGATTGTGACATGTGAAATTATTTTAAAAAAATATTGGATAATTGGCCTAATAAAATCGCTTTTTTTTGAAATCTTGATTTAAAAAAAAACTACCGCTATGTATTTTTACTAGTTAAAGACTCGTGCAATACACGAATATACTAATATACCCCGCATTTAGTATTATCTTTTAACTGTCTTTTAATATAGATTAAAATATTAAAAATAAATAAATAAAGATACACAATAATAAAATATTGATTGCAAGCGGAATATGTTTCTGCTTGCTGGGATTTTGCAAAGTGTATGGAACAGATTTCTTCATCTTCACTTCTGAATGTATTTCGTCATCTTCTTATCCG
This sequence comes from Persicaria maculosa, assembly GCA_963922045.1. NCBI lineage: Eukaryota > Viridiplantae > Streptophyta > Magnoliopsida > Caryophyllales > Polygonaceae > Persicaria > Persicaria maculosa. The sequence continues at coordinate 32,210,395 of OY998262.1, forward strand.
TATCAGTTTTCTTGTGTTTGCAACTTACAAGTCATGCCAATCAGGTAACAATGCAACATATATCACTATATATATATATATATATTTATCCATTTCAAATAAAAGAAATCTCAATTCCCTAAACAATAGTTACAATTTATATGGAATGCCTCAAATTTCACCAAATAATGTTTCACATTCCCCTAAACAATACTCACATTTCACCGAATAATGCTTCAAATTTCACTGAATAATGTTTCACATTTCACCGAATAATATTTTGTGCACAATGCACATCCTAAGCCTTGTGCACAAGTTACTCATTCTCTCTCTCTCTCTCTCTCTCTCTCTCTCTCTCTCTCTCTCTCTCTCTCTCTCTCTCTCTCTCTCTCTCTCTCTCTCTCTCTCTCTCTCTCTCTCTATATATATATATATATATATATATATATATATATATATATATATATATATATATATATGGTGATCTCCCATATCTTCTGGAAAGTTAACAGGGGCATAGTCACAGGGACAGAGCCAGAAAGTTTTGAGCGGGGGGTCACCGTAGTAGTTGGCAATAAGATCGAGAAAAAAAATCGTAAAACACACAGCGTGTCCAATAGTACAAACTAGTGTGAAACGATATTCCAAACTACTAAAAAGATATAAAATGAAAATAAGGATAAAAACGCAATAAATAAACATTGTATTCTTAACATGTAACAATGTATAGCTAAATATAAAAAATTTAAACTTGCGTAACTTCTTACTAAATTCTCAAAACAAGTTATATAACCTATGGTTTCAAAGCTCTCGAGATGAATTATAATGTGTGAATGTTAATTTAAGTAAAATATAAAAGTATTATTGTATATTGAAATAAAATTAAAGTAATTAATACACCTATAATGTTCAAACATTCATAACTTTTTACTCAGATGTCGGATTAGGGCGTATTATATATCAAAACAAAGCTATCGACGAGGAGAATATACCTAGGTAATTTGTCGGATGGGGGTGGTCACATTACCCCCTAGGACCCCTCCTAGCTCCGCCTTTGGGCATAGATCGTATTAATTGCCTCTTTCATACTATTGTCACGTTGTTGCCTCTCCTTGAATTGATAAATAAAAAGCGGTCATCTAGGGTTCGAGCCGGTGACCTTTGTCTCTACATAATAGGGATATTTGCATTTGTATAGTAAAACTGTACTCATTACTTATACGGTATTAGGGGGGGAAAGGTAACCTATATAAATATTGTTTGCAGTTTGCACCATTTTTTTTTTTTTTGATGACGAGGAGCCCACCTTCGGGGGTAAACTCCGAGCACGTGGCCAAGCTGACAAGAGTCACGTACAGATAAACTGACTTGCGCCAACTGGTTCGATCAATTGGTAGAGAGCAAAGTAATTGAAGTTTGCACCAATTTGTAGGCGGATATAAAATGATCAAGTTTGCACCAATTTTATATATATGGGTGTGGGCCTTTAGGCCCAAACCACCATGAATCGACGTTGGAAGATGATTTATACCTTCCTCGGAAACGACGTCGCTAGCTGGAACTCGAAAGATTCGTTCAAATGTCTATCAGTCTATCCCTCACATGGATATTCGCCTTTCACTATGGGTGTGTATGGTTACCAGTAGGGGAGTTTACCCCCGAAGTTAAAAATAACCCCTCCCCATACAGAGTTTACCCCCGAAGGTGGGCTCCTCGTCATCAAAAAAAAAAAAAATGGTGCAAACTGCAAACAATATTTATATAGGTTACCTTTCCTCCCCTAATACCGTATAAGTAATGAGTACAGTTTTACTATACAAATGCAAATATCCCTATTATGTAGAGACAAAGGTCACCGGCTCGAACCCTAGATGACCGCTTTTTATTTATCAATTCAAGGAGAGGCAACAACGTGACAATAGTATGAAAGAGGCAATTAATACGATCTATGCCCAAAGGCGGAGCTAGGAGGGGTCCTAGGGGGTAATGTGACCACCCCCCACCGACAAATTACCTAGGTATATTCTCCTCGTCGATAGCTTTGTTTTGATATATAATACGCCCTAATCCGACATCTGAGTAAAAAGTTATGAATGTTTGAACATTATAGGTGTATTAATTACTTTAATTTTATTTCAATATACAATAATACTTTTATATTTTACTTAAATTAACATTCACACATTATAATTCATCTCGAGAGCTTTGAAACCATAGGTTATATAACTTGTTTTGAGAATTTAGTAAGAAGTTACGCAAGTTTAAATTTTTTATATTTAGCTATACATTGTCACATGTTAAGAATACAATGTTTATTTATTGCGTTTTTATCCTTATTTTCATTTTATATCTTTTTAGTAGTTTGTAATATCGTTTGACACTAATTTGGAATATCGTTTCACACTAGTTTGTACTATTGGACACGCTGTGTGTTTTACGATTTTTTTCTCGATCTTATTGCCAACTACTACGGTGACCCCCCGCTCAAAACTTTTTGGCTCTGTCCCTGTGACTATGCACCTGTTAACTTTCCAGAAGATATGGGAGATCACCATATATATATATATATATATATATATATATATATATATATATATATATATATATATATATATATATATATAGAGAGAGAGAGAGAGAGAGAGAGAGAGAGAGAGAGAGAGAGAGAGAGAGAGAGAGAGAGAGAGAGAGAGAATGAGTAACTTGTGCACAAGGCTTAGGATGTGCATTGTGCACAAAATATTATTCGGTGAAATGTGAAACATTATTCAGTGAAATTTGAAGCATTATTCGGTGAAATGTGAGTATTGTTTAGGGGAATGTGAAACATTATTTGGTGAAATTTGAGGCATTCCATATAAATTGTAACTATTGTTTAGGGAATTGAGATTTCTTTTATTTGAAATGGATAAATATATATATATATATATATATATATATATATATATATATATATATATATATATATATATATAGTGATATATGTTGCATTGTTACCTGATTGGCATGACTTGTAAGTTGCAAACACAAGAAAACTGATACGGATAAGAAGATGACGAAATACATTCAGAAGTGAAGATGAAGAAATCTGTTCCATACACTTTGCAAAATCCCAGCAAGCAGAAACATATTCCGCTTGCAATCAATATTTTATTATTGTGTATCTTTATTTATTTATTTTTAATATTTTAATCTATATTAAAAGACAATTAAAAGATAATACTAAATGCGGGGTATATTAGTATATTCGTGTATTGCACGGGTCTTTAACTTCCAATGTTGGGTGAAAACTTCCAATTTTTAACTTCCAATTTTTTTTTAATAGTTAAAAATTGGAAGTTTTTATTTTTAACTCTGTATGGAGAGGGGTTATTTAGTAGATTTTAATTTATTTGGGATTTATTTAAGAAGCTACTTTTGATAGCTTTTTGGGAGTTTATGTGGTTTATTTTATTTGAAAATACCATAATACCACTAATAACAACTAAATAAACTCTACTTTTTACAAATAAACTATTTTTCGTCCCATACGGAGTTTATATTTTTTCATAAATTTTTAACTACTTTTTACCAACAGTTTATAAATTTTACCCTGTTTATAATTTTAGTTAGTTTATTAACTCCATCTCATACAAACCCTATACCTATGCATCCCTTTTTGCCTACTCTGCCTTCCAGTTTTCACCCAACATAAATCGCTAGCTAGTAGTATCCGATGTTCTAACCCGACTAAAAAAATCCGATTCAAAACTCGTGTTTGGAAACCAAACTCGAAATAAAATTCGACTTGATAATAAATCAAACCCGAAGTGATCCATCTAGCCAAACTGATGACTCTTGATTGAAGTACGTGCACTAGATATACCCATAAATTGCTTCTCAAGGCGTGTATATACATGTTTACCCACTGCTTTTTCTCCCATCCAAAAAAGGCTCTTGCTTTCTTCCATTTTGAATGCTTTTGTTGTTGTTTAGGAGTTTGTCGTATACTTACCCTGTGCTACAAATTTAGGCTATATTTTTGTAGTGAAGTTGGTGTTTGTAATTAAATTGTAGCTAGTTTGGTAACTTTGTAGGATAGCTCCCTCCCAGAATCAGACTCCGATACTTATCTTGCAAACGATTTGTCATCTAACTTTTTGAGTTCTGCTTGCACGTATTCTCCTTTCTGCTTGCTTGCTAAACCGCTACACTACAATCTTATACTTATATAAGGAGTAATATTAAAGGTAACACACAGATCCATCCATTCTACTGACTACTAACCTTATCTTCTATCCTGCATCATTGGTAACTTGGTATCATGTGGCGCATACCCTTTTTTTCAAAAAAAAAAAATACACGTGGGTAAGACACTAGAGGAGAGTTACGTGACGTCTGAGCGCCTCAAGTCGAGCACATAAACTGAGTGAGTGACAACAGAGTCATAATCGATGCCGTTTAGTAGCCTAGCACATAGTCGAGTCAGTTTACATCCTAAAACCAATTGACAATAGAAAAAGTAGTTCGTCATTATATTAAGGCTTATTATGCTCGACTTTAAACGTCTTTTGATCGAGTTCCATTCTAAAATCAATTAGCAATAGGAACAGTAATCATTCATATCACAAACTTGTGTTCTCATGTTTTTCGATGTACAACAATAATCATTCATATCACAACAAGAGTAATGTGTATGGATAATAAACCTAACATATAATTATCTTCTTTTTTTTCGAAATGAAGATTCATCTCAATATCAATTGAGAATGAAAAAAATATGTCGTCAAATTAACTTATATGTTACTTAATGTCTTATTATTGTCCAACTACGAGATCGGCAACCACATTCCAACCTATCATGCTACATTTATAGTATAATATAACCTGAACTCGCATATCAAAACATACACACTAAACAAAAAATTGATAACAAAAATAAACTAAAATATGTGTTAAAAAATTTATAACACAAATACCCCCATTTGTGAGTTTTTCTATACTTGTAGCAGGACACATAGGAATGGTTATTGTTTAATATGTACAGTGATTTCAAATTTGGAAGTCGATCACAATGTGCCCTAGCTAATTGGTTTAAACAAGGATGGTCCGCACCTACACACCCAATGAAAGCTAGCTACAATCTCATGTCCGTTTACGGGTCCAAATCGTCTGTCCTCGTCCATATCTCCTTCTCCTGTCCCTTCTCACATTTTTTCTATTTTTTTTTCTTTTACCATTTAATTTTAATTTTAATTTCTTTTTTATTTAAATTGAGTTGTGTGAGAGGAGACAAAGCTAGGGATAAGAAGGAGAGACAGAGGATATGGCTCCGTCCGTTCACATACTTAAATTCTCCAACTTTAACCTTTATTCCCAGCAAATTGGTTCTCTTGCCATGAGTAAAACATCGACACTTTTACCCTCAATCAAATTACGTTCGTTTCATAATTTCATATAATCCTCTAATCAACTCAACTAAGTGGTAAATATTTACACGTAAAGTATATAAAATATGTTCATCCCAATCCATCTAGGTTAGTTTGAGTGAGTCCATTCCCATCTATAAATATAAACCCCATCCTTAACCTTTTCACTCATCTCCACCCCTGTCCAAAAAAAACCTCTCCAAAAAATGGCTCTCTCCCCACCACCCTCCGCTCTCCTCCTCCTCCTCCTAACCCTAACCCTAACCCAGCAAGGCCAGTCCTCCAACCTCATCATCACCCTGGTCAACAACTGCCCCTTCACCGTCTGGCCGGCCATCCAGCCCAACGCCGGCCACCCCGTCCTCGAGAAGGGCGGCTTCCCTCTCTCCAGCCTCACCCACCGCTCCTTCCCGGCCCCGGCCGCCCACTGGTCTGGCCGCATCTGGGGCCGCACCCACTGCTCCTACTCCAACGGCCACTTCTCCTGCGCCACCGGCGACTGCGCCGGCCGCCTCGAGTGCGACGGTGCCGGCGGCGCCACCCCGGCCACCCTCGCCCAGTTCGTCCTCCACCACGGCCCCAACGACCTCTCCTCCTACGGCGTCAGCCTCGTCGACGGCTACAACCTCCCCCTCACCATCACCCCGCACGAGGGCCGCGGCCAGTGCCCCGTGGTCGGGTGCCGCGCCGACCTCCTCCCGACCTGCCCGCCCCCACTCCGCAAGCACCTCGCCACCCCACACGGCCCCCTAGTGGTCGCCTGCAAGAGCGGCTGCGAGGCGTTCGGCACCGACGAGCTGTGCTGCAGGGGGCGCTACAACGACGCGCGGGCGTGCAAGGCGTCGGGGTACTCGGAGTTCTTCAAGCACAGCTGCCCGGCCACCTTCACCTACGCCCACGACAGCCCATCTCTGATGCACGAGTGCTCGTCGCCGCGGGAGCTGAAGATTATCTTCTGTCACTGATGATCGAATTAATTAAGCCGGGAAAGTAACTAATTAAGAAATAATGCAATGCAATGACCGTTATTACTCACTACTTTGTTGGAGTAGTGTTTTTAAGTGTCTGTTTAGTTATCTTCCCCTGTTATATAATGGGTCTAAATCTAATGGGTCTATTTGTAATGTAATGTAATGTCTCATCTGTGATGTTAATGCCAATGTTAATCATTCTACCTTTAATTGTGTTTATTTCATTTTAACTTTTGTCTCTACTCAAAATATAATCTTGTACTCTGTTCGTTTAGATTTATAACACGTTTTTTAACAAATTAAAAGTTTTTATAAAGTATTAAATTTGTTATATAAATTTATTAAGAAAAATAGTGTTGAAAAGATGAAGAAATACATTTGGATAGTAGAGGTGTGAAATGAAATGGTTGGGACTTGGGAGGGTACACGTTATAGATGGAAAGGGGCAAATGGAGGAGAAAGGATAGAGCAAAGACATTTCGTGGGACAAGGAGAATCGGAAGTGGGCCCCAATCTGGTCAGGACTCAAAGCCCCATGAATGATCAGACTGCTTACTAGTGTTCTGTGTGTTCTTGTTTCTGCATTGTCTTGTTCTTATCAATGCCCTCTTTTTTCTTTTTCCCTCTATGCTTTCATCTTCTTGTTTCAAGTATCACGTTTGAAAGGGTGCGTGAAGACTCCTAACTCTAAGAAATGGCTTCTTAAAGGTTTTTGATCTAAAAATCACAAATCTTATTATATAGAGATATTTAGAATTTATTATTAATTGTCTAAATACTATAGCGGACATTAAAACTCTTTTGATGGGATTGCAAAAGACCTCATTCTCCCACATCGACAATCAAGTGACGGATAATGTTGCACACTTTAACTATTCGGTTAGGGGTCCCAACATATCAACTGATTTAGGTCTTACTTACCTCACCTAAAAAGATGTTATCGGGTAGAGCTTGTTTTCCCGAATTTTTACATAATCAAAAAAAAAAAATCACTTTTGAAATGGTAAATGTTACTAATATGTGTGTATTGTAACTTAAACCATCCAAAATGGTTTTGATCAAAATATATATTTATCAAAAATGTGTAAAAATATAGATCACTTTTTAGTAATTTATTCAATCGGTGAAATGTATATATTTTTTTAAAACACCATTCAAATACAATTAATGAAAAAAATATAAAAAAAATGATTCAATAAAATTGTCTTACTATTTGTAAAAGTTTATACATATATAAAGAGGTGATGGGATCAAATTTATACATAACATGCTTAAAACAATCAACAGGAGCTCAAAAATAAGTGAACAACCACTGTGGAATGTGGATAGTCTTAATGTAATGTAACTTAATGTGATGCACAACTAGCTAGTCTAGCTAGTAGGTGTAACTTCCAAACACGCTCTCTTAATGTAACTCAGATTATAACTGACTCAATCATCTAACAACTTCTTCAAACACTTGAAACATACACACTTTATTTGCTACGGCCTACGTGCACACATTTACTCACCCATCTCAACATTTGCACAAATTAGAGCAATCATATACCTGTCCCATTAGGCATTAGCAACGTTTGTTCTGCCCTTTTTTCATACGGACCTTGATACGTTTACACTCAGTGTAAAGAGGTGATTTTACACCTCCAATAATATTTTGCCACATATAAGATGCTTTTAGCAGTTTATAAAAAAAGGGTGTCACTATATACACCGCAAATCCGGATTAAGGATTTGCACGTCCTTAAGGACGTGCAAGTCTGGGACTGTGCACGTCCACTATTTAAGTCTTGCACGTCCTTAAGGACGTGCAATACTTGCACGTTGTTTAGGACGTGCAAACCCTAGTTAGGGTTTTGCGTTTAGGGTTTAGGGTTAGGGTTTAGGTTTTCCGACGGTTGTGTAATGTTAATTGATAAAATTGAAGTGTTTAGCTAGTGGATTTGAAGGATTTAGGGTCAAATTAAACAGAACACAAGAATTGTTAAGGTTTTCATTCGGATAATATGCGAATAACGTTACAAGGAACGGAAAAAAAGGTTTACATTCATAATTTTAATAAAGTTGTGGAATACAATCTAGGAAAATAGTAAAGGACGGCCGGACTCGGCACGCAAGGCTCTAAATCTCTCAATCTGAGCTTGAAATGGAGCATCTCATCCTTCGACGCTCGGATGATGATGTTCGACCCATTCTAGTGGAGGCGGCGGAAGAGGAGCGTTAGGACGCAACCAGATCTATGAGAACAAAAATTTAGAGTTAGAGTATTGACATATGTATGAAAAGCATGAATAGGTAATAAAAAAGACGTTTGAAGTCGTACCGCGACAAAATGGTCTTGGTTTCCGATGCAGGCTACACCAAGAGTTGCTGATTGGGGAGGGTTGTTAGCAGATGTCGGCGAGATCATGGGGAGACATGTGAACGGATGATGCCAAGCTAGGACGACGAGAGGAATCTGATATACCGTCGCAGATACTAAACCCATGATTGGTAGCTCTATCCACCGTCTCCTATCACCATGTGTGGCTCCGGCCCATCTCTGGTAGTCGACGAACTACTGGAATGGGTACTCTCCCGTATAACAACCGGCGTACAGATCGGCGTGATCCTCCAAGTGATTATATAGTAACATTTTGAGTTCCGGGAAAGCAGTCTCGCCGATCGGTGATGTCAAAGCCGCCAAAGCACGGTAGCCACAATGACCATCTCCAACAGTGTCCCTCACCGTCTGAATATGACCGAGCATGAAGGGATCAACATTGTTTCGACCCCAGTTGAACCTTCCGAACACATCATCACGTCCACGTCGAGCTGAGGTCGCTTGTGGACGAGGCCGAGCAGCATTTCGAGCAGCACGCGCTTCTTCTCTCTCAAACCTTTCCCTTACCTCCTCGTATGGCAACGGGTTGGTTCTGCAGGCATTCCTCGACCCCCGAGGCCTCCCCTTCCTTCGGACGCTTGCTGATGAGGGTGGGTGCAGCTCATCCTCGCATACATCGTTGGAAGCCGTGTATGAAGATGACAGCTCATACGGCAGTGGAATGTCGTCGAGGTCAGTCCATGTCAAATCCATCCAGAACGGGTGGATGTCCTCGGCGGGTATCGGAGTACCGGAGTTGACGTATGCCTGAATCTCATGGACACAAGGGATCCCGTAACAAACCCTCCAATGTCGGTCCGTGCATACCGGAGGAACCTTTTCGTTCACGACGTCCTGCCACATCTTGTACAGATAATCGAAGCACTTTTTGGAGATTAAAGTCTTTACCTCATCGAAAAGGTTGACTTTATACGCCGCTGTTGGCCATTTGAAGCGGTCGATCTCCAAAGCAGTTTGCAGCTCATGCAGTTGACAATCGTTGACTCTATGGATTGCATCGATCACGATGCGGAAGTCACCAGTCGATGAGTGAAGTGCCTCCTTCAGAACCTTGTGTTGACCCTCAACTCTGTACACATTGAAGTGCATACCACTAAATATTCGATATTATATCATATTGTAATGGGAGATATGAAGTAAGGTTGCACCAGCAGCCAATGCAAGGGTGGTCGTACGTGGGATGTCCCAAACAAGGCCCAATACCTTCCATGGGATCCGGCTCTGCGACTTGTCCACAAACAAAGTCGCGACAAGAGCAATGGCCATGTAGGTCCTGTGCAGAAACAGACGCTGTGCAGGGTCATCCTCGGGCTGCCCCCCTCCCACATGCGTGCGCAGCCGAATCTGCTCAGGATCAGCCGCGGCCTCTGGGTCATCGGCGGGGGCGGGGTCGACGAGCGGCTCGTGTCTCTGCTGCCACAGGGTAGTAAACCCAGTCACTGGAGGGCCGCCAGCGTGTCTGTACGACTTCAGAGTCGTAGGGGTGAGCTGGTAGTACTCCGCGATGGCGGGGACCAAAGCTGCCGCGGGCAGATGTGACGTGCAGGGCTGGCCATCAATCGGAAGTCCCATCAGACAGGCAACATCGTGCAGCGTGATGGTCATCTCGCCCCATGGAAAGTGGAAGGAGCTGGTCTTCGGGTGCCAATGCTCCAAAAATGCCGTGCAGGTGAACTCGTCGACACACTTTCAGTGGAGTGACCTCAGCTGGGGGACGCCGGATGGGAGCAGATCCTGCACCCAGGTCCCCGGTCCCTCAAATATGTAGGGCTCGAAAGGCAGCAAGTGAGTCGCCCGGTGGTGGAACTTCAGCAGCGACAGCTCCACCGTAGGATCTCTCCACACCTGGTACGCTCGGTGATGCCTGTAAGACACAAGCAGCTCTCCCGGCGGCAATGAAGGGTCGACCTGCACAGCCGGTGCGGCAGCCTGCGCAGGGATGGGCTCGGGCTGTACCTGTGGGCCCCCCTGGCCCTGAGCCTGCCCCTCCTGACCGTCGTCAGCCTCCTCAACGACGTCAGGGATCACATCATCTGCAGAGCCCAAGGAGATGGCCGCTGGTGTGGCGGAGGTCGAAGGCTCGGGCTCGTGTGTGCCGGATGTAAAAGCCTCCGGAACGGCTGAAGAAGATGCCTCCGGGATGGTGGGTGGAACACGAGTAGGACGTCTACCCATGTCGGCCCGTCGCCCAGCGACTACGTCGGTGATGCAGCTACTCAAAACCTCAGGGGGCTCTAAAGAAGGCTGCAACCCCATCATCGCATCGCCAGAAGGATCCCAACCTGGCATACCCGACCAGAAGGTGTCGTGCTCGTCGGCCGGGGGGGTCCCCATCGACTGCTGCAACCGCTCTGCAGACACCGGCCGGGGGGTCCCCATCGGCCGGTGTCTCTCTCTCGCTCCGGCACTGCTCTCTCTCGCTCGATTTCTGACGAAGAAGAAGACGATGAAGACGAAGAGGCACGTCCTCTTCGTCTTTAAGGGACGGGCTTGCACGTCCTTAAGGACGTGCAGCACGTCATTAAGGACGTGCAATAGAGCACGTGCTTAACGACGTGCTGCACGTCTTTAAGGACGTGCAAGCACGTTATTAAAAAAAAAAACGTGCAAGCACGTCCAGGTTTGGGTGGCTCTCAAGTCTCACCCCACTTGCACGTCCTTAAAGACGTGGGGATTTGCGGTGTATATAGCCAAAACGTAAAAGAAAAAAGGAATACTTTTTTTTTTCTTCAGAAAAGAGAAGTTGAATAGACAGGAGAGTAAAAATCCCCTTTCCCATCCAGTACCAGCAAACCCTAGAAATCTTCAATCCCGTATATTCTCAACAAATTGAGACCCAAAATCCAAATCAAAGTTTGATACAATCCTGATTTTAATTGTATCCTTGCTTCAATCTGGAGCCTGTGATGGCAATTTTGAAGATCCGAAAGTATTTCGAGCCCCAAATTTCTCTCTTCGGCTATGCTACGGGTCTAATCAGTATGGCTTCCTTTGGTTCTTCGGTTTTTTCTGGTGGGGGTGTTGGGCGAACCCCCTCCTGGGTTCCCTTTGAAGATCCTCGCCGTTTCATCTCCTGATTTTCTGGGTATGCCTTGCGATTTTGGTGTAGCGGGATTGTGCTCCTCCTCCTTTGCTGCGATTTCAGACTTTATGCTTCCCATTCGAGGTATTGTTGGTCTCATCTGCTGATCTATAGCTTCGCTTCGTATGGCCAAATTACGCTGCTGCTCTGGTTCAATATATTCAAACAGAATGAACGGTATAAGGAGGATTGAGATGGAAAGGAGCCAAGAGGAGATGAAAGCTCTGGTGTAATTAATTAGGACTCCCCTTTTCCTTTTCCAGTTAATCAATTTTATATTTTATACTGTATTAATTAATAAAGTATACACGTGGGTGTTTTTAAGTGGAGGTGTAAAATCACCTCTTTACACTCGGTGTAAACGTGAACTTTTCCTTTTCATACAACTAGCTTAGTACCCCGTGCATTGCACGAATCTTTGTTTAAAAATATATGTTTATATAATTTCATTTATCATTGTTGACATAAATATTATAAGTATTACTAAGTAGCAAACAAATAAGCATTCCCTAACACATTGAATAATGAAAAAATATAAAAATTCTAAATAATAAGAAACTTTAATAATTGGAATCAAATTGAGCTAATTAAAAAATATTATAAGTATTATTAAGTAGTTAAAAAAATAAAAATATAAAAATATAAGCCCTTCTTTCATGTGTTCGACTTTGTGTAAACAAACTAATCAATTGTTAAACACAATTAACTTTTCATCTATTAAAATCATGCCAACCGAATTGAACTTGTTCAGGATCGTTGTAGTTTAGTGATCTTAATATTCTTAATACGTGAACAATAATATTCCACCAGATTCATCTATTGTTTAGTTTTTGTAGTAGTAACTCATCTAGATAATGAAATATACGAAGTATGTTTGAACAAAACCACACCGATTTGTGTACCGATAATCATAATTGACAATTAGGAAAGAAAAAAAAAACACCGGAGAGAATGAGAATATATGGAGTATGTTTGAACGAATGCAGATAACTAAAACCATATATAAAATAAATGAAATCCGCATTAGCTTGCCCCTATATTTATAAGATGAAACCAAAAGATTAATTAGATAACTTCAAATCAAATTGCATTGGAAGTATTTAGTGTTACGTTGAATGATTTCACGTACATCTTGACTAAGGATTCCACGTAGCAACACAAAGTCGATCGATTTCACATCAATTTTCCGAGTAGTTAAGCACAACTGGACATAATTCCAAGTAGAATCAATGGAATCGTAATTAATCGAATAAACTGAGAAGGAAAGTAAGAGAGGGGAGTTGGGGTGGGATTAAAATCAGGTAAATTAGGGTAGAATCAATAACCTGCATCTGCAAATATGATTATGTTAGATTAAGATATAAAAGCAACACAGCAGCACAAAAACAAATGAATATAAAAATGGGAACAATTGAATCAGGAAGAGTTAGGGTAGTATTTATAACAGTAGTATACTACGATTTTGGCGATGTAAATATTTTTTTTAAAAATTTCAAATTTCAAAATTGTAACCAAATCAGATTAGTTGATCTAAAGAATTGGAAAAACAAAAAAACTAATTTCAAAATTCAAAATTTTAACCAAATCAGAGATCATTGATTTTAGATATCTACTTTGAATTAATAAATAATTGGAAATAAAAATAAAAATTGACTAATCTGATTAATAACAATCTGAAACTTGGAATTGACTAATCTGATTTTTTTTTAAATTATTTTAGTGATAAGATTGCAATAGATCCAGTAAGAGATTACATTACAAAGTGATAAGATTGGTGATAAAAAAAACAAAGTGATAAGATCTGCGTAAGTTTCTAGATTCTGGATTTGCATATATCCTCATCCAAACAATAAGATTACGTTTTAGTTAGTTAGTTATTTTAGATATGGCATATCAATTAGGTTAATTAGTAATTTAATTTTTAAATCTAATTCTTTTTTATTATTAATCTTAAATAAAAAAAGCTAACAAATCCTACTAATTAAAAAATCTTTAAAAAAAACTAACAAATCCTACTTTAAAGGAGAAGCCGCCACATGTCGTAGGCGACTTCTCCTTTAGTATTATAACTAGCATAGTACCCGTGCGTAACGCACGGGATTTGCAAAATATATTATACTCCCTCCGTCTCAAAATACATGCCTTTTTAGGACTATGCACGGGAATTAAGAAGTGGGTTAAGTGTAATGATTAGATGTAAAAATGTAGGTTAAGTGTAATGATTATTAGACTTTGTTATTAGAGTATTTGTTTGTTTTTTTTTTCAATTTGTAAGGAGGGGAGTAAGGGTGATGTAAAGATTAGAGTATTGATGAGATGTAAAAAGTAGGTTAAGAATAATAATTAAATCTAAAAAGACATGTATTTTTGACAAAATTAGATGGGCTAAAAAGACATATATTTTAAGACAGAGGGAGAATTGCTTAAAAGATATTATCTTAATATATATTTATTTAATATATATTAGATATATTATAATAATATGAAAATGATACAACCAAATAATATTAATTTGAAAAAAAATAATGATTTTATCATATCAGTATATAATATATGTGGCAAAGCATCAATGTCTCACCTTTCTAGATAGAAACAGTTGCATGCACTAATGTAGAGAGTGTTTAAATTTTTTTTTCCGCCTTCAAAATTTTTTTTAGCAACTTGATTGGTTACTTTGAACATTAAACAAATAGGTGTTGTCGTAATAAGTTGAAAGGTAGAATCAAATACTTTGATAGGTGGACTACACATTTGACAAACGCTAGATGTATGAAATTTTAAGCACTCTGGGATGAAAAGCACATAAAAAATATCAGAGAAGATATATTAATGTAATAACATAGAATCGCACTAACGACTAAACAACTTAAATTTTAATTATTTTGATTGGACCATTTGACATCCATCCAACTAAAGAAATACCAATCATCTTAAGAATAAATCAAATTTTCATATTTAGAGTAATAATTTTTTTCTATATCCATTAACTCTATGAAAACGTACAACATAGGTTTTATAGGTGGCTAATTATCGGTTTAAACTCCATCTTTAATTAAATTAATTTACATTCATTTCAACTGTCCAAAATAAAGGCTAAACAATAATCTATATCTATTTACTAAATAATGAACAAATTTAGTTTTTATTAATTTATATATTAGGAATATATTAATTTGCATAGTTATAAAATAAACTTTTACTCGTTTCCTATTAAACTTGTGCTAACCATTTTAGTTTAACATTTGTCATTTTATATGGTTAAATCAATAATTGTAGTAAAAAAACTAAGAAATATGTGTTTACTTAGGAGTACGTAAAGGATTCCTGTTAAGTATTAGTTGATTGCATAAAATCATCATTTTCAGCATCTTATTTAATCAAATTTGAAATGAGATTTTATTTAGCAATATTATACATTTTTCATTTGAATTCTAAGCATAGCTTTATATTCGGCCAATCATCACATTTTTAGTAATAAAATAGATTTGATTACTGATTAATATTTTGTAGCATCTTATTTAATCAAATTTGAAATTGGATTTTATTTAGCAATATTATACATCTTTCATTTGAATTCTACACATAGCTTTATATTCAGTTAATCACCAATTTTTGTAATAAAAATAGATTTGAATACTGATTAATATTCATGAAAAAACACATAAAATTATAAATAATTGATCGATAAGGAAATGTTAAAGGTCAAACTATTCTGAATTTTATATTGATTAGGAAAGATAGCTAGTAAAAATAGAGTTAGGACATATCTAATAAAAAATCGTTAAAGATTAAAAAAAATTAGGTGATAAGCATTCAATTTAGTTTATATTTTTTTTGTTATGAAACTGATATTTTGATTTTTCAATCAGTTATATTAATTTTTTTTATAAAAAAAGAGAATTTCAAATATTTATGTGAAAATGGATTAAAAAATATGAAAGAAAATCTTTATCAAAATTTTAATTTATGAAATTTATTTATTTATTTGCTAACTTTTAAATTAAGACCCACAAATAATTATAAGCCAATGAAATTTTGAAGTCAATGAGGATATGACATTAGCATATGGATGTCATGTGGCGTTTTAGTTTAACATTTGTCATTTTATATGGTTAAATAAATGATTCTAGTAAAAAAATCTTAGAAATATGTATTTACTTAGGAGTACGTAAATGATTCCCGTTAAGTATTAGTTGATTGGATAAAATCATCATTTTTAGCATCTTATTTAATCAAATTTGAAATGAGATTTATTTAGCAATATTATACATTTTTCATTTGAATTCTAAGCATAGCTTTATATTAGGCTTATCACCACATTTTTTAGTAATAAAATAGATTTGATTACTGATTAATATTTTGTAGCATCTTATTTAATCAAATTTGAAATCGGATTTTTGGATGTATCTTCATTTTTAAGAAACCTGTAAAATAAATTTATTACATATTAAGAAAAGTATATATATATATATATATATATATATATATATATATATATATATATATATATATATATATATATATATATATATATATATATATATATATATATTAGGTAATAATAGATACAACAAATAAGTAAAATAAGGAATTACTTTCTTGTATGTTAACAACTACCGGAGTATTAGATAACACAATTATTAAAAGTATTAATAAATAAATGTTACTATAAGTATGAATAATACAATGATGAATTTAATAATCTAAAATCAAAATAAAATATATATTTTTAATAAAATAAAAATCTTTTATCAAGTTTCTTATTTGAAAATTCAAACTTTAAAAAGTTATTATAAATAACGTATTTGAGATTAATCAGATTTTCTACTAAGGTGAAAGAAATTAATCAGAGATGATAAATTTTTTGATAAAAAAGGGATTAGGATTAGTTCTTATTAGTGTGGTTTTTTAAAATTAAAATTCATTAACGTGGACTATTATTTTATGATTACTTAAGATTCATCAGTAAAATAGGAAAATGAATATCCTCAAACTTAATCCAATTAACCATTGACATTTGATTCTATCAATAAGAAAAAAGAAAAGAAACGGTTGATTAGGATAGTTATTATGGCAAATTAGCAAAAATGAAGATAAACTTGATTTAGTTAATATACAGTAAAAAATAAGAATAAATCAGTTATTGGGATAATTGATAGTGATTGGGATAATTAGTAGAGATTGATCGGAGAAAGAATTTGATTTCTTATAATATTGACAAATGTTAAATTATGCAACTTTGATTTCAATTTTAACTGTAGCTTTATATTCGGTTGATTACCATAGTTTGTACATAGCAGTAATTGAATAGAATTGATTATTGATTAGTATTGAATAAGGAAATCTTAATAGTTGCAATAGAATAATCAAATATCTAATAAAAAAAATTTTAAAAATTATCAAAATGAATTTCACGTAACAATCATTCAAAAGAATTTATTTAAATTTATTTATTAATAATATATTGATTTATTATTTTCTGGCATTAAAAAATCTTGGATAAAAAATAATCTACAAATTTGGAGAATCGGAGAAGCTGTTATGATTTGGTCAACAAATTGAATATTTTAATTAATAAAAATAATTTTAAGTATATTTATTTTAAATATATATGGAGATATGTTAAGTGAATGACTGCCACGTGGCACTTTCAATGTGAGGCCGCCACATGTATCCTTCACAGCTGTTTTAGTATTATACTCCGTATTAGATATAGATTACATATTCATTTCATATCGCCTTAAGGTTTATCGGTCCAGTAACTTGCAATCTTGGTGAGTAATACAACAAAGCCCATTAAACAAAAGCTGCGAGCGACAAACCCAAACACTCAACCTTCCCTTCTCCAGGCCCAACCCAATGAAATTAACACCAACTACAATGCACTTTATGATTACATCAGATAGGAAAATCAGAATGTACGTGACAATTGAATATGATGAAGCCTCAGATTAATAAAATTTCACTACTGAAGATCAAAACAACCACAGCAGCTAAACTCCAATTTCTAAACAAAACAAAATCTCAAATACTAGTGCCTAATGAGATTATCTCCACACACAAAAACTCAATGATATAACTGGTTTTGTAATCTGTCATACGCATAATTACATGTATCCTGCATTCAAAATCCCTAAATTCACCAAACCAAACCACAGAACCCAAGCACAACATAAACGAGCCTGAACTGTTGTAGAAAGTTATCAATTCCAGGAATTCGATTGGATGTTTATTGTTCTCTCTGAATTTCATTTGACAATGGGCCATCAACCTGATCTCTGTCTCTTTAATTCATACAATTGCTAATGGTGTTTCTTGAAAACACAAAAACACAACCTTCAATCTGAAAAATAATCAAATGCCCATTGTCCATCCAAATTCATGACAAACTGAACCAGAAAAGATGAGAGACAGAAAATACTGCTCAATAGAAATGAAACTTCAATTTTTACGTGTTTCAAATCAGGTAAACATTACAATCGACACCTGTGAAACCCTAATTTCCAAGCTATTGCAACCAGAACGAACAATCTGAAGCAACAAAGCCGAAACCCCTAAACATTCATATTGAACACCAACCAGATAGCTGCATACTAAAACCCTGAATTCACCAAACAAAACAGCAGAAAACCTAACCACCGAAACCGTAGAGAGTCCTTCCCTGCCTCTTGAGAGCATAAACGACATCCATGGCAGTGACGGTCTTCCTCCTGGCATGCTCGGTGTAGGTGACGGCATCACGAATCACGTTCTCCAAAAAGATCTTGAGAACTCCCCTGGTCTCCTCATAGATGAGGCCGCTGATACGCTTGACACCTCCTCTGCGAGCGAGACGGCGAATGGCGGGCTTGGTGATCCCCTGAATGTTGTCCCTCAGCACCTTACGGTGTCGTTTCGCTCCGCCCTTCCCCAGCCCCTTTCCTCCCTTTCCACGCCCAGACATTTTTGGTACAGACTACAGAGATCGATTTGCAGGAGATGAAGATGGACAGAGAGTGAGAAAGCGAGTGGCGTAGGATTGGGGATCTGGCGTTTGTTTATAAGATGGGGTTTCGATCCGTGTGCGAGGGTGAAGATGATTGTGCGCCGTTGATCATAAATGATGGACGGTGGATATTCGAGGGTCGGTATGTGACGCGGATTATGACAATGGCGGGTTTTGAAATGGAAATTTGAGTTTTGACAGGGACCCGCGCCGTTGAAGCGGCAAATAATCAATGGCTATGGAAAGAAGAGAGTATCCCCTAGATGTAAAGTCGACCTCCAGAAGGCATACGATTATCTTAGTTGGGAGCAGGACCGGACCTGAGATTTTCAATGCCTGAGGTGAAATTTAAAAATAGGCTCCTTTGCTATTTTTTAGTAATAATAAAACGAACATTGAAATATATATAAAAATATATACACATCTGATCAAATATGGCATGTTATATAAAGTAATTTGTCAAAATTTCAAAACCCCATCACTAGCAAGATTCAAAAAAGTTAAGTCTAAGGCTAATGAAAACTATGGTAAAACGCAAACAATAATTTGCATCCATGTAATTGGAATGATTGACAACCTTTAATAAACAACCTATGCATTAGGATAACATTCCATCCATATGGTATTGTTAAAGTTAAGGGAAAGGTGGATTCGTATTCAAGGGTTTGATTCGAATTCATCTGGACTATTTTCCAATGTTACATTTCTAGTTCTGGTTGAGCTAAGGCATACCAAGTACACTATATACACAATTAATTACACAAAAGAGAAATCAAAAGTTTGATAAAACATATAAACCCTAAATCCTATTTAACATAAACATTAGAAATTAGAAATCATATATATAATTCATAAATCCTAAACCCTACTGAAAAATCAAGTAGAAATTAGAAATTAAAAAAAAAAACTTATAAAACTAGTCTATTGCAGAATTGATGTCAACATCTTTAAGGAAGTTTAGGAAGAAATCAAAACACAGACTCAAGAAATCAATGGCAGCGATTCATACGTTGGATCATTATTGAACAAAGACAAGAAAGGAGCAATTACCTGAAATCAAGTAGAACAGGGGTGGCGACAGACGAGTTTAGAGTTCGCGCCTTAGTGACGAACTCAACGAGATTATTGGACTGACAGAGCACTGGTGTTGAGTTGCGTTCTTGGACTCAACGAGATTATTGGACTTACATCACAAAAAAAATTTAAAATTTAAAAAAAATTTAAAAATTATGTTTATATATAAGGAAAAACCACCCAAAATAATACCAACTATCCACCCTCAACTCAAAATAATACCAACTTTGAAAATAACCAGGAGTGATACCAACTATCAAACTATTTACCAATAACAATACCAAACACTTCCCGACCAAAAATCCGGTGAAGACGGTGACATGGCACCCGGAATTTGCTGATCGGATATAAAAACTATTTAATGACTAGGATTTTGGACATAATAAATTAATAATTGATAACAATGAAAAATAAACACAAAATCAAAATCTCATCTTCTTCCCTAATCCTATTGCAAAGTACCGCCCCTATGCAATCTCCAAATTTTCACCCAAGCAAGGCCTTCCGCTCTTATCCTACTCAACCTCCTCTAGCGGCGATGGATCCGGCTGAGACCACGAAGGGCCAACGACCCCGTTCCATCTCGATTCCCTATCATACAAACCAACCGAAGAATCTCGGCTTCGGCACCGCATCGAGCATTCTAGCACACAATCTGCTACTCCAATCTTCGGGTGCGGCCATGGCAGGGGTAACCCTCGCCTTCTTCTCCGTGCATCATGTCTTTCATCATTTTTTGTTGCTCCGAATCCCACCATTTTCCATAAGAAATCTGCCTCAAGCGCCAGTCGCGGTGGTGACGAATCGGAAATTAAATTATGGATTTTTTTGTGAAATTGCGTTAGGGATTCAATTCAATGGGTATTTTAGATTTAGATCTGATTTGAGTTGCGAATATACAATGAAATTGTGCCAGAGATTTTGTTCAATTTCTCGAATGCGTATATCCTAGGGTTCTTGTTGTTCAAAATTTTTATCCTCAAAAAATCATGGCAAGGATTTGGTGGCGACTTCTATCATGTTGGTGGTGGCTGATGATAACAATGATGGGGCGTAAGTGGTGTGGGTAAGCAATGAATGGATGAGTCGATGGTGGTGACTTGGTGTGGCTACAATTCTTTGCAATGGGGAAGAAGATGATTTTGTGTTTTTTGTTTTGAAAGGATTATTATGTGAAAATTATAGTATTGATATTAATTAATTTTTATATCCAGTTTGCAAATTTACAGTTTATTGAGAAAGTATGAAATTATATTGAGATAAAATAAGATCATGTTGAGTATAGATTCATAAGTCTCGATTGTTTGTGCAAAAATAACATATAGTCGAGCAAAAATAAGATGATGCTGAACAAAATTTCACCAATCCCCCATGTTGTGCAATTATTGTCTATTGATGAGCAAAAATAAGACCATGTTGTGTAAAAATAAGAGCATGTTGAGCAATAATTTATTGAGAAAGTATGAAATTTTATTGAGATAAAATAAGATCATGTTGAGAATAAATTCACAAGTCTTGATTGTTGTGCAAAAATAACATATAGTTGAGCAAAAATAAGATGATGTTGAGCAAAATTTCACCAATCCCCCATGTTGTGCAATTATTGTCTATTGATAAGCAAAAATAAGAGTACGTTGTGCAAATATAACCGTAAGGTATGCAAATATGACCCCATTCTATTTTTTTATTATTTTTTTTAACATTTTGTCGTTCAAATATAAGAGGACATTGTGCAAATATGATCGTAAGTTTTGCAAATATGACCCTAGTCTAGGTTTTTTTGTTTTTTTATATTTTTTTTTTAACTTTTTATCGTGCAAATATAAGAGTACTTTGTGCAAATATAACCGTAAATTGTGCAAATAAGATCCAAGTCTAGTTTTTTTTTTTTAAATTTTGTCGTGCAAATATAAGAGTACGTTGTGCAAATATTATCCAAGTCTAGTTTTTTTATTATTATTATTATTTTAACATTTTGTCATGCAAATATAAGAGTATGTTGTGAAAATATAACCGTAAGTTGTGCAAATATGACCCAAGTCTTTTTTTTTACATTTTTCGTGTCAGCACACATCGTGTCAGCGTTTTCGTGTCAGCACTTTCTATTAGGCGTCAGCATTTTTTTTTCGTGTCGGCACATTTTAGTTTGAATATACAATTTAGAACTTGTTCATACTCCTATCCAATAAACAATTCAAATCAGATTTGTGGACTTAACAATATTATTCTTGCGCTTTTTTGTTTTTACATTTTGTCGTGCAAAAATAAGAGTATGTTGTGCACGTGCAAAAATAACCGTATGTTGAGAAAATATAACAGTAAGTTGTGCAAATATGACCCAAGTCTAGTTTTTTTTATTTTTATTTTGTCGTGCAAATATAAGAGTACGATGTGCAAATATAACCGTATGTTGAGCAAATATGACCCAAGTCTAGTTTTTTTTATTTATTTATTTTTGTATTTTTTTTACATTTTATCGTGCAAATTTAAGAGTATGTTGTGCAAATATGACCCAAGTCTAGTTTTTTTTATACATTTTGTCGTCCAAATATAAGAGGACGTTGTGCAAATTTAACCGTAAGTTGTGCAAATATGACCTAAGTCTAGTTTTTTTATAAGGTGTGCAATTATAAGAGTACGTTGTGCAAATATAACCGTAAGTTGTGCAAATATGATTCAAGTCTAGTTGTTTTTTTTTTACATTTTGTCGTGCAAATATAAGAGTACATTGTGCAAATATAACCGTAAGTTGTGCAAATATGACCCAAGTCTAAGTTTTTTTAAAACATTTTGTCGTGCAAATATAAGATTAGGTTATGCAAATATAACCGTAATTTGTGTAAATATGACCCCAGTCTAGTTTTTTTTTAATATTTTTTTTACATTTTGTCGTGCAAATATAAGAGTACGTTGTGCAAATATAAGAGTACGATGTGCAAATATAACCGTAAGTTGTGCAAATATGACCCAAGTCTAGATTTTTTTTTAACATTTTGTCGTGCAAATATAAGAGTACGTTGTGCAAATATAACCGTAAGTTGTGCAAATATGACCCAAGTCTAGTTTTATTTATTTATTTAATTTTTTAACATTTTGTCGTGCAAATATAAGAGTACGTTGTGCAAATTTAAGTTTATGTTGTGCAATTATAATATGAGAAAATCTGCGTCTACGCATAAAAACGATGTCAGCACTAAAAAATACATATAAAAACGATGTCAGCACTAAAAATACGCATAAAAACGATGTCAGCACTAGGGGAACTTGGTTTTGTTTCTAAGAATTATGCTCGTATCTAGGAAACATAATCCCCGGTTGGTTCAACTGGGTTGAGCATGATCTCATCTTATAACGTTCCGGTGAGCTTTTTTGGTCTTTTTTTGAGGAATTGTTTTGAAAAGATTATCTATTCTTCAAGAGCACAATATTTTTCTATTTTTCTCAACTGTTGATATGATCATATAAGTGTTCTATTTGAATAAAACAAATTTCATGCTAGCTTTGCAGTTCAGCTAACTGAAATGTATATTCATGACTTAGCCTACATGAAACTTAGAAATGTTGTAGATTGAGTAACAATCCAAGTTAATTTAATCATTGAATGTGGTAAATTAGATCTTACTTGCTATACATCCACAGATCGAGTATAACATCAATGTGTTACTGTGGAAGCCTGTATATAGTTAAAACACAGAATTTATTGTATGATCTGTACAAGCTTATGCTATACGTATATATTCTACTTCATAAATATTGCGGCAAAAACTGCACCACGACTTCATTAGCCGAATCATACTTGTGCACTGTCTGCACAGATAAGTATCGTATAATGGTATCAGTAATCAGCACAACACACCAAACGAATCTTGTCCATACTGCAGCTTCTTGTGATTCATAAGCTTAATCACATATGGCGCACACAGGAATCGCAATGGGCGAGGGTGGCTGATTATTAGTGTTCTTGTCACGGGAATTCTCCCACTTGTCTACTCTTCAGTATAACCGGAGCCACCAGCATCCACACTGCAACAGAAGTATGTAAATTTACTACTATATAGCTTGAAGACAGACAACATACATCAAGGGATAACAAACCGAAAACTTCTAAAAGATACTTACTATAAATACAAGCTGTTGGCCATTCATTCACTATCCTCACCCAAGTGCTTGTCCATCCTACATCAATAGTCCACCTACAAAAACACAGAAGTGGACCCGAATACTCATGAAAACACAGAAGAATACTCACGAAAGCAATCTCTCGTGACCCACAAAGTGGATCCGAATACTCAACAAAACACAGAAGACCAGAAAAAAGTTTGCTGCCTTTGCTAAGATAAAGCTAAGAGAGAGACATGAAGGAAGGCTGCATATAAAATTATAAATAAATCCCGATTCACAAGAGACTTACTTCTTCATGGAATGGTGAGAGTTCCAACTGACCAGCAGCATAGCGAAGTACATTGCTCCGGTAGAGAAGACTAAATGGAAGAAGCCATAACCATATGGAACATCATCTTCGTCCTTCTTCTCAGCTTTTCTGAACTGAACAAGAAGCTGTCAGTAACACTGTAACGGTCAGTTACAGTTGGCTTGAGCACTTTAGAGTGCTAATCATGCTTTAGTATTGGAATATACCTGAAAACACTGTGAATCAATGCCTGTCGAGAAAGTCGCAATCACCATTGCCAGCATTGCAACTACAAAACTCTGCATTAAACACACAAAATCGTTTAGTATCATTGTCATCTTAGAGAAATAGTCTGTTTATTGCAACAAAGGAGGATATCCTTTTTGAATCTTCAGCTCTAAGGCTCACTTCAACCAAAGCTGTTTAGAAGTCATACAAGTTCTTTCACACAGCCGGGATTTCTGATCCCTGCAAGTGTAACCTCACAAGTCAGGAGGAAGACTCAGTAATCTAGAGAAAATTAAACACTAGTCTTACTCTTCAATGGTTCTTTTTTCCTTTTTAATGAAGATTCCTATCATTTTAAGCTACTATATTCTATTAGAATAATTTAAATAGACTGATGATTGATTCCTTGACATTCACAGGAGCCTACTTTGTCTAGTTCAGCTATGAAAAGTAGAGAGTTTTTTTAGGTGTAACTTCTATTGGTTTCTGTAGAACATAGCAGCTTCTCAAGATAGCCAAAAGTATAAATGACCATAAACCCATGATTGGTTTAATCATAGATACTGAGAAAAGTATCTAATTATATGCCCTCCTTGTAGGTCTACCATATCTCTTAATAGTTGCATCTACATCTAATCTTTTGGATGGAGCTGCTGCTCTAATAGTTGCATCTACATCTAATCTTCTAATAGTACCCACATCCTCATTCAATTAAAATAAAGGCAGCATTTTGCAATGGGTGTCAGCAATTTGCAATGTGTGTCAGCAATTTCACAATTGCCTACATTATCCTCATCATTCAATTCCACATACACAACCCTTAATGCAGTAACAAAAAGATGGCGGTACTTACATGACTGCACAACATGTCCATCTCTCATCACCTGATTAGTTGACAGTGGAATGCCCTTTAAGAATGAAAGAGATTCAAAATAAATCACAGAGTATGCAAGCAACATTTGCTTGAAGTTTACATTACATAATTACAACATCCTAAAGAGACGATAGAAAATATAAATAAGAGAGATGAATGTGCTACTGCTACATGCTTAGGGTCTTAAAAACAAGCAAATATAACGACAAATTTATTCTGAATTGATAACCATGTCCCCTTTTTTGATAGAATTTAGATAACCATGCAAGTATGCTGTCATTGCTGTGAAAGCTCGAATTCAGAGAAAAAACATGAAATATCGAGCAAGACGAGAGAAACAAACCATATTCCTGTTGATGCGGAGCAATACAATCCTGAAGAGGGGTCATAGTAGTAGCCCAAACTGCTGCTGTAATAGTACCTATTCCAATAAAAATATGCCCAGATTTCAGATGATAAGCTTGAAATTGCAATTCAAACAGGTAGCACCTGGTGCTTGCAGCCAGACCATCAGCTTATCAAATTCAGCATGTACTTAATCGAAAGAGTTTCTAAGGGCAGGAAGGAGTTAGGCAAAATAGACATGAATTCATTTACGGACAAGAGCGATATAACAGATGATCAAAAAAGACCAAAACAGCCTAATTGTCTTGCTCTTTTCCCATAGATCTTGTTCGGCTCCATAGAGGCACACAGCCTACCGGGGCATTTCATCAAACAAGTTATGTGCAAAAGTGCAAAACATAAAACAACAAAATTAGCAAAATTAGCAACAAAATCGCTCAACAGAAACAAAGTTCGATTTCTCAATGTGATGATCAAAGGTACATCACATTGAGAAATATTCAGAGAATGATATAACAAAACCAATCAGGTTCTGCTTAATATGACATTCAGAATACAGCATAAATCAGATATACAAAATACTAGCATAAATCTGGAAGGGAACAAGAACTCCACGCATCAACAAGGAAATCTGGAAGGAAACAGATCGAAGAAACAAGTACTGGAAGGAATCGAAGAATGTGAGGTTCAGTGTATACCTAGGCGGGACGAGCAGCGAGACAGAGCGAAGGAGGAGAGACTCGGCGAGAGCCGCGACTCAACGAGATAGGTCTATTCCAGATCTATCGACAGTTACTCGAGCATCTGCAATTGAGAGATGAGAGATTAGAGCGGTGGCCGGAGGAGAGAGTTGGTGAGATTAGAGCTTGAGATCGAGGACCACTTACCAGAGGAGGAAGGTGCGCGAAGGCGGATAGACAGGGGGAACGCGGTGAGACGATGGGTATTGGCGAAGGTGGCGAAGGCGGTGAGACCGAGGCGGCGAAGGCGCCGCCCAATGATGAAGAGCGCAAAGAGAGAGTTCGGAAGCTGAGAGAGAGAGTTCGGAAGCTGAGAGAGAGAGTTCGGATTTTGGACAAAGAGAAAATAATGTCCGTACAAGTGAAAATAAGTATATATAGCGGACATCTTGCTAAATTGTCCAAATACGTGACCATTTTGCAAATTCGTTCAAAAAAAGTGCATATTTTGCAAAAATTTTCTTTATCTTATACTTGGAGCCCAAAGATAAGACTTCTATATATTGTATTGGTGGATACTTCACAAGCAATTCAGTTGAATACAATCTCATATTCTCCATTTTCTTTTGTCCTAGATTATAACACGTTATCAGCACGATAGCCTCTAAAGCCAAAACCCTAATCCTCTTTTTCTATCCTACTGCCGCCATTCAAACAACGCTGCATCGGTGGCCAGTCGTGGCGTGCTCGTCCTGGCGTACGACCTTGTCTCCCCAACCAGAGTCCCAGATCACCGCACCAACTGGGCAAACGATGGACCGGTTGATTCAATGGCTTCGATATTGCCGATGATACGAGGGAAGTTTTCGATTTTCTTTCCTTTTAATTATCCATGTTTAATTATCTATTACATGATTTACATCCATACTTCTTAATTTGAAATTGAATTGAATGTAGATGTTGAAATTGGGAATAGTTCATCTTAATTTAGCCCTTCGGTTTGACATCCATCAAACCCTTCGATCCACCGTTTGGTTCACCATCCTTGCCGAGCCACTGTTTGGTTCACCACCCTTCGAAATCCATTCCCCGTAACGAGCAAAACCAGGGACGGAGAGCCTCGCCGTCGCCGACCGGAACCGCAGAACTCCACCTGTCGACCGTCGTTCACGACTCCACTCGTCCATCCCCGTCTCGGATTGAATCGCCGACCACAAATCTCCCAGGGCTGCAAACCGTCGATCACAATCGCCGACCACAATCTCTTGAGGTTGAACCTCGGCCTAGTCGGAACAACGATCGACCGTGGATCACCGCCTCTGTGAATTCAGAAGCGAGGAAAGAAGGTTAAGTTGCAGGTTTTGTTTTAATTACGAAATTGGCCCGGTATTTCTTAAAATCGCAGTTTTGGCCTTCACTTTTTATATAATTATAGAAAGCGGTCTAAAACTTTCAGGGCTGAATATTTTGCCCCTATGAAGTATAAACACAATCCCGAAGATGATGTGTGAATATAAATTATTTCAATCCCCGAAGTGGTTATATCAATTGAATAAATTTCAGTCTCCGAAGTGGTTGAATCAATTGAATAAATTAGTCTCATCCCCCGAAGAGGATGAATTCACATAGATTACTTTATATCCATTAAATTTCATCCCTGTAGTGATGATATGATAAAAGCAATGAGATTTAGCGAGTAAAGTAGATAAACACATCCCCCGAAGAGGATGTATGAATAAATTATATCAATCTCCGAAGTGCGCCGTCATGGAGGTAAGTGAAATTTGATTTTTTTTAATTTATTATTTTGTTTATAAATAATTTAATTGGTCTCCCAAAGTAGAAAATATTAAATCCCTCGAAGTGGATGAAAGTAAAGAAATTATTATTATGAATGATTGATAAACTTCATCCCCGTAGTGATGAAACAATAAGTATCATCCATGTATATTAATGATTATTATTTTGTTTTGTTTTATTTATATATTGTTTTGTTTTTACCATCATCTCCTAAAGTAGATGAAAAGTCATATCTCTTGAAGTGGATAATGAATAAAGATAAATTATCACCAATATGATTATGTACTTGTTGCTCACATAAGAGGTACGTTGACTTGATTAATTAGAATTTCAAAAGGTTTAAGACCTTATACATAAAGATGGATAAAATTATGTTATATGATATGTGTTTTAAATAAACCATGATTATAATTTATTAATATTTTAATTTGGTGATGAATGGTGTCATGTGAGTGGTTTGTCCACAGATCCACACTATGATATCATGGTAAAAGGAGGCAAATCATAGAAGATATATTGAACTCTACTTGGTAGTGAGTCTATATGGGTTAGGCTCGACTTTAAGGCTCGTGATGGAGTTGGACTGATTTTTCAACATTGGTGTATGCGATCGAGCTTTGCGGTGAGGTAAGCCTAAACATCATATATTTGATCTATGATTTTTGTGCCTCTTGATCATGAGTGATTATATATGTGTGTTATGAGTTCATCTCATACATTAAATATGGATTACCATTTAGTTGCTAATTGCAATATGACGTTATTGATTGCACATATAGATTTTATATCATAAATCATGTCATATTGCTAATATACTTTGATATATAAGATTTTAGAGCATTGATAAATCATGTATGATTGGGAGTTGACGATGTATATAGATATGGTTATTGCATAAATTGACCGTATATTGGATGGATATATGATAAATGATATCTAAGTGAATTGATACATTGATAAGTTGATGAATAAATAATGTCAACATGCATCGATTAAAATATTAGTCTCATTTTTGTAGTGATGAGCTAAGATGATATTGTTGATTCCATCTTGCACTTCTAACTATTTGTTGCATACATAATTTGTTTCATAGAAGGTGAAATATAAACTCCTGAAGTGGTTAAACTTGTTTGATTCCTTGTCACTAGACATTGACATTATTTATGTGTCATGAAATTGCTTTGTATATTGATCGGTCTAAAACCAACACCCCGCAAGCGTACGGTGTCAATTGTAGTAATCGAGTGTCGAATCTCAGGGACTGTGTGAATAACAATTGCAAAACCTCAACTAGTTTACTAAGCCAAATAAGAGATGTGATTTTTGAATGAATAAGAGAATAAGAAGAAGAAAAATAACAAATTGCAAGTTTCGGTGATTATATGATGTGAAGCATTCCAGAGTCAAGGTTCACCACAACAATGCATCCTCGATAGACCAAATAATTTTCATGCCTGAACAAATTGAAAAGATATATTTGAAGGTAAACTATCTAAATTCATTATCGCTCAGCCTACGCATCTCGCAATAACTATTTCCATTTCATTCAATTACCACTCAGCTTGCGCATGTTGCAGATTAATCAATCAAATTGGACTCATTAAGCATTTAGACCCTAGTGACCAAATCGACCAAACAATTGCAGGCGCGATCCGCATAATCAATTCAAACCTAGGTTGTCTACGATAGTTTATTATCCTCAAGAGAATTAAATAGATTGCTCATACACAATTCTCAAGTTCAATCCATGTTTTCCAACAACTTTGTCT
The DNA here is from genome assembly GCA_963922045.1 of Persicaria maculosa. Classification (NCBI taxonomy): domain Eukaryota; kingdom Viridiplantae; phylum Streptophyta; class Magnoliopsida; order Caryophyllales; family Polygonaceae; genus Persicaria; species Persicaria maculosa. Next base: position 32,240,381 of record OY998262.1, read on the forward strand.
ATGTATCCAATCTCAATTCGCAGCTGGCGCTTATTGACTATTAAAAGGATTCCAATCAATCGTAGAATTAATTGGACTAAGCACTCATGGATTGAATCAAACAAACAATATAATTCATTCAGACAATCATCACGCACATGTCTATCTCAGCATCGTTGGGATCACCCCAACCCCATAACAAGGAAATTAGCCAGACATGAATTCAGACACAGTCAAAGAATTCATGATGAAAGAATATAAAACTAGATTAAAAGAACTTATTCTTGAATCCAGCAAAACAAACCTTCAAGGAGAAATCTCTGAAAGAGTCTAAAACTCTCAATGTCTGCAACTATCGTTTCTGACGTGAAAATTGGACGTCTTTTCTCTAACCCTCATTCTCTCTCTATATTCTTCCAAGAAAAATCTGAAAATAATCCTAAAATAATAATAAAATATAATAAAAAGTCGTTCAACAAAATATAAAACCGAACAAATAATCCCGACGAACTGGCGCTAAGGAAAAGTATCGACTCGATACTTCAGAGTATCGAGTCGATATGTGGCTACTGTAAAGCCATATTTCACTCGAAAGGCACAAGTACCGAGTCGATAGTTGCAAGTATCGACTCGATACTTCGTGGTTTCCTTCTTTGCTCGTTGTTTCGACTCGGTACTTCTAGGTTTCGAGTCCGAGTTCGCCTTGCTTCTTTGATTTTGAACTTGAATTCTCTCTTGCCTCGACTCATGTCTCTCGATGGACATACTCTGACATCAATGATCATCCTCGAACATGACTCATTCCTTGCTCCTTTTCCTTGGCTCGTTAAATATTCCAAAATATGCATCGAAACACCTGAAATTTCACACACACCATGTGTAGACCTCTATACTCGAAATGACACATAAATCACATAAAAACACATATAAAGTAACACTTAATAAACATAAAACCTACTCAAAAGACACCTAAAATCACATAAAATAAGATGATATCAAAATACCCCATACTTAGACATTGCTTGTCCCCAAGCAAGACTAATTAGAACAAACCACAAGTGCAAGATAAAATATTTGCCTCAACTTATTCAAGCCCCCTTTGAAGATAATAATGCAATCAAAATCTCAAGACAAATGCCATCATAGCATGTTTCCTCATTACTGAAAACAAAGCAAAAAGCCCCAAACCTCACATGGATGTTTTATGTGAATAACTCTCACTCAAATGTGTATAAGGGATGAAATTTACGCTCGGTCTCAACGATTGTGCTTATCTATACCATAGGCTTGCCCAACGTTCTACATCTCCACCGCTTGAGATCATGCACACAACAAAAATCATGAGGACTTTTGTAAAGCTTGTAATGAGGCTAAGGTAAAGGAAAATAAGGTATGGAAATATTTAGGCTATGTGGTGAAAAAATCCGGGAAAAAGGCATGCCAAAGAGCAACCAGTAAAACACCAATGCCAACAACTTCACAAACCAAACCAAATCACACCTAACTCCATCACAAATAATGCATTCTCAATTGAGCTATTCAGACTTCAATCAACCATTTTCTTTCTTTTTTTCACTCTTTTCTTTTCTCTCTAGCTTCAACACTGTTTTGCGCGAATACAAACATTTGTGATGAATGCACCCGGTTACTAAGTGTCTCAGCTGCCTCAGCTGCACATTTTCCTCCTTGTGTGAATTTTATCCTCCACAAGCAGGATCGGTTACTACCCGTATTTTTTTCTTCTTGACTTTTGCCCAGGAGTGAATTTTATCCTCCTCCTGTCCCAAGGAATTTCTACAACAATGAATATATCATTCAAAGCATAATATATCAAACACATGATACCAATGATGTTCACCCCATACTTGGCTTTTTGCCACTTCATCATCACAACCATTCAATATAATCAAACCAATTTCCCGGATAGGTAAAAGAGCTTAAATAATATGGCTTGGATAATTTTGTGGAGTTCCAAAGAATAGGCTATAGGCTCAAAGGGGTTTCAAACAGAGGAATCATGTAAAAGGTAGGTAAAGAGAGGAACAAAATGGCTAATGAAATCAATGCCTCAATCATTTTAATGTCATGTACACAAATCATATAATGCAGCCTCAAATAAGAATCTAAAGCAAGTTCTGAAGATAGCAACAAAAGTGAGTGTCACACATGAAAAAGAATGAGAGGACTCATATGAACGTTCGTCTTTTAGGCTCAAATCTCACAAGGCTTTTGCTTAGGAACTAAATCATGCTTATCTTATCAAATAACTCCATGCTAGACAATGTATCAAAAAGATAATGACATAAATACAAGGCGAATGTTAGCATCGTAGGCAAATATCCCATCATTGTGGTATTTATGAAAATTTTGGGATATAATCAATCAATAAAACACTTCCATAGACTCTAAATAAAAGACTCAAACTAAAACAAATATGAGACAAACATGCAATTTTTTTTTAATTTTATGACTTTTCTTTTGAATTTTCTAATTTTACATATGCAAAACATAAAAACAAAAGGAATGAATATGACTATACCCCATACTTAAATCCTACATTGTCCCCAATGTAGAGCTCAACCAAGAGGTACTACCCTAACTATATGCAAATGTATGAAAGTAATAAATAGAAAAGCAAGAGAAAACTAACCTTGGGTTGTCTCCCAAGAACCACTTCTCTATTGGTAATTAGTTGGACCTTTCAGCACTTTCGAAAGCGTTTGAACCTCCCAGAGTGAATGGTCCATGGTTCTCTCCATCCATCTAGTAGAGTCCTTTTTGAGCAACAAAACATAGATCGTTTGATGCACTTGCTCTCAAAGTATGTGCTTCTCTTTCTTTTCTTGACTCTTGTTCCCTTTTTGCTTCCATCAGTACCAATATCTTCAAACAATTGGATTTCCTCCTGGGGTTTTGCGCGCGATGGTATTTCAGGTAGACGCACAATCACATGTACTTCTTCCAACTTGGAACAATGTGGTGCATCAGTGAAGATTTCTGTCTGTGGGTCATCCGTGTGCCACTTTGCAAGCATCCCTGAAAATGCCCCAAATTGTTGTTCCTTGTGTTCTTGCATCACCACTAGAGAGATGGGCAAGGGTGATGGGTAATCTGTGTGATCCGTGTATGGGGAACTTTCGAGGTCCGCGGATGAGTAATCTTCAGGCTCCGTGGATGTCTCGTCATTGGGCTTTTCTTTCGTAGACTCATTGGTTTCAAGCGTGTCAACCCTTGAAAGATAGCGCTCTATTATCGAATTCCATACTTCATCGTCTACGACTTCCTCATCCTCTTTCGGCCTATCAAACTCAGGATCTTGCAGCTCATCTACATGGTTTTTCATCTCAACTGATGTGTCAATGTAATTGTAAGAATCATTGATCTCTTCCTCGCTACTTGGAGCCTCTGATAATGCTTGTAAATCAAAAGATTGTTGAGCCATTTGAGTAACAGGAATACCAAACCTTGTTGTCTCCCTGGCTTGTGATGCGAGGATTTGCTTGCACATTTCCTCTACATTCCCCATTGACTGACAATCATGTTGAAAATGCCCAAAAACCTTGCAGAAGTTGCAAAAAGGCTCAGATACTAATCGATAAGTATTTTGGTTGGCTAAACGTTGTCTTAAAGTCTGCTCCCCGGCAACGGCGCCAAAAACTTGATCGGTCTAAAACCAACACCCCGCAAGCGTACGGTGTCAATTGTAGTAATCGAGTGTCGAATCTCAGGGACTGTGTGAATAACAATTGCAAAACCTCAACTAGTTTACTAAGCCAAATAAGAGATGTGATTTTTGAATGAATAAGAGAATAAGAAGAAGAAAAATAACAAATTGCAAGTTTCGGTGATTATATGATGTGAAGCATTCCAGAGTCAAGGTTCACCACAACAATGCATCCTCGATAGACCAAATAATTTTCATGCCTGAACAAATTGAAAAGATATATTTGAAGGTAAACTATCTAAATTCATTATCGCTCAGCCTACGCATCTCGCAATAACTATGTCCATTTCATTCAATTACCACTCAGCTTGCGCATGTTGCAGATTAATCAATCCAATTGGACTCATTAAGCATTTAGACCCTAGTGACCAAATCGACCAAACAATCGCAGGCGCGATCCGCATAATCAATTCAAACCTAGGTTGTCTACGATAGTTTATTATCCTCAAGAGAATTAAATAGATTGCTCATACACAATTCTCAAGTTCAATCCATGTTTTCCAACAACTTTGTCTATGTATCCAATCTCAATTCGCAGCTGGCGCTTATTGACTATCAAAAGGATTCCAATCAATCGTAGAATTAATTGGACTAAGCACTCATGGATTGAATCAAACAAACAATATAATTCATTCAGACAATCATCACGCACATGTCTATCTCAGCATCGTTGGGATCACCCCAACCCCATAACAAGGAAATTAGCCAGACATGAATTCAGACACAGTCAAAGAATTCATGATGAAAGAATATAAAACTAGATTAAAAGAACTTATTCTTGAATCCAGCAAAACAAACCTTCAAGGAGAAATCTCTGAAAGAGTCTAAAACTCTCAATGTCTGCAACTATCGTTTCTGACGTGAAAATTGGACGTCTTTTCTCTAACCCTCATTCTCTCTCTATATTCTTCCAAGAAAAATCTGAAAATAATCCTAAAATAATAATAAAATATAATAAAAAGTCGTTCAACAAAATATAAAACCGAACAAATAATCCCGACGAACTGGCGCTAAGGAAAAGTATCGACTCGATACTTCAGAGTATCGAGTCGATATGTGGCTACTGTAAAGCCATATTTCACTCGAAAGGCACAGGTACCGAGTCGATAGTTGCAAGTATCGACTCGATACTTCGTGGTTTCCTTCTTTGCTCGTTGTTTCGACTCGGTACTTCTAGGTTTCGAGTCCGAGTTCGCCTTGCTTCTTTGATTCTGAACTTGAAAGCTCTCTTGCCTCGACTCATGTCTCTCGATGGACATACTCTGACATCAATGATCATCCTCGAACATGACTCATTCCTTGCTCCTTTTCCTTGGCTCGTTAAATATTCCAAAATATGCATCGAAACACCTGAAATTTCACACACACCATGTGTAGACCTCTATACTCGAAATGACACATAAATCACATAAAAACACATATAAAGTAACACTTAATAAACATAAAACCTACTCAAAAGACACCTAAAATCACATAAAATAAGATGATATCATATATAACTTAAATTGCATGAATTAAAATTTGAGATAGTTATTGAACCTATACTATTTGTGGATGATGTTTTTATATTGAAACAAATGATAAATATTTGGATCGATATCCACCTGAAGTGGTCAAATAAATTTGTGATTGATATTGTTTATTGAGATTATTTTTGTTATTTACTTGTGAGGTGTATATATTTCAATTTACTTTTGCGCAAAGCTCAAACTGTTTCTAGAAGAAACAACTTGTTAAGAGTTTTTATGCCATAAACATATGTGGTTTTACATTGATAAGGATTAATTATGCCATTAGTGTTAATAAAAGCTATCTATTGAATGAAGAGCTTAAATGATCCAACACCTTTGATTATGTAAAATCTGTCATTTTTGGTTTGCTATTAGTTCTATTTGGCTATTTTAAGGTACATGGAATCTTTATTTTATTTATCTATTTGATTTGATTTGCACTTTATGTATATGAATATGCATTGCAAATGTTTCTTGAAGAAACAATTTTATTCAACAAATGATGATTTGGGAGAAGAGTTTGAAGCACATCCTTGTTAAATTGTGTGAAATTGATAAAAAATTAGTTCACCAGAGCCCGAAGACTCTTTATTTTTGGATCTTGTTCTTAATCTACTTGGTATGGTAGAACTCAAATAAATAGCTAGTTATATGACCTATGCTTCATAACAACCTCTCTTATTGCCAGATGCAATATATATTGTTACCTCTAGCAGAGGACATAAAGAGGATACGGTGCGCGCGACCGTTGTTAGGATACTGGTCATAATTTTGAAAATGATTATAAATAATCATGTATGAGTCGACTCTCACATCAAAGAGAATGTGCAAGAACAAGTCAATGATGATGGCTTACTTAATTTGGATTTGTAATCTCCCAGACTGTGAATGAATCATTGCATGAAAATGTTAGAATGGTTTAGAGCTTGGTACTTGATGATATGGAAAACCTGAAGTTTTCAAGATGAAATAACTAATGAGTATTTGTATAAAGTCAATACTTGGCATAATTAAACCTTATACATATCTCCTGAAGAGCGTCAAAAATTAGTCCTCGAAGGACTGTTGATATAATCAAGCAATAAATTCATATGAGAAGATGGATCTAGAAGAGCATCAAAACACTCTAAAGAGAAGTAGTGATGACAGATAATTGTGAAAGTCGATAATTGTCAGAAGCAGTGGTTTTTCCTCTTGTCGATGATGTCAAAAGAAGACCCGACATATAATAAATAGATTACCCATATTAGCAATATGTGGATGTAATGTGGAAATGCTATCAATAAAATTGATATGTTGGATAAATGAGGATTGAGAAGCTGGCGATTAAATCGATCAAGTGAAGTCGTTACTTATGAGATTATCACTTAGGATAATGCTGATGCATGGAATGACCCAGTAGAGTCGTCAATAATAACGAACAAGCAGGCATGAATATCAAGAGATTGGTTCGATTTCGGTCAACAATAGAATAAATTCTACTTCTTGTAATTTATCTCCAGTAGAGAGCTTGGTATTTACATGTTTAATATAGACATCGAAATCTCTTCATATTACACTAAGTTGTTGTAAATCAAGAAAGTTGATGTATATGGAGGATTGAGTCATCATAGATTATCAAATACCTAGAGTTTAATTATCACAGAAGATAAAATACTCGGTATTTAGGGGGAGAGGAAAAGGAGATCAAGAAGTAATATGTTGCATGGAAGAGAAGTGAACCGAAAGTTCAATGAACTATATAGCAAACAGGCTAGTAAAAGCATTAGTAAATGCAAAAGATAGCATGATTCAAATCGAAGTTCTAGTAGTAACTTCAAACAATGGTGATATGTCCACTAGTATAAAACTCCTGAAGAGATTTTTTACAGTGTTAGAATTGATTATGAGTTGTCTTGAAATGGCCAGATCCTTGATTATCGTTGATGACACATATCTAAGTTTGCACTTGAAGTGCTTGATAAGAATAATTAGAGATTACAAAACGCTAAGAGCGTAATGCGATTGGTTTATTAAACAATTCATTAGATTGTGAAAGGATATTAAGTCCAGGAGTACCATGTCTTTATAAAATTGATGATCTATATGCTAAATTGAGGGGGAGAAAAGTTGTACTCTTTTCCTTAACTTTGGTTTTTGTCCCATTTGGGTTTTTCCATAGCGAAGTTTTTAACGAGGCAACTCCTCTCATAAGGATACATGGTATATCCCAAATTCTAAAAAGAAATAATTCATGCAAAGATGGATTATTTAAGCATGAAGTTTTTGGACCCGTAGCTCCAACATTATTTTAAGTGGGTGTTCGTACAGAGGAAAATATAAAGCCAAATTGATTGCACAAAAGCCTATTAAAGATTACATGAGAATCTATTCACCAAAAGTGAATATAATATTGGCTTCAAATGTAAATGACAGATGTTGTAGGTGCATACCCATATAAATGGAAAGAATCGATTAAGAATGCCTGAAGCATTATTATCAAAGTCCTGTCATGTGCAGTTGGCTAAAGATCCTTCTTAGAGTACCTGAATTACCTATAATTGTGAAAGTGATGATATTTATTAGGCCCCGAAGTACCATATAAAGTTGTACTCTTTTCCTTAATCTTGGTTTTTATCCAACTGGGATTTTCCAAGGTAAGGTTTTTAACGAGGCAACTTAAACACCATTTAATACATCAGATCCCCTAGATCAACAATGAAAAGCACACTAGGTCCTGACGTATCTTATGCTTGTGCATCCAAAGCAGCTCAACACCAATATATGGAAGTCAAGCGCGTCAAAGTCAATCACGAAGACATTCCAGCTTATACACATCAAAGACAATGTTGATATTCGACCATAAGCTCATGAAGACGGCGACATTAAGAGGAATGAGAAGACTTCAAGGAGGATGTAGAATTCAGGGGGGGTATACACGCACTGCACTCTTTTTCCCTTCGATCAGGTTTTGTCCCACTGGATTTTTCTGACAAGGTTTTTAATGAGGCAGAACAACAAGAGCGTACATAGAAGGCTGCACTCTTTTTCCCTAAGCTATGGTTTTGTCCCATTGGGTTTTCCTAGCTAGGTTTTTAACGAGGCAATTGGCGGAATAAAGATTGTACATCCAAGGGGGAGTGTTATAATATTATTATGTGGATGTACAAAGATATATACTTTACTTAGATAGAGTTTTGCCTTTTGTAGATAGATTTATCTTATACTTGGAGCCCAAGGATATGACTCATATATATTGTATTGGTGGATACTTCACAAGCAATTCAGTTGAATACAATCTCATATTTTCCCTTTTCTTTTGTCCTAGATTATAACACTAACATCTATTTCTATATATTTATATAATCTTATTTTGAAAAATCATTTTTTAAAATTTTTAATAATTGTATTTTGTTAAATATTGACTTTTTAATTTTTTAAAAATGGTAAAACATGATTTTTCAAAATAAAATTTTATAATTATATAAAAATAGATTTTAGTAATATAAATATAATGTTTTAAAATTTTTTAAGATAAAATATATGTTAAAATATTTTTGTGATGTAGGAAGGGAAGTAGGAAGTGATGTAGATGATTTGCACTGGGGTGAATGAGATGAGTTAATGGGTGGACTATTGGGACGGGTAATGGGTAGTGTGTGTGTGTGGAGAGAGAGAGAAGGTGGATCAAATGTTAACACCTCTTATAGTGTTAAATGTTAACAAATCTAGGCCATTGATTGGAGGAAATGGATGTCCTAGATTATTCCAATATATTAAATTAATTGAAAAATTGACCGACCCAACCCTACCCTAATCGTGTGTATAACCCTATATTACTCCCCATCACACAATCGTACAAATTGAGACAGAGAGAGATCGAATCAGAACGCAGGAGCGAAAGCAAAGTCGAAGGAGTAGGCGTAAGCGAAGGCAAACGACGATGGCGGATCCCTGAGGTGCAGTGATGACGGAGTCGACCGAGATAAAATGACGGCAGCCAGCGAAGGCGGACGACCGATGGAGGTGATGGCGATTAAGATGACGATGGTCCACTCCCCAAATTCTGAATTTTCAACTCTAGAACATGGTATTGGTAGTTAAATTTGAATTTAGATGACCCACTCCCTAAATTTTGAATTTTCGCTCACATCCCTTTTTCAATCGGGCGTTTAATTGTTTGATTTTTTTTTTTGCAATTTCTAGGGGGCGATTGGGGTGGTTTGAAGGTGGTTGTGGCGATGGAGGGACGATGGCGGAGCTGGATGAAAAGGAGGCCTCCGGGCGATACGAGTTGAAGGGTCGGCGAGGAAAGGAGGCCTCTGGGCGATTCAAGACGAAGGGTTGACTAGGGTTTGCAATTTATGCAACGGGTAAGTTTGTGCCCCACGTTGGCGACAATGGGTAAGTTTGTGTACAAAGTTTTTATTGTGCTTGGTTAGGGTTAGATGAGTTATTTGAGGACAGGGCAGATACTTTAGGAGGATTGGATGAATTTGGGAGAATTTGGACGAATTTTGTAGAGATGATATATGGTTGAGTGGTTTATGCGATGGAAATAAGAAATTATTCATATGTATGTTTGTAATTAGATATAGGTTTCTTGAAATTCAAACTCTGTCTAAAATTATTCATGAATTTATCGACTATTCGGCAAGTTTAGAGTCACTATTCGTTGATATTCAAGAAGTATTCATATATATATAGGGGCAAATAATCAAGAATTATTCAAATAGCATGAATTACATTTACATAATATTTCAATCTAGCGAATAATTACCATCAACTTAGCGAATAATTACTATAAACCTAGCGAATAGTTGCAAAATTGACCAATCTTTTTTGTACTATCTAAACGATAACTCATCTTTACACAAGAATAATAATTATCAATTTAGCGAATAATTACTATTAACCTAGCGAATAGTTGCAAATAATTACTATTAACCTAGCGAGTAGTTATGTCACCTTTTGTTATTTGTTAAAATGGCATAACTAACCGAATAATACTGTAACACAGTCTAATAATCACATTGTACCATCGAATAATAAAGCAATACCATCGAATAATTTGTGCCTAATGAGATGGTTTTTTTTTACGTTGGTGGTCATATGAATGGGAAAATGTATCAATACTGTGAGTGCATAAATTTGCTCTCAATAATAGCTGATGGTGACCGATCTTGGTGTGCATAAATCTGCTCTCAATAATCGTTGATGGAGACCGATCTTGGTGATGATATCAACATGAACCCTAGCCTGTGAAATAAGAACAAACGAGGTCGGGGCGGGGCTTGTCTCCCCCGGAGGACCCTCCGACGCTCAAGTCAGTATTGTTCTGATTCATTCTCTCTATAGAGGCGTATCTCATGTTTTATAATAGAAATTAGGGTTTTAGGGTTTTTACCGTAGGAGAGACAATAATGCCCTTGGGCCTTAGTGGGCTTGCTTAGTTTTGCTCTCTCAATTGCCCCTCGGGCTTCTTTAGCGCTTATCAGCGGTGAAGGAGGCCGATGATTTCCGATCTTTGGGAATCTTTATGCTTATGCTTGGATTTTCCTTTGATCACTTAGTTGATCCTTGATCTCGTAGATGTGGACTTAGAAAACAAGTTGTGTAAACTCTCTTGATTGCCAATGGTTGCATAGTATTGACCGTGATTGGTGCCGAGATTTTGGCATGGTGCTGAGATTTTGGCCTATAAATGGCGACGATTGACCTTAATTGGCGTCCACTGTTTGGCCTATAAATGGCGACTATTGGCCTTAATTGGCGTCCACTGTTTGGCCTATAAATGGCGACTATTGGCCTTAATTGGTGTCCACTGTTTGGCCTATAAATGGCAACTATTGGCCTTAATTGGCGTCCACTTTTTGGCCTATAAATGACGACTATTGGCCTTAATTGGCGTCTACTTTTTGGCCTATAAATGACGATTATTGACCTTAATTGGGGTCCTTCTCTATGGCCTCTGGGTGGACGTTACTGGGTTTACTTGACGATCGATTGGGGGGCCTATGAATGGCTAATGGGGGTTGTAATCGACGAGAGATTGGTCCTGTCATAGACTTTTTTTGGCCGTAATTGGCGAGAGATTGGTCCTGTAATAGACTTATTTCGGCCGTAATTGGAGAGAGATTGGTCTTGTCATAGACTTATATATTTCGGCCGTAATTGGCTAGAGATTGGTCCCGTGATAGACTTATTTCAGCCGTAATTGGCTTTTCTTTGGGTCTTGATTGACGATCACTTGAATGGCCTATGAGTGGCGAGAATTGTTGGCCTTGATTGGCTATCCATTGGCCTTGATCGGCTACTTATTTAGGTGGACCTGCACTTGCAGAGTTGAGAGGTGCAAGAGGTATACCCTCGACTTTGCTTGCTGTAATTCATAGAACTACATCCTCTGTCATTGCCGATGACGATTTGTTGTTCTGCTCCAAATCTGAAGACAAACGTGGTTCGTTACATTAAATCTTGCTGTTGTGGGGTCATTTTTTACCCATGCGTTGCTTTTGCTCATTTGATGTATATGGCTCTTGGTGCCCCAGATAATCTCGGTTGCCTCAGTGCGCTTCGCGATAGTGAATATTGTCCCAGCATTCATTCGCGGGACTGAGTTTGTAGTGGTGGCATTTATCATGTCTACACTTGTGCTTTATTTGAAAGAAGATACAGTGCTTCATGCTAAGACCTATTCAACACCATACCAGGAGCAGCAGAGCACGATAAGGTAGCAAGGCACACATGCGCTATCCATACGATTAATAAAAGCATTTAGGCAACTTAACCAAGCATTTATACAAGTCAATAATATGAATATTTGGAAGAAATTGAATGGCGTGAGAATTAAGATCCATGGTCACAAAGAAAAATTGCACACCCATTGTAATCAAACACAAACAAGTGATGTCTTAAAATTCAGCTAAATACACACACATCAAACAATGGATTGTGGTAAACGAGTCAAGTTAAAGGACCCAGCTTCAGTGGGTAACTGATTCATTTTAGAGAGGAATTTGATTGAAACGTCCCTGTCAATAAGCCAACAGCAAAAGCGAAGCTTGGACTAAGCTTGCTACTTCAGGGAGGGAAGTCAAAATCAATTTACCCAAGTAGTCTCTTAAGCGAGATAAGATCTTGCTAGCAGAAGTATATCAATTTCATGTGATTTTGTGCAATTCTTTATAGACAATCAAACTGCAAATGCCAAAGGTTATAGAATTGAACGACAACGAAATGAAATTAAAATGGAGAAAGGCTTATCCATTTGCGAGTCTGATCTGATCTCTTCGATGTGGAGATTACGACCACGTCCTCGTTGTCTCGATGTGATTTCATCCGATATGAGTCGATGCCCCTTGTTTGATGATGCCATGTAAATGGTGGATCGTGTAAATGGCCAATTCCTTGATTGTTTATGTCCACTCGACTAAAAACTATATATACTAAATAAAGGAACAATCAAGCCATATATACTAAAAACCATATTTGTTAAGAGAAAGACAAGGGTTTTGAGCACTTCCTGATTTTGACGGACTTTAATGCTATGCGATCTTGCCCCTTGTCATCCTCTTTTTGGATCCATCGGAAATAGGAGTCTGCAGGGACCAAAACCTGCAACCTTGAAAGTTGGATCGATTGCTGTAATTACTTGGAAAGATCATGTCGATTTCGCAATTTGTTGAGAACCCCGTGCCAGATTTGTAATTACGACAAATATTCATCAAATAAGATCGTCTTCCTCGTTAGTTTTCGTAGAGGGCGGCGGCGGATTTCGAAGCGGCGGCGCTGGTTCTCGATGCGGCGTCCTCAGTCCATTGTCCCTCCTTTTATCGGACCACGATCGGCGGCGCAGGTTAGGAACGGGCAGCGAGAACCTTGGGGTAGACAGGTCCGTACTTGGGAAACTCCGATTGGGAGCAGCACAGAGTCTTGACGGGGGCAAAGGCGTTGCTGCGAATGTGCGATGGCCGTCCGAGGGGCAATGCGAATGGGGAGATGATGCCGTTGCTGCCCGATTGCGACTCGATGACAAAGGCGATCGAGGTCGGGTAGGTGGAGATGCTTTTGACTGCGCTTAAGACCAATGAACGTTGATCGATCTAGTTCCGCAAGCAGATCAATAATCTCATGTATGTATATATTATCAGATTTGTTAAGTAAACATATGAATGATGAAACCACATTCATCAAGGAAATAAAGATCAAATTTGTTAAAAAGAAGGGAAAGGGTCTTAGGCACTCCCTGATGTCGTGAAGCATTCCGACGCCACTCTCTCGGATCGGTGCTGATTGTGGACCGGTAGCAGCTCGATGGCCCATGCGTCGGCTTGCCCCTGGACGAGCAGATGCCGTGAAACCCTGGGATGCCGCTTGGTGTTTAGGTTCGCAGGTCACCGAGCCGACTTCCTCGATTTTAACCAGCGAAGGTCGAGCGGGGCATCTGTACTGAGCGTCGATGAAGAACCGCAATTGGACTCGACAGGAGGGTCTACCAGCGCTAGTTGATTGCTGCATGCGAACTCCAAGGCTGTTGCGGTCATGAACCCAGCCACGAGATCTGCGGTTGAGAACTTAAATCTAAAATCTGAGGACGGGAGTGAGGGATTGAACGAATCCACGAGAAAAAGGGTGGGCACATCCATTGGAGGCGGCATGGAGCTCTGGTTGAGGGACGAATCCACCGCTTCATGGAGGTTCAACGGAGATCGGTAGGGGATGGACAACGCCAACGATCCCCGGACCCGACTTGACCGACGATCCATTATTCCTCCTCCGAAATCCAGCCTCCGACTTTGATTGTCCTAATAGTCGATTTCACATTGTTTGATTGATGGGGAGTTTCGACCGTCGTGTTTTTTGATCGAGTTCCCACAGACGGCGCCAATTGTGAGTGCATAAATCTACTCTCAATAATCGCTGATGGAGACCGATCTTGGTGATGATCTCAACACGAACCCTAGCCTGTGAAATAAGAAAAAATGAGGTCGGGGCGGGGCTTGTCTCCCCTGAATGACCCTCCGACGCTCAAGTCAGTATTGTTCTGATTCATTCTCAAGGCGTATCTCATGTTTTATAATAGAAATTAGGGTTTTTATCGTAGGAGAGACAATAATGCCCTTGGGCCTTAGTGGACTTACTTAGTTTTGCTCTCTCAAATACCATCGAACAATCACGTTATACCATTAAATAATCAAGCAATTTTGGATTTTTTTGCACAACGAGAATGAGGGTTGATGTGGTGGTTGTAACTGAATTAGGAAGGAAATTAGAAAGGAAGGGGGAGGTAAGAGAGATAGAAAGCGAGAGAGAGAGAGAAGGAGAAATGAGAAGAGGAGGAAATTGATCATATCATTCATCATGCCATTATAACACCTCTCCCAAGTCCCAAGTCTATTTATAGGCACTTCTAGGTGACTCTTTCTATGTTCATAACAAAAACATGCCGTTTACTATTCATTTTTTTAGACAATAAAAACTATTAAAATATCATTTTATAATTTTTTTTAATAATTTTGTAGTTAATATTAATAAGTATAAAATTGTAAAAAAATATTAAAAATAGATATTTTATATAGTTTTCATCATCATAAAAAACTTATATAAATAATAAAAAGACATGTTTTCGAACGGAGTGTGTGGTATTTTTAAATAAGTAAATCCTTTCCCGAATAAATTAGAATACACTAGTTTTATAGCAGTAGTTTGTTGGAATATGGGGTTTGTCTCACGTTGAAAAGACCGAGATATCATGAATAATATAATAAGTTTGGTGGGATACTCTTCTCATCACCAATTAGTTTGTCTCCCATATGCGGATTCACACACAACCTCTCTCTAGTTTGTCTTAGCTCCATTGGGCCCCACCGAGTTTAACATGGTATCATTCTAGCTTGTCTTAACCGCCAGATTCAGTCGAGTTTAACATAGTTACGGAGTATTATTCAAAATTAGTTCAATCATCATTAATGACGGAGCCAAATTCTCTGTCCTCCCTCCTTGTCTCCTTCTCCCGTCTCGTCTCACACACCCTCAATTTAAAATAAAAGTAAATTAAATTAAAAAAAGGTGTTTTTGCTAACTAGCCTATTTTGAACATTTTATTAGTTGATTAGCACCCAAACTAATTTAATTAGGTAAGCTAGCACCCTTCCCAAATGGTCAATGGTCAACTGTTTGACCATTGACCGGTCAACGTTGACTTTTGACCGGTCAACGTTGACCAACTCGTTCAGAATTTTTTTTCTTTTTTTTTAATGGTGACATATTTTGTGATGCCGTTTTTTGCCGTTTTGATGCCACTTTTTTATTACATTTTATTTTCGCTTTAATGTCACTTTTATTGTGAAATGATTTGATGACACTTTTTAAATGCCATTTTTTCAAACTTTGATGACATTTTTTGTTTAATGTGATGTCACGTTGACCATTGATGCCTTTTTTTTACTGATGACTATTGATGACATTTTTTTATGTCAAATGTTTGATGATATTTTTTTTACCGTGATGCCATATTTTTTCAAAGTAGTGATGTCACGTTGATCATTGATGATATTTTTACCGTGATGACATTTTTTGTTCACGTTGACTATTGATGCCATTTTTTGTTACTGTTGGCTACTGATTACACTTTTTGATGTCAATTTTTTGATGATATTTTTTTACCGTGATGCCATATTTTTTCAAAGTAGTGTTTTGATGACATTTTTTTTCTTTAATGTGATGTAACTTTTTCAAAGTAGTGTTTTGATGCCATTTTTCTAATGTAATTATTTGATGCCATTTTATCATAACTTTCACTATTGACAAAGACCAAAGCTTGACTCATAAACTCATAAATCACTTCATCTAATCCTTTGGCCTAAATTGAAACAAACCAATCAATACATAACCAACAATCAGTGATTGTTCGGACAAAAACACCTATACATGAATCTATACATATCCTTTCCATATCCAACTTAGTGTCATAGATAGGTGCTAAAGATTGTCGGACACGTAGCTTGATACATGATGACGAAAGCTTGGATCGTTAAACCATCCTGCTGCAACCATAGAATCGTGGAGTTCAAGCTGCTTTTTGATCAATGATGTCGAGAGCTTGCATCTTCGGTACCCTCAACTTCCTATTATTCAAGGAAAAAACGAAAAAAGGGCGTCTTATATTATGTCTGTTCTTTGATACACAACTATGCAAGAGTTAATTGAAGACACACTTGTCAAAACATTGCCAATGAAATTAAAAACAGGTCTATGTAACTTAGCCAAGTAAGTCAATGCTTCCACAGTATGTCTCACTATCATCAAGGAAATCAAGCAGCTTGGAGTAGAATGAATCATAGTTCATCAGTAGGAATGGAACTAGGATGCTTGATCCGATGCGTTCCAACTGGATCAGCGCATAGGATCTCAAGTGCGCCTATAAGGTAATGACAGCAGTCCGCTGATTTTTTATGATCTGGCAGCACTAAGCTTATTACAAAGGATTTTCAGTTCAAGCAGAATTCCTCAATTATCAATGTATTACTTATGCAAGGTTCTTTAGTTATAAAGCCAATAAAGTAGCCTCCAAAGCAATCCACTTCCTTCCGCCTTCTTTTTCTTTGAAGGGGAAAGTTGGAAAAAGTAATTACAGAACAACTAAAACAAGACAATTATGAGGAACAACAAACCTGCATTGATCTCAACAAGGCCCTCAGATCGTTATTTTCTTGCATCAATTCTTGATTTTTGGCCTCATAAGCATCCACCTACAAAGCCACAAATGAGAAACTTAGGTAGGCACTTTATTTATTTATTTTCTTTTCCTTTTGGTGAGTTTTTAGTATAAATAACCAATAGCTAGGATACACAAACACTATAAATAAAGCGTACAATCTTCTTGTGGAAATCATTATCTGCCTTCTTCCCATTCCAGGTCCCCCGTTGACACCCTTCTTTCTGGGTACATTTCAAACCGTTTTGAGATAAATGGCATCACATATATTGACAGGAAACCTCATAATATCATTGTTAGGTGCTTCTTACCTGCAATAGGTTCATTATCTCCATGCCAGATCTAGATTCCTTCTTTTTTCAATTCAGAACTTGGTTCAATCTCTCCTGAAAGCTTGTCAATATGTTTCAGGTTTACCTCCTTTCCAAAGCTGCTTTTAATGTGATTATTTAATACACAGAGAAATGGACACAAACTGATCAATCACAAAGAAAATTGAATTCAACCAGTTGATGAATGTGAATTAAGTCGATGGATACCACTAAATTACTTCAACTACTATTAAAGTAAACTGCAACATCCTTGTCTCTGAAAGCTTGTCAATATCAGATTCAATAAGGACCTACTCCTTTGATTGCCTAACTCAATCTTAATGCTCTATGAACTGTTCTATCATAACTCGGATACCAAATTTTTTTGAAAGAGTTAACCAGCCAGACATAAAAAACAAAGTTGGAATTTCAAATTAGATCATACATAACAAAGATCCATTATTGTTTCAATGTAACATAACTGAACCACAAGATCTTTCAATCAGGAAGCATTTCAACTTAGATAGATTGAAAATTGAGAGCGGGATTGATGTTACCTCTAGTGATTACCAAAATGTGATGACAAAGATGTTTAAGATTCAGAGTGACCTGCAAGAGGGAAATACATGGTTGAATGATAAGCTAGGGAGCAAGTGAACATCCATATCAGCAGAAAACAGAAGCAGCAACTAGGACAAATTAATGCAGCCCCTAAAAATTGCTAAAGATATTTATACCAAGATGACATGTTAAGCATAAAACTTCTTTTTTGCATTAATAACCGTATATGTAATAGGTCAATACTCAAGACAATGATAAGATAAAAAACTAACAAACGATGCCAAATGATAAGATAAAGATCTAAAACTAAAATCAAATTCCTCCATTTTGACTTTCATATGGAAGCAAACAAGAGAGACTTTCATATGGTAAGCTAATATTGACACAACAAAATAAAATAAAATAAAAAATGGAGAATTCAAATATAATTATAAAGATGAAAGTTGAATATCATCATTAGCATACAAGACGCTTAAGCATTGATCATTGATAAACAAGTGAGCAAATTAGTAATTGACGATACATTAAGTCAACAGTCACTCACTGAGATCATAGAATAAAGATTAGATATGTTTCTCCAAACCGTTTCACCAACAGGTCAATGATGGAATCAATAGTTGACCAGCAACATCGATTGTTGCAACCTGCTAAAACTAATTAATACACATGGACACATGATAAGATGCTAACTTCAAGGTCAGAAATGCACTCAAATGCATAAATTAGGATGCAGGAATGAAAGAGCTCATATGTGGGATAATTCATCAACCAACCCATTTTTACTGATTGAGGTAAAGTTCATTTTTTCTTGATAACAAATCATAGTTATTGTGGGGATTTAAACATGTATCTCCAAGATATCACGATGAACCGGAGTTAATCTCAATCTTCTTACAAGTAGAAAAGTTGTAAGAGGCATTTTATCGAACACTTGGCGTGCAAAGACACTCACCCATATCGACAACCCCACAAAAGCAAGACAGGAATAGCAAGAGCATGAAATTTCAGCAGAAAACCCAATTGCTAAACCATCAGAAGAACAACAAACATTCAATTCATCAACGAATGCGCACTTATCATCATACACAATTTTAACAAAATTTACCAAATTTCATACAATTCCAGATAGAAAAAACCTTCAGAAATTGTCTTCCAATCTCAAAACTCTATGGTGGAATCCAAATCGTACCTGATTGAGAGGTTCTTCCCTACTTGTTCCACGATTGGAGAACATTCAAGGCCGAGGTAAGGGCTGGCACCCTTAATTGGGAGGAGGATAGCCGTCGATGCCATCGTCGAGTACCATCTCGACCTAACCCCAAGCCCTGGGGGCTTGTCGCTGAATCAAGCTCGGGTCCAATTCGCCTCCGTGAACTCCCAACCGAGCAAAACCTCATCGCCAATCTTCAAATCCGTCTTCGGGATTCCGGCCTATGACCTCAATCTGGAAGGAGGCGGCTCCACCGCTACTTGGCTTGGAGAACGAGAGCGAGAGGAGGGTGGATTAGAGAGGGATATCTCGCCATGGACGAGGGCACCAGATCTGACGGAGGTGAAAGGGAAAGTAGGTGGATGAAGCCATGAAGGAAACGGAGAACGCCTGATTGACAGTGGAGAAAGAGTAGGACACCAACATCTAAAAAACATTTAAGAGGTGTTAGTACGGCTAAATAAACAAGTAAGAGTGTTAATTACCTAATCAAATTAACAAATGGTGATATTTTATCAAAATTTCTCTTAAAAAAATTACTAAAAGAAAAAGAAAATGAGAAAGATGTGAGGAGCGGCAGGTAAGAGACAAATCCGAGACAATATCAATGGCCCAGGTAAATCGTGTCATCGTTAGTATACACACTACACAGTTTCGGCCTTTTGGGAGTGTGACGAAATGGAAGTACAGTGGGCCTCTAAATGCACCCCGCCCGGCCCATTACACTACATATCTAGCCTAGTCGATCATTCAAAACAGCTAGTCTCAAAGTAAACGTTGTATACCACGTACTTCCTTTTTCCAATAAAATAAAATAGGTTAAGAGTATTAATTTTATTAGAGAAAAATATTTTATTGTAGGTATTTTGTTATTGATCTTACAAAAATATCATTGTAACAATTAGGTCATTTAACTTTTCAACATATTTTTATAAGAAGTTAAAAACTCTATATAGTATCAACTTTTTAATTTTATTTGTTTATAATTTATTAATTTTATACTTATTATTATTACTATATGAAATTATTTTTAAGAAATAATAAAAATAAATATTTTATAAAGTTTTTAGCTTCTTAAAAAACGTATACTAAAGTTAAACAATGTAAAAAAATTAGTGTACAACACGATTAGAGCAAATTGAGTCGGGAGGCCCAACTATCCACTATTGAATCTTTTTTTTTTTTTGAGCAAAACTACAATTGTCATTTATTTAACATCATCCAACAGCAGCAATTGAAAGTTATAAGGAACCAAATAAAAGCTAAACCAAAACACAGGGCTATCAGGTCTAAGTTTTGCACAGTAATCAGCTGCTCGATTTGCCTGACGACGGATGAAGCTCCATCGACACTCCTCGAATTGGCTTGCCAGCCTGTGGATCCGCCGAAGCTGCTGGCCCATCTCCCCCTTAGGAAACCTCCCCTGTTGAAGCTGAGTCAACACCGGAGCGCAGTCACATTCCAGCCATACTTTCCCTAGTCCCCGCTGCAAACCAAGCTCTAGCGCCCAAGCAAGCCCCTCCGCCTCCACTAGTTCCACCCCCTCGGTAGCCTGCGTTCTCTTGGCAGCCTCGAACACCAGCTCGCCCTGTTCATTTCTAGCTACACATCCAATCCCACATCCCTTGTTTGCCTCTACCGCAGCATCGCAGTTGACCTTAGTGAATCCCGCCGACAGTTTCTCCCACCGAGCACGTTCCTTCCCCTCCTCATTCCTTTGAATGTGTATCGTATCCCTTCCCCTATTATACTCCTTCATACTCTGTTTCACCAGGCGAACCAGTTCTCCCGCCTCCATCTCCGTTGATTCGAAAACCCTCTTGTTTCTAGCCATCTAGATGGCCTCGATACTATGAATCCAAGTCTGAATCAGCTCTCTGCTGCCCGTTTTGAGCACCAGTTCGAATGTATCCAACACACCACAAGTCCGCTTCATGATCTTCCCTAATTCTGGGAGACGATTCCAGACAGCCCGAGCTTTGGTGCATCTAAATAAAATGTGAGATTCATCCTCCCGAACTCCGCACCAGGTGCATAAATCACACTCCACCACACCTTTTGTCTTTAAGTTCCCCAAACACGGAAGCACACCCTTGCAGGCCCTCCAAAGAAAATTTCGTATCCTCGGCGCCGCTTGTACCTTCCACACCTTGTTCCACGCCGAAGCAGCCCGAGAAGAGTCCGATGTCGTGGCTCTTTCCCCATGAAAATCCATCTCCATCAGCACATGGTAGCAAGACCTCACTGCGAAGTGTCCGTCTTTTGTGTGATGCCAAATCAGCTCGTCCTGAACATCCGGGTACGTTAGTCTCATTTGCAGGACTAATTCGGCATCTATTGGCGTGAGAACCCCCCTAACAAGGTCTTCATTCCATGAATTTTTCTCCCAATCAATGAGCTCCGCTACCCTAAACTCCCCTTCAAAGCCGCAAGGATTTGCAATTGGTTTGAAAGTGACTGGTCTCGGGATCCACGGATCCTTGAATACAACCACATTCTCCCCATTGCCCACGTGCCACCGGAGCCCCTTTGTAAGTGCATCTCGCCCCTCCAGCAGGCTGCACCATGTATAGGATGGTTGGAAGCCCCTTTGAGCCTGCAGAAAACTCGTTTGAGGGAAGTATCGTGCCTTTAACATCTTTGCAAGTAATGAGTCCGGTTCCTGCAGTATCCGCCATCCCTGCCTAGCAAGCAGCACCTCATTGAATCTCTCCATGTCCCGAAAGCCCATCCCACCCTTTTCTTTCGGGATACACATTCGCTTCCAACTCATCCAGTGGATTTTCCTCTTCTCGGATCCATCTCCCCACCAAAATCTGCACATCAGATTCTCGATATCCTTACAAAGACCCGTCGGAAGCTTGAAGCAGGACATCGTGTATGTAGGAATGGCTTGAGCTACAGACTTTATGAGCACCTCCTTTCCCCCTCTAGACAAAGTCTTTTCCTTCCAGCCCTTCACTTTCTTCCATATTCTTTCTTTCAGTTGTCCGAAAATCACCTTTTTTGATCTTCCTAACATAGTAGGCAGGCCAAGGTATTTCTCGTGTCTCTCCACCTCTTTAAACTGAACCGTCTGCTGCACTGCCCTTCGAATACTATCGCAGACATTTGTGCTGAAGGAGATCTCCGACTTCGCTAGATTCACTTGTTGACCCAAAGCTGCTCCGTAATCACGGAGGATCTGTGCAATTTCACTGCCCTGTTGACAAGTCGCTCTAGCGAAAAGGACGCTATCGTCCGCAAAGAATAAATGCGAAATTCTCGGTGCTCCCCGAGCTATCGCAATTCCTTCCAGCCTGCCTTCCTGCTCACTTATCCGGAGCATTCCAGATAGTCCCTCGGCACACAACAGAAACAAATATGGAGATAGAGGATCTCCTTGTCTCAACCCTCTCTCCGGTGTAAAAACAGGAGACGGCACACCATCGATTAGCACTGAAAAGGAGACCGAAGACACGCACCTCATAACAAGGTTGATCCACCCGTCCGCAAAGCCTACCCGTTGCATACAAGCCTTTAGAAAGGCCCACTCTACCCGATCGTAAGCCTTTGCCATGTCCAGCTTTAATGCCATATATCCTTTCCGTCCGATGCGCTTCTTCTTCATGAAGTGGAATAGCTCAAAAGCTGCAAGTACATTATCTGTTATCAATCTTCCCGGGACAAAGGCGCTCTGGCTCTGTGACACAAGCTTTCCCAAACATCTCTTCAACCTGTTAGTCAACACTTTCGAGACAACTTTATAAAGCACGTTACACAAACTGATAGGTCTCAATTCCGTCATTCTGCAAGGGTTTGTAACTTTAGGGATTAAAGAGATAAACGTGTAATTTAGCTCGGACGGCATGGGCCCCCCGCTCAAGACACTAATCACAAATTTGCACACATCAGGTCCGACGATATCCTAGTGCTTTAGGAAGAAAAGCGCTGACATACCATCAGGACCCGATGCTTTAGTTGGATGCATCTCAAATAGAGTATGTT
The DNA here is from genome assembly GCA_963922045.1 of Persicaria maculosa. Classification (NCBI taxonomy): domain Eukaryota; kingdom Viridiplantae; phylum Streptophyta; class Magnoliopsida; order Caryophyllales; family Polygonaceae; genus Persicaria; species Persicaria maculosa. Next base: position 32,263,362 of record OY998262.1, read on the forward strand.
TTACCTCGTCACTTGTGAACGGCCGTAGGAGCTCTGAGTTGTCTTCTGCCGAGACCAGATGCTCGATTCCTTGAGTAACTGAGTCCGAACTAGCTTGCACATTGGATCTAAACAGGTTTTCGAAATAATCCATAGCCACTTTAACTTTCCCCTCATGACCTCGCTACTCTAGCCCATTATTATCCACCAATTTCCTCACCTCATTCCTTTTCAATCTACCCGAAGCTTTCTTGTGAAAGTAACTAGTATTTCTATCTCCCCATCTTTGCTCATTTGCTTTGGCACGTTGGAACCAGAGCATTTCTTCTCTCCTCATCAGCTCCTTCTCTTTCTCCTGCAGCAACCTCCTCCTCGCCACTGTTGCCCCCGACAGCCCCCCATTGCTGCAACTCCCCCAACTTATCCCTGATCTTTCCCAACTCTCTACGCACATTCCCGAAATGGAACCACTCCCACTCTTTTAGATCATTAGCACACCTGACGATCTTGCCAAGCACACTAGTATCAACTCTCGTAGTGCTCGGGTTTTGCCATCCATTCCTTATCACCTCCCGACACCCCTCATCGTCTAGCCACATTGCTTCAAATCGAAACAATTTACCCCCTTTTCGCTTGCCACCGCTATCCATCCTCGGACTGAATCTCAGCACAATCGGGACGTGGTCCGACCCCATCCATGGTAAATGATGCACCATGACTTCAGAGAAGACATCAAGAAATTGGGAATTTACAAATCCCATATCGAGCCGTTCTTGTATGAAAGCATCCCCTTCTCTCCGATTGTCCCAAGTGAACCGGTTGCCTTCATACCTTATTTCCCGGAGACCACACTTATCTATCACCTCCCTGAATTCTAGCAACATGTTTACATCGACCGGTGCACCCCCTTCCTTATCCTCCTGTCTAAATACATGATTAAAATCCCTCACACAAATCCACTCAGCATGCCTTTCCTCATGCAACCGGTCAAGAAGGCCCTATGTGTGCCTTTTCTCCGCCTTGTTTGGCCACCCATACACTCCGGTGAACCTCCAAGCATGGGCCTCATACCCCACCTCTGCATCAATGTGGTGCCTGGTGTACGACTTCACCTGCACAACCACATCCGCCGCCCATAAAAGACACAAACCCCCTGATCACCCAACGCAGTCCACCGTGAAACACCCTGTCATCCCTAATTTTCTCCTAATGAACTCCATTCTCAACGTTGTACTTTTGGTTTCCATTAAGAAACCCACTTTTGGGGCCTCCCTTCTCACCAGCTCGGTGAGCCTGTTAACTGCCTGGCCTCCCCCCAATCTCAGGCAGTTGTAGCTTAAGACATTGATGGCTTCCGGCCGAAGAGGCCCTCAACCTCTTCCGCTGATATCGAAACTGAAGTGCCCTCCAAAATCACCTTCCGTCTCTTTTCATCAGTTGTGATGTCAATCGTCATGGCATCATCCCCCTCACCCTCTTTCCTTTTCTTTAAATTCTTATGATCTCCCGCCCTAACCTCTTTATCCCCGTCCCCCTTTCCCCCGTTGCTTCCTCTAGCTGCCCTCTTCCAATGTTTTTTCTTTCCTCCATCTCCCTCCCCAACCCCTCTCCCAAGCATCTCTTTTGCATCCCTCCCCTCTCCCCTCTCGCTCTCCCTCATGTTTTGTTTCTCTATGTCATCTCCCATACTCATGTCTCCTCCCTCCATTTCTTTATCCTTTTCTTTATTATCATCATCATTTATCAACACTACTCCCTGTAATTTTTCTACAATTTGAATTTGAGCTTCAACCTGTCCATTCCCCACCTCACCCTCACTCTCCGCATCCTCATTTGTCTCCAACTTCTTCGCTAGTGACCTTCTTGCATTATTTCTATGCACTCCTCTCCCTGCATTTGTTTCTCCTCCACCCCCTCCCTCTCCTTTCTCCTCCATTCCACCCTTCCATTGCTCATTCCTACCTCCCATCCCTCTTGACATGGCTTTCATCGGGGATGCCCGCATCCAATCGCCATATTCGTTGTGAAATTGTTTTGCCTCCTCATATTCACAATCTAATTCGACATGTCCCACTCGACCACACACATAGCAGAAATTTGGGAGACGTTCGTATTTCGCCACAAACCACACTTTCCTTCCATCTATCGTAGCCATGACACCCCTTCTCAAAGGCTTTTTGATGTCCAACATGATTCTAATTCGGACATACTTCCCACAAACTTCGACTGTTCCTTCATCCACATCAAGAACTCTCCCCATCCTAGCCCCTAGTTTTTCAACCACGTCCCTTTTGAAAGCCCCCATTGGTAAATCATATAGTCTTACCCAAAACGGCGCTTCTTTGAACGTCATCTTCGATGGTTGCTCTTGACCAGGTTCACGGAGCACCAGTAGGGCACGGTCGAAAGCCCATGGACCGCCCTTGTAAACCCGATCCTTCTCCACTTGATCGCTGAATTGAAACGAAAAGACATTCGTTGACAGTTCCCTAAAGTGGTACCCCTTCCTTACACGCCACGCTTCTTTAGCGCAGAATTCATCGCGTACAAGTTAAACGGCCACGACGTCTTCAGAGCACCTATGAGTATCGGCGCTCGACTCTCCCCGCCCGCAACCCCTATATCCTTTCCAATTTCCTCCGACTCCCTCTCTTCCCTTGTAAGGTGAATGTTTTCTCCCCCTTCCATTGAACCCTAGCCCTAAACCTTTGATTTCGAAAACCTGCACAGTCCAACCCGCTACTAATCTCGAGCGCAGCGAACCTCGCACAGCCCCGACTCTCTAGCTCCCACGGCCCTGCACCGGAGAGGAAGAAGACTTGCTTTGATCGTCGGCGACTCTCGCCGCACGTACGTCTCCTATGCCCTAGACGAGTTTTGTTTTTTCCACTACTGAATCTACATTAGTTTAAAGGTGATAATATTGAATTCAAATTGGTTAAAACTTGATAATATTTTTTAAAGACACAAATACCCCTGTAATAACCCTAGCCCTCTTTCCCTCCGACCCCATCTCCTTCCCTTCGTTCAGGTCAGCAACAACGGCTTGTGAGTTCAACGCCACCTATTCTCTCTCGTCCTCGCTCAATTGATTTCCATGGCCGCTCAATCAAAGACGTTCGATGATGATTTTCGGAGGCAGTGTAGATCATTTCGGTGCAAACACTGCATTTCATACCTCACTTTTCCAAAACGCTGCATGGCGTTGTACATCCCAGCTCTCTTGAGTCTGGCACCCAAGGATGATGTGGTAGTACATTAGCTCATTCGGCGCCCCTGTTTCCACCAACTCCTCCGCTGTTAGCTGTACCATCGCATCATTGATGGATGCCAAAATCGTCACTGCGTACCCCTCCGCCACCAGCCTCCCCAGTCCCCACCTCCGCCGCCATTGTCGATAGGTTCACCAGTATGCCGACCGCCTCATCGTACCCGCCGTAATTCATCAGCGTCGAGATGAAATCACACACTATCCTTTGTCAGTCTGTTCTCCCTGGCGTCAGCACCGAAGCAACGAGGGCCTCGGGGGAGGAAAATCTGGCGGATAAAGATCTGACGTTGGATGAAGATCTGGCGAATGAAGATCGGAGCGGACACCTTTGACTATAGTAGAGTTTTTCTAGTTCAACTTTTAATAATTACAAAAATATGATCATATTTTATATTTACTTTAATAATTCAAACTCAAATTTTGTCCGCATTTTTTAGTGCGTATATTTTGTCCGTATTTTTTTTTTGTCAGGATTTGGATTTTTAGATACGTGTGTATTGTCTGCATTTATTAGGTGTTTAGTATTCTTCTTGTTCACACTTTTATTAGGTGTTCTACTTGTCTGCCTCCAGATCATTTATAGTGTTGAGATGTTGATTTTTTTTTTGTCATATGACATGCTGAATTTTCTTCACTTTAGAGCATCAACACTCATGTGGTAACCTCATCCATCTCTCTCATCGTAATATTTTGACACCTCATTTTCTCCTAACTCTACCACATCCTTTAAGAATTTTTAAATTTCAACCCACATCCATAAGTTTACCCCATTACCTATTTTTTAACTTTATTTATACCTCACTACCGATTATCAACCAATCAATAAATTATAAAAACTAATGAGGGTCCAATTTTCATATAAAAAAAAAGAAAAAAAAACCCATGAGTTTGGGATGGGTTTTCCCCTTCCTTTCCCTCCGGACATGTTACACCCACATCCATGAACCACCTTATTATGAAGAGAGAGAGGGTTAAGGGGGAAGGAAAAACTGACGGGTGCGGATGCTCTTAGATGAGATAGAGAGTGATGTTGAAATGTTGAATTTTTTTTGAGGTCATAAGAGATGCTGGATTTTCTTCACTTTAGATAAGATAGAGAAAATGATGTTGTTGTGAGCCTAATTTGCCATGTTTTACATTTATGTTTATATCGATTTCTGCATACATTTCATTTATTTGGGCTAAGATAGTACAGAATCTATGTAGTTTATGTTTATTTGCCAAATTATGAAATCTACACCAGTTTCTGTTTAATTTCGCAGAATTCAAGACGTTTTACAGCAATTTTAAGGAAGCTCGGAAAGCAACTACAGAAGTCCAGAATCCGGGAGTACAGAACCAGGATAAACCAAGCTGAAGCTAGAGCTACTCTATGTCGAGTACACCTTACTCGATCTCGAGTAGAGAGCCCGAGCAGACTTGGTCGACAAAGCCTGGTCGAGGAAACCAAGTCCGAGGCAACCTGACTCCGGAAGCCTACTCGATCTCGAGTACCACTAGTCGAGATCGACGAAGCCTAGATGCCACACCCGGAGTCGAGAAGAGGAGCTGATCGAGAAGCCGAGGACGAAGACGCCGAGCACATCTCTACTCGATCTCGATGAGACCTTGTCGAGATCGACGAGCCACCCAGCGCCTGTCCAAGTCCATGCCGAGGAGGAGTCCTCGACATCACCAGAGAGCCGTCTTTGACCACCACCCTAGTCGATCTCGAGGAGACCTAGTCGAGATCGACGACGTCCAGGAGCCCAGATCCGAGCCTGTCGAGCAGAGTCACCCGAGAAGTCCAGTCGACGATGAATCCTAGTCGAGATCGACAAGCCCTTGTCGAGATCGAGTAGACCAGATTCCAGAAACGCGTCGACGTGAGCAGTCCAAGTAGAGTTGGGAATCCTTGGACACTAAGGAAGTCGAGAAGGCCAAGATTCTATCCAAATTTGATCAAGTCTATCTATGGAAGGAAGATCTATCAACATGAAGACATATTACCTAGTTTAGATTTATCTTTTCCTTTTAGATTTATTTCCTTTATTTCTTTTATATATCATTAAAGCTTTTAGATATAATTTTAGATATAGATAGGAGATTCTATCCTTGATTAGCAAGGAATAGAAGGCTATAAATAAAGCCCTAGGGGCTGGTTTTTCATTCATTCGAATTCAGAAACACAATCAATTCCATTCAAGTAGGTAGGAGTAGAGAGAGAAAGTTTGTAGCAAGCAAGGTGGAAAGGCGAAAGCGGATTTGTCTTGTGGGTTGTAAGCTTTCTTTATTTAATTCAATGCAAGTTAGTTTCTTTTGTTATTTGATGTCTTTCTTGATAATGAAGAGCGAGTAGTCCACCCACTTCTGGGGCTGGGGTGAGCCCGACGGTGGCCATGTGAGGAGATGCGGTAAAGGTCAGATCTTGTTATGCAATTCGTCTTCTATCCCTATGAGCATGATTCTTTTGCGAGAGTTGAAGGTGATCCTTGTTTGTGTTGTTGAAGCGAAAGTGATCTTAATGCAACTTGGATTAATTATGTGAAAAAGGGTTAGTAACAATTAGGATTTATGCGAAAGCCTCTATATTCCTATTTGTTAATAACGAAAGTTATTTTGATGAAAAGCATGATTTTTTATGCCTTTATGTGTTACTTTGCATGGTTATCGTTGTGGTGTTGATACCCTGGCCTTGGAAGTCTTTTAGCATATTGAGTTTATTTCTGTCAAATTTCTGAGTTCTGTCGAAATCTGCGATTTACAGTTTTTTTTTGAGTTTTCTAGTCGATACAGAGGAGCTCTTGTCGATCTCGAGTAGGACCTTTGTCGAGATCGAGTAGGTCTTAGTCTAGGTCGAGTTACTGTTGCGCTTCTGTTGTCGATTCTGAAGTTTCTGTCTTTGCTGTCCTTTGTCGATCTCGAGTGCCCACTTGTCGAGATCGAGTAAGCCTCTGCTTTGCTTTGTTCTTTACTTTCTTTCGCTATTTTCTGTCTCTGTTTTATTTTCTGCTTTGCTTTGTCTTTTCTGCTTTTATTTCTGTCTTTCTGTTGCTTGTCTGTGAGATCTGTTGCTACCTAAGAACTGCTGACGTGCTTCCTCGTGGATTCGATCCTGACAACCTTCTACTACAACGGGAGGAAGTCTTGTATTTATTTGCTGAGACAGGGAAGTCAGTCTGATCTATACTTTATATTTATTTCATACTTGACCATCCTCATGTCACAACAAATTGGCGCCGTTGCCGGGGAAGCTATCAATCGCGCCTTAGGTAGTCAGTTTTCACTTTTGCTTTGAGTTACTTTTCAGGTGTATGCACCGTTCTGGTATCCCACCTGAGTTTGACGGCTTAGACGAACCAGAGCGCCTTCTACACATCAGGGCTAAACTGCTAAGAGCCATGGAAGCTGCGGAGACACAGGAACAGCTGATCGCAAGGCTTACAAGGGAATTGGCCGCTAAAGATGCTGCTATCGCCACTGAGAAAGCAGCAAGGGAGCAAGCAGAAGCTGAGCTTGCCCAGTTCCCAACCACTGCAGAGGATTATATGCATCCAACGCTCGTCGTGCCTGAATCGGCGATTCTAATCCCTGACAACTCTTTTGAAATTCGCACTCAATTTCTTATAGAGCTTAAAAATAATGCCTTTTATGGTAGATTTAATGAGTGTCCTCTTCAACATATTACAAAATTTTCTGACATGTGCCGTACTCTTGCTGAAGGTACAACCCTGGAATATGTCAAGATGAAATCTTTTCGCTGGTCTCTCGCTGGGCCTGCACTGAAATGGCTTGAAGGGCTGAAAGCAAGATCACTCACAACCTGGGCCCAAGTAGAGCAAGAGTTTCTGAACAAATTCTTCCCACCCGCCAAAACAGCACATCTCCGCCAGAAAATCACCGCCTTCAAACAGAAGCAAGGGGAACCGCTGGCAAAGGCATGGGAGCGCTACAAGGAACTTCTGCGATCTTGCCCTACTCATGGACAGCCACCCTACGTCATTCAGGAGATCTTCTTCAACTCTCTTGATCAAGTCACTAAGGACATAATCAACCATTATACTCGCTATGAGTATCTGACAATGCCGCCAAGTGACGCATGGGGTGTGCTAGAGAAGCTCACCAACTATGACAACAAGTATGGGTCTACTGCAACTTATGAAGAGAACCCATACGCCAGGCCAGCACCATCCATGCCCCTATATGAGGCCCCCAAGGAGATCGATCCAGATGTTAGGGAGCAGTACTACAGAGACCAGAATAAGAAGCTCCTTAAGCAAGTAAAGTATCTCTCTGTCAACCAGCCTTGCATAGAATGCGGATCGCAACGGCACACCACTCCTGAGTGCCCACACACAGAGCAAGTCAGGATGGCAGAGCACCATGAGGAGGTAACTTACGCAGGGGGTCCCAATCGCTACATGGGGGACCAAAGGTTTCAGCAACCACAATGGAACCAAGGTGTCCCTAGGAACCCCCCGCCCTACAGAGCTCCAGGACATCCGGAAAGGGACCAGAAAAAGGATGATATACAGACAGTCCTGGAGGAAATACGGAGGAACCACTCAGAAACTAGGCAATCCTTCAACTCCGTCTATACTCAGATGCAAGGTGTCAACTCTAGGCTTGGGGAAATTGATATATGGAGAAAATCAGTTGATACACAGATTGGTCAGCTAGCAGCAGGAATCCCTAGACAGTCAGGTGCGCTCCCTAGATCTTCAGAACCAAATCCTAAGGGAAAGACTGGACACATCGCTGCTATAAAACTCAGAAGCGGCCATCAACTGCAAGAGCCAGAGGTCAGAAAGCAGCAGAACAACGAAGAACAGCTAGTCGACAAGAGCCTAGTCGATCTCGAGGACGGCCTACTCGACCTTGAGGAGAAGCTTCAGAAACCATCGTCTGCACTAAACATCAACTCGACTGCACCCAACCTGGTCGAGATCGACAAGGACCTAGTCGATGTCGAGGAGCCCCTAGTCGACATAGAGCAGCCTGCAGCACCTCCGACATCTGTTCTGGCTCCGAATCTGAAAAAGAAGCTGCCTTTCCCCATAAAATCTCCCAAGGACCCAGCAGAAAAGAAATTTCAGCGTTTCATCAAGATGCTTCAGAAGCTCAACGTCACCATCCCTTTCACAGAAGCTCTCAACGAAATGCCATCTTATGTCAAGTTCCTGAAGGAGATTCTGAGCAAAAAGCGATCGATGGCTGAAATCACAGAGGAATGCAGCCACTTGGACATACTGGAGAAGAGGCCGGATCCAGGTAAGTTTGCTATAACTATTGGGTTTGATCCATACAAAATTAATGTCTTATGTGATCTTGGAGCTAGTGTAAGTATAATGCCTTTAACAATTTGGTCCAAGATTAAGATAGGTGCCCTAGAGCCTGTGGATGCTAGACTTTACATGGCCAACAACACGGTGGTCATTCCAACAGGCATGGTGGATAATGTGCCAGTACAAGTAGGTAAATTCTTTGTCCCTGCTGATTTCCTAGTTGTTGATATGCAAGAAGATCCTACTTGTCCAATTATTCTAGGGAGACCCTTCTTGGCGACGGTGGATGCCAACATAAGCGTAAGGAAAGGAGTGCTCACCTTCAACATCAGCGATGAGGTAATTGAGTATTCCTTTAATAAAACTGAAAGGCATACAGGTCCAATGGAAGAGGTGAAATCTATCTCAGCTGGCTACATCACCTGCGGGGAACCCAAGGTCAGAAATATGACCCAAGAGGAGCTGGAAAAGAGGGACATGGAGGCCCAGGTGGAGGAGATCATGGCAATCCTAAAGGAGGACGCAGAAAATCCAATCGACACAAACCAAGGTACGTCGTTATGGATTAATTATTTTTCGGATGCCTTGACAGGAACCAAGTATGGGGTCAAGATCAACCAAGGCTCCTCGACATCGAGGACCCTAGTCGACCTCGACCAAAAACAGAAACCTCCACCAGCACCAGCATCGTCAAGCAGCAACCCTGAAGAGCCAGGCTCGTCGAGATCGAGTAGGCTACTCGAGATCGACCACCAGAGCCCTACCTCGACTTCGCCTTCTTCGACGCTGACTCCACCAGACGAACCAGGCTCCTCGATCTCGACAATGCTTGTCGAGATCGACCACCACCCGGCTCCACCAGATCCTTCTTCCTCGACGATGAAGCCACCAGGAGCAGAAACCTACTCGAGATCGAGTAGGCTACTCGAGGTCGACAAGCACTGCCCTTCATCGACTTCTGCATCCTCGAGCAGGACACCACCAGGACCTGAAACCTTGTCGAGATCGACTAGCCCTAGTCGAGATCGACCAAACACTGTGGTCCCCGATTCCGTCTCTGCGAAGGTAAGCCAAGGTATGGATCTTTCTTCTCCTATTTCCATTAAAGATCTATCTATACATGGGAGAGGTTTGCCTTGGTATGTGCGCTTATGTAGGATATCCAATGATGAGCCTAAGGAATATGAAGTTGGAGACAAGCTCTATGTCTCTAAATCAAAAGATCATTGGTTCCCTAACAAATTCAACAAGAAGCGGATGGGGCCTTTCGTGGTGAACAAGATCCATTCTGGAGGATTACAGCTAATGGACAAGAATGGAGTCTTATTTGAGGCCCAAGCTACATGGGCACTGCAGATGCCACCTTGAGCATACATGGAAAGTCGGCCTAGCGACTATAAAATCTAGAGCTTGTACATAGACTTTTTTAGGACATTTTTGGGACATTGTTTTTTTTTTGCTTGTTTTTGGTTTTGAACACTTTTTCTATTATGGGTATATGTCTTCTGCACTTTTCAGGTCCATGGATAGAACCAAGCAATACTCATACTCGGCCCAGGAGGTGCTTCCATTCGAAATTTAGAGGCCCTGCACATCTGTCTAGTGAGTTTCTTTCTTTACCCTTGTTTTTTATACAGTGAGGACACTGTAATGTTTAAGTATGGGGTGGGGGAAGGGCTTACTTTATGCGTATTTGCCATATTTTGACATTATTTGTGCACATTTAGAATTGATTTATTTGAATTGCTACATGGCTATTTTGGAATGCATTATTGATTTATGTGCTTATATCCATGTTTTCCAAAGTTTTGAAAAATGACCCCCATTGAAAATTTTGAAATAATGTCATGGAAGCTTATATTGAACTCGACGATGCAAAATTAGATTCATTAGAGATATAGCATGAAATTGCCTAGTAAAGGGAAGTCACAATGAAGTGCATTATTTCTTGAAAACCATGAAAGGAGGTAAAATTTGAAGTTGCTTTTGACATGTTGCATGATAAGATGATGGAGGATTTTATATTTCCATATAATGCTCACATGTTTATAATCCTAGCCTTACCTATGCTTATGCATCACAAAAGCCATACTATGCCTTATTTCACATTGCTCCACATGATCTAAATACTGCCATTCTTTACCTTATCCGGGGATTATGTTGAGAATGATGTTACATTATGGAGATGTCATATGGTGATTGTGTTGTTGTTATCATTATTGAAGTTTGGCGGAAATGTTTGGAATATATGGAAAATTTAATGAGTGAAATAAAATCCGATCAAAGATCGACCCTGCTCGCTGAGATAATAGTTTGGCGAGATGGGACACCAGGTGAGGAGTCCGACGCACTAAGTATCCGGGGCCATTCATGACACCCATGTTTGCGACTCGCGAGAAGGCAGTGCTGAGGTTAGAGAGGTAAAAGCATTATTATTGAGAAAAAGCAGTATGAAAGGTGATGAATCTTATGGAGAAAGAATGTGGTATGAAATTCAGTTTGGAAATACTCCATTTCCCCGGATCATTAACACCACATTGCCAAAAACTGCCCACCTTTAGCCTTTTACCAATCTACTCCTTATTGAGCTAAATTAAAGTCCTCTTGATTATTGTTGCTTTGTCACATGAATTGTTTTTGCATAACCCTCCTTTTGTGAGTAGATGTTGCTTTTGTATATTTGCACATGCATGGATCTGTGACACAAGTACCTTTTCGAGGATGGCAATTGACTGCAGGGTTATAAGACAATGAATCTAATATGTTGAGAGTTTTGATTTCTTCCCCTGAATGACAATTAAAAGTATTGCTTGAGGACAAGCAAGCTTAAGTATGGGGTGTTTGTTGTGAGCCTAATTTGCCATGTTTTACATTTATGTTTATATCGATTTCTGCATACATTTCATTTATTTGGGCTAAGATAGTACAGAATCTATGTAGTTTATGTTTATTTTCCAAATTATGGAATCTACACAAGTTTCTGTTTAATTTCGCAGAATTCAAGACGTTTTACAGCAATTTTAAGGAAGCTCGGAAAGCAACTACAGAAGTCCAGAACCCGGGAGTACAGAACCAGGACAAACCAAGCTGAAGCCAGAGCTACTCTATGTCGAGTACACCTTACTCGATCTCGAGTAGAGAGCCCGAGCAGACTTGGTCGACAAAGCCTGGTCGAGGAAACCAAGTCCGAGGCAACCTGACTCCGGAAGCCTACTCGATCTCGAGTACCACTAGTCGAGATCGACGAAGCCTAGATGCCACACCCGGAGTCGAGAAGAGGAGCTGATCGAGAAGCCGAGGACGAAGACGCCGAGCACATCTCTACTCGATCTCGATGAGACCTTGTCGAGATCGACGAGCCACCCAGCGCCTGTCCAAGTCCATGCCGAGGAGGAGTCCTTGACATCACCAGAGAGCCGTCTTTGACCACCACCCTAGTCGATCTCGAGGAGACCTAGTCGAGATCGACGACGTCCAGGAGCCCAGATCCGAGCCTGTCGAGCAGAGTCACCCGAGAAGTCCAGTCGACGATGAATCCTAGTCGAGATCGACAAGCCCTTGTCGAGATCGAGTAGACCAGATTCCAGAAACGCGTCGACGTGAGCAGTCCGAGTAGAGTTGGGAATCCTTGGACACTAAGGAAGTCGAGAAGGCCAAGATTCTATCCAAATTTGATCAAGTCTATCTATGAAAGGAAGATCTATCAACATAAAGACATATTACCTAGTTTAGATTTATCTTTTCCTTTTAGATTTATTTCCTTTATTTCTTTTATATATCATTAAAGCTTTTAGATATAATTTTAGATATAGATAGGAGATTCTATCCTTGATTAGCAAGGAATAGAAGGCTATAAATAAAGCCCTAGGGGCTGGTTTTTCATTCATTCGAATTCAGAAACACAATCAATTCCATTCAAGTAGGTAGGAGTAGAGAGAGAAAGTTTGTAGCAAGCAAGGTGGAAAGGCGAAAGCGGATTTGTCTTGTGGGTTGTAAGCTTTCTTTATTTAATTCAATGCAAGTTAGTTTCTTTTGTTATTTGATGTCTTTCTTGATAATGAAGAGCGAGTAGTCCACCCACTTCTGGGGCTGGGGTGAGCCCGACGGTGGCCATGTGAGGAGATGCGGTAAAGGTCAGATCTTGTTATGCAATTCGTCTTCTATCCCTATGAGCATGATTCTTTTGCGAGAGTTGAAGGTGATCCTTGTTTGTGTTGTTGAAGCGAAAGTGATCTTAATGCAACTTGGATTAATTATGTGAAAAAGGGTTAGTAACTATTAGGGTTTATGCGAAAGCCTCTATATTCCTATTTGTTAATAACGAAAGTTATTTTGATGAAAAGCATGATTTTTTATGCCTTTATGTGTTACTTTGCATGGTTATCGTTGTGGTGTTGATACCCTGGCCTTGGAAGTCTTTTAGCATATTGAGTTTATTTCTGTCAAATTTCTGAGTTCTGTCGAAATCTGCGATTTACAGTTTTTTTTGAGTTTTCTAGTCGATACAGAGGAGCTCTTGTCGATCTCGAGTAGGACCTTTGTCGAGATCGAGTAGGTCTTAGTCTAGGTCGAGTTACTGTTGCGCTTCTGTTGTCGATTCTGAAGTTTCTGTCTTTGCTGTCCTTTGTCGATCTCGAGTGCCCACTTGTCGAGATCGAGTAAGCCTCTGCTTTGCTTTGTTCTTTACTTTCTTTCGCTATTTTCTGTCTTTGTTTTATTTTCTGCTTTGCTTTGTCTTTTCTGCTTTTATTTCTGTCTTTCTGTTGCTTGTCTGTGAGATCTGTTGCTACCTAAGAACTGCTGACGTGCTTCCTCGTGGATTCGATCCTGACAACCTTCTACTACAACGGGAGGAAGTCTTGTATTTATTTGCTGAGACAGGGAAGTCAGTCTGATCTATACTTTATATTTATTTCATACTTGACCATCCTCCTGCAACAACAGATGTTGAGATGATGACATTTTTTTTTGTCATAAAATATGCTGAATTTTTTACAATAGTAAAAATATCACTAGCCAATTTGTCGGCATAAGAATTTCAATGAAGTTAGAATCTAAGCCCAATGGGCCAGATTTGGGTTCGGAGAAAATCTTCCAAAATTTGCATCGGCTGGCGCCGATCTCATGTATGCTGCAAGAGTCTTCAGCGGGTGTCGAGGATCGGCGGGCGCCGATTATCCTTTTTCAGCCTTTTCATCTCTATCTTGTAATTCATTTTTCAGAGTTCTCGTTTGTCCGTTTGACGCATATGAATATGCGCTGGAAAGCTCTTTTCGAGTAATACACTTCTCATGAAGGTGTCATAACTTGATTCAAAGTGATTGAAAGCCAAAAGGTGAGTTTTCTCCACTTTCTTCGTTTCAACTCGTTCCTTAGCCTTCCGATTTGATATCTAATCATTCCTTGGCTTGTCCTTTGCTCTTTATGACTTCTTCCTTAGCTCTTCCAAGCTCTATTTGATCCATGATTCTTCCACCATTAGAAACTCGGATCTCTGAATATGCACAAAATACCGAAATAGCGTATTTTCCGACTCTTTCCACGATTAAGCACATATTATACAATTATCTATTACTGGGGCTATAATGTCATGAAAATGCACCTAAAACTAGCCTATTATGTATGTCAAACTATGTATTTTGACTCATTTTCTTTTAATTTACTTCACCCGATTACCCACCCAACCCACCCGATTTACCCGACGGATCGGGTGATGGATGAAACATTAAACAGACGGGTGATGGGTCGGGTGAAATTATTTTTGTGACGGGTCGGGTGGAAAAATGGCTCCACCCATCAATTACCCGACCCATTTCCACCCCTAGTCGGAAGGTTCCGCCCCCTGGACTCCTTGGCGTGTCACCGGTCAACAATGATTCAAGACATATTAACAAATCTTAGATTATTTTTTTTTCCTTTTTTTTCTTTTGACCTACGACCCTCTTCGCATAATTTTCGATTTTAAATAGCTTCAATATCGCTTTGTCGATCTAATTTTTGCATATTATAAGAAAACAAAGAAAACAAGCAAGTCATGGGTGCCGGACGGCCCGCGCAGCCAAGGACCCTGACTCCCTATTCCGGGCGCAACTGTTGGGTGCGGGCGATCCACTTACTGGTGTCGTTGCAAAATACTTTGTACGTTCATAATTAGGTACGGTGCTACCTCGACTACCGGCCATATGTGTTTTTTTTTTTTTCAATTTGAATGGACCTTAACTCACTACAAAGATCATCAAATATCAAAAGAACGACATATAATATGAATGGGCGGGTGCATTCCACATGTGTGCTCGAGTTATCAGAATGTGCGTGCCGCTGTGCTTTCCACTATCCTATTTTCTTATTTATTTTACATCTTAATTACCCTGTTTTGTGTGTCTTTGAAGATGGATGTATAAGAGGTTGATATCGTGTTTAGCTCCAAAGGACAATGGGAATCATATCCCGACCGGTGTGCAGCTACATCCTCCATCAATTCTACTTAATCGTCGTTTGTTTTTAGATAGGGAAAGACGAGGGTTAACTTTACGAATTTAATTCATTTTTTTTAGTTATGAAAGAAATTCAATTATGTATGCAAGGCTGGAGAAACCGGGAGATTGGACAAGCCATCATCTCGAATTTAATTCATTTTTTTTTGAAACCATCATGTCGAATCTAATTCATATACAACTTAAGATTTATTGACTAATTTTCTACATAAAATTTATTTTTTTTTCTTCTCATTTGATTACCTAATTTTAGCAGAGTAACTATATATCCCTAGGATGTTTTAACCATTTTTCCTCTCTTCTTTTCTAGACTTAACTCATAAAAAAAATCATATAAATTTTACACATAGAGTTTGATTTATTTTCATTTTATTCCTTATTTCTCAAACAAACAAGGCATAAATGTGATATGCTTGCCATCTTCATTCCTTTGTATACACACATTTTTTCTATTGAGATGTGAAAGAATAATTGTCCTACATCGAAAATATTATGAAATTCGAGTCTAATATACAAGGTTGGTGAATTATTATTTCATTATCACTGTTAATTGATTTTATGATATGGAAGTTCATTGGCTTTCGACCTAGAGATTAAAAAGATATATAAAATACAAATGGTCTAGTAGTGTGATCAAAAGTGGATGATATCCTCCTGATGTACCGCTGGCCTGCGGTGCTGCTTTTGGGTAATGCTTGGCTTCATTCGGCGTCTACGTCCTCATCTTTTTTGGTCTATTGCACATCAACTGTTAATTGATGTAGTGAAGGATACTAGTGGGAAGTATATATTCAGTGTGCAAGGGTGTGGTAAGAGAGGATCACATGATGTTTATTGGTGCATCAACTGACCTGAAAGTCAGAATTATCAAGGCTTTACATGATGAGCCAGTAGGTGGTCACTCAGGGGTACATGGTACTTATCAAAGAATCAAGGCTCTATTTTTTTGGTATGGGCTTAAGAAAGATATTGCTGACTTTGTGCTTTCATGTGAAGTATGTCAAAAAAGAAAGTCTGAGAACACTGCTTCACCAGGCCTTCTTCAACCTCTACCCATTCCCTCTAGTCCTTGGTCTCATATCTCAATGGATTTCATTGAGGCACTTCTCAAAAGCCAAGGCAAGAATGCTATTTTGGTAGTAGTTGATAGTCTCACTAAGTGTGCTCACTTTGTGGGGTTGAGTCACCCTTTTACTGCAGAGAAGGATGCATCCATCTTCATGGACAGTGTGTATAAACTCCATTGGTTACCCGAGAGTATTGTGTCTGACAGAGACAAAAATTTTCCGAGTTCTTTCAGGCAACAGCTTTTCAAGACTTTGGGGACTGAGTTGCATATGAGTACAGCTTATCACCCTCAATCTGATGGTCAAACCGAGAGGGTGAATAGATGCCTTGAGACCTTTCTGAGATGTATGCGCTCTGACCATCCTCAACAATGGTTTAAGTGGTTGTTTTTAGCTGAGTTTTGGTACAATACCAACTACCACTCCTCCCTGAAAACCACTCCCTTTCAAGCATTGTATGGGCATCCTCCTCCTATGTTAGGGTTCAATCTCTTCACGAGAAGGCACTGGGATGCAACTGCTTGGTTTCAACAAAGGCAACACATGTTGGCTCATGTCAAGTTCCATCTACAGCAAGCTCAAGCTCGGATGAAGTTGTTTGCTAATAGACACAGATCAGACATGGAATTCAAAGTTGGTGACATGGTCTACCTCAAATTGTGACCCTACAGGCAAACATCTTTGGCCATTCGAAAGAATTTGAAGCTATCTTCCAAGTATTATGGGCCCTTCAAGATTCTCAGCCGTGTGGGATCTGTTGCATATAAATTGGAATTGCCCCTACTGCTACCATCCATCCGGTTTTTCATGTGTCACAACTCAAGCTAAGTGTGGGAAGGAATCACTTGGTGAGCCAGGCACCACCAATGACAGATGAGGAGGGCAGTTTGGTTCAGGAACCCGAGGCCATTTTGGATAGCAGGGTCACTTGCTTAGGCAATGGTGATCCGGTAACTGAATGGCTTGTAAAGTGGACCAATTTGAGTGTTGAGGAGGCCACTTGGGAGCCAGCGGGGCATGTCATTCATCAGTTTCCCGGGTTTCAACTTAAGCCTTGAGACAAGGCTCTCATGGAAGGGGAGTAATGTCATGTAACTACTCTAATATGGCTAAGTATAGGAGATGTATTAGCATATATGAGTAGTATAAATAGGGGTTAAGATGTATGTGGGACACAAGTTTATACATGTTGAATCTTACCTCTAGCTCCTTACCTCCCTATCTCTCTCTCGTCTATTTCCTATCCTAACTAACTTCCTCTCCCCTTCCTTCTATTCCCTTCTGTATCTTCCCTCCATTTCTGTTACAACAACCACCAACACCACCGACGGTATCCATCTCCACCCATCAACCACTACACTTTATTATGGAGGGAAACAAGAAATTAGGGTTACAAATTATTAGGTTTCATGAGTATATATAATGTTTCATGAAACCTTATTCAGACAATGGGTCTAAACCTATAACAGATAATAAGCCCAATTCAAGACATATTAACAAATTGTTTGTTGGGGAAGTTTTGTTGAGCCCAACCAGAAAGCCCAACATATAAGTCAGGCTGAGACATCATCCCAAAACCAATTGACATTAGGTGAAGTAGCACATCCACTTATATGTTAGGTTCAGAATCCTCTCACTTCCGATGTGAGATTCAGAAGTGTCCCAACAATGACGTTAAATTGACAGTGAACGGATTGTGCCTCTCTCTGATAAAGTTATGGCACTTATACAAAATGTCCTACATTGTATGCTTTAATTTGCTCAGTTGGTAGACATAATAATATGATGCTGTGGGAGTGTGGGTTATTGAGCTTAATTAGAAATCCAAATTACCATTACCATCAAAACTCAAAACAAACCAACTATATATATAATGACAGTTTAAGAAGGTAATTAACTAATCTCTTGGTCATTGTTATTGCGACCCTTCAGATTCTGAATATATGGAACGAACAAATGAATGGATTACATAACAGATTCCACTTTGGGGATTATATATCCAAGTGTGAATTGAAGTGATCGATCCCAACTACGTCATAACGTACTATAAATGAAATTTTAGGTATTGACGAGAAAGCCAAAATTTCTTTCTTTAATTTTATTTTCCCAATTAAATTAAATCTACTCACAAACATTTATGTGACCGATATTGATATTTGGTAGTTGGGACCTCCAGGGAGGGATTAGTTAAATTAAAATATACAAATTGAAAGCTGATATCATCTTCAACAAGCGTTACATTACATTTCAGGGTCTTATTAATTATATACGTCTCCTTGAATTTGGGTTCGTAACGCTTTGAGATTATTAATTATATATATGTACAAAATCAAAGTCCATGTGTCAACTGCGTTCTTAATTAGATTAACTAATCATGCATTGAGACCTTAATTAATTAATATATTCATTCTTTATATATAGAAATTTAAATAATTGGTTACTTCATCTTTGTAAAATCGTGATCTTGTTGGTAAGTACGTGGTAATGTAGGAAAATTAATTGGCTGGGTAATGTAATGCTATTGGCTATGTGAAATCATTAAATAATTAAAAGCAAGTCAATCATTTTTTTTATATTTATCTTAATGAAATTAATCGATCATCTTCATCTAAACGATGATGATTCACTGATCGAACGAATTTATCCATAGCAACTCTACTTGGGATTTGGGAATGAGATCTCTATGACTAGAGCAGGTAAAATCTCACTCGACTCCAAAATCCCACCTCACCTATTCGATCGAAATCCGAAAATCTAATTTCATGTACAACCCAAATCCGAATCTGAGTCTGACCTATTTTGACCCGATATCCGAATAGAAACGAACATATACAAACCCGACCTGACCCATATCGACTTATCCTTGACTCGAACCAAACAAGACATGACTCATCCTTATAATTACTTTAATTTTCTTATTTTAAAACACGCAAATAATGTGAATTACATATACTGAGATCTAATATACTCAATAAATGAATTTTAATAGTTAATAATTAAAATAAGCAAAAACTAGTCATCATTTTATAATAAACCTTAATGTGATCCGACTTGACCCAATTCAAACTCGACCCAACCCGAAATCTATTTAACCTGACTCGACCCGGCCGAACATACAATCTATTTATCATTTCTACAGTTCTACTCATAACTTCACCTTGCCTCACTTTCTTAATTTTAGGATTTTACCCTAAAATTAATTGATATATACTCCGTACTAAATAAAATATTTCAAAATTTTATATGTTAATTATAATTTGTATCACTTCAGCTTCTAATATAATACATTTTCATCTTTCACATTTGCACTCGATTCGAGTATAGAGCAACTTTGAACCATCGTCTTTAAATTTTAAAATGAACTAATAATTCTTTTGTTAAAGAAATAGGTTGAAATAAATAAAAATTATACCGTCTACGGATTATAGAAAAAAATGTCATCTTTCCAAATCACCTTAATTACAGCTTTGTTATAGAATGTGAAGAGTCCAAGCTTCGATCTTGAGTTTCAACGGATTTCAGTATGCTTATCGATGTCAGTCTAAAAACACTGATTACTCTTCTCTCCCCACCTTCCCGAGAATATGAAATTATGTATACTAATGTATATTTAAAAGTTACACTCATCGCTGTCGGTCTAAAAACATTGATTGCTCCCCTCTCCTCACCTTCTCGAGAATATGAAATTATGTATACTATGCTTATTTATATTTAAAAGTTACGCTCATCGGTGTCGGTCTAAAAACACTGATTACTCTCCTCTCCTCACCTTCCCGAGAATATGAAATTATGTATACTATGCTTATGT
Organism: Persicaria maculosa; assembly: GCA_963922045.1. Taxonomy (NCBI): domain Eukaryota; kingdom Viridiplantae; phylum Streptophyta; class Magnoliopsida; order Caryophyllales; family Polygonaceae; genus Persicaria; species Persicaria maculosa. The sequence goes on from OY998262.1 coordinate 32,283,245, forward strand.
ATATTTAAAAGTTACCCTATGGGAATATACTATATGATAGTGTTAGCATAGCATTTTATACAATGGAAAATGTTAAAATCTGTAAAAGGGCAATTTGGTCCTTTCACACCAACAGATGCTCCTCCTCTTGTTCATAAGGGGTTTGGCGCCATTTTGTTAGTGTGTGAAAATCAGTTGTAACAAACTGTGATTTGAGATCTTGAATTCTCTCAAATGGAGTTTATGAGAATTTCTGTATTAAGTTCGATTCTCTAAATGGTATCAAAGCAGAGTAAGATCTAGCCGTGCTCGCTGTGATTTCGATTGAAGGATTGTGCAATTGCTTACGATCTGGTTGTTTGAGTTCGTTCGATTCACAAATTGTTGATTGCGTTCGATTATGGTTGGGAGAGGTTCGACGACACCCCAAGGTCAGAGTTTCGCTGATGTCGTTAATGGAGGTGGAAGAGGAACCTTTGTTAGTGTTACGCCACTGGCACCTGGAGCTGTGAATAGAGGTTTCAATGGAGGCGTTTATGGCGGAATGCAATTTGGGGATCTGGCACAAGGTATGACCTCTATGCACTATAATCCTCTATTTTTTGTCAAATTCCGATCATCCTGGTGCACAACTCGTATCTACGATGTTCAATGGCTCCAATTTCATCAGTTGGAGCCATGGCGTTCGAATGGTGTTAGGAGCCAAGGCGAAATTGGAATTTATTACAGGTAATTGTGTCAAACCCCAAATTGATAGTGAGGATTATGTTAAGTGGGAGCGAGCAGATTATATGGTTATAAGATGCTGGCTCATAAATTCGATGACCAATGATGTTTCCGAAACACTCATGTATATATTTCGAATCTGCGAAAGAGCTGTGGGACGAAATTAGAGAGCGGTTTTATGAGTCTAATGATCCTTTGATCTACCAACTGCGTAGAGATTTGAGCAATATTAGACAAGAGAATCCGTCTGTAGGTGCTTACTATGGGAAGGTTAAGAAAATCTGGGATGAGTTACAGTTGTTAGATGTTGTTCCTAGTTGCAATTGTGGAGGAATCAGTGGATGCAGTTGTGGTCTGTTAAAGAAGATTGTTGAAAGAGAGGAAAAGGCCAAGATAATGCAGTTCTTGATGGGATTAAATGACATCTATGAGCCCATGCGCAACAACATTTTATCCAAAGATCCTATGCTTGACCCTGCTATGGTGAATGCCATCTATAATGAGGTGGTGAGAATGATGAAAGAAAAGTCACATGTGGATCATTTAGAAAGCTCTGTCAATCAGGCTTTTGTCCACATTGCAGGTACATTAAGTGCCTCATTTCTCATTGGTACAAATAAAACTGATAGTAGCACTTGGATTGTTGATTTTGGAGCTACAAACCATATAGCATTTGACACTAAATTTTTTTCTGAGCTAATTCCCTTGCATAATGCTGTTTCCTTGGGATTACCTGATGGCTCTCATATCTCTATGACCTCACATGGGACAGTTGTATTACAGTCCAGTCCTGTGTTGAAAAATGTTCTTTATGTGCCTCAGTTTCAACACAATTTGCTGTCTATTTCTAAGGTCCTTGGTGATCAAAAATTAGTTTTCAGTTTTGATGACAAGCACTGTTGGTTACAGGACCCTATAACTAAGGTACTTGTCATCAAAGGATGGGAGAATGCTGGCTTATATATGATACAGAAGCAAGCTTTCAGACACCAGCAAGTTAAGTCACAATTGTCTCAGTGCAGCGGTCATTCATATTGTAATAAGGTTGACAGTATTCATGTTGTTCATGCTAGATTGGGCCATATGTCGTTGTCCAAAATGAAACATTTAGATATATGTAGAACTGAGAATGTATCTCAGTTAGATTCTGATACCTGCTACATGACTAAGATCCATAGGATCAAGTTTGATAGGAGTGAGTCGCTAGCAGAATATCCATTTCAGTTGGTGCACATGGATTTATAGGGACCATATAGGACTCCTTCTATATGTGGTGCTAAATACTTTCTTACTATTCTTGATGATCATTCAAGAACTACTTGGGTATATCTTCTTAAAGACAAAATACAAGTGTTGAGATGTGTTTCTAGCTTTCTGAAAATGGTTGAAACTCAATTCATGAGGTCTGTTAAGTGTGTTAGAACCGACAATGGTACAAAATTTACTCAATGAGGTTGTGTTGATTTGTTTAGTGGGCTTGGTATTATGCATCAAAAATCTGCTCCTGGTGTTCATGAGCAAAATGGTAGAGTGGAACGCAAGCACATACATTTAATTAAAACAGCAAGAGCTATTAGAGTATTTGTTGGACTTCCCATCAAGTTCTGGAGAGATTATGTGTTAAATGCTACATACTTGATTAACAAAATGCCCTCATATGTTCTCCATTGGAAGTCACCATTTGAAGTTTTATTTCACCAACCGCCTGCTTATGATCAGCTTCGGGTCATTGGTTGTTTATGTTATGCTCTACAACCTAATGACTACAGAGATAAGCTTGGAAATGTGGGTAGAAGATGTGTTTTTCTGGGTTACCCACCAGGTCAAAAGGCTTATAAATTGTTTGATTTAGAAAGGCAGTGTGTCATTATAAGTAGGCATGTGAAGTTTGTGGAATCTCCTTTCAGACATTCCTCTCAGTTTCATGTTCCTACATTTCCTTCTGCTATACTGGATGATACTTCTGATGTAGGTCCCATCAATGATCATCATAACATTCCTCTTGGTAACCGCTGGGATGTATCTGATAATGACAATACTATGCATGTTAACCCTTCAGATGTTGCTCCTGATAGTGAAGAGTCCCCACAGTCTCAGCATTCAACAACATAGTCCTAATCCTCTTTCACTCCTTTCCAAAATGACTATTAGACCTCCAACTCGGTTCCAGGACTATGTGTGTTCAGGGTTGCCTTCTAGAAGCAGTGGTTCTGATGAGTCTTTGTCTCAGTCTTTTGTTGTCTTCTCCATAAAAAATCTGGCTCACTTATCTTCTGCTTATATTGAATCCTTTGTCAATATGTGTGCCTCTTTTGAGCCAAATAGTTATGCCCAGGCTAAAGGTGTGGCTCCTTGGGAATTAGCAATGAAAGCTGAGCTAAATGCCCTGGAAAGCAATCACACATGGTTTGTCCTTCCCCTTCCTGATGGAAAGAAAGCTATTGGATCCAAATGGATCTACAAAATTAAATATAGACCTGATGGGTCTATTGAAAGGTACAAAGCTAGATTGGTGACAAAGGGTTTTAATCAGGTCAAAGACAAAGACTATAAGCAAACCTTTTCTCTTGTGGCCAAACTATCTACTGTGAGGGTTATTCGAGCCATGGCTGTAGTTAAGGGATGGGTTTTACATCAGCTAGATGTCAATAATGCCTTTTTACATGGGTATTTGGAAGAGGAAGTGTACATGACTCCACCCTTAGGCTATGGGGTTCAGAAAGGGCTTGTCTGCAAACTTAATAGGTCTCTCTATGGGCTTAAACAAGCTAGTAGACAATGGAATCATGAACTCACTAGGTTCCTGATCAGTCTAGGATTTGCTCAGTCCAAGCATGAATATTCTCTCTTTGTGAAATCTCAAGGAGCATCCATGACAGTGGCTCTTGTCTATGTGGATGATATGCTCCTTATGGGCAATTCTGCACATGAGATCAGTGCAACCAAGCAAGCTCTGCACATTGCATTTACCATCAAAGACTTGGGCATTGCAAGGTATTTTCTGGGCATGGAAATATCTAGAGCATCTTCAGGTATTCTCCTAAACCAAAGGAGATACATCCTTGACATTTTAAAGGATGCACAAATGGAAGGTTGCAAGCCTGCATCTTTTCCTATGCAGCATGGTACAAAGTTGTCTGCTATGGATGGTGATCCTATGGACAATCCTGAATGCTATAGAAGAATTGTTGGTAGACTCCTTTATCTAACCCTTACTAGACCTGATATCTCCTATCCAGTCCGGCAGTTGAGTCAATACCTTCAGAACCCTCTTAAACCACATTGGCATGCTGCAATGTATCTTCTGAAATACCTTAAAGGAAGCTTTAATCTTGCCCTATCATATCCTGCTTCTTCATCCCTCAATCTCTGTGCATATAGTGATGCTGATTGGGGAAATTGTCGAGGTACTGGTAGGTCCTTAACTGGGTTTTGTGTATTCCTGGGCTCGGCCTTAGTTTCTTGGATGACTAAGAAACAAAAGGTGGTGTCAAAGTCATTCACAGAGAGTGAATACAGAAGCATGTTAACTGCTGTTAGTGAGTTGGTCTGGTTACATGGCTTGCTATCAGATTTACAGATTAATGTCCAACTTCCAATCACCTTGAACTGTGATAACAAGTCTACCCAAGAGCTAGCTGCAAATCCTATTTTCCATGAAAGAACTAAGCATGTCCGGATCGATAGCCATTTTATTAGGGAAATGGTTCAAGCCAAATTCATCAAAACAGCTCATGTGTCCTCTGCTTTGCAAATTGCTGATGTGCTAACCAAGGCATTAAGGGCATCTCAACATTAGTTTCTCACATCCAAGCTTGGTCTAGTTTTGCCAATCTCTAGTCCATCTTGAGGGGGGTATATGGGAATATACTATATGATAGTGTTAGTATAGCATTTTATACAATGGAAAATGTGAAAATCTGTAAAAGGGCAATTTGGTCATTTCACACCAACCGATGCTCCTCCTCTTGTTCATAAGGGGTTTGGCGTCATTTTGTTAGTGTGTGAAAATCAGTTGTAACAAACTGTGATTTGAGATCTTGAATTCTCTCAAATGGAGTTTATGAGAATTTCTGTATTGAGTTCGATTCTCTAAATACACTCATCGGTGTCGGTCTAAAAACACTGATTGCTCTCCTCTCCTCACCTTCCCGAGAATATGAAATTATGTATACTATATTTATGTATATTTAAAAGTTACACTCACACACAACCATAAACGATCACACCACAAAATAGATATGAAATTAGGGCTTGTCTGGGATGAGTATATAGATATAGGTTATGGGGATAGAAGGCTCAATATATATATACACCTTGTTTGGTATATTTATCAAAATTGGTATATGGATATCAATCCTATATCCTCATATACTCATTCTAGGTTATTTTTCACTTTTGGATATCTAAAAAAAATGGGGGCTATAGACTTCTCCTCCTTCTCCCTTTCCTCATTACAATTTCCTGTTGTGCTTACCAGAAATCCAGTTTCATGCTGCCTGATTCTGATTCCTCTCAGTTTCAATCTCACTCCTTTATTCCTATTCACCCTAATTTCTAGGGTTTGAATTCCTAGTCGATTCAGATAAGTCACTCGAAGACTTGTACAACGAGGATGATGCAGTTTACGCTGAGCATGAGTATTTCGGCAACGATTCTGAACTCTCTAACGGCTTGAGACATCAAAACTTCTTTCGATTTCACCACCGTATCTACCATGTTTTCGATTTCCAGGTCTGAAGCTTCAACTCTTCTCAACAAAGAATGGTTCACCGATGATGAGAGGGTTAGAAAAGTCGTTGGTCTCTTCAATAAACCTAAACCTGTTGCCGAGGGAGAACTGATATGTGGCATCTGTTTCAACACCTTCGCTAAAGGTGACATTTTTGACGCGGGTTGTGGGCATCTGTTTTGCGAAGTGTGATGGGGAGGCTATATCAGCACTCCATTTTGTTGGAATTACATTTTCTCTATAATTACATTTTTTTTAAAAATTCTGATATGAATATACCCTTTCTAAACAGAAGATATAAGATATAGATATTAATTCTGTACCCATGCCCAATACTCATAGCCTTATATCTATATCTCAGACTCATACCCATAGCTTATATCCTATATATATATATATATATATATATTGTAAGTGCAAAAATCCGCACCATAGATGTTGAAGAAGATTGAACTCTGTTGGCGAGATCCAATCCTGCGAAATGGACAAAGAACGAGGTCGGGGCGGGGCTTGTCTCCCCCGGAGGACCCTCCGACGCTCAAGTCAGTTGTCGTCCTTGAGAAAGAATATGTTTCCCGTACTTATACTAGTTGAGCGTAAAAGAAACGGGCAAAGCATTTAATTAAAGGAATCGTAACGGTTTTTATATTTAATAAACGAAATCATTACCGTATTTAATTCGGTCGACGCTCTTAATGCACGAAACCGCTATCGTAATCAATAGGCGAAACGGTAGCATCAATGTCATATTGAATACTCGGATTTATTGGTAAAATACCAGAACATCCTTGTGCTATGATGACGGGATTTCCCTATCTCTTTTATATATATATATATATATATATATATATATATTTCCAAACAAACCCTTACTTAATTTTCCAAAAAAAAAAAACATATAGGAGCAAATTATGAACTAAGGTTTTGGTATCTCCCTTTTTGAGGTCACCGAACACCCAATAAAAAAGGGGTTTGTCTGCGCAATTGCGCATATCGCGTTTGAATTCATCCCCCAAAATTCAAACAAAGGCGAATCCAAAGCACACTCACAAAATACAAAAAAGGAGGTGCTTAACTTTTAATTAACCCCTAACAAAATACTCATGCGAATAAAAATTAAGATTAGGAAAAGCAAATCTCTTGGGCCACATTTTTCCTGCTTTAACTAACTTGTGCGCATTATAAAATTCAAGAAAAGTTTGCACCCAAAAAAAAAAAAATTTCAAGAAAAGTGAAATCGTAAAAAAATAAAAAGATTAATTAATAATTAATTGGGAGGGGAGGGGAGGGGAAGATCGAAATCGGCGTATAGGTCGCCCCATCGCAGCAACAGTAGTAACACAGTGACCCTTTGAGGGCCTCAAAGGATGTAACACCCAACAAGTACGCCACTAGTGGAAACATCCCCAAGAATCCACTCTCTTCTTCTTCTTCTTTTGCCTTGCAAAATTTAATCTAATTTAATTTGTCATGGGTTAATCCACCTCACCAAACTCGATCTCAACATCATAATCTATCTTAGCTTTCATCGCTTAAAATATTCCATTTTTTTTAATTAGTTCGTTTAATAATGATACATTCTAAAATACAAGTATTTTACTCTTTATTATGTATTTAAGAAACACACAAAAATTCTTTGGCATTTCTAAAGCACGTTTTGCTAGTGCATCGGCTACTCCGTTAGCTTGGTGGTGAACAAGTCTAGTCTTGAGCATCATTTCTTTTATTTATTTATTATTATTTACACAGTTTTTCTATTATTATTATTTATTAATTAATTAATTTATAATAACATATTATAAAATCTACCGGTATTTTTTAATGCAAAAAAATATGGGTATTATTCAAATAATTGTTTTTTTCATAAACTATGCACGAGTATTGCATGTATAGATAAAATTAAATTTAATTCAAAATTTTTAGATATTTTTTTAAACAATTGACAATAACTAAAAAAATGTGCCATGATGTCATTCAATTATTTTCATCATTCTAAGATGTGGTCATTGTAATTAGTACTACTTTGAGTTTCCATGCAAATGTACTTACGGAGCTCCTTTGAAAATACAATACTCCGTAAATCCGTAATGCAGTAGTAATAATATAAAAAAGAACAAGAAAAAGAGAACATATATGGTTCTACTACTGGCCACCACTTCGCAGTAATTATTATTATTATTTTTTTGATGCAAGTAATTATTATTATTATTGACTTTGTCCTTATAAACTTTTTTTTGACTATAAGCTTTGTTTGGTTTTAATTTAAGACTAAGAAGTCTAGAGAAGTCGTGTGTTTATAATCGTCTAGTAGATTGAAATATATTAATATATATTTTTTAAAATTATATTTATTATCTATAAAAATATATATATATATATAATATGATTATGATCCGAATTATAAATTTATGATGTAAGATTTAAAAAATATCGATCAATAGATATCCAATGACATAAAATACTTGTACTATTTATATTGACCTTTGTTTTTTGAACAGGTAAGGATTTGGAAATGTTAACTCGGCTGGGCTCGGTGGAGTCAAGACGCTGGAGGGGGAGATCATGTGTGCGGACCCACATACGGGAGACACGAACAAAATATAAACCCAACGGGGTTCCATCTCAAAACCAATTGGCAATGAGAGGAGTAGCCCTTCAACCTTATATGTTGTTCAAGTATTCTCTAGATTACCGATGTGAGACAACCACATTCCAACACGCCCCCTCAAGTGCAACGACATTTTTTAGCCAAGAAGTTGCACTTGCCACATGCGCTTAGATGGGAACCAATGCCCGCGACATGCCTACGGCCAGCAACCCCACCAGATAGAGCCCAGACCACAACTAGCCGAACCTGACTCTGATACCATGTTAACTCGGCTGGGCTCGGTGGAGTCAAAACGCTGGAGGGGGAGATCGTGTGTGCGGGCCCACATACGGGAGACACGAACAACATATAAACCCAACGGGGTTCCATCTCAAAACCAATTGGCAATGAGAGGAGTAGCCCTTCAACCTTATATGTTGTTCAAGTATTCTCTAGATTACCGATGTGAGACAACCACATTCCAACAGGAAAGCATTCGACAGATTGACACGAATGATATGTATGTCAACTAATAACTTCTATAAGGATGAGAGTTTGAAACTCTAAATGAAGAGACATGAAACTAGAAGGGTCAGCGTGGTATAAATGGACAATACAATCCGCAAAAAGTTGTCTTCTCGAAAGATATGCCTTAAGGACATCGCTTGAAAAGCCTATATATGCTAGTAGCAAAATGTCATAGATGAGCATTTTAATCTCCCCGGGACCCTGCTATAGATGTCGTTGACAACATCTAAAAATGATTAATTTTTTTAGGAGGGAGTAATTTTTTTTGAAAATTAAGGATTTATCATCATCGTCGCATAAAAATATATTATAAAAAATTAGTGGATAATCGAGATTATTTCTGTACACACACCCCCTTAGCGATAATAAAACTAATTAAGTCCAATAAATTACTTAGTAAATCACTTATTATCATTATCATCATTATTATTATTGGAAATCACTTAGTTGAGCTTATTGCATGGGAGAGAAGTTAATTAAAGCTAGGGATTAAAATCTTGACCTATCAATGACATGTAAATCGATCATTACTAGCTGGTTTGTCCTTTTCAGCCAATTAATTAAGCATTATGGTCAACAATATGAATCTTCTAAAAGACCGAAAAGATGGAATGAATTGAATTCCAAACAAGCATGTTTGGTTGACTCCTCATCGATCACAATCTTAATTATGGAGTATATTTTAATTACGAGATATATGATCCAAAGTGTCTTTGGATCGACACCGTTTCCAAATCAATTTCAATGAAAAACAAAATGTCCAAGCTCATGATCATCTCGATATTCACAAAATCACACCGCGCTCGATCTTCACACAATCACACCGCGCACGTCATTGTGAATTTGCGAATGACTTCAAACGTTACTAATTTAGTAACAAGATAAGATTGAAGGCAGCTAACATGTGAACCTGAAATCCATATACGAATTATCCACAAAGTAGTTTATTTTCAAATACTCCATCCGATCCAAAATACATGTCATTTGACTTTTTAACACATATTTTAAGGAGTTAAAAACTATATATTATATTAACTTTTTTTATTTTTTTTACAATTTAATACTTATTACCAATAAATATTAAGTTGTAAAAATAATTTAAATTTTTTTGATATTTTACATAGTTTTTTCCTTCTTAAAATACGTGTTGAAAAGTCAAACGACATGTATTTTAGATCGGAGGTAGTACAAATTTTGTATGCTATTTATTTCTATTTTGGTTCCAATATGATCACTTATTTTGTATCTTTTAAGAGTTGGAGATTGATTTCTCCATCTCCATCATCCCATAAGAGAGAGGGTTATGCAATATTTGTTGTATTGATGCTAACTAAGTAACAAGCGTAGTTGACACACTCCAAATTTTCACCTTATAACCCCCAAAAAATCTATAAAGTGCATTTATGTTAATCGATCTAGGTCGGCCTGCTACTATATAGCTATAACAACCTCTAAACTCTACTATTTAACTATCTAACTGTGGCCAGGTTAGGTCAATGTGGAGTCGTGTTGAGTTTATTTTGTCGTGTTAACCATGTGAAACACTGAAACCCGTATACAAATCATTTACTCTATAGTTTATTTTCAATATATACAAACTTTGTATGTCATTTGTTTGTATTTTGGTCCCAGTATGTCACTTATTAATTTGTATCTTTCAAGAGTTGGAGATTGATTTCTCCATATCCATCATCTAATGCGAGAGAGGTTTGTGAGATTTTTTGTTGTATTGATCCTAACTAACTAACAAGTTACAAAATGCGTTGATCTACGTCGGCACGATACTCTTTAGTTCTAAGAGCACATTTATCGGTTGAAAACTATCAATACTAGGAGAGAGAAAAATATTATTTTAATTGGACTTGGGGTAGTATCGATGAGGAGGGATACTTAGGAAGTATCGAGCTAGTATCGATACTAGGGGAGAGAAAGTGGGGCTATGTCAGTTCGCTTTTATTATTTTCGAAAAGCAACTGCCAAAAGACGTCGTTTGATGCTGAAAATGAACAAAACACAATGTAGCACAACTTTGAAGCGGGAGAAAGGCTAAGGAGAGGGGGACACGTGGTAAGGTGCTAGTGGCCGCATGCAGGAGCTCTTCAGATGTCGACACATGGCCTAAAGATGTGGCAATATGTGTAGAATGAAATTACATACTTCGTATTATATATGTAATTTTTAGTGTTAAAATTAATTTTTTTTACAAAAAATTAGCACAATACTAGAATCATTTATCTCTACATATAGAGGAAAAAAATATTTTTTAATGAATATAATTAAGCAAAAATAATATCGAAAAGTTTAATGTTAATTATTTTTCAATGTTAAAAATAAAAAATGTTAAAAGAAGATGACATAAATATTTAAATAAAATGGGATGAAGTTTATGCATCGTCTTTGGTGTAATGTCCTTTTGTTTATTCAATAATGCTATGTCAGTCCGCTTTTATTATTTTCGGAAAGCCACTGCCAAAAGACGTCATTTGATGCTGAAAATGAACAAAACGCAATGTAGCCCAACACAGGACGCGGGAGAAAGGCTGAGGTGAGGGGGGCACGTGGTGAGGTGCTAGTGGCCACATGCAGGAGCTCTTCAGATGTTGACACATGGCCTAAAGATGTGGCAATATGTGTGGAATGAAATTACATACTTTGTATTATATATGTAATTTTCAGTGTTAAAATTAATTTTTTTATAAAAAATTACCACAATACGAGAATCATTTTTCTCTACATATAGACATCCATTTTTAATATGTTTGACCATTTTTAGGAAAAAAAATATTTTTTTAATGAATGTAATTAAGAAAAATAATATCGAAAAGTTTAATTGTAATTATTTTTCAATGTTAAAAATACAAAATGTTAAAAGAAGATGACATAAATATTTAAATAAAATGGGATGAAGTTTATGCATTGTCTTTGGTGTAATGTCCTTTTGTTTATTCAATTAATGCCGACTTTTTTTGGGTTACTTATGGTTCAAAATTTTTAGTTTATTAATAATATTAACTTAATAATAATATTTTAATAATAAAAACAAAAATAATTATATAATCGAGAATTAAAATAATTGTTGAAGAGGGGTATATTTGTAAATTGATTTGGTAGGAAACGATGGGTTTTGAGATACTAGGGATGCTATTGATAAAGTGGAAAAAAGTGGGAATGAGATGCTAAGATAACGTGGCGGAAAGAGAATAATAAAATATTAGTATTTATAATATTCCTAGTATCCCTTGATAAACATGGTCTAACAACCTCTAAACTCTACTAGTTAACTATCTAACCATGTGAAACACTGAAACCCGGCCCATATACGTACAAATCATTTACTTCGTGGTTTATTTTAAATACAAACTCTATATGTCACTTGTTTGTATTTTGGTCCCAATATGTCACTTATTTTTGTATCTTTCAAGAGTTGGAGATTGATTTCTTCATCTCCACCATCCCATGAGAGAGAGGTTCGTGAGATTTTTTTTTTGTATTGATCCTAACTAACTAACAAGCTATAAATTGCGCTGATCTAGGTGGCATGGGCCCACTACTTTGTAGTTTTAACAACCTCTAAAATCTTCTTGTTAAACTATCTAACCATGTGAAACCCTAAAACCCATATGCAAATTATTTACTTCGTGATTTATTTTCAATACAAACTCTATATGCTACTTGTTTGTACTTTGGTCCCAATATGTCACTTATTTGTATCTGGAGATTGATTATGATTTCTCCATCTCCATCATTCCATGAGGGAGGGGTTTGTGAGATTTTTTTTTATTGATCCTAACTAACTAACAAGCTACATAATGACTGATGTAGATCGGCCCACTACTCTGTAGTTCTAACAACCTCTAAACTAGTTAACTATCTAACCATGTGAAACGCTTAGGCTCAAAGAGAGAGTTATTTTGAGGAGTTGGACCAAATTCTATATCTGGCATCGATTTGTTCATATTAATCTGTAAGTAGGGCTGATATACGAGCTAACGAGCTCGAGTAGTGGGTGTTCAAGCTCGGCTCGTTTACAAACGAGCCGAGCTCGAGCTCGAGCCTCATTTTCTCGAGCCGAGCCGAGTCGAGTTCGAGCTACTCACAAAATGTAGATATGTGATTCAAAGTGAATGGAGTACAAAAGGCAAAACGGCTGACAGACTCTTTAGAAGAAGAGGTTAAATAAAACCTAGGGACAGAACTGTAATTTCACCTACGAAACGAGATATACGCCCTATTTACAAGGGGTTAAATAAAACTTATTTACATGGGGTTAAATAAAACATAGGGGAGAATTGTAATTTCACCCATAAAATGAGCTATATGAGCTACTCGAGCCGAGCTCGAGCTCAGAATTCTACTCAAGCTTGACTCATATTTAATTCGAGCGAGCCCAAGTCGAGCTTTTTTCGAGCCGAGCCCGAGCCGAGCTCGAGCTACTCGGCTCAAGTAACAGCCCTTTCTGTAAGTGTACTTTTCAAACAAGTGCTTCGTATTAATCTGTATACGGCATTACTATGTGTCATCAGTACTTCGCTCACCCTTTTGCTTAGTCGAAACACTTTTGCACTTTCAGTTGAGTGTTTTATTCTTGATATATCCGTTGTCCGTTTATTTTCGTCTCTCTCTAATTACATATTTACGCACTTCTTAGTCGACCAGTCTCTCATTAGATCACAAACATCTGATACATCGAATCACTTTCCTTAAATAAACATAAAACCTTAGCTTAATCTATATACCATTAAAAGAAATCAAGCTAGCATGCACAAACCACCCCTTAGCTCAGCATTCATTCATTTACTCAGTGGTTTATTTTCAATACAAATTCTATATATCACTTGTTGATATTTTAGTCTCAATATGTTACTTATTTGTATATTTCAAGAGTTGGAGATTTATTTCTCTATCTCCATCATCCCATGAGAGAGAGGTTTGTGAGATTTTTTGTTGTATTGATCCTAACTAACTAAGGGTTCGTTTGGTTCAATGTGGGAATTGAAATTCCCAGAAAGTTACTTCATAGGAATTGAATTCCCGGGAAGTCGAATTGATCGGAAATGTGAAAATGTGTTTGGTTGATTTTTTTATTTTAGAGGATTAAAAGGAGGAATTGAAAATTTCCAATTATAAAAGTGTGGAAGCTGAACTTACCTAGGGGTGACTAGGTAAGTGAACTTTCTCCAAATTGGAGGAATTTGACTTCCTGGGAAGTTGAATTCCTGGGTTTTCATGTTTTAAAAATATAAACCAAACATAGGAATTTCTCCAACTTCCTAGGAATTTCTACTTTCTGAGTTTTTGACATATCAACCAAACACACTCTAACAAGCTACAAAGTGCGCTGATCTAGGTGGGCCCACTACTTCGTAGTTCTAGCAACCTCTAAACTCTACCAGTTAATTATCTAACCATGTGAAACACTGAAACTCGTATGCAAATCATTTACTCCGTGGTTTATTTTCAATACAAAGTCTATTTGTCATTTGTTCATATTTTGGTCCCAATATGTCACTTATTTTTGTATCTTTTAAGAGTTGGAGATTGATTTCTCCATCTTCATCATCCCATGAGAGAGAGGTTTGTGTTATTTTTTTGTCGTATTGATTCTAACTAACTAACAAGCTATAAAGTGCGTTGATCAAGGTTTGCCCGCTACTATGTATTTCTAACAACTCTAAACTCTACTAGTTAACCATCTAAGTGTGGTCAAGTTAAATCAATGTGGAGTCGTGTTGAGTTTACTTTGTCTTTGGATATAAGGTCGGATCCACCCGTTTAACACAAAAGTTTAAACAATCGTGTTGGGACTTCAGCATTTCTTATATTTTGGTATTTGATTTTCTCCCAAACCAATGTAGGATGGGCATTTTATTCTCAACATTTAGTGTGTTCAAGCAACAACATGAAATTTCCAACCTTTAGTGTGGTCAAGCAACAATATGTGAGCAAGAAGTTTGGTAAGAAAGAAATGGAAATGAGCTTTGTATACAACCTTTATTTAATAACTACTATTATTAATAATCACAGATTTAGAAACCAAATTTATATTAACAATTTCATCTATCGTATTATCGGTGTCATCATCTGGGCATTTTTCTACTCCAATTGATTAGTATCATCGAAGTACGATCTAAAGATTGTTTTTGTGTCATTTTTTAAAAATGACGTTGAGACGCTTACGCTCAAAGAGAGTTATTTTGAGAAGTTGGACCAAGTTCTGTATCGGGCATTGATTTGTTCCCGTAAATGTACTTTTCAAACAAGTGTGTCATACTCATCTCTGTACCATGATACTGTATTTCATATTGTTTTGAGGAGTTGGGCCAAGTTCTGTATTGGACATTGATTTGTTATTTTGAGGAGTTGGGCCAACTTCTATATCAGACATTGATTTGTTCCCGTAAATGTACTTTTCAGACGAGTGCGTCATATTGATCTACAACAACAAAGATCCATTCTACATTAATGGTGGATTCCATATGTTTTATAATTTCGCTCGATCTTTAGCAAGTTTGGGTCAATTTTAACCCTTCAAATTCAATAAAAACACCAATTAATAGTTTATAATCAAATCTACATTCAATTTCAATCGAAATTGATGAAACCTTAAAAAAAACTTAAATTCAACCGGTAGTGTAGGCTCGGAGACGCTGCAATTGATTGAGAGCGGGTGTTAGTACAAATATAGGGGGTGGAGCACGGTAAGTTGGGTACGGTTTTTTTACAAGCGTGTTTATTTTTTTATTTTAAGCACGGTTTTATACTAAAAGTGTGTTCCCAACCCCAAATTCAACTATTCCATAAAACCGGTCTCGTTTATTTCTAAAAAAAATATTTAGACCGGTTTTCGTGTAAAGCGTGCTTAAAAAGAATTTAAAACGAACACGGTTTAATTTTCAAAGTGTGTTCCCAAAATCAGATTTGACTAAAATAAACACGCTTTGCTATAAAACCATTCTAGTTTATTTCTAAAAAAATATTTAGACCGGTTTTCGTGTAAAGCGTGCTTAAAAAAAACTTAAAACAAACACGGTTTAATTTTCAAAGTGTGTTCCCAAAACTAGATTTGACTAAAATAAACACGTTTTGCTATAAAATCGTTCTCGTTTATTTGTAAAAAAAATATTTATCCCGATTTTCGTGTAAAGCGTGCTTAAAAAAATTACAACAAGCACGATTTAATTCTCAAAGTGTATTCCCAAAACCAAATTTAACTAAAACAAACACGCTTTTCTATAAAACCGTTCTCGTTTATTTCTAAAATCTATTAAGCCCGATTTTTGTGTGAAGCGTGTTTAAAAATAAATTTAAATGTACACAGTTTCATTTTACAAGTGTGTTCCAAAAACCAACTTTAACTAAAATCAAAACGCTTTTCTATAGAACCGTTCTTGTTTGTTTCTAACGAAATAATTAGCTCGGTTTTCATGTAAAGCGTGCTTAAAAAAAATTAAAACGAACACGATTTTAGAGAAAATTTGCGCCGAAGGCGCAAATTTTCGATCAAATTAATTAATTGTCTCCCACCCTTGCCAAATTGGCTAATAGTCCACGACCTAAATCCTTGGCCCCCCCTCCATCTAGTCGAGGGAAGCTCTCATCCGTTCTTTCAGATCTCGCTCCCTCCTCTCTTCTCCCTCGCTCTGCTCTTGCTACGGCGACCGCTCCCTCGCTCTCTGCTTCGAGCCTCCGGCGACCTCTCCCTCTCCGGATCTGACGGACGCCACGCACTTCTCCTTCCAGTTCCGCCGATGGTCTTCACCGCCGTCGTACCAACAACCACAACCCTCTGCTGACGGAAATCTAGGCCGAATGGAGAATCACCGTCGTTCTCCCTCTCTTCGTCTTCCACCTCTGGCCACCTCGCTCGACGTCTCCTTTCAGATTGGTGGTCTTGTGCCAGATCCGGTTCCGGTGAAGCCAAGCGACGCCACCACAGATCGGCGTTACCACCACAGATATGTTGCTGTTGCACCCCGTTGGCCACTTCCGGCCTCCGTTTTTCTGTTGCTGTTGCACACCACCTCCTTCGCCACCACCTTCGACGCCACCGCCTCCTTCCCCCCTCCACACCGTCGGCCACTGCTGCAACCGCCAACCAAATCTCTCGCTATCCTCCTCTCTCTTTGACCGGCTCATGAAATTTCTCAGATATGAAATTAGGGGAAGAAGAGACCGTGCGAGGCCAGATCTTCGATGGCCAGATCGAAACCGGCTTGAGATCTGCGGCAGACTTGCTGAAATCGCCGGTGGACGTGTGCCTCAAATCTGTCATGGCCAGTTTCCGCATCTCCTGTCTGGTTTCCGCATCTCCTCCGATGCTCTGAGGCATTATCTCTTTCTCCCGCTACCTCTCTATCTTGTTTCGTGTGTTTCGTGTGTTTCTCAGCTCTGGTTTAGTTTCAATCTTCTTGGAATTCGTCTGAATTTGTGTTGAGCAGTGATGATTCAAGAAAGGCTTTGAAATGGTTTCTAGGATTGATGACAATGAGAAATGCAATGTTGATGTTCTGAATTTGTTGCCATGTTTGGTTGAATTTTGTGACATTGTGTATATATGATTTGATCGGGATGGAGCCAGCAGTGATGATGATTGCTTAATTTTCTGACACCTCTTGTATGAGAAGCCCTTCGCTGAGCACTTACAGCTACTCTCTGAGCTCAATTTCTGTCCCTCTGTAATCTGTGATATTGTACGCAAACTTGCAATCCAAATTCATTGTTTTTGGTTTGTTAAAAGAATTGGAATTTGAATCGACTTGTATATATGATGCTGAAATGCTTAAATGCTTAAATTTTATATTGTTGTCTACATCTTTTTAGTATATTTTCAGGGTGTTCTACTTGGTGAATTTGTGTGTCCGCATAATTTCAGCAATTACAACAATAATTTATGGTTGGTTTGCTATGTGATTGAGTTTGCTTTGTTAGAGTTTGGATATTGGCAATTTCAGCAAATTTTTTTTGTGGGATCTGAAATGCCGAAATTAATTTTTATTAGCAAAATTCGTTATGCTGAAACGCGAAAATTAATTCTTATAAATTAATTCACTGTTGGGGGCAAAAGTCGGATATCAAATGTTGTTTATGCAATTTCAGCATATTTTTTTGCCTTGCTGAAACTTTTAGATAACTTATTAACTTCTTGATTTTTTGTGTGATCTGAAATGCTGAAATTAATTCTTTATTAGCGAAATTCGTATGCTGAAATCAATTCTTATAAAATTGTATGAGGAACTATTTCAACATTTCAACATTTTAGCATTTTTGAAAAAAACAAACTCCGGTTTCAGCAATTCCAGTGTCGAAGTGGTGACGCGAAAAAAAAAGCAACTCCGGTTTCAACACCTTCGGTACGGAAGTGGTGATCCGGAAAAAAAAAGAAAAAAAAATTAACTCCGGTTTCAGCAACAATTTCAGCATCTAAAACCGGGGTTTCAACATTAACAACTTTGCTGAAACCGGGTTTTCAGCATCAACAACCCTTGTTTCAGCAACGCGGTAAAAAAAAACCCATTGAAAACAGGGGTTACTGAAACCGAAAGTGCTAAAACAGGGTTTTCAGCAACTCCGTTTCAGCCAGCAACGCGGTAAAAAAAAACATTGAAACAGGGGTTGCTGAAATCGTATGTGCTGAATCCTCTGTTTCAGCAACGCGGTAAAAAAAAACTGAAACAGTGGTTGCTGAAACCGCATGTGCTGAAACATGAGTTTCAGGATCAGCACATGCGGTTTCAGCAACGCAAAAAAAAATTGAAAAAAAAACAAAAAAAAACTGAAAAGGGGTTGCTGAAACCGTATGTGCTAAAACAGAAGTTTCAACAATTCCGTTTCAGCAACTCTGGAAACGCAAAAAAAAAAACTGAAAAAAAAAACTGAAAAAGGGGTTGCTGAAACCGTATGTGCTGCAACAGAAGTTTCAGCAATTCCATTTCAGCAACTCTGGAAACGCAAAACAAAAAAACTGAAAAAAAAAAAATTTGTGAGACGGGAGGGGGGCACAAGGGGCACGGGAGGGGGGCACATGGGCATAGGGGGGCGGTGGACATTTAGCTAATTTGGAAGAGGTGGGAGACCTTTTCCTAATAAAGGCCAAAAATTAGGACATCGAGGTAATCACTCCACGATTTTATAAGAAAAGTGTCTTTCTGAAACCAAATTTAACTAGAGGGAACACATTTTTCTTTTAAAGCGTTCTCATTTATTTTTATAAACCGTTCTCGAATTTTTTTTATATATATTTAGAGTTTTTTTAGTAGTTAGATTAAATAAATGCACAAAGTTACAACAAAATTCCGTAGCTCAGGTGGCAGGCATGTGAAGCGGACGAATTCAATGTGAGGGTGCAATAGGTCTTGGGTTCGACTCTTGGTTCGAGAGGTAAGGTATTGCATTGGACCAGTGTTGAGATGGATATATCCGTTTGAGAGATATATGAAAGTGCAGACTTTTTATTCAAAATGTGCTTATTATTAAGCACGGTTTGAAAAAAAAGTGTTCTAAAACTTTTTTTTTGACCACACTTCAATTGAAGCGTTCTTATAATTCGAGTAGAACGGATATTGACCGTATGACAATTTTAATAACGCTTCAACACAAAAACGTGCTTAAAAATATGAGATCACGGTTAAATAATAAGTGTGCTTGTTTGGGAGCGCACCTACTATAAGCACAGTACAAGAAGTGAGCTCCTATGCATAAAAAAGCATGCTCTAGTCCCCCTTTTGTACTAGTGGGGGTGTTGAAGCCAGCGAGGATTGTGTTTGGGAAACTTGATTATGGGAGAGGGACGGTTGGAGCTTTGGAGGCTGAGGTCGTTCTTTGAGAGAGATAAAGGAGCGCAAAGGCTGAGGGAGAGAGAAAGAGGGTATTTTGTGTAATTTTTTGGGAACTCTAATTGTAAAGTTATTGTGCTCTAAAATGTAAAAATAGTTATTCTAAAAAGTAGTACCCCTTCCTCTTGACGTTTCTTTGCTCCAATGGATCAGTATCCTCGAAGTACGATCTAATGATTGCTTCTGTGTCATTCTTAAAAAATGATGATGAGACGCTTACGCTTAAAGACTGTTATTTTGAAGAGTTGGGCCAATTTCTATATCAGCCTTATCAGGCATTGATTTGTTCCCGTAAATGTACTTTTTAGACGAGTGTGTCATATTGATCTATCGTCATATTGAGTGTTTTCTTTCTCGATATATTTGTTGTTTGTTTATTTTCGTTTATTTTCGTCTCTCTGTGATTACATATTTACGCGCTTCTTAGTCGATCAATCTCTCATTAGACCACAAACAATTTATACATCGAATCACTTTCCTTAAATAAACATAAAATCTTTGCTTAATCTTTATACCATTAAAAAGAAATCAAGCTAGCATGCACAAGCCACCCCCTTAGCTCAGCATTCAACCAACTCAAGGATATTTCACCCCACTTGAATACCCCACCATTGAATGTTTTTATAGCCACCACTAAACCTCCCCCCACCCACTAACCTCTCAACCCCCTTAACCCTCCCTACAAATACCTCGGTAGTGCCACTCCTCCCCTCCCACCTTCCACCCTCCGTACGTACTCCATCTCGATCAAGCAGTCATCATGGCCGTCGGCGCAACAACCCAACCCGATCAACACCAACGGTCAAGATGGTTGTGGAAGTCTTGCCTAAACGCTGCGTTTCGGACTGCCCTAGCGTGCGTCATAGTCGGCCTAACGACGCTCCACGGCCCCGCCGTCCTCCGCGCCCAGATAGCCTTCCCGGCGTTCTCCTATGTCACGGTTATCCTGGTCATCACCAACGCCACCCTGGCCGACACCATCCGGGGCTGCTGGCTGGCCGCGTACGCCACCGTGCAGAGCATCTGCCCGGCCATCCTCTGCCTCTGGGTCATAGGGCCCACCCGGCTCACCGCCGTGTCCACCGCGCTCACCCTCGGGATCAACTCCTTCTTCATCGCCTTGCCCGATTGGAACCACGTCATCGCCAAGCGGATCGCCCTCGGCCAGCTCGTCATCGTCTACGTCATCGGGTACATCAATGGCGGCAGCACCGAGCCCGTCATGCACCCGGTGCATGTTGCCGCCAGCACCGCCGTCGGGGTGGTGGCTTGTGTCTTGGCCTTGCTCTTGCCTTACCCTCATCTAGCTTGCTCTGAGGTAATTATATATGATAATTTTACTTATATTTGTCAATATATTTACTTGTTGAAATATGAATAAATAAATAACCATCATACACCATGCCAATTGATTTTAGGATAAAACATAAACCGACATATGTCATGAGTCCCCAATGGATTCATTGCATGCACTAAAACAACATCAATATATATGATGATATGATGATTTTCATATATGTACGTAAAGTTTTGATAGCATTTGGATCAAGATTAGTTTGAATCTAAATTAATTATAGAGATGAATAGATGATGATCCTTTAAAACCAACAAATAAACATACCTTAGAATTTATTCGGCTTGAACGCATTATTGCTCCAATATCTTATATGTTATATATTTAAATCTCTCAAAATCTTAAGATTCTTAATTTGGACCGTTTCAATTAGGGTGTCCGTTACATTCTAATATTCCTAGAGTTATTACTATGATCTTATTATGTGAGATACTATAGGTTGCTTTTATATACAATTATTATAAGTATGATAGATAATGGATGCAATTTGGCAATATGAACTCAACATACATCGCCCAAATAATATATCATATATAGTATTTGGCATTTGAAAGTAGTTCTAGCTTTTTCTCATGGCGAAAATCAATGACACTTTTTGAGGGTTTGGATAGGTTCATACCGACTTAAAACCCTTCCAAGGAACCTAAAGGTTGAATTTATAATCGGATCAACTACTCTACATAAAAATCGGGTAGTGTAATAACCGGTTAAGGGTGTCTATGCTTTTAAATAGATTCCATCTAAGGGTGGATTCTAAAATTAATCAACTTTTAAGTTCTTCTAGAGGATTCAAGAGTACAACAGATCCTCTGTAAAACCACCATTTTGGAATAGTTCAACGGAAAAGAACTTGCGGATAGTACTCAAAGGTTTCCGGTTCGAACCCCGGATGTCCGCTTTTTATTTACCAATTCAAGGAACTCTAAATTATTTTGGGTATATATTTCCACATTATAAAAAATATTTAAAAATATATTTGTTCTCTGTATACTTATATTAATACATCTATAAACTTTTATTATAAAAATCTATATTTTAAAAAAATAGAAAAAATATTTTCTAAAATAATCAAATCTTTTAATTATCAATAAATTTTATAGCATATTTTTTATAATAAAAATTTATAAAAACATGTGGATAGAATATAAATATAATTTATAAATATAGTATCCCAACTAAATTAAGACAGACTAATTTTGGGCTATAACTTTGGTCTATAGGCCCAATAAGAAACATCATCCATATATTTTTTTTTTTTGCAAATACTTATTAGCTTATTTTGCATTGGATAGATCCAATAATAAGTTTGATGTTATTGTTGAATGATGATACAGGTGAAACAAAACTGTAAGATGTTTGCGGAGAACGCCTCGAGCAGACTGAAGCTCTACATGAAGGCGTTTTGCGCCGAAGACGAGCAATCTTCGCAGCCACTCATCTCGCAAGCAAAATCCCTTTCTTCGACGGGCAAAAAATTCCTCCAATGCATCAAATCCAAACAAGTAAGCATGCGATCGCAATGGGCCGGGAGGGAATTTCCCGAATCTTTTTCCTAAGACATTATCTAACTAAAACTCTTTTTCGACGAGCAGGAAAGCATGAAGTGGGAGAGGCTACCAATCAAGTTCTTCAGACCCTACTGTATGAACCCGGGAGACCGGTTTGAGAAGCTCGAGACCCTCCTAAGAGGCATGGAAATGGCCTTAACCTCCTCCTCTTACCCCATCACAACACCGCCACAGGCCTCCGAGGAGTTCACCAACGGCCTCAGCATAGTAGAAGAGAGCATCAGCAACCACCTCAGGCAGATCAGGACCGGATTCAATGGCGACTCTTCGACAGTCCCTGAGTCGAGTTCCGGTCCCCAACACTCCAACATGAAGTTCCTCCAAACGCTTCAAGCCACCAGCAAGCAGGATTTGCCCTCCCTCTTCTTCTTGTTTTGCCTGAACCTCCTGTACAGGGAATCAAAGACCATCCAATTCGCCTCCTGCAAGACCGAAAACCCGGACAACTCGGTCCAATCCAAGGAGGATCCGGGCAAGGAAACCGGGTTCCTCTCCAAGGCATTCGATTTCCTCAGCTGGCCAGCTACACTGAGCAGGAACCACAAGGTGATTTCCGCCCTGAAATGCTCGCTCTCCCTCGGATTGGCGGTCCTCTTCGGCCTCATATACAGCAAGGAAAATGGCTACTGGGCGGGCCTCCCTGTCGCGATCAGCCTCGCTGCAGGGAGAGAGGCGACATTCAGAGTGGCGAATGTCAAGGCCCAAGGGACTGTCATCGGGACCGTCTATGGAGTCTTAGGCTGCTTCGTCTTCGAAAGGTTCGTGCAAGTGAGGTTCTTAGCCCTCCTCCCATGGTTCATCTTCACCAGCTTCCTTCAGCGAAGCGAAATGTACGGCCAGGCAGGAGCTGTGTCAGCTGTCATAGGCGCAGTCCTGATCCTCGGCAGGAAGAACTTCGGCACCCCAAGCGAGTTTGCGATAGCCAGGATCATCGAAACGTTCATCGGATTGTCTTGCTCCATCATAGTTGAGCTCGCCTTGCAGCCAACAAGAGCAGCTTCGCTTGCGAAATCTCAACTCTCAAACACTCTCAGCACATTACACAGCTGTGTTCTCACCTCAATGGATCTCCAAGCCAAACAAACTGGGCAACGCCGGCTCAAATCCGATGTAGCCGAGCTGCAGAAGTTCATAGCAGAAGCTGAGCAGGAGCCAAACTTCTGGTTCACGCCATTCAACTCAGCATCCTACAGGAAGCTGCTGGCGTCGCTATCAAGAATGGCGGACCTACTGGTGTTCGCGGGGCACGCCATAGCCTCCGTCGAGCAGGAGATGGGGAGGCTGCAGGAAGGGGAATGCAAGGAAGAGATGATCGAGAAGGTGAACGGGGAGCTGGAGATATTCAAGAACGTCACAGGCTTTTCGGTGAAGTGCTTCGAGGAGATCAGTTCGGTTAAGTCGTTGAAAGTACTAGAGAGGAAGTTGGGATCGTCGCCATCGTCGGCTTCGTTGTGTGACATGGAGATGGGGAAGATCGGAAACCATCCGATCGTGTCGGATTACGAGGACGAGATGGAGAAGATCACTGAGTCGTTTCTCGAGCAGATACGGCACGTCGAGAGTGCGGTCCGGCAGGAGGAGGATGGGCAGATGGTGCTGAGCATGAGTGCGGTGGCGTTCTGTTTGGGAGGGCTGATGGAGGAGACAAGGGAGGTGGAGAGGTCTATCAAGGAGATAGTGCAGTGGGATAACCCAACACAGCTTGTTAACTTGAATGAGATTTACTTTAAAATACATGCTCATGGTAACTCATTTTGATTTTGATAGGGGTTAACTGTGTGTGTATGAGCTAGTAAATAGGTGAAGAATAAGGACTGACCCATGCCCCACTCATGCTCATGTCAACAACACATTCACAAAGAAATGGAATGTTTTTACCTGTTTGAATTGAGAGGTAAAGTTTCATGGGTGCGATGTATTAGTGAATTGACAAATAGAAATGGAGTATGTTATCAATTAGGGGCTACCTTCGGTGACGGAATTTCATAGGTATATTTTTTTTATATAAAAAAAATGGAAATTAGATCACTAAAATTGTCTAATTTAGTTGGTGAAAAGGAAGAAATGAAGGAAAAAGGATCTGAGAGATCATGGGTTCAAAACTCATTATTGTATGAATTTTTTTAATAAATTATCATATTTATACCACAATTTATGGTTTTCTTTCAATATATTTTTTTAAAACTCTTTATAATATATACTGAAGAAATTTTTTTTCCCCAACAAACAATTTTGCCTTCCCTCTGGCAAATCCTACGGCCGCCACTGTTATCAATGCATTAAAAACCACATTTTCTAACCTATCACTTTGGTACCTAGATTAGATTAGGAGTGTCCTATATTATGAAAAATCACTAGTTGAGCTTATTATATGGGAGAGGAGTTAATTAAAGTTGAACCATTTCGGAATGGCTCATCGAAAAGGACTTGTGGATAGTACCCATAGGTCCCCGGTTCGAACCCCGGAATGACCGCTCTATATTTACCAATTCAAGGAGTTAATTAAAGCTAGGGATTAAAATCTTGACCTATCAATGACACGTAGATCGATAATTACTAGCTGGTTTGTCTTTTTCAGCCAACTAATTAAGCATTATCGATATTTACCAATTCAATGAATTGAATTCCAAACAAGCATGTTTTGGTTGACTCATGACAATCTTAATTACGGAGTATTTGAGGGCCCTGTTTTCCTTCTCACCCTCTCCATCTTCATTTAAGAGGTGGGAAGGGTGGCCACCCTCCACCTCTCCTACCTCCTCTCATACAGATGGGGAAATTTCTCCCACCTCCACCTCCTTCTACCTCCTCCACCTCTTAAAAAATTGGGGAAGAAAACATGCCTTAAGTATTATGAGATATATGATCGAAAGTGTTTTTGACCTAGCTCTTTAATTAAAATTAAAATCTAAATGTTTATCTTGTTATCGTCAGTGATTGATGATTATCTCAATCTTCACACCGCGCACATCATTGTGAATTTCCAATTGACAACAAGCATTACTAATTGAGTAACACGATAGTAAGATTGAAGGAAGTCGGTATTCACACTGAAATCCATATAATCCATCCGATCGAAAATAAACGATGTTTTAGAGTTTTATGCGCAAATTAAGAAACCTACTTAGAGTAATAAAAAATCAATTTTTTGTCCAAGTACGTACAACTTGAGAGATGCATTTAAATTTCTTTATGATGATTTTTTTTTGAAAAAATGAAGCCAATCTTTAAACTTCTTGGAGCTAAAATTATAAGTAATTTTTTAATCTCAAAACATCAAATAAATCCGATCAAATTTTATACTCAAAACATCGTTTATTTCGGACCGAAAGGAGTATAAAGTATTTACTTTCAATACAAATTTTGTAGTATGGTATTTTTTGTATTTTGGTTTCAGTACGTTACTTATTTTGTATCTTTCATCAGTTGGGGATTGATCTCTCTATCTCCGTCATCCCATTAGATTTTTATTGCATTGATCCTAACTAACTAACAAGCTACAAAGTACATTTATGCTGATCGATCTTGGTCGGCCCGCTACTATGTAGTTCTAACAACCTCTAAACTCTACTATTTAATTATCTAAATGTGGCTAGGTAAGTCAATGTGGAGTCGTGTTGAGTTTATTTTGTCGTGTTAACCATGTGAAACACTGAAACCCATATACAAATCATTTACTCCTTAGTTTATTTTCAATACAAAACTTTGTATGCCACTTTGTGATGTGATCGTAGTCGCTCATGAGCTCGACAGTTTTTTCCTAAAAAGGTTTGTCTTCGGAGCAGAACATCAACTTTCATCATGTGAAGACTGTTTGGCGACACCTCGGTATTTTGGCTCGTTCTGGCTGTATAAAATTCCGATTGAAGCTGATGAGCACTTGTTGCAAACATATTTTAAGTGGCTACAACTTTATTGAAGGATGCAATCGTCAATTCAGCATGGACAATGGCTGAAATCTGGGATCTTTAGATCAGTCCGAAAATCAGGCAGCTTGTCAGAATTGCAATAAATGAAGACGGAATGCATTCAGTAAAGTCGGATTAAATGACGGGGCTTTAGAGATTTCCGAGCTTCCATCTCTTTGATGGCAACTAAGACCATTCTTTTTCCCTCATTATGGTTGGCCATCTCTCCGTCATAATTCTCGGAAACCCTTTCATATTATCCGTCATTAGTTTATCGATTTATTTTAATTTATTTTATTTTTCTTAGCATCAATATTTTCCTAAAGGGATGTAAGAACTTCTTTTGGAGACAAGTTGAATATGAGAAAAAGTAAGCCTTTTAGCTTCATGTGATTCGGGTTAAGAATCTCGTTCTTAGGTGAGAGGTCGGGAATAAAACCTTTGGTGAGAGGCTGAAGGAGATTCCTTAGTGAGAGGAGACGGAATCAAAGGGTCGGAAACACTTGGAGTGTGAGGCAGAGAGTGTAGAAGATCGAGTGTTGGAGAGAGCTCGGAGTGCGAGGCCGAGAGCGATCTTGCATCACATATCCCTCAACCACAATCCCCTACCTTACCATCATTCTAAGGCCTTCCACAGCCCCATCATCACCCTCAAACATCCCCAAAATTTCACTCCAAAAAGCCCTTTAATCCCTCTAAACAAGCTCCGTTTGGAATCGCCTCTGCACAAGCGACGTCTTGGTAAAACGCGATTTTTCGCTTCTTCTGATATCCGATTGACGAGATCTGCCCCAATCTGCGACCGCGACTTCAAGATCTACAAAATTAGTACTTGCAAGTCCCCAGAAGCCCAGCCAATCGACGGGAAATCAGCAATCTTTGAAGATTGATCTGTTGACTCAGAAGCTGTCCACAATTTTCCGACTTCTTGGAACTCTCGTCGCCGGTCCTTTTGCTTGAGCCCGGACCCGAGCACGTCACTTTGTTTTTATTTTGGTCACAATATGTCACTTATTAATTTGTATCTTTCAAGAGTTGGAGATTGATTTCTCCATCTACATCGTCCCATATATGGGATAGAGGTTTGTGAGATTTTTTGTTGTATTGATCCTAACTAACTAACAAGAAATAAAGTGTGTTAATCTAGGTTGGCCCGCTATTATGTAGTTCTAAGAGAACATTTATCGGTTGAAAACTATCAATACTAGGGGAGAGAAAAATATTATTTTAATTGGAATTGGGTAGTATCGATGAGGAGAGATACTTGAGGAATAATGAGCTAGTATCGGTACCAAGGGAGAGAAAATGTGGTTGTGTTGGTTCAGTTTTATTATTTTCGGAAAGTCACTGCCAAAATGACGTCGTTTGATGCTGAAAATGAACAAAACGCAACATAGCACAACACTGGAGGCGAGCTGAGGAGAGGGGGACACATGGTAAGGTGCTAGTGGCTGCAAGCAGGAGCTCTTCAGATGTCAACACATGGCCTAAAGATGTGGCAATATGTGTGGAATGAAATTACATACTCCGTATTATATATGTAATTTTCAGTGTTAAAATTAATTTTTTGTAATATTACCACAATACTGTAAAGGCCCGGATTTTTTTTATCATAACTTTTGAAAAAAATGAATTTAAATCGGATATTTTAAGGAAAACTTATCCTCAATTTTATAAATAGAACTCAAAACTTTTAAAGCGGATTCCGGCTAAAATTTGAAATTATTCAAAATAGATTTTATGTCGAGAATTTGAAATGATGTTCGGATTTCATTATTAAATTCGAATTGGAAAATTTAAATCTTTATTTTGACCGAGTCAGGATAGGAACGAGAGAGCGAGTTTGAGGATTTATTTTTTCGGGTATTGAATTTTATTATTGGGAACCACATCACATAAATTGTCCTTTTCATCTCCCTTGAAAACGAAATTTCCAACCCCAATGTTTCCTTGTGTTGATCTAAAAACATGTGACCTTCCTCCCTCCCATTTGTGGTTAGACATCAAACACTCCCACTCCCTTCCTCACCATTTTAGCTTCACCAAATTGGGAAAAAGTCAAGACCTATGGTATGTATTGCCGCAGGTTCTAACCCACGCCATTTCAGGCCTTACTACAACCTTCCTCCTCTTATTTTGATTCCAAGCCACAAGTTCACCCACACAAACACAATCCCACACCAAAGCTCCAAACTTTTCTCTTATCTCAGCACGCTTTCTTTCCCTCCTTGTGGATCCGTCCTCTGTTTTCCGGGAAGCAAGCCGTTGAGCCAAATCTGAGCAACTCCCTTCGTTTCCTCCTTCTTTTCTCCTCGACGAGCAACCAGCATCACCAGGCTCTCCCTGTCCCTTGTTTTCGAGCGCCTTGAGCCGCCAGTAGGAGCCCGAAGCCGCCAGGAGCAGCCCCGACGTCGAGCAGTCCTCCCTTCCTCCTCTTCCCTCTATATTTCGTGTTTAAGCTCGGTAAGGTCCCTCTCTTCTTCCTTTCGCTCTAAACCTGAGTAAAGGTCCACCTTTATAACGATTTCCTCCGACCTAGGCCATTTCCGGCGTGCACCCGACTCCGGCGGGGCAACCAAGCGATTCCTAGCGTTTTCCCGGCGATGAACATTTCGGTGAGCATCCTTCTTCTCCTTCCCTTTATTGTTCAAATTTCTGGTCCCTGGGTGTCAGATTGGGTAGTCGGAGCAAGACTTTGTCGCCGGCGAGCCTCCCCGCCCCTTTCCTTTTCTCCAATTTCGATCAGGGCTCTGTTGGGAGTGATAATGAACAGTAGTTGTCCGGTTGGGTTTTGTTTTGTTGGTCCGGTTCTGCCTTATTCTGTTTTAAATAAATCGGTTCTGTTTTCTTTTTACAAAAATCAGATGGGTTGGGTTCTTCCTTGGGCTGGATCCGATTTTGAGGAAGGGTTGGGCCTTTTGTCTTGGGTTTTCTGGGCCTGGTGAATTGGATTATTTTAAGGAGTTGTCTTAACTGATTTTTATACACTATATGATTGTTATATGTTATATATGGTACGATATGATTAAATGATTATTATTATTATTATTATTATTATTATTATTATTATTATTATTATTATTATTATTATTATTATTATTATTATTATTATTATTATTATTATTATTATGTTACATTACTTCTGAGTTCGTGGAGGAAATAATTTATGAAATTTTATTATATCATAAAATGGGTTAAAGGATGCATTATTTGGGATGTGTATTTAGTATTGTTTTAAATTGTGATTTTAGGAATTTGAAAGGAATTATGAGTTGTGATTTATAAATATGGTTGTGAAAATAGAATTAATTTGTGACTAAATGTCGGAATTTATTTATGTAATGATTTTGAAAATAA
This sequence comes from Persicaria maculosa, assembly GCA_963922045.1. Classification (NCBI taxonomy): domain Eukaryota; kingdom Viridiplantae; phylum Streptophyta; class Magnoliopsida; order Caryophyllales; family Polygonaceae; genus Persicaria; species Persicaria maculosa. Next base: position 32,312,816 of record OY998262.1, read on the forward strand.
ACATGCCGGAATTGTGATAATAATATGATTTTGGGAATTTTGTTAAGGATTTAAATGATAAATGTCGGAATTTGGCCAAGTATGATTTGAGAAAATTATTTTGGATATGAGCTGACTTAAATTGAGATTTAAGAGTTGGAAAATGTGGGTGGTACGATTTTATCAACGGGTTTGATTGGAAGAATGATTTTGGTTGATGTTGATCATATCGAAAAGGTTTTGGAAAATGGTTTCACTATCGGTTGGTTTTGAGTATGTTGAGAACTTGGGTTTCGTATGTATGAATGTTGGTTCAGTAGCTTATGGAAATGGCTTGTTGATAGGTGTGTATTGAGGTTGGATTGCTTTGGACTTGCATTTGGGCCCTTGCTTGTGTTATCTTGTTGTTCTGCATCTTCAGGTAAGTTCTCTAGGGGGCTTACTCAGGTTGGACATTCATGCCTGTTGTTGCATTTTATGTTAGGTGTTGCATATGCATAAAAGCATGCCATGTAGTATCCTGTTTAGGTTGCACTAATTGAATGAGCATCTGCTTACTTTATGCGTTTGAAACAGAACGGCCGTTATCTGTGATAGTCCTAGAGTCTTTACTAGTGTCATAGGGTAGCCCAGCCTCATCGGGCGCCCTGAGTCAATCGAGTCGATATGAGCATGATATGATAGCCCAGCACCGTCGGGCAATCGATGAGATGATATGATATGATGATGCCGTGGTTTGTGCACCACCAGGAGGAAATTGCTATGCTATAGCCCGAACTGGCCAGTCTCTGCACTAACGGGAAGGGGTGCAGAGGTAGGAGAGAGATATGCCATTTGGCATTGTCTTGGGCCCTTTACAGTATTTCTGCACATTATTATGAACTAGGAACATGTTAGTTTGTTTAACTTTCGTACTACATTAGAGCATCTTTATTAGGTATAGCACATACTATGTGGCCTCAGCGAGGACTGCCGGTCCCGCATGTGTGGCTCGATCGGACTCCTTTCCCCATTCTTTTTTTAAAGGTATTTTCTGCAGATTTTGAGTGCTCGATGTCTATATGACGGGGTCCCCTTTTGGCGATATTTGGACTGAAAGACTGACTTCTAAACTTAAACTTGGGTAATTTGGATACTCGTATTTACCATGTTTTTGGTTTTGACCCGGCTTCACCGTGGCAAGTTGTACCTTCTTTTCGTTTTCGCAGTTACTCTTAAATGAACCTCCACGACTTAGTCTATAGGATAGGCTAAGGGTACCCAACGGCCCTACGATGCTTTTAAGGTTTGAAATCCCCCTTTATTATTGACCTTAAAATTGAATTTGAAACCTCGACCCGTACCTGAATTGTAAGATCCGAACAAGGGGTTTAATCCCTTGAAACGTAACCCGAAAATCATAATTGCGGGCCGTTACAAAGTTGGTATCAGAGCTCATGTTGTGCAATTCGGGTACGCAAGGGTCGAGTGTATGTTTTGGAAAATCGCCCATGAATTTCAAAGGATTTGAAAGGATTTTAAAAAAGGGAAAAACGAACTTAAGGTACCTAACCGAAATTGGACTTAGTAATGGACTCGACTTGTAAAAAAAAGAGGAAAACTGACCAAACGGGGACACGAGTGGGTAGTAAAGGCGCTAGAACACCCCTATTGGGTGTAGTTGGGAACGGTAGGAAAATACTAGCTTTCTCTTTACAAAGGGTCCAGAAGACTCCAAGGAGATTGCACCAAGGTGGTTGGAGTGGTGAGTTAGGTAGGATCGCGAGGTTTTTGCCCCTCCGGTCAGTCGCAACTTGAAGAGCGACATTAAGTAGCTTGATGTGCTTTATATATTGAGTCTGAGCACGATTTCCCTTGAAGGAGGTCATTATAATTGTCATTGACTGATTCTATGCTGAGTGCTTGATATGCTAAAGTCTGATTGGTATACCTAACAATGAAATGTGTATTGAATGATCCGTGCAAACGGGATAGCGGAGTACCCTTTATTTCCCTATGGTCAAGCCCAACTTGTGTGGAACGACCCCTTCCGCTATGTCAACCACTTTTTCGGTTCTATCGAATCCTTTTCCCAGCTGTCACTATCTTTCACGAGAAATCGAGTTGGTAAACACATTGTGTCGGGAATCATGGTCGGATATTAAGGTTGTCTGAGTGAGTGTTGGAAGTTCTTGATGTCACTTTGAGTCGGAAGTAAGGTGTTTCTGGGGTTGTATTTCCTTATTCTTATGATGATCAACTAGTGTCTTCTTGCCATGAAGAGTCGTACCGGAGTCCCACGGGAAAGAGGGGTGATGAGTCGGTTGGGAAAGGTCAATGGTTGCCCTTAGGGATCTCTGTCTGGTTGTAATGGTGGCTCTCTCTGAATTGCATGACATGATTTTATAGCCTCTTGCATATACTTTGCGAATGACCATTAGTACAGACTGCTCCTGCTATTACATATGTGATTGATTATATTGCTTGAGTCTCGTGTTGTGTCTTACCTTCTATCATGACTGTATGTTGTTATAGCATGTTTACTTGGCCTATTGATCGTATGATTGATTGGAATGATGAATGTTGTAAGCCTAAATTGCCATGTTTTACACTTACTTTTATATCGATTTCTGCATACATTGCATGCATTTTGGTTAGATTAATACAGAATCTATGTAGTTTACACTTATTTGCCAAATTATGGAGTCTACACTAGTTTTTGTTATATTTCGCAGAAATCGGAGACACTTTGGAGCTTAAAGGAAAGTCATGAAGAAGCTAAGGATGATGCATCTGGAGAAAAGGGCATTTTCACCATTCATAATTCTGAATCAAGCTTTGATGTCTTCATGATAGTCGTAGCCCTCGAAAAGAGCTTTCCAACGCATGGTCATATGCGTCAATCCGACGAACGAGGACTCGGGAAAGTGCGTTTCAAGAACAGAGCAGGATGCTGAGAAGACTGGTCGATATCGACCAAGCACACTCAATATCGACCAGATTTAGGTCGAAATTCTCCAAATCGACTCAAAGTTGGCTAGAATCGACTAAGGAAGAAAGGAAGAGGTCGATATTGACTATCCAAAGTCGATATCGAGTACCCAAATCGATTCAATATTCCAGAAGTCAGCCCAACGCAAGCAGCTGAAGAGAAACCGAGGAAGCACAGGTCAATATCGACTTAACTAGGTCAATATCGACTTAACCCAGTCAATATCGACTGGACCCACGGCGGCGGATTCCGCGCTTAACCGGCTTCTTGTTAATGAACCATATGATGTGAACCTACATGATCGTTATTTCTTCTTTGATTAGGTTCATGATATTGTGATCAACTCCCCTTTGTATGAATGCTTGTAGATGATTGCCTTAGCATGCTGGATGCTAACGTGTCAAAACTTATTGCTCATTTGTGACAAGAATCTATAGCACGCCCATCTATTTTTATTCGTCAATTGACTATTGTTGATGATTCTGCAAGTTAATATTGTTGTATGATTACGTGCGTAGGATGGAGAATATGTGGTATAATTGAGCTTTAATGAATGCATATTTTATCATGTTATGTGTTGATCTGCACTCATGCCCCGTATTCTAATTGTATTGCCCAGTACTTGGACTCGTATTATGCATCGCTGAACTTTTCTCATGCTTCTATATCGTGGAATATGATTGAGTGATTTCTTATGCATCGTCATGATTAGTTGCATGCATGTATTGTACGTTATATTGAGCTTCTAGCATCATGTAGGATCTTCGGTTGTGACTTGTGCGAACTTGTATCTTGCCTACGTTGTTGCTGATTCCCTCTTGAGCTAGGTCCCTGATAGTGTGATTCTCCTCTTTCATATCATCCTAGGTGTTTTACTCATGATTAGACTGATGTTGAATTCGATGAGCGACTTGCTTCTCATGATGGTTTATCCTAGCATGCTTACATGTTACCTCTCGGTAGTGTTTCCCTATTACTTTGTGTTATCATCTCGCACTTGCATGAATGTAAGACTTGGCACCTCGCATGATCACACATCACGCTATACCATGATTTTACATACGCATAACACATGAATGTTAGGATGAATCTAGTCAAATTACCTTGATTGTGCTCATGTTCGATATGTGCCAGTAGTGTCCTATAGGGCTTATGATTTTCAATATGACCCGCCAAATGATCACATGTTGTACTTGTTCTATGATGTGATGACTATCGTACCGTTTTATGTGCCCTACGACAGTTCATTCCTAACATGATTATGATCTATCATCGTGATGTTCTATTTGTTACTCTGTGGTGATCCCTCTTATTTTCATGGACATTATGATGAACTCCTTTAAATGATTCTTGACTATGATCATGCCTTATCATGTATCGCTAGTACCATGTATTACTTACGCTTTTAAATGTATCTCGTCATATGATTACACGTCATTCTCAACCTATTATATGATCCTTATTATTAGATGTGATAACTGTCATTCTGCTCTTATGTATCCTCGAATAACGTTTAGTTTGATTTTATGATGTACCTCGCCATGCTATGTTTGACCTCATTTGTTGACATGTATACCATGCTCGTGCATTGTTCATATACATGATGTTTGTCATCCTCGTTAAGCATTGTATGACCATTACTGGATCCGCATATCTTACTTGAAATTGCTAGGCATATCTGCTTCCCTGGAATAAAAGGCTATTAGCTTATCTCACATGCATCCGTGTAGAATTCGATTATGCCTTTTAGAATGAATATGTATGTCGATCTCCTTGAGATAGGTACATGTTAGTGTGGATTAATGTGACTGATGTGCTCCATGGTAAATTCGTATTTTCTTGTCGCGATTATAACCTAATAGACTTCCACAGGGGCATCGTTACTATTCTCGGGTCGGAGTTCTGTCTCTAGATGTCGTCTTTAGTGTCGGTCCGTGTTTGTTTCCGGAAGGGACATTGGGTTGCCCGTTCTTCTCACTACCCTATCTCTGCTAACGTAGACTCCTCTGCGATACTTGGATGAGCGACCGCATGGGAAAGAGAATGGAAGGTGGGATAACGATAGAGCAGCGCAGCAGAAGCATGGGCCCATAACCCACGGGCCTCAGGATCAATGATGTTGGCGGAACAAGCACGTATCGAGGATTGCGGTTACTGAGTGCGATATGACTTGCGAGCGAGAATGTCCTTCATTCGAATTGCTAAACCTTTGAATTTGTTGACGACGATATTGCACTGACCTAGCGATGAGATTTATGTGTTGATGTGCTGACTTGATGATGACCGTTGCCTGATTGCCTGTTGTCTATGATGATATGATTTGATGACTTATAGATCTCATGTACCATGATGTCTTGACGTGTTGTTACTCTAAGTTGCTAAGCATGATTTGAATTCCTTGCCTGTAAAATGTGAACTACATATGCTAAGAAGCCTGAATTGTATCGGATAAGGTTATAATGCAACATGTTAGCTTGACTTCATTATGTTCATATATGATGTTTGCAAGGATTATTGAGCATGATGGAAAACTGAGACTTGTTGAACCCATGATGTTATGTTTATAAATGCTAGTTGATATGATGTAGACCTTATGTTTGATGATTTTCATGATTGCTTTTTCCTTAAACCTGTGGGTGAGGTCATTTGGTAGAGTCGTTGGAGGGTGGTGAAAGAATTTTGGACGGTTGGGATGATCGATGGTATTAGAAGGCGAGTCGCGAGAGAGGGATGTTGGCTTAGGTAAGACTGAGTGAGCTTTGAGATTTATGGTAGGCAATGTTGGTGGTTCTGATGAGCTTCTAGGTGAGGCTGGTACTGCTTCGGGTAGTACGAAGAGTGTAAAGAAGGGCCCGTGAATATTGAGGACATGGTATTAGAGGGTACTTGGGTGTGAAGTTAGAGATATGAGTTGGATTCTTAGAGGTGGATGGTGTGGTAGTGTTTGGCGGAAGGAGGGGCGAGATTTGAGCATCGAGATGAATTGGGATTTCTTTGGGAAATTTTGTTTGAGTTGACGTTGGCGGGTCTAGAAGAGGATTATTCTTGGCTTGAGAGTGGAGATGGGCGAGTGGAGATTGTGTTTGATTTTGACTGGTATGATGTGAGGATTTTCTTGATTATGGGATTTATTTATATCTGCCGACATGATGTTAGATAACGACCATGATGAACCTGATGGGGAATGATACTACATGTTCATATGCAATATTGAAATCTAGTTGAAAGTGACAAATACTATCATGATATATTGATGCATTGCTATCTTGTTATATATGTTGTTTTAGAAGCATGTTAGGATGTGTTGTGATATGATATACGAACTATGAGATAATAATGTGTTATTATGTGGAGGCATGATGTTTTTATGTGGTAGTAAGCATGATGTTGTACTATATGGTTGACAAGCATGATTATTGATTATGTTAAGTGATGAAAATGACTTGAAGTGTGAAAATGACTTGTATATATGAGATATTGATGCATGATTACTAAACGATCATTATGTGACATTATAATGAGCTGAAATGATGTTTTGTGAGCATGTTAACAGTTTGATGACTGATGTATGGTTAGATCTTTCCTTTTGCTGAATCTTAATAGCATGACCTTGTTGTGTTGATGTGTTGTCAACTAGTTTTAGTTCGTTGGCCTTATGATGAATTCCGTTACGACTACCTTTGCAATGCTAATGATAACATGAAGAATCTGTTCTACTTGTATTACGATACTGATATGCGATCGTGAGATTTATTGTGTAATGACGTACTAACTCCATGACACCTAACCCATGGACCTCTTGACATATGTGCTTGCGTGATAAGTTATGAGAATTCGATGATGCATTTGTGATGTCTTCGGTATGATATAGATATACCTTATGATTCGTAGTATGTTGAGGCATGTTGGTCCTTTGGTACTTGAGACTTGTTGGCATGTTTATGTTAGATGGTTATGTGATGGTTTGTGACTATGATATGATGTGAGACTTGCCATGTGTGAGATGGCTTATGGTATTATGATTATATAAGAGTTGATGAGACTTTCGGTTATGGTGCTTGTGGAGTTGTGAATGATGTTGCATGATCTGGAAACTAGGAAGAGAATATGGGATTAGCCCTTAGAGGTGGATGATTCCACCTCCGAGCTTCTGAATTTGATTGATTGTTATGCGATAAACTGATTTGGTTTTGGAAGATTTTGACGAAATTCTGATCGAATGGATTTTACGTGTTTTGGTGTAAAGTTGCTTGGTTAAACGTCTTATTTGAAGATTTTGAGCGGTTTGAAAAGGAATTACTTGGAATTTTAAAGGATAAACGTTACCGAGGATTTCAACGATTTTGAGGTTAATCTTTTTCAATTGCGGAATTCCTTTTAATACCTTTCAAACCCGGGCAACTCTATGATACTTCACAAAGTGGATACATGTATTTTATGAGGGCGCTTGTAGGGTGCTTCCTAAGACCTAGTGATGATATTGTAGAACTTTAGAGTTGTGGTACTTCCGAAAAGTCAAAGCGAGGATGTGATAGGGGCGCTTATTGCATACTTGTCAAGGCCAATTGGAGATGTCATGACCGTAACTAGGATGTTGTGAGAATCCAGGAAGACGCAACCGAGATGATTACAAGATCCTTGGACATGGTCCTTGGACTCATCAATTTCAAACTTCATCCCCTACTTTGTTTAAGTTTTAGTCTCAGGGATGAGACTTGTTTTTAGAGGTGGATGATGTAAAGGCCCGGATTTTTTTTATCATAACTTTTGAAAAAAATGAATTTAAATCGGATATTTTAAGGAAAACTTGTCCTCAATTTTATAAATAGAACTCGAAACTTTTAAAGCAGATTCCGGCTAAATTTTGAAATTATGCAAAATAGATTTTATTTCGAGAATTTGAAATGATGTTCGGATTTCATTATTAAATTTTAATTGGAAAATTTAAAACTTTATTTTGACCGAGTCAGGATAGGATCGAGAGAGCGAGTTTGAGGATTTATTTTTTCGGGTATTGAATTTTATTATTGGGAACCACATCACATAAATTGTCTTTTTCATCTCCCTTGAAAACGAAATTTCCAGCCCTAATGTTCCCTTGTGTTGATCTAAAAACATGTGACCTTCCTCCCTCCCATTTGTGGTTAGACATCAATCACTCCCACTCCCTTCCTCACCATTTTAGCTTCACCAGATTGGGAAAAAGTCAAGACCTATGGTCTGTATTGCCGCAGGTTCTAACCCATGCCATTTCAAGCCTTACTACAGCCTTCCTCCTCTTATTTTGATTCCAAGCCACAAGTTCACCCATACAAACACAATCCCATGTCAAAGCTCCAAATTTTTCTCTTATCTCAGCTCCCTTTCTTTCCCTCCTTGTGGATCCGTCCTCTGTTTTCCGGGAAGCAAGCCGTCGAGCCAAATCTGAGCAACTCCCTCCATTTCCTCCTTCTTTTCTCCTCGACGAGCAACCAGTAGCACCAGGCTCTCCCTGTCCCCTATTTTCGAGCGCCTTGAGCCGCCAGTAGGAGCCCGAAGCCGCCAGGAGCAGCCCCGATGTCGAGCAGTCCTCCCTTCCTCCTCTTCTCTCTATATTTTGTGTTTAAGCTCGGTAAAGTCCCTCTCTTCTTCCTTTCGCTCTAAACCTGAGTAAAGGTCCACCTTTATAACGATTTCCTCCGACCTAGGCCATTTCCGGCGTGCACCCGACCAAGCGATTCCTAGCGTTTTCCCGGCAATGAACATTTCGGTGAGAATCCTTCTTCTCCTTCCCTTTATTGTTCAGATTTCTGGTCCCTGAGTGTCAGATTGGGGAGTCAGAGGAAGCCTTCGTCGTCGGCGAGCCTCCCCGCCCCTTTCCTTTTCTCCAATTTCGATCAGGGCTATGTTGGGAGTGATAATGAACAGTAGTTATCCGGTTGGGTTTTGTTTTGTTGGTCCGGTTCTGCCTTATTCTGTTTTAAATAAACCGGTTTGGTTTTCTTTTTACAAAAATAAGATGGGTTGGGTTCCTCCTTGGGTTGGATCCGATTTTGAGGAAGGGTTGGGCCTTTTGTCTTGGGTTTTTTGGGCCTGGTGAATTGGATTGTTTTAATGAGTTGTCTTAAATGATTTTTATACACTATATGATTGTTATATGTTATATATGGTACGATATACTTAAATGATGATAATAATTATTATCATTATGTTACATTATGACGGAGGGAAAGTCGTTGATTTGCCTCGCCAAAAATAAATCTCAAACAAACAAACAAGTATTGTATGCAAGTAAGGGGTCGAACCCTAGAGAATCAAGTATTTCTAAATATTATGTACTTATCAATATAAAAAGAAAAGATTTTTATGAATGAAAATAAAATAAAATAATATTGACAAAAGCAAATAAAGGATAGAAGAAAAGCGTTTCCACCTACAAGTTCTCGACTTTGGTTGGTTTTATTGGTCATCGAATCCTTTTCAAGTTATTATCTTTTCCTACGAATTCCTCTCATCTTCGTTTAAATAGATTAAAAGTCCTACGAGTCCAATTAATCCCTTACACCTCAATGCAACCTTAACACGGTCAAGATTTAACAAAGAGATAGCAAATAGTCCGAAGAACTTGAGCATATAAATAACACCAATTAAACACGGTAAATCAATGTTTAAGATATATGTCAACTCCCTACATAATCATGCTTCAAACACGGAATCCACAATCTTATGCGTGCTACTGCGGAAATAACACAAATACGAAAGTATTAAATCCTAGCATGAAATCAATATTATCAAGGTCGCGAATCAAGGTAACGCCAATAACATACTCAATATCGCACAAAGAAGTTGAAAGAATTATAGAGGAAAAAAAACTTATATTAGAAACTCACAAACCACCAACCAAGTCTCGAAAGTGTAGGCGGAAACTACAAAATTAGCCAAACATGGCTTACCTAAGCCTTCTTCTCTTCAATGGTGATTTCTCTACTTGAATCCTTTCATTAGAAAACTAATCCTAAACATCCTATTTATAAGCCTAAAGTCTTGAATAAACAAGGTAAAAGATAGACAAATAAGATAAAAACTTCCTAAACAAACTAGATAGAAGATAGACTTTCCATGTATAGTTCAACGTCAGATTTCGCTGGTAGCGAGAATTTCCACTAGCAGCGAATGACCTTAATCTAACTACTGTTGGATTTTCGCTACCAACTCGCTACCACACTCGCTGGCAACGAATGTCCATGCCTTAGAATATTTTCAAGCTTCTTCGATTCCATCGTTTTCACTTCCGCGAGTCCACCATTCCGCTGCCGCGAGAGTGCCCATCCACTGCAGCGAGTCCGGTCGTTAGCTGAAGCGACTCCATTTGCTGTCAGAGAGTTTCCTTTCGCTGGTAGCGAGTCTTGCTGATCCTGGACATGCTCCGGCTGACTCCACTCGCTGGCAGTGAGATTCCATTCGCTGGCAGCGAGTACTGCTCAGGCCACCTTCTCGCATGATGTTGCTGACTTGATCCGCTGCAGCGGAAAGCCATTCACTGTCAGCGAAAATCTAACAGAACACCATCACGTAGATCTTCGAAAGAGCTTTCCAATGCATGCTCATATGCGTCGATCGGACATCCAAGGCCTCCAGAAAGTGCGTTACAAGTTCAGCTCGCCAGGCGGACAGCTTTCGCGACTCGCCCTCGTTTTTGCTCTTAGACCTCGATTTCGTTCTCCGTTGCTCCTTGGGTTGTTCCATAAAACCATCGAATCTACATAAAACCATCGAAATAGCGTAGATTCCGAACTTTTCCACAAAACGGGCGCTAATCTAATTAACACTAAAACATGAATATATGACAATAAAATGCACCTAAACTAATCTATAATTCCTATTGGAATATGGCTTATCACATTACTTCTGATTTCGTGGAGGAAATAAATTAAGAAATTTTATTATATTATAAAATGGGTTAAAGGAGGCATTATTTGGGATGTGTATTTAGTGTTGTTTGAAATTGTTATTTTAGGAATTTGAAAGGAATTATGAGTTGTGATTTATAAATATGGTTGTGAAAATAGAATTATTTTGTGACTAAATGTCAGAATTTATTTATGTAATGATTTTGAAAATAAACATGCCGGAATTGTGATAATAATATGATTTTGGGAATTTTGTTAAGGATTTAAATGATAAATGTCAGAATTTGGCCAAGTATGATTTGAGAAAATTATTTTGGATATGAGCTGACTTAAATTGAGATTTAAGAGTTGGAAAATGTGGGTGGTACGATTTTATCAACGGGTTTGATTGGAAGAATGATTTTGGTTGATGTTGATCATATCGAAAAGGTTTTGGAAAATGGTTTCACTATCGGTTGGTTTTGAGTATGTTGAGAACTTGGGTTTCGTATGTATGAATGTTGGTTCGGTAGCTTATGGAAATGGCTTGATGATAGGTGTGTATTGCGGTTGGATTGCTTTGGACTTGCATTTCGGCCCTTGCTTGTGTTATCTTGTTGTTCTGCATCTTCAGGTAAGTTCTCTAGGGGGCTTACTCAGGTTGGACATTCATGCCTGTTGTTGCATTTTATGTTAGGTGTTGCATATGCATAAAAGCATGCCATGTAGTATCCTGTTTAGGTTGCACTAATTGAATGAGCATCTGCTTACTTTATGCGTTTGAAACAGAACGGCCGTTATCTGTGATAGTCCTAGAGTCTTTACTAGTGTCATAGGGTAGCCCAGCCTCATCGGGCGCCCTGAGTCAATCGAGTCGATATGAGCATGATATGATAGCCCAGCACCGTCGGGCAATCGATGAGATGATATGATATGATGATGCCGTGGTTTGTGCACCACCATGAGGAAATTGCTATGCTATAGCCCGAACTGGCCAGTCTCTGCACTAACGGGAAGGGGTGCAGAGGTAGGAGAGAGATATGCCATTTGGCATTGTCTTGGGCCCTTTACAGTATTTCTGCACATTATTATGAACTAGGAACATGTTAGTTTGTTTAACTTTCGTACTACATTAGAGCATCTTTATTAGGTATAGCACATACTATGTGGCCTCAGCGAGGACTGCCGGTCCCGCATGTGTGGCTCGATCTGACTCCTTTCCCCATTCTTTTTTTAAAGGTATTTTCTGCAGATTTTGAGTGCTCGATGTCTATATGACGGGGTCCCCTTTTGGCGATATTTGGACTGAAAGACTGACTTCTAAACTTAAACTTGGGTAATTTGGATACTCGTATTTACCATGTTTTTGGTTTTGACCCGGCTTCACCGTGGCAAGTTGTACCTTCTTTTCGTTTTCGCAGTTACTCTTAAATGAACCTCCACGACTTAGTCTATAGGATAGGCTAAGGGTACCCAACGACCCTACGATGCTTTTAAGGTTTGAAATCCCCCTTTATTATTGACCTTAAAATTGAATTTGAAACCTCGACCCGTACCTGAATTGTAAGATCCGAACAAGGGGTTTAATCCCTTGAAACGTAACCCGAAAATCATAATTGCGGGCCGTTACAAATACTAGAATCATTTTTCTCTACATATAGACATCAATTTTGAATATGTTTGAACATTTTTAGAGAAAAAATATTTTGAATTAATATGATTAAGAAAATTAATATCGAAAAGTTTAATTGTAATTATTTTTCAATGTTAAGAATATAAAATTGAAGGCAGCCTAACCACTAACCATGTGAAACACTGAAACCCGTATACTTATTTACTGTGTGGTTTATTTTCAATACAAACTCTATATGTCACTGTGCACGTCATTGTGAACTTGTGATTGACAATCAAGGTTATGAATTTGAGTAACACGATAAGATTGAAGGACAACCAAGGTCATCGAACCCAACTCAGGTTGTTAACTTGAATAAGAGATTTACTGTAAAATACATGCTCATCAGCTCATGATAACTCATTTTGATTTTGATAGGGTTAACTGTGTATGAGTTAAGTGAATAGGTGAAAAATAAGGATTGACTCATGTCCCACTCGCTCATGTTAACAACACATTCACAAAGAAATAGAATGTATTTACCTGTTTGAATTGAGAGGGTAAAGTTTTATGGGTTTGATGTATTAGTACTGTTATGGTCATGTAATAAAGATTTTTAAGTAGTGAACTGACAAATAGAAATGAAGTATGTAATCGTTAAAAAAACCACATTTTCTAATCTATCACTTTGGTTAATAATCTATTAGGAGTATATATTTGAAAAAATTTCAATTCTTTTAGCTTTTTGAATAATGTTTTTCTAGGATGTAAAGCTTATTAATATGATTTATTTAATTTATACGATATTTTATAGGATAGGTTAGAAATACCATATCTACTACAAAATTGGGCATATAACCCATGAAATATAACCCGGGCGTGTCATTCACGGGATATAAAGGGGTGAAACTGAAAAAACATAGATTAGGATAGCCTTTATACATCGGGTAGTGCACCGGCCGGTGTATAAAAGAACATTTTTTTAAATCAAATAACTCTTAAAATAAACGCCCGGTTTATATTTAAAAATAAAAAAATAAGAACTCCGGGTTATTTCATTATTTGATAAAGGTGTTTGAGTTAAACCCTATAACCTCAACCCAGTTCTCCGCCTTCCCTCTTCTCTTGGCACTCGCCGTTGGCCGCCGCTCGCCGATTGCATCCTCTTCTCGCCGCTCGGCGTTGGATTCCTCTTCCTGCCGCTCGCCTTTCGAGTAGCACGAGTATGGGATTGTAAGGGTAGATGGTGATACATGAATCCAAGTTGTTGGCGTCGAAGATCCTCTGCTCGTCCACCCCTAACAAGGCAGCGATGGTCGAAACGTCGTTGTTCCAGTCGGTGAGGTAGGAGACGATGTTACTGACGCCCTTTTTGGTCTGATTGTTGGAAGGGCAAACACAAAACAGCGGCGCGACGAGCACATCCCCAACCATGAGACTGTAGCTGTCCTAGGAGTTCTCCGACATCATCGCTTGCTCGGTGGTGAGGCCTTCGTACGTGTCGTTGGCGAAGGTCAGGTAGGCCGGTCTCGAGGTAATGAATCCTATTCTACACACTTTGCTTTTTATTTCCCTAAATGTTTAGTGGTCAAACCCTAATCTCTGGAATTTGATTTTGGATATAAGAATTGGAGCAAGAAGATATTGGTTGCAATTCTGGATGTCTTGCCCCTTGCAATTGCAATGCTGGATCTGACCAAATTGGCTTACGGACCCTTACTAGAACTTAAGTTGTAGATTTGGTGCTCCTCTTGTAGATTTGGTGCTCCTCTTGTGATTTTGTTAGATTTGGTGCTTCTCAAGTTGAAACCTAGATCTAAAAAAAAACTCAATTATCAGCAATTTTTCCGAGTTACAAATCCTGACTTTCTATTTAAACCTCAAAGAACTCAACTTTTCATAATGATTAATTAGTCTTTCTATTTAAACCTCAAACAACTCAACTTTTCATAATGATTAATTAGTCGGAGGTGTGGAATGTTTAGAGGTTGTGAATTTCTCCTTGTGAAATTCACTAACTTTGTACACATTCGAACAGATTTGTAGATGGGAAGTCTGGTAAGCTAAAGGGCTCCCTTATTAGAGTTGAGTTTTGCTAAAATTTCTGGTTTTAAGGATGTGTATGATTTATAATCATTCTGATGTGAGATATGGATAATGCATGTGAAGGCTTATATCTGTTGTGAAATTGCCATTTGTTTTGTTTGTGCTTGATATTTATTTTCAGATATTTGATGGTCAATATATATCCTTTTTACACTGTTGTAACTGAAATGGAAGGATTTTCTAGAATGCTTTTCATCATTTTAGTAGAACTAAGAAGATAACTTTGTGGTTGTGCCCTTAAAAAGGAATTAGTGTAGTCCTACTGTAGTCTTGATCCTCCGAATATCATTCAATAGCCTTGCAATCGCCAGTCAATGTTGTGAGATGTTGCTGACTTGAACTTGTCCAACTCATATGGCAAGCTATTTGAGAGATCTTGTGAATGGGTAGTACAAATGGCATATTTTGACTTGAACTTGTCCTCTTTTGCTCCCTAAATTTTGTTTTCTGTTTCAGACTCTTCCTAGGATCGAACAAAGTTATGTAGTTCAGTAGTTCACCAATATGAAATCCTTCTTGCTGAAATTAAGCCTGGAATTTATAAGCTTTCAAATTGTTGCCATTTGTGTGTTGCTTAGTCGAATATCTGCAGTTCACCAAGAAGAAGAACCATTCAACAGCCTGGATTTTATAAGCTTTCAAATTGTTGCCATCTGTGTGCCTTGTAGTTTTACTTTTTTATGATTTCTCATTTCTGTATAACCAAACCTGAGTGTTATAATCCTTCGAGCATAAAATTTGTTTCAGTATGTAGAGTATACAATGTGTATGATTGTGCTTGTTTTTTTTACAATTTTCATCTCTACCTGCAATTGCTTGGTGTCTTTGATCAATACGGTTATCCTTTATTAATCTGGAAGACAAGTAAAAAACTAAAGAAAAGAAATTATAGGAACCTTCAATTCTTTTTCCTACTGGCTTGTGGTAATCTACACGATTTAGTTATCTCGAGGGCTACAGTGGACAATATCTCTTGAACTTCTTTGCTGGTGTATTGTGAATTTGATGTTTGACGTGTATCTGATTAAACAAATGGTCGTATATCTTTGCTAGTGTTGTCATGTGAAACTGATTGATTCAAGTGTTGCACATGAAACTGTTTTTGTTTTCTGTACTTAACTTTTGGTATTTTTTATGCTTATGTAACTCTTCTGTGTGTAATAGTGTTGGACTGCTGCCTTCCACAGTATTGGAATTATTGGTTGCATTCTCAGAAGTGCTAATTTGTTTTGCTTCTTTTCAGTTGCCTCATCTTGCTACCACATATGCTGTAGTTAATTCCCTGATTACATTGGGAGGCCACAGATCCTTGTCATCTATTAACAGGTTGTCCGAGCATTTCCTGTTTCCGGCTTTCCCCCCATCCTTTCTCAGTTTTCTACTATAGGTTAAGTCATAATTTCCACTCTTGCTCATTTATATTTGATTTGATTGTTGTACAGAGAAAAACATCGTTCATTCTTAGGGAGAATGAAGGATCCATGTGGAGGTTTCAGGTAATCACTTGTGCACTTGTAGTTTGGGTGAATATTGCTTCATCTGTAATACTTATTGATTGTCTTTGTCTTCTTTCTTGGAAACGACAATCTTAACTATGAACCTGCTCATTTTCTTACCTTGAAAGACAACTATGGTGTGATGGGATAATGTTAAAATAGCTGTTTAATTGCATGCTGATTGCTGATCTTGGACACTTGGTTACGTGGAATGATCATGAGGATAGTTATACGTTATCAAACCTACTCTTTCTACTCATCTGGCCTTTCCAATACTATGATGGATTGATGGATTTACTGGGTAGATTATTGCTTTTTTTTTTAATTTTCAAGTACTTGAGTTATTTGATAACCAACCAATCAGCCCCTCCCCTATTAGCATTACTTCCCTCCTTGCCACTTCTATTGTGTTGATGCACAATGTGAATCGAAGTTTTGGACCATATTGATTCTTTTTTTAATGGGTGAGAGTCCTTAAGTTGTTTACTATTTCTTTCTTAGGATGCATGACCAAGGAGAAATGGATGTCCGAGCCTGTTACACTGCAATTTCAGTAAGTTGACTAAGTTCAATCAAAGAGCCCTTTCAGTAAGTTCCCTTTTGCTGTAAAATTCTTACATTTTTTTATGTAAAAGGTTGCTAGTATGCTGAACATCTTGGATGATGAACTGGTTCAAAATGTTGGAAACTACATTAGAAGGTTTGTCTTTTTTGTGTTTGCCTTTTCTTATACAATATGCTATTTCATATAATAACATTTTCCATGCTTTTCTACCTGTCAAACTTATGAAGGTGGCATTGCGGGTGAGCCTGATTCAGAAGCTCATGGTGGGTATGTTGCAAGTCACCAATATTAGATGTTTTCTTTAGTAGTTTAATATCTTCCATTTCTCATCCAAATATCTAATATCTAATGTAAATAAATTATGGTATTTTTTGCCTTCCACAGTAGATAAACCTTGGGATATATGACGACTAGTGTTGTCTAACTAATTTGATATGTTCACGGTGACAAGAAAACTACTTAGTATAAGCTTAAAGGCTTTCTGGTGCAGTATTATGTTGCTTTTGACATTAATTTGTTTCCTCCAATGTTATTACTTGATGGCAAATAGACCTAGATTTTTGTATTAAGTGATTATGTAACTGTAAATGACTCACTTATGTACTATCATTTAGGGATCAAATTTTTTCTTCTATCATCAAGATTTCCTTCAACTTCTTTTTATTGTTCGTATTCTGGGTGAGTGTTGTTTCAGGTTTAGTCTCCTAGCAAAGCTCAACTGCTGAAAAGTGGCAAAGAAGAAAAGCAAGGCTAGTAAGATTTTGATAAAATGGTGAATGCCATGATGTATCTCAAAGATGATTTAACAAGTGAGATGCATAGATATACTTTATGGTGTAAATTTCTTGTGATACATAATTGCTTAGGAACCATGAACCTATTTTGGCATGTAAATGAGCTTCTGAATGTAATATGAGCTTCCAATTGTTTTTTGTTATTTTTTTATATATATGAAAGACTTTCCTAGCTATTTTGTAATTGAGCCAACGTAGAAAATCATAGGGTTCTACCCGGTTCAATATTGAACCGGGTAGAATACTTTTTTTTTAAAAAAAAACATTATATAAAATAACCCGGATTTACAAGGTCCGGGTTATAATAAAGGACTATATAACCCGGATGCTCAATAAATCTATAAAATATATTACACACTAAATAACCCGGATATTTCAACGTCCGGGTTATATTGTAAAATCAAATAACCCGGATTCTTCAGTGTATAAAGTGAGTGGGTAACCGGATTCGACAAATAAAATAACCCGGGTAGTCGGTCCGGGTTATATAGGTGCCCTAACAATATAACCTGCTGACCATTAACCCGGACCATATCCGGGTTATAAAGAGTCAAATATCCGGGTTATATTCCTTTTTCTGTAGTAGTGAAATGGTTTTGTATTTCATACAAGATCGAAATAAAACTAGTATATTTATTACCCCGCATCATACACAAGATTTGATAAAAATATATAATCTTATTTTACATACTGTTATGCATGTTTTTATATTGTGATAATAATATAAAAATTATATATGCATATCCTCTTATGATTTTATTAGAACAGAAAAATGAACAATATGTTTATTAAATATATCAAATATTTTTAGAGAAATATAATATAAAATTATTATAAAAACAAATCGCATTTTATCTCCCATCCAAAGTTTATTCTCCCTTTGATACACATGTTACAACTTACATGGGTCACATGAGTTTTTATGGCTTTCTTGCAAGCCAATCCCATCACCATCTACCTTCTTCTGCCTCCGATTACCACTGCAAACCCGTAGCCGACTAAGTCATCTAGGCTAAATCTAACAATCACAATAGCTTGCTTGCAAGCCGTCTAAGCCACATGACCATATCTCAATTAGTGTGCTAATTTTCTAAATGTTTTAGATTTAAATTTATGTACTTGTAATTTTAGATCTTTTTTGTTTTTTTTTTCTTTTGACTGGTGACCCATTGCGTAGGGTCTTACAAACCATTTTTTGATGGCTTCAAGATTGTTTTGTCGATCGACTTCTTGCCTACTATAAAAAAACATGAGTTTTTATGGTATTAAAATAAATTATTTAAATAAAACAAAAGCAAAAAGCTTAGACAAAATTATAACATGAAATTAAAAAAAAAACTCATTTTGACCTTTTTTTTGCTTCATCTAAAAGGATAATCATAAAATACCAAAGTATATCTCTTCACTCTCTCTGAACTCAAATCACGCCCCGAATATCTCTCCATTGATTTTTTCACCCTAAATCATTGAATTTTACAGTTCTCTTTGGAAACGTTATTCGATGCTAGTTTAGGTTTCTCCGGCTATCATGAAGGTTAAGAGGCAAGGTGACCATTTCTTTTTCTGGAAATCTCTCTCCCGTTTTTGCAACTGTGAAATGGGGTTGGGAAGTTTTGTTCCAATTTTCTAGTGTGAATGATGATGTGCATGTTTTTAGTCATATTTTTCCATATGTTTTAGTAGTAAATTGAGCCTTTTTCTTAGGTTTTGCATTAGGTTTGAGGTGATTTACATAGGTTTTCATATCTCTTTCAAAATAGATGTCTACACTAGCTTTTGTGTGTTTTATAGGATTTTTGAAGCTGTTTTTGAAGTATTAAAAAAACAGAAGAGAATTAGGAGCGCATAGGAAAAAGAAAGGAAGCAATCGGAGTTATAACGAAGGAGTTATGGACATTTTTAGAAGCCAAATCGAGTTCTTGGAGAAGCCTGACCCAAGCGTAGAGAAGAGCTTAACCGAACCCATCTGAGCGGAGCGAAGCGGAACAACGGCAGTACCCATACCGACCCTGTATCGATCCCACCTGAGTCGGTACTGAGGCAAGTTCGAACTTAGTGAAGTGTGGAGATCGAATCCAGTGAGTGTACAGAGCCGAGACAACATGGGGTCGGTATCGAGGGGCCTCCGTGTCGGTACGGGTTGTCCGGATTCTGAATTTAAGTGTTTTTATCCCAATTTTAGATAAAATTTAGATAGATTTGAGAGCTTTTCAAGGCGATTTATTCGGCAAAAGTTGGAGAAACTTTGTACGGTTGTTGAGACACTATTTTGATATTAATTCCAAGTTTTTATTCAATTTAAATTTCTATTTTGATGTCTTTTTTCATAATTTTTGGAATGTCTACCATGTTTATACTTGAGTAGTCACCTTTTCTAGGGTTGGGGTGATCCCAACGATAGTTATGCGTGTGAAATTGCTATGAATCTATGATTTGATTGATTTTATATATTTTATGTGCATAAGTACTCAATGAAAATTGGGGAAATTTTTTTTTGCAATTAAATTGAAAAATATAGGATGTTTTGCTAAAATGACCCTCATATCCGAAAGTTTTGCATGAGTAACCCAATCCGGAAAAAAATTGCACAAAAGAGGATATCCGCTTGACAAGGGGAGAAAGAAGGAGGGAGGCATCTCTACTCCTGAAAAGCAAAGACCAGTGAGAGAGGAGGAAAAAAGTAGCTGCTGCAGTGGCAGAGGACAGAAGAGAGAGACAGAGAGACGGAGAGAGAGGGAGAGAGAGAGAGAGACGTTAAATATAAAAGTGCCGGCTGAGAGGACAAAAAGATCAGTGAGAGTGTCAGTGAGGGGGAAAAAGATTCTTTCAACTAAATTATAAGTTTAAGAGAAAACCAATTGAAGAAGGAAGGGACCGGGGGGTTTATTTTAAGGATCACGTGTAAGCAGTAAGTTGTAACTGGACATCCATATTAGATAGACATGTCACAAATTGTATTTCACTGGACACGATTGTAACTATGAAAAACACGGGTCATTAACTACCATTATCGAATGGAGAAGATTTATGGGAGAAGCAGATTCTCTATAATGACATATTGTTTTATGTGTGCCCAATATCGAATGGAGAAGATTTACCCATATTTGGATGCCATGATTTCGTTATCTCCGACCGACACTAGCATGCTTTACCCATATTGGAATCGAATGGATAAGAGTGACAGTGAGGGGGCATAAACATACTTATAATTGCATAGTAAGTTGAAGATAGTAGGAGAGAGTAGCAATATGTCGAAGACAGATTGTAACTGGGCACAACATGAATACGACATGACAAAAATTGAAATATACTGGACACAATATGTCGGAGACAGATTCACTTGCATTAATCAAATACGACACATGAGCAAACATTTAAAAGATAGTAGGAGAGAGTAGCAACATAGAAGACAGTGAAAACGAAATTTACGGTAACAAGAAGTGAAATTGTGGTTGCGTGGTGAATCTGCATCCATCCCAATCGAAGTGTGGGTGCATATTGTGGGCACGATGATCAGACGTCTCGTCGCTCAGTGGGAAGTAGACCGTGAAAGTTCGGTCACTCCCATATACGGACACAGCAAGGACCCTCCCGGCCCAAAACCCATCGTTGTCACAGCAGTCGACACGGTCTTCGGGCATGTAGGCGTCGTAAGAAATACGAGGCGGCCGTGGATGAATTCGTTGCACCGGGATGACCTCCCTCAGCAGCTCTCTTCTGTTGTTGCGTAGGAGGGTCACATATTCGACCTCCCAGTGGGTAGGGTCCAGTTTGCGTATAAGGGTCACCTCGTAGAACGACCCGAGCATCCCAGACTCACCGCCGACAATCTCTACTCTTTGATGTCGTCGGTGACGGCGGCGACATTGGTCCTGCATAAAATAAAATAAATAAGGTAGTATAATGATACAAGTAGCATAACTGAAATCTACACGAATGAAATAATCGACAAACCTCCATCGTCCGATTCCTCGGATGATATAACGATGGGGATAGGTTGGGGAGGGAGGCCAGATGAGGAGATGCGGTGGTGTGAAGAGGATGCCATTTCGTTGAAGGTTTGTTGGAGAGATTGTTAAATGGCAATGGGGAGTTAACTTCACCAATTTGTGGGGATTATGGATGGTGAATAACTATCATATAAGTGGGGTGTTTGGGAAATAGCAACATTGTTCAGCATGTGACCGTTGAGGAAAAAAAAAGAAACAAAAAGCAAAGAGGATTGAATTGCAGTGTTTTGTTGTTGTCTACAATTAACATGGCAGTGGTCTTCTGTATACATGACACGTGTCATTTCTGACATGACATTAATGAAGTGGGTTTACTTCTTGTCGTTAGACGGTACATGACACCCCTTTAAACCAACTACCCGGTTAATTAATGCCGACTGGCTAACAAACAATTTTCCACTTGACACCTTTTGTAGGGGTTTTAGTCAAATTTTGACCTTTGTATAAAACTAGGTTTCCCACTCACACTTAATACTCAAAAAATGCAAAACCATAGAGAGAGGAGTATACCCATATTAATTTCAAACCACGAAATACATTTTCAAACCATATGAAGTTCAAAGTAATGAATAAAATTTGACCCAACAATAACTTCAGAGAGACCATAGGGGGGGGGGGGAATCTTGCAGAGGGTAGAGAAAGACATTTGATAAGACAGGAGAGAGAGAGAGAGAGAGAGAGAGAGAGAGGGCGGGAGTGAGATTAAATCTCCCGCCCTGTCATTTGCGCCTTGAGAGAATAAGAGGGAGAGGAGGGAGGAGGGGGAGTCCATAAACCCATTCACGCGCTTGACACCTACTGGGGTTAACTGGACAGACACCAACTTCTTGGCGGAAATGAGTAAGTCATCCTTCCATTTAGGTTTTGCGATACGTCTCTCCGTACAATATGTTCTTCTCCCTGTAAAACTTAATGCCCCCCCCCCCCTCTAACTAATGGAACAGGGGAGAAATCGTCCATGTGTATCACTGTATTGTTTGGCGGATGGTGGGATTGTGAAGAGGGCACTTGGGTCGTGAAGTCGTCGAGGAGTCAAAAGTTCGTACTGGTAGATGAAAGTATTGACTACGTCTCGCTGAAGAAACAACTGATGGCCAAGTTTAATGTCGATGGGAGGAGGCATGACGTCGAGCCCACATATGTAAAACCGAAGAAGGAAGGGTGCAGACCTTTTTCCATTGGGGATGACGAAGACTTACAGGCCTACAAGTTCGTAAACGGTCTTTCCGGTGAACGATTCTAGCCTATCGACCTCCATGTCTCCCTGGTACGCAAGGTTGGCGGCTAATTCACCACTACGGAAGGATACACAACGACCCATTCACTCGGGGATGGCCCACCCTTGACCCAAGAAGATCACCCAAAGTTTAAAACGAAACCCCACTTGGCAGGGGATGAAGAATTGGAAGTTTTGGTAGCACAAGGTGTCGATCGAGAAGGAAGAGGTGTCCAGTTCGAAACAAAGAGTGTCCAGTTAGAGAGCTCAATCGTCCGGTTAGAATATCCACGTGTCCGGTTAGAACCAAGTGATGCGTTGGACAACGCAGTCGCTTATCGCCGTGGAAAGCAGGTAATTTTTGTGAGCAGTGACGTCGAGGATGTAGTCAGCCCGTGGGATCACGAGGCGGAGCGAGCGGTAAGGGAAGTAGAGGAAGCATACCAACGCGGAAAAGGGAAGACCGGAGCATTTCCGACGACTGTTAAACTTGAACCAATAGAGTGGACGGGTGCCGCTTATGGGAAATTGCAGAAGCGCAGCCGCACTTAGCGGGGGCATAGGAACTTCCAGCTGCGGGGCCTTTCGCAATGAAGTAGATAGTCAGCCCATTTTGGTTAGACGCCTTTCGCAAAGAATTATGTTGCCTTTCTGCAACTTCGTATGGGGGGTTTTGTTCTAGTTTGTTCTAGTTCTAGTTTGTTCTATTATGTTAACGGAATGTCATATGACATTACCCCATTTTGACATGACACTATCGGATTTTGGCATGACATTATCATCAAATTGACATGACATTTATCGCAATTGACATGTCATAATTAAAAACCAATGAATACAACAATCCACAATTAACTGCATATCCAAATGTCTAAAACCAACAAACATCAGGTTCAAATGAAGCAACAACCGCCGGCATAACAGCCAATATGCGGTCTAAACCAACCAACAAGTCTACACAAACCAACAATGTATATAAAAGCAATGGGGGAGTTTTTTTAAGGATGGGATGGGGTTGTAAGATGTCCGTGAAAGATGGAAACACAAAGGGATTGGCGGTACACCGCAATGAATGCATCGTCCAGGCCACGGAGCTTGGTGTCGCCGGTCGCGAGGAGCAGCAGGTAACGGATGGCGTATGGACCACAGTCGCCCCTACATCACAATAACGAAATATGCTCACCCAACCTGTGACAATGTTTTCTAAATGAAGTGGCAATAATGACTTATGATTGTTTGTTTTGGGGAATCCTCTTCACCCTTTTGTACGCCAAGGGTTTCGGGACTTTGCCGACCCATTTGACTCGAAGTTCGGGGTGGCCGTTCATCAAAATGGGGAGGAGGTGGGTCACCGGCTTCAGGAGGCCCGACACATGGCGCTCAGCGGCGTGGCTTATCTCGGGATCGTAGACGTCCAATGTCCACTCCGCGAAGTTGATGTCAAGGGCCACCCAGTGCTCGTTCTTTAGATTCCAAGGTGCCAACAACCGGTCGACATCGGCCCAACCCGTCGGAAACATCTGCGGTAACTTGCCGTCGAAGTATTGGGTCACCGTGTCATCCCCCTTCACCACCTCAAGGCTCCTCTTCACGTCCGCCAGTTGCTTCTGCAGGAGATACCCCCAGATGAAATCCAGAATGGCGACCCCTTCGTACTTGTCACCTGCGTTGATGTCCTTCCGCAGGAGGGCGCAAGCTTGCTCAATATGCTGGACACAAGAAAAAATCATTTATATGGAAGACCATATCAGGAAAAAGGTGATGCATCGAACCACGATGGGGGAACGTAATTAACCTCGGATGACACCCAGGTGGTCGGTGATTGAAGTGTCCCAAAGAACTGCTTCTCCAGTAGGGTGCCTTCAACCGACCGGACGGGGTCACTTCCGTCCTTCATCCACGCAGCGAACGCATCAACATCTGCCCTCGTCGTCATGCCTAGCTCGGCGGCATCCATTGGCTTCTTGCCTACATGCGGCTTCTTCGCTGGCTGAGTTTTGTCCGCCTGGGACAACATATCAGGATGTTGACGGGTGCTTCTTCTCGGCCGTATGAGGGGCACCTCAGCCTCAGCCTAATCATCGGAGGCACAGGGTGCCAACAACTCCTCTTGCAACTTGCAGCCCATTGCGTTTAACATTATAGTAAAAACAATTAACATGACAGCAAATATATATTAACATGACAGTCTCATGTGCAAACCTCTATGGCCTTGGCCTTGCCCTTCAACTTGTCCTCCTTTGTGGGCTCTCTCTCCTCCTTGCCCTTGTCCTTGCCCTCGTCCTTGCCCTCGTCCTTGTCCTTGTCCTCGTCCTCCTTGCCCTTATCATTGTCCTTCACTGATCCCTGAACCTAAGCACATGACCCCTCAGTAAATTGACATATACTAGAATTCCCATGACATTTAGTGATATTAATAGGAGATCCATTATGAAAAACATGACAGTCACATGAAATGATATGACGATTCTGATCTGATACCAGGAGAACCTTACCTCCTTTCCCAGAACTTCCTCTTGCTCCTCCGACTCCCTAGTCCCCTTCCACCTCAGTTCCCTCTTCATGTTTTCAATCGCCTCCTCAAGCGTGGCCATCTTCGAGGATACCTCCGCGGATATACTCCTTAGCATGTCGTCTATCTTTGCCACTAACCGTGACTCGATCTCTAATAGGGCAGCTTGTGTCTGCGTGCCCTCCCCTGATTCTTGTGTTGACCCACGTGCTCCCTTAGATTGTTTCTTTGGTGGGGTTTTGACATTTGCTGATACGAACTCCCGGACTATGTCGTCGAAGAAGTTGTCCCGCTTGTCGTGAGTGTTTCAGGCATCGCGGTAGAAACGGGTAGCTCCCTCCACTTCACTTGGGAGTAGAAGAGGCCTCACGGCTGTAGGGTCATGGAAGTGCCCAAGCTCCTTCGCGTCCTACAGTCGGGTTTCGATTGAGGCATACTCGAGGTTCGGGTCTCTAAACTCGTATCCCAGACACCTGGGGTACAACTCTCATCTATGACATTCGCGAATTGGTCGGCCATTGGAGTGAGGGCTTCGTACACCCATAGCTGCAAATAAATGTTGTCTAGTAAATATTCACTCCCTGTCCAGTCAATAAATATTGAACGCTGTTGTGAGCTGAATCTGCCATGTTTTACATTTACTTTTACATCGATTTCTGCATACATTGCATTCATTTGGGCTTAGATAGTACAGAACCTATGTAGTTTATGTTTATTTGCCAAATTTTGGAATCTACACCAGTTTTTGTTTAAATCGCAGAATTCGAGACGTTTTACAGCAATTCTACAGAAGGTCAGAAAAGCTCGGAAAACAGCCACAGAAGTCCAAGGTCGAAGCAGCAACGGAACCAGTCAAATCGAGTCAAGAACCAAGGTTACTCGACCTCGAGTAAACCCTACTCGATCTAGACAAGTATAGCCGAGCACAGCCTTGTCGACAAAGCCTGATCGAGAGCCAGACCAGCCCACCTCCGGAAGTCTACTCGATCTCGACAACCCTAGTCGAGGTCGACTACGCCTAGTGCCACACCCGGAGTCGACAAGGAGAGAAGCTGACCGAGAAGCCGAGGACGAGGATGCCGAGTAACCCTACTCGATCTCGACAAAGCTCTAGTCGAGATCGACGAGCCCCACAGCGCCAGTCCGAGTCCGTGCCGAGGAGAAGCTGCTCGACCAGAGAAGGCCACACCCTAGTCGATCTCGAGGAGCTCTAGTCGAGATCGACGACGCCCGTGAACCCAGATCCAGGCTTGTCGAGCACACCTACCCGAGAAGACCTAGTCGACAGAACTTTTCTACTCGAGGTCGACTAGGGCTTGTCGAGGTCGACGAGCACCGTGAACCAAGTCCGAGCCACATTGAGCAGAGCTAGCCGGGAAGTCCAGTCGACAAAGAATCCTACTCGAGGTCGACGAAGCCTTGTCGATGTCGAGTAGCCTAGTGTCCAGGAACGCGTCAACGAGTGCCTGTCCGAGTAGAGTTGGGATACCTTGGGGCCAAAGGAGGAAGATTCTATCCAAATCCATCAAGTTCTATCTATGGAAGACGCAATCTATCAAGACATGAAGACTTACCTATTTAGATTTATCTTTTTCCTTTTAGATTTATTTCCTTAAAACAATTTATTTATCTTTTAAAGCTTTAGATATAATTTTAGATATAGATAGAAGATTCTATCCTTGAATAGCAAGGAATAGAATGCTATAAATAAAGCCCTAGGGGGCTGATTTTCATTCAATTGAATTTCAGAGCAAGACAAGGAGTTCCACAGAGACAGTTTAGGAGTTCGAAGGTTTTAGGGTTTTGGCGTTCAACGAGAGTTGGATCGCCGGGATTGTAAAGTCTTTGAATTTAGTTTAATGCAAGTTATTTCCTTTCAATCAATGATGTCTGAGTTTGCGATGAAGCGCGAGTAGTCAACCCACTTCTAGGGTTGGGGCGAGCCCGACGATAGCCATGCCTATTTGAGGTAAAGATCCGACCTTTATCATGTTTTGAGCATTTTCCTACTTGTTGATGTGTTTATTGCCCATCTAATGGAGATCCATGCTAACAACTTGGATTATAAACATAAAATCGGTAGAGACAATTAGGGTTTCTTGAGAGAGTTGTCTAATTGTTGGAAAAGGCGAAAGCTTAATCCTTTAATGTGATTCACATGATTATCTGTTTGGTTCTACCTTATGCATGCTTGGTTATTGTCGTTGCAAACCCCAATCTTGGAAGTCCTTTTACATTCAGTTTAGTTCGAACCCAAAGCAATTGTTTTTACTTTCTTTTATTTCGTTTTACTCCCTGCCCTCGTCGATCTCGACCAAACCCTGGTCGACCTCGATTACTGATCTTCGACCTAGAGTCGCCGTAGCTTAAGTGTGCAGAAATCGACGAAGACCAACTCGACTTTGACAGACCGTACTCGATCTCGAGTAGCATCTGGTCGAGATCGACCACCCTGTGCCGAGTTGCTGCTGCTGTGTTCGACTGTCCGATCTTCTGTCGACTACCCTAGTCGAGATCGAGGACCCTGTTGTCGACTTCTGACCGTGAGATTTTTCCGCTGACACGCTTCCTCGTGGATCGATCCTGACTTCCCGCTGCTGCATCAGGAGGAGGTCTTGTAATCATTTGCAAGGGACGGAATCTGGTTTGCTGTGATTTATCTATATTTTAATTTGCAATCTCGATTTCCTCCTACCAACAAATTGGCGATTTAGGACAATATAAATATGATTCTCTATGCGATTTAGGAGGAAGTGTGAGCATCATGCCTTTATCAATCTGGCGGAAGGTCAAGATAGGATGCATAGAACCTGTGGATGCTAAATTATACATGGCTAACAATACAGTGGTCATCCCTACAGGTATAGTTGAAAATGTCCCCGTCCAGGTTGGTAAATTCTTTGTTCCGGCTGATTTCTTTATCATTGATTGTGCTGAAGATCCTACTAGCCCTATTATTCTTGGTAGACCATTCTTAGCTACTGCAGATGCCCGAATTAGTGTCAAGAATAGGTCCCTCACCTTCACCATAGGCGATGAGGTTTTGGAT
Organism: Persicaria maculosa; assembly: GCA_963922045.1. NCBI lineage: Eukaryota > Viridiplantae > Streptophyta > Magnoliopsida > Caryophyllales > Polygonaceae > Persicaria > Persicaria maculosa. The sequence continues at coordinate 32,340,994 of OY998262.1, forward strand.
TTCTCTTTTGGCCCTGCAAAGGAGGAAGTTTCATGGCTGGAGGTGAAAAGCATCAACAACCATAGGACTCAGCAAACAACGGAGGAAAGCGCCGGAACTGTACTCGAGGTCGACAAGCCCTACTCGACCTCGACAAGCGCTCTACTCGACCTCGACAAACCTTTGTCGATCTCGACCACCATCACTGAGCCAGAAACTTGCCAGGAGCCTAAGTATGGGGTCCCTGTACTCGATCTCGACCAGCAGTACTCGACATCGAGTAGACCCAAGCCCAAAGATTTCTGTTTTGGGTCCGAACAGGTAAGTGCAGGTATGAATTCTACTCCCCCTCAGTCCATAAGTAAAATTTTCAATGATTTAAAAGGAGCTAAGACACCATGGCGAGAGAATTTACAAAAATTAAAGGCTACAAAGAAGAAGAAGAAAGGGAAAGGAGATGATGCAAGCAACCACCTATCAGCTGAGCTTGCATACTACCATCAGGACCTAGATGATCCAGGAGAAGGGCCAAACATGAGCGGGCCCCACAATAATGGTCCTTGAGCGCAAACGGAGAAGTCGGCCTAGCGACTCTAAAATCTAAAGCATGTACATAGACATTTATTTTTTGGACTTTTGAACTTTTTAGTCTTTGGTTTTTGTTTTTGGTTTTTGGTTTTAGGTCTTTTAGAATACTTCATGTGGATAGTCTTGTTCTTTTGGGCAATCTAACACTCTTAGGTCAGCAAGAATATAAGGATCGCGAAAGGTGGAAAGAAGAAGTCCCTGAAAAACAGTCAGAATCGACGAAGGCCAAGTCGACGACGACAAGGAGGAGCAGCCCAGACGAAGCTACTCGAGATCGAGTAGACGTACTCGACCTCGACAAGCCAACGAACACTCCTCGACTTCAGAATCCACTAGACGCAGACGAGCCTCCTCGAGATCGAGTACACCGTACTCGAGATCGACGAGCAACCTACTCGACATGCCCAATTTCACCTTCCTCGATGCATTATCCTGTGAGTTCCTTCCTTTACTCTTGTTTTTATTTGATTTTATACAGTGGAGACACTGTAAATTTTAAGTATGGGGTGGGGGAAGGGCTTACCTTGTGCATATTTGATTTATTTGATCATATTTGACATATATGTGCATTATTTCTTTGAATTGCTACATGGCTATTTTGGAATTTATTATTGATTTATGTGCTTACATGCATGATTTCCAAAATTTGAAAAAATGACCCCCGTTGAAATTTTTGGATAATGTCATGGAAGCTTATATTGAACTCGACGATGCAAAATTAGATTCATTAGAGATATAGCATGAAATTGCCTAGTAAAGGGAAGTCACAATGAAGTGCATTATTTCTTGAAAACCGTGAAAGGAGGTAAAATTTGAAATTGCTTTTGACATGTTGCATGATAAATGATGGAGGACTTTATATTTCCATATAATGCTCATATGTTTATAATCCTAGCCATACCTATGCTTATGCATCACAAAAGCCATAATATGCCTTATTTCATATATTGCTCCACATGATCTAAATATTGCCCATTCTTTACCTTATTTCCTATCCGGGGATTATGTTGAGAATGATGTTACATTATGGAAATGTTATATGGTGTTTGTGTTGTGATTATTATCATTATTGGAGTTTGGAAGGAAATTGTTTGAAATATATGGAAAATTTAATGAGTGAAAGAAAATCCGATCAAAGATCGACCCTGCTCGCTGAGATAATAGTTTGGCGAGATGGGACACCAGGTAAGGAGTCCGATGCACTAAGTATCCGGGGCCATTCATGACACCCATGTTTGCGACTCGCGAGAAGGCAGTGCTGAGGTTAGAGAGGTAAAAGCATTATTATGGATAAAAGCATTATGAAAGGTGATGAATCTCAAAGAGAAGGAATGTGGAAATTCAGTTTGGAAGGACTCCATTTCCCCGGATTATTAGCACCACATTGCCAGAAATTGCCCACCTTTAGCCCTTTACCAATCTACTCCTTATTGAGCTTAAATTAAAGTCCTCTTGATTATTGTTGCTTTGTCACATAAAAATTATTTGTGCATGACCCTCCTTTTGTGAGTAGATATTGCTCTTATATATTTGCACATGCATGGATCTGTGACACTAGTACCTTTTCGAGGATGGTAATTGATTGCAGGGTTATATGAGAATGAATCTGAGATGTTGAGAGTTTAAATTCTTCCCCTGAATGACAATTAAAAGTATTGCTTGAGGACAAGCAAGCTTAAGTATTGGGTGTTTGTTGTGAGCTGAATCTGCCATGTTTTACATTTACTTTTACATCGATTTCTGCATACATTGCATTCATTTGGGCTTAGATAGTACAGAACCTATGTAGTTTATGTTTATTTGCCAAATTTTGGAATCTACACCAGTTTTTGTTTAAATCGCAGAATTCGAGACGTTTTACAGCAATTCTACAGAAGGTCAGAAAAGCTCGGAAAACAGCCACAGAAGTCCAAGGTCGAAGCAGCAACGGAACCAGTCAAATCGAGTCAAGAACCAAGGTTACTCGACCTCGAGTAAACCCTACTCGATCTAGACAAGTATAGCCGAGCACAGCCTTGTCGACAAAGCCTGATCGAGAGCCAGACCAGCCCACCTCCGGAAGTCTACTCGATCTCGACAACCCTAGTCGAGGTCGACTACGCCTAGTGCCACACCCGGAGTCGACAAGGAGAGAAGCTGACCGAGAAGCCGAGGACGAGGATGCCGAGTAACCCTACTCGATCTCGACAAAGCTCTAGTCGAGATCGACGAGCCCCACAGCGCCAGTCCGAGTCCGTGCCGAGGAGAAGCTGCTCGACCAGAGAAGGCCACACCCTAGTCGATCTCGAGGAGCTCTAGTCGAGATCGACGACGCCCGTGAACCCAGATCCAGGCTTGTCAAGCACACCTACCCGAGAAGACCTAGTCGACAGAACTTTTCTACTCGAGGTCGACTAGGGCTTGTCGAGGTCGACGAGCACCGTGAACCAAGTCCGAGCCACATCGAGCAGAGCTAGCCGGGAAGTCCAGTCGACAAAGAATCCTACTCGAGGTCGACGAAGCCTTGTCGATGTCGAGTAGCCCAGTGTCCAGGAACGCGTCGACGAGTGCCTGTCCGAGTAGAGTTGGGATACCTTGGGGCCAAAGGAGGAAGATTCTATCCAAATCCATCAAGTTCTATCTATGGAAGACGCAATCTATCAAGACATGAAGACTTACCTATTTAGATTTATCTTTTTCCTTTTAGATTTATTTCCTTAAAACAATTTATTTATCTTTTAAAGCTTTAGATATAATTTTAGATATAGATAGAAGATTCTATCCTTGAATAGCAAGGAATAGAATGCTATAAATAAAGCCCTAGGGGGCTGATTTTCATTCAATTGAATTTCAGAGCAAGACAAGGAGTTCCACAGAGACAGTTTAGGAGTTCGAAGGTTTTAGGGTTTTGGCGTTCAACGAGAGTTGGATTGCCGGGATTGTAAAGTCTTTGAATTTAGTTTAATGCAAGTTATTTCCTTTCAATCAATGATGTCTGAGTTTGCGATGAAGCGCGAGTAGTCAACCCACTTCTAGGGTTGGGGCGAGCCCGACGATAGCCATGCCTATTTGAGGTAAAGATCCGACCTTTATCATGTTTTGAGCATTTTCCTACTTGTTGATGTGTTTATTGCCCATCTAATGGAGATCCATGCTAACAACTTGGATTATAAACATAAAATCGGTAGAGACAATTAGGGTTTCTTGAGAGAGTTGTCTAATTGTTGGAAAAGGCGAAAGCTTAATCCTTTAATGTGATTCACATGATTATCTGTTTGGTTCTACCTTATGCATGCTTGGTTATTGTCGTTGCAAACCCCAATCTTGGAAGTCCTTTTACATTCAATTTAGTTCGAACCCAAAGCAATTGTTTTTACTTTCTTTTATTTCGTTTTACTCCCTGCCCTCGTCGATCTCGACCAAACCCTGGTCGACCTCGATTACTGATCTTCGACCTAGAGTCGCCGTAGCTTAAGTGTGCAGAAATCGACGAAGACCAACTCGACTTCGACAGACCGTACTCGATCTCGAGTAGCATCTGGTCGAGATCGACCACCCTATGCCGAGTTGCTACTGCTGTCTTCGACAGTCCGATCTTCTGTCGACTACCCTAGTCGAGATCGAGGACCCTGTTGTCGACTTCTGACCGTGAGATTTTTCCGCTGCCTAGGATCCGCTGACACGCTTCCTCGTGGATCGATCCTGACTTCCCGCTGCTGCATCAGGAGGAGGTCTTGTAATCATTTGCAAGGGACGGAATCTGGTTTGCTGTGATTTATCTATATTTTAATTTGCAATCTCGATTTCCTCCTACCAACAGACGCCTAGCAAACATGTATACGGTGTCCAGTGAGATCTGTGTACGAACATGGAAGGCGAGAGCGAAACCCAGCAGGCAATAGGCCGGGCGTGTATTGGAGCTGCCCTCATCCCGTTGGAGCTTCCTCTCGATTGCACGATTCATGAACTCGTTCGTTCGCTCGTAGCAAAGCCGACCCCCCGAAAACGCCAGGAACCTGTCAATGTCGCCGACAAGGTCGACCACCCACCCGCGAATGTAGTTTTTGGGTTCCTTCCCGAACAATACTCCCTCGACCAGCATCAGCAGGACAAATTTTAACTTTCTGGTTGACGATTTCTCAGATGCCATTCCCACACGGAACTGCACCTCGAACTCGGACATCCTGATCTTTGAAACTCCAAATAAATCAAACACTGCCTTCTCGAATGCCGCATCGTCGTCCTTGGGCTCTTCGCCATAGCCACAGTTGAGACCGGTGACAAGGGTGAACTCAGCTATTGAGAACCTTACGACCGCATCATGGATCTTGTACCATGTTTCATTCTCCTTCTTCGTTTTCAATTGTCGTTGTAGAACGTAGTGTACAAGTTGTCCCGAGAACTGGACCCTTGTGCCCAGTCTTGCAACGCCCCCCAACGGGCTGTCCGTCAGGCGCTTCTAATGGGACTCGCTCAACCGGTTGTCAATGTTTACCAGGAGCGGCATCCGGGAGTGTTGGTTAATTTTTGCTTTGAAGTCTGTCTTCCTCGACGGCGTACACAGCCTGCACAGACTTCAACATGTCAGCCACATTGCAGTACAACAATCACAACTTACATTACTCAAACGAAAGCCATCTTACCGCGTCGGAGGTTTGAGCTCTACGGTTATCTTCTTTACATTTCGTTGCGACATCTTTAATATTCACCAGATATCCTGCATAATGGGAGACCAAAATTTAGTATTCTACAAATCAATTCGTCTCCCCCAACCCACGGTCCCCTTCATATCAATCTCAAATGTAACATGACACGAACACTGGTTCACATGACACAAACACAGGTACACATGACACATACTTGTGAATACATGACAGTATACTTATTCAATCTGTACATCTCCAATTGCACACAAGTCACCCTATTCCAGATAATGTCGATTCCACATAAACATTTCACCCTTTCTAACATTTTCCCTAACCCTAATGCGTCGCATTTCATCCAATTTCCCCCAAACCTAAACGTATCTACAGTCATACGCCCCATTTTGCCCAATTCCCCCCTAAACTGAACGGATCTACACTCACCCTACTCCTGATAAGTTGGATTCGATAAGACAGTTGCCCAATTTCCCCATTCCCAAAATTCCCCTTATCTCCCAGACACGCAAACCCCAGTACCCAAACTTTCCACCCTTTGTTTTTAACTTGACGCCGGTTACTTCCTACATGACACAGTGATATTGCGCATTGTCAACCCATTCGACCCCTTCTTCCCATTTTCACACAATCTAAACTAGTTTTGGTTCTTGAAATCGGTTCCTCCCCTACGAATCCAAGCAAAACGTATTTAATCGGCATTGTGAGGGTTTACTTACTTCAAAATCGGCCTCTTCGTCTCCTCTTCTGCTCTGTCGTCTTCTTCCTCGGGTTGGCTTCTTCTTTTCCTCTCTCGCTCTGTCGTCTTCTTCCTCTTCTTCTTCCTTCTCTTCTTGTTTTCCTCAGGTTTGCATGTGCAACTGTTGCCCTCTCTCTCTTCCTCTTTTGTAAGCCGTGAGAGGCAGTTGGAGTCGACAGTTTTCAAATTAAAATTCTTCCTCTCTCACTCTTCCTCTCTCTTTATCCACATTAACTTCCCCCGCTTCCCCTCTCTCTCTCCACAATAACTTCCTCGATGTCTCTCTCTCTCTCTCCACCCCGCTTCCTCTCTCTCTCCTCCTTTACTTTCTATCTCCTCTGTCCCGGTTATTTCCAACCGGCAACTTTGCAAATTTTTTTGGGGGGGGGGGGGGGTGTTTAACCTTTGCAATTGTTGTGGATAGTGGGTTAAGCTAGCAAACATTTCCGAGGCAAGGGTCATTTGTTATCATTCCCTCAAAAATATAATTGTGAATTGGATAGTAATTAGAGTTTTGAAACGCGAGTTTTGATAACCTAATTAAGATTGATGGTAAAGTTTATTAACTTGTGAAAATAAATTGATTATTTTGCTAGGGTTGATGCAAGTGGACATTTTTAATAGATAAAAACATGATTTTTATGTGATTCATGGTATTGCATACATACTCATCATTGTGGTGATCCTTATGCCCTAGATTTATTTTATTATTGATATTTCTTCTAAAATTCAGCAACTTTATAAACCTTAAAAATCTACCTTTTTCATCCATTCTTGCTATTTCTTGCTCTTTTGTAACTAAAACTGAGGAACGAACTTTCTCCCTGGGAAGGTGGTACCCGCAATTTGAAATCAGAGGAGGAGTTTGAGAAGATGACAAAAAAAATGAAAGGAAGAGGTAAAGTGGTCCCAATAATTCAAATGTCCGACATATGAATTTTGAAATCTGCTTTTTCGATCTTATTCCGACTTGATTAAAATGAGGTTTCAAATTTAATAGGGTAACAACATCCGAGGTAAAATTCAAATCCCGAGGCAAAAAGACGGAATTTATCTCCAAAAGTTCAAAATTGGGCCTGATTCCGCTTTAAGAAGTTTAAAATAGGATTATTATATTTAGGACGAGAATTTCCTAAATATCTTAATTTTCTGACTTAAATTCATTTTATATAATTTGTTATTAAAATATTATTTTAAAACCCGAGGCCTTTACAACTGTGGGCAGCCAAGGCGGCTAAGGTGAAGCCCGACGAGGGTGAGCGATTAGACAAAGAACATCGCTGCAAAGGGAGGCGATGAATGGCGCCGAAAGCAATCCGGTAGAAACCGATGAAGGAAGGTGGCGTTGAGGGTTGGACCGGAGGAAAGTAGAGGAGGCGGAACCATACCGGCAGGAGGCCAGGAGCCGAATTGGAAATCAGCGGAACCGGTTAAGGGCTCGGTTCAGGAGGTGAACCGTAGAGGCGGGTGCTAACACCGGTGGAGGACTAGAGGTCGGACGAAGGCAAGATGCTGGGGGAAAAATGGTGAAAGAAGGTAAGAGAGCGGCAACACCAAAAACCCATTCTCTTCGAGAGCGTTTTAGATCACACCTAAAAGGATTATATTATAAGAACATACTTAATTACAAGGAGAGGAGTAATTTTTTGTAAATTAAAGGGATTAAAATCTTGACCTATCAATGACATGAAGACCGATCATTAGTCATTACTAGCTGGTTTGTCCTTTTCAGCCAATTAGTTTTTTTTATAGGGAAATAATTCAAGAGCCAGATATACCCGACAACTCGAGATGACGACTAGGTCGGTAGACGGCGAACCATCAGAGCATACAATCTTAATCACATAATTTTTTTTAGTGAATCTTAAAGGGATTAAAATCTTGAATGAATTGAATTCCATACAAGAATTTTTTTATGAAATAATTACGGAGTATTTAATTATGAGATACATGATGGAAAGTGTTTTTAATTTGGACCCCGTTTCTAAATCAATTTCAATAAAAAAACGAAATCTCCAAGCTCTTTAATTAAAATTGAAATGTTTATCTTGTTATCGTAAGTGATTGCGCTACAACGGCACAATCACTTACGATAACAAGATAAACATTTCAATTTTAATTAAAGAGCTTGGAGATTTCGTAAGTGATTGACACCTCGATTTTCAGACACGTCATTGTCTCCAAGCTCTTTAATTAAAATTGAAATGTTTATCTTGTTTTCGTAAGTGATTGCGCTACTACGGCTCAATCACTTATGATAACAAGATAAGCATTTCAATTTTAATTAAAGTGCTTGTAGATTTCGTAAGTGATTGACACCTCGATTTTCAGACACGTCATTGTGAATATGTAATCGACAACAAACATGCGTCATATTGAATATGTGATCGACAGGAAGCGTTACTAATTTTAGTGACACGATAAAATTGAAGGCAACATTACCAATAACCATATAAGACACTAAAACCCATGTAAATCATTTACTTCGTAATTTATTTTCAATACAAACTTTATATATCACTTGCTTGTATTTTGATTTCAATATGTCATTTATTTGCATCTTTCAAGAGTTGGAGATTGATTTATCCATTTCCATCATCTCATAAGAGAGAGGTTTATGAGATTTTTTCTTGTATTGATCGTAACTAACTAACAAGCTATACTGCTAATCTAGGTCGGCCCGCTACTTAGTTCTAACAACCTCTATATAACTCTACTAATTAACTATCTAACTGTAGTCAGGTTAAATCAATGATGACTTATTGAGTTATACTGCTGATTTAGGTCGGCCCATGGTTTATTTTCAATAAAAACTCTTTATATATGTCACTTGTTTATATTTTGGTCCCAATATGTCACCTATGTGTTTTTTTTTATGAAGATGTCACTTATTTGTATCTTTTAAGAGTCAGAGATTGATTTCGCCGTCTCAATCATCTCTATGAGAGAGAGAGGTTTGAAGTTTGTGAGATTTTTGTTGTATTGATCCTAACTAACAAACATGCTACAAAGTGCATTTATACTACTGATCTAGGTCGGTCCGCTACTCTGTAGTTCTAACAACTTCTAAATTCTACTAGTTAAATAACTATCAAATTATGGTCAAGTTAAGTCAAAGTGGAGTTGTGTTGAGTTTATTTTGTCTTTGGATAAAATGTGAATTTGTGATTGACAACAAACGTTACTAATTTGAGTGTCACGATAAAATTGAAGAGGGCATAACCAATAATCATGTAAAACACTGAAACTCATGCAAATCATTTACTCCGTAGTTTATTTTCAATACAAACTTTATATATCACTTGCTTATATTTTGATTTCAATATGTCACTTATTTGCATCTTTTAAGAGTTGAGTTTGATTTCTCCATTTCCATCATCTCATGAGAGAGATTTGTGAGATTTTTTCTTGTATTGATCGTAACTAACTAACAAGCTATACTACAAATCTAGGCTTGCCTATTACTTAGTTCTAACAAACTCTACTAATTAACTATCTAATTGTAGTTAGGTTAATTCCATGTGGAGTCGTGTTGAGTCATACTGCTAATCTAGGCCCGTGGGTTATTTTCAATACAAACTCGGTATATATATATATATATATATATATATATATATATATATATATATATATATATATATATATATATGGTGAGGTTAAAGTGAAAAGGGGGCTTAAGATGAAAATTTGGCTTAAAATGAAAATCACTATCTCTCACGCGCGGGGCCTGATTAAGAATAAAAAAAAAGAATCGATTCACTCCTCCTCTCCTCAATCTCTCATACGCTTCATCGATTCTTCCCTCGTCTCTCAGACTTCACCGGCTTGAAAGGCGGCAGTGGCTACTCCCGAGGATGGAGGCACTTCTCGTCCTCTGCTCCCATGGCTCCCCTCGCCCTCTCCTTCTCGTCCTCTACTTCTCGCTCGCCGCTCGCCACCCCTTACCATGGCTGCTCCCAGATCTGGCCCTCCAATCTCTCGCCTTGACTCATCCGTCCCTCCTCGCTTCACTTTCCTACCTCCATGGCTGTTCCCAGATCTCACCTAGGTTTCTGATTTTCGGAACTGCAGAAAGAATTCAAACAGTCCGAGATGAGAAATCTGGTTTAATTAGAGGATGAACTACTTGATTTGTGGTTTAATTTGATTGTGTGTTAAGGTGGAATCAAAATTCGATTGCAACTTTGAGTTTGATTGCAATCGCCGAGAGATCGAGTTGTCGCCGCTACCCATCGCCGTCGGTTGTGCCGCGCCGCCGGTTGCCGGATCCACCACCCCTGAAGCTGTCGTTGCGAGCCCTCGCCTAACTGCCACCGATGCTCCATCAACCGGGAGAGATGTCGCCGGAACTGTGTGCTTGGTACGGGAGGAGGAAGGAGATGCTAACATTACAAAAAATCTCCCCATAGTTTCTGTTTCTATAAATATTGCCCTATTTTAATTGTATAAATTACAGATTTTAACTTATAATTTTTATTGGGGTTTAAATGCTATAAGGTGCATCTTCAATATTAAGTGCATAAATAATAAATCAAATTGCACTTTATCATTTTATTCATGCACTTTATAATCTTAATTGTGCACTTCATAATCTAATTCATACACTTCATCATTTTATTCTTACACTTTATCATTTTATTTATGCACTTATAATCTTAAGTGTGCACTTCACAATCTTATTCATGCACTTCGTATTTTTATTTATACAACATCATTTTATTCTTGCACTTATCATTTTATAATATCATCATTTTATTCTTGCACTTATCATCTTTAAATTAGGCCCATTTAGCTTCAAATTGGATCATTTTCATTTTAAGAGGGATTTTCATCTTAAGCCCCATTTTCATTTGAACCTTCACCATATATATATATAGAGGATAGATCATATGAGAACAAGCCTTATTGAGTAACATGAGAACAAATCAGGATCGTTCATTTAGTACAAATGAAAGGCTGAGATTATTTAGGATTTTAAATTAATTGTAAATTAAAATTGCAAAAACACAATCTCACCCCTACCTAGGCGCGTGATTACAAATACCCTTAACCCTAATCCCACACATTAGGCATTTTCAATTTCAACCAAAAGGAGAGAGAAAGAGAAGTGGGGGCGATGTGAGGGAAGCGAAAGGGCGATCGGGCCTGAGCGTGGAGACGAGCTCTCAGTCCAGGTACGACGGCGACGATTTGAAGGTGGCGGTCAGAGGCAAGTGCGAAGGCGGCCTGTATCAAAAACCGATGCGGCGGAGTGCTCGCTTGTGCGTGGCGGCGGAGAGCCCCGACGATGTGAAGGTCGAAGGCGCTTGCTCCCTCTCGCTGTCCTCCGCCCTCGCGCACAGCCACCACCACAACAGCCATCGGACTCCAGATCCGGCCTTCCTCAACCCTCGCTCTCCAGATCTCGCTCTCCTTCCTCGCTCCCCGTCGCGCCTCTCCAGTCAAAGATCCGGCCTTTCTCCGGCAACCACAAGCCCAGATCCGGCCACCCTTAGCCCAGATCCGAGCCCCACCACACCCAGCCGCCACCAACAGTGTTTCCCCTCGCCGATCTCACGCAGATCTCCCCAAATCCGAGAGCCCCTCGTCGATCTCCCCAAATCCGACCACCCTGGCCACCACTAGCCCAGATCCGGCCGTATCGGACTACTTCTGGCCTCCCTGCCTCACCTGACACATCCGTCATCTCTCCGGATACACACACCCGGCCTCCCTGTCCCTTCCGAGGCCTCTGCTTAAGTCGCCCTGAGTGCGTTGGATGGCCGCCCCTTTTCTGCCTTCGGCTGCCGGGTTATACTCCGATTATGTTTTTTTTCTCTGATGTTCTATCGATTTAGAATTGGGTGCTTGGTGTTCTGACGAATTAAGGTTTGGGGATTTCAGTTGAATGATTTGGTTTTGACTCTTGAGAAGTTCATTGGAGATTTGTTTGCCCTGATTTGATCGAAATTGTGTCCTTGAATAATTTTTAGTTATTTGTTACAATGACTTTAACCATTGAATAATGAAGCGATATATTCGAATAATCGAGCGATACCATCGAATAATCAAACGATACCATTGAATAATTTTTGTAATTTAGGTTTATTCGTTTGTATGTATAACTTTATTCATATGTATATAGGATAATTTGGTGGGATTTGTTTATGGGTGAATTTAAAGATGTCAATGATCATGTAATACTATCGAATAATAAAGCGATATCATCGAATAATCCATCGATACCATCAAATAACCGGCTGATATCATCGAATAATCAAATAACCGACCGATATCACCGAATAATCATTCATAGACGACCGAATAATCAACCATTTAGAAAGATTAACAAAAAAAAACATATACCATCGCATAATCTGTCGATACCATTGCATAATCAGACGATACGATCGAATAATCTAGATATACTGTCGAATAATTTGAAGAGAGTGCACCACACACGCCTCTATTCAGCAAGTGGGCAAAAAAAACGACGTGGGTCCCACTGTTTTTTAATTTAAAAAAAGCCAAAATTGCCTATTAATCTCAGCCTTCCATTTCATTCAATCAACGGTCCAGATGTGTTCTCATGTTACACAATAAGGGATGAGTACCCATGAACCACCCTCTATATATATATATATATATATATATATATATATATATATATATATATATATATATATAGGGTGAGGTTAAAGTGAAAAAGGGTTTAAGATGAAAATTTTGCTTAAAGTGAAAATGAGGCTTTTAGTGGTTACTGGCACGCGGATCTTAATTAAAAAAACCGGACCCGTCTGAACCGGGAGAAAAAAAAAAGAAAACCAACCCAATTTGACATTCAGACCTAATTGCTCTCCCTCAAGCTTCCCTTCAATGGCTTCTTCCCCTGTCACTCTCTCTCGAATCCTCTCTTGGCTCCACACCTACACCAACCGGATCTATCTTCAATGCCGCCCCACCCAGAGGATGAGTCCCTCCAACTAGCTTGCCCCCAGCCGGATCTCTCGCGCAAAACTCTAGAGGATGAAGGAGACGCCGAGTCGCTGACGATGACGCTTGCAACGATGGAGATCATCATTCCTTCTTCTGATTACGGACCACGGAGAATGAGACGATGAAGCTTGCAACGAGTACAGGTGATTTCGGGTAATCCTTTTTATGAATTTCTTGAGAAATTTCCGTGAGGTTAGTGATTTCTGTGAAAGTTGAGGAGACCTTACTTCAATTGAAATCGTTATCTACAAAACTTGTTCCGTAATTTTATGTTTCTTCATTGGTCGATTGCAGTGTTCTCTCAGTTTTGTTTTTGTTGCTCAATTTTGGTGGTTTGCTCAATTTTGTTTTTGTGTCTCCCTTTCTCACCATCTATTGTTAAATTGAAGCTGATTCCCATCCAATCTGCAAAAAAAAAAAAAAGGTTGGGTTTTCTGTGAGCAAAAAGAATTAAGATTGTTTAATTGTACATTGACTATTCAGCACATCGTATCACTTCTTATTTCTAGGTTTTCTTCTCTTGAAGTTTCATTTTGAATTTCTCAGCTTTTTAAGTTTTAGTTTTGAAATTGAATTGAAGAGGATAACATTCAGATGTTATTCTCTATAAGTTGTTTGGAGCTTTTGAAGATCAAAGGACTGGAGAGAGGGTTGACATAGCCATGAAAATGGTCTTTTTAAAGTCTATGGTGCTCATTGGGTAAGACCAATTCCTGCTTGCCTTGTGAGAGCCAGCTAGATTTAGTTCCCCAAGTGGAGAAAAGAGGATTAAATTCATGTGAGAGCCAGAAGAGGACAGACGATAAATAGTCATAGCCTAGCTGAGCGGGTATGAATCTTTTTCTCTCAATGTATGAGCGCTCAAAGATTACAGATTTTGAGAGTTGAATCGTGTAACATGTTAAAAAGTGTTCACTTGCAGGTGAGAAGAGAAAAGATCGGTCAGAGGATGAGATTGCTTCAAGAACTCATACCCGGATGTAATAAGGTATATTTGAGGCAGTCTCATTCTTGTATTATGCTTGGTTTGATAATTTTTACTTGTTTGTGACTTTGTGAGAATAGAAGGTGATGCTCATATTATGCTTTTGTTCCTTTGAATAGATTACAGGGAAAGCAGTGATGCTCATATTATACTTTTGTTCTAATTGAATTGCATTTGGTGTTTAGTATCCATACCTACTTGCATTTATTTCATGATTTTATATAAGTAAAGGACGTGCATCAGGTCTGTGTCAAGTGTGCAAGTTTTCTTATCAGCTAAATTTGTGAATTTAGATTTCTGTTCTAGTTGAATTGAATTGCATTTGCTGTTTAACATATGTCAATGAATGAGAAATACGAGTTTCCTATATTCATAAGAATCAAGGGGATAATGAAAAATTGATCAGCTGATCTTCCTTTAGCTATGTACAACTTAGATAATATAGATGATGTATTGAATATTGATGCTCATTCTTTTGGCTTTACTTTGACCTTTTCAGTTTTTTGATAATAATTTTATAGCCTGTTCTTGCCACACTTGATTTTAGTTTAATATAATATTAAGGATTATTATTACTGGAAGATCAGTAATATGTACACATTCCAAACTCTTTCACTTGGTTGTCAACAGAGGGCACAATAACAAAACTCTGTATCTTGGTAGGAGAAAAAACTAAAAAGTGCAAATATAAAACTAAAAAGTGCATTTTTAGAACTCAAATGTTCTTAGCTTGTCCATATTTGGGTTAGCTTGTTACTTGTATTAAGATCCAAAAGCTCAATTAGGAATGAGCGCTTGAACAATTGTTGTTCAGGAGGTTGGTGGTTCGACTCCACCGGGATCTATCTATTGTTTCAATGTCCAAATTTTAGATCTATTGTTATTTGTCCACCTAATCATTTTATTTATGAACTTATTTTATCTTATTTGTGCACTTTAATTCTAGAAGCTCAAATAGAAGGTTTTAAAGAAATTTACTTAGCCTTTTTAGTCTCAATAAATCTTGTGTTAGATTTGATTGCACATTTCGCTTGTTTATGTTGTTGTGCAGATTCCAACAATACTCGCAGTTGCAAAGATCATGTGTAGGTTCCATAGATGCCTCACTTTGGATGTAAATTATGTTTTTGGCTGATTTTTCTTATGCTTTACATTGAGCTTATGCAATCTATAAGTAATATAATTCTTGCACTCTATGATATTATTCTTGCACTTTATAGTATTATTTTTGCACTATTGTAATTTTTGCTAAAATCTGCAATATTTGCTAAAATATGAAATCTGTAATTGAGGTATGTTTTTATGCTTATATCTACAGTGATTATTAAAGAAACCCAGATCTACAACCGAGAAAAAGGTGCTTGGACCGAGCAAGTATCTGGCATTGTTGTGATTATTAAAGGACCTGCTCAACAAGTATCTAGCATTGTTGTCAATCCATTTGCTGCTCATACACTTGAGAAATCTTCCTCTGATGCCAATATCCATGGTCTAAAACTCATGGTGATTTATAAACCTGCTCAGTAACTTCTCTGTCATCCCCTTCATGCACTTCATCACTTTATTCTTGCACTTTGTAGTCTTAATTGTGCACTTCAGAATCTTATTCATGCACTTCATCATTTTATTCTTGCACTTCATAATCTTATTCATGCACTTCATCATTTTATTCTTGTACTTCATAATCTTATTCATGCACTTCATAATCTTATTCATATACTTCATCATTTTATTTTTGCACTTTATAATATTAATTTTGCACTTCATAATCTTATTCGTGCACTTCATGATTTTATTCTTGAACTTTATCATTTTATTTATGCACTTTATCATTTTATTTATGCACTTTATGAACCTAGTCAGCAACTTCTCTGTCATCCCGTTCATGCACTTCCTCACTTTATTCTTGCACTTTGTAGTCTTAATTGTGCACTTCAGAATCTTATTAATGCACTTCATCGTTTTATTCTTGCACTTCAGAATCTTATTCAAGCATTTCATCATTTTATTCTTGCACTTCAGAATCTTATTCATTCACTTCATAATCTTATTCATATACTTCATCATTTTATTTTTGCACTTTATAATATTAATTGTGCACTTCATAACCTTGATTGTGCACTTCATAATCTTATATATCACAAGGCAAAATCAAAGTCACATACAGAAACAAAACATTTCAGAGTTGAGGCAAACATTAGTTTAGTAAGAATCTTTGAAGTGTAAAGAAACTGAAAATAAATCCTAAATTCTTCAAAGAAAATATCAACTTTAGATATCACAGGGCTTGACATTATCGTATCGACACAAACAAGTTATTTCTCAGCCTTGAAAGAAGAGCCTCAACCACCTGATAATTCATATGGAAAAAGTGAGGGTGTACAAAAGAATTTAGACATGTTATTTGTGCACTTTTAAATCTTATTGATGAACTTTGTAATCTAATAAATGCACCTTATATTTTATTTCATGTAAAGTGCAATATGCATAAATAATCTGTTTTTTTTATAAATCTAATCCACTTTATGGTCTTATTTTTGCACTATATTAATTTATCCATGCACTATAGGATCTTATTTTTGCACAATTTAATACCTGGAAACAAAACAACTTCAATAACATCATAAAACAAAATTCAAAAATGCATTATGAATACCATCTCAACTAATATATATTATTATTGCACTTTTAATACAAAATTATGTATTTTAGCCTATGTGGGAGTCGAACCCACATTTATGTGTGTAAGCACATCGCTCTCCCATTGAGCTAATAGGCTTTTAAACACTAGAGATAACCACAATCTTAACACTAGAGATAACCACAACCTAAAATGCATGACATAAATCCATTCATTTCAGTGAAAAGAATGAAATGTCACTGTTCTGATTTCCAATACATTGTATAATTTAACTAATTAAGCATCAAGAAGATCTTGCAATATTTTGCAGCAAGAAAACTAATGAAACATGCTAAGCAGGAGTTGAGGAGTCAAAGCAGAAAACAACATACAGAGTCAAAATAGCATTTTCAAAATGGCATGATAATTCTAAACAACAGAGGCTTTTTCTCCCACATAAGTAATTGAAACTTGAAAGATTGTTTGCCAATTTGTAATGCTTTCCAATTTCCTTCTTTCTTTGGAGGTCCAAGCTATGATTTGTTTTGATAAATATCTTATGCAGGGGTTTTATGGTTTCTTTCAATTAGATTACTGCCTTCCTTAGAAATATAGTGGCTCCTAAGAGGTACTTTCATATTATGAGCCAAAAGCATGCTAAAAAACATAGAAACTCATAACATTCAAACTAATCAATTTAAACCTAGACAGAGCAAGAAAAACCATCACAGAGAGTGCAAACAAAGCAACACAAAACCATCAGACAATTGCAAGCACTACAATCAAATTGGTCACTCCGCTCAATAGTCAATACTAATTGACCATATCAGACACACCCTAAACAAGAGAAGCATTCCATAAAACCAGGAAACAGACTCAGTAAAGGGCAATGTGGTAATAAAGAGCATCCATATAAAAGCCATACTGATTAACTATGGGCAATATCATCCGGCATTTTCTCTATCTAACTCAGACTCAATTCAGCATCAAAAATTAAGCGTGGAGTGAGAGATACTAACATGAGTTCGATTTCGGTGAGGAAAAACAACCGGAGAGAGAGGATAGCCCTAAACCACCGGAGAAAGGAAGACCAAAGAAGGGGCAACCAACCCTTCGCCAACGGAGTGAGAGAACGCGCGAACTAATACGTCAAACAACATAGATGCAAACACACTAAAATTTCCAATAAACAATCCTATTTAGATGCAAACACAGAAGAAATGAAACAAATTAAATGTGGAATCTGTGCAACAGGAATTCGAGATTACCTAAATCACAAGGAAATCATAAAATGCTAAGAAGCCTAAATGTAATTGCACTTCATAAGAATTCAGAAAAAGGAAGGTGGTGGGGAGGGGAAGGGAGAAAGAGCACAGCAAGAGAGAGCTTACAGAGAGGATGTAGAGTGGGGCAGTGCACAACTCGAACTCACACGGAGAGGCTCGGAGCTCAAAGGAACCAGTGGCGGCCGCATCCCTATGTTACTGATGTGGATCATTTCTGTGTTGGGATCCAAAGCTTGCTCGAAAGCCTGCCATGACAGTTATCAAAAAAATAGGAGACTCTTTGAAGGTGCAAAGTCTGTCAGTTATCATAAAAATAACCCCAACAGAGCAATAACCCCATAAAAACCAACAGAAATTTTGCCGGTTGAAATTTTGCTGTCATACTATTCAACTCACAAAGTGTTCAGTATATCATCACCAATTCACAAAATGCACAGATGAAATTGCTACGAAACATACAAATGCACAGAAAATTAAAAAATCTTCACCATTTTTCCCAAAATATCAGTTGTCGAGATACACAGAGATCTAAGAAGTAATAAATCAAGTATCGAAAATCAAAAGGCAATACAACACCGAGCTTCATCACCTCGAACGCACCAACTCCGCTCCCAATTAAGAAATCGAACAAGTACCAAATCTAATGCTTTAAAAATAAGGAGCAATTTCAACCGTACGCTCAAGGGAGGTGGTGGAAAGAGATAAATACCTGCAAGTACTAAGTAGGCTCTCTGATCGTCGTATAGAAGAGGAGATTGAGCCACATCGGACGAGCCACGACAAAGGGCAACTGAGCCGCCGTCGAGCCTCTTCACCTCATGGAAGTCTTCGCCGAGGCCATAACCGCCTACGACCTATCTAACAACAAAAGAAACCGAAAGAGATGCTGGTTAGGGGTTTCAGGGACAATCATCATCTAGCAACTCAAATCAAACTATTCGAATTTAGAAAAAGACCTACACTGCTCACCTTCTTCTTCTCATGGTGCCCTAACAACGAAATCAGCCCCCAGCCCGAACCCCGCCTTATCTCTTATACCCTCCAACCACCTCACCTTCTTCTTTGTTGGTTTCGGAAAAGGACAAGCGTTAGAAGAAAAGGACGAGGAGAGATTGGAGAAGCCATGGGAGCAGGGGATTAGAAGTTGATAGGGATTTGAATTTCAGACGAAGACTGAGGGGAACGGACGAGGGAGATCTGAAAACGGGAGGAATGTACAAGGGGGGCCGGGTGAGCATTGGCCTATTTTATTTGAATACAACCGAAGCTCCGCAAGGCCCGTGTGTAAATTAGCCCATTTTCACTTTAAGCAAAATTTTCACTTTAAGCCTCATTTTCATTTGAACCTTTATATATATATATATATATATATATATATATATATATATATATATATATATATATATATATATATATATATATATATATATATCACTTTTTGTATTTTGGTCCAATTATGTCACCTATGTTTTTTTATGATGACTAGTTGCATCGTGCGCATGCACTTATCTTTCATGCAACTGAAATTGTTTGCTTGGTTATAAGTTTCAATACATATTTATCTTTAAATAGATTTGGCCCAGTAGTTCTTTGATATATTGTATCAAAACCGGAGTTGTTATATTTTGATTATTTTCAAAGCTGTTCTCGAGATGAATGGTTGCATCACGGAGGAGATGAACACTTGTATTACTTCAACGAAATCAGTGTGCAAAATCATCTGGTTAGGTGTCTCTTTCCCCGGTCCATGAAATTAGTTTAGATTAAAATTAACCCAAACTATGAATTCACTATAATACTATGAATTTAAAAAAAATTCATCACCAATTAAGTGGAATAGAAAAGGGGACTAAGTGTCTTACAACACTAATTAGACAAGTTGAACGATGAAAATATGACCATGCCACTGCCAAAGAACAAAGAAATAAAGATGAGCTGGATTTTTCCATTAATTTCAAACTTGGGTAAAAGGTAAAACAATACTGTAGTTCACTGCGTGGCTGCGTAGGAATTTCCCATTCTTCAAACAAGAATCATTGGTTGCTACAGAGTTGCAGCTCACTTCAGAATCTGAAGATTTTGTATCTATGACAGAACCATAACATAAAATGGCCAGCTACTCAAGCTGCCCCAGTACAGGAATAAAAAAAGATCGCTTATTTAGGAATCAACACATGTTAAAGACAAAACGATGAAGAATTTTGTGGTCTATTCTTCAGACTGTGTTTGCCCTAGCACAGAAATGTCTTCATAGCGTTTCTGCATCATATGAGACAAGAATTAGAAGTATAGAATGTGAAATTCTAAAATATCACAAGAACAAGCTATTGTTTAGTCGAGATCAGGGTAAGGCAGTGTTCAATTAAGATCTTCAAGTGAAGCATTCATTCTAAGTATGGAAATTGGAAAGTGAACTTTAGCGCTCAAATGCATAATATCATTGCCCATCAAACCGATCAAATAAAGCAACTTGTAAAAAGGTGTAATTTCAACCTAGTTTTCAAAGTATTCATCATACAACCTGAAGGTTCGATAATATAAAACAATGCAATAAAGAAATACTCTAGAAGGGGGGTTGAATAGAGTATGCCCGTTTTTCGCAGAAAGTCTCAAGACTTTTGGAGCTCGTACCAAAACCTTTGGGATTAAACCTGAATCACAACGTTAGACAATCGAACCAAGTGCGGAAATAAGGTAAAGCAAATAAGTAAAGAACACGAGTAATTGTTTACGAGGTTCAGCACAACTTGGCCTACGTCCCCGCCTAGGGTTCTTCCACAACCCTAGGATTCAAAAGGCTTTATTGATTGCTTAGCTTAGGATCCTAATAGCTCACCGAGAAGCCTCTCTCCTATACAATTGCAATCTAGTCAACTCACGTTCCCTTGGAGTCCTAGACCAATCTAGAAGAGCCCCACCTCTCTCAGCTATCTAGTACAATCCTCTAACTCTCGCAAATCAATAGCCTAGTGCAACTTCCCGAGTTATAAACTCTCGAGTAACACTTTAAATGAATATATCCTATAAGCTCACAATGACTCTCAAAGGCTTTGAAATAAACAACAAACTCTTGAGCGCTTAGCAGAGAGACACTTGGAAGACAGATCGCTTGAATGAATGAAACTCGTGTAGCAATTGTGTATTCTCTGTCTTCTACTTTCTTTCCTTTATAAAAGAGCATGGAGCGTGAGGATCTTCACCACCAGATCTCCAACGGCTCCTTCGAATCAGTTTGATCTTCAATCTTCTATATATGGACACTTCGAACGCCATGATCTATTTTGAACTGATCTCCTCAATATGTATTAAGGAAGGATATAATCTCGAATATACTTCCTGAAATGGTTAGGCATACATATATATATAATATAATGGAAGTATATAATAAGATAAAATAATATACGAATAATTAAGATAGGTTTTGTATTTCATCAACTGTTAATGCTCCAAGGCCTTTGACACAAATATCCTGTCAAAGCCTTTGAAACATCTATTCCGATTTTCATTAAGGGAGGGAGTTATCAATCTCCCCCTTGATGAAAGACAAAACCTGTGCATCCCTGCAACTTAGTCAAAAATAGATAATACAATGGAATTCGGACTAAGTACCTGCAAGGGTTAGACAAATGTTGGATCAAAAAATTTTAAAGTAAGAAAACATCCAACCGAAAACCATAAATCAGAAACCAAGGTCTTCCAAGACCTTTAAGCAGAGGTTTTCAAAGTCTAAGCACCACAGATCATCTCCCCCTTTTTGTCTTTCAACAAAGGGCGAAGGTAAAAAAACAGTCACCAAAAAGTCACCAAAAGTTTTGAAAACGTTTCCAATAAACCAGCAATGTATCAAATTTCAGGGGTGGGATAGGGTGGTTTAAGGTTTAGGCTTAGTCATCCGGAGCATCATCAGTGAGCCTCGTCCACAGTCCTTCCAACATCTTTGAAATCCCGCTCATCTCCATCATAAACTCCTTCTGCAGCTCCTTAATATCCAGGCGAACTTCCTCCGAGCCCAACTCTAGGTTGTCCATGCGTTCATCGAAAGCTGGAGCAGTGGGAAAGGCTTTTGAAGGAGTGGCAAGACTCAAGGTCCCTTGGGGAGACCTAGTGATGCCAATCTTTTCAAGGCCTTTAGAGTCGAACTTACCCGTATGACGCAGCTGTTCTTCATTTTTGACATCAATTCCAGAAGCTTTGAAGATAGGGGTCAAAAGGGTGGCAAAGGGGAGGGGAGAGTCTTTTCTAGCTTTTCTGGCATGGGCCATGGTTCCAAGGATAGTGTTGGCCAGATCAAGATCAAGGCCATTTAGGATGCGGTAGAGCAGGACCATAGCATTGTCAGTAAGGAGTGAGCCAGAGTTAAGACGGGGTAGGAGGCATCTAACAATGATGTTAAAAATAATTTTCGCCTCAAGGGTTAGGGATGAGTGGGTAAGTTGCTTTGAGGTTCTGTTGGATGCTTCGGGTAGGAGATATTTGGCTCGGGCAAGGATGATGCAATTCTCTTTTGAGGGGTGTACATCAGCGGGTGGAACTGGGGTAGGTAGGCCAAGGAAATCTGCAAAGCCATTGGAGTTGAGAGAGATTCTAACCCCTTTGACTACAGACTCCAAAGACCAACCATCGGTGTCGTTTTTGGCTTTTAGGTTAATGTAGAAAAGTCGGGTAAGTTGGGGGTAGTAGACAGTCTCAAGGTTAAGAAGGGTCCAGGCTGGGGATTTTTTGAGGAGCTCAATGCAGGGTAACTTCAAAGCTTCAAAGAACTCAAAATCTAAAAAATCCGAACAGCTAACCTTACGAGTTCTAAACTCGTCTACCCACTTACCAGCAGTCTCAGCATCTTGAAACCAAGAGGAGGGCAAGGATTGATTTACCTGGATATAGGCCGGGGGGTCTGCATTCTTTCTGCGTGCAACTGTTGGAGCAGCTCTCTTGACAGGCGCTACAAGACTCTTGACAGTGCCCTTCCTGGTACGCTTGGGGGATGGAGGCTTGACAACAGCAGGGGCTTTCCGCTTCTTCGGAGACGGGGGAGGAGGAGGAGAAGGAGAGGGAGATTCTTCCTCCTCTTCCTCAGACCCCGAGTCCTCACCGGACCCCGCTTCATCTCCTTCAGGTTCCTCGTCCTCTCCAGATCCCTCTTGCTCTTCTTCTTCTTCTTCCTCAGGCTCCTCCTCGGATTGAGCCTCCTCTGCTTCAGCTTCCTTCCGAATCCGCTCAGCTTCTTCCTCAGCCAGTTTCTTAGCATGTTCGGTCTCCTCATCGGCCTTTTTCTTCCTTAATGCCTCCTCCTCGGCTTCCTTGGCAGCATCTCTTTCTAAGAGGGCGTCGAGATCTTCTTCCTCCTCTTCCTCGTCCACTTCCTCAACCAAAATCTTTCTCTTTCCTTTCTGTTTAGCACTGATCGGCTTCTTCGCAGAGCGCTTTTGAGAGCCTTTGGGAACAATGGCCGAGCTCTCAGCAATGGTGCTCTGGACGACGGTTGGGATAATAGCTTGAGGAGCGGGTTCAGGTGTGGGAGAGGTAGCAGTGGCCTGACGTCCCTTGGGGGTGGCGCCAAGTCTTTTGGGTGTGACAGCTTTCTTGGTTTTGGGTGCCATGGAGAAAGTTGGTTAGGGTTTCTTGAGAAACGATTGAGAGGTTGAAGATGAAGAAGTGGAAAGGGTTTGGAAAAGTCTGAGTGTGGGTTGTAATCGGGTACGGTATTGGGTTTAAGTAGAGGGAGTGATGGGACGGGTTTAGGGTTCCAAGGAAAGAAATCATTACATTGCCAATTTGAAAGGTTTTCAAATTCAAATTCAAATATTCCCTTAAAAATCGGACTGAAAATCTGAGAGATTTAGTTCCAAAAATAAAACTTAACGGTTAAGGTAAACACAGAAATAGGCAATTTTGAAAATAAATAAAAATATAATTGATTAAATATCTAAAAAGATATTAACCAAAAATATATGATCCGATATATGTACTCCACCATTTAGTTCACACACCTTGACATAGTTTTCAAGGGTCTTGACACTAAGTAGAATTTATCTTTCGTAAAGGGAAAGCTCCCCCTACGAAAGAGCATCCTTGTTAAGCATCCCAATCTCTCGTCTTATGAAGGTGAACCTGTCCTCTGCCAAAGGCTTAGTAAAAATGTCAGCCCATTGATAATCAGTAGAAATAAAAGATATGGACACATCACCTTTTTCAACATGATCTCTAATGAAATGATGCCTTACATCAATATGCTTGGTCCTTGAATGCTGAACAGGATTCTTAGTGATGGATATGGCACTTGTATTGTCACACTTAATTGGGATACCTTTGAGGTTGATGCCAAGATCTCGCATTTGTTGAGCTATCCAAAGGATTTGGGAGCAACAGGCTCCAACTGCAATGTATTCGGCTTCTGCAGTGGATAGAGCAACTGAATTTTGCTTCTTTGAGTGCCAACTGATCAAAGATGCTCCTAAGAATTGGCAACATCCTGATGTGCTCTTCCTATCCACCTTGTAGCCTGCAAAATCTGCATCAGAATATCCAATTAAAGTGAAATCCTTTTGCTTTGGGTACCATAGTCCAAGTTCCTTAGTGCCATTGAGATATCGAAAGATTCTCTTCACAGCTACGAGGTGAGATTCTTTAGGATCAGCTTGAAACCTAGCACACATGCAAACACTAAACATGATGTCAGGTCTACTAGCCGTGAGATATAATAAAGATCCAATCATTCCTCGATACTCCTTTTGATTGACACTTGTTCCAGTCTTGTCTTGATCTAGAGATAAAGGTTGAGCTCATGGGAGTCTTGGCTGCTTTGGATTGATCAATCTTGAACTTCTTCAAGAGATCCTTAGTGTACTTGCTTTGGTTGACAAAGATCCCTTTCTTGGATTGATGAACTTGTAATCCCAAAAAGAAGTTGAGTTCAACCATCAAGCTCATCTCAAATTCACTGCACATGATGTCAGAAAATTCCTTGCACAAAGATGTGTTAGTAGCACCAAATAATATATCATCAACATAAATTTGAATAACCAAAATGTCCTTTCCTTTGGTTTTGATAAAAAGAGTCTTGTCGATCAACCCCCTTTTAAAATCATTTTCTAAAAGGTATTTTGACAAGCGCTCATACCAAGCTCTTGGGGCTTGTTTCAAACCATAAAGCGCTTTGTCAAGTTTATAAACATGATTGGGAAATTCTGAGCTTTCAAAACCTGGGGGTTGAGCCACGTAAACTTCTTCTTCTAGGAAACCATTAAGGAAAGCACACTTGACATCCATTTGATATAACTTTATGCTCATAAAAGATGCAAATGCTAATAAAATGCGAATGGCTTCAAGCCTGGCTACGGGAGCAAAGGTCTCCTCGTAGTCAATACCTTCCTCTTGATTGTAGCCTTGAGCAACAAGCCTTGCCTTGTTCCTCACAACCTTACCATTCTCATCTAGCTTGTTTCGAAATACCCATCGAGTGCCAATGACTGATTGATGCTTTGGCCTAGGCTTCAAGGTCCAGACTTTGTTCCTTTCAAATTCGGTGAGCTCACTTTGCATAGCAATGATCCAGTCTGGCTCCTGAAGTGCCTCATCTACCTTCTTTGGCTCAATAAGAGAAACAAACGCGTGAAAAGCACAAAGATCTTTAAGTTTAGAACGAGTTTGAACACTAGAAGTAGGGTCAGAAATGATATCCTTTAATGAGTGTGATGAGGAGTATTTGAATTTCCTTTTGCTAGTCTCAGCTCCTTGATTCGTCACACTTGTAGGGTTGACTTGTAGTACATCTGACTCCGTGGTCCTGTTAGGTTCAGTTACAGCAGTTTCTGACGTCTCAACACTGTTGGATTGGACACCAAGGGCTTTGGACGAATCTTCAACACCTTGGGCCAATTCTTCAGTGTTAAGAATCGGTTCCTGCATGTTCCTCTTCTCTGTGTTCTTGGTAGCAGCACCATCACCTTCCTCGTTCTCTTCATGGATGTTAAGATCTATATCTGCAACACTTTCACTCAAAGCACCGTCATTGCATTCATCAAAAATAACATGTATACTTTCTTCAACAACCTGGGTCCTTTTATTGAAGATTCTATAAGCTTTGCTACTCGTGGAATAGCCAAGAAATATACCTTCATCACTACGCGCATCAAATTTCCCAAGGTTATCTTTTCCATTGTTATGAACAAAACAAGTACAGCCAAAGGGTTTAAAATAAGATATAAGTGGTTTGCGGCCTTTGAAAAGTTCATAAGGAGTTTTCTTTAAGATGTAACGAATAAGACAACGATTCAAAATATAGTTAGCTGTGTTAACAGCTTCAGCCCAATAGGTTTTAGGTAATGCATTTTCTAAAAGCATAGTCCTGGCCATATCCTCTAAGATGCGGTTCTTGCGTTCCACAACCCCGTTTTGTTGAGGTGTCCTAGGAGCAGAAAAGTTATGGGAGATGCCATATTTAACACAAAACAAATCAAATTGAAGTTGATCAAACTCCCTACCATGATCACTCCGAATAGACACTATGGGCTCATTTCTTAAAGTTTGCAACTCCTTACAAAGTTTTGAAAACTCAAATAAGGCCTCTGATTATTCTTTCAAAAATGCAACCCAAGTATATCTTGAAAAATCATCGACAACAACTAGCATGTACTTTTTACCATTGGGAGATTTGACTCGCATAGGACCACATAAATCCATATGTAAAAGTTCAAGGGGTCTAGAAGAACTTATAACCTTTTTGGGTTTGAAAGAGCTACGTGTTTGTTTACCTCGTGTTCATGCATTGCACATGTCAATACCTTTGAAGTCCATCTCAGGTAGCCCTCTTACAAGCCCTTTGGACACAAGCTTCTGTAGTGTATGTGGACTCACATGACCGAGTCTCCTGTGCCAAAGCTTTGGATCGTCCGTCAAAGCCTTTAGACAAGTTAAGCTTCCTTGTGCCACTTGATCAGCATTTACGGCGTATATATTGTTGTAACGGTATGCAGTCAATATAACTTCACCTGTATCATCTCTGCACACTATACATCTTTTCTTGTTAAATCTGACATTGTTACCACTATCACATAATTGAGAGACACTAAGCAGATTATACTTCAAACCATTAACAAGATAGACATTTTTAATACTATGGTTGGAATCACTTCCAACACTACCAATACCAACGATGTCGCATTTTCCTTTGTCACCAAGAGTGATTGTTCCCGTGGATTGCTCCTTTAGATCATGAAAGAGAGAACTCTTCCCACTCATATGCCTCGAGCATCCACTATCAATAATCCATTTGTGTTCTTTCACCTTGGTGATCTCCTGCAAAACAAACATCAACCTTTGTGGCTAGACCAATAAGCAAATTTGGATCCATTGTTGGGGTAAACCATATTTGGTAAAATAGTGCCTTTGGGGACCCAAACTTGTGTTATCCGTTCTTTTCTCAAATGAACAGGAAATGTATTACGAATAATGTATGGATCCTTTCTCCTATAAGGGCGGGTCTCTTTTACATGTCCCTTTCTAGCACAATGGTGACATATAGGAGAGGTTCTGCTTCCTTTTGCCTTTACAAAAGTGGTAATGTGTTGCTTCCTTAAAAACTTTGGATTGTAACCAATACCACTTTTGTTTAGAGAGCTTTGTTGCTCACCCCACTTATCAAGAGTGCCTTTGGATTTGGTAAAACTTATGAGGGCTGTCTGTTGGTCTAGAATCTTATTATTCAGGGAGATCTTCTCGTTTTCTAAGTCATGATGCTCATTTCTTAGAGAGGAGAGATCTTGCTTGAGTTCAGATTTCTCCGAGTCAAGCGTCTTAACTTTAATGTCAAGACCTGAATAAGAAGCTTCAAGACCTTTGACCCTCATAGACAGATCCTCAATAGTTCTTTCCTGGTCCACAGTTCTCTTAATAAGAATGTTAGTTTGGGCAATAAGCTTTTCTTCATTGGCAATCATATTGGAAAGGAATTCCGATAATACCTCTTTTGGAATTTCCATAAGTTCTCTTACAGTAGCTTCAAGCTTTTCATCGTGAGATTCATCTCCAGAGGCCATAAGACAAATGTTGGCCTTCTCATCGTCGGAGTCAGAGTCGGAATCACTCCAAGTAGCCACCATGGCTTTCTTCTTCCATTTGTCACCTTTCTTGGGCTGGCTCTTTGTCTTTTGAGGGCAGTCCTTCACAAGATGATCTGTTTCACCACATTCAAAACAAGACAACGGTTTAGTCTTCTTTTCATACTTGTTGTATTGAGGCTTACCTCGAAATTTTGAAGACTCTGATCCATCCTTGTTGTTGAATTGCTTCTTCATTTTGAGAATTCTAGCAAGGCCTCTTGTGATAAGAGCAAAAGGATCATCCTCATCGTCATCCTCATCTTCGGAATCAGATCCATCCTTGGGCTCATCCTTCTTAGACTTGAGTGCCAAGTTCTTAGTGCTAGCTGGAAGTTCTCCATCGTCTTCATTAAGGATCATCTCATGCGTGATTAGCTTTCCAAGAAGGTCATCAAGGGGTAGAGTGGTGAGGTCCTGGGCTTCCTCTATAGCTGTTACTTTTGGACCCCATTTCTCCTTTGGAAGGCACCTCAGTATCTTCCTTACTTTCTCAACGTTGGTAAAGCTCTTGCCGAGAGAGTCAAGGTTGTTGGTGATTTCTGTGAATCGTGTGAACATGGCCTTGATTGACTCATCAGACTTCATCTTAAAAAGCTCATACTTTCGAAGGAAGATGCTGATCTTGGTGTCTTTCACTTGGCTCGTTCCTTCATAGGTGACGACCAACTTGTCCCAAATCTCTTTAGCTGACCTACAAGAAGAAATACGGTTAAACTCATCAGTGCTAAGACCACAATAAAGTAAGTTAATAGCCCTGTAGTTTTTGGAGATGGTTTCAAGATCTGCTTGGTTGTATTCAGACTCCTTCTTTGCAACTTTGGTGTCATTTGGTCCATCTTTTTCTGGAATCTTCGGACCATTCTCTATAATGTTCCAAAGCTCTAGATCTTGGTCTATGATGAACATCTTCATCAAAGATCTCCAGTGGACAAAGTTGTTTCCTACAAAGAGTGGCGGTCTGCTTGTGGACCTTCCCTGTGCAAATCCTCCGCTTGCTTCACCAGACATGATCGAAAACTCACAAGATTGTTAGATCAAAAACAGTGAGTAAAGCTCTGATACCAATTGAAGGTTCGATAATATAAAACAATGTAATAAAGAAATACTCTAGAAGGGGGGTTGAATAGAGTATGCCCGTTTTTCGCAGAAAGTCTCAAGACTTTTGGAGCTCGTACCAAAACCTTTGGGATTAAACCTGAATCACAACGTTAGACAATCGAACCAAGTGCGGAAATAAGGTAAAGCAAATAAGTAAAGAACACGAGTAATTGTTTACGAGGTTCAGCACAACTTGGCCTACGTCCCCGCCTAGGGTTCTTCCACAACCCTAGGATTCAAAAGGCTTTATTGATTGCTTAGCTTAGGATCCTAATAGCTCACCGAGAAGCCTCTCTCCTATACAATTGCAATCTAGTCAACTCACGTTCCCTTGGAGTCCTAGACCAATCTAGAAGAGCCCCACCTCTCTCAGCTATCTAGTACAATCCTCTAACTCTCGCAAATCAATAGCCTAGTGCAACTTCCCGAGTTATAAACTCTCGAGTAACACTTTAAATGAATATATCCTATAAGCTCACAGTGACTCTCAAAGGCTTTGAAATAAACAACAAACTCTTGAGCGCTTAGCAGAGAGACACTTGGAAGACAGATCGCTTGAATGAATGAAACTCGTGTAGCACTTGTGTATTCTCTGTCTTCTACTTCCTTTCCTTTATAAAAGAGCATGGAGCGTGAGGATCTTCACCACCAGATCTCCAACGGCTCCTTCGAATCAGTTTGATCTTCAATCTTCTATATATGGACACTTCGAACGCCATGATCTATTTTGAACTGATCTCCTCAATATGTATTAAGGAAGGATATAATCTCGAATATACTTCCTGAAATGGTTAGGCATACATATATATATAATATAATGGAAGTATATAATAAGATAAAATAATATACGAATAATTAAGATAGGTTTTGTATTTCATCAACTGTTAATGCTCCAAGGCCTTTGACACAAATATCCTGTCAAAGCCTTTGAAACATCTATTCCGATTTTCATCAAGGGAGGGAGTTATCACAACCATCAAAAACCCAATACAAAAATGGAAAGATAAACAGGTTTGTATTGTGTCTTAAGCTAGCAAACTTGACAAACCTACTCGTCCTCTTGGCTATGCAATCTAGCGAACTTGTTGGTAACAACCACGTCAAATCGTGCAGCACGTTCAACAATCTACTTTCTCTTACAGGTTGAGATATTGGTTGCAAGTAAGCACTTGCCCTTAATAGTTACATACAACCAGTACCTAAAACATGAGTTAAATATTAGGAATAAATTTCACAAATCAGTAGTATTAAAACATGTCAAAAAGGAAATATATATATACCTAAAAGAATCACAAAAAAAGCCCAATGTGCATCATTAATTTCCATAATTAAAGAGTAAAATGTTAATTAATATATCATTTATAGAAAACTATTTAACGAACACTCCTAGGAAAGCTGCCTAAAATGTTAAATTTTAGATCCAAAACAATCTTTTCATCCAATATTTAATAGGAAATTTCAATAACTTGTCCTGCATCGAGGTTTAAGGTGTTTGATGATCAGCCAGAGTGAGGATGACCAGGGCAACTTTATATTTGGTGGCTGGTAGAAAATATATACAAACTGTGGTATAAAAGGATCTTTACTGACTACGTATGACTTCCAAGTTCTTAGCAGATTATCAATACAAACCAATGTACACCTCATATGCATTGCCAAGCTCAGCAATTTTAATCAAAATTGATTCCTGGACATATAGACCGATCAGAACGAAAAGCATTGCCAACTCAGAGGATGACACTGTTGTGAGCCTAATTTGCCATGTTTTACACTAACTTTTATATCGATTTCTGCATACATTGCATACATTTGGGTTAGAACAATACAAAATCTGTGTATTTTACACTTATTTGCAATATATGGAGGTCTACACAAGTTTTGGTTATATTTCGCAGAAATCGCACTTTGGAGCTTAAAGGAAACTCATGGAGAAGCTAAGAATGGTGCAGCTGGAGAAAAGGCCATTTTTCATCATTCTTCGTTCTGAATCAAGCTTTGATGTCTTCATGAGAGTTGTAGCCCTCGGAAAGAGCTTTCCAACGCATGGTCATATGCGTCAATCCGACAAACGAGGACTCGGGAAAGTGCGTTTCAAGAACAGAGCAGAAAGCTGAAGCCAAGTGTACTCGATCTCGAGTACACCGTACTCGATCTCGACGAGGGCTGGTCGAGCACACCTGGTCGAGCAGAGCTGATCGAGGACACTGAGTCAGAGACAACCCGACTCCCGGAATCCTACTCGATGTCGAGGAGGCCTTGTCGAGATCGAGGAGCCATGTCCGGAGTCGACGAGCTGTGCCAAGCCGAGAAGCCGAGGACGAAGACGCAGACCACCTCTACTCGATACAGAGTAGCCGTGGTCGATATCGACCAGACCTCCGAGCCATGTTCGAGCCTTGTCGAGCAGAGTCACCCAGCCAGACCAAGTCGACGAACCCTGGTACTCGATATCGAGTAGCTGTGGTCGATATCGAGTAGACATGTCGAGCCGCGTTACTCGGTTTAAGCAGTCCGAGTAAAGCTGGGATTCCTTGGGCCCGAAGGAAGTCGATTTTTGCCGAGATCTATCATCATCTATCATGGAAGGAGATCTATCAACATGAAGAAGACTTGCCTAGTTTAGATTTATCTTTTCCCTTTTAGATTTATTTGCCTTAAGCTATTTATTTATCTTTTATGCTTTTAGATAATTAGAAATAGATATAGATAGATGATTCTTTCCTTGATTAGCGGGGTTTGATCACTATAAATAAAGCCCTAGGGGCTGGTTTTTCATTCATTCAATTTCGGAGAGAAGTAGTAGGACAGAGAGAGAGGGAGTGAGTGGCCAAGAGGAGTTTTGTGAAGCGAGAGCGGAATTGACTTCCTTTGGTTGTAAGCTCTATTTTATTTTATTAATGCAAGTTTATTCCCTTTTATTATTGATGTCTTTAATTATGATGAAGCGCGAGTAGTCAACCCACTTCTAGGGTTGGGGCGAGCCCGACGATAGCCATGCATAATTGAGGTAAAGATCTGACTTTTATCATGTTTTGAGCATCTCCTACTTGTTTATGTGTTTATTGCCCATCTAATGGAGATCCATGTTAACCACTTGGATTATAAACATAAAATTAGTAGAGACAATTAGGGTTTCTTGAAAGAGTTGTCTAATTGTTGGAAAAGGCGAAAGCTTGTCCTTTGATGCAATTCACATGATTATCTGTTTATCTCTGCCTTATGCATGCTTGGTTATTGTCATTGCAAACCCCAATCTTGGAAGTCCTTTTACATTAAGTTTAGTCGAATCACCCAAAGCATTTGTTTTTACTTTCTTTCGTTTTCGTTTTAAAGTTTCTGCCCTCGTCGATCTCGACCAGCCCCTGGTCGACCTCGACCACTGATCTTCGACCTAGAGTCTCCGTAGCTTAATTGTGCAGGAGATCGACGAAGACAAGCCGAAGTCGACAAGACCTTACTCGACATCGAGTACCCTCTGGTCGAGATCGACCACCCTTTGCCGAGCTGCTGCGCTGTGTTCGACTGTCCGATCTTCTGTCGACTACCCTAGTCGAGATCGAGGACCCTGTTGTCGACTTCTGTTTGTGAGATTTCTCCGCTGCCTAGGATCCGCTGACACGCTTCCTCGTGGATCGATCCTGACTTCCCGCTGCTACACCAGGAGGAGGTCTTGTAATTATTTGCGTGGGCAGAATCTGGTTTGATTTATTTTGTTATATTTCATACTCGATTTCCTCCTACAACAAATTGGCGCCGTTGCCGGGGAAGCTATCATTCGCGCCTTAGGTAGTTAAATCTCACGTTTCTCTTGAGTTAATTTGCAGATGTATGCGCCGTTCTGGTCAACCACATGAGTTTGACGCCTTAGATGATCCGGAACGTGTCCTACATATCCATTCTAAACTGAAAAGAGCCATGGCGGCCGCAGAAACACAGGAGCAGCTGATACAGAGGCTTACAAGGGAGCTAGCCGCAAAGGATACCACTATCGCCAATGAAAGGGCAGCGAAGGAACAAGAGAAAGCAGCAAGGGAACGGGCAGAAGCTAAACTTGTGTTGCGTAGATGGGAACATTACGCTAAATCGCCCAAATCAACAATGACAAGTTGGTTCGACAATGTCCCCTTCTATGAGCCAGTCAACATCGACTACCTGGACTCGACATGTACACATTATGGAGGAACTGATCCAGAAACACTAGCCGAAATCGTCTGTACCACAGAAACCCAGGTATGTCCTTCCTCTATTTCGATATCTACTTCGCTATCTATCTTTGAAGAACCTTTGGAAGGATCCCAAGAAGAAGAAGAGCCACCAACGCAAAATCCGGACGTCGTTGCCCATGGTGCTTCAAGGTCGCTTTTGCCTTATAAGGTGAAGGCTATCCCTGACGATTTTGAGCAACCGATGTTCATATTCAAGTATGGGGTCCTCGCAAAGTGGCACGAAGCTCCGCACGATGAGGTGGAAATATCTCTTCCCACTCCACCCTTTTGCTGTGGTGGAGACGCGCAAACAAATCAACCAATGGAGCGAAAGAGGTATGATTATGAGGTATGCAAATTTCCTTTATATATTCCTTTATGCATGCCAGCTGGAGCCCAGGAAGATGGATGGGTGAAGCCATGGAGCATTCACTCGGGGAGGTTTAAGCTTCTTCACATGATGCCTCCGGATGACATCCCACGCTTTCCACCACCGGAGGAACCACCAGATCCACCTATACCTCCGGACAAAGATGAGCCAGGCTAATGCTTAATGGAGAAGTCGGCCTAGCGACTATAAAATCTAGAGCTTGTACATAGACATTTATTTTTGGACTTTTGAGACTTTGTTGCTTTTGTTTGTTTTTGTTTTTGGAACTTTTAGTTTTTCTATTGTGGGTATATGTCTTCTACACTTTTCAGGTCCATGGATAGATGCAAGCTAAAAACGGACTCGGCTCAGGCATTTTAACTCGATATTATGAAGCCCTGCACATCTGTCTAGTGAGTTCCTTCCTTTACTCTTGTTTTTATTTGATTTTATACAGTGAGGACACTGTAATGTTTAAGTATGGGGTGGGGGAAGGGCTTACTTTATGCATATTTGCCATATTTGACATTATTTGTGCATATTTGGAGTTTATTTCTTTGAATTGCTACATGGCTATTTTGGAATTCATTATTGATTTATGTGCTTACATGCATGATTTCCAAAATTTAGAAAAATGACCCCCATTGAAAATTTTGATTAATGTCATGGAAGCTTATATTGAACTCGACGATGCAAAATTAAGATTCATTAGAGATATAGCATGAAATTGCCTAGTAAAGGGAAGTCACAATAAAGTGCATATTTTCTTGAAAATCATGAAAGGAGGTAAAATTTGATGTTGCTTTTGACATGTTGCATGATAAGAGGATGGAGGACTTTATATTTCCATATAATGCTCATATTGTTATAATCATAAGCCTTACCTATGCTTATGCATCACAAAAGCCACATTATGCCTTATTTCAAATATTGCTCCACATGATCTAAAATTTGCCATTCTTTACCTTATCCGGGGATTATGTTGAGAATGATGTCACATTATGGAGATTATTATATGGTTGTTGTGTTGTTATTATCATTATTTGGAGTTGGGTTGGAAATTGTTTGAAATATATGGAAAATTTAATGAGTGAAAGAAAATCCAATCACCTCAGGAGATAAAGGTAGATTGACCCTGCTCTCTGAGATAATAGTTTGGAGAGATGGGACACACAGGTGAGGAGTCCAAAGCACTAAGTATCCGGGGCCATTCATGACACCCATGTTTGCGACTCGCGAGAAGGCAGTGCTGAGGTTAGAGAGGTAAAAGCAATATTATTGATAAAAGCATTATGAAAGGTGATGAATCTAATGAGAAAGAATGTGGTATGAAAGTTTGGAAAGTACTCCATTTCCCCGGAGCAAAAGCACCACATTGCCAAAAATTGCCCACCTTTTAGCCTTTTACCAATCTACTCCTTATTTGAGCTTAAATTAAAGTCCTCTTGATTATCAATGCTTTGTCAGATGAATTGTTTTTGCATAACCCTCCTTTTGTGAGTAGATGTTGCTTTTGTATAATTGCACATGCATGGATCTGTGACATAAGTACCTTTTCAAGGATGGAAATTGATTGCAGGGACATATAAGAATGAATCTAAGATGTTGAGAGTTTTGATTTCTTCCCCTGAATGACAATTAAAAGTATTGCTTGAGGACAAGCAAGCTTAAGTATGGGGTGTTTGTTGTGAGCCTAATTTGCCATGTTTTACACTAACTTTTATATCGATTTCTGCATACATTGCATACATTTGGGTTAGAACAATACAAAATCTGTGTATTTTACACTTATTTGCAATATATGGAGGTCTACACAAGTTTTGGTTATATTTCGCAGAAATCGGACGCACTTTGGAGCTTAAAGGAAACTCATGGAGAAGCTAAGAATGGTGCAGCTGGAGAAAAGGCCATTTTTCATCATTCTTCGTTCTGAATCAAGCTTTGATGTCTTCATGAGAGTTGTAGCCCTCGGAAAGAGCTTTCCGACGCATGGTCATATGCGTCAATCCGACAAACGAGGACTCGGGAAAGTGCGTTTCAAGAACAGAGCAGAAAGCTGAAGCCAAGTGTACTCGATCTCGAGTACACCGTACTCGATCTCGACGAGGGCTGGTCGAGCACACCTGGTCGAGCAGAGCTGATCGAGGACACTGAGTCAGAGACAACCCGACTCCCGGAATCCTACTCGATGTCGAGGAGGCCTTGTCGAGATCGAGGAGCCATGTCCGGACTCGACGAGCTGTGCCAAGCCGAGAAGCCGAGGACGAAGACGCAGACCACCTCTACTCGATACAGAGTAGCCGTGGTCGATGTCGACCAGACCTCCGAGCCATGTTCGAGCCTTGTCGAGCAGAGTCACCCAGCCAGACCAAGTCGACGAACCCTGGTACTCGATATCGAGTAGCTGTGGTCGATATCGAGTAGACATGTCGAGCCGCGTTACTCGGTTTGAGCAGTCCGAGTAAAGCTGGGATTCCTTGGGCCCGAAGGAAGTCAATTTTTGCCGAGATCTATCATCATCTATCATGGAAGGAGATCTATCAACATGAAGAAGACTTGCCTAGTTTAGATTTATCTTTTCCCTTTTAGATTTATTTGCCTTAAGCTATTTATTTATCTTTTATGCTTTTAGATAATTAGAAATAGATATAGATAGATGATTCTTTCCTTGATTAGCGGGGTTTGATCACTATAAATAAAGCCCTAGGGGCTGGTTTTTCATTCATTCAATTTCGGAGAGAAGTAGTAGGACAGAGAGAGAGGGAGTGAGTGGCCAAGAGGAGTTTTGTGAAGCGAGAGCGGAATTGACTTCCTTTGGTTGTAAGCTCTATTTTATTTTATTAATGCAAGTTTATTCCCTTTTATTATTGATGTCTTTAATTATGATGAAGCGCGAGCAGTCAACCCACTTCTAGGGTTGGGGCGAGCCCGACGATAGCCATGCATAATTGAGGTAAAGATCTGACTTTTATCATGTTTTGAGCATCTTCTACTTGTTTATGTGTTTATTGCCCATCTAATGGAGATCCATGTTAACCACTTGGATTATAAACATAAAATTAGTAGAGACAATTAGGGTTTCTTGAAAGAGTTGTCTAATTGTTGGAAAAGGCGAAAGCTTGTCCTTTGATGCAATTCACATGATTATCTGTTTATCTCTGCCTTATGCATGCTTGGTTATTGTCATTGCAAACCCCAATCTTGGAAGTCCTTTTACATTAAGTTTAGTCGAATCACCCAAAGCATTTGTTTTTACTTTCTTTCGTTTTCGTTTTAAAGTTTCTGCCCTCGTCGATCTCGACCAGCCCCTGGTCGACCTCGACCACTGATCTTCGACCTAGAGTCGTCGTAGCTTAATTGTGCAGGAGATCGACGAAGACAAGCCGAAGTCGACAAGACCTTACTCGACATCGAGTACCCTCTGGTCGAGATCGACCACCCTTTGCCGAGCTGCTGCGCTGTGTTCGACTGTCCGATCTTCTGTCGACTACCCTAGTCGAGATCGAGGACCCTGTTGTCGACTTCTGTTCGTGAGATTTCTCCGCTGCCTAGGATCCGCTGACACGCTTCCTCGTGGATCGATCCTGACTTCCCGCTGCTACATCAGGAGGAGGTCTTGTAATTATTTGCGTGGGCAGAATCTGGTTTGATTTATTTTGTTATATTTCATACTCGATTTCCTCCTACAACAGACACCAGACATGTTATTGTTGTACAGATTCAAGTCAATCAGGTTCTTTTAGGTTCCCAAGCTCAGCAGGAATTGTTGCTTGAATATTTTTGATAATTCTAAACTTCCCAGCTGGAGGAATTCAAATTGAATAAAAAATTCAGTGAAACAAACGATTGCAATTTGAAAATTGTCATTTCAGTCAACAAAACCTGTTACCTTCGGGATCAGGCGGCTTCCGAATGAAGAAATCGTGAAATTCCTTTTCGTCGATCTTGTAATTCACGACCATATCGGAGTCCTAGTTGCGGGTGGAGACGAAGCTCTTGCTCTGGACCATCTCGATCTCGAGGTCGGCGGCGGGGACGGAGCCGGGAGAGGCGCGGGAGGAGGAGAAGAGGCGGGACTCATACTCTATGTTGAAGTTCTTGTTGTCGACTTCTTCGTCGTCAATGTCATGGTTGTCGGGGCCGCCCGAGTCGCCAGAAAGGGAGTGGAGAAGCTTGAAAGAGTAGGGGAGAGTATACTCTGCAGTGAAATTCTGCAAAAAAGTGCAAGATTTTCAGTATCAGATTTGATCATGTTTACCAGAAATAATATCAAAAGGGGTTTTTGTAACCCATCACATAAATGTCCTACAAGATTCAACAGGAAAAAAAAAGATGATGATAAGCAAACAAATGTATCAGTCTCAAAATATGAAAGTACAATTTCAAGAACAGCTAAGTTATGTCCGTTGTCCAACAAAGAATTCTTCATTCGAAAATCCTGGTATAGTTACGGTATCAAACAAATATTGAATTGTTACTGAGGTATTGCAACATTTAGTTATTTGTACCAAAGGTTTGTTATTCCACGCGAGATGCCTTGTCAAAAACAAAATCAATGTAGGCTGCCTTATTAGCATTTTTGACCCATGAGAAAACTCGTGGTAATATGTTACCACTACCCTCAAAGGTCGGGATATTTTAATTACATTTGAAAGTTGAGGATATATTTTTACTATACCCCCAAAGGTGAGGGTATTTTAATTAGTTTTCCCATTTTGTAAATACAAAAACACAATCTGAAGGACTAAGGGCAAAATCGTAACTCAACTTTTTGCCACACTCTGCCTTTTATATATGAGAAAATGGTAGTGGATATACCACTTTCAATGGGCCATTGCAAAAATAACCCCCCGGGCCCAAATAGCAAGAATGTCAAATTGGCCCATGTAATTGCAAAATTAACCGGTAGTCCAAACCTGTTGCAACGGGTAACAAAGACGGTTGAAAATTGGAAAGAGAAAAGTGAAGAAAGCAGACCTCACATCAACGTCTTCGGTCACAATCAGAACTTCAAGAAACCCGTAGGAATTCAAAGGGGAAACCGCCATTGACAAAGGTTGGAGAGAAAACCTTGAGGGGAAGTGAGGGACGACGCCGGAACAGAGATAGAGAGAGAGAGAGAGAGAGAGAGAGAGAGAGAGAGAGAGAGAGAGAGAGAGAGAGAGAGAGAGAGAGAGAGTGAGAGGTGCTGCTTGCTACGACGCCGGGACCCAGAGCGAGGGACGACCCGAGATTGGAGACAAATAACCCCCCTGGTGACGATTCCGCCATTGAAGAGAGGTAAACCCTTGTACTCTATCTCAAAGCCTTCTCCTTTAATCAATTTCTGGCCGGTTGGAAGAATTGGGGGAATGGGTTTCGAAAAATGGCAACTCCAAACCCTAACTGTAAGTGTGGTTGGCGTTTTGGGGATAGGGGTGGAGAGTTGCCATTGATGATAAGTTAGGGATTAAATTGAAGGTCGAAAATTGGTATAAGAGGTTAGACAACCCCAATGAAACAATGAAATTGGGAATGGGAAAACTCGTCAATGGCGAGCGGGGTCCTGCTTGTGGATAGGGGAAACGATTGAATAGCTAGGTATAGGAAAATCTGGGTAGGGTGTGATTTAGGGAATTAAGGGAAACTAATAGCATTTTGTAGCAAAAAATGAAATAAATGGTGAGATATGTACGAATTTAACCTAAAAAACAGAATATGGATATGAAGTGGTTTGATTTTCGTAACTCTCGTTTGTTGAATAACAAAAACAGAGATCTTGAAACCAATGTTGTGGTGTTGTCAATTGTTGATGGTTTTTCAAAGCACTCTTGTGGTGTTGTCAGTTGTTGATGGTTTTTTCAAGCAATTGTGTGGTGTTGTCATATGCAAAATGTTAAAACGTTTGGCAGAATAAATATTTTGACTGGCTATGCATTTGTATGTACTGGCTAGGATTATTACTGAAATGGGTGTTATCTGAATGACAGATTAAGGACAATGGCAAAAGGCAAAGGAAAAAAGATGTCGACCCCTTCGAGCAAGAAGGTATCAGTTGTAATATCTTATGAGCCAGCAGATTAGGGGCGTTATTTTTTGTGTTCGTGATGTGAACATCGGTACTCTCTTATTATATATGTGTAGGCGACTCTTGCCCTTCCTCCGTCGAAATATTTTAGAGGGAGGTCCAACCAGTTCTCCAAGATGGGTGTACTGACGGGCATTGATGATGGGCTATCTACAGCTGATTGACAGATGCTGAAGGACAGCAGGCTCGGCGGCATTGTCAAGATCGGAGCCAATGCGCCCTACTGCTCAGCCCTTATTCATTACTTCCTGGAGAGGCAACTCAAGACACTCAAGAAATGTGAGACATGGTATGAGATCCAGGTGCGACTCCTCCGGTTCTCCATCAAGGAATTTTGCCTCGTCACCGGCCTCAAATGTGGTGCAAGGAATCGGGCATTTGAGGCGGAAGATCACAAAGGTGCAATCCGTAGCTTCTTTGGAAGGGAAAGGGTCAAGGTGTCCGACCTTCCCGTCATGTGGGAGGTCGCAAAGGCGAAAGAGAGGAGTGAGCGGAAGAGGTTGAAGCTTGCACTCCTGATCATTGTAGAGTGCATCCTGCTACCAGGGGACGTGGGCAGGAGAGTGAAAGGGTGGGTGGTCGCCCTCGTTCAAGACCTCGACCGATTCTTCGACTACTCGTGGGGTAAGGTATGTTACCAAGCCACACACGAGAGTCTTGATGGGGCACTTGTGAGGAAGGTGGAGCAAGGAGTCAAAGGTGGGAATGAGAGGTCCGGCTACTCGCTCAATGGATGCCCATTAGTGTTCCAGGTACAAGTTCAAACTTAATGCTATTTAATACTTGGCTAGATTTTTTGTTTGTATGTCTGTGCCATAATTAACTGAGTATGGCCAAGGTTTTCTTTAAACTGGCTAGTAACATTATGATATTATGGCCGTGTAGATTTGGATCTATGAAGCGATGCCGAGTGTGGACAACCACTTTGCCACCAGGACTCGGTTATCTTTCCCCGATGCGTTAGATGGAGCATAACGGAGGCGCACCTCCCCTATGAGAGGGTGAAGACGATGCTGGACATAGAGAATGAGGATGGGATCAAGTGCGACGATGCCCGGACGATCCTTGTGACCGAAGCGGCTGAGCGGGAGAGTTTCCTCGGTGCTGGGTACCCCCATGAGGAACCCGATGAGTTTTTTGACAACGCAGCCAAGTCCTACGAGGAATCACTCCCACCTGTCGGCATTCCGACAAACGAAACAGCACCTTCCCCCGCCCATGGAGCCCCTGAGGATGCAACGATTATCACGATGCTCCAAGAGGTACTTACGCGGATGTCGAGCCTCGAGAAAGTAGTGGAAGAAATCAAGAGACACCTCACCGACGTAAAAAATGTCGGACCAGAGTCAGATAAAAAGCAAGAGGTTAGTCATGCAGTTAGGCCTTATTCACACCTTAGTCAAACATGTGAAAGTGGCTATGATTAGTAAGTTAATGGCTAGTTCACCTGCGAACTTGGCAGGAGAATGTCTTCATGGAGGTTGACAACGACAAGGAGGAGGTTGTTGGGAACGAAAACTCCAAGTCATCTGCCACAACACAGGGCGTTGTCACACAAGAGGAGGCTGTAACCCAACAGGAGCCCCCTGCACCGGCTGAGGAGAAGGGGACGGGGAGCCCTAAACGCACTACGTCGCAAGATAACATTGGCACCGACAACGCCGATCCTGCTCCCACAACTCAAGAACTTGTCACGCTTCAGGTGAGTGTCACTCAAGAGTCGTCCCCTACACATGCCCCTGCAAAGCCAAAGGCTCGAGGGAGGCCTAAATGCGGCAAAAGGCAAGAGGAGATTGAGACGAAAAAGCCGGACCCAGCTGCGATAAATGAAGAAAATGTCACCCAACAGGAGCCGACCGTGACGCAGGAGGTCCATCCTACACCTGCAGCTTCTCAGCCGAAGGGGAAGGGGAGGCTGAAACGAACAAAGCAGGAAGATGCAGAATTAGAAGACCATGTCCTGACCGCCGTCAAAAAGAGAGCCCGTGTTGTCAAGTTCAAGCGCACTCAGGTACATCCGTCAGAAGTTGCTGTGTTTGAGGGTCTCATAACGAAGGAGGACGTCGACGCCGTCGACGGGTGGCTGTCAAGGTGCGTTGTTAAATTGGCCTCTATGCACCTTTCCCTTTAATGGTTGTAGACTAACGAATACGTCCACAAGGGAGGGCTCACACTAACCGCAACACATCTTGGGACGGCAATCACCCAGGGATTCTATGAGATCGTCAGGACTCCGACGTTCTGGATGTCTACCGAGTAGATATTTCAACTCCAACTCATAGCACCTCGGGTCAACCGCGAGCTTCTCCATTATCTTACTCTTGACGGACCCAAACGACATGGTCTCCTCTATGAGCATTATTTTGTGGGCGTTTTGACCTTGATACACCCATCCTCCTTCGAGATGCTCCCATCGACCATTGCAAACGAGAGTAAGTAATACCACCCCTTTCTCCCCTGCGAAATTATGAGGTTAAGATGGTCCTCTCAGTATCGGTTAGAGGTAAGGGAAGGATGGGGAAAATCCATTACTGTGAATACAAAACATAAACCATACTTACCAATATTCGTTGATGTCTGGATTTTGCAGATGGCACGTGTATCCCTGTCTATGGCTACATATCTTCGGTTGATGACTAGGATTTCCCTTTGCCTGGCTAGTAACTGAATCAGATGTTTTGCACTTTTTGTGTCCACCTAGCGAGCTCCCCCATCTCCTTTTATACTCCCTCTGAAAACCGATAAAATCCCCATGTGTTTTCCATCCATTTTGCCTTGGCGGGAAGTGTTTTTGTGAAAAGGTAACACTCTCTCTCCTAGCATTTAATGCTTGTCATTCCAACCTTCCACACCCTCTATCCTCCCTCTCTCACAGACTCACTGTAACTCTCTGCAGCCATTCCTTTTTGTATTTCCCACCTTTTCAATTGTCTAACCGGCAACCTTTTGTAACTTGTGTCCATGAATTTGCAAGAATGACATTATGTCATTCCTTTGCCAATTTTTTGGGTCCAGGTCATTTTTGAAAAGTGGTCCAACATTTGGTATATCCATGTAAAACATCCTTTATATATATATATATGCCACTTATTTGTAACTTTCAAGAGTTGAAGATTGATTTCTCTATCTCCATAGTTTCCATGACAGAGAGAGAGGTTTTAGGTTTGTGAGATTTTTGTTGTGTTGATCTTAACTAACAAACATTCTACAGTGTATTTTTACTACTGATCTAGGTCGGTCCGCTACTCTATAGTTCTAACAACCTCTAAATTCTACTAGTGAATTAACAATCTAACTATGGTCAGGTTAAGTCAATGTGGAGTTGTGTTGAGTTTATTTTGTCTTTGGATATAATGTGAATCTGTGATCGACAACAAACGTTACTAATTTGAGTGAAACGATCGATAAGATTGAACACAACCTAACAAGTAACTATGTGAAACACTGAAATCCATGTACACTTATTTGTGATCGACAACAAACATTACTAATTTTATATGTTACTTGTTTGTATTTCAGTCTCAATATGTCACTTATTTGTATCTTTCAAGAGTTAGAGATTGATTTCTCCATCTCCATCATCCCATGAGACTCAGATTTCTGAGATTTTTTTTCTTGTATTGATCGTAACTAACTAACAAGATAAGGACATTAATTATACTACTGATCTAGGTCGACTAGCTACTCTTTAGTTCTAACAACCTCTAAACTCTACTAATTAAATATCTAACTATGGTCAGGTTAGTCAATGTGTGATTATGAATGTTAGATTATGAGAAACCTTCATCGAGTCGTATGAAAACGAGGGTCGTATTGAGTTTTTTTTGTTTAT
This sequence comes from Persicaria maculosa, assembly GCA_963922045.1. Classification (NCBI taxonomy): domain Eukaryota; kingdom Viridiplantae; phylum Streptophyta; class Magnoliopsida; order Caryophyllales; family Polygonaceae; genus Persicaria; species Persicaria maculosa. The sequence continues at coordinate 32,384,472 of OY998262.1, forward strand.
AAGGACGAGATCTAACAAAAAAGCTCAATCCATTGTGAAACGCTGAAACCCGCATACAAATCATTTACTCCATAGTTTATTTTCAATATAGACTCTGTATGTACCTCGTTTGTATTTTGGTCCCAATATAAAGCTTATTTGTATCTTTCAAGAGTTGGAGATTGATTTCTCTGTCTCAATCATCCCATGAGAGAGAGGTTTTTAAGATTTTTTTTCTTGTATTGATAATAACTATCTAACAAGCTTTGTGTAAGGGCTTGTCATCCCTTATATTTTGGTATTCAATTTGCCCTAAAATCAATGTGGGATGGGCATTTTATTCCCAACATTTAGTAAGTGTGGTTAGGCAACAATATGTGAGCATGAAAAAATTGAATGCAAAGCATGGTAAGAAAAGAATGGAAGCAAGAAAGATCAAGAACTCAAGGAAACGCAGCAAGACTCAACAAGAAAGACACAAGACTCGATAAAGATTCAAAGAACAATGCGGCACTTGAAATCGACTCAAACAAGAACAAGACTCGAATGCAAGAATTGAAAGAAAGACTCGAAATTGATAAAGACACGACCGATAAGGACTGAGTCGATCTATATAGAACAAGATAAAGACCCCAGGCCTCCTCAGAGGGTAGGAACCAATACCAATGACTATATAACCTGCCTCTACAACCCTACACAACCAAGCAGACAAATTGGAGGCACAAGGAGGGGGCTTGTGGATACTAGGATCACCAAGTCTTGTGAAGTTGATGAACACAAAGCAAACCAAGCTGAGATAGATACCAATTCGTGATCAATGAGCACAACTCTAATTGAATCACAAGCACTCAATGTGTTTCACACAATTTGAGAAGACTAATTCTATTCATAATGTTCTCACTGAATTACAAAAGGGGAATTGAAATATATAGGCCTTAGATAAGCTGATGGGCCGAGTTTAATGATAAAAAGATAAATCTAACATCTAATTAAAACACCTAAAAACTTAAGTAAATAAGGTCTCTAGAAATAACACTTAAAATAGCCCAATTCGGCCCAATAGGATCCATTCCCGTCAAAACAGCGACAGACTTGCAAAGATGGTGATTTTCGGCCACGCTCCATGTCGAATCTGGAAAAACCTTCAACAGCAAAGTTGTAGATATCTTCGTTCTCGTTTCAAAAAGGTATGGCACGCCTCAATCCGATTAATATTGAATCCGTACGACTTGTTTTATTGAGACGTCAAAAAGCTGTCAAATATTCTGAACGAGTATAAAACGTCATTTGCACCTTTGGATCTTCTCCCAAGGTGGAGCCTTCTTCTTCCTCTTGATAAGGACATTATCCGAAGATGTCTTGGATGGTTCCGCATCAATCTCCCTTTCTTGAAAAGGATTCGTCTTCGAATCCAATGTCGCATATGATTCCGCAAAGGCATCCACACGAGCTCCTGGATCGAAAACCTTATGCCCATGGAAACTCATCTCAAGAACGATTGTTGTAGGGATTGACCACTCCTCGATGGTTATTGTCTCAGCTTCATCTACAAAATCAAGAAAAGAAACTTGATTAGTGCACAATTCAGATTTCATATTAATGTCATGATGTCCTAATTGAATATGCACTTGAGCTTGGTCATTAATCCCTAAGTTTCCATCCAATGCTAGCAAGGTTTCATCCTTTTCCAAGGCTGAATTTTCAATTAATTCAAGGCTAGCAATAGTAGAAGAATTTTCACGATCAATGATCAAATTAGAAACTTTGCCTTTTTCTAAGCATTTAATATGACACAATTCTTCTCTTTGATTATCATCACAAGGCTTAGGTTGAACACTTAAAACCTTACTATCAATCAAAGAATCATCATGCTCAGATTCAATGCAAACATTATCATCATAGGCAACTAAATTAAGATCTTGATCATTATTATCAACATGCTCTACATTTTTAGCAATAAAAGAAGCATCTATGCTAGAAGGAACAGTATGTTGAATAACATTATTGAGAGTAATAGGATGAGTTTCTGCCCTTTCATTAGATGGCACTTCAGCTTTATTTGGGACTCCTTGTCCGAACACCGTATTAGAGCCAAAACGCCAAAGCTCATATGTCGTAAAGGCTTTATCCAACTTAACCAATTCTCCATTGGTCCTTACCACATTCTCATTTATCTTAGCTAAATTCTCCATGAAGGTATTGTACCAGTCGTTGCCCTGGTTATTAGACATTGCAAATAAAGACAAACAAAGAACTATGTAAGGGTTGGTGAAAATTATAAACAACTCACAATTGTGTTTCGCTCACACTCCCTCTCTGATTGATATGTCACGCTTGCTAGGGCAATCCGCTTTGGGCAAATCAACAATCAAGCAAAGAACTTAACAATCAAAGTATAGAATTCAAGAGAATGAATGAAACAACAATCAACAAGTACTCGATAAAGGGGCGGAGTACTCGATATAAGCGCACAACTCGATCCAAGCACAAATACTACTCGACAGAGGCAAGGATCTACTCGACAACAGCAATAATCAACTCGAAGTAACAAAGAGAGAACTCGAATAAGGCTGAGCTCTTCTCGATACAACAAAATAGCAACTCGATATGCAACAAAAGTACTCGATCAAGGAGAAAAAGTACTCGACAGAAACTGTAAACAAGGAGAAATAAAAGAAAACTAAGGAAAGAATGGAAATTTACCTCTTTTTGATTGAAAGCCTTTAAATTAGGATGTTGTAATTGCAAGGTAGAGTTTCAATTTTGTAATTTTTTGTGGAGGTAATGTGTTTGGGATAGGGGCTGTCGACTAGGGCTAGGCAATTCACCAAATAAGGTCCTTTGGAGCTTTCTTGCACTAGTAGAACAAACTCTATCTTTTTTTTTTACTTACTTTTGCCCCTAGTGAATTTTATCCTCCTAGGTCCAAGTTCAATCTTTTTTCTTTTTTTTTTTTGAATTTTCGAAATTGATTTTTTTTTATATAAACTAATGCAAGAAAGACTCTAGATAATAATAGGACTCGAAAATCTGTAAAGAATGGTGAAAAGATAAAATTTCTAGCCCTAAAGATAAATAAATAGACAACCTTTGGATAAAATAGGAAAGTGGATATATCTTTAGCCTTTTTAGATAGTTGATAGATATAATGAGATTTAAATCTAACAACTTAATAAAATCTGATTTTTAATAGGCAATGGATAAAAGATAAATAAAAATTCCCAAAGATAGAAAAGATAACAAACTAGGGTTTGCTCTTGTGGTAGGTGAATGTCGACCAAGCAAGATCTATGGGGACAGCTAGGGCTGCCGTCGGCTGCTAAGGCACACAACAAAGGCTGTGCACACTTGTGGTCGACTCCACTGGTCTCGGCTAGGCTTTGTGTTTAGGCTATGCAACCACAAACTCAAGATTAGTGCAAGACTCAATAAAGAATGCAAGAAGTAAATAACCAAATAAAGAACTGACTCTATTTTTGTGTTTATGAAAAGAAAAAGACTCAATCTTGATGTTGGAAACCAAAGCTCTAATACCAATTTGATACGGGGTTAGCCGTGAGATGGCCCGATCTTCGACAAACAAGCAAAAAACTAAAGAACGGAAGCAAGAAAGATCAAGAACTCAAGGAAACGCAGCACGACTCAACAAGAAAGACACAAGACTCGATAAAGATTCCAAGAACAAGGCTGCACTTGAAATCGACTCAAACAAGAACAAGACTCGAATGCAAAAATTGAAAGAAAGACTCGAAATTGATAAAGACACGACCGATAAGGACTGAGTCGATCTATATAGAACAAGATAAAGACCCCATGCCTCCTCAGAGGGTATGAACCAATACCAATGACTATATAACCCGCCTCTACAACCCTACACAACCAAGCGGACAACTTGGAGGCACAAGGAGGGGGCTTGTGGATACTAGGATCACCAAGTCTTGCGAAGTTGATGAACACAAAGCAAACCAAGCTGAGATAGATACCAATTCGTGATCAATGAGCACATCTCTAATTGAATCACAAGCACTCAATGTGTTTCACACAATTTGAGAAGACTAATTCTATTCATAATGTTCCAACTGAATTACAAAGGGGGAATTGAAATATATAGGCCTTAGATAAGCTGATGGGCCGAGTTTAATGATAAAAAGATAAATCTAACATCTAATTAAAACACCTAAAAACTTAAGTAAATAAGGTCTCTAGAAATAACACTTAAAATAGCCCAATTCGGCCCAATAAGATCCATTCCCGTCAAAACAGTGACAGACTTGCAAAGATGGTGATTTTTGGCCACGCTCCATGTCGAATCTGGAAAAACCTTCTACAGCAAAATTGTAGATCTCTTCGTCCTCGTTCCAACAAGGTATGGCACGCCTCAATCCGATTAATAATGAATCCGTACGACTCGTTTTATTGAGACATCAAAAAGCTGTCAAATATTCTGAACGAGTATAAAACGTCATTTGCACCTTTGGATCTTCTCCCAAGGTGGAGCCTTCTTCTTCCTCTTGATAAGGACATTATCCGAATGTGTCTTGGATGGTCCCGCATCAATTTGTGAGATTTTTTCTTGTATTGATCGTAGCTAACTAACAAGCTATACTGCTAATCTAGGTTGGCCCGCTACTTAGTTCTAACAAACTCTATATAACTCTACTAATTAACTATCTAACTGTAGTAAGGTTAATTCATTGTGGAGTCGTGTTGAGTTATACTACTGATCTAGGTCGGCCCGTGGTTTATTTTCAATACAAACTCGGTATATATCTCACTTGTTTGTATTTTGGTCCCATTATGTCACCTATGTGTTTTTTATGAGGATGTCACTTATTTGTAACTTTCAAGAGTTGGAGATTGATTTGTCTAACTCCATCGTCTCCATGAGAGAGAGAGAGAGTGAGGTTTGAGGTTTGTGAGATTTTTTTTTGTGTTGATCTTAACTAACAAACATTCTACATAGTGTATTTATACTACTGATCTAGGTCGGTCCGCTATTCTGTAGTTCTAACAACCTCTAAATTCTACTAGTGAATTAACTATCTAACTATGGTCAGGTTAAGTCAATGTGGAGTTATGTTGAGTTTATTTTGTCTTTGGATATAATGTGAATTTGTGATCGATAACAAACATTACTAATTTGAGTGAAACGATAAGATTGAAGGCAGCCTAATCAGTAACCATGTGAAACACTGAAACCCATGTACAAATCATTTGCTCCATGATTTATTTTCAACACAAACCATTTTCCCAATATGTCACTTATTTGTATCTTTCAAGAGTTAGAGATTGATTTCTCCATCTCCATCATCCCATGAGAGACAAATTTCTAAGATTTTTTTTCTTGTATTGATCGTAACTAACTAACAAGCTAAAGGCATTAATTATACTACTGATCTAGTTCGACTGGATACTCTTTAGTTCTAACAACCTCTAAACTCTACTAGTTAAATATCTAACTATGGCCAGGTTAGTCAATGTGAGTTTATGAGAAACCTTCATCGAGTCGTATCAAAACGAGAGTCGTATTGAATTTTTTTTTTGTTTATAAGGACGAGATCTAAGAAAAAAGCTCAATCCATTGTGAAACGCTGAAACCCGCATACAAATCATTTACTCTATAGTATATTTTCAATATAGACTTCGAATGTCCCTCGTTTGTATTTTGGTCCCCATATGTAACTTATTTGTATCTTTCAAGAGTTGGAGATTGATTTCTCTGTTTTCATCATCCAATGAGAGAGAGGTTTTTAAGATTTTTTTTTTCTTGTATTGATCGTAACTAACTAACAAGCTTTGTGTAAGGGCTTGTCATACCTTATATTTTGGTATTCAATTTGCCCTAAAATCAATGTGGGATGGGCATTTTAATCCCAACATTTAGTAAGTGTGGTTAGGTAACAATATGTGAGCATGAAAAAATTGAATGCAAAGCATGGTAAGAAAAGAATGAAAATGAGCTTTTTATTTAAGCTTTATTTAAAAACTACTATTATTAAAAATCCCATATTTAGAAACCAAATTTATATTAACACTTTCATTTATCGTATTATCGGTGACATCATCTCGACATTTCTCCACTTCCATCGATCATTATCCTCTATGCACGGTCTAATCAATGCTTTCATGCATGTCATTCTTAAAAAATGTTGTTATGCTTGCAAAAAGAGAGAGTTATTTGGAGGAGTTGGACCAAGTTTTGTATTGGCGTTGATTTTTTCTCGTAAATGCACTTTTTAGACGAGTGTGTTATGTTGATCCGTAATTGACAACAAACGCACGTCATCGTGAATATGTCATCTACAACAACCGTTACTAATTTGAGTGACACGATAAAATTGTAGGAAACGTAACCAATAACCATATAAAACATTGAAACGGCCCATGTAAATAAATTACTCCCTAGTTTATTTTCAATTCAAACTTTATATATCATTAGCTTGTATTTTGATTTCAATTTGTCACTTCTTTGCATCTTTCAAGAGTTGGAGATTGATTTCTCTATTTTCATCATCTCATGAGAGAGAGGTTTGTGAGAATTTTTCTTGTATTGATCGTAACTAACTAACAAGCTATACTGCTAATCTAGGTCGGCCCGCTACTTAGTTATAACAACCTCTATATAACTGATGTGCTCGGGAACACTCCGAGTCAGCAGGATCGACGACGAGGTTCCTCCTTTATTTGAAGTGATAAACCTTCTACTAGTAATCGGATATGTATGGCAAGATTCGCAGGCCTCTCACCCTTGAACCTCCCACACTCGATCTCAATCCGCTCGAAATCGCACTCTGAGGATCTCGACCCTTTGACACCTTCGCCTCTCACTAGGGTGTCTCCCTTGGCATCTCGCCAAAGGGTTTTGTTTTTAGCATCTCACCAAAAACATGATCCTTAACCCGGAATCAAAGGAATCAAATGTGCTCAACTTTTCACTAAAAAATTCAACTTGTTTTCAAATGAAACGAGTTTACACATATATATATAGGAGTTTATTGTCATCTCCATGGGTTTTCAATTGATGTGGGATTAAAAAAAAAGACTTCAAATTTTCGTTCAGCTTAGAACTGCTGCAAAGAACGAGATTTATGACCATCTTCGGAGTAGAATTGGTGGGGGACGTCTTCAACAATGTCGTAGCCGTCGAAATCAGCTTTCCAACGAGTCCTCTTATGTCTTCTTCGGACAAACAAAACTCCAGTTAGAGCCAAAATAGCGAGCAGATGTCGGTTCATCAAGTTATAAGACTTTGATGTGTTCTTCTTCAGAAATATATGATATCATCCAAGGTAAGAGCTTCTGAGGCTGCCTTGACATGGCTAGGATTACATGTTCATCCCTCCAAGATCCATCAATAGTGTCATAGTCTCCTCCAGGTTCGTCGAACAAGCTACCATCGTCGAGGATCATATCATCCTCCCTCCCTTTAAAAGGATTCGACCTCGAATTCGGTGGGTTGCTGATAATGCATATTTTAGATAGGCATTATAGACATATTTAGTTTAGTTAGGTTGCATTTCTTTCATACTTTGTTGCTAAATTGCATCTTGTGATTATTTTGGAAGAGTTCGGATTCTGCGCAATTTTGTGTTTATCTCGCAGATTGAATCGGAACACATTTGGGAGATGCAATATCTCGAAGAGGAACACAAGACACATGGGAAGGAACAAGGAAGAAAGAACCAAGACAAGAGGAGAAACCCGCAATGGAAGCAAATAGGCTACGGCAAAGTACCATGCCGCGGGCGCAGCAGAGGTGCCGCGGCCGCAGCAGAGCCCACCGCAGCGGGATGTGAAGAAGCAACTTGCGGCGGGCGCAGCAACTTTGCGGCGCCCGCCGCACGGGTCATCAGCGCGCAGCGTTTTGGTTAAAAAAACCCTAGATGTTCTATTTTGTTTTGGGGGGCCGACTTGGATGTCTTTTAGGCCGACTTTTATGTTATTTTTCATCACTTTCATTCTACTCTTACTTCCAATTAGACACTTTAGAGATTTTTGAGCGATGTCTTCCATGAGGAACTAAACTCATCTATTCTGCCTGCAATTTGAAGCTTTATTCGGATTGATTGTGAGTTTCTAATTCTCGCTCCTTGTTTCCTATTTGTGAATGCTTCAACTTCTTTGTGCTTGATTGATTATTGATTTGTTCTATCATGTCTGGCCAACTTGTTAGATCAATTCAATCGCTAAGGTTTTGTAGATTCCTGATTGTGAACCTTAACCTAAGTGGCAAACTTATTCCTTTAGGGCTGATTGAACTAATTGAATGAGTAGGAAGTTGAATGTGTTGTTAAATCCTACTTTAGGGACTGTAAATACCTTGGTTAATCTCTGGTCTTAAAGCTATCAATTGGGTTAAATCCTTCTTTAGGGACTGTTCGATTGATAAGGGTTTCTAGGACTGATTGGACTAGTAACTATATTAGGTCGGGACAAGGGCATTCATAGGAAACGTAATAGGACGAGAAGAAGTTACAAGGATCGCTTCAATCCAATAAAGTGGAAAATTGTAGGTGGAATTGCTTCTCTCACTTGTCTAAAACCAACTCACTTATTCTGCTTTCGTTACTTTGCTTTGATAAAAGGCAAGACTTTCACACTAAAAAACCCCCCTTTTGGTTACTTACTTGGCATTAAAATCATACTTGAGTTATAATTTTCCCTGTGGATCGACCTCTTGCTTATTGCTATACTTGCTTTAGGTTTGAGTTTTCTTTGGCGGAATCAACGACAGGTTTCCCCTCCGTCAAATTTGGCGCCGTTGTCGGGGAATTTTATTTAATTCTTGTGTGTTTTTAGTGTTGATCTTGGTGTGGACCGTCTTATAGGGTCCATACCTGTGCTACTAATTCTTCTCTGTAGAAAGCATTGCAGAGATGGCGAACGACGCAAATCGTACTCTAAAGGAGCTTTCTGCTCCTGATCTGGCACAGCAACCCCTGGCAATCCAATTCCCTGCGCTAGCAGAAGGAGTCAACTTTGAGTTGAAGTCTGGGGTAGTTCATCTTCTATCCAAATTCCATGGGTTGAGTGGGGAGGACCCCCACAAGCATCTGTCTGAATTCCATAGGGTGGTTGTTGGGATGAAACCAGAGAACGTAACTGAAGAGCAAATCAAGCTGAGAGCTTTTCCCTTCTCTTTGAAGGATGAGGCAAATGAATGGTTCTTCTATCTACCACCTGACTCTATTTCTACTTGGGCTGAGATGAAGAGAGTCTTCCTAGAGATGTACTTCCCTGCAACAAAGCTAAATGCTTTGAAAAGATTAATCAGCAGCATTGAGCAGTACGCTACGGAGTCTATTCATGAGTACTTTGAGCGTTTCAAGAAACTCTGCGCTAGCTGCCCATGCCATGTGTACTCTCAGAAGGATCTGGTTCTCTTCTTGTTCAATGGGCTTACTGATGGAGAGCGCAAAACAGTGAATTCCTGTTGTGGGGAAAACATGCTGAATAAGACGCCTGCTGCAGCTTGGGAAGTGTTTAAGGAGCTCTCTGAGGGCTCTAGGCAGTTCAACAAGAGCACTCGTGCTAGAGGTGTACTTGCTATTGATGCCCCAGTGGTTGCATTACAGACTGATATGGCAGAGATGAAAGAGATGCTCAAGAAGCTGGTAGTTGACAGAGCATCTCAACAGTTGAAAGCATGTGAATCATACAACGATCCATCCCACCCTATGGATATGTACTCAACTGTGCAAGATCCTAGTGTGGAGTTGAATGCAATTGGGAATTTTGCTCCACAAAGGCCTAGGCAAGGCCACTTTGGTAATCCTGGGTACTTCAACAATAATAACTACAATGGAGGCTATCAGCAGGGTAATGGTTATGGCAACTACCAAGAACCTTTCAATCAGCAAGGGGGGCAACAAGCAAGGCCCCACCAACAATTTGAACCTCGACAGGGAGGCCAACCACACTTCAATGAGGCTATTGAGGATCCAATACAAAAACTGTCACGGTTGGTCTTGAAGGTTGAGAAACAACAATCAGACCGGATCACAAATTTGGAGAATCAACTGAGTCAGCTCATTCAAGTCTTGAGTGCGAAGGAGGCAAACGATTCAGGGAAGCTTCCATCGCAAACGGTTGAGAATCCTAAGGAGAATGTCAGTGCTATAATGCTTAGAAGTGGCAAGGAACTGATTGTCACACCTCAAAAGGATGATGAGGAGATAATGGACGAGGAGATCGAAATAATAGAAGAAGATGACGGAACGCACACTGTGCGGCGCCCGCAGCACACCTGCGGCGCCCGCCGCCAGGGGCAGTATTCATGCGGCGCCCGCCGCAGGTGATCCCACCGCCAACTCCGATCCTGGTACGTTCTCCTCCCCTCTTTCTTCTTCTCTCCCTCTTTCTCCTCCTTCTTCTTCTCCCCCTCCTTCTCCTTTACCTATGGAGACTCCAAAGCCCATTCCGCCTTTTCCGGAAGCCCTAAAGGATACACGAAGGTATGAGAACGATAGGGAGATCTTTGAGACGTTCAGCAAATGCGAGGTAAATATTCCTTTACTCAAATTAATTAAGAGCATTCCTAGATATGCTAAATTTTTGAAGGAATTGTGCACAATCAAGAAGAAGCAAAGATTGAAAAAGAAGGAAAAGGTAAGCTTGAATGAAAATGTCTCTGCTATGTTGCAAAGGAAATTGCCTGAAAAATGTGGAGATCCAGGTATGTTTACAATTCCATGTGCAATTGGGAATACTAGATTCAAACAAGCCATGCTAGATCTAGGAGCCTCAATTAATGTTATTTCCTATAACATGTACATGTCTTTGGGTTTGGGTGCTCTGACTGAGACTGGGGTTACAGTGCAACTTGCTGATCGATCACAAATCAGGCCGAGAGGCGTTGTTGAAGATGTTTTGGTTATGGTGGATGATTTGTTTTTCCCTGTTGATTTCTTTGTTTTAGATATGGAGCAGGGAGCCCCTGAAACACCCATTATACTAGGAAGACCATTCCTGAAAACTGCGAAAACGAAAATTGATTGTTGTGAGGGTCTATTGACTATGGAGTTTGATGGAAGAAAGATAGAATTCTCTCTCTTTAATCATGCTAAGCTTTCTCCTGAAAATTCTTTAGATATGCCTATTTCTGACAATATTGACCGCACCAATAATTTTCGTGATTTGTTAGAGACACATAAGGAACATAGTTTTTGGAAATTTGACCCTCCTAACAAATTGAAACCTTTTGTGATTCCAGGACAACCCCCAGGCATAGCTCAAGGAGAGAAGCTGAGGGTCATGGATGACAGCTTGGACAGAAAGCTACACTTTTCAAGGGTGCCCGCATTTGTCAATGAGATGACTGGTGTTGGTGACCCTAGTGGAGGAACCTAGGCCAATCAAGGGCCAGTACGTCGAGCCAAAGACGTGAAACAAAGGCGCTTCTCGGGAGGCAACCCGAGGTAAGTTTTTCTTTCTTTTTTCCTTTTTCTTTTCCTTCACCCTGATTATATTTGGTTTACTTTTGTTGTCTTTATTGTTTCATTGAGGACAATGAAAACTTTAAGTGTGGGGGAGAGGAATTTTATATATAGATGCATATAGGAGATCATATTTAAATTTATGCATCATGTTTTTTTTTATTCATTTTTGTTTATTTTCGTATTAAAAAAAAAATAATAGTTTGTCCTCTATTTTAAATTTCAAGCATGATTCATAAAAATCCCATGGAAGTTCTGGATGTTTTGATTATTATTTCTATTTGATTTTTGTGGAACATGAGCTAGCAAATATAATTGAGCATGTATGATTGAGCTAAAGTATGATTGAAGTCCTAACAACATGACCTTGTGAGAATGTTTGGCCTTATTTGAAGTCTTTTGCTCAATAGTGTGAATTACTCGCCTAGTGTTGCTACCTCTTGGCATTGACTACAGTATCTATTTTTTAAGACCGACTCACATGTTTGTTGCTTGCGGAGTTTATGTTTATATTTTGAGTCTATTGTTTGAATTTGTGAATATTTAGTGAATAAGGTGGCAATGGTTGATGCACTGAGTAACCGGGTCTACGCATGACACCCATGGGTATGATTCGCGCAAAAAGGTGTTGAAAACTATCCACTAGGAAAGAAGCTTGACCATTGAGTAACCAGGTTCACTCATGACACCCATGTCTGCAACTTGCGTCAAAAGGTGTTCAAGTGGACTTCATATTAGTAGTTGAGGTGTTGATAGACCGGGGCCATTCATGACACCCATGTTTGCGCTTCGCGTAAGGAAAGCACCAAGACAAGAAAAAGAAAAAAAAAAGAGAGAAAAGAAAACCAAAGAAAAAAAAATGTTGCATTTTATTTTCTTTATTGTGTCCCGTAAGTAATGACATTTCGGTAGAGAATTGGTGATATGGTGGTCAATGTCTATGAGCTTAGTGCATGATTGGTTTGAGTTGAGAGTTGTACTTAAAAGCCTAAACACATGAGTGAAACACATAATTCTGGTGAGGTTGGATGATGTCTACTTCTAAGCTTTGATCACTGGAATACATGCTATGACGTTTGTTTGCTTGGTTTATGTTTTCACCTGCTATGATGTTGCTTTTTAATAATGTTGAAACTTGAAGGGATTTCCTGTGGGATGCATTGATTCATGTTCATTCTATCATTGCTTGAGGACAAGCAAAGGTTAAGTGTGAGGGAATTTGATAATGCATATTTTAGATAGGCATTATAGACATATTTAGTTTAGTTAGGTTGCATTTCTTTCATACTTTGTTGCTAAATTGCATCTTGTGATTATTTTGGAAGAGTTCGGATTCTGCGCAATTTTGTGTTTATCTCGTAGATTGAATCGGAACACATTTGGGAGATGCAATATCTCGAAGAGGAACACAAGACACATGGGAAGGAACAAGGAAGAAAGAAGCAAGACAAGAGGAGAAACCCGCAATGGAAGCAAATAGGCTACGGCAAAGTACCATGCCGCGGGCGCAGCAGAGGTGCCCCGGCCGCAGCAGAGCCCGCCGCAGCGGGATGTGAAGAAGCAACTTGCGGCGGGCGCAGCAACTTTGCGGCGCCCGCCGCATGGGTCATCAGCGCGCAGCGTTTTGGTTAAAAAAACCCTAGATGTTCTATTTTGTTTTGGGGGGCCGACTTGGATGTCTTTTAGGCCGACTTTTATGTTATTTTTCATCACTTTCATTCTACTCTTACTTCCAATTAGACACTTTAGAGATTTTTGAGCGATGTCTTCCATGAGGAACTAAACTCATCTATTCTGCCTGCAATTTGAAGCTTTATTCGGATTGATTGTGAGTTTCTAATTCTCGCTCCTTGTTTCCTATTTGTGAATGCTTCAACTTCTTTGTGCTTGATTGATTATTGATTTGTTCTATCATGTCTGGCCAACTTGTTAGATCAATTCAATCGCTAAGGTTTTGTAGATTCCTGATTGTGAACCTTAACCTAAGTGGCAAACTTATTCCTTTAGGGCTGATTGAACTAATTGAATGAGTAGGAAGTTGAATGTGTTGTTAAATCCTTCTTTAGGGACTGCAAATACCTTGGTTAATCTCTGGTCTTAAAGCTATCAATTGGGTTAAATCCTTCTTTAGGGACTGTTCGATTGATAAGGGTTTCTAGGACTGATTGGACTAGTAACTATATTAGGTCGGGACAAGGGCATTCATAGGAAACGTAATAGGACGAGAAGAAGTTACAAGGATCGCTTCAATCCAATAAAGTGGAAAATTGTAGGTGGAATTGCTTCTCTCACTTGTCTAAAACCAACTCACTTATTCTGCTTTCGTTACTTTGCTTTGATAAAAGGCAAGACTTTCACACTAAAAAACCCCCCTTTTGGTTACTTACTTGGCATTAAAATCATACTTGAGTTATAATTTTCCCTGTGGATCGACCTCTTGCTTATTGCTATACTTGCTTTAGGTTTGAGTTTTCTTTGGCGGAATCAACGACAGGTTTCCCCTCTGTCAGTTGCCTAGCAAATATGTACCTGCATGAATCCCAACAAAACTCATAGAAGAAGAAGCAAAGAACACTTGACAAATCAAAACATCACTAAAAGAGTAAGAAACACCACTCCGTTGGGTAACTCGGCTAACATCCTGCAAATGAGTGACTAGTTGATTCCGAGGGTCCTTTGAGGGCCCTAAAACTAGCTTCAGTGGCTCTACAACCTTCCAAGCATTCTCCTTATCTCACATGCAGTATTACCTGGCAACCAAATTAGCCATTTAAGATGAGGACAACAATAATAAAGCACTAGGAAGCATAATAAGTACACAAACTCGACTCCCCTGTGTAACATTTCGTCTGTCACAAGAATCGTCGACCTTAGGTAAGAATTGTCTCCCTACAAGGGAATAAGTGTCTGCCTTCCTCTTCCTTATAGCTTCATATAACTCTCCAGCAAGGTGCGGTGTGATCCCTAGTTCCTTCTCCTTTACAAGGGGTTCGATGACCTCCAGTTTGGAGCTAGGTGGGTGGTCCTCATAAACACCACTAGACTTGGGGTGTCTAACAACATGTGTTTTAGGGATCGGTGTGGCCATAGGGAGAAAATTCATAGCTGTGGCCAACAATATCTTTGTTCGTTGTGAATTAAGGCCAGAAGGATGCTTGGTGGTGCTATCTCGACTAGAGCAACGTCGAGAAGGAGGGGCAATGATAGTCTTCTTAAGAACTTTCTCATAGACATGAGTAGCATGGTTTAAAGCATCAACAACATGGGTATGACGAGAGCGTAAGACAAATTCTGTCACATCTGAATTAAGCCCTGCAAGAAACTTAGCAAGTATATAAGCCTCATCATACCTTGTCCCAGAACATTGCAAGAGAGCATGAAGATCTTTGTAGTAATCATCAGGAGAGCGAGGACCCTGTCTCAGCGTCTCAATCCGTGGCAATGATGTCCAAATGTCAACCTCTTTTCCACGCCTATCTCGGCAGTGCCCTCTAGAAGGAGTCCTCTCAAAGCATGTGATGACTCACGTCGAGGCTTATGGTGCACATGATGATTTCCACTATGTCCTTCTCGATCTCGTCCCAATTGATGAGGATCATTATGTATGTCGATGCCGCTGACCTTGTTCTTTGGTGTAGGAGGCAGGCGTCGTAGGATCTCAACCACATCATCCTTCATCCGTCCAATTCGGGTTGCTAACGCCTTGATCGTAGTGGTACCTCCTCCACCATGCATCATACTAGGTTGGCCTAAATGATGCGACATCATACAAAACAAGCAAACAAGTCAATTTAGAGAAAATGTAAATCTCTCTCTCACTTTGGTGGACGCTCACACTCTCTCACACACTCCGCTCGTGTGTTTAAAGTGTTTTCCTCACTATAATGTACTCTAGAAAAGAAAGAGATTCAAGAACCTGCAAAATGAGCAAACAACATATATGAGAGGGTTAGTATAAAAAAGGCTTCCAAGTGTTTGACCTTCTCGGTGTTTTGCTCTCCGCTCGTACTCTAGATGGAACTCTCCTCTCACTCACCTTTTCCAACACCACTCAGTGTTGCTCTCACCTCTCCTTTTTCTGTTGCAACAGGCAACACTCTCAACTCCCCTTTTCCCAGTGCAGGGGCACAACACTCAAGAACCTAAATAATCGCTAGTGGCAACTAGCACCAACAATAGTAACCAACACCTGAAATCCACCAGCAGAAATAGACAACCCAGCAATAATAATAGGACAAAGTAGTCAATGACGACCAACCCACTATGAAACACAGACTAGCTTCAGCACGGATATGCTAAACAACTCGCAAGAAACAAGACAAGGGCCTTTCGGCGAGTATTTACCAAAACCCGCTATGGTCTTTAGGTAACGCAAAACTGATGATCCGGACTGAACAAGTTGAGATTGCAATATAAAATGAAATAAAATAAAATAAAATAAAAGGTTCAAGGCAAGTGGATTGAAAATATGTAAAGGGGAATGAGCAGCTACGTATCACACTTCCAAGCTCGAGCAATAGCCAGTAACTTTCTCTTTTTTTTTTTTTAAGATTAAGCCGATTGTCTTTTTTTTTCTTTTTTTAAAGCCTTCAAAACTTGTAACTTCACCTCCCTTTATTTATTGAACTGGTGAGGTTGGATTTTCCCCAGGACAATGAAAGATTTGGATAATCTTCAACATAAACTCAAGAAAGATCAAGAGTCAGCTACAATTAGGAATAAGGAAACCCAACAACCCGTAGCTCAATTCAGCAATTTGAAGGATGAAAAGATTAGAAGATAGATCCTTTTTATTTCTGGATGAATGACGAGTAAAATGGGTAGAAACAATAATGCAATCTCTCGGGCTTAATCGAACAAATTTTGCATTGACTAAAGATTAAGCGAAAGAGATAGTAATTCGTACCCCGAAAGCTTGAGGAACCCTTGTCGTTGCTCTGATACCACTTGAGGTGCTCGGGAACACTCCGAGCTAGCAGGATCGATGACGAGGTTCCTCCTTTATTTGAAGGGATAAACCTTCTACTAGTAACCCGATATGTATGGCAAGATTCGCAGGCCTCTCACCCTTGAACCTCCCACACTCGATCTCAATCCTCTCGGAATCGCACTCTGAGGATCTCAACCCTTTGACACCTTCGCCTCTCACTAGGGTGTCTCCCTCGGCATCTCACCAAAGAGTTTTATTTTTACAATCTCACCAAAAACATGATCCTTAACCCGGAATCAAAAGAAGCAAATGTGCTCAACTTTTCACTCAAAAATTCAACTTGTTTTCAAATGAAACGAGTTTACACATATATAGGAGTTTATTGTCATCTCCATGGGTTTTTAATTGATGTGGGATTAAAAAAAAACACTTCAAATTTGCGTTCAGCTTAGAACTGCTGCAAATTAAAGAACGAGATTTATGACCATCTTCGGAGTAGAATTGGTAGGGGGCGTCTTCAACAATGTCGTAGCCGTCGAAATCAGCTTTCCAACGAGTCCTCTTATGTCTTCTTCGGACAAACAAAACTCTAGTTAGAGCCAAAATAGCGAGCAGATGTCGGTTCATCAAGTTATAAGACTTTAATGTCTTCTTCTTCTGGAAATCTGATATCGTCCAAGGTAAGAGCTTCCGAGGCTGCCTTGACATGGCTAGGATTACATGTTCATCCCTCCAAGATCCATCAACAGTGTCATATTCTCCTCCAGGTTCGTCGAACAAGCTACCATCGTCGAGGATCACATTAATAACTCTACTAATTAACTATCTAAATGTAGTCACGTTAATTCAATGTGGAGTCGTGTTGAGTTATACTGCTGATCTAGGTCAGCATGTGGTTTATTTTCAACACAAACTATGTATATATGTCACTTGTTTGTATTTTGGTCCCAATATGTCACCTATGTGTTTTTTTAATCACGATGTCACTTATTTGTATCTTTCAAGAGCTGGAGATTGATTTCTCCTTCTTCATCATCTCCATGTTAGAGAGATTTGAAGTTAGTGAGATTTTTGTTGTATTGATCCTAACTAACAAATTGCTACAAAGTGCATTTATACTAGTGATCTAGGTCGGTCCGCTACTCTGTATTTCAAACAACCTCTAAATTCTATTAGTTAATTAACTATCTAACTATGGCCAGGTTAAATCAATGTGGAATTGTGTTGAATTTATTTTGTCTTTTGATAAATTATGAATTTGTGATCGACAACAAACGTTACTAATTTGAGTGACACGATAAAATTGAAGAGAGCATAACCAATAACCATGTAAAACACTGAAACCCATGCAAATCATTTACTCCGTCGTTTATTTTCAATACAAACTTTACACATCACTTGCTTGTATTTTGATTTCAATATGTCACTTATTTGCATCTTTCATGAGTTGAAGATTGATTTCTCCAATTCCATCATCTCATGAGAGAGAAGTTTGTGAGATTGTTTCTTGTATTGATCGTAACTAACTAACTATACTGCTAATCTAGGTTGGCTCACTACTTAGTTCTAACAAACTCTATATAACTCACTACTAGAATACTGCAATTAGACATCATGTGATTTAAGTCTGTCAAAAAATCAACAGATGTTAAATTGATTTATTACATCAATAATTTTTTTTGTGATGTTAAAAACATTTTACACAATAGTCAAATATATGGACAGATGTAAAATTATTAGTTCTGAAAAAAAAAAACGCACTCCTTTAGGAATAAAGGCGGGATTAAAACACTTAGAAAAATTTTGCAGCCCGGGCTTTCAAATTTGAAGGCAATGATAAAACACTTCAAAAAAAATATAATGCCCGAATAAACCCGACCCGAACCACCCAAACCCATTTAGATTGAAACCCGATTCACCCGAATTCGTTTAGACTGAAACCCGATTCGCCCGAACTGAATAGGACCGTAAAACCAGGTTGTATCCGCTAAAATAATGCCCGAATAAACCCGAACCGAACCCGATCAGACCCGAATTGTCATCAAACCCGATATCAACCCGAGTTCGATTTGACCCGAAATCGAATAACCCGACCCGACTCCATCATCTCCATGAGAGAGAGAGGTTTGAAATTTGTGAGATTTTTTTTGTATTAATCCTAACTAACAAGCATGCTACAAAGTGCATTTATACTACAGATCTAGGTCGGTCCGCTACTCTGTAGTTCTAACAACTTCTAAATTCTACTAGTTAATTAACTATCTAATTATGGTCAGGTTAAGTCAAAGTGGAGTTGTGTTGAGTTTATTTTGTTTTTAGATAAAATGTGAATTTGTGATCGACAACAAACGTTGCTGATTTGAGTGACACGATAAAATTGAAGAGGGCATAATAAATGACCATGTAAAACACTGAAACTCGTGCAAATCATTTCCTCCGTAGTTTATTTTCAATACAAACTTCATATATCACTTGCTTGTATTTTGATTTCAATATGTCACTTATTTGCATCTTTCAAGAGTTGGAGATTTATTTCTCCATTTCCATCATCTCATGTGAGAGAGGTTTGTGAGATTTTTTCTTGTATTGATCGTAACTAACTAATAAGCTATACTGCTAATCTAGGTTGGCCCGCTACTTAGTTCTAACAAACTCTGTATAACTCTACTAATTAACTATCTAACTGTAGTCAGGTTAATTCAATGTGGAGTCGTGTTGAGTTATACTACTGATCTAGGTCGGCCCGTGGTTTATTTTCAATACAAACTCGGTATATACTCTCAAACTTTGTTTTTTTATGAGGATGTCACTTATTTGTAACTTTCAAGAGTTGGAGATTAATTTCTCTATCTACATCGTCTCCATGAGAGAGAGAGAGAGAGAGAGAGGTTTGAGGTTTGTGAGATTTTTTTTGTGTTGATCTTAACTAACAAACATTCTACAAAGTGTATTTATACTACTGATCTAGGTCGGTCCGCTACTCTGTAGTTCTAACAACCTCTAAATTCTACTAGTGAATTAACTATCTAACTATGGTCAGGTTAAGTCAATGAGGAGTTGTATTGAGTTTATTTTAACTTTGGATATAATGTGAATTTGTGATCGACAACAAACATTACTAATTTGAGTGAAACGATAAGATTGAAGGCAGCCTAACCAGTAACCATGTGAAACACTGAAACCCATGTACAAATCATTTGCTCCATGATTTATTTTCAACACAAACTATATATGTCACTTGTTTGTATTTTGGTCCCAATATGTCACTTATTTGTATCTTTCAAGAGTTCGAGATTGATTTCTCCATCTCCATCATCCCATGAGAGACAGATTTTTGAGATTTTTTTCCTTGTATTCATCTTAACTAACTAACAAGCTAAAGGCATTAATTATACTACTGATCTAGTTCGACTAGATACTCTTTAGTTCTAACAACCTCTAAACTCTACTAGTTAAATATCTAACTATGGCCAGGTTAGTCAATGTGAGATTATGAGAAACCTTCATCGAGTCGTATAAAAACGAGAGTCGTATTAAGTTTTTTTTTGTTTATAAGGACGGGATCTAACAAAAAAGATCAATCCATTGTGAAACGCTGAAACCCACATACAAATCATTTACTCCATAGTATATTTTCAAAATAGACTCCGTATGTCCCTCATTTGTATTTTGATCCCAATATGTCACTTATTTGTATCTTTCAAAAGTTGGAGATTAATTTCTCTGTTTCCATCATCCCATGAGAGAGAGGTTTTTAAGATTTTTTTTCTTGTATTGATCGTAACTAACTAACAAGCTTTGTGTAAGGGCTTGTCATCCCTTATATTTTGGTATTCAATTTGCCCTAAAATCAATGTGGGATGGGCATTTTATTCCCAACATTTAGTAAGTGTGGTCAAGCAACAATATGTGAGCATGAAAAAATTGAATGCAAAGCATGGTAAGAGAAGAAGAAAATGAGCTTTTTATTCAAGCTTTATTTAAAAACTACTATTATTAATAATCCCATATTTAGAAACCAAATTTATATTAACACTTTCATTTATCGTATTATCGGTGACATCATCTCGACATTTCTCCACTTGCATCGATCATTATCCTCGATGCATAGTCTAATCAATGCTTTCATGCATGTCATTCTTAAAAAAATGTTGTTATGCTTGCAAAAAGAGAGAGTTATTTGGAGGAGTTAGACCAAGTTTTGTATTGGCATTGATTTTTTCTCGTAAATGCACATTTTAGACGAGTGTGTCATGTTGATCCGTAATTGACAACAAACGCACGTCATCGGGAATATGTCATCTACAACAACCGTTACTAATTTGAGTGACACGATAAAATTGAAGGCAGCATAACCAATAACCATATAAAACATTGAAACGGCCCGTGTAAATAAATTACTCCCTAGTTTATTTTTAATGCAAACTTTATATATCACTTGCTTGAATTTTGATTTCAATTTGTCACTTCTTTGCATCTTTCAAGATTTGGAGATTGATTTCTCTATTTTCATCATCTCATGAGAGAGAGGCTTATGAGATCCGAGCTCTTTCGATACATGCTCGGTGTTTTAGTCATAATAGGAGTTATATTTGTCCGATGAAGGTCCATCAGTATTTGTTGGAAAGATAATTCGAAGGGCTACATGTTTCATGAAGATCAAAATGCCCAAATCATCCAAAAAGAGGTCCGAAATTGGCAATAATCCAGCAGTTCGAAATCTGGACAGTTTTCCCGACGCATTGAATGAAGTCGGAATAGATGAAGAGGCGTTGAATGGGATTCATTCAATGGAACTTGATGGTTTTGCCCCTTCATGATGACATCCAACCCTCCATTTTCCACTAGGGGGCTGGCCAACTTTCTCCATCTATTCCCGAGAGACTTTTCATGTTTTTCGTCTTGAATTTGTTGTTTTCATTACTGCTTATTTTATGGTTATAAAATGCCTAAACCTTTGTCATAAGAAAAAAGATTTGAGTTGAGAATTTTTGGAAAAATTGTGTGTGTTTGGTTGATGGTGAGATGCCATTTTTGACACCCTATTCCGGAGTGAGAGGCAGAGGAATGTTCCCGTTTGTCTAATGATAGCACCTAGTTTTATATATTATTCATGTGCATTTAGGTTAGTTTCATGCATCATTTTAGAGTATTTTTATTGTCTTTTTGTGTGGTTTCTATATTATTTATGATTCGGAGATCTACACAAGCTTTGTTTGTGTTTTGTAGGTTTGGGTCGGAAATTTGGGCTAAATTGCATGCATCTAATGGAAAGGGATTGAAAGAAAAGCAAAAGAGACGGGTGATAGAGCAAGTATATCAAGCGAAACACTCATAGGAGCTCAAGGTGGTGTAGCACAACTCACGGAACAAAGGCGTTTGTGAAATTTTCAGCTTCAGCAAGCTGTCACGACTCGTGGGAGGCATTCACGAGTCGTGACAGGTGAACTCATCTCTTTAAGGGCGTCTGCAGGCTGTCACGACCCGTGACAGACTCTTCACGAGTCGTGACAGTGCCAGATCAGCCCAATCTTTCAGATTTCCGTGTTTGTTTTGGATGAATTAAAACCTTTGTTATTTCCAATTTTCTAGGGGGAGTTACGTTTTGTTTGGAGAAAGCTCAGGCCGAAGTTGGGACATTGGAGTTGAGCTTTTGGTGAGTTTTTGGAGACTAGGATTTTGGAGAAGAAGACTTGTTCGATTAATCAAATTCCGGTAAATTCCGTTTTCATCTCTATTGTTCTATGTTTGTCTTGCCGAATTTGATTGAATCAAGCATGTACTTTTCCATGAGTGGCTAGATCTCTTGTTCTAGGGTCAGGGTGATCCCGACGATGCGGAAATAGACTCGTTCTTAGTATCGTTTGATTGATTTCTGATGTTGTTTGGTGATTTAATCCTATTGCGCCAGCCCTAATCGATGATAATTGGTTAGAAGTGATTTTGGGTTTGAAATCGAAAGACTAAAACCCTAAATTGGAATTTAGATGGTGAATTTAGGCCGAAAGGCTATTTGATCCATTGGAACCATAGGATTAAACTCGAAGTTTAGTGGATCGAAAGTGAAATTGAACTTCTTGAGGATTTATTGATTGTTATAGATATTCTAGATGATCGTTATATCAATTGAGACCGAAAGGCGAAATTGATGTGATTTTCATTTAGAATTCTAAGCACTTAAGGGTTCTAAATTGGTTGCTTGAAACCGAAAGGAGATCGTTAACCAATTTAGATACATTCGCTTCGATTCCAAAAGGAGTTTTGCGATTACCTTAGACAATCTACCTTCACTTTTGAGTTAGAAATCATTCAAGCGAGAATATATTTTGGTCTATTGACGATGCATCGTTGGTGAATCCCTAGCCCTAGAATATCTTCCGTACATATATTTCTCATCTTTTTTATCTGTGTTTGCTATTTTTTTACACACACTTTTTCCCTCAATTTGTCCGTTACTTTTGGGCTTAGTCGAACTAGTTTGAAATTGACAATCGATATTCCTCCGGTCCTTGTGGATACGACACTTGATTACTACAGCTGAACCCCATACACTTGTGGGTGTAGGCTTTTAGCCTATCATCTAACTCTTTCCGGTGAGATGCTTGTTAGAGTTGTTCAAACAAAGGCTTGATTGCTCGGGAGTGAGATGCCGACGAGTGAGAGGGAGAGTTTGGTAAGTCGATGGGTGAGATGCGCATAGATTTAGCCATCCATATCTTATTTTTATCTTTCCATAAATCTAGAAAAATCCAAATAAAAGAGTCGCATGTATCAAATTTTGTTCTCATGCTCGGTTGAAGCTTTGAAACTTGTTGGATCGATCCTTCGGGTCGTATCACATTTTATTCCCAACATTTAGTAAGTGTGGTCAAGCAACAATATGTAAGCATGAAAAAATTGAATGCAAAGCATGGTAAGAAAAGAATGAAAATGAGCTTTTTATTCAAGCTTTATTTAAAAACTACTATTATTAATAATCCCATATTTAGAAACCATATTTATATTAACACTTTCATTTATCATATTATCGGTAACATCATCTCGACATTTCTCCACTTCCATCGATCATTATCCTCGACGCACGGTCTAATCAATGCTTTCATGCATATCATTCTTAAAAAATGTTGTTATGCTTGCAAAAAGATAGAGTTATTTGGAGGAGTTGGACCAAGTTTTGTATTGGCATTGATTTGTTCCCGTAAATCCACTTTTTAGACGAGTGTGTCATGTTGATCCGTAATTGACAACAAACGCACGTCATCGTGAATATGTCATCTACAACAACCGTTACTAATTTGAGTGACACGATAAAATTGAAGGCAGCATAACCAATAACCATATAAAACATTGAAACGGCCTGTGTAAACCATAGTTTATTTTCAATACAAACTTTATACATCACTTGTTTGTATTTTGATTTCAATATGTCATTTATTTGCATCTTTCAAGAGTTGGAGATTGATTTCTCCAATTCCATCATCTCATGAGAGAGAGGTTTGTGAGATTGTTTCTTGTATTGATCCTAACTAACTAACAAGCAATAAAGTGTGTTAATCTAGGTTGGCCCGCTACTATGTAGTTTTAAGAGAACATTTATCGGTTGAAAACTATCAATAGTAGGTGAGAGAAAAATATTATTTTAATTGGAATTGGGTAGTATCGATGAGGAGGGATACTTGAGGAATAACAAGCTAGTATCGGTACCAGGGGAGAGAAAGTGTGGTTGTGTCAGTTCAGTTTTATTATTTTCGGAAAGCCACTGCCAAAATGACTCCGTTTGATGCTGAAAATGAACAAAACGCAACATAGCATAACACTGGAGGCGAGCTGAGGAGAGGGGGACACCGGTGAGGTGCTAGTGGCTGCATGCAGGAGCTCTTCAGATGTCAACACATGGCCTAAAGATGTGGCAATATGTGTGGAATGAAATTACATACTCCATATTATATATGTAATTTTCAGTGTTAAAATTAATTTTTTGTAATATTACCACAATACTAGAATCATTTTTTTCTACATATAGACATCAATTTTGAATATGTTTGAACATTTTTAGAGAAAAATTATTTTTAATTAATATAATTAAGCAAAATAATATCGAAAAGTTTGATTGAAATTATTTTTCAATGTTAAGAATATAAAATTGAAGGCAGCCTAACCACTAACCATGTGAAACACTGAAACCCGTATACTTATTTACTATGTGGTTTATTTTCAATACAAACTATATATGTCACCGTGCATGTCATTGTGAACTTGCGATTGACAACCAAGGTTACGAATTTGAGTAACACGATAAGATTGAAGGACAACCAAGGTCATCGAACCCAACATAGCTTGTTAACTTGAATGAGAGATTAATTTACTGTAAAATACATGCTCATCAGCTCATGATAACTCATTTTTATTTTGATGGGGTTAACTGTGTATGAGCTAAGTGAATAGGTGAAAAATAAGGACTGACTCGTGTCCCACTCGCTCATGTCAACAACACATTCACAAAGAAATGGAATGTATTTACCTGTTTGAATTGTGAGGGTAAAGTTTTATGGGTTCGATGTATTAGTACTGGTATGGTCATGTAATAAAGATTTTTATGTAGTGAATTGACAATTAGAAATGAAGTATGTGATCGTTAAAAAACTACATTTTCTAACCTATCACTTTGGTTAATTATCTATTAGGAGTATATATTTGAAAAAATTTCAATTCTTTTAGCTTTTTAAATAATGTTTTTCTAGGATGTAAAGCTTATCAATATGATTTATTTAAAACATAAATGGTTTATTATTTCATACAAGATCGAAATAAAACTAGTATATTTATTACCCGGCATCATACACAAGATTTGATAAAAATATATAATCTTATTTTACATACTGTTATGTATGTTTTTATATTGTGATAATAATGTAAAAATTTTATATGCATATCCTCTTATGATTTTATCAGAACAGAAAAATGAACGATATGTTTATTAAATATATCAAATATTTTTAGAGAAATATAATATAAAATTATTATAAAAACAAATCACATTTTATCTCCCATCCAAAGTTTATTCTCCCTTTGATACACATGTTACAACTTACATGGGTCACATGAGTTTTTATGGCTTCCTTGCAAGCCAATCCCATCACCATCTACCTCCTTCTGCCTCCGATTACCACCGCAAATCCGTAGTCGACTAAGTCATCTAGGCTAAATCTAACAACCACAATAGCTTGCTTGCAAGCCGTCTAAGCCACATGACCATATCTCAATTAGTGTGCTAATTTTCTAAATGTTTTAGATTTAAATTTATGTACTTGTAATTTTAGATCTTTTTTGTTTTTTTTTCTTTTGACTGGTGACCCTTTGCGTAGGGTCTTACAAACCATTTTTTGGTGGCTTCAAGATTGTTTTGTCGATCTACTTCTTTCCTACTATAAAAAAACATGAGTTTTTATGGCATTAAAATAAATTATTTAAATAAAACAAAAGCAAAAGGCTTATACATAATTATAACATGAAATTAAAAAAAAAAACTCATTTTGACCTTTGTTTTGCTTCATCTAAAAGGATAATCATAAGATACCAAAGTATATCTCTTCACTCTCCCTGAACTCAAATCACGCCCCGAATATCTCTCCATTGATTTTTTCACCCTAAATCATTGAATTTTACAGTTCTCTTTGGAAACGTTATTCGATGCTAGTTTAGGTTTCTCCGGCTATCATGAAGGTTAAGAGGCAAGGAGACCATTTCTTTTTCTTGAAATCTCTCTCCCGTTTTTGCAACTGTGAAATGGGGTTGGGAAGTTTTGTTCCAATATTCTAGTGTGAATATTGATGTGCATGTTTTTAGTCATATTTTTCCATATGTTTTAGTAGTAAATTGAGTCTTTTTCTTAGGTTTTGCATTAGGTTTGAGGAGATTTACATAGGTTTTCATATTTCTTTCGAAATAGATGTCTACACTAGCTTTTGTGTGTTTTATAGGATTTTTGAAGCTGTTTTTGAAGTATGAAAAAAAAAGCATAAGAGAATTAGGAGCGCATAGGAAAAAGAAAGGAAGCAATCGGAGTTATAACGAAGGAGTTATGGACATTTTTAGAAGCCAAATCGAGTCCTTGGAGAAGCCTGACCCAAGCGTAGAGAAGAGCTTAACCGAACCCATCTTAGCGGAGCGAAGATGGGTTCGGTTAAGCATCATGTTTAGTCTTATTTTGCATCATGTTTTCATTTCATTTGAGTCATTTTATTACTTTTTGTGTTGGGAAAGTAAGGAAAATGTGTAGTTACGCTTAATATTGCAAGATATGGAGTCTACACAAGCTTTGGTGGTATTTTTGTAGGTTTTGGAGCTGATTTGGAAGAGTTTCGACGCACTTTAGAGCTTAATGAAAAATCATAAAGGCAATGGAGAAGCCAAGCAAAAGCAAAAAGTGGTGTAGCTGGAGAAAAGCCTTATTTTCCCCATCTATCACTTTGATTCAAGATCTGGAGCCTTCATGAGATTTGTAGTCCTAAGAGTTTTCCAACGCATATTCATATGCGTCAATCGGACTAACGAGGACTCGGAAAAGTGCGATTGAAGTCAAAGTCGAAAAGCTGGAGAAAAACAGAACCTACTGCATTCGAACAGATCCCTCGACGCCGACACCCAGACCTCGGCGCCGATACCCTGCGCACCAGGAGAATTTTCTGCAGGCGGATTTAATTGCTTAATGGGCTTTTTAATTAGGGTTTTCATCTAAATTCCTTTTAGGATCTTTTAGTTAGATAGACTTGGGATATTTTATCATTCCTTATATAGATTTTATTATTTTCCTAAGATAAAATCTCTTTCCTTGGAGATTAAGTCTTAATTTCTATCTTTAAATAAAGTCAATTAGAGGCTAATTAGGGATATCTTTTTACACAACACACGGCTGATTGACAGCAGCAACGGACGCACGTTTCTGGGGTTTTTTGGCTGAAAGTTGGAACGTTAATTAAAGGTTTGGATTTATGCAATTTAAGATTATGAATTCTTCCATTGTTTTCGTGTTTTTCTTTGCAATGAGTGAGTAGTTCCCCCATCTTCTAGGGTTGGGGGGAACCCAACAATAAGCATGTGTGTGGATGAATGAATCTATGTTTATTTGATGTTTTTATCTTATTCTACCTATGTGCTTAACCCTTTGATGAAAGTTTAAGGGAATTCATTGTTGCAATTGAATTGAAAGAGGAGATTGTTAACATTGATAGTAATTAGGGATCTTTGACGAAAGTGAAAGGGATCTAATTAAGAAAGGTAGAAACAAATAGGTTTTATGTGATCACCTCTATTATCTATTTGTTGAGTATGCGAAAGCTATCTCTTTAAGATAAAAGCATGATTCCTTATACGATTCATTGATTTATACATGTGTTTGTTGTTGTGGTAAGCCCTAATCTTGGAAGTTCTTTCTCATATATTGCATTCGTGTTATTTGATTGCTACTTGAGCTGATTTGCGTGAATTACCACCATTTACATCCGCTTCTTTTGCCTTATTTTTCCTATTTTCAACCATAAAAACAACTAGGACAGAACCGCTGACATACTCCCTTGGATCGACCTTGATTTCCACTATACTATAGAGGGATTCGAGCATAAATTTATTTGATTGGAGTGAGCATAGGCATCGATCTCCCCTCACGCACGTCAAATTGGCGTCGTTGCCAGGGAGTAATCAATCGCGCCTAATCTAGTTGTTTTAGGGTTGGGAATAGCCCATCCCCATCTTTCTTTTTAATTTCGTTTATCTTTGTTTTTCTTTTAAGGTTTATGCGAAGAAGTGACCGTCCTCTATACGAGCCATTCACCGAGCCCGAACGTGTTCTACACCAACGTCTAAAGGAAAGGCTTAGGCGAAAGATGTCGAAAATGGAAACACTTCGTGCGGAGCTAGAAAGGCTTCGCAAAGAGAATCAAGAGGTGGCGCAGCGGGAAGCCGCTGCCAATCAAGCTCGGCTAAGGGAGACCGAAGCCGCTAGGGAAGCAAGGGAGGAGGCTGAGAATCTCAGGGAAGAGTTGGAGAGAATTCCAACCAATGCTCGCCAATACATGCACCCTACGCTGCGGGTGCCAGAATCGGCCATCGCTCTCCCCAATATCAACTTTGAGATCAAGACTAGCTTCCTCACCATGGTGAAGAGAACTCCATTCGAAGGGAAACCCAATGAGTGCCCTATGGAGCACATGAAGGAGTTCAAGGAGATGTGTGATACCATAGCCGATGGAGCCAACTTGGAGTATGTTCGCTTGAAGGCTTTTCGCTGGTCCTTAGTGGGAAAAGCCCTTCATTGGCTCGAAAGCTTGCCCCCGCGATCCATCAACACATGGGAGGAGCTTCATGATCTATTCATGAGCAAGTTCTTTCCACCTATGAAGACGACAGAGCTGCGCAAAAAGATCACATCCTTCAAGCAATTAAGGAATGAAACTCTCGCCGAAACTTGGGAGAGGTTCAAGGAGTTGATTCGCCAATGCCCTACTCATGGGCAACCACCTTATGTTTTGCAAGAAATCTTCTTCAACGGCATCAACTCGGCTACTAAGGATCGGATCAACATCCACACATCCTATAGATACATTGAGATGCTTCCTCAAGAGGCGTGGGATGCACTTGACAAGCTCACGGAGTTTGACACTACTTATGGGACCCCCGTAAACATTGATGCGAGGCCCTCTCCATCGATGCCACTTTATCAACCTTCCGATGAGATTGACCCTGATGTGCGGCAGCAATTTATGGAGGATGAGAATAGAAAATTGAAGAAGCAAGTAAGGTTTCTCTCCAACAACAAACCGTGCATAGAGTGTGGGTCCACTTCCCACATCACCACCGCTTGCCCACATGTCGAACAAGTGCAATCCGCTGAATCATATGGAGGGGCAAACTACATGAGAGGTCTTTATAGGAGCCAAGGCAATTACTACCAAAGGAACGATGGGCACTCCAATTGGGGTAACCATCCTCCTAAACATGATCAGCGGCCCCCGTATAGACCTCCAGGCCATGTGGATCGTGAGCAACCTAGGGATGATATGAGATCTATTTTGGAGGAGCTAAGGAAAGGCCAAGCTGAGGCCAAGGCGGATGCTAGACAGTTCAGTTTGGAGATCACTACGCAGCTGCGAGGCATGAATGCAAGGTTTGGGGACATTGATATTTGGAGGAAGAACGTTGAGACCCAACTGGGTCAATTGGCGGCTCAAATTCCAAAGCCAGGTGGCCAACTACCCGGCCAAAATGAAGCCAACCCCAAATCCCAACATATCGCAGCCATTCAAACAAGGAGTGGGAAGGTTCTACCGGAAAGGGAAGCCAAAGAGAAAGGAGAAAAAATTGGCCAGCCCAACACAGGCCTCGACGTCAACACCCCTGACCTCGGCGTCGACACCCTGACAGCAAACCAAACTACTACAGAACCTGCTGTAAGCACACAGACCCTCGACGCCGATACCCCTGACCTCGGCGTCGACACCTCTGAGGAAACTCCTGCACAGACCCTCGACGCCAACACCCCTGACCTCGACGCTGATACCTCAGCAGACCAATCCGCACACATACCCGACGTGTTGACCACTCCAAATGCCAAACCCAAGCTCCCTTATCCCTCAAGAGCTCTCAAGGATCCCACCGAAGGGAAGTTTAGGAGATTTGAGAAGATTCTCCAAGATTTAAAGGTGACTATCCCCTTTACCGAGGCCCTTCAAGAGATGCCAGCGTACATCAAATTCTTGAAAGAGATCTTGAGCAATAAGAGGTCTATATCGGAGATTTCGGAGGATTGCAACGCCGTCAACTTCCCCGAAAAGAGAGCTGACCCGGGTAAGTTCACCATCACCATTGGCCTAGGCAAACATCGATATCGAGCTTTATGTGATCTTGGTGCAAGCGCAAGCCTTATGCCACTCTCCATATGGTCTAAGATTAACATGGGACCACTAGTACCCGTCAACATGCGGCTCTATATGGCGGATAACTCCTCGGTGGAACCTACCGGTGTGATGGATGATATACCGATAAAGGTAGGTAAGTTCTATGTTCCCACCGATTTCATAGTACTTGATATGCCTATAGATCCTGTTGTGCCTATTATCATAGGGCACCCTTTCTTAGCCACGGTGGATGCGGTTATCAATGTGAGGAAAGGTCTCCTAACTTTCAAAATTGGGGATGAGCTTGTTGAATTTCAATTTGACCCCAATATAAGGGAGGTAAGAAAAACGGAGTTCAAGATGGTTTACACGGACATGGAGAGGACCTTGACTCATGAGGAGTCCATTTGTATACCACCCACCGAAGAAGAAGAGAGCATCATTGAGGAGCTTTTGGCCACCCTTCAAGAGGATGAGAGAGATGAAAGTACAAAGGACACTACTGACCCCTCGACGCCGACCCCTCCACCCTCGGCATCGACCCCCCTGGAGGATAAAATGTTTCTGCAGAATGCTGAAAAAGCTACAGATGCCTCGACGCCGACACCTTCAGCCTCGGCATCGACACCTCCAGCAGCAGGACAACGTGAGGAAGATGGTTGTGCTACCATAGAAGGAAGAGTTGACGAGAAAGGTGAGAGTTGGGCCGAAGACCACCATCCCGGTCCCAACAAGGTAAGTCAAGGTATGAATTTCTCTTCCCCTATTTCCATTAAGAACTTATCTATTACGAATGGAAGAGGTATGCCTTGGTTTGTGAGATTATGTAGGGGATGCAATGAAGATCCAAAAGCTTATGAGGTAGGAGATACGGTGTACATCTCCAAGGTCAAGAGTCATTGGTTCCCTAGCAAATTCAAAGAGAGGAAGGTTGGGCCATTCGAAATTCACAAGATTCGACCCGGCAGAATGGAGTTAAAGGACAAGGAAGGAGTCCTATGCAAGGTCGAACTAGAGAGTCCGGAGGAGGAGGCCCATGCCACATGGGCCTTGCGAATGCCCACATGAGCTTAAGCAAAGAAGTCGGCCTAGCGACTTAAAAATTTAGAGCTTGTACATAGACTATGGGCATTTAGGATTTTATTTTTGTTGGTTTTGGTTTGGATTTTGCTTTGGTTTTGCTTTAGAAATTGTTTTTGGAGGTTTTGGTTTTGATGGCTAACGAAGGTAGGTGCTAAGCATGAAGAAAGGACAACCTTGGAGCATGAAGCATGTCAACGTCGACTATCACCGGTCAACAACGATGGCACCTATTTTCGGTCGGAATGAGCTCCAATTCTATCTTGTAAGTCTTCGTCTACACCCATCTCTTATTTTTGAGCTTATACTTTGAGGACAAAGTAATTTTTTAAGTATGCGGTGGGGGTAACAACTTACTATATGCTTATGGTTTGAGGTTTGTTTTCGGTGGTGTTGTTTTGCATTATTTTGTATTTTTGTATTTTTGCATTTTTATTAAGCTAGTCATAAAAAAAGAAAAAAAATTGAAAAATGTCGAAAAAAAAGAAGAAAAAAATGCATTGTTTATTTTTAGTTATATACACCTAACTTAGATGTCCTATGATGATGCCTAATAATCAACTTGATCATGTAAACCCTATGATTTGTTTGGATGGTTTAGCCTAAGTCTCCTGAAAAGTTTGATTTTTATGTGGTAATTTGACTTGCGATTATAATTGAGCACATATGATTTTAAGTAGAGGTGATTGAAATCCAAATCTATGTCCTAGTGAGATATTTTTGGCCTTATAGGGAATGTTCTTCATATTTTTATATTTCCCTCTATTTTTTATGTGTGATTTACTCTCCTTATGGGATTACCTCTTGACATTGATGTGGTTATCTATTTCTTGAGACCGATTATGAGATACTAGTTCATTGCTTATTAAAATTAGATGATGGAGGACTTATATTTTCTTAGCCATATTTTATCCATTCATTCATCTACCTTACATATTATCTTTGCTTGAAGCCCTTTGAGCCTTGGCCTATTATTTGTTAGCTCCACAAAATTGATTCCTAGCCAATTATAAGCTTGACCTTTATCCGGGAATTAGGATTTAGAGTTGGTTGGAATTTGATCGAGTTGAGTTTGATGGGGAAGAAGCTAAGTTGTTGAGCTTTGTTGAGATGCTTTGAGTGAAATTATGTAAGGTTGTGCCTTATTCCTCATATTGTTCTTATACTTTAGAGGCTCCAAATATTTATATATATGTATTATTGCCGAAAGAAAGAAAAAAGAAAAAAAAATGTCGGCGAAAAAGAAAAAAAGAAAAAAAATGCAGAAAAAAGTGTTTATTAAGATCCTAGTTCATTATATGTGAGAGTTGGATGAAATTGTTGGTTTAGAAGTATTTTCATGGGTTGATGATCTTTATAGTTGATGAGCACTGGTTATGTGCTGAATTTTGAGATGAGTTGTTTGGTTGAGTTGAGTTGGAAGTTTAGGAGTCTTGATTCCCGGATTTTAGCACCACTTTGCCTAAATAATTCCATACCTTTTATTTTTTACCAAGCCACATTACAACCCGGCCGAATGAAGTCTTCTTGGAAGTCTTTCATTGAGCCATAAGTCCTCTTGATGATTTTGATTGCTTTGACATCTCCGGTGGAGAGATTGGTGATATAAATAACAATGTCTATGTAGCTTTTTGCATTAAGGATTGAGTTGAGAGATGTTATTCAAACCCTAAATACATTGAGAGTTGAGCGAAACACATATATCCTTGTGAGGTTGGATTTCAATCGCTCTTGCTTAGAGTTGCTTATATATGTGTGATGACGTTTTATTGCTTGATTCTTTTAGACCACTTGCGTTTATGATGTTGCTTTTTGGCGAAGGCAAAGACTTGAAGGATTGTGTTGTAGGTAGTGGTTATTGTTTGGTTATTGCTTGAGGACAAGCAAGTCTAAGCATGGGGTTTTTTTATGTCCGCATATTTATTCTTATTCTGCATCATGTTTTCATTTCATTTGAGTCATTTTATTACTTTTTGTGTTGGGAAAGTAAGGAAAATGTGTAGTTACGCTTAATATTGCAAGATATGGAGTCTACACAAGCTTTGGTGGTATTTTTGTAGGTTTTGGAGCTGATTTGGAAGAGTTTCGACGCACTTTAGAGCTTAATGAAAAATCGTAAAGTCAATGGAGAAGCCAAGCAAAAGCAAAAAGTGGTGTAGCTGGAGAAAAGCCTTATTTTCGCCCTCCATCACTTTGATTCAAGATCTGGAGCCTTCATGAGATTTGTAGTCCTTGAAAAGAGCTTTCCAACGCATATTCATATGCGTCAATCGGAGTAATGAGGACTCGGAAAAGTGCGATTGAAGTCAGAGTCGAAAACCTGGAGAAAAACAGAACCTACTGCATTCGAACAGATCCCTCGACGCCGACACCCAGACCTCGGCGCCGATACCCTGCGCACCAGGAGAATTTTCTGCGGGCTGATTTAATTGCTTAATGGGCTTTTTAATTAGGGTTTTCATCTAAATTCCTTTTAGAATCTTTTAGTTAGATAGACTTGGGATATTTTATCCTTCCTTAGATAGATTTTATTATTTTCCTAAGATAAAATCTCTTTCCTTGGAGATTAAGTCTTAATTTCTATCTTTAAATAAAGCCAATTAGAGGCTAATTAGGGATATCTTTTTACACAACACACGGCTGATTGACAGCAGCAACGGACGCACATTTTTGGGGTTTTTTGGCTGAAAGCTGGAACGTTAATTAAAGGTTTGGATTTATGCAATTTAAGATTATGAATTCTTCCATTGTTTTTGTGTTTTTCTTTGCAATGAGTGAGTAGTTCCCCCATCTTCTAGGGTTGGGGGGAACCCAACAATAAGCATGTGTGTGGATGAATGAATCTATGTTTATTTGATGTTTTTATCTTATTCTACATATGTGCTTAACCCTTTGATGAAAGTTTAAGGGAATTCATTGTTGCAATTGAATTGAAAGAGGAGATTGTTAACATTGATAGTAATTAGGGATCTTTGACGAAAGTGAAAGGGATCTAATTAAGAAAGGTAGAAACAAATAGGTTTTATGTGATCACCTCTATTATCTATTTGTTGAGTATGCGAAACCTATCTCTTTAAGATAAAAGCATGATTCCTTATATGATTCATTGATTTATACATGTGTTTGTTGTTGTGGTAAGCCCTAATCTTGGAAGTTCTTTCTCATATATTGCATTCGTGTTATTTGATTGCTACTTGAGCCGATTTGCGTGAATTACCACCATTTACAACCGCTTCTTTTGCCTTATTTTTCCTATTTTCAACCATAAAAACAACTAGGATAGAACCGCTGACATACTCCCTTGGATCGACCTTGATTTCCACTAAACTATAGAGGGATTTGAGCATAAATTTATTTGATTGGAGTGAGCATAGGCATCGATCTCCCCTCACGCACGTCAAGTACCCATACCGACCCTGTATCGATCCCACCTGAGTCGGTACTGAGGCAAGTTCGAACTTAGTGAAGTGTGGAGATCGAATCCAGTGAGTGTACAGAGCCAAGACAACATGGGGTCCGTATCGAGGGGCCTCCGTGTCGGTACGGGTTGTCCGAATTCCGAATTTAAGTGTTTTATCCCAATTTTAGATAAAATTTAGATAGATTTGATATAATTCTACTTTCCTAAGATAAATTATAGGTAATTAGTATAAATAGGATCCTTGGGATTAGGTTTTATTCATTCAATTTCAGCAAAACAGACGTTATACTTCTCAACAGCGGTTTTAGGGTTTTTCTTAGGCAATTTGAGAGCTTTTCAAGGCGATTTATTAGGCGAAAGTTGGAGAAACTTTGTACAGTTGTTGAGACACTATTTTGATATTAATTCCAAGTTTTTATTCAATTTAAATTTATATTTTGATGTCTTTTTTCATAATTTTTGGAATGTCTACCATGTTTATACCTGAGTAGTCACCTTTTCTAGGGTTGGGGTGATCCCAACGATAGTTATGCATGTTAAATTGCTATGAATCTATGATTTGATTGATTTTATCTATTTTATGTGCTTAAGTACTCAATGAAAATTGGGGAAATTCTTTTTTTGCAATTAAATTGAAAAATATAATTGTGAATTGGATAGTAATTAGGGTTTTGAAAAGCGAGTTTTGATAACCTAATTAAGATTGATGGTAAAGTTTATTAACTTGTGAAAATAAATTGATTGTTTTGCTAGGGTTGATGCAAGTGGACCTTTTTAATAGATAAAAACATGATTTTTATGTGATTCATGGTATTGCATATATACTTATCATTGTGGTGATCCTTATGCCCTAGATTTCTTTTATTATTGATATTTCTTATAAAATTCTACAACTTTATAAACCCTAAAAATCTACCTTTTTCATCCATTCTTGCTATTTCTTGATCTTTGGTAATGAAAACTTAGGAACGGACTTTCTCCCTGAGAAGGTGGTACCAGCAATTTGAAATTATAGGAGGAGTTTGGGAAGATGACAAAAAAAATGAAGGGAAAAGGTAGAGTGGTCCAAATAATTCAAATGTCCGACAAATGAATTTTGAAATCCGCTTTCTCAATCTTATTCCGAATTGATTAAAATGAGGTTTCAAATTTAATAGGGTAACAACATCCGAGGTAAAATTCAAATCCCGAGGCGAAAAGACGGAATTTATCTCCAAAAGTTCAAAATTGGGCCGGATTCCGCTTTAAGAAGTTTAAAATAGGATTATTATATTAATGACGAGAATTTCCGAAATATCTTAATTTTCCTACTTAAATTCATTTTATATAATTTGTTATTAAAATATTATTTTAAATTCCGAGGCCTTTACAACGGCGGGCAGCCAAGGCGGCTAAGGTGAAGCCCGACAAGGGTGAGCGATTAGACGAAGAACACCGCTGCAAAGGGAGGCGATGAACGGCACCGAAAACAATCCGGTAGAAACCGGTGAAGGAAGGTGGTGTTGAGGGTTGGACCGGAGGAAGGTAGAGGAGGCGGAACCACAGCGGCGGGAGGCCAGGAGCCGAATTGGAAATCAGCGGAATCGGTTAAGGGCTCGATTCAGGAGGTGAACCGTAGAGGCGGGTGCTAACACCGATGGAGGGCTGGAGGTCGGACGAAGGCAAGATGCTGGCAAAATGGTGAAAGAAGGTAAGAGAGCGGCGACACCAAAAACCCATTCTCTTCGAGAGCGTTTTAGATCACACCTAAAAGGATTATATTATAAGAAAACACTTAATTACAAGGAGAGAAGGAGTAATTTTTTGTAAATTAAAGGGATTAAAATCTTGATCTATCAATGACATGCAGATCGATCATTAGTCATTACTAGCTGGTTTGTCCTTTTCAGCCAATTAATTTTTTTTTATAAGCAAATAATTCAAGAGTCGGATATACCCGACAACTCGAGATGCCGACTAGGTCGGCAGACGGCGAACCATCAGAGCATACAATCTTAATCGCAGAGTTTTTTTTTAATGAATCTTAAAGGGATTAAAATCTTGAATGAATTGAATTCCATACAAGAATTTTTTTTTGAAATAATTACGGAGTATTTAATTATGAGATACATGATGGAAAGTGTTTTTAATTTGGACCCCGTTTCCAAATCAATTTCATTGAAAAACAAAATCTCCAAGCTCTTTAATTAAAATTGAAATTAGCGCAATCACTTACGATAACAAGATAAACATTTCAGTTTTAATTAAAGAGCTTGGAGATTTCGTAAGTGATTGACACCTCGATTTTGAGACACATCATTGTCTCCAAGCTCTTTAATTAAAATTGAAATGTTTATTTTGTTTTCGTAAGTGATTGCGCTACTACGGCTCAATCACTTACGATAACAAGATAAACATTTCAATTTTAATTAAAGAGCTTGTAGATTTCGTAAGTGATTGACACCTCGATTTTCAGACACGTCATTGTGAATATGTAATCGACAACAAACACGCGTCATATTGAATATGTGATCGACAGCAAGCGTTACTAATTTTAGTGACACAATAAAATTGAAGGCAGCATAACCAATAACCATATAAGACACTAAAACCCATGTAAATCATTTACTTCGTAATTTATGTTCAATACAAACTTTATATATCACTTGCTTGTATTTTGATTTCAATATGTCATTTATTTGCATCTTTCAAGAGTTGCAGATTGATTTCTCCATTTCCATCATCTCATAAGAGAGAGGTTTATGAGATTTTTTCTTGTATTAATCGTAACTAACTAAAAAGCTATACTGCTAATCTAGGTCGGCCCGCTACTTAGTTCTAACAACCTCTATATAACTCTATTAACTAACTATCTAAATGTAGTCAGGTCAAATCAATGTGGACGTGTTGAGTTATAGTGTTGATTTAGGTCAGCCCGTGGTTTATTTTCAATGAAAACTCTGTATATATATATGTCACCTATGTGTTTTTTTATGATGATGTCACTTATTTGTATCTTTTAAGAGTCGGAGATTGATTTTGTCGTCTCCATCATCTCCATGAGAGAGAGAGAAAGAGGTTTGAAGTTTGTGAGATTTTTGTTGTATTGATCCTAACTAACAAACATGCTACAAAGTGCATTTATACTACTGATCTAGGTCGGTCCGTTACTCTGTAGTTCTAACAACTTCTAAATTCTACTACTTAATTAACTATCTAATTATGTTCAAGTTAAGTCAAAGTGGATTTGTGTTGAGTTTATTTTGTGTTTGGATAAAATGTGAATTTGTGATTGACAACAAATGTTACTAATTTAGTGACACGATAAAATTGAAGAGGGCATAACCAATAACCATGTTAAACACTGAAATCTATGCAAATCATTTACTCCGTTGTTTATTTTCAATACAAACTTTACATATCACTTGCTTGTATTTTGATTTGAATATGTCACTTATTTGCATCTTTCAAGAGTTGGAGATTGATTTCTCCATTTCCATCATCTCATGAGAGAGAGATTTGTGAGATTTTTTCTTGTATTGATCGTAACTAACTAACAAGCTATACTACTAATCTAGGTTGGCCTATTACTTAGTTCTAACAAACTCTATATAACTCTACTAATTAACTATCTGATTGTAGTTAGGTTAATTCCATGTGGAGTCGTGTTGAGGCATACTGCTAATCTAGGTCGGCCCGTGGGTTATTTTCAATACAAACTCGGTATATATGTGTGTGTGTGTGTGTGTGTGTGTGTGTGTGTGTGTGTGTGTGTGTGTGTGTGTGTGTGTGTCACTTGTTTGTATTTTGGTCCAATTATGCCACCTATGTGTTTTTTATGATGATGTCACTTATTTGTAACTTTCAAGAGTTGGAGATTGATTTCACTTATGTGTTGATCTTAACTAACAAACATTCTAAAGAGTGTATTTATACTACTGATCTAGGTCGGTACGCTACTCTGTAGTTCTAACAACCTCTAAATACTACTAGTGAATTAACTATCTAACTATGGTCCGGTTAAGTCAATGTGGAGTTGTGTTGAGTATATTTTGTCTTTGGATATAATGTGAATTTGTGATCGACAACAAACATTACTAATTTGAGTGAAACAATAAGATTGAAGGCAGCCTAACTAGTAACCATGAGAAACATTGAAACCCATGTACAAATCATTTGCTCCATGATTTATTTTCAACACAAACTATATATGTCACTTTTCATATTTTGGTCCCAAAATGTCACTTATTTGTATCTTTCAAGAGTTAGAGATTGATTTCTCCATCTCCAGTAACCCATGAGAGACAGATTTCTGAGATTTTTTTTCTTGTATTGATCGTAACTAACTAACAAGCTAAAGGCGTTAATTATACTACTGATCTAGTTCGACTAGATACTCTTTAGTTCTAACAACCTCTAAACTCTACTAGTTAAATATCTAACTATGGTCAGGTTAGTCAATGTGAGATTATGAGAAACCTTCATCGAGTCGTATGAAAACGAGAGTCGTATTGAGTTTTTTTTTTTATATAAGGACGGGATCTAACAAAAAAGTTCAATCCATTGTGAAGCGTTGAAACCCTCATGCAAATCATTTACTTCATAGTATATTTTAAATATAGACTCCGTATGTCCCTCATTTGTATTTTCGTCCCAATATGTCACTTATTTGCATCTTTCAAGAGTTGGAGATTGATTTCTCTGTTTCCATCATCCCATGAGAGAGAGGTTTTTAAGATTTTTTTTCTTGTATTGATCGTAACTAACTAACGAGCTTTGTGTAAGGGCTTGTCATCCCTTATATTTTGGTATTCAATTTACCCTAAAATCAATGTGCAATGGGCATTTTATTCCCAACATTTAGTAAGTGTGGTCAAGCAACAATATGTGAGCATGAAAAAATTGAATGCAAATCATGGTAAGAAAAGAATGAAAATGAGCTTTTTATTCAAGCTTTATTTAAAAACTACTATTATTAATAATCCCATATTTAAAAACCAAATTTATATTAAAACTTTCATTTATCGTATTATCAGTGACATCATCTCGACATTTCTCCACTTCCATCGATCATTATCCTCGACGCACGGTCTAATCAATGCTTTCATGCATATCATTCTTAAAAAATGTTGTTATGCTTGCAAAAAGATAGAGTTATTTGGAGGAGTTGGACCAAGTTTTGTATTGGCATTGATTTGTTCCCGTAAATCCACTTTTTAGACGAGTGTGTCATGTTGATCCGTAATTGACAACAAACGCACGTCATCGTGAATATGTCATCTACAACAACCGTTACTAATTTGAGTGACACGATAAAATTGAAGGCAGCATAACCAATAACCATATAAAACATTGAAACGGCCCATGTAAATAAATTACTCCCTAGTTTATTTTCAATACAAACTTTATATATCACTTGCTTGTATTTTGATTTCAATTTGTCACTTCTTTGCATCTTTCAAGAGTTGGAGATTGATTTCTCTATTTTCATCATCTCATGAGAGAGAGGCTTGTGAGATTCTATCTTGTATTGATCGAATCTAACTAACAAGCTATACTTCTAATCTAGGTCGACCCGCTACTTAGTTCAAACAACCTCTATATAACTCTACTAATTAACTATCTAATTGTAGTCAGGTTAAACAAATGTGGACGTGTTGAGTTATACTGCTTATTTAGGTCGCTCCGTGGTTTATTTTAAATGCAAACTTTGTATATATGTGACTTGTTTATATTTTGGTCCCAATATGTCACCTATGTGTTTTGTTTATGACGATTTCACTTATTTGTATCTTTCAAGAGTTGGATATTGATTTCTTCGGCTCCATCATCTCCATGAGAGAGAGAGAGAGAGGTTTGAAGTTTGTGAGAATTTTATTGTATTGATCCTAGCTAACAAACATGTTACAAAATACATTTACACTACTGATCTAGGTCGGTCTGCTACTCTGTATTTCTAACAACTTCTAAATTCTACTAGTTAATTAACTATCTATCTATGCTTAGGTTATGTCAATGTGGAGTTGTGTTGAGCTTATTTTGTCTTTGGATATAATGTGAATTTGTGATCGACAACAAACGTTACTAATTTGAGTGACACGATAAAATTGAAGGGAGCATAACCAATAACTATGTCAAACACTAAAACCCATCCAAATTATTTACTCCGTAGTTTATTTTCAATACAAACTTTATATATCATTTGCTTGTATTTTGATTTAAATATGTCACTTATTTTCATCTTTCAAGAGTGGGAGATTGATTTCTCCATTTCCATCATCTCATGAGAGAGAGGTTTGTGAGAATTTTTCTTTTTGATCGTAACTAACTAACAAGCTATACTGCTAATCTAGGTCAGCCCGCTACTTAGTTCTAACAACCTCTATATAACTCTACTAATTAACTATTTAACTGTAGTCACGTTAAGTCAATGTGGAGTCGTGTTGATTTGTATTGCTGATCTAGGTCGGCCCGTGGTTTATTATCAATACAAACTATGTATATATGTCACTTGTTTGTATTTTGGTCCCAATATGTCACCTATGTGTTTTTTTAATCACGATGTCACTTATTTGTATCTTTCTAGAGCTGGAGATTGATTTCTCCTTCTTCATTATCTCCATGATAGAGAGATTTGAGGTTTGTGAGATTTCTGTTGTATTGATCCTAACTAACAAACTGCTACAAAGTGCATTTATACTAGTGATCTAGACCGGTCCGCTACTCTGTAGTTCAAACAACCTCTAAATTCTATTTGTTAATTAACTATCTAACTATGGCCAGGTTAAATCAATGTGGTGTTGTGTTGAATTTATTTTGTCTTTTGATAAAATGTGAATTTGTGATCGTCAACAAACGTTACTAATTTGAGTGACACGATAAAATTGAAGAGAGCATAACCAATAACCATGTAAAACACTGAAACCCATGCAAATCATTTACTCCGTAGTTTATTTTCAATACAAACTTTATGCATCACTTGCTTGTATTTTGATTTCAATATGTCACTTATTTGCATCTTTCAAGAGTTGGAGATTGATTTCTCCAATTCCATCATCTCATGAGAGAGAGGTTTGTGAGATTGTTTCTTGTATTGATCGTAACTAACTAACAAGCTATACTGCTAATCTAGGTTGGCCCACTACTTAGTTCTAACAAACTCTATATAACTCTACTAATTAACTATCTAACTGTAGTCAAGTTAATTCAATGTGGAGTTGTGTTGAGTTATACTATTGATCTAGGTCGACCCGTGGTTTATTTTCAATACAAACTTGGTATGTATGTCACTTGTTTGTATTTTGGTCCCAATATGTCGCCTATGTGTTTTTTTATGACGATTTCACTTGTTTGTATCTTTCAAGAGTTGGAGATTGATTTCTCTATCTCCATCATCTCCATGAGAGAGATCTGAGGCTTGTAAGATTGTTGTTATATTGATCCTAACTAACAAACATGCTATAGAGTGCATTTATACTACGGATCTAGGTCGGTCCACCCGCTACTCTGTAGTTCTAACAACCTCTAAATTCTACTAGTTAATTAACTTTCTAACTATGGTCAGGTTAAGTCAATGTGGAGTTGTGTTGAGTTTATTTTGTCTTTGTATATAATGTGAATTTGTGATCTGTAAAGGCTCGGATTTTTTAAAATCCTAATTTTCGGAAAAAGAAAATTCGAAATGAATTTGAAAGCGGAATTTAGAGGAAAACTCATTTAATCGGATTTTAGAACTCATGGAACAGATTTCTGACCTAAATAAAATTTTGAAAACTAACTTGACATGACAATATCTTTTATCGGATTTTCAAAATTCTAATTAATCTAGAGAGCGGGAATTTGGGAAACTAACTTTCGGGAACCAATGTCGGGATTTCAACCTAACACTTCGGGACCACGATTCTAGCCTTGCTTCCCCTCTAACGCATCCGAAATTCTCAGCCCTTTGGAGCCTCCTATGAGCTGAAAATTTGAATTGGAGGAAGCTTCATACATCTTTCCTCCTTACTAGAAATAGCCAAACACCCACAACTTGCTTTTTCATCTTTCCTCTTTGACTATACCTAAAATATCCAAATGAGACCAACACCGTGCCTTAGCCCTTCACTCCATCCGATTCCAGCAGCCCCAAGCTATCTTTTGAGCCATAAAAATCTGAATTTTGACCCTCACAACTCCCCAAAAAAAAAACACAAAAACCCTATATCTAATAAGGCTCCAAAACCTTATCTTCTCCCCTCATTTCTCCCCTTCCTTTTTCCTCCCTTGGTGTGAGATTTCCAGCAACCCCAAACTCTCCTTGTTTCCATTAAAAATTAGATTTGGTCTCCTCACAAACCCACCACAAGATTCAAACACAACCCTAGCAAGGAAGCTCCAAAAGCCTTATCCAAACTTCCTCCTTTCTTCCTCCTTACACCTCAACTTTTGTCATGAGATTTAAATAGCCCAAGGCTCCCCTTACAGCAGAAAAAACAACACCATAACAGCCCCAATAACATCATCTTCTTCCTGTTTTCTATCATTGAACACCAAGAGCCCAAACCGAGCTCTCTAGCTCACTTCCTCCATGTTTGTGTCCAAGGAAGGCCAAGCTAGCTGTTTTTCCCTTCCTTCCTTCAATGGTCAGCAAAAGCAGCTCCCTCAGCCTCCCCATGATGTCCTCCAAATGGAAGAAGGAGCCCCAACAACCCGGAGAAGCCCCGAGAAACCCTAGAAGACTCAAACTCACTATTTTCGGTTCTAGGAGAGGTAAGGGCACGTTTTTCCCTCCTTTCACATTCTACCCACTCAAAGGTCACACCTTTAACACCTTCTAACAAACCTAGGCACCCTTGCGCAAGAACGATCCCAATCAGAGCCTTGATGTAGCTTCACGAGCAAACCGAAAGAAAAGAAGAAACTTGGGTGAGAAATCCTTTCAATCCTCGATTTTTATGTTCAATCCTTGTACTAACATGTTCTTGGAAACCTTAGGAAAAAATTGGGAAAAAGGGGAACTCGGTTTGGTATTTTACAAAATAAAAGAGGTCAGTTTGTAATTTTTATAAAATAAGGGCTAATTTTATTAAATAAAAATGGTTGAGAATTTTAAAGGGATTTGAAAATGTTTTATGGAAGAGATTGATAAATGGTATTTAAAATATTACAAAATATTATTTGAGATTTAAATTAAAAAATATTATTATTGAGATTGAAAGATATAATATCATGGTGATTTAAAACAAATAAAATATTAAGAGACTTGGAGATTTAAAAAGGTATTATCGGATTTAAAAAGGAATTTGATGAACATTTTCCAAAG
The DNA here is from genome assembly GCA_963922045.1 of Persicaria maculosa. Lineage (NCBI taxonomy): Eukaryota > Viridiplantae > Streptophyta > Magnoliopsida > Caryophyllales > Polygonaceae > Persicaria > Persicaria maculosa. Next base: position 32,428,492 of record OY998262.1, read on the forward strand.
ACGGAATTTCTAGCTAGTTAACTCGGTTTTTGAAATATTTTTTGTGACTAACTTTGAAATTATGTGAACGATGACTAACTAGCATGATGATATGATTGATTGACTAATAGCATAATTTGTGTGGATTAATGGCATTAATGAATGATTGACTGCATGATGAGATGTTAGAAATTTGTATTGTTTGACTTATGCCTTATGAGCCATGATTAATATGGTGAACTTGAGGATATATGATCATGCGGATATATGAGTATTATTGCGAATATATGAATGTGGCTGAATGGAATGATGAGAATGATATGGTCTTATGGGATGTGATGAAATGATGAATGGTTGAACTTGATGAGATGATGATTATGATGTGGTTATACTCTATTGAGTAATGTGTACTTGTGTGATTGGATGGGTAACTGTAGACTTATATGGATGTTCCGATATGAATCTAGGTGATATTATCCGATTGTTCGTGCTACTTGCTGGGATCGTACTTTTGTTGTTCTGCTTACCAAGTAAGTCTCTTCGGAGCTTACTTAGATTGAATAGACCTCTCTGCTATATGTGCATGATACACTAGGTGCTTGCATTTCATGATCAACATGCTATGTAGAATCATGCTAGGTTGTATTGACGAATGAGCAACCTTATTCTGTATGTGTTTGTAAACAGAACGACCGTTATCTGTGAAGTATCTAGAGTCTTTGCTAGGATCATAGGACGGCCCAGTCTCCTCGGATCTCGTCCTGAGTCATTCGAGTCATATGGCACCACCTTTATTTATATTATGAGCATGATTACGAGATTTGCCTGTGGGCTTTATATATGATTACGAGTCGGGCCTGCGGACCGATTAGATTATAATGGAATGGAATGCATTCATGAGCTGGCTAGTCTCCGCCCTATCGGGAAAGGGGAAGGAGGTAGGAGAGGGATATACCATTTGGTATTCTGTGATAAGGCCTTACTATTATTATGAACTTGATCTTTGGGGCATGTTAGTGTGTTAATATTCCACCCTGTATTTAGAAGCATCTTTATTAGGTATAGCGTATGTGTGTACTTATTGTGGGGGCAGAGCCAAAATGGGCATCGATCTGATCCCGCCGACTATAAAAAAATTTAGGTATATGTTATGCTTACTACTATTGATGCTGATTTGGCTCCATGGCCGCGGAGTCTAACATGTCGGAAAGAGAGAGTTGAAACTCTAACTACACTGAATCAATAACAGTTTGAATTTGCGTGTTTTGGCTAATGTTTTTACCCGGCTCCGTCGTGGCTAATTTTGTTGTATTGATCCTAACTAACAAATATGCTACAAAGTGCATTTATTTTACTTATCTAAGTCGGTCCGCTACACTGTAGTTTTAACAACTTCTAAATTCTACTAGTTAATTAACTATCTAACTATGGTCAGGTTAAGTCAATGTAGAGTTGTGTTGAGTTTATTTTCTCTTTGGATATAATGTGAATTTATGATCGATAACAAACGTTTCTAATTTGAGTGACACGATAAAATTGAATGGAGCATAACCAATAACCATGTAAAACACTGAAACCCGTGTAAATCATTTACTCGGTAGTGTTTTTTGAATACAAACTTTATATATCATTTTCTTGTATTTTGATTTCAATATGTCACTTATTTGCATCTTTCAAGAGTTGGAGATTGATTTCTCCATTGCCATCATCTCATGAGAGAGAGGTTTGTGAGAATTTTTATTGTATTGATCATAACTAACTAACAATCTATACTGCTAATCTAGGTCAGTCCGCTACTTAGTTATAACAACCTCTATATAACTCTACTAATTAACTATCTATCTGTAGTCACGTTAATTCAATGTGGAGTCGTGTTGAGTTATACTGCTGATCTAGGTCGGCCCGTGGTTTATTTTCAATACAAACTCTGTATATATGTCACTTGTTTGTATTTTTATCCCAATATCTCACTTATTTGTATCTTTCAAGAGTTGGAGATTGATTTCTCTGTCTCTATTATCCCATGAGAAAGAGGGGTTTGTAAGATTTTTTTTCTTTTATTGATTGTAACTAACTAACAAGCTTTGTGTAAGGGCTTGTCATCCCTTATATTTTGGTATTCAATTTGCCCTCAAATCAATGTGGGATAGGCATTTTATTCCCAACATTTAGTAAGTGTGGTCAAGCAACAATATGTGAGCATGAAAAAATTGAATGCAAACCATGGTAAGAAAAGAATGGAAATGAGCTTTAACTTCAAACTTTATTTAAAAACTACTATTATTAATAATCCCATATTTAGAAACCAAATTTATGTTAACTCTTTCATTTATCGTATATTCGGTGACGTCATCTCAAAATTTTCCACTCCTATCGATCAGTATCCTCGATGCACGATCTAATCAATTATTTCTTGCATGTCATTCTTACAAAATGATGTTACGCTTGCAAAAAGAGGGAGTTATTTGGAGGAGTTGGACCAAGTTTTGTATTGGGCATTGATTTGTTCCCGTAAATTCACTTTTTAGACGAGAGCGTCATGTTGATCTTTAATCGACAACAAATACACGTCATCGTGAATATGTGATTAACAACAAGCGTTAAAATTTTGAGTGACATGGTAAAATTGAAGGCAGCATAACCAATAACCATATAAAACATTGAAACACATGTAAATCATTTACTCCGTAGTTTATTTTCAATACAAACTTTATATATCACTTGCTTGTATTTTGATTTCAAAATGTCACTTATTTGCATCTTTCAAGGGTTGGAGATTGATTTCTCCATTTCCACCATCTCATTAGAGAGGTTTATGAGATTCTTTCTTGTAATGATCGTAACTAACAAGCTATACTTCTAATCTAGGCCGGCCCACCTACTTAGTTTTAACAACCTCTATATAACTCTACGAATGAACTATCTAATTGTAGTCAGGTTAATTCAATGTGGACGTGTTGAGTTATACTGCTGATTTAGGTCGACCCGTGGTTTATTTTCAATAAAAATTATGTATGTATGTCACTTATTTATATTTTGGTCCCAATATGTCACATATGTGTTTTCTTTTTATGCCGATTTCACTTATTTGTATCTTTCAAGAGTTAGATATTGATTTCTATGTCTCCATCATCTCCATGAGAGAGAGAAGTTTGAAGTTTGTGAGATTTTTGTTGTATTGATCCTAACTAACAAAAATGCTACAAAATGCATTTATACTACTTATCTAGGTCGGTCCGCTACTCTGTAGTTCTAACAACTTCTGAATTTTGCTAGTGAATTAACTATCTAACTATGGTCGGGTTAAGTCAATGTGGAGTTGTGTTGAGTTTATTTTGTCTTTGGATATAATATGAAGTGGGGATCGACAACAAACGTTACTAATTTGAGTGACACGATAAAATTGAATGGAGCATAACCAATAACCATGTTTCGGTGCACGCAGTTTGGTACAAATCCTGCTCCGAGAAAAACCAAAAAGTTTGGGCCCAAGGGCCCGAAACAACCCGTAAAATTAAAATATGCAGAGTACATATTTTTATACAGAGTATATACATTTTTATACTCCATATAAGATTTTTTTTTATTAGGTAAAAGTTCGAGTTCAGACAGGCTTGAAACTCGAGAGGCCGACGAATCGGCAAACGGACAAACCGTCAACATACAACATAATAAACACACAAAATAACACGGATGAAAGAAACAACCCTAAGAACATATATAAGTCGTCAACTAGCAAAGGAGTCGAGGGAGATCCAAGGCGATCCACGAATGCCAAGAACACGGGAGAGTGTGACGACTCACACGGCGACTCGGCGCCGAGAAGGTGGAGAACAGTAACCTATCATCGGAAAGGGCGAAACCTGAGGAAGTGCGGATCACTGACGTTGCCCCCAGCTAGATGAGGGATCTTCGAAGACCACGAACACAGCCACGATCCTCTCGATCATACAGGAGGCCCGAAACTGCAACCCAACTCGGAACTAAACGCACCCATATAAGATAAATTGATCCCCTTTCTTTCTTGGAAAATAATTATATAAAAAAAAACCTCACCCAAGTGCCTTTGCATGTCTTCTTCCTCGGCAAGCACATGTCATTTCTCGTTTATGGCTATATACCTAGGTATTTTTATATACTGAGTATATTTTTTATCATATGTTCGAAAGGATTTGCCTAAAATCCCAAAAGGGTATGGAAAATATTAATACTAATAAGTAATAATATATCTTCCCGGACTTTCTTCTTGGTCTCGGGCTTTCTGCTCACAAATTTTCGTCGGATGTTTGATCTTCCCTATTTTGGCCTGTATTTTGCTCCGTCGTTTGGCGTTGGGTCACTGCCTTGGTGTGGTTGCGTCGGGTTTCGAGTTGGGTTGCAGCATCGGACATCCTGTATGATCGAGAGGATCGTGGCTGTGTTCGTGGTCTTCGAAGATCCCTCATTTAGGTGGGGGCAACGTCGCTGGTCCGCACATACCCAGGATTTGCCCTTTCTGGTAGTGGGTTACTGTTCTCCGCCTTCTCGGCATCGACACGCCATGTGAGTCATCGCACTCGCCCGTGTTCTCGGCTTTCGTGGCTCGTCTTGGATCTTCATCGACTCCTCCATCGACTGACATCTTTTATGAGTTGTTAGGGTCTTTCTTTCATCTTTGTTGATTTGTGTTGCTTATGGCTGTATGTTGACGGTTAGTTCATCTGCCGATTCGTCGGCCTCTCGAGCTTCAGATTTGTCTAAACTCGAATTTTTACCTTATCAAAAAATAAAAATAAAAAATAAAACAAAATTGAATTGCAGCGACAAAAAAAACAATGAAGAATGATACAGTATATATGAAGAAAATAAAACAAAATTGAATTGGCAGCCCATAGAGAGATTCAAACCCTGCGCCAATAAAGCAACTTGATACCTAATAAAACTATAATACATATATCACTTTTAAAATGGGGTGGGTTGTAGCATAGACCAGCCCACCCCTAGTTCCGTCCCTAGGAAGCACTTGTTAATCACAAAGCCATGCCTCATTCCCGACTTCTGTATATATGAATATGTCAGCCCAAATATCAATCTGAGCCGGCCTCTTGTCTTCTAAATTGCAAAATAATTCCATAAGTTATGATCAACCTCCAAATTCATATAATCCAGGCCGAAAATACCTGAAATATATAAAAGCACTAGTGTAGACTTCGAAAATCAAATAATACAAATTAACTATAAACTAGGTAAACTATGTATGAAAATTACCTAATATAATATGCAATTATATGAATAAAATAGACCCTATCAGTTGTGATGCGAATCTCACGCAAGATGCTTGGCCCGATCTTTTGATAGGTAATCGAATTCGATCCCACAAGCGCCCGAATCTCACGAACGTCGTTGGAACCACGAGAATCGATCCTTGTTGAATCTCACGACAATAAAAAAAAAACCTCAACGCGGCTTCTCACGGTCCTTAGTGTTCGAATCTCTCGAACAGTTGAAAGCTTCTCGCTCTCTACGGTTTTTAATGAAACGCTCTTTTTCTCAAAATTCAGGACCCCCTTCCTTGCTTTCATTAACTTTCTTAAATAGAGATTAAAAAATAGTGATAAATCCTAATTAAAATAAAATACTAAAATCTTAATAATTATCTAAAGCTAAAAATCCTAGATTACTATCCCTTTAATTTATGACTCTAAAAAATGGATAAAAATAAAAGGAAATAACATAATATTTGACACATTTTATTCAAAACAAAAGACTCAAAACCCCGAGATTCGATGAACTACAGGTGTCACGAACCCCGGGTCTTCCACGGCTTCCGATTCATATCAAGTTGGTAACAAAGTTTATATATGTGGACTTTGTCGTGAAGTTCTCATTTGTTTTTAATTTCCAGATTAGTTTGTCCGAATTGTTCCATTCAGGAATTCTTATGGCTTGAATTCTTTGTATTATATGTTTGCTGGAAAAAGTTGTTGTGAAAGATTGTTGTTCCAGTTTTTTTACTTGTCCATTAAATCTGAGACTCAGAGGTTTTTATTATTGATTCCCCATAAAGGTTCTAAAAAAACGTTGTCAATCCAAGGGTATGTCTAAATATTTATAAATTCATCGTTTCCCACAATCCTAATGAGACCCTTATGAAAGCAGTCATGTAAATTTAGTAATCTATCGAGTTGTCATGAAGTATGGTTTTTTTATTTTTCTATTATTGATTCACTCTGAAATAATAGGAGACTAGATTTTGATTGTATAGTATATACTTAAATAATAGGAGAAGAGATTAAGAAGCTTAGATTCAGAACATAGTTTTGATAGTATAAAATAATAGGAAAAGAGATTCAAAATATACCGAAAAAAATTATAGGAGTGTAGAATTTAATTACCATAAAAAATCTGAGTAGAAACGTTATACAAAATAGATTTTTATTGTTTAGTGAGTGTAGGATAAGTGGTTTTGATTGGCATAAACAAATTTAGATTCAGAACTTATGTTTCTGTCATTATGTAAACCTTAAAATTAAATGAAACGGGACAAATAGGTTAGATACTAATGTTTGTTTGTAGATGAATGATGTATTCCAACATAGGGTGCACTTGCGAAAGTTTGGGCGAGACCTAGTTCCTGAACCTAGAGTCTTGCACTACATCAAGTTGGCAGGATTTTACTTCGTCTACAAGCTTGGGTCCTCCTTCGAGATAGAAAACGAATTAGTGACGACGTTAATAGAGAGATGGAGACATGAGACCCACACCTTCCCCTTCACCATTGGGTTCAAAATCACCTCAAATATTTCATTCTGCAAATGAAATGATATGACATGTGCATGTGTGGTAGCCTCGATAAGTAGTCCAATCTTGTTATCAGTAGCTTCTGTCAATAGGAAACCTTGCAAGATGCGACTGCCTATGTCACCTCGCCTCGTGACGAAGTAGCTGTTCGCCTTTGACGCGGTACGAACGTCGTTGGCACTTTCGCCCTTTGCCAAATAGTAATTTAATCCAAACTCAAACACAAAACCAATAGATTAGTCAATCAATCACTTGATAAACCAAACAACTCCTAGTATAGCAATTAAGTCCGGAGTCGAACCCACAGAAGCGATTTCCTATTCAATAACTCTTAACAAGAACTCTTATGACCAAACAATGATTTATAGCAAGTAACCAAGATGTAAAAGTAACCAACTTTATGATTGCAAAGTAGATTGATAATAAGGTAGAAGAAATATTTCACCTGTAATTCTCTGACAATGGTTGGAATTCATGTTCCTATGATTGATCTATCAATTATTCATAAACACATGTCTACTTGACTAAAGTTGAGAGATCCGCATGCATACAATCACCTTATTCAATGTCACTAAAGAATAGCATTAAGGACTCAAGTAATTAGACTAATTGGCATATTGATTCAATGCAATTAAGACAAATCGGAACAACCCTAATCAGCCCTAGTTGACATATCCACAACATAGATCAATTGAAATCATCCACTACAAAGACAAAGAAATATCACTACTTCAATACTTTGTTTGCTATCAAGAACACAATAACGAATTCATAGCTAAGATGCAATTCCTAACATGGTAATCAATCATAGAAAGGAACACAAATATAATCAATAAGAACAAGATGATAACTATGAATATGAATAACAAAATAGAATCAAATCCTCATAATCCAAACAACCATATCTTTGAATCACATGTGAAACTATGAGTTTAGCAACTTATAGGCCAAATCTCTCTATCTCTAATGGCGTTCATAGTCTCACACAATAGCCACACACGGTTGAATGAACTAAATAAACCTAATATAGACTCATAAGGAGTCGGCACAACCCTAATAGAAATAATAATATAATAATAGGAAATATGGTATTCGGATCCAAAATCGCAATCGCTGGAAACCGGCCCACGGCGCGCGTCGCCCTTACAGTGACGGGATTTCCTCAATTGTCTTCAATTATCTTCCATGTCGTGCTTCCTTGCTCCTCTCTAGCTTCTTCTTCATCCTCCATATGCTTTAAAACATGTCTCTTAAGCTCTTCCCGAAGTCCCTTCAAGGTCGGAATGTAATTTTGCAGAATAAACACTAAAAAGGCGTAGATTCTAAACTCGAATACTTCACAAGCAATATACGAAACTAGACTCAAACATATGCAAAACTTCTATCTAAATGCAATAAGAAATACATATAATGCCTATATGAAATATGCATGATCGGCCTTATAAAAAGTTTTCCGAACAAGAGTTGTGACAGGAACACACCATTAAAAACCTCAGATAAGTTTGTTGTCATGACATCATACCTCACCCCCCCCCCCCTCCCGTCCGCGTCCTTTGACAAGGCCCACTTCTTTGGCTCAATTGCAGCTAAGTACAGCCAAGTCTCATTGTTCATCTACTGAATGGCGCGACACCCTTTCTGATACGTTTGGGATACCCGATCCTTCGCCTGTGGGCTCAAGATCAAGAACCACGCCGTATATTTGCTTAGATCTTGCAATGCTCTTTGATATCTCCTGATTGGAACAATTTAAAACAAGTAATTAAATTTCGGAATAGCGACAGTTTTCACACTTAATAAAAATTCCAGCGATCGAGACTTTAGCAATAGCGACAGAAAAAACAAAGAGAAGCGAGAGAGAAGCGCGGGACAGTGCGCGCGAGGTTGCAGGGCACACAGGCACTCGGCCTCAGGGTGTGCGGGTGTGGATGCGCGAGGATGTCTCTCGTTGGGAGCGGGAGTGTTGGCGAGCGGCGCACGAACGAGGAGCGCTGGGAGTTTCTGGGCGCTGGAGACGCGGAGCGAGGGCGTCGATAGCGAGAACGCGGGAGCAGGCGCCTGGGCCGTCCGCGCTCGCTGGGAGCGAGTCTGGTCGCGGGTGTCGCCAAGTGCTAGGATCCTCGGTTGCGCTGTTGTGCCGAGTAGGGTGATGGCTTGGGTCTCACTCGATGTCAATGACAAGGTGAGGGCTGTTGTGTGGGATTTCCGAAAATCTCAAGAACATGAAAGCTTTTGGGATTGATAACCAAGAACCCTTTAATCCATAAAGGGGTTCTCAATTCTAATTCAATCTGATTAATTCAAAGGTGCATAACATGAATATATAGAAAACTATGGGAGATCTAACCAATCCTTCCTTGCAAAGGAAAGGGGTTTGGATAGATTAATTCTATCTAAAGATAAATAAAATAATCCTAAGATAAATATTTCCTAATAAGATAAATGTTTCATAACTTGGTGGCCAAGGATTATATCTAGAAGAGATATAATTAATTCCACCTTATTTATCTAATTGCATAAAATAATAACATAGGTAATTAATGCAAGAGAACTCGGCCCACAAGAGCCCACTCGGCCAAGCCCACAAAAACCACTCGACATGTTGTTGGGCCGAGTGACATGTGTGTGTTGATCAAGGAGGGTGTTGACGAGTCTTCATGAGCTCCGAGTGTGGACGCAAGCTCACTTCCGGTGCTGGTGGTGTAACCTTGAGCCAAGTGATCCAGGGTGGCCTGAACCCTTGCTCTAAAGTTCCATGGTGACAGACAAGAAAGGCTTTAGTTGCTACTTGAATCTTCTTGGCCCTTGCACGAGTGACAGGACCATCAAATGGAACCTTCATGTTGTCCTCAACGTCACCAGGAGTCATCGATAATTGCACGGCATCATTCTCCTCCACTTGACTTCGATTTGTCCTCAAACCGTCGTCAGAGTCATCGTCAGGCACGAACAAAGATAGGTCGGCGACGTTGAATGTAGAATGGACGATGTACTTATCGGCAGGGAGATCCAGCTTGTATGCATTAGGACCCATCTTCTGAACCACTCTGAATGGTCCATCTCCCCTGGGTCCAATTTAGATTTCCGTTGTTGCAGAAACCTTTCCTTCCTGAGATGCAGCCAGACCAGATCACCAACGTTGAACTGCACATCCTTGCGATGCTTGTCCTTCGCGACCTTGTATTGCACAGTCTTCCTCTCCAGTTGCGCCTTGGTACGCTCATGCAAGCGTTTGATGAAGTCCACTTGCTTAGCTGCATCCACGCTCTCCTTTTCCTTGTATGGCCGAGGCAGCATGTCCACAGGAGTTAGTGGATTTCGGCCATATACCACTTCGAAGGGGGTAAGCTTTGTTGCAGAGTGCCTAGACCTGTTATATGCAAATTCTACAAATGGTAGGTAGTCTTCCCACCTCTGGAGGTTAGTTAGCAGCATGACTCTAAGGAGAGCTCCAAGAGTTCTATTTGTGACCTCAGTTTGGCCATCAGTTTGTGGGTGACAAGTAGAAAATAGCAATTTTGTACCCAATTTAGACCATAGTGTTTTCCAAAAAGAACTTAAGAATTTAGGATCAGGGTCAGAAACTATAGATAATGGCAATCCATGTAAGCGAACAACATCTTTGAAGAATAAATGAGCAACATGAATAGCATCATCAGTTTTATGACATGGAATAAAATGAGCCATTTTGGAAAATCTGTCTACAACAACAAATATGGAATCATGACCCTTAGAAGTTCTAGGCAATCCTACAATAAAATCCATAGAAACATCTTCCCAGGGTGCATTAGCAATAGGCAAAGGTTGGTATAGACCATTAGCATTAGATTTCGATTTGGCCTTAGCACATGTAACACAACTTTTGACAAATCTCAGCACATAATTAGACATTTTAGGCCAAAAGTAATGTTTCTTAAGTCCTTCTAAGGTTTTTTCAAAACCACCATGTCCTCTAGATTCATGAATTTCTTGAGTTAACAATCGGCGAATAGAAGAAGATGGGATAGAAAGCTTGCCCATCTTAAATAAATAACCATTATCAAGAAAATATGAATCAACTTCACCTTTAGACACACATTGAGCATATATAGTTTTAAAGAAACCATCAGAAGCATACAGTTCCTTTATCAAAGCAAAACCCAACACATGTGCATCCATATGGTTTAGGAGGACATACCTGCGTGATAGCGCGTCAGCTACCACATTATCCTTTCCCTTCTTGTGGTGAACCACATAGCAAAAGGTCTCTATAAACTCCACCCATCGAGCAAGTCGTCTGCTGAGCACTGCTTGTCCTTTGAGGTACTTTAGAGCCTCATGATCCGAATGAATCACAAACTCCTTAGGCCAGAGATAATGTTGCCAAGTCTGTAAGCAGCGAACCAGTGCAAATAGCTCCTTGTCGTAGGTAGAATAGTTGAGCTCAGCGGAGCTCAACTTTTTGCTGAAGTAGGCGATGGGACGCTTGTTTTGTAGCAGGACCCCTCCAATGCCAGTGCTAGAAGCGTCACACTCGAGCTCAAACGGTTGAGCAAAGTCAGGTAACTGCAGCACTGGGGCGTGTGCCAGGCGATCCTTGAGGGCATCGAAAGCCTTTTGATGTGAGTCAGTCCATCGAAATGTCACATCTTTCTTTGTCAGCTCATGTAGGGGGGCGGCAATCAGGCTGAAGTCCTTGACAAAGCGTCGATAGAACCCAGCAAGGCCCAAGAATGAGCGGACATGAGTGGGTGTATTCGGCCTGGCCCACTCCTGAATAGCACGAATCTTCTCCTCATCCACCTTCAATCCAGATGTAGTCACAACAAAACCAAGAAAAATGGTAGACTCGGATGCAAAAGAACACTTCTTTAAATTGGCATATAATTTTTCTTTCCTAAGACAATCAAAAACCAATTTTAAGTGACTTAAGTGATCATGCATATTCTTGCTATAGATTAAGATATCGTCGAAATAGACAACGACAAATTTTCCTAAGTGTCTTCTAAGCACATGGTTCATAAGCCTCATAAAAGTAGAAGGTGCATTTGTTAATCCAAAAGGCATTACTAACCATTCATATAAGCCATACTTAGTTTTAAAAGCCGGTTTCCATTCATCACCCCGTTTCATCCTAATTTGATGATATCCACTTCTAATGTCAATTTTAGAAAAAATAGAAGCACCATGAAGTTCATCAAGCATATCATCTAAACGAGGAATAGGGTGGCGATACTTAACCGTTATTTGGTTGATTGCGCGACAATCAACACACATGCGCCAGGAGCCATCCTTCTTTGGAACCAAAATGACAGGCACGGCACAGGGAGACAGGCTTTCTCGCACGAAGCCTTTATCCATCAATTCTGTGACTTGGCGTTGCAGCTCCTTTGTTTCCTCCGGACTAGCTCTATAAGCGGCGCGATTAGGCAAGGCTGCCCCAGGTACAAAGTCAATCTGGTGCTCAATACCTCTAATAGGAGGCAAGCCTTGGGGTAGTTCAGCTGGAAGCACATCTAGATAATCCTGCAGAAGTGCAGCAATAGGTGCAGGAATATGACTCAATTCCACATTAAGTAATACCTGTTTCATTACCAGAAGAATATGAGGTCGATGAGCATTCCATGTGATGGTCCCTTTTTGAGGTTGAGAGACCAAAGATCGACGTTCTATAGAGCCCTTAAGTGATGCAGAAGAGGGCTGAGTGGACGTCGAGTGGGAAGGAGTAGTTGCCGAGGGAGCCGCGGGTGCTGCTGTGGGGGCCGCGGGCGCGGCAGGAGTGGCAGCGGGTGCAGCCTGCTTGGCCGAGAGCTCCTTGAGATTCTCCTTCCTATCAGCTTCCTTCTGGGCGTCCTGTTGTTGCTTCTTGCGAACCTGGTCCTTCAGAATAGTTTGTGGCGAAAGGGGTAGGAGAGTAACTCTCCTCCCATCAAAAGTGAAAGCATATGTATTCGCACGACCATCATGAAGAACAGAACGATCATATAACCAAGGACGACCTAATAATATATGACTACAATCCATGCGAGCAACATCACATAATATTTTATCATGATATGATCCAATTGAAAGGGAAACTAAACATTGTTTGGTGACCATTATATCAGATCCATCATCAGTAATGCCATTTAATCCATAGTGAGTAGCTCTAGGAGTAGTAGTTAAATGGAGGAAATCCACTACCTTTTCACTGATGAGATTGCAGCAACTCCCACCATCGATGATGAGGCTTAGGGTAGCCTCGCGAACTAAACACCTAGCGTGGAATATGTTCTCCCTTTGATCAGCCATGGGAGATTCCTGAATGTGTAGGACCCGCCGGTTGATAATGCAAAGCAAGTTATCGTACTCTGAACTATCGATCTCCTCAATAGGCTCAGACGGCTGGTCCTCCTCCACTTCACTCGAAATTACATGGTCCTCAACAGTCTCCTCCTCATAGTAATGGTCTCCCAAATCATTGAGAAGAACCTTCTTTTTCTGAGGGCAATTGCGAGAGACATGCCCAGAACCACCACAAGTGAAGCAGCGGATATCTTTATTGCGATCTGTAGAGGGTGCAGCAACTCTTCTAGTTTCAACCTGATAACCCTGTTGAGGTGAGTTGGAAACTCCCTTTTGCTGCATAGAAGGGTTAGAAGTAGAAGGTTTAGATTGACTAGAAGGGGTAAAGGGAACAAACCTGCGACCTTGAGAGGTCTGGTCGAATCTAGTCCTCTGTTGTCGTAGCTGCTGTTGTTGTTGCTCATACAGAAGCTGTGCTTTATGAGTTAAAGTGTTAATATCTCTAATGGAATGGATAGATAAAGGATTTTTAATAGAAATATTAAGACCGGCAAGAAATTGAGTACACAAAGCACGTTCAGTAAGATAAACATTAGCCTGATGGGAGAGCCATTCAAGCTCATCTCTGTAGTCATTAGGAAAGCGAGTTCCTTGGCGGCAGGATCCTCATAGACTCCGTGTATTCCTCAGGCACATGTCTCTTTTTCAGGAGATAGCGAAGTTGTGGCCAGGTTTCAACAGGTTGCTTGTCTTGACGACGGCGCATCTCACGAGTGCGGAACCACCAGGTGCGAGCTTTACCTACTAAATGCAATATAACAACTTCCAACTTCTCCGTTTCCTCATCGCCTAAATGTTCAAGCAGATAGTCAGTATGATTTTCCCAAACAAGATAAGCTTTAGGATCAGTGTTACCATCAAAGGTTTCAAACTTAAGCTTAACATCTCGTCTCTGTATAGCTTGAGCATTATCAAATCTAGGATGACCAAAATTAGGAGGGGGTAAATCATCAAAGTTAGGATTTACCTCATGGTAAGCATCCTCCAAATGCGGCGTCTCATAAAGATCGTTGTCATTCTCTCCATTGAAAGGGTTAGGAGTAGCAGACTTAAGCTGAAAATGCAATTGACCAGAAGGGGGAGGTTTAACCGAATAAGAGGGGTTACCTGTAGGTGGGACATTACCTGAAGGAGGTGTAGTATCTGGGGGTGGTGGAGGCGGCTTACCTCCAGAGGGAGGTGTAGATCCAGAAGCCTCTGCCTGTTTTGCCTCCTCCAATTGCCGCGTGATTGCTTGTTTGATGAGGTCAGAGAAAAATACGCGGTCCTCTGTACGTTCGACAGCTCGACGATTTGCAGCCTCTGCCAGTTCCTTACGCATAGCAAGGGTAGAGGATTGAACAGCAGAGTCAATAACAAACTGCATGTCAGAAGCCGAAATGGTTGTAGGTGGGGTAGGGGAAGAGTTGGGGTCGCTATCGTTCGACATGTTCCTACAATATCAGAAAAGCAACAAGTAAACGAAGCAAAGACTAGAAACCAAGTAATGCAAGCTCTAGTGATCCCTAAGAGTGATTCAAGATTTTAGAAATCAAAGAGCGAGAAAACAAGGCACTATATTCAAGCAATTCCCCTGGACACAGAATTTTGCAATATTGAAGACAGCAAGTAATAATCAAAATTGCAATTTAAATCAGCCACAAGTCGGATATCAAGGATAGCAAGTATAAACAAGCGGCTCAATGTGTATAGAATAAGAACTACAATGTGATGCTTGAATAATATGAATATGGAATAATCGAAAATAGCAATCACAAGGGCAATCAAGTGCACACACTCCGTCAACTATTATCTGACGGTTGCAACACGGTTCAGTAAAAGATGGGCGTGACCAAGGCTCCGGTGTCGGCACAGCACAAAATCACACAAGTAGGGGTCTTTTGTAATGCTTAAAACCGATTAGATCATCTAACATGTAGCAAGAAAAGAATGAACAAAGGAAGAGTTACTAACTCAACAATGTAATGTATGCTAAACTTTTCTTTCTTTCTCTTTTTTTCTCTTTTTTTTTTTTTTTTGAAGCTCTCGGCTTTTTCTGTTTTTTTTTTTGGCTATGAAATAGCTGCTGTAAATAAAAGATAGTAACCGAAAATAAGAGAAAAAAATAAAAATAAAAATAACAAGCTACGATGATCTAAAAGTAAGCAAAAATAAAGAAAATAAGGAAAATAGGCTAGAAACTGGAGAAATTAGGGTTCTTTAGTGGTGCAAGTTCATATAATGCTTTTAATCCAAGAATCACAGTCATAGGCATGATATGTAGCAAATAGGAATAAAAGATCACAACTTGCAGTCAAGAACTCAATATCTTCGAAATTAAAGATCCAAACAAAGAATAACAAAAATAAAGTGTCAATTTTGATGGTGAATGATAAAGATTTAACTTTTATGCAGCGGTTATATGGTGAAAAATAGGCACGAAAAATAAATCACTCAAATAAGAAATCAAGAGAGTAAAGAACTTGCATTAACCTGAAATCTGATACCACTTGATACGTTTGGGATACCCGATCCTTCGCCTGTGGGCTCAAGATCAAGAACCACGCCGTATATTTGCTTAGATCTTGCAATGCTCTTTGATATCTCCTGATTGGAACAATTTAAAACAAGTAATTAAATTTCTGAATAGCGACAGTTTTCACACTTAATAAAAATTCCAGCGATCGAGACTTTAGCAATAGCGACAGAAAAACAAAGAGAAGCGAGAGAGAAGCGCGGGACAGTGCGCGCGAGGTTGCAGGGCACACAGGCACTCGGCCTCAGGGTGTGCGGGTGCGGATGCGCGAGGATGTCTCTCGTTGGGAGCGGGAGTGTTGGCGAGCGGCGCGCGAACGAGGAGCGCTGGGAGTTTCTGGGCGCTGGAGACGCGGAGCGAGGGCGTCGATAGCGAGAACGCGGGAGCAGGCGCCTGGGCCGTCCGCGCTCGCTGGGAGCGAGTCTGGTCGCGGGTGTCGCCAAGTGCTAGGATCCTCGGTTGCGCTGTTGTGCCGAGTAGGGTGATGGCTTGGGTCTCACTCGATGTCAATGACAAGGTGAGGGCTGTTGTGTGGGATTTCCGAAAATCTCAAGAACATGAAAGCTTTTGGGATTGATAACCAAGAACCCTTTAATCCATAAAGGGGTTCTCAATTCTAATTCAATCTGATTAATTCAAAGGTGCATAACATGAATATATAGAAAACTATGGGAGATCTAACCAATCCTTCCTTGCAAAGGAAAGGGGTTTGGATAGATTAATTCTATCTAAAGATAAATAAAATAATCCTAAGATAAATATTTCCTAATAAGATAAATGTTTCATAACTTGGTGGCCAAGGATTATATCTAGAAGAGATATAATTAATTCCACCTTATTTATCTAATTGCATAAAATAATAACATAGGTAATTAATGCAAGAGAACTCGGCCCACAAGAGCCCACTCGGCCAAGCCCACAAAAACCACTCGACATGTTGTTGGGCCGAGTGACATGTGTGTGTTGATCA
The DNA here is from genome assembly GCA_963922045.1 of Persicaria maculosa. Classification (NCBI taxonomy): domain Eukaryota; kingdom Viridiplantae; phylum Streptophyta; class Magnoliopsida; order Caryophyllales; family Polygonaceae; genus Persicaria; species Persicaria maculosa. The sequence continues at coordinate 32,445,060 of OY998262.1, forward strand.
AGGAGGGTGTTGACGAGTCTTCATGAGCTCCGAGTGTGGACGCAAGCTCACTTCCGGTGCTGGTGGTGTAACCTTGAGCCAAGTGATCCAGGGTGGCCTGAACCCTTGCTCTAAAGTTCCATGGTGACGGACAAGAAAGGCTTTAGTTGCTACTTGAATCTTCTTGGCCCTTGCACGAGTGACAGGACCATCAAATGGAACCTTCATGTTGTCCTCAATGTCACCAGGAATCATCGATAATTGCACGGCATCACTTTCTCACACTCGTTTGTGGTGAGCCGACAAGCAATCCAGCCTACCATGTCTTTGACCTTACGATCATGGAAAATGGAGTTCAGATTTGACATCAAGTGTCGAATGCATATCCTATGATGTGCACTCGGCGCACTTCATCTAGCTAGGCACCTTCTCCATGGTCTTCAAGATGCATGCATGTTTGTCTGAAATAACACGTAGTCCGAGTCTCTAGGTGATGTATCGCCCTATACAATCCAGGAACCAAGCCCAACTATCTCCATCCTCACTCTCCACAACAGCTAATCCCATACGAGACACAAATCCCATACCTTTTCATCAAATACTCGAGTATGGTACTTGGCTTCATGTCTTGATCTTTGCGAAGAAACCCCAGAATCTCACCTCTAATGAAACTTGAGGTGACATTACGATTATTCAACTGCAAAATATCTCCAACACAATGTGCCACATGAGGCCCACTATAATTGACGATTATCCACATAACAACAGTTCGATCAAGACGACGAGCAGATAGTCGCTAGGTGCACCCACAATTGTCCTTCCTGTCACAAACGATTGTGTACCATTTTGGACTCGCTTTTGTTATCCAATACGGTTTCCTAGTCTACACAGAATACTCTTCCAAATCACATTTCAACTCATCAAGTGAGTTAAACATTTCCCCCAATAAAATTGCCTTCCAATCTTCTACTTACACGTGTGAATTTAAAGCTTGCCATGAATTTGTGATAGCTTCAACAATATTCCAGTTGGGATTAACAGCCTCGTCCCTAATCGCCACCTCCCTAGTAGCATCATCGTCCTCTTCGGACTCATTCAAGTCGTCTTCGTGATCAATATCGAGTGCATCAACATATATCTCATTCAATTTCTCGATCAAACCCCGGGTGAGATATGTTGTTATGCACATCCATCCTATATGATTATTAACAATAAGTTAGTTCATCATAAATATTAACCATTTTTACTAATCTTGCCAATATCGGAACAACAGTTTCCTTAATCACGAATTCACGATAATAACTACGTAATCGTATAAAACGCCTCATATATTTTAATAAATTTCATCAACAATTATCTACTAAATAGTCGTACAACTTAAACAAACTACTCATGATAATAACTACAACTTCATATAATTCAATAAATGTCATGAACAATACCACAACTATGTAATCATAAATCTTACTCATGAAAATAACTACATAATCTTACAATGTCTCAATTAAGGATTCAAAACACATACATCATTCAAATAAGAGTGTGAAACTAATCTTGATCACAAGTTCAATAGGTCCAACAATGGGAGAATATGTAGATTGGAGAAGAGTTGATTTTTCCACCTGAGAGATTTCTATTAGCGGAAGCAAGGGGTAAGTGAAGGTGAATAAGGAGCAACAATTATTTCATGTGATCATATGTCTAAAAACGCGGTTTAGACTAGCGTTTTGACGTAAAGATTCCCCTTACTTAACAGGTCGTATCTCTACGGAAAGCTATATACGAATAAAACGTTCTTTCAATCCGCGTTTTATGTGTCATGCAATTCCATGGAATCTTTGATCTTTTTTTATGAAAATCCCACAGAGAAACGTGCGGGCGGTCTTAACCCACGTTTCTAGTGTGTTGTCAATCCCACTCAACATCTCCTTTTGGTCGTGTTACAGTTGGCCATTGAAACGCGGCTTAAAATCGTGTTTCTAGTGCCCAGTCAGCATTTTTGGAGGAAAAAATAAATTTTCCTATAAAAACGCCACACGGTTTCAAACCGCGTTTCTATAAGAAAATTCAATATCCCCTCTGAACGCCATTTCTTTTTTAGCATTGTGAATAAACTGCATCTTTGGACTGCGTTTTACTGACGCACCGGCAAATTTTGAATATTTCTATAAATAGTTTATGATAATTGTGACTATTTGTGAAAATTTTTATTTTTCATTGAATATTTTGAAAAAAAAAATCTAAACGGAAAACAAAAACAAAAAGTTTAGGTGTTAGCTATGACATGAATTTATTTTTTAAAAAAAAAAATCCTTTTGACCTTTGTTTTGCTTCATCTGTAAGGATAATCATAAGATGCCAAAGTATCATCTTCGAAGCCCCTCGTTGGAGGATCCACACCTCCTCTTCGGAGGCCGGTTACTATTTTCGCCGGACCGTGGCCGTAGGCCAATCCTCTCGCATCGACTCCCTCTGGTTGGGGTTTTTGTGTTCTGGGTTGTGTGTTTCCTCTCCCTGGATCTCCGGCACCATCTACGCCTCTGCTGATGTTCGCTCGCCGCCGATCTCCGTTTTGGGGGTTCGGTTTGGTGTCGATTCGCATCCCCGCCCCGACGTGGCCCTTCTCGCGTCACCGGATTCAGTTTCTAGGGTTTCTATCTCACTCCACCAAACCCTCCATGGAGGTCCGCCCTTGTTTGTTGGTTGAAATTAGGGCCTCCATTGTTGCATCTTCAACTCTCAAACTCCTCATCGCCTTCAATTTCTGCTAAATTGAGTCTGCCGATCGTGTATCAATGTCACAGGGCTACACAATCGTGTGGTACTTCGACCCGGCGCTGGTGAACCAGGTCCTCAATGCTTGGTTCGTGTTGGCTCGCCGGCAAATCAGTACCCAACAAATTGAAATCGATTATCGGCCTCTCATCATCCTCTTCTCCTCCCAATTCATTGACCCTTCCAAGCTCGAAACTGTATTCAAGTGCTTCGCCTCCTCGCTGGAGCCTTTGCGCCTGAGCTTCTCTTCGATCGGTTTTGATTTGAGTTCTCTGTCTATCACTGGGTCTGTCGCTTGCTGCTTGGTAGTTTTGCGGGGCTTCCTCGCTGCTACTCCTCCAGTCAATCCACTTCCCACTCCCCGTCGTTACCCCCGTGGCCTCACCGCTGCCTTCGGGCTTCCTCCGTACACTCCGTTCCTGGCCTTGCCCTCCCGGGCCTACCTAGCCTTCTCTTGGGCCCGAATTCCTTCCTTTGGGCCCAAAACTTGACACGTTCTTTTAGTTTATTTCCTATAAATAAGTTAACTTTTTATTCTGCTTGTTTATTTATTGGTTAAAATAATTCCCGTAAATTGCATTAATTATCTATATTTAATTTCCGGAATCTTCTCTCGCTCTTCGTCCTACTCGTGGTTGTGCTTTATTTACTCGTGTTGGTTGGGTGTCCGTCTGCTGGTTTGTGGTTAGTTTCGGTTGAGGAGCAGTTCTACGGCCCTGGTTGATCGAAGTGATCGTGTTGGTGGTGTTCGTGGTCTCCGAAGATCCCTCATCTAGGTGGGGGGAACGTCGTGTGATCCACACTTCCTCAGGAGTCGTCTTTGCCTTACGAGGATTTCTGCTTTCCGTCTTTCCGTCGACGAGTCATCGTGTCAGCCGATGCTGTCCCATGCGCTCGCTATCCACTTCACCACGTCGGGCTTCTTTCCTCTCGATGTTGTATCCGCTTGTTTGATTAGGGTTTGGGGTTTTTTCGGGTTTGCTTTGGGTGTTTTTTTTATGTATTCTGTGATTGTATTTCTTTTAGATCTTCGTGATCTCATCCTTCGGGATGCTCTCGGGTAGGCTAACCACCACCCGAATCTATATCTATATCTATCTATATATACTCTTAATTTAGAACACTTTAGGCTTATGTGTCAACTTCTCCTTAATCCTCTCTTTTCCACCAATCATGTTTTTTTGTCCCTTTTTTAATTATTTATTTTCTTTATTTATTATTTTTATTCTTTTTTCTTTATCTCTTTACACTAATCACGTTTTTTTCTTTTATTCTTAACATATTTACTAACAATTGGGCTTAATTTAAAACATTAAAGAAAAAAAATGTAACCATTGGGCTTAATTCAAAGCATTGAATATAACTATTGGTTATGACGTCACATCGCATTTAAAGAAAGTTACAATGATATTATTATTATTACTGAGTGATTCAATCTATATTTATGTATTATACTTTGCATGAGATTTTTTTAAAATATTTTTTTCAAAGCATTATAAAATACATTTGTGGTAATGATTTTTATTTTAGCTTTTATTAATATTTCATAATATATTTTTTTTATAGTGCTAAAATCTATATTCTATATATCTATATATCTATATATCTATATATCTATATAAACTCTTAAAGCAGAAGAGTTTTCGCTTATGTGTCGCATCCACCTTAATTCTCTCATTTTCAGCCAATCACTTTATTTTCTTTTTTTATTTTTTCTTTTTACAATTAATTTTCATATTTGAAATAACCATTGGGTTTAATTCAAAATATTATATTAATATATAACATGTATCTATTTGTAAATTTTCATAAACTATCAAAATATATTGAGTCCATGTTTAATGAGCCAATTATGTCCTTCTTCTTATGCGTTTGTTCTTATAAGTTTAATTCAAAATATAAAATCAATATTCTAATGAATTGTATAATATTAATTTATTTTATTATGAAGTTTTTATTTTAAAAATATCGCGTCATGACGCGGGAACTCTACTAGTTTTTTCCTTATAAAAAAAAAAGATGCCAAAGTATATCTCTTCACTCTCCCTGAACTCAATCACATCCCGAATATCTCTCCATTGATTTTTTCACCCTAAATCTTTGAATTTCACAGTTCTCTCTGAAAAAGTTATCCAATGCCGAGAGCTTAGGTGAAATTCTTATCTATCGCTCCAATTTGGTAATTTCCCAACTCAGAGACCCAAGTTTACCAGTAATCGTAGCACAGGACTCTTTGTACTCTGTTGAGGAATCCACAAACACAAGTTTGGTGATCTTCCGCTTTCTGATTTCTGGTATCATTTCACTCCAATTGTTTTCGTGATTTTGAAGTTATGGAATTTATTTTTTAGTCGGTTGCGTAAATATTTCCTCTCTTTCTCTCTCTACACATGAGTTGTCATCGTTTGGTGGAGCAATTTCTGTCCCCAGATCGATTATTTTCCTTTTTTATTTTAAATCGGAGTTGCCGACTATATATAAAGTTCAGCTCTTTGATCCCTTGATCTCGTCGGTCGTCGCAAGCTAGGGCTTTTTTTATTGTTTTGGTATTGGAGAGATTTGATTCCTCTGGTTTGTTGGATTGCTGTTTCGATCGTTTGAGTTTTGAGTTCATTCGATTTCGATTATCCTCCTTCTTCGCAATTTGATTTGATCGTTTTCTCTAGGTTTCTGAACTCTGCAAGATCTGAGCAATGGCGACTAATGGAGAGCATCAGTCGACCGCCAAGGCTCCTCCCGCCCCCTCGCCTTTGCGCACCGCTAAGTTCTGTCAGGTTAGATCTTTCTTCCTTACCTCAGCTGGTTTTGATGTTTCTTTGAGTATTGATGACGGTTGAATTGGTGTAAATGGTAGTCTAAGGTTAGATCTTTATTCCTTACATCAGCTCAAAATGTGGTTTTCATGCTTGATGACGGTTGAATTGGTGTAAATGGTAGTCTAGGGGATCTGGATCCAGTGAGAATTTTTATCAGAACAATGTGTTTTCCTCAATAGCTATTAGCCTTTCACACTATATATAGATCTTTTGTGAGGTCAGTCATGTTCATAATCACTTTAGTTAAACTACAGAAATGGAGGCCGCTACTGAACTCACAAACGATGTAGATGATTTGGTTTTATTGTATTAATAGCTACTATCAGCATCCCCGACACGATAACATCTATTATGTGTAAGTCAATTATTGATTATTGATATTGATGTTTGATTAACCCTCAAGGCAAAAATTACAAGCTAGAGCGAGTAGAAAAGTTCTAATCTGTCGCATTCCATACACGCAGACAATTGTGTTAAGAAATGCCCAACCTAAAGTGAGTGCAAATGAACAATGAACTAATCATCAACTTCTTAGTCAGTAGGCTTCAGTCTGCAATCCAAGCATACAGATCAGAACTTCAGCACCATCATAAACCCAACAGATTTATATATCGGAGAATAGCTATTGGGGGATACTACATTGTACTGATAGTAGCTACTTTTTATAAGTGCAATCAATTTGCTGCCTACATTTCACCCGAATGACCTGAGTAAATTGCTCTCATGCTGTACACTTGTACCTCGCATTCACTCAGTGTTGGGAAGTAGTGATACAAGGTTGACGAAGGCCTATTCTTGTCTCTAAAATGATTATTTAGCTTTGAGGAGAGGAAGAAGGGCTATGCATTCTCCTTTTTCTCAATTTTAACATGGTACTTTTTGTAGCAGTCTAACATGAGGATTTTGGTCACTGGTGGAGCCGGATTCATTGGCTCTCATCTAGTCGACAGATTGATGGAGAATGAAAAAAACGAGGTGAAGAACCCATCTGTACAATTCTATCAAGAATGGCTAAAGTTGTAGCTTGTTTGCATGTGCGTTCAAAATTTCTGATTTTCGTTTTATGCAGGTTATTGTTGCTGACAACTACTTCACCGGCTCCAAGGACAATCTTAGGAAATGGATTGGCCATCCAAGATTTGAGCTTATTCGCCATGGTGCGTGCCATTTACTTAGTTTGTATTGTTGTGATGATTGTACAACTACCTGTTCGCCTTGGCTCTTTTCTAGACATCCTTCATCTATATTCATGTGGTTTATCTTTTAATTATTTTTTGGTACCCTGACAAAATTTCAACGCACCTTTATCTACAGATGTCACAGAACCCCTCTTGATTGAGGTTGATCAGATTTATCACCTTGCCTGCCCTGCTTCTCCTATTTTCTACAAGCACAACCCTGTAAAGGCAAGTATAGCTGCATCATACTAAAAATATATAAGTGCGTGCATGTATTGTTTTCTTGAACAAAAACAATGGTGATTGTAAATATCATGAACTTTCGCCATATTTTATGCTTATAAATTTAGGTGCCGTTGCATTTATGTTTTAAAATTTAGCATCGAATCATTATATTGTTTTATTGAATCTGTGTTCTATCAAAAATTTATATGCATAAAATAGCGTGTTTACTGATCTTTATTTATTGCTGAAAACAGACTATCAAGACAAATGTGATGGGCACCTTGAACATGTTGGGTCTTGCTAAGCGAGTTGGAGCAAGGTCATTTCCCACTTCCCAGGCATTCTTTGTATAAGTAGTGCTGCTAGAGAGATTAAGCTCATTCAGTTTCTCATGGTGTTCTTTCATCTGATTATTGAACAGGATTTTGCTTACATCAACTTCTGAGGTTTATGGTGATCCCCTTGTGCATCCACAGCCTGAATCCTACTGGGGAAATGTGAATCCAATTGGTATGTTCTACTTGAGTTATTTTTACATTAATCATTATTTTCATTCATAAAATGTGATTTACTTCTAAAAGTATGGATTTGTGAATTGTGTTATAGGTGTTAGAAGTTGCTATGATGAAGGGAAGCGTGTTGCTGAAACTTTAATGTTTGATTACCACAGGCAACATGGCATAGGTACAAAGTTGTTCCTTATAGGACATTTCAATCAACCCCACCCAGCCCATTCTTCGATTTTTATTTTCTTTCTTTTGAACGTTTGTGGAGCAGAGATTAGAGTGGCCCGAATCTTCAATACCTATGGGCCTCGCATGAATATTGACGATGGTCGTGTTGTTAGCAATTTTATTGCTCAAGCTCTTAGGTAAATTTCTTAACCTTTTATATCTTTTTTCGTATTTATGGAGAATTAATGTGCAATATTGCACGAGTCTGTATGTTGGTTAAAATTTGTTTGCTATCTAAGAGATTTGCCTAACCAATTGATTGAATAGATTATTATTTTATATATCCAACTTACTGGTAAAACTCAAATTGGGTTGACGGCCAGAAAGTATTTTGACTGTGTGTCAGAGTAACCCCAATGAGCAAACTCACAAGTCTTCCATCTAATGAGGTGCTTACTTCCTTAAATGCAACTAGGTGGAAAGGAGCTAAAATTTGAAACAGAATCTATTGCTGACTCCAGTGTTACATTACTTACATACCCCTTTTTCATGAAGATAAAAATTCATACTGATCACTTTTATTGGTAATGTGCCATTGTGCCTTGTGTAGAGAAGAACCATTGACAGTTCAAGCTCCGGGAACACAGACCCGTAGTTTCTGTTATGTATCTGACATGGTAATCTATTATTCATCTCGTTTAAGAATCATAATAAAGTTTTAATGCAATAATACAATCCAAAAATCATATGAACACTTAAGGAACTTTTATTTGATTAGGTTGATGGCCTCATCAGACTCATGGAAGGAGACAACACTGGACCTATCAACATTGGCAATCCAGGTAATTTGCAGAGAAAAAAATTGTTTTTGAACTCCTTGAATCAGATCCATCAATATAGGTTACTGATGTCATAAATGGTTTTCTGCACCAGGTGAATTCACAATGATTGAACTTGCTGAGACTGTGAAAGAGGTCAGTTCCTACTTCCTACTACTATTTACGTTGCCTGCCTTCTTGCTTACTGATCTCATGACCACGGGTGCTTACACGTTACAACCATTGTGCGTAAACTATCATATGAGAATAAGTTCAAACTAACTTAGCTTTACGCCTTTGTGGAAATCAATTACACTGGCTAAATTTCACTAGTAACAAACACGACCCGAATGTGTTAAGCCCATGACCACTTGTACTTCCCGGGGGAGTTTGTAACACATCTTATCGTGTAATCTTGCAGATTATCAACCCGAAGGTGAAGATAGTGACGGTGGAGAACACTCCTGATGACCCCAGACAGAGGAAGCCGGACATCACAAAAGCAAAGGAGCTCCTTGGATGGGAACCAAAGGTCAAGTTGAGAGAAGGACTTCCACTTATGGAGGAGGACTTCAGAAAGAGGCTCGGAGTTCCAAAAAAGAACTAAGAAGAACGCCAGATTCGAGCCATTTTGGGAATTTTTCTGTGTTACCTTTGCCTTGAGTGATCAATAGAAGAAGAGACTAGATTTGTCATTGTAAACTCGAATCATTCAACTTTTGTCCTTGGTTTTTTTTTGGTGTGCTATATTCGTCAATAAACAGGGGTTGCCCGTTGCCGGTCACCCATAATTCCTACTGCCTATTTATACTTACAACAATATACCTGTTCTTTCTCCTGCGGATCTAGTATGGTAAGCATTGATCTAAACTGTCCATCTACAGTTGAGTTTTTTGTTAAGATCTAAAGTGTCAACCTACAATTCCAAGCACAAAAACTAACACTTTGCTGGCTGACGCCAGACTCTGTATGTTCCTACCCTTTAACTTGGCAGTCAACATGAAACATTTGAACTTCGATCACTGACATGATCTTCCTTTTCCTTGGTGCAACTTTGGAGACAAGGGATTATATTTTATTGCAAACTGGGTTACTTTTGTCTGATCCCTAATCTTAGAGACAACTCTACCACAGCAATTTCAAAAGCAAACAAGTCTGAATTGTTGTAGAAACACGACCTTCACTCAGCAAACATGACCATGAATTCTGGTTTACAATCAAGTGCTCCTCAATTTTGAGTCGGAAGGTTCCAATGTATAAGCACAAACACCCAAATCTTTCAAATGCAAACTGAATCAGAAAATTGAGACACCAGAAACTGTTCAACTAAACTGAATCAGCAAATTTGAGAAACCAGAAACTGTTCAACTGAGACAAGAACTTCAATTTTTACGCGTTTCACAACAGGTAAACATTACAATAGACACCTACGAAACCCTAATTTCAGAGCTATTCCAATCCGAACGACAATCTGAAAGAACAAAGCTGAAACCCCTAAACATTCGTTTATAACACCAACCATATAGCTTCATACTAAAAACCCTAAATTCACCAATCATAGCAGCAGCAAACCTAACCGCCGAAACCGTAGAGAGTCCTTCCCTGCCTCTTGAGAGCATAAACTACATCCATGGCGGTGACAGTCTTCCTCCTGGCGTGCTCAGTGTAGGTAACAGCATCGCGGATGACATTCTCCAAGAAGATCTTGAGAACTCCCCTGGTCTCTTCATAGATGAGGCCGCTGATACGCTTGACTCCTCCCCTGCGAGCGAGACGGCGAATGGCCGGCTTGGTGATCCCCTGGATGTTGTCCCTCAGCACCTTCCTGTGCCTCTTGGCTCCTCCCTTGCCCAGCCCCTTTCCTCCCTTACCCCGGCCCGACATTTTTTCTTCAGAGAGTGAATGAAGGAGATGTCAAAAACTCAAAGCTGATAGACGTGTTTTGATTTGAGGGAGGAGGTGTGTTTGGGTATTTATGGAGTTTAGGATGTGGTTGGGATTAGCTGGACGGTTGCGATGTGATTTTGATGAATTCAATCGGACGGCTGAGAGGAGCGATCCGTGTGAAGGAAGGAGTTGGTTTCTGTCCGTTGATTTTTTAAGATCGACGGTGGGTTTACCGCAATATTGATGGTGCGGATTGCGGTAGAAATGTAGTTGAATTTTAGCATCCCGCGCGTGGGCCTCTTCTCAATATCTCGAATTTTTAATCAAGCATGAGGGAAACATCACAAAACTACCCTTTGTTTGTCATTACAAATTAAAAAACGATCCTTATTTTTTGGAAATTGTTAAAATTCAACACCAAAATAATACTACCTTCGTCCTAAAATACATGGGCTTTTAGTCATTTGCACAAGTTTTAATAAAACACGTCACTTTTAAAAAAAATTCATTATTGCACTAACTTTTTTATAAATTTTATTATTTTTTAACTCCCACTACACATTTTAACCAATCAAATTCTTTTAAAAAAATCAACAACACACAAATCAATACTCCATCCGTTCAGCAAAACTTGTCATTTTAACCCTCCACACAACTTTTAATAAAGCTAATAATTACACTCCTTTTTTACTAATTTACCCTCATTTATTACTCTACTTTTTACTTTATCAAAAATTACAACTCACAACACATCAATCAAATCAAGGGCATTTTAGTAAAGTAGAAGCAAAAATACCTAAAATGACAAGTTTTTCCAAACAAAAACAAAACTCTAAAACGACAAGTTTTGCCGAACGGAGGGAATACAAATCATTACAATTTCCTACCTAGAAAACATAAAAGCTCATCTATTGTTGGACAAAAACTCACCTCTAAAAACTCATGTATTATTGGACGGAGGGAGTATCAAGTATTGATAATTTGATATTGAACCAAAAATAATACAGTACTTGATATTAATTTAAAATTGATAATTTCATATACGAGCTATCATCTTATTAAACAAAAACAGTACGGATGTGTTTTCCGGTGAAATTTCTAGCCAAATTTCTACTCCACCAAGTCTCTATTATTTTCGGCATGTCGTGAACTATCAAAAAAAAAACTATGCCACATGTATTCCCGATTTATACGTGACTAATTTGGGCAAAATTTTTATCAGAAAACACATCCGTATTTTTTTTTGTTAACAGGGCGAGAGTTTGTATATAAAATTATCAATTTTAAAGTTCGTATTATTTTTGGTTCAAAGTCGATACTTGGTATTATTTTTTGTCATTTTTCCATTAAAATATATTATTGTTTTATGCTTTTATAAGACCAGTAAAACACAATCCGCTAGTTACTTGTATAACACACGTAAAATAGATTTAGAAATTTATCGAAATGAGAAGACAATCTTGTTTTATTTAATCATATCTTGACATTTTTTAACATATTAAAACTATAGTGTTTTAATTCAAAACGGCGTCAATATACACATTTTTTATTTTTAGCCTTTGGACTTTTTAATACTTTTTCAAAAAGCAGAAACTTCGATTCCAACCACTATGTTGATTGGTGACCTACTTTCTCCAACGTGGGTAATAGTAGCTCACAAGTCTCTTATGACAAAACTAGAGAACGTTCTCTATTGGTTGAGAGAGATCATGTTGTGTACTGAGCCATATCGAGACCTATAAAAGGGTCCTAAGGGAGAGATCACATTGAAAGACAAGTTCTCTATCCCTCATATCGATGACCTATTGGATGAATTAAGGGGGGCATCTATGTTCTTTAAGTTGGATCTGAGGGCAGGGTATCACCAAGTGAGGATGTTAGAAAGTGATGTGTCTAAAACGGTCTTTAGGACACATCATGAGCATTATGAACTCAGGGAAATGTCATTCGACATTAATACTGCCCTAGCTACATTTCAAGCACTCATGAATTGTGTTTAAGATGTGCTAAGTAAGTATGTGTTGGTGTTTTTTATGACATTTTGGTGTAAAGCAATGATTTGCAACAACATGTAACCCATTTGCAAAGTGTGTTGGCCACTCTCATGCAAGACCGGCTCTTTGGCAAGAGATCCAAGTGTGAGTTTGTGCAATCCCGTGTCTAATATTTGGGCCTCATTATTTCGAATACGGGGATGGCGACTGATCCCAAGAAGATCAAAGTTATAAGAAATTGGCCAGTTGCAACGAATTTGAAAGCACTAAGGGGATTCTTGGGTCTAACTAGGTATTGCAAAAGATTCATCAAAGGGTATGGAATCATTACCAAACCATTGACGGATCTGCTCATGAAGAACAACTTTCAATGGTCATATGAGGCTCAAGCAACATTTGTCAGGCTCAAAGAGTTGATGACTTCGCCTCTAGTGCTAGCTATGCCGGATTTTGAATCACCTTTAATTTGTGGTAGAAACGGATGCTTGCAAATCATGGAGTAGGAGCAATTTTGATGCAACATGGGAAGCCAATTCCTTTCATCAGTCAAGCATTATATGAGAGACGTCTATTACTGGCTGTTTATGAGAAAGAATTATTGGCTTTACCATTGACAGTGGAGAAATGGAGGCACTACTTGATGGGGAGGAAATTCACTATAAAAAAAACGGACCATTAACCCTTTCAGCATCTCTTTGATCATAAATTATCCACTCAACTGCAAAGGAAGACAATCAAGAAGTTGTATAAGAAATGGGTGGAGAACAAAGCAGCAGTTGCTTTTTCCCGAGTTCATGAGCATGAAACTGGTCGATGTACAACATTAGTTAACAGTCCAACCAATGGGGATCAAGGAGGTGGTAGATAGCTACAAAGAAGACCCCCTTTTATGGGACTTGATATTGAATTATTGATAGCTTTGTCTTTAAACTCAGGCCATTACTCATTCAATTCGGGCTTACTGTTATACTAGGGCAGGTTGGTTATTGGCAATGATAACTCCCTCAGAGAGAAATTGTTAAGGGCCTTATATGATGAACCAATTGGGGGTCAATCGGACATAAATGGGACATACCAAAGACTGAAGCAGCTCTGTTATTGGTCTGGCATGAAGAACTCAATGACATCCTTTGTGAAGGATTGTGATGTGTGCCATAGGAGCAAAGCGGAGAGCATAATGGCGAGCCTTGGGTTGCTCCAGCCATTATCAATTCCAGCTCAAGCTTGGACTCTCATTAGTATGATTTCATTGAAGGCGACACAATTTTAGTGGTGGTGGATAGGTTGACAAAATATGCTCATTTCATCCCTCTTAGCCACCCATTCACGGCTACTTCAGTGGATTTGACATTCATGGAGAATGTTTCCATACTCCATGTAGCCAATGAGAATAGTGTCTGGCGGAGACAAAATATTTTTGAGTCATTTTTTGCAGCAACTATTCAAAGTCATGAATACGAGCTTGGATATGAGCAAGACTTATCATCCTCAATCGGATGGCTAGACTTAAATGATCAACAGATGTCTAGAGACTTGTCTCAGGTGTTGCCTTCGGACAACCAAAAGAGGTGTGCAGCAGTGGATATTTTGGGCAAAATGGTGGTATAACACCAACTTTCACACAAATTTGAAAATGTCTCCTTTTAAGGCCTTGTATGGATCATCCCCAACACAATTGGGAGTGCATTGGACTGCATGCAACTCTTCTCCCATACTAGATTGGTTCGAATGAAGGTTTTGGAATATTGCCATAAAACAGACAAAACTTTACAAGTAGGGGATATGGTTTTATGTGAAGCTCCAACCTTACAAACAAACTTCATTGTGTTTATCTATATTTTATTTAGTTTATGGGCTAAAAAAAACAACCCATATAGTTTTGGGCTTTGGCCCAATCAATTTTTCTTTTCCTTTTTACCCTCATCTCCACCTATCGAGCCTATTTTTAAGGTCGGATTAATTGAGTCAATCTCTTTCACGTACCAAGCCCAAACCCAAAACTGATTGAGCCTATTTTAAGGCCAGATTAATTGTTGCTTTCGGCCTTGGTAGAAGGGATGACATAAAGATTTCTTTGTGCTTTCATATGGATGTTAACTAGTACTTTTCCCGTACCTTATACGGGTGAGTATTTTTCATGAAATTTACCGCTTTAGTTCTCCCATACCATGAATATATTTTATTTGAATTGTTCTCATGCTATCAATTACAACCCCTGTTATAATACAATTACAATTACAATTACAACCAAAATTTTCATAATTGATAAGAGTAAAAATAAAAATTATATCGTGCATCACCTTGTGTTCTTCCATAATTGTTTGCTAGCCTTTGTCTTCGTGCATTCTCCTAACAATGTCCCTAGTTGTACTGGCTTGCAATATCACATCCAACCGTACGAGAGCCATTTAACTTGAGCAAAATAAGCAACAATTATCCAATAGCACAAGCCAATCGACGGTGATGAATTGGTAATCCCTTGAGTATTTTGTCCCAACTCATCCTACCTTATATGAAAATGCTCCAATATCACAAACAAAATCCATTAATACTTCTCAATGCTAACATGTGTATGCAGTAATGACTCTTCTAAACTTGTCCCAATCTCTTGAAGCATCCCTTCCTATCACTTTCTTTTTGATAATGAAAATCTACGACATCAATTATGAAAAGCACTTCCCATGACAGCTCAGCCAGGCAACTATAACAGTAAGAAAAAATTCAGACCAGCTTCATGACAACATCAAGCATTTTAGGCAGTAAAAATCGGTATGAAGACATGAGGTTGCTTCCTTCATCCTTCCAATAAAGTGAATCCAATAATTTAAGACTATCATCCATATAATTTCTAATGAAAACATCCGTTGAAACCTTCATAACCCTCAACAAAACCATAACATCAACATTAACAACTTTTATTTGTATCCATATAATTTCTAATGAAAACATCAGTTGAAACCGTAATAACCCTCAACAAAACCATAACATTAACAACTTTTATTTGTAACTCCCGACCTCCTAGATCAAAGACAAAATTCTTTACTAAAAACAATTGTACGTCAATATCTCGACAATAAGTACCACAATCAACAGACCAATTCCAACCCAGCATTCCACCTGGATCAAACATCAATATTTCAACACTTTCTCTGTATGCACCAATAAGTTTAAGAGCGCCATAGAATATATCATGGTTGTAAAAAAGTCATGACACGTAACTTTAATTTTTCCCCGTGAAAATGACAACAACTTGTCAAAAGCTAATGATTTTTATTAAATCTATGTGGTAAATAATATATAGAGGTCAAAGTTGCAAACCACAAATACACCCCTGATATATTACTCAAATTAATTGATTGGAATGCAGGTTGTTTCAGAGGGGTACAATGAAATATTTCATGGTTGTAAAACAAACATGACATTTAACTTTTCACTGTGAAAAATCACTCAATCCTGACAAAGGTTTATGCTTTTTATTAAATCTATGTGGTGATAAAAAAAAATCATATGATGCCAACCAAGCTCGATTTCGAGTTCCAAGTCATTTCAAATTAGTTTATGACATTCATAAAACGAAATCCACAAACTAACTTTAAATGACATAGAACTTGAAATCATGCATAAAACTTGCCTAATATTCTTAATGTCAAGAGATTAAGATGGTTCGAAGTTGATAATGTACTCATGTACTCAGTGTGTGTGTGTGTGTGTGTGTGTGTGTGTGTGTGTGTGTGTGTGTGTGTGGTGTGTGTGTGTGTGTGTGTGTGTGTGTGTGTGTGTGTGTGTGTGTGTGTGTGTGTGTGTGTGTGTGTGTGTGTGTGTGTGTGTGTGTGTGTGTGTGTGTGTGTGTGTGTGTGTGTGTGTGTGTGTGTGTGTGTGTGTATATATATGAATTCATCAAGCGAACAAAGATGAACATAGAAGAAACATTCAATAAATCCTACCATGTTCGGATGATCTTCACTTCAATTAAAAGAAAAACAACTATAAAATAGAAGGACTAAGAACTCTTTTGAACATGCAATGAGCTTCAATTCCAAAATATCATTATGCCAAATTTATCATTGTTACTGATACATACCAAAAGTCAAAATTTCACATATAGCAAAAATCAATTTCAACCAAAGGAGACCTCATCTTATCATAAAATGAAATTGTATCCTTACCTCTATCATAATCGCAATGAGGGCCATGAAGATTGCACCTCAGACTTACCTATGATATCATTATTTGGATACCAAAAATCCATAAAAGGATAAGTAAATTGGTGATATTATGTAGACATCGAAAGATGGGTAAAATGAGAACATGTGCAAAAAAAAACTTACTTGTTGCCTAAAACTTATCTTTGCTCGAGTTACTTTTTTTACATATTTGCTAGAAATGACAAAGGGAAACAAAAGTTCCTCACTCATCTAGGATTTCTATAAGTCATACATCAAAATAGGGAAAATATAAGCAATACATTAAAATAAAAGCCAAGAATGCTAGAAATATTGAACTAACAATACCTAATATACACTCCAGGACTGCTAGAAATATAAGACATACATCAAAATAGAGAAATTCATGGAGTATGATCAAGACCTTGCATATAATATATCTCTTAATAAAGTTTGGCAATTTAGCCTCCATGCAAAATATAAGCTAATACAAAATTTCATTACAATTATATATTCCGAACAACCACAAGAGACCAAAGAGAAATCTAGGATAATCACATTTCTGGCATTAATAACCCCCTAAATTTTGATGAAATCAACACAAAAAAATAGTACCCATCAGATTCACAACTAACTGGACACCATACACCAACCTCCTTGATAGGTCTAATCAAAGCTATAACTTGATTACTATGGGGGATTCATTGCAAGGAAATCACTAACGTACATGAGAAAAGGTTATAGGCTCAAATCCAAAATAACCTTATTTTCCGACCCAATCAAACACGAAAACTTTTCCTCTAGCAATGATTTAGAAATCTAGCTATGAGATTAAAGGACAGTAGAAAGTTTAATCAACCCATAAAGGACTCAAACAATATAAATTTCTTATTTGACATTTCTATAAACGCCTTGCGGGCATATGTGCTTGACCTCATATAAATTGAAATTAGACAGGTTCCTTAAAGCCAATTGAAGCCAAGTTTTTTTTTTCCCCGGAAAAAAAAACTATAATTCGTAGATACATTTTATCAAACACATTGTGTGCAATGCCTCAATCAATAAAATTCATTTCAAATGTATAAACTCCTTGGAGAAATTTAATCTAACACCTTATGTGCAAGAATTAAAGCCTAAATATAACAACTTCATAACCTCAAATTTGACCAATAAACCCCAATATATAATGCAATCATCCATAAATGCACACGGAGTTCACCAAATACTATCATCATTTGAGAAATAACAAAATTAATCACCAAATACCATTAGATGAGGGCTAACACCATCTACTTCAAATTTCATTCTTTGCTCTATCTTCATAGCTTGAAACCTAAACCATAGACTAAATCACAAAATAAAAACCTCCTAATTCGTAACCTAACCCCTAAATTGAAACCTAAACCATAACTTGAACACCTACAATCAAACCTTAATTCTAGGAGAATAACCTTCAAATCAAATGGTAGAAATTTTCCCTCTTGAATGAACAATTAGATGTCCTTCCAAAGTACTGGTGTCGAACAAATCCCAACAACTCTTCTCTTTGACCATTGATGGGAAAGCTATATTGGATAACTGAATCTGCAAAATTTAGGTGGCAACTTAATAAGTTGCACCTAAGGGTGTCCAGAAAAACACGATACGACTGACACGATACGAACACGCAACAAAACGACACGATAAAACACGAAATGAAAAAGATACGATACGAATATAACACAAAACGCTAAAACACGATAATAAACGTGTCGGATACGGATCGGAATTTTTTATTTGTCGGATACCCGACACGACACGTTTATAATTTTTTAAAATTTAACTGAAAAATATGGTAGAACCAATACAAGTTTCCTCCTAATACACAAAGGTAAATTAGTTCAGATGGTCAAGGGTTGGGGTTGTTTGGCAACTGTCCGGGTTCATTTCCCAATTGATTTAATTTTTGCATTTTTTTTCCTATTTATTTATCTAACTTTCCCCAAACAAAACCCTAAAGGCCTAAACATTACTTTGGCCGCCCCTTCATTCACAGCCACACACCTGCATCAACTTTCTCTCTCCCTCTCAAACTTAGCTATGATCCTCCATCAAACTCAGATCTAACGCAAAAGCTCTCTATCAAATTCAGATCTAGCCGGCAAAAGCTCTCTATCTCCGACCAAATTTTCACCTTCGTTGTGGCGCGCTCCTCCCTAACCAGGCTCTCAATTTCATTTTCATGGCGATTCGAGCGTTCAGATCTGGCCGGCGAAAGCTCTCTTCCCCGACCAATCAAGAAGCTTTAGGTGCAACTTGCACCTAAAGCTTCTACATCGATAGTGTCTGCCCTCCTTTCCTCCTGATCGAGTGTCGTATGGACGAATTAATTAGCATTTGAGTGTAGCGGCTTACCTAGATCAATAAGAATTAACATGGAAGAAGAGAACGTGAGCAATAAAAGCTTTGTGAAAAATAAGCCACATCTCCCGCCGATTGCCACCTCCAGTCGTCGCTGACTGCGCCGCTGCCCACCAATCACCCTCCTCCGGGCACCGATCGATTGCACCCCGACTCCAGCACCGACAATGACCAATGAAAATTCACATATGAGGAAGAAGGAAAATATTGTGAGGAAGAACATAGGAAAATAAAACCAAAAAGAGCTAGATGAATTTGGATTGAGGCAGTTGAAGGAGAGAACGTGGGGAGAAAGGTTTAAAAATTGATTCTTAATTTTCCTCATCTATGGACACGTGGCTCATTTTTTAACAAAGACTCTGCTTCTAAAATAATAAGTATTAGGGTTGGATTGGTCAAAATAATGTAGTTTGCAACCCAGAGATCGACGTCCAATTTCACCTATAATGAAAAAGTTTTTTACAGTTATGTTTTACATCATTAATTATTTAAATTGTTAATTGGTCTACTTTATTTCTTCACGACATGCACCGGTAGAAATATTAAGAAAATAATATAGATTTATATTATTAGAATTTAGTTAGATTAATTATTTAGGAATTAGTCAAAGTGGTTAGAGATAATCTCTCCCCATTATCTTCTCCTCTCTCCTGATTGTAAGCCTTATATATTTCCTTGCACAAATCAATAGAACGTGTGTTCTCTTTAACACCAATTCTTAACATGGTATCTGAGCTTTTAGCCTAACGGCGTTGATCCTTCAATTTCTGCCTCCGGGCAACTATCCTCCAACTTTTGGCACAAACCAATGCTTCGGCATGTCGCCACGAAACCAATCCTACGGCTTAGGCCACCACAAAACCGCCTCCGAGCAATCTAAATTTGGCTCTGGCCATTACAAAACAGCTTCCGCTTGCCTTCCACACTAACCAAAATTTTTGGTTTTTGTCATCCAAATTTCGGCCAAAACCATGTCGGCCTTTATTCTTGCTTTTGATTGGCCAAAACCCATTCGGTCAAAACCATATCAACCACACAAACCCGCCTTCGGGCGAATCCAATTTTAACCTTCACACATCTCAAACCCAATCTCAGTCCGATCAGCCATAAAAGGACCTCTCAGTATCAACTCCGCAAACCCCATCGAAGGACGAGTTCAAGAACTGATTTTTCATCAGTCGCCATGGACCCCTTCCAACAAGATGCCTGAAACAAGGAAACTCAGCCACAAAGGTCTGATCTTGACCTGATCGCCGTTTTCGCTCTCTCCCTCCTCTCCAACTACCTCTTCCTCCACTCCCCCGTCATCAGAGAACTCCCTATTCTCCAATCCGACGCGACCTTCATCAACTCCTTCGATCGCCGTCTCCTCCCTAGCCACTTGCGCGTCTCCACCGCATTCAGACACCGGGCTGCCGGAGAAGACCACCGCTGCCGGCTGCTTCTGTCACTGCGTTGCCGCCGCCTTTGGGAGGCACCAACATCGTCCCTGCCGACGGTCGAAGCCACCACCGTTGTCAAACAATCATCACATAGGCCAACCAAATTGTCGCCTCCGTACCAACCGAAGACGGTCTCGATCAGGGCGAATGAGAGCGATTCAAGGAGTAGTCCACAACCTCAACCTCTCCACCAGTCCGCCACCAAACCTTTCGACGTCCGTGGCTTGTCCTTAATGTGCGGGATTACGGGCAACAATTTACAAAAAAATAAAATAAAATAAATTTATGGTTTATTTCATATTTATCCAGTTTTCAGTTTCGATATCTCTCGCTTTAACTGCGGGAGCATATTAAGAAAATAATATAGATTTATATTATTAGAATTTAGTTAGATTAATTATTTAGGAATTAGTCAAAGTGGTTAGAGATAATCTCTCCCCATTATCTTCTCCTCTCTCCTGATTGTAAGCCTTATATATTTCCTTGCATAAATCAATAGAACGTGTGTTCTCTTTAACACCAATTCTTAACAAGAAAAAGCTCATACAATAAGAAACTCGAAAGTTATATATGCTTGTCATCATATCAAATTTATATTTGATTGTCTTCAACATAGTTTCTCAAATATATAGCATGAGTTCAAGTCCTTACCGGTTGCAACGATATATCTGGATTACATGAACATTTCCTTGATTCAAATCACTCATATATGCATTTTTTTTTAAGGATGGTTTGAAAGTGCAAAATTAGGACCTTATATACATATAAAAGTCTTAGATTCCCAAAAGGGCTAAAGTTTTATACTAGAAGTTCAAAACAAATGATTCATATTTTTTTAAGCAACATTTAGCTTTTTTTTTTAACCTTATTTTATGTTCTTCAATTGAATTGTAATTTTCAACTTAATCGCCAAGAAAATGCTTCTCATAATACGCTAAGCATCTCCACTTGGATTCCGGGTTTTGTTTTGTTTTCTTTAATGTTCTTGATTTAATAAAGTTATAATAATAATAGTCATTAAGTTGTGACAAACTAATGACCTTCTATATTTTGTTTTTTCATAAACATCCTTTGTGATTTGGTAAATATTGTGAACATGGAAGCAAGAAGCTTGGTGTGGGACTTGCTGCATGTTCAAAATCAAAGCTATAGATGTTTCCCAGTGTAATAGTGGACATTAAATTAATCATGTAATTTTGGATATTTATTGTATATTAATTTACTGGTAGCTACTTATATTAAACCAAAATGATTTATAATTTATTACTTTGTTGATTTCTTTCTAAGAGTCCTTTAATTTCTAACATGCCTATTATTATTTGGATCAGATGAAACAATTAATTAAACAACGAGCAATTTATATACCGATAGCACTTACCACCTAAATTCTTATTTATGATATATGGTTAGTAGCCACATGCGATGCATATGGCAACTTCACTAGTAAGTAGTAACCCAAAAAAAAAAAAAATTATGGGTTGTTTAATAATCGTGAATCGAACTTTCGCGCGGTGTTTGTTTTCTGGTATTGCTGACTTCAACATCTCATTCATTCCCCCGCAAATCTTAGCCGACCGCCTGTAATCATCAGATACCACTTTTTCCCTTGCGATTCCCCCTTTTGCCCCTCTCATGTCTACCACAAACCTCTGTATTTCTGCATCAACCCATCAACTGATCCACTCCCAACTTCATCTGGTCTACCTTCTGCGCACCAAATCCGCAAATCCCTCCCGCAAAACGCCTCGTTTCATTGCGCCGTCTTCCGACCTAGACCGATGGGTCTGCTGCCCAACGACGACGCCGTTTTGATCCAGAAAGGGGCTAAACCCGGGGAGCCCTGGGTTATCACCGTCAACTGCCCTGACAAAACCGGCCTCGCCTGCGATATCTCCCGCGCTATTCTTGATTTCGGCCTCTTCATTACCAAAGGAGGTCCACTTTCTCTTTCCACCCCTTTGTTTTTCCTTTTGTTGATCTTTTCAATTCACTGTTTCTCTGGCTTCGTGTTTGTGATGTTGATCGATGGAATCTGTATATTCCATTGACCCACATCTGCTAGCTTGATTGCTTTAGGGCGGATTCAAATCGAATCAGGTCTCTTTTGTGCAGAATCTGTAGCTACATCATCTCAATTGAATATCAATTGAACACCCGTTCAGTTAATTTCATGCCTAGTCATATTGATTTAGGGTTTCTATTAGGAGAACAGATTATATGAATTCTGAATATATTATGATGTTCAGAATTTTCTATATAAGCAGATGTTTCCACTGATGGAAAGTGGTGCTACATACTGCTGTGGGTGATTCCTCATGGTACCTCTCGGTTCGTCGGATGGTCAAGCTTAAAGGAACGCCTTCTGTCGGTTTGCCCGCCTTCGTTGTTGCCATTTTACCTCCATCAGCAGACAAATGCACACAAATCCCGACCCCTATACTTGCTGAGTTTTTGTTGCTTGGATCGGAAAGGGTTGCTACATGGTAAATGATTGATGTTTCATGCTTCAAAGATTAATGGGAATGGGGAATGATCTTGTTTTTGTTTCCCCAATCCTGACAGATGTTACTCGTGTTCTCTCCGAGCTTGAGCTCTCGATAGAGAAGGTGAAGGTGACTACAACACCAGATGGGAGAGTTCTAGACCTCTTCTTTATAACAGACAACCTGTAAGCATTGTATTTCATGGTTTATCTTATCATATTCAAGGCTTTCATTAATGTGTGTATGACTAATGTGATCTGGTGCAAGTCTGGCATTGTTAGTATTGTGTAACTACGTTTGAATCTGCTGTTGCATTACTTGTTTAGACAAGTTAACCGACAGATTATCTTAGTGGGTAGTTTTGGTGACAAAATCAGCTGAGTTGATCATTAGTTATGAGTTGTAATTTGTAATTCATTTCACTATTCATAAGTTGACCTGTTCAATATTCATTCGATCATTCATACAATTTTGAAAAAATTTAGTTAACAATTATATTTTGGAAAAGTATTAAGTTTTTAGTTACCTTGTCATTATTAGCTTACTGAAAAACTGTTGTTTGTTTTGTTTTATTTTTCCTTGTTTTTCAAAATACATCATCTAAGCATAATAGTCTTCATCATGTTTGTATTTTTATGCTCAGGGACCTTCTACAAAAAATGGAAAGGCAGGAAGAAACATGTGAAAGATTGCGATACGTCTTAGGGGATTCCTGTCTCATCTGCGAGCTTCAGTTGGCAGATTCCTGTCATGAAAGTCTCCAGGGTGTCTCACTTTCCCCACCTGTTTCCGAAGAGCTATTTAGGACTGTATACTCCGAAAAAGAATGCCACTCGCAAGCCCTTACCGCGGATGTGTCCAGATTAAAGAAAGCTTATGTGAATATAGACAATTCATTGAGTCCGAGTCATACATTGCTTCAGATGCAATGTGTGGATCACAAAGGTCTTATCTATGATATCTTAAGAACCGTAAAAGACCATGATATTCAGGTAAATTTTCACATCTTAAAAGTGTGAAACAGCTACACCCACCTAGATCAATCTTGCTACTGAAACTTGCTTATCTTACTTATTTATTGTAGCCTCTGAAATATGGTATGTGTTCAGATAGCGTATGGCCGCTTCTCGGAAGAAATGAAAGGAGAGCGTGTAATTGACCTATTTATCCATTGGAAGGGCGGAAGAAAGATTGTGGATCCGGAGGACGTACTCCAAATATGCTCTCGCCTGAAGATGGAGATGCTTCATCCTTTACGCGTTATGATTGCAAACCGTGGACCAGATACTGAACTGCTGGTTGCAAACCCAGTTGAGTTATCTGGCCAGGGAAGACCGCGCGTTTTCTATGATGTCACCCTTGCACTTAAAGCTCTCGGCATCTGCATTTTCTCAGTAAGTAACCCGAACCACCCTAGCACTTTTCACATGAGGAAAAAAGAGGCGATTCCGGATAACATTGAAGCTTTCCTGCGCGTGCAGGCTGAGATAGGACGGCATTCTGCATCTGAACGCGAATGGGAGGTCTATAGGTTCCTTCTGGACGAGAACTGCGAACACCAGCTGCTGTCTTCAGCAGCCAGGAATGAGATTGTGGATAAGGTGAGAAGGATGCTGATGGGATGGTGAGCCAACTTTTTTTTTTTTTTCGGTTGTCGGGGTGGATGAAAGATCATCTCTTGTTTGTTGTACAGAGCTTCCGTAGTGAATAGTGATCGATCGGAATTGGGTTTGGATGATTGTATTGGATGATGATGGATGGTGTGTTCATGTTGTTTTCTGGAATAAGAAATCAACGGTTGCGAAACTTGCGGTGCCAAGATCTCCACATATGGATATTGGATATGGTCAGACACTCAGTTGGATCAGTTATGGGGTTTTGGCTCCAACACCTAAATCATACCGCGTAGTTCATACTGTTGGTAAAACTACCCAAAGTTGAATCCCATCGAGCTAAAAACAGAGAGATATGAACACCTGCACACTTGACATTGGATTTTTTTTTTTTTTTTTTTGAATCGAATCACCTAAATTTGGGTTCCTGAAATGTTTTTTCTTTTAAATTTTTTTTTTGGTAGGATCTTTAAAAATATATATATATATATATGTAACATCCACAAACTTGAAAAAGTTAAACGATGTAACTTTGAATGTTTGTAAATTTCAAATACTACCTTTTTATTATTGTTTTTAATAATTACAAGCTTATTGATTTATCAATAAGTTTATAATTATTAAAAAAATTAATAAAAAACGTTAATATTTTATATAGTTTTCAACTCCTAAATAATGTGCTAAAAAATAAAAGGACATGTATTTTTGGACGGAGGTGAAGACTCCACCTTGATTGTAAGACCTTAATATGCTAACCTGCAGGACGATATTAAATGATGATGAAAGACAATATAATAGGTTTAAGGTCTTGAAACCAAGGCCAAAATTTTTGATCACGATACATTCTGGATTCTATAGTTTATATGATTGTATTTAATATTGCAGGAAATATTGTGAGATCAAATATTTTGGGTCATATGAGTTTAAGCATATGAGCCTCAATATTGGGCCTTAGGTTGTGTTTGGCTGCACTAGGAGATTGTGTAAATTATTGAGATTATCGTAGATGTTAAGAGATGAAAATAGATTGTGTAGATTAATGGGATTTTTGTAGATGTAAGGAGATGGAGATTTATTTGGGTAGAAATCTCGAAATGGTGTTTGGTTGGCACAAGATTGTATTGTATTTTAAAGTTGCGAAATGACCTTTATACCCCCACTTTTTATAAACCCCATACCCCCTCTCCTTTCTCATTCAGTTGGTCGGTTCCCCAGAGGCACAGACCTCACCCACGAAAGCCATCTCCTCCTCCTAGGGTTGTTGTGGATCGACGATATCGTCCTCCGACGCCGGCGGTGAGGGCACCACAGGCGTTCGATCGCCGAAATAGGCGCTGGATCCGAGCGCAAGGTCGGGGCGGTGGCGAATTAGGGTTTCATCTTCGGAGGCGCGGAGGAAGCTGCGTGGGTGATGGGGCCGATATTGAGGGGTGTCGGGGTAAAATCCGAGGCCGTCGGGGAAGGCGGAGCGGGGATCTTGAGAATCGACGAGCAAGAATCGCGAGATTGGAGCAAGAATCGCGAAATTGAGGGGTGTCGGGGTAAAATTTGTCAGGTCTCTTCCATTTCCGTCGACGAGCAAGAATTTGTCGAGAATCGCGAGATTGGAGGGCGCTCTCGTTGTTACCTCCCAGAGTCTTCTCTCTCCTTTTACCTCTAGCGCTGGTCTCAAGCGTGGTCTGATATGAAGGCAGCGGTGCTC
The DNA here is from genome assembly GCA_963922045.1 of Persicaria maculosa. Taxonomy (NCBI): domain Eukaryota; kingdom Viridiplantae; phylum Streptophyta; class Magnoliopsida; order Caryophyllales; family Polygonaceae; genus Persicaria; species Persicaria maculosa. The sequence continues at coordinate 32,471,209 of OY998262.1, forward strand.
GGTTATCTCTCTCCTCTTACCTCCGGCGGTGAGGGCACCACGACGACAGTGGAGGCAGCGTTGCCTGATATGGGGAGAGAGGGGCAAAATTGGAGAAATTCCAAATCTCCAAATCTTTAAATCTCCAAATCTCCTGAAATCTTGCCCCCCCCCCAAGATTATTTTTTCCTCCATTTTTCATCTCTGAAATCTGGTTAATCTCCCACTTCATGGTGCAGCCGAACACGCTTTAGGAGATTGTGTTTTATTTTTTCATCTAGTGACATCCCCAAATCTCCTAATCTCTGCCTGCCGAACACAACCTCCATGTTCATTGAATTGGATTGAACTAAAATATATTATGTCTCTTCTAAATTGATTTTGTAGAAAGTTTTGGATATTGAGATATTTTCATGATTGAGCTCAAAAATCTATAAAAGGACTCTCCATCAAATCGCTCCATCAAATCTTCTAAGAAGTGTGCATGGGTGGCTATTGGAGAGATATTGAAGATTGCGTGTTGGAGTTATAGAAAGAAAAGATTTGGAGATGTGTAAATTCAAACGGCTCTCAATCCTCCATGAAGTTTTGGAAGGCTATAAATAGATGAATGCAAGAAGAAGATCGACACACAACACTACAACAAAAAAGTTCAAGCGATCAAAAGTTCTCCATAGCATTCATCATCTTAGTCTCTCTCGCAAGTTTTCATTGCTCTTAGCTAGGGTACATTTTAAGAGTTGAGGGAAACACTAGAGCATATAGTACAATTCATTTGTCTAACACTAACCCCCCATTTGTTTTTGGGTAGAAAAAGGTAATGATTACCCTTATGAATATAGTCCATATTTAAGTTAAGATTCATTGATCAATATTCTAATCATTCCCCTTCTTATCTAATTTTTCATACAAATTTAGTATCCTTCTATTCCCTAATTTAAAGGAGGTTAACTAATACCTCTAGGATGGGCTAATAACCCCCCCCATCCTCTCCTCCAAGCTCACAAAAAATAGTGATCATATACATTTTTTGTGTAAAATTTAATACCTTACATTTTCATTAACCTGTTATATAAACAAACGAGCTCTAAGAGTATTTCATACTCAAACAAAACACAATCTGGTGTGTGGTGAGGACTTTTATTTCAATTGTAAGGTTGGGTTACTATAATAGAAGCGTTGAGACTTTGTATAGAAGAATGGGAAGATATTTTAGGATATTCTAGGGCTTTAAGGAAAGTGAAATAAAAGCATTTGAATCTTACGGGTTGGATAACCCTAGGCGGGAATTTAGGCCAAGTTCGTGCTGAATCTCGTTAACAATTCACTTGTTCATTTATTTATTCTGCATTTACTTTGATTCTCTCGGTTTTCACTTTGTCAAGTTTTGATAGCTATATTTGTATATTAAGACCTTGACAAACTGTTTTGGAAAAACTGTGAAAAAGTTTTTGTTTTGCGAAAATCATGCATACTCTATTCATCACCTCTTCTAGAGTATTTCTCATTACATGTTAGATTACATGTTAGACTCTTGAGGAGAGAGTATTAATACCCATTGTTGTCTTTTTCAATAAAATTACTACAGTATTATTGAATTATTTAAAGTTTGCTTAATAATTACAAAATGTTATAAATTTATTTTTTTAAATTGGAAGATGGGTTTATGGGACATGTTATAAAATATTAAATGTGTTGAAATAAGGGTTGAAGGGTTATAACTTATAAGAATTAGCATATATAAAATATTAAAATTAATGTTATTATTAGTAATAAGTATAAAATTATAAAAAAATTATGAAAAGATAATTTATATATATTTTTAGCTTATTAAAAAATATGTAGAAAATTCATGTTAGAAAGGGATTAAATCCAAATTGATGCTATTGTTGTCTGTCTCTTCAATTTGCGAAAGTTACAATTACTAATCAGTAAGTACGTAAATAAAGAATGTATTTTAATATACTAATTAACTCTAACCATTCAAACGACATTTATATATAGTACAAAGGAAGGCTGTTATCCGAGTCGAACGAGTCTGGTAAGTCAAGCCTTAATTTGGACTCGAGTTTAAAAATGTATTCATACTCGGTTCGTTTACTTTTTTTTTATAGTAGGCAAGAATTAGATCGACACGACGATCTTGAAGCCATCAAAAGATGGCTTGTTAGACCCTACGCGGAGGGTCGCCCGTCAAAAGAAAAAAAAACTAATTAAGATTACTTATACATAAACTTATAATTAAAAAAGATAAAGGTCGCCCGTCAAAAGAAAAAAAAAGCTAATTAAGATTACTTATACATGAACTTATAATTAAAAAAGCTAAAAAATATAGTCATTGCAGCTTGAGATATGGTTCGGTGAGCCCTTGCATCTTGAGATCTGGTTCCGCGGCTTATATAGCTTACATGCAAGCTGATGAGGTAGTTGATTTTGATCGGGATCGGATGTGGTGATTGGAGGCGGTGGAAGTTGGTGGTTGTTTCGAAACAGCTCCGAGGGATTGGACTTTTGGATTTGGATTTTTGAACTTGTAACCAAAACTAAGAGACAAAGTTTTGCGAGGGTAAAGTTTTCAGATTGGGGGATTTTTTCGTTGCTACAAGGAGAAGAGGTGGTGGCATCAGCGACGCCGACCTATGGAGAATCAAGGGCATGGACTGGAGGTTGATGTCGGAGGTTTGGATAGATCTGAGCATTTGGACAAGAAGGGGAGAGAGAGAAGTCACGAGGGAGGTTTGGAAGCGTCGTCAACAGCAGGTGGCTCAAGGAAGCATTGGCTGCCGAGGGGCGGAGGATGAGGTGGGGACAAGGGTGAGGACCAAGAGGAGGAAGTGTGACGTCAGGCATCTTCCAATCGAAAGAGGCCAGTGCGGCGTCGAATCGGTGCTGCAAAAGGTGGCCGGATAGGAGGGAGAGAGAGCCCACAGGGGGCGAGGCTCAGGGGAGAGGTTTTGAAGATCCGCCCACGGAATCAGTCGAGGCGTAGGCTGCCGGAAGGGATGCCGGCGCAAAGGAAGGCGTGCTTGGGACGGAAGAGCCGAAGGGCCGGTTGGAGATAGCTGGGAGGAAAGAGTCGACATGGTCGACTGTGTTTGTGGCTACATGGGACGGATGCATGGGCGACGCCGTGGATAAGCACCGAAGACAGGGCAGCGCTGGAGTTTTATCGGGCTAGGTTTTTTGGGTACGCCAGATTCGACGCTGGAGAAGCACCAATATCCACCTTGGGCTAGGGTTTCAAATGAGTTCAATTAGGATTCAAATTTCAACGGGCTTATTAAGCCTCAAACAAAGCCATGTGCTACTCAGTTCGTTTAAAAAATGAATAAGTTTGAGCTACTCGACTCATATAATAACTATAGTAAGCTGGTTAGAACTTGTACTTTCTTGTTAGGAAACAGGTAGAAGTAAATTTCTTTATTATATGAAAATAAAAAATAAAAAATATTGGAGTCTTGGGTCGTATTAATTTCGGGAAATTTTGCATCAATATACCAAAAATAAACGGGGTTTGCAAAAATGACAGTGTCATTGAAGGGGTTATTTTGAAGAAAAAAAAATTACCTTGTTTACCAGTTTAAGGTTAAAAAAAAAGAAATGCAGAGGGTGGCAAATGAGAGAAGTGAAAAGTATGGGGGGAGGGGGGGGGGGGAGAGACATTTAATACTTTCAAGGTTCCCGCCGGAAAAAATGAAAAGGAGGGAGAGAGGGGAATTGGAGGGTTTGGAAAGGTCCTATAAAAGCAGTAAGGACATATCAAAGAGTACAACAAAGCTAAGAGGAAGGGGATCTTGAAGGGCCACCATTGACGTTAACTTGAGGACAAACAACCCAGTATCTTGGTTGCATGCCAAACAAAAGGAAATCTGGGACAACAACGGAATATTTCGTGTCATACGAAGGATAACACGTGCCAAGTTCAAACCTTATATAATAACGAAAATGAGTAAGTACGCTTGTGACATTCGTTTTATAGCCATGACTATTCCCCATCCTCTTCATATCCTCAACCGATAATGATAAGATCATCTTCTTCTCTTACTTTCACATGAGAGAAAGGACTGACCTTTCTCACTCTCGTGTTTGATGATCAGTAAGAACAAGGACGAGGGGGTGTTGGAGTTGACATACCTACCCAATCGATACGAAGAAGAAGAGACGACACTGACTATGGTGGATGATTTATCCCAAACGAACATCTCTCTCTCTCTCTCTCTCTCTCTCTCTCTCTCTCTCTCTCTCTCTCTCTCTCATGTGTCTTCGAACTTTGTGTACATGCAAACTAGGCTTTTGCTTCAATGCACAAATTTGGGCTCTATTTTGATTACAGGTGGAGTATGTAGTAAAAACCGAACCATCTAAAACACATACGCTTTCAAGTTAATTGAACATATAAAACATGAAAAATCTTAATGTGACAGCCAATATGTATATGTTTTACGTGCCACTAACGAGTAAACGCGTGTCATAAATGATTAGGATTCCTCATAAATGCACCCAAGTCCAAACATACGCGTCAGACAAAATTTACGACCAACATGAAAAAACAAGAACTTGACACAAGTATTCTTGATATCGACGCGAATATTCTTACTACTGGTATGTATATTCTGAGTAGTTGTCGGAGTATTCTTCTTCACACGCCTCGAAAATCTCCTCCCTTCCTTCTCCCATCTCTCATCTATAAAAAGTTGATGACTCCATTTTACATTTAATTTAATGTCATCTCTCTCTTCTCATTCCATTCTCTCTCACCCCCTCACACATTTAATACCCCATATCTCCTATGTAGCATTTAATCCTCTCCCCTCCCCCTCCCGCATTATGCCCCCCTCTCTCCCATCCAACGTTCTAAAAGGCGCTAGGCGGTGGATGGCCGCCTAGCGCTTAGGTGGCGAGGCGGGTTCTTAGGCGACGCCTATGCGGACTTAGAACAAACTTGATTATTTCTTTATATTTTAACGCATATCATATGTCAGTAACTCATATAATGTAATACTAATAATCTATAATATCACTTATAAACCCAAATTTGTGGTGCTTAACTAACACTAAAGTAAATAAACACAAAAAGTACACATCCGACTAGTGACTCTAAACCCCCTAAAGTCTAAAACAATAGGTTCGATTCAATGACAAATACATCCCGACTTAGGTGATAAAAAAAACCTTAAGTCAACTAATCACATGCCTAAAAGCCAAAATTGAATAATCGTTGGGCTAGGCGGTGCCTAGACGGACCTAGGCGAAGTCTAGACGGCGTCTATGTGAGATTAGACAGTGCATAGGCGGATTTTCGCCTAGGCTTAAAAATTCTTAGGTAACCTCCCGCCTAGCGCTCGGTTAGTTTTGCAAAGTCTGCATAACTGCATTGTTTTGGTATATTATTTTTTGATCCGAAGAATTTATTTTAGACAATGAATGAATGAAGCTACAATGGATATACGGAGTACATACAGTATGTGAAATGGTGCAGATTAACGAGGCTTACAGATGACTGTACAGAGTACACAACGCAGAGCAATGACGACAACGCAACGTTTTATCGAATTGGATTATCCACGTCACACCCACGCGTGTCTGTCTCCTGATCATCTCCGTCAACCTCCTCCCCCACTAGCTTTTCTGATCCCTTCTCTGTCGCAATCCATAACTTCTACTTCTAGATTCAATCTACTTTGTTCAATCAAATTCCGAATTACGTTGTATTTCTTGTTGGAATTCTCGGAAGAAACCGATCGTTTCAAGTAGATCTGCAAATTGGGGGCTAGGGTTCGGTTTCTCCGGCTATCGTATGCTTTTTGGTCGCCGCACTCTTCACCTTTGGAAATGGCGCAAGGTTCCGCCGCTCGGAGCCACGCGTATTTCTCCGCTCTCACCCTAGAAATTGAGAAAAAGCTTCAGCGGGTTGGTTTCTTGCATTTCCCCCCTTTTTTATTCAATGCTGTCTAGAAACGTTCGATTCCGTTTGATTTGTTGTTACGTGGTTGCAATTGGTTTGATTGATGATTAGTTTATTAGGTTTAGCTGAGGAATTTTGTTCTGACGTGATATGATCTGTGAAAACCTTTGATTTTACTATTGATTTTCTACCTTTTCTCAACCTAACGCCTTGTTTTCAATAATTTTACATAAAGGCGGTAGCGAGTCCTACGCAGAGGCGCAATCTACTTCAGGAGTTGTTTTCTGACATAGCATTGGAGGTTGACGATCGAGCTAAAGGTGGCTCTCTTCCTCCCCCATCTGTGTGGTTTAGTTAATTTCTAGCTATTCTAATCCGCTTAAATTATGGTTGGGGAAGAAGAGAACCTGGCCAGATTGTGAGTTTTAGGAAGTAGGAGGGAAACTAATTACTTCATAGTGGTATCCAAGCAACCTCTGTGGTGGATCCTCATTACTCTTGATCTTGAGTTTCTTGACACTTCTTGGTCAATTGATTTCCCAGTGCAAAATGTAAACTGGTGGTTGATACTTCATTAACTTGTTTGGGTATCTCCTGCAGCCATATGTCTGAATGTTACACGTGCCCTATGATTATGATTTAAAAAATTGTCAACCGCATGCATTTGTCAGTAATTCTGGAAATGAGGACCATAAGGTTGTTATGAATTTTGAAATTCAGTATGCCTTCATAGGACATGAAAACAAGAAGGGGGGCCTTTATTGGCTGTTTATCTCGAGGTTTTCCCTTGAAGAGCTTTTACAATTTAGATAGATAGATGGACAGCCATACTAGTAACCTTATTGTATTGAATGTTGAAAGGTATTGAAGTAATCAAGTTATGGTTGCCAATGTATACATCCCATGAATATCATTTTTACCTTTCAGGAATTCTGTTAGCTTATTTACCGTGCTGTTTGGAATCAATGTGAATGAATGCTGCATGAGTAGAGAACTGAAAACAATATTTATGTCGTTCTGTTTAGTCATTATTTCTCTGGAAGGTTTCTGTTCTCTCTAATCCTATTGACCCATTCTTTATTTAACTAAGCCATTTTACATTTGCTATATGCTGCCCGGTATGGTCTAATTTTCTTCATTGAAACTCAAAACAGAGATAATTCTCAGCAGGGGTGAAGACGTAATATCTTTTGAAGCAGATGGTCCGCTGTGCTTCTATGATGTGCTTTCTGATCATTTTGTCAGTGTGCCCGAGGATGGGAAGCCTATTCTTGATTTGATTGTCCAACTTTGGAGCCAGTCATTTGCCTCTCACATATTCTCCCTCTTGTTCCACAAATGGGTATATTGCTCCATCTGATATCAATCATTTCATTCATTTGTATATTATGTGAAGTTTCCATTATATTATACTGCATACAAGAGAGGCTATATTTTCTGTTAAATAACGGGCTCCATGATGTAGTAAGCCGCAGGGGCCAGGGGAGCGTAGGGGCATGATTGTGTTTCTTGTTTTTGTGTATTATTTCCAATACTTGTTTTTATGCCATAGTTCTCCCAACCCCACCGCTATAATCATAGGTTTAAAATCAAGACCATATGACTACCTTGGATAATAATGATGCTGCATTAGAATGCTTATATGCAAAGGGATGTTTGATGATTCTTCTAATGGTTCACAATCCTGTGCTTATACAACCAGGTCATGACGTTTCTCTGATTGTTGATTTAACCATCAACTATTAAGTAGCCAATTAGGTCAAAGCAAAAATTACTAGCTTATCAATTTGTATCCAGATGGTCATCATTCATAAATGTGTTGTCCTGTATTCTTTTTTGCTATGTTTTTTAGTTCCTTATATTACAGTACTTGTACAAAATGTCTGTCAGAGAAAGCCATGTGTATAATGAAAGAAATTCCAATATTTCAAGGATCGATCAGGTATCTTTGATTAACAATCAAATATATGCATCAAAGAGCCGACATGTTCCAGATTCCAAAATGAGAATTTTTGGTTCATTATATGCTGTTCATTAGCGTATTCTATTTTGCAGTTATTTGAAGTTGAAATTGAAAGCTTAGAAGTGCTTCTTCGCTACTCATCTGCACTTGTTCAAGGTGCTACAAACATTTTCTGGTAGGTATTTGCTTGATGTGCAATATAGTGACTAAATAAGTCAATAGTGAGTTTCCACCTTATTTTGAATCGCATATATATGTATACTTCACATTTTGTAAGGAAGCCTTATGTGTTTTTTTATTTGAAAGATATGCTTTGTCCCTGTCACTAGAAAGCAACAGTTGCAAATGAGCATTCTTTGCTTGTAGCCCTATGTTTAATAATAGTTGTTTGTTCTTTCACTTAAATTATACCTCCCTATATAAGAATACCGGCTGATTTCCCATTCAGGATAGATGTCCAGACAAATACTAGCCGCTTCAAGTCACTCTTTCGGGTAAGCTCTCATCCAAGCACTCATAATTAACTACTCATCTCATATGGAAGGTCACTGACCTTGGTGTCATTAATCAGTATCTTCTTGAAGATATAGCGCTGGATCAGAAGCGATCAACCAAAATTCCTATTCAGGTCTCCTGACATTCATTGCTTTGTATTAGCCTTTTCTTTCATATTCTCAGGTTCTTGCCTGGTAATTATGTGAGTTGCTAGACCAGTTCTAAGATTACAGATGTGTATATAGGTTTGCCATTTAGCTGTTCTCTTGTTTACAAGTATTTGTTGGTGATTTATGACTTATTTATTGCCTTTCTCTTATTTCAGGCTCAGCGAGATCTCTTTCTTCTACTATCAAGATATATGTTCTTTTATAATTCAGGTATGCTTTCAAATGTGCACTTCTATTTCCATGAATAAACAAGCCCAAACCTCTTGAATGATGATTTTCCATTTATGAATGCCAGTTGATAAGCTTTCAAGCTTTCTAAGCCAGTTTCCTGCATTCCCCAATTCCTTTTTGATTGGTGGACCAGCAGATGTTTTCGTAAATGAAATCACAGATCAGGTAAGAAATAAATTCGACAACTTGAATGATCTTATGCATTTAGAGTAAGTGGTAATAGGGCGGCATTATTGACAGAGCTGATGTTGCTTGTTAGCTTCAAAAACTCAAGGTCGAGCCAGTCTTATTGCATTACCTCTCTGAAATTAAAACTCTCCAAGGTATCTCCCTTGAACAATCCCCAACCTTAGAGCAATATTCAAGAGAAACCGAGTCAGATAAGTTTAATTACATCTTCTAGGGTTGGAGCTGCGAATGACAACGAGCACAAGACTAAAGGCTTGCTTGTATAGCTTCACTTCTCCGGGTGGTCCAATGTATCCTACAAGAGCGGTTCGACATGCAGCCTGGGACGCGTTGGATTCACTTTTTCCTGTGAGTTACATCTCTCTGATCTAGAGCCCATTATACGTCAACTTTTTCCTGTGAGTTAAATGTCGCCAATCTTGCAATGCTTGGTGTTTCAGGTGGGTCAGTACCCTCGGCACATCATCAGTCTCTTCTTTCGACTGCTCTATCCATGGTACTGGCCTTCGTCTTGCTGGAACTTCATGGTATCTTGCATTAAAGCTGTATTCTTTTCCTTGCTAAATTTACTATTTTCTAGCTGGGATAAGCTTAGAAGGCCTAACAGATCCTGAGCCAGCATTATGTTCTGTATAAGAACCTTGCTGGCTCAGTTGCGTTGCGCCACGACTTACGACTTCTCCCCTGGTTGTTGTCATCTAACTTTTGTCGCAATGTATCATGATTTGTTGTAGTTTTGAGAATCGAGTTTCGGAGTCGGGTTGGGAAGGTAGTGAGCTCAAACTTAATAGACAAACATTGGATGTTTTTGTGGTCAAGTATTTTAATTAAGATGGTTAAAGCTTTAAGCTATCCTGTATAAAATCAAATATTTTGCCTCTGGGTGATCTAAGTTTCTAAATTCTAATTCGTTCAAATTTGTATTTTACTTCTGAGTTAACAATCATGTCATCCGTTTTGTAAAAACTTGCACTATCGTATCATCTTAGTCAATTTTCCTTACATTTACCACTTTTCCAAGAAAGGAAAACAGGCAAATCTATCTAAAATTGAAGTGTATTTTTAGTCTCATAAATGGAAGTAAGCCAACAATTTTTGTCAATAATATCTAGTTCGATCGGACTTGAGTCATTCTAAATCGAAATCGGATATTGTTAGTTTATAAAGGGATTTGAATTCTAAATCTTTAAGCACATTATACGAAGTTGTGATTGGTAGAAAATTAATTTTATAATTGGAATGTGAATGGAAATCGGAATTAAAAATTGAAATAAGTTTGTTGAAGCATATTGTTTGATATGATTATGGAATGACATTGAACAGTTACGAAACACACAAATCCAACTTGTTAAAAAACTTGTACTTCGACATGACATTGAACGTACAGTTACGAAACATAAACAGATCAACAAAATAATTTTTCAGATTCATATCAATTCCAGAAAACAAGAAAACAACTGAATTAACTTTAAAAAAGGCTTATTCGGACAATTCAAACTAAACCCTAAATGCTGTGATGCTTAACACCGATCCACCCCCTTCTCTTCTTGCTACCCCATCTTATGGTCATATAGCCATCATCCCCACTCGAACTCGACCCATCCGATAATCTCACGTGATCCCCACTCGAACTCGACCCATCCGACCTCTCACGATCCCCAATTGAACTCGACCCATCCGCTTCATTATCACTTGGCCCGGACTCAACCTTGTGGATGAGCAAACCAAGTTGATTATCCTCAAACCGAAACGACCAAACCTGAATGACATCATCCCTGACCAACTCATTGGCTTTCACAAGCTTCCCCCAATCGTGGATCAGCGCATAGGACCGACTATTGCCGATGTTCCATCTCGCGAGGCTCATCGTCTGCTCCTTCATCAACGGATCTATCACCACCACATTTATCCACTCACTCCCTTCTAGAGACCTCTCCTCATCCGGCATCAAGAACTTCGCCTTCTCTTGGTTGCAGGGCATGCTAAGGCGCATATGGTGAGGGTTAACGTCGGTCTTAAAGAGGCTCTTAATGAAGATCAGCTTCAAGTTGCCGTCGTCCAATGCAACCCCCTTGTTGGCAAGGCATTCGCGGCATTCCGGAGGGAGTGCCCTAGGCTCAAGGTCCGGCCTCGGTCTCTTCTTGATCTTGATCTTGATCTTGGGCACTTTGGGTGCTGCAGGGGGCGGCTTGAGGGAGGCCGCGGTGGGTTCTGGGAGCATTCTAAGGAGGTAAGGGAGCGGCTTCGAAGGGTCGTGGGAGGCGGCTGAGGTGGCTCGGAGACTCTCCAATTCCAAGTACGCTTCGTACTGGTGGGGCGTAAGGATGAGTTGGAGGGAATGGCCATTGAGAATGGTTCTCTTGATCTTGCAAAGAAGTGATTCCTCCTCCGCCACCGCCATGTTGAAAGGAAATATGAATTTGAAGGAATTGATGAAACTAACTATTGAATTTATAATGATGAATCTATATAGATAGATAGATTGCTAATTCTAGTAGGATTGGAAATATTGTTAGATTAGATAGATTTTTTTATCCCGTGATGATATATTTTAAATTATCATTAGGTAAGTTTTCTAAGGTATTATTGCCTTATTTAGATTTGGATGAGAAATACGGAGTATATATTATTTCATAAAAATTTTGATTGGGTGAAAATTGGTTGATCATGAGTTGTAAAATACGGAGTATTAATTAACATTAACAATGGAAAGATATATTATTCCAACGGAGTAACTAATTAATTGGGGAGCAAGCTAGTAATATGCTTATTTTAATATTTTTATTTATTATTTTATATAAATGATATAATTCTTAATGTTGCTCCAACTAAAAAAAAAAAACTTACTATCAACTATCAGAAGTTGGGCATATTTTCAAAATTGTTCCCTAAGTTTTGCAAGTAATTACGGAGTAACTGTTTCAGGAAAAAAGAGAGGGTAAATTATCTAAAACTACCCACAAGGCCATAAATGTAGAGTTTTTCACTCAACCACCAAGTACAAATTACAAAATCACCAGTTAAATGCAATTTATTAACAAATCATCATCCAATTAGTATGAATATTTACCAAAACCACAATAAAACCGGCCCTCTGTTGATCAAAGAATACACCAATGCTGCAGCCGGGGCACAGACTTATGCTCTTCCGAATATCAATCAGTGTATGTATTGTGATCTTCTTCCACTTGTGATCATTTGAACTACATGTGTGATTTGTGCCTACTTGAAAATTACAGGTTTATATTCAAAGGTTAAAAAGTAAAAATGTTGGTGAAGAGAATTAGAGGGAAAAAATGGGGTTTCCTTGATCAAAAGTATTGCTGCGGTGGCTGGGGCATGTCCTTGACAAGGCCATAGGCAAAGGTTGGATTAAGCATGTTGTACTCATCCCTGATTGAGTGTTCCATTCAGGACTCTCAAGCTAACTCCTTCCATGATCATTTCACAATCCTCCCCTGCTCTCCTTTTAAGCTCCAACTCTCCCACACGAGGATTACGAAATATGGAGGGAGAAGAACCAGCAGTAGCAACACGTTTTTCCTCAGTTCCCACAAACTCAGCGGTGCTACAGATTCCTTTTTGATGCTTCGACTGTGGTCATTTGTCATGCTTTCATAGGTTATCTTATTTTTATGTATATTTTGATTCTACATGATGAATTTTAGGCCTATTATCTCAAATGATAGAACAATGTGCCCATGCATAAAGATGCGGGTTCAAATCCCGTACAGCCTAATTTGATTTGTTTTTTATCGGACCTTCACTTTTATTCAAAGTAGAATTTTCAACTCGATTTGTCGTTCATGAACGTAACCTACTAGGTCATCATTTTACCTTTTATCATCGAGTGCTTTTGTTCTCATGCAAAAATCTAACTCAAGACCTAAAAATATTGAATTTTGACAAGAATTTCAGTCTAGAAGAATTTAAAATGACCAAGATTAGAGCCGACGATCATTGAGATGTTTGTAACGGATATGACGATCTTGACTTCTTCAATTTCAACTTTATATGGACAATTAAAATGAGCAAAGATCTATGTATGACAGCAGCACTCCAATGGAATGGATTTCATTCGTATTCCATCTATGACAGCAGCCCCTTATTTGGGTATTTGCATATTTTTGGTAGCCTCTCACATTGGTGCTAGTTCTTGTACAATAGATATGATTAAACATACCTCTCTCTCTCTTCTCGAAAAATCACCTCTTTCTAGTTTGTTATCATAGCAAACCCTTTGCTTAAGTTTTCATAATTTTATAAAAACTCTGCAGTAGCTTGTCCATGACAGTAGTAGCACACTATTTTAGCCAACATTTAATCAATTACTTATATTTATGACAGTAGCCATTGGGAAACAAATATGACACTGCAGTTAGTACTACAAAACTGATAAATACCAAGATGCTTATTCATTTCTTGATATGGCTGAAGTCTCATTTCATTTCAACAATGTTTACGAGTTTCTTATCACATCTGTCTTGAAAGGTTCTATCAGGTGAAGGCATGTACACAATGAAATCGAAAATTCCTAATTTAAAATTTTAACAATCTAAAAGACAACCAAGGCATCTTCCAGTTTCCTAAATTTTAATAATTTGTTAGAAGCTTAATAACAAAATCGAGGGGAGTCATTTGAATTGAGACAACCAGATTTCAGAAGATACGACCATTAACAGCAGATTTAAAGGTTGATTTAATCAGTAGCAAAGAATCGAATCAGAAATTTGAGACGGATGATACAAGGAACTATGAAAAATAAACGAATTAGAAAGCCACGGCTCCATTAACTGACTATCCATGTGGAACTATCTTACAATCAATTCAATCATCCAGCAAAAAGCAAAGCAATTGTTCAAACAGAGACTAAAATTACTTCAAATTCCTAACCAAATCACATCAACTCCATTACTGATTCCTTCAAAAGAAGGACTAGAAAACAGTAAACCTAAGAGCTAGTGAATTTGGTCACCGCCTTTGTGCCTTCAGAGACAGCGTGCTTGGCGAGCTCACCGGGGAGAACAAGGCGAACAGCGGTCTGGATCTCCCGTGAAGTAATCGTCGGCTTCTTGTTGTAACGGGCGAGCCTCGAAGACTCCTGAGCGAGCTTCTCGAAGATATCGTTGATGAAGCTGTTCATGATCCCCATCGCCTTGCTGGAGATCCCGATGTCAGGGTGCACCTGCTTCAGGACCTTGAATATATAGATCTTGTAAGTCTCAACGCTCTTCTTCGACCTCTTCTTCTTCTTGTCTGCGGCGCCGGCGCCTCCCTCCTTGGGGAGCTTCTTTCCGGCCTTCGGCTTCTTCTCCGCCGGTGCCTTCTCGGCCGGCTTCTTCTCGGCCTTGGGCGCCATTGGAACACAGATGACGGAGGAGAGAGGTTAGGGTTTGTGTTTGGGCGCGAAGGAGAGAAGATTTGAAGAATTTGGGATAGCGGGGTGGAAGTGAAGGCGGTGACGATTCTTATTTATTGGGGGAATAAACTTTGATTTCATTGGAGGGTGTAGAGAAACACGGATCGGTGACGTGGCGAGTTATGGTGCGTTAGATTGGCGGGGAGGGATTGGGTAATCGACGGCCTAAGCGAAGCGTCGTAGTGGAGGGAAGCGACTGATTTATTTAAAGAACGATTACACGTGGCGCTCCATGATTCGTCACCCCGACACATTGCGGATCGCTTACGTGGCAAATAATGTACGTTTTTTTTCTATAAACTGTGTTGTTACTCAGTCCATATTTCCATATACCTTCCATCACCATTTCAATAAAAATTCCCTCCTTACTTTTCTAAAGGTTCCAACTCCGGGAATGAGCGAGAGCTCCACCACCGAAATCATCTTCGACGAAGACGAGGATGAGGTTACTAGCAAGCTAAGGGGTGACAGATATGAAAGGCGTGAAGGGGATGATATAATAGCGTTATACATTAGGGGAATGCTCAAACGGATGGGGCCGAAGGATATCGATGAAGCAAGGCGCAATCAAATTCTCGACGAACTTGATGAATTTGCAGAAGAAGAATTGCAAATGAGGGCCCAAGAAAAGGAGCTAAGGAAAAGAGAATTGGAGTTTAAGATAGAAAGACAAAAGAGAAAGATATTAAGACGTGAAGAGAGGAAGGAGAGAAAGAAGTTAAAGGCCGAGGCAGAGGCAAAAGAGAAAGACATAAAGATGAGTATCCTTGGAATGTTAAAGTCAAGAGTTGATTCATTGTCGACTCTAGAAACAAAATTTATGGAGAAACTAGATAGGGAATTATCAAGTCAAGATTAGAATATGAGTATAAAAGCAAGTCGTTGTAAGAGTGTTTTGTTAAGTTTGTATGATCTCAATAGATGTTTGAATGTCCAAAATCCAAATGTTTAGTTATTTTTATTTATGCACCTTAAGCGTTATGTTGTTTACCTAGTTTATATATTAATAATAATAATTAGAAAATTGACATGCCTATAGAAAAAGTTAATTTTAATAGAGCGAGCTTGAATTGAAATGATAAGTCTTGGAAAATATACTTTTATATAAAATTAATCGTAAAAACAACAAGTTTGAGAACATTGTTTCATAAAAATCAAGCTAAAACGGCAACTATCTAAACAATTTGTTACAATAATAAAGATTGATCTTGGCAAAAAAAAAATGTCTAGAAACTTTCAAGAGTAGCTTTCTCATACACTTGTATTAAAAACAATTACAGTAATTAAAATTTTTAAAATATGTTTTGATATACACTTGAAACATTATGGGTTTGTATGGGACGGGGTTAATAAACTAACTAAAATTATAAACAAGGTAAAATTTATAAACTGTTGGTAAAAGTACTTAAAAATTTAAACAACAAGATAATCTCCGTATGGAGTGAAAAACAGTTTATTTGTAAAAAATGAAATTTATTTGGTTGTTATTAGGGGTATTGTGGTACTTTTAAACCAAATAAGATAAAAGAAATGTGTATAACAGTACTTGTATAAAATAAACACCCAAATAAGTTCCCTTTTCTAGTTTTTTTAAACACGTTTTTGTTTATTTTGGTGATCCAAACAACCAATATATCTTTGTGAATACATATTACGTTTGATGTCAATGATTATGTTTGTCTTTGTGAATACATAATACGTTTGTGCTGGTCTACCTTTTGATTTTTGATACTCCGTAATTTCTTTGTTTTTTGGATGAACATTTTCAGAACCCCAATCTTTAATACTTAAAATAACTATTTTGACATGAGAGCTCGAGATTGGGAGATAAACTCTCAAGATAATGTTGAGTGTATGCAACCAAAAAACGAATCTACAATATCCCATTTTATTTCGGATATAATAAGTGTTATCCAGTGTATGCAACTAATATAGATAACCAAAAACATCCAACTACATTAAGCATATTGCAACATCTCATTTCATTTCAGATATATTAATTATATTGTTTATAAGTGATTTAAGCTTTATCCATGTTATAATCGCTAGTTATATTCTAAGTGAGGAAAACGTATCAAAAGACTAGCTAGGTGAAAAGAACTTTTCAGACTCATTTGAGGACAACGAACCTAAAAATTCTAGATGACACAGAATGACGCCTCATAAGATCCCTAGTAACCTCGGGTCTTATACATACGATGTGTGAGTGATGGTTATGAAAAACTAACTATTGTGCTAAATGTTGTGCGTCTAGCAACTGTCATTTACATATGAGCAACGGGCATTCAACAATTGATCCTGCAATTAGCTGATTTAAAAGATGAGCTTTTTCAAACACATGAGATGATTTTTTCGAAAGTTCAACAAGTTTTTGCATGCTGCAAATTCTACAACTAACACATTAAATAGTTCTTCTTCAATCAGCAGAGGCTCCTCCCTAGAACATCCTAACACAAGCCCCTCAATGTGATTCGGAAACTGGCGGGGTATCCGATCCCATGCCCCTCGATGTGATTCGAAAACTGACAGCTCCTCCAAATCGAGCTCCGTGCGGCTATGATTGTGTATTCTCTCTTTGTCGAAGTTGTTGAGTTCATAACAAATGTCGAAGCGCGGTAGAGAATGGTGGAGGACGCAGGTGACTCATCAGCTAAAAAATTTGGGCTAAAGAAGGAAATTGGTTGGTTAAAAAGGAATGGGCTTGTTTCTAGGAAAAAAAAATGGGTTGTATTTGTTGTCCACCCATTAAACCGCAGAAAACCACCCTTAAAATATGTCATATTGCTCAAAACCACCCCTTATATGTCTAATTACAGAAAACCACCCTTAAAAGCATCTCCGTTAGCAATCGACCACCCTTGACAAGTTTCCGTCGTGATTCTGTTAAACAAAGTGAAATTAACCACTCTTTTATAGTAGAATTTATTTGAAATAAAAAAGAAAAGCATCATTGAACCCAGAAAAAAAGAAAAAAGTAAAGCATGATATTAATTGAACAACTAGTGAGATTTGAAGGAGATTGCAAGCGGCAAGGGCAACCCGCAACCATGAAGATTTGGGGCTTTTCATTTGCATAATTTAAAATCCTAGATCTATTGCTTGGGTTTCCCGTTCGCGTTTTTGTGCCTTACTTCGAGGCGACAACGAATCTAGCGGGCAAGTCTTTTCCGTTGATCTAATTTTGGGGCTTGGTGGAGATCTGAGGTGAGGAGGAGGAAAGGGGCACCGAGCCGGCAGATTCCACGAGTTTGGAGGTGGTAGCGGCGGAGAAGAGGTTCAATGGTTGAAGTTATGGCGTACTGGCGTGGAAGGAGGAGAGAGAGTATCGGGCGGCGAGGAGGAGGAAAGTTCTTCCGTTGTCGGCAGTTCACTCCACCGTTGGAACCCCTTACGCCGCCGCCCTTGCGTCGTTTTCCCTCATCTACCTCCGACCTCCTCTTGCAATTAAGAAGAAAGGAGACCCTTTAATTAAGACAAATCTCACCCATTTGCAGCAAATCAAATCTCACCCATTTGGCCATTTGTCAAATTAACTTTTTTTAAAAATATATATATATATATATATATATATATATATATATATATATATATATATATATATATATATATATATATATATATATATATATATATATATATATATATATATATATATTTCAATGAAATTCTAATAAAAAATAAAGGGTATGACAGTAATTTCACACAATTTTAACAGAATCATGACGGAAAATTAATGAGGGGTGGTCGATTGCTAACGGAGATGCTTTTAAGGGTGGTTTTCTGTAATTAGACATATAAGGGGTGGTTTTGAGCAATATGACATATTTTAGGGGTGGTTTTCTGGAGTTTACCCTAATTTTTTTTAAAAGGAAGCAAAAGCAAGTCATGCACGATATCTTTTTTCAATACTCCGTATTACTCCCTCCGGTTGCGAAAACATGTCATTTTAGAGTTTTTTATTTTGTTAAATAAAATATGTCACTTTAGGTATGTTGCCCATAAATTTTCCAATACTCTCATTTATTTAAAATTTAAACTACAATGATTGATGATTGTATTTTGCTTTAAGATAATTAAGACAAAAGTAGGCGCAATTTAGGTAGTTTAAATATTTCTTAAAAATTGTGTCTGGAGCCAATACGACATGTTTTCGTGGAGGGAATGTTAGTACATAAAAACAAACTAAAGAAAGGGGGACTAAGAGAGCTGAATTTGGTTTATTCGGTGTTCTCATTGAAACACGCGGGCGTACTCCTTGCTTCTGGGGACATTGATCCGAAGCTCGAGTACAGCTAAGCAAGGACGGTCGACTGAGGACTGGGGAGCACCAGTGTTGTTCGTCAAGAAGAAGCACAGGTCATTGAGGTTATGCATCGATTATAGGGAGTTGAATCATGCGATGGTGAAGAATCGTTATCCCCTTCCAAGGATTGACATTCTGTTGGATCAGTTGCAGGGTGCCATTGTCTTCTCGAAGATTGATTTAAGTTCAGGTTATCACCAGCTGAGAGTGAAGCCAGAGGATGCCCCGAAGATCGCTTTCAGGACTCGCTATGGTCACTATGACTTCGTAGTCATGCCGTTTGGGCTGACCAATGCTCTAGCGGCTTTCATGGAGCTCATGAACCGTGTATTCATCGAATATCTATACAGATTCATCGTCGTCTTCATAGATGGCATTTTAGTCTACTCGGGGAGTAGAGAGGAGCACGATGAGCATTTGAGGATTGTGCTAGAGACGCTGAGGAAGCATCAGCTGTATGGGAAATACAGCAAGTGTGAGTTCTGGCTCACAAATGTGGCTTTCTTAGGCCATGTGATTTCAGCTAAGGGAGTCGTCGTGGATTCGACTAAGATTGAGGCCATCGTTGCTTGGGAGGTGCCCAAGAATGTCAGGGGCATCCACTCGTTTCTAGGATTGGCCAGTTACTACAGGAGATTCGTCTAGGGTTTCTCGAGCACTGTTAGGCCGATGACGCAGTTGCTGAAGAAAGAAGTTCTGTTCGAGTGGAGTTGATACGGGGTTAGCCGTAGGATGGCCCGATCTTCGACAATCAAACAAGAAATAACAAGAACGGAAGCAAAAGACTCAAGAACACCAAGAACAATACCCGATGTCGACCAAGAAAGACAAGAGACGCAACGACTCGACTTGACAAACTGAACTCGATATCGACTTAACAAAAGAAGAACAAGACTCGATTCAATAGTAACAATAAAGACATGAAATTGAAAGAACAAGACCGATAGATTGGCGATTCGAACTAAGATAGAACGAGATAAAGACCCCAGGCCTCCTTATAGGGTAGGAACCAAATATCAACGACTATAAAGCCCGCCTCTACAACCTTAAACAACCAAGCGGACAACTTGGAGGCACAAAGAAGGGACTTGTGATTACCAAGATCACCAAGCTCTCACGAGGTTGATGAACACAAAGCAAACCAAGCAAGATCTATACTAATTGTGCAATCGATGAGCCCTACTTCGAATCGATTGACTTAGAACGCTCAATGTATTTTTCACAAGAGAAACTTTCATAAAAATTCAACCAGTGTCTACAATGGGGATCGGTCGAATTATATAACCCTAACAATGATTTTGGCCGAAAAATAATAATAAAAATATTAACTTAAAAGAAATTAATAAAATAACCCTAAAAGTTCCCTAAAATAGCTTAAGTAGAGAAGTTACTAAAATAGGAAATAAAACAAGGTTCAAGACTTAGCCAAATTCGGCTATACATGGCCTTAGGGAGGTTCGACCATTTCAATTCCTATACACATATAGGTCTTCAATATAGGCTCTGGGAGTTGAACCGTGCTCGAGAACAAGGAATGACTCACAAACATAAATGAGTCGCGTTGAAGCTTCTTAGCTCGAGCTCGAGTCATTGGTCCGTCTCCGAGTATTATGGGTGTGTCCGGATGTGTAGAAGATGGTCCCGCATCAGAAGTGTAGAGTGTCAAGCTAGCTTCGAGCTTCTGAAGGAGAAACTGACGACCGCTCCAGCTCTAGCATTGCCAGATGGGACATAGTTGGCAAGTTATTATGAATGGTATGAGATAAGAGATGGTTGATCGTGATGAATTGAAAGTATGGTTGATGCGAGCTTACTTATCTATCTGCTTGTATGAGTGTGTAATATATGTGTTCAGAAAAGATATAGAAGTATACTCAGTATATTCTCGTTACGTAATTAGGTGATATTCTATGATCGTGACTACTGTGTGTTGGATTCTACTTTTGCTGATCTTCTAGCCAAGTAAGTACCTCCGGGGCTTACTCAGTAATCAGAACCCCCTGCCTGATGTGTCATATAGTATGTAGGTGTTGCATATGCATATAAGCGTGTCATGTAGTATCATGCTTAGGACTTGCACTTACGAATGAACATTCTTATTCTGTATGCATTTGAATACAGAACAACCGTTTTTCTGTGAGTCCTCCTTGAGTCATTTATATATATCATGAGATACGAGATGAACATTAGATACGAAACGATGATGAGATTTGATATGCCATAGCATCGAACTGGCCAGTCTCCACCCTATCTAGAAGGGAGGGGGGTAGGAAAGGTATATACCACTTGGTATTCTTTGCTTAGGCCTTACTTAATATTCTCCATATATGAATTAGGAACATGATAGTGTGGTTAATATTTCAGGACTACATTAGGGCATCCTTTATTCCAGGTATAGGCGTATATATGTCCTCAACGCGGTCTTTAGGGCGCGCGATCGTCTCTTGGCCTGACTTTGTGTTATAGTTTTCAGGTACTCATTCCATTGCTTGATTTTGTGCTGTTATGGCGGGGTCCATTCATATGTGGGAGAGTGAGTGCTTGAAGCCTGATTTCACCAGATTTATACTTTGGAGATTTCATACTACTTATGCTCTGTTTTGACTCGGCTCTACCGCGACACTCGTTGTATCGTTTTCATAACTTATGTTCTCTGCATGATAAATGGATTTTCTGCGTTAGGACATGTACAAGGGTTACCCCGGGGTCTTCAACGTTCCAGATTTAGGTGTACTATAAGAACACAGGGTAAACTATAAGAACATAGAATTGCAGTCCCCTTGCAATGTGAGTTCTGCAACTACCATAGAGAAGATTTCTTTCATCTATTTATGGATTTTGATGTCACTAAAAATATTATGCAAATAATAGATGATAAAATATTTCAAATCATAGATAAATGGGATACAAATCTAAGAGATGAACATTCTATTATAAAAACACTCAAACAATCAATCGACATTAACAAAATAATTGTTTCTTTAGGGGTTTTCACACTTTTTAAGGAACCTAAAATTAGAAAGTGGAATAGTTAAAAATTTAGTAAATAAATAATGTGAAAAAAATGGACCAATGAAAAAAAAAAGAATAGTATGGAAAGTTGGAGTATTAATAGAATATCTTGAAAATCAAATACAATTAATGAGATTGATTGATAAAATTAGAAATTTTTGTCATTAATTAGGTTCAAATGGACAAACATTTTGTTACAAGAAAAAGTAGTCAAAAGCCAATTATTTCGTTACGGAGGGTACTTTAAGAATTAGATGGTTTTAAAAAATGAAACGTGTTCAATAAATAATGTTATAAAATTTACCAAATAACATATTCTTAATTGTAGGGTTGTTATATGAACTGAACAACTCGAGCTCGACTTGGCTCAAAAAAAGCTCAACTCAAGCTCGTTCACTTACCTAAACAAGACGAGCCTGAATAGGATTTTAAGCTCGGTTGAAAGCTCGGCTCGTTCATTTTAAGCTTGAATAGTTCAAATTTTATGAAATTTCTAAAATTTCCTTTAAGTTAGTATGTTAGAATCAAGTAAAACTGTTTATAGCTCGAAAAAAAAACTCGGTTCGAGATCGTTCATCTCCTAAACAAGTTAAGCTTGATCTAGAAAAATAGCTCATTTAAAAATTGGGCTCAGCTCGAGCTCGATCTCATTTAACAAATGAACCAAGCTTGAACATGTCAAACTCGACTTGTTCAGGTCGAATAATATCCCTACTTACCTGTAACGTTGCTAATAATGATGCGGAAGAAACGAGCATAACTTCAACTTGAAACCATTATAACAACTCACATGGGAGTGAAAACATACGGAAAAAAGAGATCAAATGGGAAAAAGCCCAATCTTCAAACGTAACTTTGATTTGGTTCCTTACGAGACAACATAAATTCCACACTTGGTTTTATATATTATTCGCTATCATAAAGCAAATTGTGTCTCTATGAAGGGAGCTAGTATCCCACCATGCTCGGTTATTGGAGTCGAGACTACATCACCGAGAGACGGAATCCGTGAAGCTTTAGTTAGAACTTAATATCCAAAACATCAAAATGAAAGGTGACAACTTATGCATTATTAATGCACATGAAGACATTTGGAAAATCGAAATGATCATTTCTGATTCTCTAATAAAACTCTGTCGATTTAAACTATTCAAATCCATCTTGTATTTAGGGAAATTAATAGTGTAGTGGATTTAAAACACAACCACTATCATCAACCATATCATAGATTTAAAACACCATTCCAAATTACAAATAAAAATATATCATAATTTTTAATAATTTTAACCAAATACGGAGTATATATTTTTATTGGAGGAAGAATAATATATATATTTGGTTAAAATTATTTAAATTAAAAGAATAATTTTAGCTGGGACTATCTTATGATATATTAATGGATTATAATAGTTTAAAATACACTCTGTAAATACTAAAAAATTAAGATGAATACACTCTGTAAATAATTAAGAAGAATAATTGAAAAATAAAATTAAAATACAGGACTATTTTATTCCACGAAATGAAAGGCTTATTAAATCAGCTCGCTCATTGGCTAAATTTCATAGCGCACGGATAGCTCATAAATCGTCCCTCCACCGTCGATAAAATGCAATCAACGGTCCACAAAGCCCCTCCCCACCACAAACGATCGAAGCTATCCCCCCGTAGATCGAGACACGCTATATATATAACCGCACCCGATAACATCATCTACTGCACCCGCAAATCTTGAATTCATTTACCCGCTTCGTTCATTTCAGATTTCAAATTCCCTCCACAAATTCAGAGAACAACCACCGCAGATGGATCCTCCAACCAAGTCAAAGAAGGGATTCGCCGGAAGAAAGGCCGGCGGTCCGAAGAAGAAGTCGGTCTCCCGGTCCGTCAAAGCCGGTCTCCAGTTCCCGGTCGGCCGTCTCGCTCGGTACCTGAAAAACGGTCGATACGCCAAACGAGTCGGCACCGGGGCTCCGGTTTACTTGGCCGCTGTGCTTGAATACCTAGCCGCTGAGGTTTTTATCATCACAATCTTCTTCCTCTAATTCACATTTCCATGGTGTCAATTGTATTTGTCCAGATCTGAAATTCCTCTTTTTGTGCAGGTGTTGGAGTTGGCCGGGAACGCAGCAAGGGACAACAAGAAGAACAGGATAATCCCGAGGCACATCTTGCTGGCAGTGAGGAACGACGAGGAGCTTGGAAAGTTGCTGAGCGGGGTGACCATCGCCCATGGCGGTGTGCTGCCGAACATCAACCCGGTTCTGTTGCCGAAGAAAGCGGCGGAGAAGGCATCGTCAAAGGAGCCGAAGTCGCCATCAAAGGCCGGAAAGTCTCCCAAGAAGGCTTAGATTTAGAGGCTTTATGATTTGTATAAGAATATGTTGATGTTTCCTTAGTTGTGATTTGGAATCAGTTGCTGCTAATCTCAAGTGCCTGTGTAATTCAATTTGGTTAGATGAAGATATGGAATCAATGTTTAAAATGGCTTATTTTGACTGGACCTGAAACTGGGTTTATAATCTTTATTTCGATAGGATCAGATTCTCTCACTTTATCCATGGCTTTTAAATTTTTATAAAGGATAAAGGAAAGCACCAAACTGAAGTACGAGTATTAAGATTACTCTAGCAGTGTTTCAACCACAAAATGTAATGACACATTCATAAGCATCCATGGACAAGGGAGCCATATCGGTGAAAAGGTGAAAGCTCACGCCCAAGCCAGGCATTGTAGAGATCATGCATTCGAACTCCAGGAATGGAGATTAGGGTCAATGTACAGAGGCTGCAATGAATTGATTCATCATGACATGGTTCCAATCAGGGTTCGGTAAAATTCGATATGGTTCCATTGATCAAATGAATCAGGATTTCAGAAAGTAGTACTGTACTACTTATCAAGGCAATATAGATTCAGACCTGCTTCATAGACAAATTGTAATTCCATTCATTCACTGCTATAAAAAACGTTAACCAAAAATTACAGACTTCAGATCTACTAATCTAACTACATAAACATAAGAGAAAACCATCCGGAGATTCAATTCGATCACATTTTCACACCCCCAAAACCTAGTAAGGTGAAATGCAGTTCAACCCCAAGCAACCAACTAAAGGCCCCAAATTTAAGAGCTTGTTGGTCACAGCCTTTGTGCCCTCAGAAACGGCATGCTTGGCGAGCTCACCGGGAAGAACAAGGTGAACAGCAGTCTGAATCTCCTGGGATGTGATCATCGGCTTTTTGTTGTAGCGAGCGAACCTCGAAGACTCCCGAGTCTTCGAACTGAATTTAGGTGATGAAATCTAGCTTGTTTCAATCTGATACTCCATTGAGGCTCTCTGGTCTCTAGCAATGTTTTCATAGTTCAAGCACAAAATGTAAATAAATGATACAGGTGAGCTTCAAATAAACGAGCTTGCAAGACAACATCATCAATTCATCATACAACAAAATTTACTAAAAATTACTTAATTTTTGTGATTTATCTCGTTTGCTAATTGTGCCATCTAGGGAGCTGCAAGAGTTCCAATCACAACATCCATGGACAAGGGACTAGGGAGTTATGTCGGTGAAGGGGTCCGAAACGGCGAAACCTAATACCAAATGTGGTGCACTGCATATGATTTCCATTACTAACAATACCCCATCCTCTTATAGCCATGAATTCTGACTGTCAATGCTGCGCAACAGAAACAGACTCAGAGGAAGGGCCCAATACCTCAATTTGCCTCATCACTGATCAGCAACTCAACGGAGTTTTGGGAAACTGAAACGGGGTAAATCCTCCCACAAAATCGCATTATAAACTCCTGTCCAGATTTCAAAAACTGCCCTTCCAAATTTGTTTCCATCGTATGCTGCTCAGCATCTTTGATAAACTGCGGAATTCAAAAGGCACAACATCGGCAGTGCCTTGATTTCATTGCCTGGTTGAGTCTCAGAACCCTATTTGATCAAAGAGCTGCACCTAATATCCCCAGTTTGCAAGCAATGACTAAGAAACTTTCACTGATAAAACTGGGGCATTTTACAGAGTTCATATTCCATGCCCAAAGAACCCAAGCCAGGCATTATAGAGATCTTGAACTAAACTCCCGGATTGGAGATTAGTGTCATGCAGAGGCTGCAATGGATCGATTCATAATGACAGTTCCAGTCAGGGATCGGTAAAATTTGATATGGTTCCATTGAACAACAGAATCAGAATTTCATATAGTAGTATTTATTAAGGCAATACAGATTGGGCCCTGCTTCATAGGCAAACTGCAATTCCATTCATTCCCTGCTTAAAAAACCGCAAACCTAAAATTACAGACTTCAGAACTCCTAATCTAACTACATAACCACAACAGAAAACCATCCGGAGATTCAATCCTATTCCAATTTCACATTCCCAAAACCTAGAAAGGTGAAATCCAGTTCAACCGCAAGCAACCAACAAAAGTCCCCAGATTTAAGAGCTTGTGAACTTGGTCACAGCCTTTGTGCCCTCCGAAACGGCATGCTTGGCAAGCTCACCGGGGAGAACAAGGCGAACAGCGGTCTGAATCTCCCGAGAAGTGATGGTCGGCTTCTTGTTGTAGCGAGCGAGCCTCGAAGACTCCTGGGCAAGCTTCTCGAAGATGTCGTTGATGAAGCTGTTCATGATCCCCATGGCCTTGCTGGAGATGCCGATGTCAGGGTGGACCTGCTTGAGCACCTTGAAGATGTAGATCTTGTAGGTCTCGACGCTCTTCTTCGACCTCTTCTTCTTCTTGTCAGCGGCGCCTCCCTCCTTCGGGAGCTTCTTCCCGGCCTTGGGCTTCTTCTCCGCCGGGGCCTTCTCGGCGGCCCTCTTCTCCTCCGCGGGCTTCTTCTCTGCCGGCTTCTTCTCCGCCTTGGGCGCCATGGATGAGGGTTTGGAGTTAGAGAGAGACGAGATCTTGAGAAGAGAGTAGAAGAAGACTTCGGGAATGGGATAAGCGAGATGCCAAGTACAGATTGAGAATTTATTATATATAGATGGAAATTGGATTCTTATTGGTGTTTGTTGCTCTCCCACGGACTGATGACATGGCAAAGGATCTACGGCTGGGATTCGCTTTGGCAGTAGCTGTAAATAAAAGTTTTTTTTTCCCTTTTTATTAATCATACTGTAGATGAAAGTCTTTGAAATCTCAAAATTTGTACGGCGCGCTCGGGTTGATCAATTCGCGGTAGGATTTCTTCGTTTCTTGTGTTCTGTTTGGCTTATGGGTTTTTAGGGGAAGGGAGGGATGGGAAATTGAATAGGGGAAAGAAAGGGAAGGGAAGGGAAGGGTGAGGAATTTCACTTTTTCACCAAATTCCACCCTTTTGATGGGTTGTGAAATCCCACGGAATTAAGCGGTTACTCAAATTTCAGATTCCTTCTCTTCCTTTAAATTGTTCACCCAAACACATAATTTACTTTCCCTTCACTTCCCATCCTTAAAAATCCCACCAAATTCCCTCCATCTAAACAGGGTGTTAGAGCATCTGCAATTGTGAGCCTTGGGGCTCTAATAGTTGCCAAATAGGAAAAAAATGGGGGAAAATAAAAATTTAATGTAAGGGCTCATTGTTTGGGTCTCTTATATATGAGACCCAAAAAGTATGGCTCATAACTGCCACGTGACAGAAATTATGTTTTATTTACTTTTAAATGATTTTCGGTTGTTTTTCATTTGTTTAAAAAAAATAAAAAATTTATTTTTGAATTTAATTTATTTTTATCTACACATAGACACCCCTCTTGCATATGTTTGTTGGAAAAAAATTCATTTGAATAATACCCATATTTTCCTTTTTAAACATTAAAAATTTATTATTTTTATGCTATGTTATGTAGAATTTGATTAAAAGTTAGGGAGTAGGTGCCAAGAAGGTTCTACATGTGCTTGAAAACGGAAGAGGTTGGTCACCAACTCTTGAATGAATTTTGGCATAAGAGATGAACTATTAGGAGTTTATCAACGACACTGAGGTTCGACAATTAGTTCGTGATAGGAAATGTGTGATGGTCCTCACAGTGGCGGATCTATCCATAGTCAAAATGAAAGGCTCGAGGAGATCTGAAGGTTTTGCAAAAGTTCGACACTGAAGTTCGACGGCAAAATCTATCATGCAACATCAAGAAACTTGACCCAGTTTACCGAGCTCCTTGCATATACTCGGCAATACTCAACGAGCAAACATAATATACTCGTCACAATTTTCCGACTCTCAACCTTGTTTTAAACCCGCTCGAAATTCGCTCAAATTTGACATTTTTAGGCCACATTTATCCAATTTGAGTTTTTTTCCTATTGAGTTATTTTTTTTCTTTTTTCCCAATGTGAAGTAAGCTAATGATTGTTTGTCTTTGTGGTAGGACTTAGGAGTGAGATGTTTCCTCGTGCCTAACTAATAACTAATAGGGTTGAGTCTATCTTATGACTTGTCACTTAATTTTTCAATTCAAGTGATCGATAAGCTAGTGTTGAGGTCCGTGGAAGATTATTTGATACCGGAACCTCCATGTCATTAAAAAAAAAACAGTTCAAACAAAATACTCCGTACAAAAATCAACCTCATAAGCCCATTTCAGGTAATGGGGTTGGACTGTTTTTCTCTCTACAAAGCCCATATTAAAAGGGTAATATAGTAAATAAAACAATAGCCGAGGGCTAGGAAGTAAGTCTACCTGCTCATATAGCGCAAAACCCTAGCAATTAGCAAAACGCCCATTCTCCCACAGACCAACGGCAGCTTCCCGTCGTCGTCGCCGCTCCCATCTCTCTCAGGTAAAACTCTCTCTTTTCTCTCAAATCTCATTCTCGAATACGCCTTGCGATTGATTATCACGTGAATTGAATCAAACGGGTTAATGTACACCGATTAGGCTGCAATATCTTCTAGATTCCCTTAGATTTTCCTTTTGATACTTCCGGCGTTGTTCAATTGTCAATTAACTCTGTTCCTTTTCTCCTTGTAAGTTCTTACGATACTAGAAATGGTTCCTAGAGGGAAGTAAAGGTTTGTTATTTCGGCAGATTGAAAAAGAGATTTATTGGTCTAACTTTGATGGTTTTGCCAACATAATTAGTTGGCTTAGGTTGGAAATTGCCGATTTTGATGGATTTGTTGCTGTATTATCATTTAATTTCCTGCAATTTTGCTGTGGATTTTGATTGCTAGTGAATGTGGATCTTGGTTAAGTCCATATGTTATGTTGCCTTAGGTGGTTTATGCACCTTTAAGTAATTGGATTTCTGTGTTTATTTCCATGATTTTGATACTGTTCACCACTTCACCTTAAAACTGAATCATTTGAGTTCTGGCTTGTGGCATGTCAGTGAGTAGCAACTGTAAGGATGAGGGTGAGTGTTTTGAATGATGCTCTTAAGAGCATGTACAATGCGGAGAAGAGGGGAAAGAGACAGGTCTTGATCAGGCCTTCTTCGAAAGTCATTATCAAGTTTCTCATTGTCATGCAAAAGCACGGTACTCTTGCTTACCTGTTACCTTCTTTTTTTCACTTGCTTGAATAAATCTATAGGCTCTATTTCTGACATTTTTCCAATGCAGGATACATTGGTGAGTTTGAGTATGTTGACGATCACAGGTCCGGTAAGATTGTGGTTGAATTGAATGGGAGATTGAACAAATGTGGGGTTATTAGCCCTCGCTTTGATGTTGGTGTCAAAGAGATTGAGTCTTGGACTGCCAGGTTGCTTCCTTCTAGACAGGTAAATCTTGCAGATTTTGCTCTTTACTTGTTTGGATTTGCGGCATTGTATTACTGGATGTTTTTTTATCTGCATGGGCTTGACATGTAAATCTCAAATGCCAAATTGGTACTTCAATCCATTTGTGACTGCTTGCTTAAATTTCATGGCCACTTACCAGATCCGAAACAACACAAATGGGGGGTTGGGGCATGAATCCTAGTGTCAATTTATTGATTGATCAATCACAACTATCATATTTGATATGCCTATTCTTCATTTACCTCTTTCTGAACATATGAATGCTTTGCTCTTGGAATGGTAATAGGCTGTTTTTTTTTGAACAATGAAAAGTTGATTAAGGGTTGAAATGTGTTCATTACAGTTTGGGTACATTGTGCTTACAACATCTGCTGGCATCATGGATCACGAAGAGGCTAGGAGGAAGAACGTTGGTGGGAAAGTTCTTGGCTTCTTCTATTAGCTTCAGACTCTGGAAACATGGCTCAAATTTTGCCTTGAATGCGGATTTTCTCGAAGTTTCAACCCTAAACAAAAACTCCTCCCCCTTGTTTGTTTTCCGGTGTAGTACTCAGATATGCAAAAACAGTTGCAATGTTTCCTTTGTTTTGTTCGTTTGGCCATCATTTCCTCGTCGAAATTTTGGATTTTTTTTTTTAGCGAATGCGGTGATACAACTCTGCCAGGATAGATATTGAAATCAAAAAGGGTCTTGGTTTCTCTAATCATGTTTCCAGCGATGTTTGCATTTGTAATTCGAATCGTTTTACAGGATGTGTGGTCTCTGACTGTCTGTGCCTAGTTACAAATGAGAACTTAAACGTTAGATTGAGTAAAACCATTGAGTTATTTGTTTACAAATGCACTTATCCTAAAAGAAACTTGTCCTTTTAAGTCCAACTTGGTCGTTTTAGTGGGGTGAAATATGAAGACTTGGCTTCCTCGCAACTGGTTTCCTCTGCTTAAAAAGTGAAATTTAAGCGTTCATTAACTACCGAAGAAGCAATGTTTACTTTGGCAAATTGAGATGCCTGCAAAATCTATTCTAAATTTCCCACTGAATTAAGAAAAAATGTGGCCTTTTTAGTTTTTTCTATCTAATTTTTGGCGCATCTGATAAGGTTTTCGACGACAAGTTATACAAATTTATAGTGCGAGTAAAAATTAGTGGTGTGTATTTATCACACGCGATTTGGTAATCATATATCTATTTAAATATTTATTTATTATTTTAAATTATTTTTATGGGTGTTACACAAAATTATTAGAGGTATTTTTTAATATTTAAAAAATTATATTTACATTATAAAGGTTAAATAACATATATTTCTATACTTCTTTAATAGGAAATGATATTTCAAAAAATATTAAAAACAAATGACTTATTATTTTATAATATTAAGTTATTAATTAGTTTATGGCCCGTGCTTTTCACGACTTGGTTATTAAAAAATAACACATCAATTCTTAGTTAAAAAAATTAAAATTACAATTGAAAATTATAAAAAATTTAATCTTATTTATAACATTTTTTTATTAGCTTATTTTTAACCTTTCTAAAATGTCCAATACTACCATTAATTTATTTAAGTGGAATTAAGAGTAACCTAATCTCAATTCAAAAAAAAATCTGTTGAAAAATTTTATATTAAAAATATCATTCATTTTAATACGTATCTAAATTAACCTAATCCAAAAAATTATCGTATCTCACATTAATCACATTTAACTTGATTTGTAATAAAATAATTCCACTCAAAATGAACCCAACTAGCTCACTTATCTTTACATTATAATATATGAATTTAAAATCATCACTCGTGGTCAAGTTTTACATCAATGTAATATTTTTTCAAATATATATGATAAAAGAGTGCGTGTATATACACACAACCACACATTCTAAAAACATTAATTATAAATTTAAAATATTACATGTAATTTTAGCTATCAATTATTGAATATTAATTTTCTCTAAAAATGCATTATAATTTCCCATCAAATGGAATATAAAATAGGTAAAACTAATTCAAATAACCCAAACTTTATTAAGGTGAGCAGGTAGCACCATGAACTTTATAAAGCGACAAAACTAACCCAAACTTTTACCATTGTGTGCTTATATCACCACCAATGTCTTTTTTTAAATAAAAAATAATATCTAACTTTTATAGTTTTGAAATAAAACCTAAAATAATATTAAACTAGATTTTTTAATCAAAATTACAAAAAAGGTAAATAAATTTTAAATGAAAAATAAAACTTTTTACTTAAGATAATTGAAAAAAATATCCCTATTTTATGTCACATTTAAAAAACCCAAAATTTGGTTCGAACAAATGATATAAATTAGAAATATTTTTGTAAAATATTTCTCAAATGATTTTAAAATTTATTCTTTAATTAAAAAATAATAAATTAACAACACATCAAATTAAAAATATATTTCACTTGCGCCTATTTCTAACTTATATAATTTGTTCTAACCAAATTATGGGTTTTTGAAATATGACATAAATTAACGATTTTTTTTCCCAATTATCCTAAGTAGAAAATTTTATTTTTCATTTTAAAAAATGTATATTTTGTGTAATTTTGATTAAAAACCTAGTTTGATACTCCCTCCATTAATTAAAACTTTTCGTTTACTATTCATGCACACTTTTTTAAGATGATAAAAACTATATAAAATATTAAATTTTTTTTACATTTGTTTTTATAAATTCATACTTAATAGTAACAAGTATGAAATTTAAAAAAATAAAAAGTTAATATTTTATATAGTTTTTAACACCTCAAAAAGCATGCGTGAATAGTAAAACGTCAAGTTTTAATTAACGGAAGGAGTATTGTTTTAGGTCCTATTTGAAAAATATAAAAAGTTATATCATTTGAGAAATATTTTAAGGGAATATAAAAAGTTATATTTTGTGTAATTTTGATAAAAAAATTCATTTGAGAAATATTTTACAAAAATGTTTCTAACTTATATCATTTGGTCAAACCAAATTTTGAGTTTTTAAAATATGACATAAATTAGCGATATTTTTTTTTTCAATTATCTTAAGTAAAAAAATTTATTTTTCATTTTTTTTTTACCTTTTGAGTAATTTTGATTAAAAAATCTAGTTTAATATTATTTTAGGTTTTATTTTAAAACTATAAAAGTTAGGTGTTATTTTTTATTTTTGAAAAGACATTGGTGGTGATATAAGCACATAGTAGTAAAAGTTTGGGTTATTTTTGTCACTTTATAAAGTTCATGGTACTACCTGCTCACCCTACTAAAGTTTGGGTTATTTGAATTAGTTTTACCTATAAAATATTAAATATAAGAGAATACAAAAATGCAAGAAAAGGATATAAGTGAAGTTTTTAAAATATTCAATTAGGTAAATTAAGATTCAGCTTAATAAAAATATATATACTTATTAAAAATAATTATTTTGATGACAGTGGATTAAAAAGGAAAATAAAATAATAATAAATATGTGGCATTAGGTTGATTCATGACATAATCTTATGTTATAGGCTAAAAAATTGGAGGGAAAATTTCTCACCAGAGTCCGACATGTGACAAAGCAACTATTATTTTAGTATTTTATATAAGATAAGATAAGATTATAATACATTTAAAATAGTATTTTGTAATAAAAGAAGTACACATTTTTTTTTATCAGGATCATGATTCAAAATATTTGACACCATTGTTTGAAAAATCAAAAGGTTGAAGAAAAACTAGAGACAAACTAACCATAATAATATTATTAAAAAAACGAACTATACCCCTAAACCTAATTCCCTAAAATTTCGGTTGCAATTGCAAACCTCTATTGGTTGATTGGGTACGTTACTGGGCGGCCGGCCACAGCTAGGCGCAAAGCCACGTGGCCAAATTGGGTGCCGGGGGGCAATAAAAGCCGAACGAACAAGCCAGATCAGAGTTTCTCTCTCTGCGCCGAAGAAGAAAAAGGTGGTGGAGAGAGATCATCGATCTTTGGCTTCTTCCCCGCCATTATCGGAGCTTTGCAAGCTTTCCAGAGCTTTGTGAACGGATCAGCCCTCTCTCTATCTCCCGTCCTCAATTTGGTAAACAACCTCCCCCTTCTCTCTCTCGTTCTATGGTTGCTTAGCACAAATCCTCTTCTCTTTCTCTCTCTTGTTTTCTCCTCCCGTTTCTTTTCCTATTTTTCTGTCTCGCTCTTCGGACAAGTGAATGTTTTATGTAATTATTGTTTTCTGATCTGATCTGGTACGTTTTTCTGTGAATTTTTTTTCTAGATTGCAATTTTAGGTTGATATCTGTCTCTGATTTGTTGATTCATGTTGTATAGAGACTCCTTTTCGAAATTTACGAGCTTCGTTGAAATTTATCTGTAATGGCCGCTCCACCTGCGAGAGCACGAGCCGATTATGACTATCTCATCAAGCTTCTTCTAATCGGCGACAGCGGTATGCCTAATTCTCCCTCGCTCGTTCCCTTTATCTCTTGCGAGTTTTTACTTTTAGATCTATGGCTGCTTGTTCGTTATATTTCGAATGTTATTAAATGACTTTAATTTCGAATTGATTGCTATTTGACTCTTGATTTGTACGTTTCTGGTCAACCATCTACTCTCTCTGATTTTTCTTTTTACATTTCCTCCTCATGTGTCGATATAGATAATAATAGATGTATATGTGACCTGAGGCGTTGATGTCAACGCATTATGAATGAGGATTAAGATATTGGTGCAGTTCTGGAACATAATTTTGGTTTTGATCTTTGAAGTTTCATTCAAACTGCTAATATGTTAGTTAAATTTGAAGCCTCCATTATGAAAGTATTTGGCTTCAGATATTGGTGAAGTTCTGGAACAGAATTTTGATTTGAATACACTTCGTAATTCGAATTGATCCTAAAAACCGCTGTTCCCCATGTTTTCCTTTCCTGCCTGAGACGAAAATGATTTTTTTTTTGGTGTTGTTTTGTTTGTTATGTTCAAGTCCACTGATTGGTAGAATATTGTGGGCGTACACGTGGAAGTATTTATGGTTTGCACATAAATGCATATCCATGTGATGTTTGCAGTTGAGTAACTGCTCATTAGCTTACAACTAAATGGGGTATACTTGTTCGCAAATTTCATATTTATATTGATTCATTATATCTATCCAGTTAAAATCTAAAGTGTAGGCATTATTTACTTTTTGGTATATGAATGTGTGCAGGCTGATTGATCACGCCTCTAACGGGTTTGATCCATAATTCAATATATTTGATGTGGTTGCCTTGGATGTTATATATTCTGTGATGTGCTGCATTTAGATAATAGTTCATATATGCTTAAATCCCTCTCTGAAGGTGGAGTTTTATTGGCATTCTCTGTCATACCTATGTTGATAGCTACCTTGTTGTTACAATCTTATGGTTTGAAATACATGTTCATGGTTAGTTTTTGAAATTTATCTCTAATGGAAAGTTTAACTTTAAATCCTCAATATGTTGGACTAATATGTCTTGAATTTGGTGAATCGTAAAATGGATGGTTGGATTTTGAAAAGATTGCATAAAATACTGAAAGATAATGTTTAGCTTTATCTTCATCAATCATATATCTTAAGAACACTTAAGCAAATATATCCAAAGCAGTTACAAAACTCTTTCCAGTTCTATATCCTTCGGCATGGAATCTGGAGTCTGAACCGGTAAATATATAGATGTGGCAAAAGCCAAAGAGCAACAAAAGGTAAGACCATACAAAAGGTCCGAGTGAGATTGCGAAATGCATCCTGGACCAATTTGGAGTGAGATTAGCGAAATGCATCCTGCAGTCCGCCTACTATTTAATGTTGATTGTCCACTGCACTTGCATCAGAAATTGCATGAGCTTGAAATTCTGGACCAATTTTCTTGCAGGTGTTGGCAAGAGTTGCCTTCTTTTGCGTTTCTCAGATGGTTCCTTTACGACTAGTTTTATCACAACTATTGGGTATGTCATTCTCAGAAATTTATGATAAATGCTTGGTTTTTGTCCTTTGAGGATATAGAGCAATATTTCCTACTATAAGTTGTTTTTTGTGCTTTATTGCAGTATTGATTTTAAGATCAGAACCATTGAGCTTGATGGAAAACGGATAAAGCTCCAGATTTGGGATACAGCTGGTCAAGAGCGGTTTCGAACCATCACAACTGGTACGCTGATCTTCTTTTTTTCTCAAGTGAATTTAAGCTCTTGAACCTCAATGCAGGTTGATAGAAACAGATAGACACAGAAGTGTGGTCATGTCTCATTCTTACCTTGTTTTCTCTCAATTTCAGCTTATTATCGTGGAGCCATGGGTATCTTATTGGTGTATGATGTTACAGATGAGTCATCCTTTAACAGTAATAGTCTCACAATCCACCCTTCTGATTTGATACTTTGCACCTTCTCTGTGTTCAGTATTCATGCTTGTATTATTCCCACTTGAAAATGCTATCAGTTTCCCTAGATCGTCATCCACCCTGTGTTGCTTTTTGAA
Organism: Persicaria maculosa; assembly: GCA_963922045.1. Classification (NCBI taxonomy): domain Eukaryota; kingdom Viridiplantae; phylum Streptophyta; class Magnoliopsida; order Caryophyllales; family Polygonaceae; genus Persicaria; species Persicaria maculosa. The sequence goes on from OY998262.1 coordinate 32,507,109, forward strand.
ATCTGGAATGTTGCACTATCAACAATTTGAAAAGTATTTTCAGCTCAGAAAAGGTGGATGGAGGAATTCATAGAATAGGAGATGCATCTGTGGTGTTATGCATCTAATTTTAGCTGCCTTTTTATAATTTCAGACATTCGAAACTGGATTCGCAACATTGAGCAGCATGCTTCTGACAACGTAAACAAGATCTTGGTTGGGAACAAGGCTGATATGGATGAGAGCAAAAGGGTATAGTATTTTTCTTCCCCCTTACAGATGAAGGTTGCTCATATTTAGGTTTTTTCAACTTTGGTTTCTATGATTATCGATCCCAAAGCTATGCTCGTGAGAGTTCTTATTCTCCCTTTTTAGGCCGTGCCTACTTCCAAAGGTCAAGAGCTTGCTGATGAGTATGGGATTAAATTCTTCGAAACTGTGAGTAAATCACTGACGTTCAATGTTGATTACAATATTCTAGTTTTTATTCTTACTATGGTTTTGATGGATAATCTTGCCTTACAGAGTGCCAAGACAAACCTAAATGTGGAAGAAGTCTTCTTTTCAATAGGCAGGGACATTAAGCAAAGGCTTGCTGACACTGATACAAAGTCAGAGGTAAAAGTCGCAATCTTGTGTGCTGAACTGAGAAGTGACTATGAAAACATAACTGATCTGATCCGCCCAAAATCAACTTATTTGAAAACTGGAGAATATCTTTGATATCATTTTTCTAGATTGACTCAACCCAAACCAAATTGATGTGTTCCCATTGATGACCAAATTAATTTGATCCCTTTGATGCACGGCGGAATATATTCCAAAGTAAACTGGCCCTAAAATCTTTCAACAATTCGCAACAACTGAATCAAGTTGGGATAAAACTCTAAAAACAATCTCCCCAACACAACATTATTTAGTTGATTTTTTTTGTCTTCCACTCTTGCCTAAGTTCTTCTAGTGTCCTACATTTTGTAACTTGTTTCTAGCAACAAAGTGGTGATACATCTACCTGATTAACGTTAGTAGTCCTAATTTGCAAACATTGACAACAAGATGAAACCTTTGTATCCTATAGTGTGTACAAAAGATAAATTTGCAATCAGTTCATATTTCATTTTAAAACATTGGAGTATTGGGCTCAATTTACCAACAATACGCTGAGATATATGTTGTCACCTCACAGAGAAGTGTTAATAAATGTCATAAAGTGGGATGCTGGGTAGAGTTTAGACAAGGGTTGACCAGTTGTGGAATATTGCTTTAATGTGGACATCAAATATGGCCTAGCTAATATGCTCTTCAACTATATTTGAACATAAATGGATGATAATATTATCGTCCAAAAATACGACCTAGCTAATATGCTCTTCAACTCATGGATCATTCTGAGATCTTATGTCTGTTTGTGTGTATATTTTTTTTGGGGGAAACCTGAAATATGATTTAAGCCTCATACGAACTAACCTGACTGTGGTTAACTTGGAACTTGGCAGCATTCATGTACTGATTCAGTCCTATATGAAACCTACCTCTTCTGATTCTCTTTTGCTTTCTTAGGGTAATATGTGTGCTGTTCTTTTTGTCCCATGAATTTGTATTGAATCTGTGATTTGTATGCACCAGCCTTCGGCAATCAACATGAACAAAGGTGACCAAGCAGCTGGAGGTGATCCAGCGGCCCAAAAGTCTGCATGCTGTGGTTAAGTTTTCTTTGGGGAGAACAGCAGCAGGCTCGATCAATATGTTCCTCGGGGATGTGGGGAGATCTAACCGTGGCGATGGCTGATTGTAATGTTTTACTTCCTACTGTCATTCTTTTGTCGGAACTTGATTTTAGAGTGTGAAATTAGTTTCATTATATTTTGCAACTGTTAAAAGTGTTTGCGGACTCTTGTCGCCATCACCCCTTACCTATATTTGATCAAGAAGCTAGTGTATATGTGAAGGAATACAAACTGTCATTCATTCTGGTTTAATAGAATCTTCTTCAATATCATCTGCATTGCGTAACTCTAATGCCACATCTCTGTTAGAACATGAGAGATTATGTGCAGGGAGTGTGCTGTGGAAGTGTCTGATCTTCCTGGAGATTTGTAGGTGAGCTACTGAGCTGGTTACGGTGCGAACTGCATCAAATAGCTGCTTCTTGATCTATCTGGTGTTACTCCAAGGTGCCATGCCATACGTCGTCTTTCTGTTCTCAAAGTAGACGATGCTTGAATGGCAACCGTTTTGATCCTAGAATTTCAATCATGTTCTATATTAGATCAAAAGATACGAATGAAATCAAGAGATATGAAATTCTAATATAGAACATGATTGAAATTCTAGAATCACAACGGTGTGAAATTGCACACCTTTTGGAAGCATCAATCTAGCATTTGATTTGGAGATAACTGGTAAAAGGAAGCGAGGACATGGAAAATGCTTTATTCACAGAATATGCCGTTAAAAGTTTAAATGTAAGGCTAATAAAATCACTTTTATATATAGTTGGGTCCATTTGACTCACTAAACATTATGATTAATAACGCATAACATACCATTTTTTTTTTGAGCAACACCAAATTTGATTACTTAAGATCATCCAAACAGATCAGTCTCAAAGCAAAAGGAATAAGACTATAAGAGAGACTTCAAAAATAAATTCTGGCTCAGAAGGCCTAATCCTTGCCATGAAATCTGCCGCTCGATTCGATTGTCGTCGAATGTGGCTCCATCTGCATTCTTCGAACATCCCGGCCAGTTCATGGATCCTCCGTAGCTGGTGCCCCATATCCCCCCGGGGAAACTCACCCCGCTTCAGCATATTCATTACCGACAAGCAATCACATTCGATCCAAATCTTCGCCAGTCCTTGCTGCCGACATAGCTCCATAGCCCACACAATACCCTCCGCCTCCACCAGCCCGGCTCTGTCCGCCCCTTGCGTCCTCCTAGCAGCAGCGAAAATCACTTCCTCTGAATGATCTCTTACGATGCACCCGATGCCACACCCCTTGCTGTCCTCAACCGCGGCATCACTATTAACCTTCGTGAACCCCACTGGAGGTTTCACCCAGTTAACCTCCTCCGTCACTTCTGGCTGTTGTTTTCTAGGGCCGATGTCCACTCCCTTGGTGTATTCGGACAACCTTTGCTCCACCATACCAGCCAATTCCGTCGGAGCCAACTCGACCCCTTCAAAGATGAGCTTGTTCCTCGCCATCCAGATCGCTTCCGTAATATAAACCCATCTCTGCGTGTTCTCCCTACTACTCTGGCTTACCATCATGTCAAAGCACTCTAACACGTTTGCAGCTCTCCTTGAGAACTTGTCTAGTAATGGGAAGCATTTCCAAACCCTCCTGGCGTTTCTGCATCGAAACAAAATGTGATACTCGTCCTCTTCGACTCCGCAATGCACACACATATCACTCTGGACTATCCCCCTCTTTCTCAGATTCTTCAGACACGGCAAGACTCCCCTGCAGGCTCGCCAGAGGAAATTTCGAATCCTTGGGGCTACCTGCACTTTCCACACCTTCTTCCATAGCTTCTTAGACCGAGATAGATCAGACGAAGAAGCCGCATCGTTAGATACTTCGCTTTCCATGAGCATATGATAACACGAGCGGACAGTGAAATTACCATCCTTCGTGTGGTGCCACAATAGCTCATCCTAAACATTCGACTCCGTCAGTCTCATATTTAACACCAGTTCTGCATCTATCGGAATCAGCACCTGTCTGACCATATCCTCATTCCACTTCTTTGCCTCCCAGCTTATCAAATCTGCCACCCTTAGACCCGGACCAAAATTGCAGGGATTAGTAATTGGCGTAAACCTATACGGTCGCGGGATCCATGGGTCTCCAAAGACCGATATGTTAGCACCATTACCGACATGCCATCGCAACCCCTTTAGCAGCGCCTCCCTGCCTTCCAACAAGCTTCTCCACGCATAATACGGTTGAAAACCCATTTGAGCTTCTAGGAAGGATGTCCGGGGGTAATATCGCGCCTTCAACATCTTTGCCAGTAACGACTCCGGCTCTTGAAGTAATCTCCAGCCCTGTCGTGCCAGCAAAGCTTTGTTAAACATTTCCATGTCCCGGAATCCCATCCCTCCCTTGTCTTTCGAGGTGCACATCCTCCGCCATTTCATCCAATGTACTTTCCTCTTCTCCGTTCCATCTCCCCACCAGAATTGGCACATCAGTTGCTCAATGTCTTTGCATAGACCCATTGGTAATTTGAAGCAGGACATCGTGTATGTGGGTATCGCTTGCGCCACTGATTTTATGAGCACCTCTTTCCCGCCTCTTGATAAAGTTTTCTCCTTCCATCCCCGTACTCTCTTCCAAATCCGTTCCTTTATCTGCCCGAAAATAGCCTTCTTCGATCTCCCAATCATAGTTGGAAGTCCAAGATACTTTTCACGCTTCTCAACTTCCCGGACTTGAATCGTCTGCTGAAGTTGCCTTCGAATTTCCTCTCCCACATTGGTACTGAAAGATATCTCGGATTTTGCAAGATTCACTTGTTGCCCCGACGCCTCTCCGTATTCGCGGAGAATTCTAACAATTTCACTGGCATGTTGACAAGTCGCTCTTGCAAATAACACGCTATCATCAGCGAAAAACAGGTGAGAGATTCTAGGAGCTCCCCGAGCTATAGCGATGCCATCCAGCTTGCCCTCCCGCTCACTCATCCGGAGCATCCTTGAAAGACCTTCAGCACACAGCAAAAACAGGTACGGCGATAGCGGATCTCCTTGTCTCAATCCCCTACCCGGTCTGAAAATAGGTGACGGTCTCCCCTCTATAAGAACTGAAAAAGATACCGAAGACACACACCTCATTACAAGATCGGTCCACTCCTCTGCAAAACCAAGCCTCTGCATACAACTCCTAAGAAAGCTCCATTCCACCCGATCATAAGCTTTAGCCATGTCGAGCTTCAGAGCCATGTAGCCCCTCCTGCCCTCTCGCTTCTTCTTCATAAAGTGAAATATCTTGAACGCCGCCAAGACATTATCTGTTATCAACCTCCCCGGCACAAAGGCACTCTGACTCTGCGAAACAAGCTTTCCAAGACACCTCTTCAATCTGTTAGTAATCACCTTTGATACAATCTTATAGAGAACATTGCACAAGCTAATCGGTCTCAATTCCGTCATTCTGCAAGGATCTTTCACTTTAGGAATCAACGATATAAATGTGTAATTGAGATCATTTGGTATATGAGCACCATTAAGAACACTAATCACGAAACTGCATACTTCAGGTCCTACGATATCCCAGTGCTTCTGATAGAAAAGCGCTGACATACCATCAGGACCCGGAGCTTTAGTAGGGTGCATCTCAAAAAGGGCATGTTTTACCTCGTCACTTGTGTACGGCCGTAGGAGCTCTGAGTTGTCTTCATCCGAAACCAAGTGCTCAATTCCTTGAGTAACTGTGTCTGGGCTAGCTTGCACATTAGAGGTAAGCAGGTTTTTGAAGTACTCCCTCGCCACCCGTTCCTTCCCTTCGTATCCTCTCCACTCCATACCGTCATCATCCACCAATTTCCGAATCTCATTCCTCTTCTGCCTGCCCGAGGCCTTCTTATGGAAAAATTTAGTGTTTCTGTCATCCCATCTCTGCTCATTGGCCTTAGCTCTTTGGAACCAAAGGAGTTCTTCCCTCCTCATCAGGTCCCGCTCCTTTTCCTCGAGAGCCCTTCTCCTGACAACTTCCGCTCCCGTCATACCTCCCTCCCTAAGTGAGATAAGAGCATTCAGTGAAACCGGTGAACTACACTTGTTTCAGCAGTAGCAATATTGTTCCGTGGAGCTAAGGTACGAAATATGGAAAAACAAGTATTTCCGGATATCAATTTCTCCCTAACCTTCCGCAGCTCTCGGCGAACGTTACCGAAGTGAAACCACTCCCATTCCTTTAAGTCCTGGGCACATCTAGAGATTTTCCCAAGGATGCTGGTGTCGGCGTTCTCCGTCCCCGGGTTACACCACCCATTAGAGATCACCTCCCGACATCCTTCATCATCCAACCACATCGCCTCAAAGCGGAAGGATCGCTCCCCTTTCTTCGTCCTCCTTTACCCTCCCTCCGGCCCCATCCTAATGAAAATCGGGACATGGTCGGATCCCCTCCATGGCACATGATGGACCCGAGAGTCAGGGTTCATCGCCAGAAATGTGGCATTTGCAAACCCCATGTCTAGCCTTTCTTGTATGAAATGGTCACCCTTCCGCCTATTATCCCATGTAAATTTGCTTCCTTCATATCGAAGCTCCATCAATCCACACTTATCTAAAACCTCTCTGAACTCAAATGCAAGCTCCAAATCGACAGAAGCCCCACCCTCTTTGTCCTCTTGCCTCAGCACCTGGTTGAAATCCCCCACACAAATCCATCCCTCGTGGCTTTCCTCATGGAGATGATCAATCAGACCCCAGGTATGACGTTTCTCGGCCCTGACTGGCCACCCATACATACTTGTAAATCTCCACGATCTAGATTCAAACGTCACTTCAGAATCTATGTGATGTCTCGTATAGGATGTTACATTCACCATCACCTCTTCTGACCATAATAAGCACAGACCCCTAGACTTACCCACACTCTCTACTGCAAAACAACCCCGCATACCCAACTTCCTCCGAATGAACTCCATCCTTTGAACCGAACTTTTGGTTTCCATTAAGAAAACGATCTTTGGGGCCTCCCTTCTCACCAGTTCGGTGAGCAAATTAACTGCCTGGCCTCCCCCCAATCCCAGACAGTTATAACTTAGAATATTCATGGCGTCCGGCAGAAGAGACTCCCCGTCTCCCCTGCCGATATCGAAACTGGGTTCTCAACCAGAATCATTTTATGCTTCTTCCCGTCCCCCATACTGTCAATGATCATCTCATCCTCCCCCTCACCTTCCTTTCTCTTCTTAGACGTCTGCTGGTCACCCTCCTTCATAACTAGCTCGTTATTGCTCTCTTTATTCTTATTAGAATCCACTCCCTCCCTCGCTGCTCTCTTCCAATGCTTTTTCCTCTCCCCAGCTCCCTTCCCAGTACCGCCTCCTCCTAACAGTCCCGGAGCCCCCCCTGTTGAACCTTCCTCACCTCCCCACAGACTCGCCTCCTCCTTCTCTCCCTTGTTCCCAACCCCTCCTCCCTCGCCTTGTTTTATGCTCTCGTCACCTTTCTCATCATCCTCCAACCCTACTGCTTTAAGTTGTTCCACAACCAGTACTTGAGTTTCCTCATTCTCTTTGTCAGTCCTCAGCTCCTTATCATTCCCATCCTCCTCACCAAGTTCCTCTATGAGCGACCTTCTTACCCCTAACCCGCTATAACCTATTGCAGCCGCCACAGTTCCCTCTTCATCTCCCCCACCACCCGTCCCTACTCCCTTTTCTGTCTGCTCATATCTTCCTCCCCTTCCTTTTGGCACCACTTTCATTGGGGACGCACGTAGCCAATCCCCATATTCATTGTGATACTGTTTTGCATCCTCCTGATCGCAATTTGTTTCAACATGACCAACACGACCACAAACATAACAGAAGTTCGGTAAACGTTCGTATTTCAGCGCAAACCACATCTTCTTCCCTTCCAACGTAGCCATAACTCCTCTCCTCAATGGCTTTGTGATGTCCAGCATGACCCTAAGCCGAACAAACTTGCCGCAAATTTCGACCGTCCCCTCATCCACTTCCAATACTTTTCCGACTCGCGCCCCAAGTTGCACCGCCACTTCTTTCTTGATTGCCCCAAACGGAAGATCATACAGCCGAATCCAGAACGGGGTCTCATCGAACCTCATCTTCGACGGTTGCTCCTTACCCGGCTCGCGTAGCACCAGCAAGGCACGATCAAACGCCCATGGTCCGCCTTTAAAAATCCGATCTTTCTCCGCTTGATCGCTAAACTGGAACGAGAAGACATTCGTTGCCAATTCTCTGAAGTGGTATCCTTTTCGAACCCTCCAGGCCCCTTTCATTGCTGTATTCAGCGCATAAGAGTTGAACGGGCGATTGGTTTTCAACGATCCTATGAGAATCAGACTCTTCACTCCCCCCGTCGCTGTAATCACCGCCCCGATATCCTCCGCTTCCCTCTCTTCCCTCGTAAGATGTATATTCTCCCCGCCCTCCATCAAACCCTAACCCTAGTTCTCTGCCTTCGAAAACCTGTCGTCCTCCAGTCGCAGCCCTAGCCCAACCACAGCGAACCTCGCACTGATCGGCGAGACTCTCTAGCTCCCACGGCCCTACACCGGAGAGGAAGAAGGCGGCTTCGATCGTCGGATACTTTCGTCGCACACCTCCGTAGCCCTAGAGAGAAAAAATTGCATAACATACCATTTACTACAATATAACATTAACTAATGCAATAATATACTCCATTTATTCGTCAAAACATGTTACTTTAACCTCATACAATTTTTTTTAAAATCAACAAATATTCTATTTTATCTTAATTTATTACACTATAAATCATAAATCACAATCCATTCATTAGATAAAACACTTCCTTTAATATTTATGTACGTTTTTTAGGATAATAAAAACTATATAAAATATTTATTTTTTTAATAATTTTTTAAAAATAATTTCGTAAATACTATTATTAAACAAAAAATTGTTAAAAAAATTATAAAAAAATTGAAATATTTTATTATTCTAAGAGGTATTTTTTTGGTTCACCTACGTAGCTACGTGGCTATTACCCAAATTATGGATTTATGGTAAGGAAGCTTCACCAATGAATCCCTATGATGAAGTTCAAAATTCCAATAGCATCAGTCAAATACGCCTACGGAGGAGTACGTAAAGATGATGAAGTCTACGGAGGAGTACGTAAAGATGATGAAGTGACGAACTACAGAGTAGCGACCTATCAGTTAAGGCAGACCGTGGTTGGGTCCGTACTCCGTAGATCCATTGTAAGATTCACGCCATCGGCGACGGCCGACGGCTGGTAACTGGATCACGTAAGAGCGGGTCCAGGGTAACCCCCAACTACACCCGCAGCGCCTAGAGAGCAGAGCCGATCCTTCTATATATAACCTTAATTTAGAAGATTTTGCGTGTCAATTTTAGAGAAATTTTAGGAATATTGATCAATTATGTTTTTTTTCTTCATTTTTTTATTTCTCCTTTTCTCTTTTTTTCCATTAATTTTTTTTAATCCTCCATTCTCTTTTATTCTTAACATATTTACTAACAATCTATATATAACCTTAATTTAGAAGACTTTGCTTACGTGTCAATCTTAGAGGATTTTTAGGAATATTGACCAATTATGTTTTTTTCATCCATTTTTTTATTTCTCCTTTTCTCTTTTTTTTCCATTAATTTTTTTTAATCCTCCATTCTCTTTTATTCTTAACATATTTACTAACAATTGGGCTTCATTCAAAACATTGAATTCAATCTAATATAACCATTAGGCTTAACTCACATTTATGTACTAACTATTGAGCTTAATTCAAAACATTGAATATAATTATTAGTTGTGACACATCACATTTAAATGCATGATTCAGATTTCAAAATTTATAAAAAAGTTACAATGATATTGATATTATTATTACTGGGTGATTTAAAATATCTACATTTATGTATTATACTTTAGACGAGATATAAAAAAAAATTATTTCAGAATTATAAGATACATTTATGGTAAGGTTTTTTTTTTCTTAACTTTTATTAGTATTTTATAATATATTTATAAATATTATTAATATTTTAGTTTTAAAAAACCGCGCCATGGCGCGTGAATTGTACTAATTTATTTTAAATGCCCGGGGCGAGAAAAATATAAAAGGGCCCTTTATGTATTAAAAACTTCCTTACTACTATTAATAATAAAAATATTACAAGACATAAGTTCAATATAAAACAAGTTCTTCTTGTATCACAAAACCAATATAACATAGCAGCAACAATTACAACTAAAACATAAAAAATTGTCAATATCCTCACAAATTTGATTTATATTACCTACCAAATTGCATGCCACACCCCACAAGAATTAAGAGGAAAGAGGAAAGATGAAAGAGAAGAGAGGAAATTGTGGGAAGAGGAAAGACCGCACATTCAGGTCACATCTTTTTTTTTTTTTTTTGTTTATTCATTATTTGTTGGAGCAAATAATAGGCAGTAGGTGGATTGGGCTTTTTCAATTGTGGGCCTTTCTAATTGTGCCTCTTTTTTTTATTTAAAGACAAAACATACCGAGTTTATAATACACATACATATAAATCTGGATTGGGCCCTCTTAATGGACTGGGCCCTGGGCGGTCGTCCAGATTGTCCCTCCCCTTGGCCAACAAGTATACTCTACTTCAAACCCTACACCACTCCCTACAACACTTAATTATTTTTGTTTAAAATATATCTTTAAAAAAAATTAAAAAATTATATTCACATTTTAAAAGATATATTTATAAAATTTTATTTTAAAAAATTATGTTTTGCAAATTTTTTAAAATATAATTTGCAAATTATATTTTAAAAAATTTGCAAAAAACTTGACACGTCTGCATTATACTCCCTCCGTCTCAAAATTTATGTCGTTTTAGCTCTTTAGTTTTGTATCAAAATAGATGTCATTTTAGGTTTTCTAGGTAAAGGATAGTAATGATTTGTATTGATTTGTGTGTTGTTGACTTTTTTAAAGGTTTTGATTGGTTAAAAAATGTAGTGGGTAATAAAATTTATGAAAAAGTTAGTTGAATGATAATGTTGATTGATGGGTGAGTGTTTTATTAAAACTTGTGCAAAATCATAAAACGACTTAAATTTTGAGACGGAGGGAGTAAAAAAGAAGCAGGTAAATGATGCAATGGACGCTTCTAAAGCCATCTTGTCATATGACGTGTGCTAATACGTCATGTGGCGGTCAGTCATTGACCATCTTCGTCAGAATATCACGACCGGTCAACCAAACCCGCCCCTACCAACGGAGACAGCCCCGCTATTTCATAAAATAACGGACTTTGACCTTTCACGTGCCCTTATTATTTACGGAGTATTAATCACAACATTTTTTTAGGAGTAGTAATTCGTTAACTACGATCATGATTCATGATTGGTTCTCCAACATTTCATGCTACGTTGACTAGACTAATCTAAAAGGGTACACCGTGAATTTACAAGAATGTATGTTCAATCTAATGTGTGGTCTATATTTAATTAGGAGTGGCATAATTTCTAATTAATTATATATATTTTTAATTGTTTTTAGGAAGACGATTAATTCGAGTTCAAATTAAGGTTATTCACGTCCAATGCAACGTTGTTCCATATTAAAAGAGACGTGATTTGTGGTGTGTAGAGTTTTCGTGAATATAAAAAAAAGAAAAAATTTGTGAAATAGACACTTTTTTTGGCTTAATTAGCGAAATATCCATGATTTGAGACAAATTAGTAGAGTGTCCCAAATAAATACCATAATCTCTTTCCCAATTGTGCCCAAATCCTTTGTACGTTGTTCATCATGGATCATTCCTCCCCCGCTCGTCTCTCTTGCTCTCTTCTGTCTCGATCTCTCTGATCTCTCTTTCTCTCCATCTCGATCTCTCTTGCTCTGTTGCTCTCCTGCTCTGATCTCTCTTGCTCTCTCGATCTCGTATCTCTTGCTTGCTCAGTCTCTCGACGCCGGATCTGGAATTTTGCAAATCGACGCCGGATCTGGAGATCCTCATCCACCGCCGCCGCTGCAATCGATGAAGATGTCGACGTTTTGCTCTCGGTGCTTGCTCGATGTGCGAATTTGACCGATTTCCTTTCAATTGAAGATTCTCCGATCGTCTTCCTCGAGGTTTCATCCAAATCGAGAGCGAAAAAAGGAATTCTCCGGTCCAGATCTGAAGTGGCTCGAGCGAGCGAGTCCAGATCTGAAGTCGAATTCCGCCGTCGCTTCTCCTCTGGTCCAGATCTGTAGTGGAGCGTCCGAGCGAGGCCGAGAGAGCGAGGCGGCGGAGCGAGCAAGGCGGTGGTGCAAGCGAGGTCGAGCGAGGCGGCGGTGCAAGCGAGGTCGAGCGAGGCGGCGGCGCGAGCGAGCGAGCAATCCAGCCGGAGCAAGGTCGAGGGAGCGGCCGGAGCTAGGCGACGCTGCCGCTGCGAGGCGACGCTGTGTTCATCGTCTTTCACAAGGTTGAAGATGAAGTTTTGATGAAATTACAAAACTGACCCCAAAAAAATGGGAATTACAAAACATATCTATATATTATTAAAAAAATCACCCTATAAATATGAGAAATTAAAAAAACTATCTATATTTTATTATGTGATCCATAATCTTTATTTTTATTTTTGTTTTTGCACAACAAAATGTTATATTTGCACAACTTACGGTTATATTGGCACATCGTACTTTTATGTTTGCACGACAAAATGTAAAAAAAAAAGTCTTGGGTCATTTTTGCACATCTTGCGGTTATATTTGCACATCATACTCTTATATTTGCACGACAAAATGAAGAAAAAAAAACTAGACTTGGGTCACTTTTGCACAACTTACGGTTAAATTTGCACACCGTACTCTTATATTTGTACGACAAAATGTAAAACTAAATTTTAAATGAAATATCTTGTAAATTATGTCAATTAAACATACATTATTGCGTAAAATTTTAAAATTACATTATAAACATAATGTAATTGATTAACATACATTTTAAAATTAGATTTTAGTTTGTATGAATAAAACTATAAATTTCATTAATAACACTATGAAATTTTAGAGTTGCACGACTCTGTTTTAAGAGTTGCACGACTCTGTTTTAAGAGTTGCACGACTCTGTTGTAAGAGTTGCACAACTCTATTTTAAGAGTTGCACGCCTTTGTTCGAAGAGTTGCACGACTCTGTTGTAAGAAATGCACGACTCTATTTTAAGATTTGCATGACAATCGAGACTTGTGAATTTATTCTCAACATGATCTTATTTTAAAAAAGTGCTGCCGTGAAAGAAAAAAATTATTTGAAAAAAGTGCTGACACAAATAGAATAAAAAGTGCACAAATTAGAATAAAATGCGCACGAATAATATTATAAAGTAAAAAAAAATTGTTATCCATGTAGAAAAAAAAACTAGATTTGGATCATATTTGTGAAATTGTTATCCAGGCTTGATGGAGGAATTGTTCGACATCATTTGATCGGCTTATGATTCATTTGTCATGTGCTTCTTCGATTCTTTGTGAAATTGTTATCCATGCTTGTGCAACTCTAAAAAAAGTGCTGACATGGGAAAAAAAGTGCTGACACGGAAAAAAGTGCAACTCTAAACTCTACTTGGATCATATTTGCACAATTTATGGTTATATTTGCACAAAGTACTCTTATATTTGCACGATAAAAGGTTAAAAAAATAAAATAAATAAAAACTAGACTAGGGTTATATTTGCACAACTTATGATTAAATTTGCACAACGTTCTCTTATATTTGCACAACTTACTCTTATTTTTGCTCAACAATAGGTTATTTTTTGCAAAACAATCGAGATTTCTGAAATTGTTCTCAACATGATTTTATGTTCTCTCAATATTATTGTAAGAGTTGCACGACTATGTTGTAAGAGTTGCACGACTATGTTGCAAGAGTTGCACGACTCTGTTTTAAGAGTTGCACGACCATGTTTTAAGAGTTGCACGACTCTGTTTTAATAGTTGCACGACTCTGTTGTAACAGTTGCACGACTCTCTTGTAAGAGTTGCACAACTCTGTTGTAAGAGTTGCACGACTCTGTTGTAAGAGTTGCACGACTCTTGTTTTAAGAGTTGCACGGCTCTATTGTAAGAGTTGCACGACCCTGTTGTAAGAGTTGCACGACTCTGTTGTAAGAGTTGCACGACTCTATTTTAAGAGTTGCACGACACAAAGTATGAGACTAATGGAATATTTTGTTTAATACTAATAAAACAGGACACAAAGTATGAGATTAATGGAATGTTTTGTTTAATACTTTCATATTATCGAGATTCAACTAAACCTGCATTTTACATACTTGTTAATCACTTTGCTCATCCTATAAAAGTTGATGCCATTTCATGCAATAAGAAGCCAAAACATGAGACAAAATAATCAATATATCACTGTATTAATATTCTAGTTGGAAACCACATTGCTCTAGCTCAATAAGAAGCCAGAAGCTTCATGTTAAACTCCACCTTCTTTGTCCTTTACAAGAAGATGAAAACTAGAAATGAAGAACTTCATTTTGGGATCAAGCTCCCATTTTATCACAGATGATTGCAGCATAGTTTGAAATAGTCGAATCTGGTGACTGCTTAAGCCTAGAGATTGCGACAAACAAGTCTGATGACCAGAGGACTTGTCGACAAGGCGAGTGCGCACACATCTTGGCCAAAGCGAACAACACGATCTTTAGAGGCGACTGGTTCAAGGCGTCTTTCCTTGTTGGGTTCAAGGCCAAGGAAGAACATTCGGATACCAGCTTGAGCAATGCCTGCAAAGCATGACAAGCGTTTCAGCAAGCGGGAAAGTTGTTTTGAATGAAATGTGAAACATGTTATGAGCACTCAGCACTTGCTTGCACCAAGGCTGAATACATTGACGTGGTAAATAAAAGAGGAGCACAGCGCAAACCTGGATAACGCCATTGACGTGGTAAATATGCTGCAGGAAACTTTGGGTTTCACAAAATTATGACGCTGCAGATCTAGTCCCAAAGAAAGGAGTAGAGGATGAATAAATAGGAACAATTTGAATAAATGCCAATTAAAATGCTGTTGCAGTCTCTCATTTGCGTAATTAATGCAGAACTGCTCAAAACTATTCCTCTGCAGGTCCAATAAAATGCTGATTAACATATGATAACAGAATGGTGTGCATCTGAAGACAGGCGACCAGACAGATAATTATGGAGGCACACATGAATATATACACAGACAGAAAGAGAGCATACTTCAAATGATTCAAAGCCATAAATATCAAGAATGCTGATCGAACAGCCTGTGCAACGCTTGCCTACAGACAGTGACTTGTTGACTTGTTCGACAAGCCAATCGAACAAACAAGAATAGATAGATTTTGCCAAGGCATCTCGACTGTCCATTGCCTGCAAGTGAATGCAGTTAAAAGTTAAGAAAAATTCTGCTTCACGAGATTGGAAGCACTCATCCTATGCCTAATAGATTGACTACAAAAACAGATGATGCAACAATATATTGATCGAAGGACAATCAACACGAGGTGAACAGAGCCTAAATTCAGAGTGGAGATATGGTACTTAACCACAGGAATAAAATTTCCTCTTCATTTTCTTTTTCAGGCTGTGCATGGATACAAGTCATATAATATGAATCAGTTATTCAACATTAGTTAAATGCAGTGAGATTAGAGAGCAAATCTTCACAAGAAATACCTGGGACAATGTTAGCTTCTGAACAATATTATCATTCCGAACTTTCATTTTTCTAGTTGATAAAGCCAGCTGCAACTCCTCCACATTGCAGCCAATCAATTTAGCAACAGTGAGAAGTGCTGAAAATGAAAGCTTGCCATAAGTAATTGCAGAGATCCACAACTTAAATTTATAGGCCAGACAGAAAATTGTTGAGCAAAATTTATAGGCCACAGGCCCACAACTTAGTATTTCAACATAATCATCATATTTTTAGTTAATAAAGATATCATGAAAGAGGGGAATACCTTCATCAGCAACAGGCTCTACATGGTTTTCATTGTCAATGACAGCAAAAGAAACATTTCCTAGCCATAAAACCGCAGCAAGCATTGCAAATGCACTTTCTTGATCATCTTTGCCAACATGAACAACATCGAGTGCTTCCTGAGAAATAATGAACAAGCGACAGGAAAATAAATGAATATACAATGATTAACAGCTTCGCTTTGCCGAAAGTAATAACTTGAATAGAAAATAAACCGTCTAAATCACCAAAACGTACCATGACATTGAGAAATTGATGAGCATCATCAACACCGGATATCATATAGCAATCACTTTGACTTAAGTATTTATAATCGTTCACACTCTTCAAGTTCAATTTATCTGAGCGTGAAAAAGCCAAAAACGTTACAAATATATATTTAAAAAAAATGAAAGTTGCGTCTCTAAAATATTATTTTCCCCAACTCAAGGTGGGCAAACTACAACATTAACTCTTAAAGAAGACTGCACAAATCACAACGTACATGTGAATGGACTAAATGCAAGAAAATATTTCAAGTGTCCTTGCGTATGACCAATTGTGCCAATGAGCACAGTTTCTCAATTCCTCACCAAGCAAGCATCAGTATTCTAATATCGGTGTGATCTATCTCCATTTCTGAACACAGTTTCTCAACCAAAAGCTTGATGAAAGCCAATTTGATCAACCAAAAGCATGATGAGCCAAGGTGCAGCGTTAATAACACGAGACTACTCAATGAATCAGCAATATAATGCCATCAGCCACTCAACCAAGACAAAATACAAAAGCTGAACCTAAGCTTCTCAAAGTCCTAATGAACCAAAATCAAGCACCAACAAAATCAAGAAAAAGACTAGCAAATCAAGCACCAGTTAAATATTAGATCGATTTCCTTATCAATCGATCGAAGATCGATTGATAAGCCCCCTGCAACTCTATACAACCAGATTTTGTGTCTGATTATGTTTGATTCGAGTGAGCACTCTTTTCGTTCCAAGTGAACGCTGAGCAAGAGGAAATGTGCCGATGACACCGGAGATCCAAATTGCAATCAATTGAATTGAAATCAAACATATGACAGAAACGCAAAAACCCTAAACAATCGAGCACAATCAGCAATTACAAATTTCATAGAGGTTGAGACAGATCTACTTACCTCCATACAACCAGATCGATTGGATGTCTCTCTCGAACAGATCGAAACCCTAAACAATCGGAGAGCTAGATCTACGAAGCCAAGTAGCCATATCTACGAGCGAGAGGACCAAAGATGGACGGAGGAGCGCGCTGGATTCAGGAATCGCCGGAGATGGGGTAAGATGGACGGAGGAAGGAGTCGCTCGCAAGATGGACGGGAGAGAGAGCGTGCGCGCGTGTAGGAGTCGCTCGGAGGAGAGCGCGTCGGAGAGGGAGAGCAAGGAGGAGAGAGAACGGCGCGTGGGAGAGAGGGAAAGGTTTATATTACGCCCATTTTACAAAATTGTCCCAAATCGCGGACATTTCGCAAATTACGCCCATTTTGATGGCTATTTTGCAAAACGCCCCTAAAAAAAATGTATTGATAAATCTTTTTCCTACTGTATTTCATTAGCAAAAATAAATAAGGAACTTTGCTAGGGGTAGAGCAATACTTTCTTTCTAATTAATTACAATTTTAGTCTTAAAATTTGTAATTTTTTTTTATAAATGCATAAGTTTGTACAAAATCGCTATAAATATCAGGAGTTGATAATCAACAAACAAATAATTTTGGGGCTTACTATTTACACGGTTAATTTTTCGACATTTACACGGTTAAACCGCGAGCTCGCAGTACGCGGTTGCATTTTTTTTTTTTTTTTTTTTCTGTCTGGTTTCCTTCTTCTTCTCAGACCTTCTTCTTCTGCAGCAAGGGTTTGTTTTACTTTTCCACCTCCAGATCTGAAAGAAGAAGGGCTTCGAATTGCCATCTACAGATCTAGAAGAACAAGGCCTTCGATTTGAAGAGCGGATTTGAAGAGCGGTTTGAGGGCTTCGATTTGCCATCTACAGATCTAGAAGAAGAAGGCCTTCGATTTGAAGAGCGGATTTGAAGAGCGGTTTTGAGGTTCGATTTGAAGAAGGGCTTCGATTTTGAGGTTCGATTTGAAGAAGGGCTTCGATTTTGAGGTTTGATTTGAAGAATTGATGCAATTTGCCATGTCCAGGGTTTCAATTTGCCATCTCCGGATCTGGAAGGCGTTGTTCTTAGAAGAGGAGGGAGAAACCGCGACGTCGGGCTACCGCTGGGAGGAGAGGCGGAAGGAGAGGAAGAGGGAGGAGATGAGGTCGGAGGCGCGGGGATTGAGGTCGGCGGCGACACGGTCGGAGAGGCGGCGGGAGAGGCGGTGGGAGACTGAGAGACTGAGCTCCTACGGCGGCGGAGCAGCTCCGCGCCATTGTTGAGTCGGGGAGAGAGCTTAGCCTTTGCCCAGATTTCCTGCACACGAGCGCCATTGTTGGCTACTTGGCTTTGCCCAGATTTCAATTCTTAAGTTCCCCGTACTCTGCCAAAGCCAAATACGGAGTATTAATTTCCACTTTTAATTCCGCGAACGCGTAGTACGCGATTGCAGATGTTTATTGTGCAAAAGGCGGAAAAACCACCGTGTAAATAGCAATTCTGATAATTTTTTGGGGGTATATCATAAATACTCCATCCGTTTCAAAATACATGTCTTCTTAGTCATTTGAACAAGTTTTAACACTTAAAAAAAAAACTTCGCTTCACTAACTTTTTTTTATTAATTTTTAATACTCACTACATATTTTAACTAATTATAATCTTTTAAAAAGTTAACAACATACAAATCAATAAAATCTCCTATATAGAAAATAAATAAATAAATAAAACATCTATTTTGAAATAGAGTAGTATGAAATTGGATTGGTTGCTTCCAATATCACATCAAGTTTGTATAATTGGGACATAAGATCGACTCTATCATAACACTCACTTTAATAGAGCATTCTACCTCAAACCTAAAAAGTTAGCTTTATACGAAGAAAGAATGAAATAAATGGAGAGTTGTTAACCCTTTAAAGTCACCTTATAAAATTGATACCAAGAAGAATAAAAGAAACAAAAGAGCTCTTTTATTTTAAGGAGAGAAAAAAAAAGCCTTGAAAAGTTTCTTCATATTAGCCAATGGAATAGGAAAGAAGAAATCAGGCCGATTCCTAATTTCCAAACCTAAGCACATATTGAAAGATCATCTTAATCTAGAACAAGCTATAAGTATATACAGTATGTTCATATATACTCGTATATACAAGTTACATGTTTGAACTCAAGAGAATCTTCAATGCAAAATTTGTTACTTAAATTAACCTATCTCATTAACCCATTTATCAAGTCTACCACGAGGTTTATTAAACTACTGATTTCGATCCAAAATTAACTCATCTCTTAATTTACATTTAAATGTAAGTTTGTGTAATAGAAATTGAAACTAAACCCATTCTTAAAACGGTGTTTCTAACTTAGGTCTCAAAAGCATGGGTTAAGACTTAAGAATTTCAATCAGAAAAAGATATCCTACTAAACATAAAACTATAAAAGCGACTTGAAGAAAATAATATAAAAAAAAAAACTAAAATAGTTTAATTTTGAAAAATATTTCATGAGTTTCTAAAAATTGTGAAATATTCAATTTAATTTGTTGAAAAACTAACAATGAAACTCAGCTTAAAAATTGAAAAACTGGTTTTTTATGTGTATGTTGGCTATATGGACTGCAACATGTTATGCATAACTCATCGGAGCCAAATCACATGTCTGATGTCTCAAAATTCAAAAACTCATCTTCTTTCAAAAATAAAAAATACCATAGATTGCTAACAAAAGGAGGACAAAAAAAAAACCCATAAGATTATTGAACAAATTAAAAGAAGAAATAAACCAATAAACCAATAACGATGTACACCTGCAAGTTTTTCCAGTAGATCAGTAAATCTAGATGTATTGGATCAAAAAAAGATCAGTAAATCTAGATGTAATTATTAACAAATTCCACCTATATACTCTCTTTTAGCCCTAAATCCCCTAATTTGAAAATCCAATGAAAGAACCATCTACACAAATTCATCCAACGCCGGTCAATCTCAACTCTCTAGTAGTCTAAACTAGCTGCAAAATCCGTTTCTTGAATCTTCATCCACCGGCGGCAAGTTCAGATCTAAAAGAGAAACCTGCAATTTCTCCGGTGCGCAAGAAAACGGCACCGTTTTGATCTTCTCCTCTTCCTCAATAATCTCGCCTTCGTCTTCCTTCTTCACTGGTGCCCTAAGAAACGGCACCGTTTGGATCCTCTTCTCCTGAATCTCACCGTCGTCATCAACACGCTTGCGCTTGGAGCTCAAATCGAAGTGCCTCCTCATGTGTCCGCCGAGAGCCTGCCCCGTCGGAAACTGGAGATGGCACTTGTTGCACATGTGAACCTTCAATCTCCTGGTCTCCGGAACCGTCTTTTCGTGGACGGCGGCGATACTCCTCGCCGACTCATGGACGGGAAAGCTGTGCTTGGCGTGGCTCGAGGTGTGGCCGCCTAGTGCTTGGTAGGTCGCGAAGGTCTTCCCACAATACTTGCACTTGAATCGCCCCGCCAAAGGCGAGTAGTGGCTCCGGCCGGAGATGGCGGTCGCTGACGGAGACAAGGTCAGGGCGGTGGATTGGGCGGCATAACGAGCGATCAGTATAGATTCGCAGTTCTGCCGCGCGAGGGTTTCAACGGGATCCACCTTCAGCATATTTGGGCTGGCCTCCTTGTTGAACAAGTAATTGAATCTTGAATTTGGAAAGAGGTTTTTCTGATGCGAGTAAACTTATTTTGAGGCCACTTTCGCCGGTATTTATAGGTGATACCGTGATACCGTGATACCGTGATAGGAGTGGATAAACCAATTGACCCTTCATGGCTGTAATTACGATATTGCCCTCCAGTTCTTGGGGAACAAGCAACACGATTTTGAAGGCCTTTTTTTATCTTACTGTTTCAGTACTTTACTAATTACGCTGACAAAAAAAAATTACTAATTTACTAGATTAATCCTACAAGATTTATTCAAATCAAGAATATACAATGTATGATAATATTTGTTACATTGTTTGTAGTTAGGAAATTTTATTTTATTTTTTCCGAAGTATGAGTATTACTTTATTTTTTTGGCTCATAATTATTACGGAGTATTGTTTTTTTTTTTTTTGGCTCGTAACACTCTAATGATAAAAATTGTATAACAAGTAAGGTGCTTTATCTAATTTATCCTAGATTGGATGCGTAATTTCATCTAAATTTTATAAATCCATCTTCAAAAACTATATTGGTTACCGTATCAATTATTTTCTATAATAGGTCCAAATTTATTGAATCTTTTCAAAGTGGTGTGATAAAAAAAATTGCAATTTTTACAAAACATTGTGAAACTTGCCATGTCAAATAGTAATTTACTTTTTTAATCTATCTACAACGGCTAAAATTTAGATATATCAATATAATTTCCTCGAAAATTTAAGAGAAATTCCGTTTGGTGTCCCTGAGTTTTTGACAATTCCGGTTGGTGTTCCACACTTTTTTTTTGTCCGGATGATACCCTTGAGTTTTGTCAAAAGTCCGGCCCATGCCCAAAATTCATAGTTTCTTCTTTTTTAATGAATAAACCCACCCTTTATTTTTATTTTTTCATAAATATGCCCATTTACTTTAAACATTGAACAAAACTACTTATTATTTAACTAGATTCAACACAAAATTGACAAAACCACATTTATTTTTTAAAATGAACAAAATCACACATTATTTCCAAAGTTTTAGCAAAAAATACCCATTCTTTCCAAATTTTTTTTTGAAGAAAATCAACCATTGTTTTTAACATTAAACAAAAGATCCGTTATATATTTTTCATATTTAGTAAAAAATAAATCTCATTATTTGTCAAACATTGCATGTACATAATAGGGGTGGGCACAAATCTCGCAAATCTCGGACCCGTCCCGATGCCGGTGGGATTTGAAAAAAAAATAGTGAATCCTGTTCCGGTCCCGTCCCGCAAAATTTTTATCGGACGGGACGCCGGACAAGGATTCCTCATCCCGCAAATCCCGTCCCGTCACCCATATATTTATTATATTATTTTTAATATATATTATATATGTTTAATATATATTATATACATTGTAATACACTTTTACAGTGTATATATACACTGTTTTTTTTTTGGTAAGGAAGGTGTATATATATACTATATATATACACTGTAAAACGTGTGTGTATAGTGTTGATCAATTTTTACATTGAACACTTACAGTGTGTATATATCTTTTGTATACATTGTTGATCAATTTTTCTTTTATATATATATATATATATATATATATATATATATATATATTGTGTGTAATTACATGTATAATGTGTTCAATGTATATATATAAGAAAAAACGTAAAATTATATAAAAAAATTACATAAATTTATATATGTTATGCCTTTGAAAACCGAAAAACATATAAGAATTTTAGAATTTTTTTATAATGTTTTTGCAAATAATGAGTGTTTTTCGTTTTTGCAAAGTATAGAAAAATAATATATCTTTTGTACAATTTTAAAAATCATAGTGATTTTGTTCTATTTTTTTTAAACAAGAGTGATTTTGGAATAAATTTTTTGGAAATAATATGTGATTTTGTGAAATTTTAAAAAATAAAGTTGATTTTGTCACTTTTGTGTTGAATTTTGTTAAATAATAAGTAGTTTTGTTCAATGTTAAAAGTAAATGGGCAAATTTATGAAAAAATAAAAATAAAGGGTGATTTTATTCATTAAAAAGGAAGAAACTATGAGTTTTGGGCATGTGTCGGACTTTTGACAAAACTCAAGAGTACCATCCGGACAAAAAAAAGTGTGGAACACCAACCGGAATTGTAAAAAATTCAGGGGCACCAAACGGAATTTCTCAAAATTTAATCTACCCATTAAGGCCAAATTAAGAAGCTAGAGATGTTTTCTTTTTTATGTTATTATTATTATAAGGTCAATGCTTCAAATCTCATTATATTTGTGATTTTTGGATCTTTCCACTTTTAAGGCTCTCTAAAAGTTTGAGGGTTTTTTTTGCTAAGTGGACATTTGGGGACCAAATTTTAAGCCATAGGACACAATGGTTACAATATTAGGTAAGTGTTCACTTTTTCCAATTTTACCCCTGCCCCTTATTTCTTCCCTTTCACCCCCCAAATTAAAACAAGCGAAGGAGAAACAGCGTTGGTTTTCATTCTCAAGCCACCACCCCACCACCACTGATCGTCGGCGCCGCCACCACCGCACCGTCGCCAGCGCCGCCACCACCGCACCATCGCCTGCTGCTGATGCACCCTCCCAAGCCTCACAACCGAGCCCTCCTCCATTGAAGGCCGAATCGAAGCTCCTCGTGCACCCTAAATCACGTTCGACCCAAAATCCAAGCTTTCTACCCGCTCAATCACGTTCTACATCTATCAAGGATGGTTTTCGTGCAAAAACCCCTCTCAAATTTATACAAAATCGCTAACCGCCATTGTTGGACACCTTGGAGCTTCGTAAAACATTCACTTAGCAGCCACTGTTCAAGCATTCGTCGTGGTGTGTAAGATCAATCTTCGACAAAATCAACACAAGGAGACTGAAGTAGAGATTGCACTCGTCAGTTTGATAGGTCATACGCGTCAAACGGAGCTCTGTGTGAGGAGAACGAGCCGTCGAAAGATCAGCGAAAACCACTGTTGAAGCTGCTCGAGATGGGGGAAGAAGAAGACTAATTACGCAAAACCTCCCAGAATTTCTTTTTTTTTTTATAAAATATGCCCCTGTGTTAATTTCTAAAATTTCAGAAATCATCCGCAATTATAGAAGTTGTTCTAACTCGCATAATCTCTGTTAAAAAATTAAAAATGTAACTATTATTGTCACCATGATAAAAACAAAGTCATAGATACTGTCACCACTATAAAAACGTGGTCTTAGACACTGTAATCAAAGGGAAATCTTATAGGGGCTAATGAGAAACCAAAATGCATGTGGTGACAGTTCTCCTATAACATATGAATGGTTAAGAGGGTCATAGATGATGTAAGCAAAATAAAAATAGGATCATAGACACTGTAACCACTATAAAAACACGGTCAAATACACTATAATCAAAAGGAAAACCCTATAGACGATGTAACCAAAATAAAAACAGCTTTATAGACATTGTCTCCACTATGAAAAAAGGTTCATAAACACTGTAATCAAAAGAAAATCCTAGGAAAAGGGAAGCACAAACCCTATAAGGGCTAATGAGAAGCCAAAATACATGTGGTGACAGTTGTTCTCTAATTTCTAATCTCTAGTTTTTTAGATTTTTTTAAATTAGTGTCACCAAAATAAAAATAAATAAAAATGTAACTACTATTGTAACCACTATAAAAAAACAGTGTCATAGCCACTGTCACCACTATAAAAACCAAGTCATAAACACTGTAATCAAAAGAAAAACCATAGGACAACGGAAGCACAAACCCTATAGGGGCTAATGAGAAACCAAAATGCATGTGGTGACAGTTCTCCTATAACATATGAATGGTTAAGAGGGTCATAGATGTTGTAAGCAAAATAAAAATAGGATCATAGACACTGTAACCAATATAAAAACACGGTCAAATACACTGTAATCAAAAGGAAAACCCTATAGACGATGTAACCAAAATAAAAACAGCTTTATAGACATTGTCTCCACTATGAAAAAAGGTTCATAAACACTGTAATCAAAAGAAAATCCTAGGAAAAGGGAAGCACAAACCCTATAAGGGCTAATGAGAAGCCAAATTACATGTGGTGACAATTGTTCTCTAATTTCTAATTTCTAGTTTTTTAGATTTTTTAAAATTAGTGTCACCAAAATAAAAATAAATAAAAATGTAACTACTATTGTAATCACTATAAAAAAAAATAAAGTCATAGATACTGTCACCACTATAAAAACATGGTCATAGACACTGTAATCAAAGAGAAATCATATCATAAATGAAGCACAAACCCTATAGGGGCCAATGAAAAGCCAAAATAAATGTGGCGACAGTTTTCCTCTAATACATGAATGGGTAAGAGTGTCATAGACACTGTAATCAAAATAAAAAGTGTCATAGCCACTGTCACCACTATAAAAATAAAGTCATAGACAATGTAATCAAAAGAAAAACTCTATAGACGCTTTAACCAAAATAAAAACAGTTTTATAGACACTGTCACCACTATTGAAAAAGGTTCATAGACACTGTAATCAAAGGAAAACCCTTGGAAAAAGGAAGCACAAACCCTATAGGGGCTAATGAGAAGCCGATATACATGTGATGACAGTTCTTCTCTAATTTCTAATTTCTAGTTTTCTAGATTTTTTTTTAAATTAGTGTTACCACAATAATTTTTTTTTAAAAATTTAACTACTATTGTAACCACTATAAAAAAAAATAGAGTCATAGACACTGTCACCACTATAAAAACAGAGTCATAGACACTGTAATCAAAAGAAAAACCCTATAGACGTTGTAACCAAAATAAAAACAACTTTATAGACACTGTCACCACTATGAAAAAAGGGTCATAGACACTGTAATCAAAGGAAAACCCTAGGAAATGTGAAGCACAAACCCTAAAGGGGCTAATGAGAAGTCGATATTCATGTGGTGACAATTCTTTTCTAATTTCTAGTTTTTTAGATTTTTTAAAAGCAGTGTCACCACAATAAAAAAAATTAAAAATGTAACTACTATTGTAACCACTATAAAAAAATAAAGTCATAGATACTGTCACCACTATAAAAACATGGTCATAGACACTGTAATCAAAGAGAAATCATATCATAAAGGAAGAACAAACCCTATAGTGACTAATGAGAAGCCAAAATAAACGTGATGACAGTTCTCCTCTAATACATGAATGGGTAAGAGGGTCATAGACACTGTAATCAAAATAACAACAATGTCATAGCCACTGTCACCACTATAAAAACAAAGTCATAGACACTGTAATCAAAAGGAAAACTCTATATACGTTGTAACCAAAATAATAACAGCTTTATAGACACTGTCACCACTAAGAAAAAAGGTTCATAGAGACTGTAATCAAAGGAAAACCCTAGAAAAAGGGAAGCACAAACCCTAAAAGGGCTAATGAGAAGCCAAAAGAACATG
Source organism: Persicaria maculosa (assembly GCA_963922045.1). Taxonomy (NCBI): domain Eukaryota; kingdom Viridiplantae; phylum Streptophyta; class Magnoliopsida; order Caryophyllales; family Polygonaceae; genus Persicaria; species Persicaria maculosa. Next base: position 32,532,988 of record OY998262.1, read on the forward strand.
TGATGTACAGTATGGTTTAGGGTTAAGTCTTTAGGGTTTAGGGCCAAGACCCTAAACCCTAAATCCTAAACCCTAAACCCTAAAATGTTAAGTACAGTACGCCGTTAAGAGATGATTGCTGTCACCAAATGGAAAACCCTAGGACAAGGTAAGCACAAACCCTAAAAGGGCTAATGAGAAGCCAAAAGAAATTAGGTGGACAATTCTCCTTCGATATATGAATTGGTAAGAGAGTTGCATAGACCCTGTCACCACCATGAAAACAGGATAATAGACACTGTCACCACTATAAAAATCGGGTCATAGACACTGTCACCACTATGAAAAAAAGGTCATAAACACTGTAATCAAAGGAAAATCGTATAGCGTTGTAACCAAAATAAAAAACGGGTTATAGACACTGTCACCACTATGAAAAAGGGTCATAGACACTATAATCAAAGGAAAACCCTATAGACGTTGTAATCAAAATAAAAATAGGGTACTGTCATCACTAAAAACACATGGTTATAGACACTGTAATCAAACACCATTTAACATAAAAAGGCCATAAATAGTGTAATTATATACGTAAGAATGGTTAAGTTTTATTAGTGGTGTCACAAAAGGTCCATTATGATTAATTCTACCAAAAAAAAACTCAAAGACTACAAATTTGATTTGTATTAGATGTAAATCAGTAAATGCGTCTGTGGAATCAAACTAACACAAAGCAAATTCCATTATCAATCTTCCATTATCAATTTGTGTAAATATTCCATTATTAATCTTCCATTATCAATCGGTGGAATCAACTAACACAAAGCAAATTCCATTATCAATTTGTGTAAATCTTCCATTATCAATCTGTGGAATCAAACTAACACAAAGTAAATGTGTCTGTGTAAATCAGTAAATGCCAAACACGCTCTAAATTACACTTTACACATGTACACCTTTCAAATTCCATTATCAATCTTCAACACAAAGAAAATTGAAATTACCAGTAACACAAAAAATCCAGAACCAACAAAGCGATCAAATCAACAAGCGAGGCAACAAAACTCTCAGAATTGGCCAACACATCTCGATTCTCGTTGGAATCCCTCGCCAGATGGATCTCGTACCACGATCTGCAGACCAAGGCAACCGAGTTCCGAAGGAAGGGACCGCCGGTAGCGGTTGTCGACGAACACACGACGGCAAGGATTCAGTGGAAATCGATGCTGGAAGGAAGGAAGGCCCAGGATCCGAGACGAAATCCGACTGATCTCCAGTTCTCCACCGGCAAGCAAGCCGGAACCATCACCACAGATCTCCAGTTCTCCACCGCAGATCTCCAGTTCTCCACCGGCAAGCAAGCCGTTTCGATGGAGGGAGTGGCTGTGGGAGTGCGAATCCGAGACGAAATCCGACTGAAATCCTTATCAAAGCCATGGATCTGAGACGAAATCCGAGACGAAATCCGACGAGGGAAGGACCGGGGCGGCGCGACGCAGGGATGACGATGGAGGGAGCCAGGCGAGGGAGGAGGGGAAGCCGACAAGGAGGGAGGAAGAGATGTCGGAGGCGATCAATCTGGAGGAGAGGAGGATGTGATCGGCGGTGGCAATTGGCAAATCACCAAATCCAGATCTGGAGAGCAACCGGCCATGGAGATTGGGAGAAGATAGTTCTGATAGAAATTATAAAAGGGTAAATTAAATCAGGGGTAAAGGTGGTATTATGAAAATATTTTGGCCATTTACTAGTAAAGAAAAGCCTTTAGGACATTTAGTAATTTGGTCCAAAGGCCTTCAAAGTTTGAGAACCTCCTTAAATTCAAACTCAATCAAACGATAGTTATAAAATATTTTTTTAAAAATTATTAACTAGTTATAATTATCATTAGCACATGTATAATATAACGTATTCGATTGATAACATTAAATAATTCAATTTATTTGAAATATTTAAAATTATTAAAATTAATTATCAAATATAATTATAAATTAAATTAATAATTTTTTTATTTTCAAATCAATTCAACTATTTTAATATTTAAAATTATAGAAAAATAATTAAACAACATCTCAATAAATTTGTACCCTTGTTATGTATTCTTCTTACTCTTGAGTGTCATACCAATGTGTTAGATGACCCATTTATAAATAGGAGTTATTTGTAGACGGTTGCAGTGACGTGGCACATCCCTTTCTTTGTAAATAATTTTTGTCACTTATATAATTGTATTGTATTTCCTGCCAATTTAAGAGTCTTCTTCTTTGCTCAAAAAAAAAAAGAGTCTTCTTCTCGTAAACCGGAGGCCCAATATGAACCGGTCGGTGATCAATATGGATCCTCTTTGTCACTAGATATGTTACAAAGTTAATTTAACTTCAAATTTAAAAAAATTCAAATTATATTCATGTTCAAATTAACTTTTAAGTTTATTAATGTTTATCTTGAATAATTATTACTTGAATTTTTTTTCTAAATATTCACAAAAAAATAAATATTTACCAAAATATTCACTCTTTAAAACTATTTACATAAATATTCAATTTTGTCAGATGTATCAGAAAAACGCGGTTTAATATTTATTTTTTTGTGAATATTTTGAAAAAAAACTCTTATTACTTTACTTTAAAAAACTTTTTAAAAAATAATTATTTGAAATATGTATTTTTAAAAAATTTCAAAACATGATTTTTCAAGATAAAAATTTCTAAACATATTTATATTATGCTAAAATAATTTTGTGATGCATTAGTGGTTCCTAGTAGAAAGGGATGAATCGCCCTACACCCTTATACCGTCATGTTTCCAGCTTCATTGAGTTTCATTCTAGTATATGAATTTTCATAATAAAATTTTATAAACATATCAATATAAGGATATAGAATCTAACAATATATTTTATTTTATTTTTCAATGTTTACTTATACTCGAAATAATTTTGTGATATGCCGAAAAGCCCACCGGATTGGACCAAAGGATTTGGACTCTGTGACTATCAACATGTCTTGTTTTGGGATTGAGATCAGTTGTCTTAAAAGGAACAGTCCTTGCATGTCCCTCCTCACCCCTAATATTTAAAAAAAAAACTGATTTTTTTTTAAAAAAAGGTAAAGAATAGGGTGGATTGCGAGAGGGTATAGGGAGACTGGGAAAATTTAGGAACAGCAGATTCGCTATGCTTGCGTGGTGTATGATGAACTGTTTTCTGATACATACTCCTTGGTATAAAAAAGAAACTTCCGAACTGTGTAATTGCAGAGATACCTTGCTGTTTGTAAATTGTAACATCAATCCATATTGACAATTGAAGCTAATGAAGATGGTCAAATTGATATCCTACACAGTGAGATCAAGGGAGAATGTTACTTCCTCTACATATCTATGCAATATAGGAGCAGCAAGAACAAAAACAGATGAAAGACAAGAACTGTTTGATTTTGATGCAAGCTTCTCCTATACAATTTAGATCAATGCTGTTTCGCAACACAGAGGAAAGAGCCCGAAAGGAAACAACGAAACCGAATAGATAACCTGATCATAAATAGAGTTGTAGAAGTTCTAAAAGCTGAGGATCTAACACAGACAACTATGAGGGAGAAATGAATGCATCTTTTTTTAAGAATGGAGAGGCTGTTTAGCAGATAAATAGAGAGTGAGCTTGTCCCTTGTAGCCGAAGCTGTTCTATCGACAGATTCACATGCCTGCTGGTGATACCCTGGATCATGCTGGTGAGACAAAGACATCTCGTCTTGCGCGTCATCCTCCATGTCAATCACAATGTTGTGAAGGAGGCAGCACACCAGGATGATGCTCGGTAGCCTGTGCCTATCCGGTCTCCACATCACACCTTGGATGATCTTCCATGTTTCCTTCAACTGGGTTAGAGCCCTCAGAGCAACCATCCTCGTTGCAAAATGCCGCTTGTTGAATTCGGCATTGGCCTCCGGGAGATCCTTATCTTGGAAGGGGGTAAGAAGCCATGGCAGTAGGGGAAACCCAGAATCTCCAACGATGTATTCTCTCAACTCTAATCCTTCCGAGACCTCCTGGCTCTTTCCATTGAGCCGTTTCCCCTTCTCGCACAGCTTGAACAAGTTGGAGTTCTTGAGGACGAGGTAGTCACTTACTTTACCAGGCCACCCGGTCACGATGTCTCTGAACCTCATGTCGGGGTCCACCACAGCCTGCAGGAGCATGCTGTGGTTTCTCTCGCCGTCACACCAGATCTTTGTTGTAGGGTCCGCTTGTGGCAAACACATCAAGATATGAGTCGTGTCTACTGCTCCACAACAGTTTGGCAAGCCTCTTATTTTCTCGAATTTGGCTTTAATTTCCGACATTTTGGTCTCGTTTTCAGGCCATTTGAGGTGGTGGAGTGCCTTTTCTTCCATGACTTCAACGAATCGCCAGGTCACTTGGGAGACAGTTGTCTGATTCAGCCCAAATGTGTCCCCGACAATGAATAATGAATCACCAGAGCCCAGCCTCCTCAGGGCAATGGCTACCTGATCATTCAAGGACAAGGGCTTGCCGTTTGAGAAACTGAAGGTTCCAGACCTGGATGTGAGGTCCTCTTCGACAAGTGAGCATATATACCGAAATGTCTTCCTTGACAGCTTGAAAATAGATTCAAACATATCCAGTCCTTTCGTAGGCACCAAACGACCTGAACAAAAAGGAAAATAAAGTAATGGGGCGGCTGAGGTCCTTAACACCCCTGAGAATACCAATCGGCAACAGTTGTTGGAATATTTTGTATTTAGCTTTCCAAACACAACATGTCTAAAATTCTAGGACCAGTGTCAAGCAAACAAACTAGCAGTTCATGTTAAGCAATAGTCTTAAGTTGCCTTTCACCATGATTCAACATTTTGAAAGGATCAACAACTGGAAACAAGTCATGGAAGATCAATAACCACTATTTGTCTCCAGAGGAAGACAAATACAAAAGCATCTATCCCCATGGATAAGGTCTAACATCTGCCTTGACACTTGAAAATGTTTTATTTGAAGGGAGCTGCATATTTGATTCCACGACTAACGTAGAAAGGCATTTTCATTATCCAGAATTGCTCATCTACCAATATTATGTACATTATACATTTTCGATTCCATTATCCCTATTGGGGTAGATATACATGATGACCTTCTATAATTATGTAGCATGCGACAAATCTACCACCAATATCAAACATTACCAATTGCTTAACAAACAACAATTACGACATTCAAACATCAACTATGCAAGGACCAAAATTTCCCAACTGCGAAGGTACAAAGCTTCACATTTTCCAGAGGTAGTGTTAGTGCAACCCAGCATCTGTAATTTTACCTAGAATTAAGGCTTTCTATCCAACATGTTTTTCTAAGAACGGTATTATATTCAGGGAAAAAATTCTAATAATTCGATCTTCCATCTCTCGGTGTGAGTAAACCCCTTCCACGAGATTCAAGCTTGAATCTTTTAGCATCAATGTGGATAAGATTTATGTTAGATTAGTTCCACACAGATAGGGACAACCAGCATTTATTCAATCCTTCAAAGAGTCAGGAGTAAGCCCTTGAGAACAATATTTCAACTTCTGCAAAATTCATGCCATACAGCATCTAAAGGCTATTTACCACCAGCATCATGTTAATGCTCATTAGTTGAATAGGCTATTTACCACCAGCATCATGTTAACGCTCATAATTCCATCTTCCAAATGTTTCATTCATGCAGAAAACAATCTTCACATGCTCAGAATGGAAAGGATCTAAGCAGAGTTTATCCTAAATCTTGAAAGCTAACTGTATATCGAAAACCCAAGGATCAAATCAACAAAGACCAATGGTTTATGCCCACATTTCCCAACTTCAGGCATCTCCAAAGATACCAAAACAGCTTAAACACGGCCTAACCATCCACCAACAGTCAAATTTCACTAGTTCAATCATGTAATCAATTGCCCTCCCAAGAACTTACTGCCTAACCCTAGAATCCTCAAATGCTGAACAACATTTTGCAAACTGAAATCAGCCATCAATCTCACATCATCACATGAATACTTTCCCATAGCCACATATATAAATAACAAAGAAATACAAAGGAATTCATCATCCAACCAGCATAAACAGATCAAGAAACCCAAAACAACAGATGCAACGGGAGGATTTGGTATAATGAGAAAACAAATCTAAAAATCTTTCATCTTTAGAACCCAAATGCATTTGCAACCTAACATTCACATAGCAACCCCCCAAAACCAAACTCATAGTCATTAACCCACAGCAACAAAAAAAAGCATACAACAAACCCCAGAAAAATGAATTGAATTCAAAGTGATCAGCAAAGAGCAATTAAGCAAAATATAAACACCAAGAAATAACCAAAGACATAAGCTTATTGGAGTAGAAAACCAAATGGGCAACAAAGAAATTGAATTTTAGGAGGAAGGGGGCAAAAAAAGGAAGAAAAATCAATACCGCTAATTCTCTTGGAGAAGTGGAGCCACCAATCCCCGGAGACTTGAATCTCAGAAGACCCATTTGGTTCACCCTTTTTGTCAACCTTTCTCCTCTTCTTGAACCCTTCTCTGACTGGACCCATCGAATCAAACCCACCACTGGAAACAGCAAATAAGTGAAATTGGCAGCAGTTAAATTCAAGGAGGGAGGAGAAGGAGATGTTGTAATGGAAAGGGGAGATCGTGGAAATGGTGGGGGGTTTCGAGTGAAGCAAACCATGCAAAGAAAGATCTACTTGGATTGGTGGAGGGTAGTCGATGGAGTTGTGTTAAAACATGCATACAACAAAGGTGTTTGAGATAAAACAAAGAGGGGGAGAAGATGAAATCTAAGGTAACAAGAGATGCACTTTGGGTTCGTGTTGTTGGTTTAATACAATGTAGCCAAGGGAAGTGCGAGAATCTCAAATCTTCAATTTTGGGCCGATACTTTTTGAGTTTTTGAGTTTTGACTCTCGTCCTCTCTCCCATGTTTTTTCTTTTTTCTTTTTGGTCTGGGTTCACCATTTTCTATTTAAATCAAATATTACAGTATTATCTTTATAAAAAAATAAAACACAGATTTGAAAGACCTCAATATCAATGGGCTCACCAATCGATAAATTACTATGAGTGTAAAAAAAATAAAAATAAAATAAAATTACCATAAGTCATGAGTGTATTAAACATAGATGTATCGCCGGCCAGCGGTGCTGTTTTGCGATGGTGTTTGACTTTCGTCCGTAGTCTACGTCCCCTTCGTGTTAGACTTAGTTTTTCTTGACTCGTTTTCTTGTAGGGTGCGTTTCCATTTGTTGTATTGCTCCGCTTTTTGTTTTTGTTTTCGTTTGTTTGTATTGACGGTTTCCGTCTCCCGACTTGTCGGCCAGCGAGATTCAGGTATATCTGACCTCGAATTATTTCCTAATAAAAAAAAACTATTGCATTCCTTTTGGTATACGCACCACCAGATCATATCTCAAAAGATCCATTCTAGGTAGACCTGTCAAAACACAATCCGATCCGGTGATCCGATCCGAACGCCAGAAAATTTTCCGACCCGAACCCGGAAATTTTGATCTGGATTTTTTTTTTCGATCCGAACCTGAAAAACCGGAAATTTTTCGGGTAATCTGGGTTTCGACCCGGTGACCCGGTAATTTTGACCCGATTTAGCTGATTGACTCGGTTGATTTATAATTATATATAAATAATTTTTTTATATATAATTAAAATTTATCGCAAAATTATCAAATCATGATTTTTTTTAATTTAAAAAAGAAAAAATTGACAAACTCGAAATCGATCCGAAATGACCTGAAACTCGGGTTCGAGTCAACCCGAAAATACCCGGAACCCATTTTACCCGGGACCCGTTTTACCCGAGACCCGAAGTGTCCCGATCCGAACCCGACCCGAATAACCCGTTTGACAGGTCTAATTCTAGGAGAAGTTATCGTTTTATGCCTTGACGCTGCTCGTTCTTTTCTGTATTTTGGGTGATTTAAATGAAATCGTTGTTCCGGACGATAAACTTGGGGGCGTTCCTCCTAGGAATTATCAGTTTCGACGACTACAATCGATTCAAAATAATCTCTTGCTACTGGATGTTCCCACCCATGGTGGGAACTACACTTGGCAACAAAAGAAAACTGGCGAACCAAATAACTGTTACGCTAAACTAGATTGTCTAATTGCACAAAATGAGGTTCTTTTTGCCTTTGAAGGGTTACGTGTTAAAATTCATCCTTTCACGACTTCTGACCACGCCCCAATCTCGATCGATATGCGATCTCCGATGCATTTAAACAAAAGGCCTTTCCGTTTTGAATTGGCATGGACTACAAACCAGAATTTACAAATTTGGTCAAACAAGAGTGGCGTTTAAATCCATCTGGATCTTTCATGTTTAAACTTGTTAAAAAAACGTCTCTTCTAAAAATTCTCGCTAAAAAATGGCATAAGAGAACCTTCAACAACATACACAAACAAATATTCTTAACGGATGAAAAATTGCTAAGTCTACAACAAGACATCATTGGGAATCCAAACTCGGTTAATTTTGATCTACATCAGAGATTAATTAACAAAAGGGAACGAATGCTAGACTTCCAACGTCGATATTGGAGCTAGAGGGCCAAGGTAAAACACATCAAGCTTAATGACTCAAACTCAAAGTATTTCCACCGAATCGCTTCGGCCAAGCGGGGGAAAAAACTTATAAAGAACCTGGCAACGGACTCTGGACTACAGTTGTCCGACCACAACATGATTCGGAGCGAGTTTGTAACAAATTTTACAGCTCGCTTTAAGTCATCTTACAACCATGAACTTTTCTTTGAGAACGACCTTCGTGTTATTGGGAATGAAATCTCTCATGACGATAATATTCTGCTTACAGCTCAGCCTACAAATACAGAGGTTAAGACGACTCTCTTTTCCATTAAACCAGATAAGGCGCCTGGCCTTGACGAAATGCCTGCTGGGTTCTACCACACATATTGGGATATTGTAGAGCCATCTATCATTAAAGCTGTTAAGGCTTTCTTTTCCTCTAGGAAAATGCTGCGCCAGATTAACCACACTTTCATCACTCTAATTCAAAAACGAGATAACCCGGAGATCGTCAATCATTATAGACCAATCAGTTTGTGTTCTACGATTTACAAAATTATATCCAAAATTCTTACAATAAGATTATCGAAAGTTTTTGACAAACTAATACATCCTCTACAGAGTGCTTTCACGAAAGGGAGATTTATCCAAGATAATATACTCATTGCACACGAAATTTTCCACTCCTTCAGACTTAGCAAGGCAAAACGCGGCCATTTGGCAGTAAAACTAGATATGAAGAAAGCTTATGATCGGGTGGAGTGGCCATTCCTATTTTCTGCTCTTACTAAATTCGGTTTCGACCAACGGTTTATTAGCTGGATAAAAGAATGTGTACATACAATTTCGTATTCTGTTCTTATAAATGATGAGCCATCAACTCCATTTACTCCCACTAGAGGCCTTCAACAGGGGGACCCACTGTCACCATTTCTGTTCATTCTGACGGTTGAGGTTTTGGCAAGAACCTTGCAACATCAAGCAGCTGGATCAAAAGATTTAGGATTTAACATCGGTCGCACCGGGCTTTTATGCTACCTGTATCTATCCTCCAAGAACTAGACAAAATTTATAGACATTTCTTCTGAAATAAAGACCCGGGGTACACGCCTCTCATCAATTGGGATAAAATTTGTAACGACTCCCTATCAGGGGGGCTTGGACTGTACAAAGCAAAAACTGTGAACATGGCACTACAGATGAAGCTCCTATGGAAGATCATTGCTGAACCAGATAACATCTGGGTAAGGGTTATTTCTGCAAAATACCTAAAAGGAGCATCGATTATGAATTATGTAAATAAAAGTAACACCTCATGGCAGTTGACGAAACCAACAATAAAAAGATCCGGATAGGCATTAAAATAAGTCACAACAATAGGCGAAAATAGTAAAAATCATCACAAGAAGTCACCTCAGACAGTTATCAAGATCATCCGCGGATGAGCGTCCAATAGAAAATCATCACTCACATATATAAGACATATCATCCGCGGATAGAGGGGGGGGGGGGGCATGTGTCAGACATGCCTACACCCCACGAGTTGAACACATGTCAAACAACAAACCCCACGTGGCAAGTCATCCGAAGGTCGCCCATCACCTATAAAAACAAAGACTAACATACAAAGAGAGGACTTTTTGGACGGCAAGGGGGGGGGGGGGGGAACAAGCGGACCTGGATCGAGTATCCTGAGAAGAGTAAAGAAAAGTGAGAGAGAGAGAGAAAGAATCAAGTATATCTAAAACTCTTATAAGGCAAATGAACCATTCCGCGGACTAGCGACAAACCCATCCGCGGGTAGCTAGTTTTGACTCATCCTTGCTGTTCGGGAGCCCGAAGTGAGAATCGAGAACTTGTGATTGTCAAGCCCTAAAGTGAGAAAACGGTGACAGGTAAATAGCCGATTCACACCTCATCTGAAGTAACCTCGATAAGGGAGTAATATCTAAGAAAGCCAAAAATAAGATTATTCCCGCGGCACAGGTTGGGCCGTGTCGTTTATCTTGGCACGGGTCAGGTAAGCCCGTTGGGAATACGGATGGCCCCACAAGACTTATTCCCGGGTCCCACTAAAAATGGAGACCTTTTTCAGTTCGAGTTTCTTCATTGGCGCCGTCTGTGGGAACCCCCTCACGCTAAGGGGTTCCTCTGAAAACTTTCGTTTCAAAAAATCAGGCAAAGACCCCCAGATCTTGAAAGAAATAAGGGGTCCGCGTCCAAATATGAAAATATGAATATATACATATGAAAATGAGTTTTTGACTTGACAGAATTACAACGCTGAAAGAATGAATGATAATCAAGACAGCGTGACACAGGGTATGAGCCAGGGGATCCACCAAGATCAGGAAGCCTCAAGTATGTACGTCCCGTTGACACCTCAACCTGATCCAGAGGGTGAAACAGGAGATCAACACCACGAAACTCCTCCGCATCACTATTACAATCAGTACGGAGCAGAAGAAGATCACATACCTCAGAATTTCTGGTATTATGAAGTCCGTCATGAGCAACCTAATCCCCTTCAGCAAGAACAAACGCAGTATTACTATTATGACCACTGGGGACAGAACCCGCGTCAGCAAGAGAGTATCCATCACGAGGAGCAGCGTGGAAATTTTGATAGATATTATACTACATACAACAACCCAGGCAACATGAACTACAGTTTCCAGGGTCAGGCAATGCCGCACCAAGCATGGCAGAATGATCAGCGACAGCATGAGAACAAACACCGACGCGGAGAAAGATCCACAGACGTTTCCACCTCCACAAAGTTTGACTCAACAGATAAAAGAGCAGAAGGACTGGCGGCCTTCCCATCTGTGTTCACCAAAGAAATCTGTTTCGCGACAGTACCAAAAAGGTGGAGAGATGTTAACCTTATGAACTATGATGGAACGACTGATCCCGAAGACCATCTCTGCCATTTCACAACCGCAATAGGGATAAATGAATACAACGATGCTATGTTATGCTGAACTTTCCCCTCAACCTTGACGAAAATCGCCCTTACATGGTTCACTAACCTGCCAAGAAACTCCGTAACCAGTTTCACCCAGCTGTCCCACATCTTCACATCCCATTTTGGAAGTGCGCGGTCGAGAAAGAAGACCATGCTTGATCTAAATTCGATCAGGCAAGGAGCTGGGGAAACCTTGGGGCACTTTTTCACTCGTTTTACCAATGTGGTGGTGCAAATCCCCAACTTTAATCATGATTCAGCAATCATCATACTCATGGGAAATTTGGCAGAAGGAGATTTCAAGACATACTTGTTTCGAAAGAAACCAGCAAGTTACGATGATTTGAGGGAACGGGTGTCAAGACTAATCGAAGTTGAAGAGGCAGCCGCGTCCAGTTCAAGAGCAAACACAGGCAATCAGGGCTTTTTTGGGAAACTCGCTGGAAAATTCAAAAAAGAGAATCAAGCCGCCCAGACATCAGTCAGAAGCAGGAGATTTTCGTCCCCATCGCGACGAAATACACATGAATTCTGAAAGGAAACCAGGGTTTCATCCAAGAGAAGACAATCCGCGGTCATATCATCTAAGAGAAGAACATCCGCAGTCCTATCATCCAAGGGAGAATCCCTATGGGAAACAAGAACTGAGATTTCCACCACGGAGAGAAGATCGACCTAATCGAAGACTAGATTGGGAAGACCGTGACCCCAGACCTGATGTCCCCCGTGATCGACAGAACCGTTACTAAGGACAACAAGATCAGCGCAGAGATCCCCCGTATTACAATCAAGGAAGAGGCAGGGGACGAAGAGGGCGTGGAGGTAGACACAACCATGCACCCACTATGCAAAGATCCGTTAATCAGGAAGGAGCTCGAAGACCAGGAGAAGGCCACATACCAGAACCCGAGGGTTTCATCAATACCATCGCGGGAGGATACTCCATGGCGGAATCAAGTAGACAAGAGAAGAAGAACTACGAGCGAGAAGGAAGGCAACCCTCGTCCGCGTCAAGCAGAAGGATCTCTCTGTCACAACATGAGATATATCTTTTTCGCCGAAAGACGTTGAGGAAGTACGGATGCCGCATTCAGACCCATTAGTCATCCATGCTCAGATAGCTGCCAAAACAGTCAAAAGAGTATTTATTGACACTGGTTCATCTGTTGATATCTTATCATGGGAGGCTTTCTCTCAGATGGGGATCTCCGCGGCATCGTTAAAACCATACTCTGGCACATTGATTACGTTCTCAGGGGGAGAAGTGCAAGTAGCAGGAACGATCGAGCTGATAGTGGTTCTAGGAACGGCCCCAAAAAGGCGCATGGAGAATGTCGTATTCACAGTGGTAAAAATACCAACCGTGTACAATGCTTTGTTGGGACGCGTCTCGCTCTATAAATTTCAGATGATAGTATCAATCTATCACTTCGTCGGAAAGTTTCCTTTACCAGGAAGAGGAGTAGGTGAGGTTCGCAGCCAACAGCCAGAAAGCAAAAGCTGTTACTTGACTTCTATCAAGAGGAAGAAAGAGGTAATGTGTATTAGCAAAAAATGTGAATCCGTGGTGGGAGACAGTGGCCCATCGGAGCTCTCAGAGGCTGAGCTTGAAGTAAGATTGACAGAAACAAAAATACCAACCACGGACGAAAGGGTTGTCTACACGCCTGATCCAAACCCCAAAGAGAAAGTCTATATGGGGCAAGCGTTAGAGCCAGAAGAAAGAGATCGGGTCTTGGAAATCATAGCAAGGTCAAGAGATGTTTTTGCATGGACTCCACGGGACCTTTTAGGAGTCCCGTCCACAACCGCTGTGCACACCTTAAGAATCCGTCCGGGAACGAAACCCATAGTTCAAAAGAAGAGAAAAATAGCCCCCGAAAAGGCAGCCACGGCAAAAGAAGAAACTGATAAACTGTTAGAAGCAGGGTTCATAGAAGAAGTGGAAGATTCAGATTGGCTCTCAAATGTGGTTCTAGTGAACAAGTCTAATGGAAAATGGAGAATGTGCATTGATTTCACCGATGTTAATAAATCCTGCCCCAAAGACAGTTACCCCTTACCATCCATAGACGAACTTGTCGACGGAACTGCGGGTAACAAGGTCCTCAGTTTTCTTGATGCTTATTCTGGGTACAATCAGATAAGGTTGGACCCACTAGATAAAAAAGCAACTACTTTCATCACCAACCAGGGGATATTTTGCTACTGCGTCATGCCTTTTGGTCTCAAGAATGCAGGAGCTACGTTTCAGAGAACTGTTGATCGAATCTTTCACAAGCAGATCGGGAGGAATGTGTCGATATATGTGGATGATATTGTGGTTAAGAGCAAAAAAGCAGAAGACCACGCGGCATATCTGCAAGAGACATTTGATTCCCTTCGCAGAGGAGGGCTGAACCTGAACGCAGAAAAATGTATCTTCGGGGTTGATTCTGGAAAACTCCTTGGTTTCATGGTTAGCCATCGGGGAATTGATGTAAATCCTAAAAAGGTTGTGGCAATCCAGAATCTTCAACCACCGCGGACGATCAAAGAATTACAGTCTTTAAACGGAGCAGTAAACTACCTAAGCCGATTTTGCTCATGCCTAGCAGACAAGTCATTACCTTTCTTTGCTTTACTCAAGAAAAAGGGGCCGATACGATGGACTCTAGAATTACAGAAAGCGTTCGGGGAGTTAAAAGTTTTCTTATCGACACTTCCCACTCTGCACCAACCCGAGAAACAGGAGGCTCTACACTTGTACCTATCAGTAAAAAACATTACCATCAGCGCGGTTTTGACGCGAGAAGAGAAGTACCCTGTATACTACATCAGTCGTGTGCTACAAGATGCTGAGACGTGGTACGAACCAGTAGAAAAGATGATTCTATGTCTGGTGTTCGCGGCAAGAAGGTTGAGGCCCTACTTCCAGGGTCACGTCATCAGAGTAATGACTGATCTACCTTTACGACAAATTCTTCACTCCCCGTGCTTGTCAGGAAGGATGATGAAGTGGACAGTTGAGTTGACAGAATTTGAAATTGAATACACCCCACGGCGGGCGGTACTGGCTCAGACATTAGCCGATTTCATCAGTGAAACGAGTTTTGAACTAAGCGCTCAAACAGAAAGAAGCGAGTGGACACTCAAGATAGATGGCGCGGCCAATAAAGATGGATGCGGAGCTGGGGTTACTCTCACTGCACCAGATGAGCAACAGTATAATTACGCTTACAAACTGGATTTTCAAGCCACAAACAATGAAGCTGAGTATGAGGCCCTGTTCGCGGGCCTAGAAATAGCTTTGATCAAGGGAGCCAGACAAGTATCAATCTACACCGACTCAAAGGTGATGGCACGACAGATAACAGAGGAGTATGAGGCCAGAATCGGACTAATGCCTGACTATCAGAGAAAAGCGCAAGCATTGTCGAAAGCGTTCTTGAGTTTTTGCTTGACAGTGATTTCCAGAAATGACAACCAGTAGGTAGACGCGTTGGCTCGAATGGGGGCAGTCATGCCCGACGAAGTAGGAAAGGAGGTTGTCCTCGAAAGAGTAAACAGTCGCAGGCTTATTCAAGAGGTCTATCAAGTCCAGGGGATTAAGGAAGGAGACTGGAGGACACCGCTCGCGGACTATCTGGGTAAGGGCATTTTACCAGAAGAGAAAGACGCGGCCAGGAGGGTGATCACAAAATCCTCTCGTTTCACCATTAGAGAAGGAAAGCTCTATAAAAGGGGCTACTGCCTCCCGGATTTACTATGCATATCGATTGAAGAAGGAAGTCTTGTCATGAAAGAGTTGCATGACGGAATTTGTGCACACAACCAAGGATGGAGGGCCTTGGTAGCCAACGCGACCAGACTAGGGTACTACTGGCCAACTATGAGGCATGATGTCCAGAATTATATTCAGAAATGTGACGCGTGTCAAAGGTTTGGAAATTTGACGCATCGCCCTACCGAAATGATGAAAAGCATAACTGGAGCTTGCCCATTTTCTGTCCGGGGAATGGATATACTTGGTCCATTTCCAACTGCCCTAGGAGAATTGAAGTATGTGCTTGTCTTGGTTGATTACTTCACGAAGTGGGTAGAAGCCGAGGCAATGGGACTGATCACCGCGGAAAAAGTAAGAAGATTCTTGTGAAAGAACATCATCTGCCGTTTTGGGGTGCCCGACTCGATAATCACAGACCATGGGCCTCAGTTTGATTGTGAAACAATCAGGGATTTCGCAGGATTAGGCATAAACTTTAAGTTCTCATCCGTGGCCCATCCACAGACGAACGGACAAGCGAAAACAACCAATCGGCAATTGTTGCATGGAATACAAAAGAAACTTGGAAGCACATCAAAAGGGCGATGGGCTGAACTTCTACCATTAGTTCTCTGGTCCTACCGCACATCAGTAAAAACCCCAAACGGGGAAACCCCGTTTACACTAGTTTATGGAATGGACGCGGTCATTCCAGTAGAAAGGTTGGTCCCCTCGGCGCGAATCATGACATACAACCAGGAAACCAACGATGAAGCATTGGAACTCAAACTCCATCTCATAGAAGAGCGCAGAATGGAGGCAGCCATAAGAGAGCAAGAGTATAAAAGGCGTCTGTCCGAGTACCGTGATAGGCGAGTTCGCCCGCGACACCTCAAGAAGGGAGATTTGGTGCTCCGTCAAGCTACTACTGGAGGAAAGCTAGACCCAAACTGGGAGGGGCCGTATGTAATCGTGAAGGTGATCCAAGAAGGAGCATACAAACTCAGCACCCCCGAAGGCACCATTTTAAACAAAACCTGGAATGCAGATAATCTAAAGAAATACTATGTGTAATAGCCAGGGCTTGTATATAACGGAAACCTTAGTCGCCCCCGCAAAAATTAAATAAAGCGGTTAGAGGGCGCTTTTATTATTTTCCTTCAGATGAGTTCCTAAATAAGACCCAAGTACGCAGGAGCTTGGCTCCGGGTCGGGCCTCCGATCGAAGCAATTCTCGGAGATGTGTTCTTGAATAAGACCCAAATACGCAGGAGCTTGGCCCCGCGTCGGGCCTCTGATCGAAGTGATTCTCGGAGATAAGTTCTTGCATAAGACCCAAGTAAGCAGGAGCTTGGCTCCGTGTCGGGCCTCCGATCGAAGTGATTCTCGGAGATAAGTTCTTGCAAAGACCCAAGAACGCTGGAGCTTGGCTCCGCGTCGGGCCTCCGATCGAAGTAATTCTCGGAGCTGTGTTCTTGAATAAGACCCAAATACGCAGGAGCTTGGCTCTGCCTCGAGCCTCCGATCGAAGTGCTTCTCGGAGATAAGTTCTTGCATAAGACCCAAGTACGCAGGAGCTTGGCTCCGCGTCGGGCCTCCGATCGAAGTGATTCTCGGAGATAAGTTCTTGCATAAGACCCAAGTACGTAGGAGCTTGGCTCCGCGTTGGGCCTCCGATCAAAGTGATTCTCGGAGATAAGTTCTTGCATAAGACCCAAGAACGCTGGAGCTTGGCTCCGCGTCGGGCCTTCGATCGAAGTAATTCTCGGAGCTGTGTTCTTGAATAAGACCCAAATACGCAGGAGCTTGGCTCCGCGTCGGGCCTCCGATCGAAGTGATTCTCGGAGATAAGTTCTTGCATAAGACCCAAGTACGGAGGAGCTTGGCTCCGCGTCGGGCCTCCGATCGAAGTGATTCTCGGAGATAAGTTCTTGCATAAGACCCAAGTACGCATGAACTTGGCTCTGCGTCGGGCCTCCGATCGAAGTGATTCTCGGAGATAAGTTCTTGCATAAGACCCAAGAACGCTGGAGCTTGGCTCCGCGTCGGGCCTCCGATTGAAGTAATTCTCGGAGCTGTGTTCCTGAATAAGACCCAAATACATAGGAGCTTGGCTCCGCGTCAAGCCTTCGATCGAAGTCATTCTCGGAGATAAGTTCTTGCATAAGACCCAAGTACGCAGGAACTTGGCTCCGCGTCGGGCCTCCGATCGAAGTGATTCTCGGAGATAAGTTCTTGCATAAGACCCAAGAACGCTGGAGCTTGGCTCCGCGTCGGGCCTCCGATCGAAGTAATTCTCGAAGATGTGTTCTTGAATAAGACCCAAGAACGCTGGAGGTTGGCTCCACGTCGGGCCTCCGATCGAAGTGATTCTCGGAGATAAGTTCTTGCATAAAACCCAAGAACGCTGGAGCTTGGCTCCGCGTCGGGCCTCCGATCGAAGTAATTCTCGGAGATGTGTTCTTGAATAAGACCCAAGAACGCTGGAGCTTGGCTCCGCGTCGGGCCTCTGATCGAAGTGATTCTCGGAGATAAGTTCTTGCATAAGACCCAAGAACGCTGGAGCTTGGCTCCGCGTCGGGCCTCCGATCGAAGTAATTCTTGGAGTTGTGTTCTTGAATAAGACCCAAGAACGCTGGAGCTTGGCTCCGCGTCGGGCCTCCGATCGAAGTTATTCTCAGAGATAAGTTCTTGCATAAGACCCAAGTACGCAGGAGCTTGGCTCCGCGTCGGGCCTCCGATCGAAGCAATTCTCGGAGATATGTTCTTGAATAACACCCAAGTACGCAGGAGCTTGGATCCGCGTCGGGCCTCCGATCGAAGCGATTCTCGGAGATGTGTTCTTGAATAAGACCCAAGTACGCTGGAGCTTGGCTCCGCGTTGGGCCTCCGATCGAAACAAATCTCGGAGATGTGTTCTTGAATAAGACCCAAGTACGCTGGAGCTCTGGCTCCGCGTCAGGTCTCTAATCAAAATATTTCAAAAATAACAAGTACGCTGGAGCTCTGGCTCCGGGTCAGGTCTCTGATCAAAATATTTCAAAAGTAATTTTTCATAAGTCCTTTAGAACGCCTGGACTCTTTATTAACATAGAAAGTTGCAGCCATGATCTAACAACTAAACATAAGATAAGCAACAGGTGACGAAGGTACGTCAGCACATTCGAGCAGTTGTTCGCTTAAAAAAAAACAGACAAACATCAGCTTATGCCCACCGGGGCCTAGCCGGGATTAGACGAGTTCTACCTTGACTCAAGCGAAATCCATTCGAAGGTGGACCTCCTGATTCTGGAGAAGCCCATTCAGCATCCACTTCATCTCCCACAACATCTAAAACATGAACTTCAAAATGATTTCCTCCTTTATAAATAAAGGTCACGGAAGAACCAATGTTAATGCTGTGCGACTCAGCAAAATCATTCCAACCGTCTCTCAAAAAGAGAACCCCATAATCACCGCGTATAACTTCCACCGAAAAGTCGCGAAGAATCCTAGTTGATAAAAGAATGTTCCTAGGAAAATCTGGTCCTAGCTCATCCTCAAAGCATAGTGGCAAAAACTAGCAAAATACAAAAAAAAGTGAATGTTGAGAAAAGATAAATTTTAAAGAAGAGAAACTCAGCAAACAAGAGACTAACCAAGCGGCGGAGTTGCTCAGGAAAACTGATACGCTCAAAAAATGACCAAGCCGGTCGAATAGGAGAAGGCATTTTGAAAGGAAAAGTTCAAGTTCGAACACCCCACCCCTATGCTTTCTCTTTATAAAGGACATTCTGACGGTGCTAACATGCGTCACAGGCTGAGACAGAAGCTCAGTAGATTTGAAAGGTGGATTCACCAAACCTAACAACTGGCACGCCATACACAAGACAACAAGAAACACTATTATTTGAAGATAAATTTGGAATACCCGTGAATAACGTATCGTGACAAGATTGCATCGAGAAAATAAACCATGCAGCTAGCATGCGCGATCTTGAAAATCCCCCAAAGAAAAAACCAAAAGTTCACAATTAACTGAAGTTATGACCAGCATCTCAATTACTCCCTCTTAAGAAAATAAAAAACTCGCGTCTAAGAAACGACCCAGAAAGTAAACCGGTTTGAGGACTAAAACATATACTATCAAACACCACCACAAACGCATCCGCTGACTAAGAAGCTCAACAAACAAGTTCTAAAGCTTTGCTTTATTAAACACAGACATAAGGGACCAAGCTCAAAAGCCATTCGAGGCTAATCCATGAGAGGAATGATCGTTGAGATTAATCTCGTACTCTCCTTCGCGGGAATCCACCACCTGAACTTCAAAACACGCCTCGCCCATATGAGTAAAGATCATAGAAGCCCCCCTCTCAAAACCGTGCGACTCTACAAAATCTTTCCATCCGCGGCCAAAGTAGAGAAGACCACTGTCCTGACATTCTACGCAAACCGGGAAATTGCGTAACTGATGAGAAGAAAGTAAGACTCGACCAGGGACAGCGTCCTCATACACTTCTTCAAACCTGAGTGGCAGCAGCTGAAAAATAGAAAAAGATAAAAACAAGGAAGGAATTCGTGAAGAAGATATAGAAATTAGACATAAAAATCTTACCAAACGCAAAAACTGTTCAGGATAATCAATTGCCTGGAAGAAAGCCCATCGAGGTCCTCGCTCAGAGGCCATGTCAGCCCTAAATGCTAAAGGAGGAACTATAATGGATCCCCGCATCTCGAGAAAAGCAAGGGGAAAACAATAGTTTTTTCTTTCTTGTCCCATCACTCACGAGGAAACAGTCAAATAATGGGGGAAGAGGTGCATGCATGACGCGCAACAAGTAACACAGTAGCACAAGGCACGCGTCCCCTTTTTTCTGAAATCTAAATTAATTTTATTGACCATCTCGCTGAAACCCAACAAACTTCTCAAAAGAGGCCTTTAAAGCAACCGAGAGTAAGTCGGAAAAGAAAAACTAAATATATTACCTTTCAATAAAGGGCGATAAGACCGAGGATAAAAAACCTCACTCAGCAAGTATAAAACACGCAAGAATGACCAAAGTGATAAACACCCTAAAACAAAATGGATCCAGGGTTGCCACCAAGGGCTTTCTATAGGGTCATCATGAGAGAGGAACAACTTCAAACACTTCGGCTCCCGCTAATGTATGTCCTAATCGATGAAGATGCTCACATTCAAGCCAGGCTCTGGTCTCGCTCCAACTAGGAACACGAAGTAAAGATGGTAAGAGATGGAGACGGCCTTTTCTGGTTAACACAAGAGTGGCACGACTTCACACAGGCAAGTCGAGTCAATGTAGGATCAGCTCTGATTTTCACCAAATGGGAGACTCCATCTTTGAAGTCGACGTCGTCAGTCCTGATAGCGAGGAAAACGGAGAAGTGGGATGTCATTAAGTTTCTATTTCATGTATTGCGTTACCATCTCTAGTATGATGTATCAGGTTTAAAAGGATCGAGCCTCTAAAAAGTTAATGCATGTTACCTCTTATTATGAATAATAAAAGATCCCCCTTTAAGCCTATTCAAAATCACAAAATATGATAGATAGCAAAAGAAAGTCATGGTCCCCCTTCGAGTCACTCGCGGAAGTATAATCCATAAACAAATTACAAACTCTCAGAGCATGTCATCGGAAAAGCTCAGTTTGAACTGCACGAGGATGAAACCGAGCTAAGATTAGCTTCGTTATCATTCCCAATCTCACGACGCGGGCAAACTTTAAAAGAAACATTGCCCCTATGAAAAAACATCATGGCACTTCCTATCCCAAAATGATGAAGGGCAAGAAACTCGTCCCATCCACTGTCGATTTGAAAAAGGCCGCTCTCACTCCAGGACACAGCCACTGGGAAGTCGCGAACCAGATACGATGAAAGAAAAGCCCATCTGGGCGGTAGCGGCCCATATTCAGCCTCAAATTGAGGGGGCAAAACCTGTGCACAAGCAAAAATGTATATAATTCGGAGAACTAGCCTGAACTTTCTAAGGAAAATCAAGGAGAAAACTCACAAGTCGAGAGAGTTGATCCACATTTTCGATCTTTTGAAAAAAGGCCCAAGGATTAAAACCTCCCGAAGACATGACGCGTATGAAAACGCAATTAGTTGTCAACACATGAGAAGCAGTAAAAATGATAGGAGGATTGAGGCCTTAAAAAGGGAAAAATCCCATCTTGAGAATTGAAGACAAGTGGGAAAAGGCTTTGTACATTCGGACTAACCCTTTCAACACTTGGAAAAAGATCAGAGCATTAACAAGCAAAAAATATACAAGAGTACGAAGTTTCATCTAAGAAGTCTCGAGCCCAACTTCACAAAAGACAGATGTCACATAGAAGCGCCAAAAAGGAACCATCACAGGTTCTCAAGATAGAAAAGTTTCATTCCCAAGTTACCAATTAAAGCTAAAAGATCAAATAGTAGTGGTCGGCGTTCCAATATCATCACCAGCGTCCTCGACATCTTCATCCTCGGAATATGACTCTTCCGCGGCCATCTCCTCCTTTGAAAGCCCCCAGTCGGCACTGGTCATGCTCAGCTCAAATTTCTCTAAGGGAACTCCGGGATTAGCTACCGAACGTACTCCACTTTGATTAATCCCCGCGACCATCCCCTTTCGAAAATAGCTAAAACACTTGTCCTTCAAAATGCTGGCGCCTTTTGGAGTCTGGAGATAAGCTTTGGCTACAGAAGACATGAAAGATGCGCCAACCTCAGTTTTAATCCACTCGGAGGACAAATAAGCCAAACCCTCTGGACTTTAAAGCCAATGAAGAGCAACATCTTGGTCTGAACGCACTTTGATATTATCAAGCTCCTGTTTAGTAATAGATTGCTCCTCACGAAGGATAGAAAAATCTTCTTCCAGCTTATCGATGCTGGCCTGCTTTGCTTGAAGAAGTTCCCGCGAACACCCTTCCGCAACCTCAAGTTCTTTGACGTGAGAGTTGGTGACGTCCAAAGAAGTTTTCAGATCGTCGCGTTCTTTTTTCAAAACCTCCATAGCTTCTTTTTGTGTCTGCAATTCTTCATGAAGTTCCACAGACCTCTTTTTAAACTTCTCAACCGAAGCTGGGTCACCAACGGTGTTCCCAAGGATCCGCAACTGGTGAGACAATCTCTTAATCTCCTCATCTTTCTTGCTAAGGCTCTCTTCACCGCACACCAAACGTCTTTCGACGTCCTGCTGGATCACCCTCAGCTGAAACCAAAAACAAATCGAACAAAGACAAAGAAGAGAAAGGCCAGAGATGAACCGCGTCGGATTTTTTCTAAAAACAAAACAAAAGGTAACTCGCAAAATATAAAAACTTACCCACTGGTTAAGACGGTCGAAGTTAGTTGAAAGATTAACGGCATCTAATCGCTTGACATACCCTTGCTCGGGAAAGCAACGTTTCTTGGCTGGAAAGGAGAGACCTCGCAGGTCAACTATATCAAAACCTGGAATGGGAAACTCGCGAAGGGTCGCTTTGCCCTCAAGAAAGAGCCCTGATTCATCCGCGGTAGACGACCTAACAACTATGCTGACTTTTCTCTTCTTCTTCTTGGAGGTTTCAGGAGCAGATGGACGAACACGTTTCTTCCGAGATACAGGAACTAATGAAGAGGACCCCACAAGAGCGCCAGTTTCTCCTGCTATGGTCATATCCACGATTGGAGCCACCTCAGGAACTGTAGGAGGGACATGGGGATCACGGATATCTGAACTCGTCTTCTTCTTCTTTTCAGATCTTGCTTTATGACGCTTCAAAAGAGAATCCAAATCCATTGTATCTAAATACAAAAACATCCAAAGATAAATAAACCATCAAAATAAGACAAAACAGGGGGCACAAGTCCAAACACTCAAAGAAACGATAAAACAAAAAGAGCCACCTAATCGCGGATGAGGCAAACTCAAACCAGCCATCTCAAGCCGGAACGCGGAGAGCATCTTATCCCAGGGAAACCTAGGTGTGTGAGAAAACGATTGTTTAAACTCAGGAAGGTTGGAAACAATCGGTTTTTTCACAGGACAAAAACGCCCTGGGACGGTCCGACAATTGAAACCATTTCCAGACCTGTCGCGGACCAGGAACCACTTATATTTCCAGTTAGGTTTGCTAGAAAGCCTCTCCATGTAACCACAGCTAGAGTTGCACTGATAAAACCTCGAGTCTTGGGTCCCCTTTTTCAAAGAAAAGATACTAAATATCAACTTCAAAGAAGGAGTAACCCCGATCTCCTTACACCTCATAATAAAGCTAGTAAAAAACATCCAACCGTTGGGAACAATCTGAGCAGGGCTTAAGTTGTATTCACCCAAGAACTCCGAGAAAAAGGGATGTAAAGGAAGTCGAAAACCCTGAGACAAGCTGGCCGCGTAAACAACCAAGCAATCCTCATAAGCATCCAAACAACCTCCCCCCTCCTCAGGAAGGCAAAACTCCAGTCCCGCGGGCCATGGAAAAATTCGAGAGATGGCGTCAAGATCAGCCAATCCTAGCAAAGTAGTACATCCCCTTAGCTCCTCCACAGGAGATCGCCACGGGTGAATCCTTTCAGCTACAACTAATTGGCGGTCGGACAGAGGCGGCAGAGGCTTAAAATCTCCAAGAAAGAGACAAGTGTCTAAATCCCTTAGGTCATACAACGGGGTCTCCAAATCAGTCAAGTTTTCTTTGGAACAGATCTTTTTCGGAGTTTCCGCTACGCCAATAGGGGAAGCTTCGTAAGGAATCCAAACAGTTTCAACCTCTTGATCAGCGTCCATAGGGTGAGAAGTGGAAGAAAGACCCACGTCCTCGGAAGAACAAACACCTGGTTCACCCCCATATTCAGAATTTTCATCTCCCGCGCATTCCTTCGAAGAAGAAGAAACTGTGTAAGGAGAAGAATAGTAATCAGGGCCAGTACGCTTCCGGCACCTTCTCACCTTAATAGGGCTGCCCGTAGGACCAACCCGATTCAGAGTCGATGCAGATGTGGCAGAAGATGATCCCGATGAGGTACCACTAGAGCTAGAAGAAGAACTCTCAGAAGAAGAGGAAAGAATCTCTTGAGATTGACGCGGTTGAGAAGACAAAGCGACATCACCCCTCCACCCTTCTCCTCTCTCAAATTCATCCAACACATCGTGCTCTCCGCTGAGGTTAGCCATTCCCAATGAAACTAGAGAAAATTGTATGAAGATTTACTTACGCGAAACAAAACCTCGATAAAAAACAGATTCAGAGATAAAATCCCACCCTAATTCTCGATCTACCCATCAAGAAAATCGAGGAATTAAAAAGAAAAAGAACCTAGAAAACAACTCGAAGCGAGAAGAAATACCTTGAATTTCTGAAGAACTTCTCCGGAAACTTCAACCGAACTGCGATCGGAAACCTAAGACCACCACCGGAAAACCAAACTGTAGATAAGAACAAAAATCTTTGGAAAAACAGAGGAAGAAAAATGTGAAGTGAAAAGAACAGAACGGGATAACTTATAGAAAAATTACCGACTGTTGAACTTTCAGACGGAAATGGGCCTAATGGGCCCTAAATGGGCCAACACAAAGAAGCAAAAAGCCCATCATTTATAGGATAAAGCAAAATTGAGACAACCACAGAGAATCAGATGTTTTCTAAAAATTTCTTATCGGCCCGCGTCAATCCCTGAGGGAATCGACCCAACCCGAGGAGCTGTGACGAAACCAACAATAAAAACATCGGAATAGGCATTAATATAAGTCACAATAATAGGCAAAAATAGTAAAAATCATCACAAGAAGTCACCTCAGACAGTTATCAAGATCATCCGCGGATGAGCATCCAATAGAAAACCATCACTCACATAAGACATATCATCCGCGGATAGAAGGGGGGGCACGTGTCAGACATGCCCACACCCCACGAGTTGGACGCATGTCAAACAACAAACCCCACGTGGCAAGTCATCCGAAGGTCGCCCATCACCTATAAAAACAAAGACTAACATACAAAGAGAGGACTTTTTGGACGACAAGGGGGGTAAAACAAGCGGACCTGGATCGAGTATCCTGAGAAGAGTAAAGAAAAGTGAGAGAAGGAGAGAAAGAATCAAGTATATCTAAAACTCTTATAAGGCAAATGAACCATTCCGCGGACTAGCGACAAACCTATCCGCGGGTAGCTAGTTTTGACTCATCCTTGCTGTTCGGGAGCCCAAAGTGAGAATCGAGAACTTGTGATTGTCAAGCCCTAAAGTGAGAAAATGGTGACAGGTAAATAGCCGATTCACACCTCATCTGAAGTAACCTCGATAAGGGAGTAATATCCAAGAGAGCCAAAAATAAGATTATTCCCGCGACATAGGTTGGGCCGTGTCGTTTATCTCGGCACGGGCCAGGTAAGCCCGTTGGGAATACGGATGGCCCCACATGACTTATTCCCAGGTCCCACTAAAAATGGAGACCTTTTTCAGTTCGAGTTTCTTCAGCAATGGTCCAAACTGATTTCAATCAGGCATTTATTCAAGCCGGGCATTCGCTGGTCTATCGGTAACGGTAGGTGAGTTAGCTTCTGGACGGACAACTAGGCACTCAAAACGCCCTTGGAAAAGGTTGCTTTGCAACCGTTGAGTGAAGAGAATTTAAACTAGTGTGTGGACCGTTTCAATACGGACGACATTAGGTGGGACGTTACAAAAATTCAGACTGAATTACATGGACTTCTGTCTCAGCCCATAATTTCATAAAAACAACAATTCATCTTCCCATTAATCCTTTCCCCGATCGCCTATTTTGGGGTCCAAGCAGGGATGGTTGGTTTTCTACTTGTTCTGCTACGACGCTAATTCTGTCCCATTCGGGAGACCCTAGTTTTGACTGCAATGGGATGTGGAAACTTGATATCCCTCATAAGATCAGACATTTTCTTTGGAAGATTTCGCGTGATGAACTGTCTACGACTGAGAGATTGCAAAGGTCTCATGTTTCTGTACCTTCTAGGTGTCTTTTTGTGGGGGCACAGAGGAATCCATTTTCCATCTGTTGCTTCGTTGTCCAAACACCTTGGCTCTGTTCACAACCTTAAATATTTGTAATCCAAATATTGCTACTATTAACAGGAAAACTAAATCCAACCATATCCTTAACAATATTTATATTTCCACAGGGAAACACAATATTAGCAAATTAACGTACGCTTGGTGGAGTATTTGGTACTTTCGGAACCAGCCGGCTTTCCAGCACGTTACGTCCGCTCCAGTCCAAGCGATTGTTGTGTTCTGCAACACTACTTACCATACGTTGTCGGCTAGAAGTGATGATAAATGTCCACCTAAAAAGTTGGTTGCGGGAAACACCAACAGAGTTTCTGCCTCGTCAGATAGATCGGATAATATTGTTTATCAGATAAATGACCCTTGGAAAAAGCCAACGACCGGGTATTGTAAGCTAAATTTTGATGGGTCACTTTCAGATTCGTAATCCGAGACCATGCGGGGACTGTCATCTCCTGGGGGCGGGGCCCTGCAATAATAACTCTCCGGCTTACGCGTAAGCGTTAGGCCTCCGAATGGGGGTCAGGAAGGCTAAATCCTTGGCCATTGAACGTAAATGTCCCTGGAATTGGGGTCATGAATGCTCTCCTAGGTGAATGTAAATGTCCTTGGAATATTGAGCTGTTAATGGCTGATACGACTGTTAATCTATATTTGTTTGCTCATGTTGCTATTCGTCATATTTTCAAGGAATCAAACGATGTGGCCGACAGGATTGCACGTCTGGCCTATAGTATCCCTGCCGACGAAGGTCTCGCTACTGATCCAGAACTACGTGTTCTCGTCTGCTCGGACACGCTAGGAAAGAAGCCCCTATGGTGGCGACTTTCTTAATTCTTATCCCGCTTCAAAAAAAAAATATTTTGAAGGGTGAGAGCTTGGAGCTCTAGGTGCGTAGAGAGAGCCTCTATTGTGATAGAACATCGAAGCCTCACCAAACAATCTGTAGTCATATTGACCTTGTGGAAGACAAGTCTGAATTGCACCCCAATCCAAGGACAGAGCCAGAAGCATGTTATCCATGACAAGTGTGTTGATCTCCCAAGAACAACTCTAGGCGTCGTTGACTACATTGATAAGAGCAAGACCATCTCTTTCAAGCATCACATGGCCGAGTTCCATTTGTTTAGCCACTAACACCCTGGTGTGGAGTGCCAAATCGATCATCAACCTCAAGTGTAAAATCCGTCCTGCAAGAAAGCGCATTAGAGAAAAGAAGTGTGCCCGTTTGATCTCTAATAACAAATCCTATAGTAGCTTCTCCTAAACTAATTCTTTTTTTTTGAAAACCCCTAAACTAATTCTAAAATAATAATAATAAAAAAAAGATATTTATAGAAAGGATCTCTCGGAGCCATATCCTTTGTTCCCCTCCCTTGAATTGGTAAATAAAGAACGGTCATCCGGGGTTCGAATCGGGGACCTTTGGGTACTACCCACAAGTCTTTTCCGGTTGAATCATTTCGGAATGGTTCCTATGTCTCCTTCCTCCGTCCCCCCTCATAACATTTTATTTAAAAATAAAAATAAATTAGAATTAGAATTAGAAACTAGCAAATAGTAAAAGAAAAAAAAAACTAAAAATGGTGTGAGGAGGGAGGGACAAGAATGAGGACATATGATTTGGAGTGGGGATCTCTCTACCCATTAGATTTATTGTTGTTTTGGGTGCAATTAGCCATTCTCTTAATTGAAAAATATAAATCTTACTGTATATAATCACATATTGAGGGATTAGTTTACATATGAATTATACCGTCACTCATTCAGATTGTTGGGATTATATGATTATATCCCACATTAATTAATTGGATTACCAAAGAACCCAAAAATATAAGTAATGATTTAAACTTTTGTATTAAAAAGCTATATCAACCTTATAATCTACAAAATAAAATAAACATGATACAACTCCTATTTCTTATAGCCCGATTGAGATTTTTCATAACTAACACAATTCAAAAAAGGCAAGTTTAATAAAGTTTTCATGGATATATACCCGATTTCGCCAAATTTTTAAGTTTTGTTTTGCCATACACTGATGTAGTTGGAACTTAGTTGTATTTTTTTTATATACAATGTAAGGATTCAAACTACTAGACATCAGCCGTGTCAGGTAAGTCGAGAGGCTAAATGAATCGGCAAACGGACAAACCGTCATGGTAAAAGCAAAACAAAGGCATAAAAGATAAAAGGAACAATCTGGACCCTAGTCGAAACATAACCGTACAATGCCAAGCACACAAAAATTCAACAAAAAATTTGAGATGAAAATGTGAATGACAAGAACATAGAGAAGTCAATGAAACTCACACGGCTACTCGTCGTCGGACAAACGAGAGCAGAAACTCATGATTTAGTTTTAAAATGCACTCTCTTCTTGTTTGTATTTAGCATTTCTAGATTTGCACTTCGTTATTTTCGGCACAATGGACTTTGTTATTCCTTTCTAGCTTGTTATGTTCAACATATATATTTTATAAAATAAGAGTTGGCGAACATATGAGATTTGAACTGATATATTTTTTTAAAATTTATATGAGTATATGAGGTTACTAACACCCGACTAATCCCATAAACCTTAAAATTAAGGATCAGGTAAACCTTTAGGCTTCAATGGCCATGCAGAGCGGGAATCTAAACTGATATTTTATACGTGCTCATTGATTTTTTTTTATTGGGTAAAAATTCGAATGTGACTAGTCACTATCCGATAGCATCCTGACAGATAAGGTCAGCGAGATCTGGATCAAAAGATAAAGAGGCATTATTAGGAACGTTAGCAAGGTGTGCGGCCTTATCAACCACGATATTACCATTACGAAGGATGTGAGAGAACGAAACTTTGTTAATCCCTATAATAAGAGTACAAATGCCTGTCATGATTAATTCAATTGCTCATGGACATTTAACTCCAGATTTTAGATAGTTAATGATTATAAGCGAGTCTCCTTCTGCAAGGAGTTTATTAATCTTCAATTCAAGTGCTTTCAAAATACCAAACCTTAACTCAGCTTCAACCATTAATGGAGTTTGTTTCCCAATAAGTTTGCAATCCATCGAAACTGGAAGTCCTTTTTCATTTCGAATGATGAATCTAATAGAACTTTCTTGTTGTGGAGCAAATGAGCCATCGAAGTTGAGTTTTAACATGACAACAACTGGTTTCTTTCTTCCATTTATATGTTTTCCTATTTCCTCTGAGGTTTTTAGGCACATGATTAACAACATGCTTAATAATCGCAGAGTCTTCTCCTCGATTATACCCAAATGCTTTGGTCTAATTCCCTATTTGTAAATCAACTATATGATTAAAACCCTAAATATTTGGAAGTTTCTCATGTCTAGAGATCAATTGATTCCGAGTTATTCAAAGAGTCCACCAGTAAAACGTCATTTTTTTTTTCCTGAGAAGTTAGACGATTATTGAGAGCAGTCAGTATTGCTTTTATATTTCTAGAGTTACTAATCAGATTATTGAATATAGATTTGATTCTCCCATCAAGGTTGGAGTAAAAGGAATTGAATATAGATTCAAAGAAAAGCTGAGTAGCGTCTTCCTCATGATGATTGCAGATAGCACAATATGGTCTCATTGCAATACACCTTTTGGATAGTTGAGAGTTGGGGAGAGACCATTTTGACAGAATTTTCATAAGAAGTTATTAATTTTCGATGATATGTTAATCTTCCAGATCCAAGCGTTATCATCTATCACTAGCGTCACTAAATTTGTATTTAGTTTATATGCACTAGAAGTCGTAAATCATCCTTTCTTGACAGACCGTCCGTATACTCTATCTTTGATGTTATTGGTTGGCAATGAGATTTTTGTTATTTGCTGAGTTAGTTGACTTGGGAGAACTTTGGCAAGATACCATGTTCCATTAGAAATATATTTGTCAACGGTTTCATCAAAATTAGTATCTAAAGGGTTGATACCATGAGGTTGAAGGGAAGGAATAAGAGCCCATATATCCTATCAAAATTTAATGGACTTTCCATTGGCAACTGACCATACCAACCCTTCTTTGAATATACGTGCTCATTGAATGTAATTCAAGAATCCTATTTGATCGACAACGGTTCGTGGTGGTGTTCGTGGTCGTCGAAGACCCTTCATCTAGGTGGAGGCAACGTTGACGATCCACACTTTCTCAGGAGTTGCCCTTTTTAGCTGGCTGATCGGTCTAAAACCAACACCCCGCAAGCGTACGGTGTCAATTGTAGTAATCGAGTGTCGGATCTTAAGGACTGTGTGAATACCAATTGCAGAACCTCAACTAGTTTACTAAGCCAAATAAGAAGAAGTGATTTTTGAATGAATAAGAAAATAAGAAGAAGAAATATAACAAATTGCAAGTTTTTATGAATATATGATGCGAAACATTCCAGAGTCAGGGTTTACCTCAACAATGCATCTTCGATAGACTATATAATTTTCATGCCTTAACAAATTGAAAAGAGATATTTGAAGGTAAACTATCTAAAGCCATTATCGCTCAGCCTACGCTTGTTGCAATAACTATGTTCATTTCAATCAATTACCACTCAGCTTGCGCTTGTTGTAGATTAATCAATCAAATTGGACTCATTAAGCACTTAGACCCTAGCGAGCAAATTGATCAAACAATCGCAGGCGCGATCCACATAATCAATTCAAACCTAGGTTGTCTACGATAGTTTATTATCCTCAAGAGAATTAATTAGATTGCTCATAAACAATTCTCAAGTTCAATCCATGTTTTCCAACAACTTTGTCTATGTATCAAATCTCAATTCGCAGCTGGCGCATATTGAACATTAAAAGGATTCCAATCAATCAGAGGATTAATCGGACTAAGCACTCATGGATCGAATCAAACAAACAATAGAATTCATTCAGGCAATCGTCACGCACATGTCTATCTCAGCATCGTTGGGATCACCCCAACCCCAGAACAAGAAAATTAGCCAGACATAGATTCAGACACAATCAAAGAATTCATGATGAAAGAATATAAGACTAGATTAACAAAACGTATCTTAAATCCAGCAAAACAAACCTTCAAGGAGAAATCTCTAAAAGAGCCTAAAACTCTCAATGTCTGCAACTAGTTTTCTGACGTGAAAAATTGGACGTCCTTTTCTCTAACCCTAATTCTCTCTCTATATTCTTCCAAGAAAAATCCGAAAATAATCCTAAAATAATAATAAAATATAATAAAAAGTCGTTCAACAAAATATAAAACCGAACAAATAATCCCGACGAACTGGCGCTGAGGAAAAGTATCGACTCGATACTTCAGAGTATCGAGTCGATATGTGGCTACTGTAAAGCCATATTTCACTTGAAAGGCACAGGTACCGAGTCGATAGTTGAAGGTATCGACTCGATACTTCGTTGTTTCCTTCTCTGCTCGTTGTTTCGACTCGGTACTTCTAGGTTTGGAGTCCGAGTTCGCCTTGCTTCTTTGATTCTCAACTTGAAAGCTCTCTTGCCTCGACTCATGTCTCTCGAATGCTCCCTATGGGCATACTCTGACATCAATGGTCATCCTCAAACATGACTCATTCCTTGCTCCTTTTCCTTGGCTCGTTAAATATCCCAAAATATGCATCGAAACACCTGAAATTTCACACACACCATGTGTAGACCTCTATACTCGAAATGACACATAAATCACATAAAAACACATATAAAGTGACACTTAATAGACATAAAACCTACTCACAAGACACCTAAAATCGCATAAAATAAGATGATATCAAAATACCTCATACTTAGACCTTGCTTGTCCCCAAGCAAGACTAATTAGAACAAACCACAAGTGCAAGATAAAATATTTGCCTCAACTTATTCAAGCCCCCTTGAAGATAATAATGCAATCAAAATCTCAAGACAAATGCCATCATAGCATGTTTCCTCATTACCGAAAACAAAGCAAAAAGCCCCAAACCTCACATGGATGTTTTATGTGAATAACTCTCACTCAAATGTGTATAAGGGATGAAATTTACGCTCGGTCTCAACGATTGTGCTTATCTATACCATAGGCTGGCCCAACGTTCTACATCTCCACCGCTTGAGATCATGCACACAACAAAAATCATGAGGACTTTTGTAAAGGTTGTAATGAGGCTAAGGTAAAGGAAAATAAGGTACGGAAATATTTAGGCTATGTGGTGCAAAAATCCGGGAAAAAGGCATGCCAAAGAGCAACCAGTAAAACACCAATGCCAACAACTTCACAAACCAAACCAAATCACACCAACTCCATCACAAATAATGCCATCTCAATTAAGCACTTCGGACTTCAATCGACCATTTTCTTTCATTTTTTCACTCTTTTCTTTTCTCTCTAGCTTCAACACTGTTTTGCGCGAATATAAACACTTGTGATGAATGCACCCGGTTACTAAGTGTCTCAGCCACCTCACCTATATATATTTTCCTCCTTGTGTGAATTTTATCCTCCACAAGCAGGATCGGTTACTAACCGTATTTTTTTCTTCTTGACTTTTACCCAGGAGTGAATTTTATCCTCCTCCTGTCCCAAGGAATTTCTACAACATTGCATATATCATTCAAAGCAAAATATATCAAATACGTGACACCAATGATCTCCACCCCATACTTGGCTTTTAGCCACTTCATCATCACAACCATTCAATAAAATCAGACCAATTTCGCGAACAGGTAAAAAGGCTTAAATAATATGGCTTGGATAATTTTGTGGGTTTCAAGCAAATGGATCATGTAAAAGGCAGGTAAAGAGAGGAGAAAATGGCTAATGAAATCAATGCCTCAATCATTTTAATGTCATGTACACAAATTGTATAATGCAGCTTCAAATAAGAGTCTAAAGCAAGTTCTGAAGATAGCAACAAAAGTGAGTGTCACACATGAAAAACAATGAGAGGATCCATATAAACATTAGTCATTTAGGCTCAAATCTCACAAGGCTTTTGTTTAGGGGATAAGTCATGCTTGTCTTAACAAATAACTCCATGCTAGGCAAATCATCAAAAGATAATGACATATAAATATAAGGTGAATGTTTGCATCGTAGGCAACTACTCTATCATTGTGGTATTTAACATATTTAGGGTACATCAATTATCCATAGAAATACTCGAAACAACCATAACGACTCAACATAGAACTCCTAACACTAATTCTTATAACATCGACTCCAAATAAAAAGACTCAAGAACATCAGGAATTCAAATAGTCTTCAGATAGGCTTCAACATCAGGACTGTCAAGCCCCTGAAACATAAAAGACAAATATATAAACATATACTCAAATAAATATCCCACCCCATACTTAAAACCTACATTGTCCCAATGTAGAATAAGAAATAAAGGGTAAGAGAGACTCACATAGAACTACTGGTGTGGTGGTGGCTGATAGGGATGGCCCGTCGGGTGCTCCCATATCTGTTGCTGCAACTGAAAGGATTGGGTGTTCTGCTGCTCAATCGCAGTCAACCGGTTCAGAATACCGAATTGCTGCTGCTGTATCTGCTCGTGAGTAAGCGCCAAAGAGCCCACTCTGGTGGATAAATCAGACATGTCCTCCCTCAATGTCCGAAACTCGTCGGCCCGCTGGAAGGGTGTATATGTAGGCTGGTGCCAATCATCTGTATCCATCGCAGTCTGGCCGTCTGAGTGATGTCTATCAGCTGTGTCTGCTTCAGCACCCACCTCAGACTCCATACCCTCAATCAACGGGACCGGCTGACCAGTCCAGCTTTCAAACCAGTTCCGACGCTCTAAGATACACATGTGCTGGGGGTTGAACTCACAATAGCGACGATCCCCAGTCTTCAGGGCGAGGTGGGGCACAGAATTGATGATCTTAATAATCCTCTGGGCAGTCAAATGGGCAATGTCTACCCAACCAGGAGCAATATGTGTGTATCGATTTAGATCAACCCGAAAACGAACAGCAAGGGCTGCAATCATACCTCCTACAACGAGATGATTAGACGGGTTCCTGACGAAGTAGAAGAGGTGACTTGCCAACTCGAAGCCAATGTTGATGGGTCGCCCACTCACAAGGCTCTCAAGAATCCTAAGCTCGCTAGTCTTCACCTTGTTCTGCTCATGACGAGCGAAGATAGTCCAGCCCAGGAGTTGATGGATGATACGGAAGCAAGGGTTAATGATGTCAGCGCTGGACGACTTGCTTCCTAGGAACTGGCCCTTTCCAGTCATCCTGTACCAGAATCTATGTAGTTCAGCGGATGATACAAGCGACGGACCCACATTTGAATCGAATCCTAGGATCTCATTGAGGTTGGCAATGGTCAATGATCTCGCAACATTGCCCAATCTGAATGTCATATTGCCCTCTAATGTGCTGGAATCAGCCTCCAGCGAGAAGCTGCACAGGAACTCCTTAGTGAGAGCTGGGTATGCCGGAAGATCCATGATGATGAGAGGGGAAATTCCCCCATGAGCACATAACGTCTCGATCTCTGTATGGCAGTTGATGGTCTCCATATCGCTCTGATAATAGTACTTAGGTCCATAATGGTGGGCATCCTTGAACAAATCGAACCTCTCTCGATGCTCGCTAGAGTCGAACACCACCCTATCAAGCCGAGATTGGGACGAAGATGATGCTCCTGCGTTTTTGCTTCTCCTACTCATTATGACCTGTGCTTTATCATTACCCAACAAACATACAACAACCCAAGAGACCAACAGAAGTTCTCAATTAGCAAGGGGTAAGCAATCATTCAAATAAACGCACCAAACATATATTACTTTATGCTCCATAGAACTACTACCATGTAAAACAACCCCATACTTAACGTTTAGCCATCCGACAAAACAAAGGCATTAGGTGAAATATATATGGCCCTACAAGTCACCATCTTTATCAAATTCAACATATTAAAATCAGCTGGTATGACGGAGTGGGGAAACTATTTAATAGCTCAAAAATTTAACATATTCATACCCACTTTCACTGTCAATCAATTTCTCAAAACACCAAGTCAAGAAATTTCTTCAACTGATCATTCCAAGCACACAAGAACAACCTCATAGGTATTAAGGAACAATCAATTTCCAGAAATTTACTCAATAAGCTTCTCAACAAATCAAAATTTTCAATTTCCCCTGAAACCCCCAACTCACCTTCAATCACCCAAACCCTAAATATCTCAAACATTCTCAACAAAATTTCAACCAAAAGGCAACAATTAGATGAAGAAGAGAAAGAATGAGAGGGAACATACCACAAATCTTTAGATCCGATTGCAATTAGGGGTTTAGATGGGATGTGGGATGAAGGGGTAGTGGTGGCGGCGGTGAACAGTGGGGCGGCGGCGCACAGCGAGGCAGAGGGGGCGGGTGAAGTCTGCGCCGGCGGCTGGTGTGCTCGGCACTGGTGATTACTGGTGAGCGCGACGGCGGTGGTTGCTAGTGAGCGCGACGGCGGTGCGCAGCGAGGCAGAGGGAGCAGGTGAAGGGAGAAAGGAGAAAGCTTGAAGGAGCCTGGGCTGAGGTATCGAGTCGGGAGTTGTGAGGAGAGAATGAGAGACCCGTGGTCTCTTTTTTTTTCCAGCTTTTCCATCATTTTTTTTTTCCGAAAAGTAAAGAGAGGAAAGAAAAATAAAAATAACAAAACAAAACACAGCAATTCTAAAATAAATAAACTAAACTAAAAAAAAAACTAAACTAGAAAAACCAAAATACGGAGGGCTGAAATTTTTTTATTATTTTTTTTTTTGAAAAGAAATATTAACTAGAAGATTAATAAATAAAAATCTATTCTAGAGTAACAAAAATGAAAGAAAGAAAGAAAACATACCTGGGTTGCCTCCCAATAAGCGCTTGGTTTTTAGTCGTCAGCCTGACTTTCAGAAACTCTTTAAACTTTTGGTAATATAAGGTGGATCAGTCCCACCTTTCCAACTGGATTCCCATCATAATACTTCTTTAAGCGCTGCCCATTCACCTTAAATTCACCCCATTTTTCATTCCATACCGTTACAGCACCATGGGGGTGAACCTTTCGGATCTCAAATGGGCCACTCCAACGAGATTTCAGCTTGCCTGGAAAAAGCTTCAAGCGAGAATTGTAGAGCAATACTAAGTCACCTTCTTCAAGCTCTTTCGGAACAATGCGCTTATCATGCCACCTCTTGGTCCTTTCTTTGTAGATCCGGGCATTCTCATAAGCGTCTTGTCTCAATTCCTCTAGCTCTTGGAGTTGAAGCATTCTTTTCTCGCCTGCTGACTTTGCATCAAAGTTAAGTGCCTTGATAGCCCAATATGCCTTGTGCTCCAATTCAACCGGAAGATGACAAGATTTGCCATAAACTATGCGATAAGGAGACATGCCTAAAGGAGTCTTGTAGGCAGTCCTATATGCCCACAATGCATCGTCAAGCTTGCTTGCCCAATCCTTCCGACTTCGAGAGACTGTCTTCTCTAAAATACTCTTGATCTCCCTGTTAGATACTTCAACTTGCCCACTAGTCTGAGGATGATAGGGAGTAGCCACACGATGATTGACCCCATACTTCTTCAAAAGTGCTTCAAAACTCCTCTCAATAAAGTGTGAACCACCATCACTAATGAGCACTCGCGGAACTCCAAATCTAGGGAAGATGGTGGACTTCATGAACTTTGCCACAACCTTAGAATCATTGGTAGGCGTGGCTATGGCTTCTACCCACTTAGAAACATAATCCACAGCAACCAAGATATACTTGTAGACGCCAGAGTTGGGAAAGGGGCCCATGAAATCTATTCCCCAAACATCAAAAAGCTCGACCTCTAGAATGGTATTGAGTGGCATTTCATTCCGTCTAGAGATATTTCCTGAGCGTTGGCACTCATCACAAGACACCACAAACCTTTGCACATCCTTGAACATGGTGGGCCAAAAGAGTCCTGATTGCAGAATCTTTGCAGTAGTCTTGAAAGCTTTTGCATGCCCTCCTGTGGGGAGGGTGTGACAATGTCGCATAACACTCTCAAGTTCTTCCTCTGGAATACATCTCCTAAAGATTCCATCGCTACCCTGCTTGAAGAGAAGAGGCTCATCCCAATAATATTGCTTAGCATCATGGAGGAATTTCTTCTTCTGATGGAATGATAGCCCAGGCGGAATTTCCTTGCAAACAAGATAGTTCACAATATCAGAATACCATGGAAGCCCCTTGGTAGAGACGTTCAGAAGTTCCTCATTGACATCAAATATAGCGGAAACAGTGCCTTGAAATAAGCGATCGTCTGGGAAGGAATCATCAATCGGCCTCAAATCATCAACTTCCTCTATTTGCTCCAAGGGGAGTCTAGACAGATGATCTGCTACAAAATTCTCCGCTCCTTTCTTATCCTTGATCTCCAAATCAAATTCTTGCAGCAAGAGGATCCATCGAATAAGACGTGGTTTGGCATCCTTCTTCTGCAACAAGTAGCGGACTGCAGCATGGTCGGTGTAAACAATCACCTTAGAGCCGACGAGGTATGATCGAAACTTCTCAAAGGCATAGACTACTGCTAGCAGCTCCTTTTCTGTGGTGGTGTAGTTCATCTGAGCAACATCTAGAGTCTTGCTAGCATAATATATGGCATGAAGCTTTTTATCCTTCCTTTGTCCAAGGACAGCACCAACTGCATAATCGCTCGCGTCACACATGATTTCAAATGGAAGATCCCAATCTGGGGATTGCATGATAGGAGCGGATACCAAATCTTCTTTCAACCTGCGATAAGACTCAAGACACTCTGGGGAAAAGTTGAAGGGTACATCCTTCACTAAAAGGTTAGTCAATGGCTTAGCAATTTTAGAAAAATCACGAATGAATCTCCTATAAAAGCCAGCATGACCTAAGAAACTCCTAATTCCCTTGATAGAGGTTGGAGGTGGCAATTTCTCAATCACTTCAATTTTTGCTTTATCCACTTCAATTCCTCTACTAGAAACTAGGTGACCAAAAATAATACCTTCATTCACCATAAAATGGCATTTTTCCCAATTCAAAACCAAATTAGTCTCTTCACACCTTTTTAAAACTCTAGCCAGGTTAGACAAACATGCATCAAAGGAAGAACCATACACAGAAAAATCATCCATAAACACTTCCATAATATCCTCAATCATGTCATAGAATATAGCCATCATGCATCTTTGAAAAGTAGCAGGTGCATTGCACAAACCAAAAGGCATCCTTCTATATGCAAAGGTCCCATAAGGGCAAGTAAAGGTTGTCTTTTCTTGGTCATCTGAGTGAATAGGAATTTGCCAGAACCCACTATATCCATCAAGATAGCAAAAGTGTGAATGCTTAGCTAACCTTTCTAAGACTTGATCAATAAAAGGAAGTGGAAAATGGTCTTTTTTAGTAGCCGTATTTAGTTTTTTATAATCAATGCACATTCTCCAGCCAGTTACAGTCCTAGTAGGAATTAACTCATCATTTTGGTTTTTAACAACAGTCATACCACCCTTTTTAGGAACCACATGAACAGGACTAACCCACTTACTATCAGAAATAGGGAAAATTATTCCCGCATCTAACAATTTCAGAACCTCCTTTAGCACTACTTCCTTCATGTTGGGATTAAGTCGTCTTTGATGCTCTATAGTGGGTTTATGATTATCCTCCATGAAAATTCTATGCATGCACAAAGAAGGTGGAATCCCTTTCAAATCATCAATTGAATACCCTATGGCTTTTCTATGTAATCGAATGACAGATAAAAGTTTTTCAACCTCAATATCACTCAAATTAGCATTTATAATGACAGGGTATGTAGAGTTAGGGCCTAGGAATTCGTACCTTAAAGAAGCGGGAAGTGGTTCAGATCGAGTGCAGGAGGAACAGCAGACGCCGACTGGGATTTTTCTTCAGATTACCCAAGTATCGACTCGATAGTGTCAGGTATCGACTTGGTAGTTGCAGGTATCGACTCGATAGTTCCATTGTATCGAGTCGATTGTTCGTGATTCTGAATTCCCCGTTCTTCCGACTCGATACTTGTCAGGTTCCGACTCGGTACTTTCATGTATCGGCTCGGTACTTTCTGAACTTCGAGTCCTAAGCTTTCCGGGAGGGTCCCTTCGAGCTCAGGCGCCTCAGGTGATGCTTCCAAGTCCTCCACAGCTTCAGCCAGATGTGGTTCATGGTCTCGAGTCATGACGCCAGCGGTTAGGCAAGCTTCAAGTGGATCATGTATGATGATCGACATCATATGCTCTTGCACCCCCTTATCTACCTCATCATCCTTGCAATATTCATCCTCAAAAGCAGGGGTTTTCACAGTCCTATTAAAATTATACTCAATTCTCTCATCCCCAACATTAAAGGCGAGGATTCCTTGCCGGACAAAAATTTCTGTTCCTGCAGTAGCTAAAAATGGTCTACCAAGTATAATAGGCACAGGATAATTAGCATCAATATCAAGAACAACAAAATCAATAGGCACATAGAATTTATCTAATCGAATGGGAATATCCTCCAGGGTGCCTTCCGGGTGAGCAACTGTCCTATCCGCCATCCAGAGTTGCATTTTAGTTGGCTTAAGTTCGCCAAAATCAAGCTTTTTGAAAATCGATAGAGGAAGTACACTAACGCTAGCACCTAAATAACATAAAGCATTATAACGGAAGTCACCAACAGTTATGGGGACACAGAAACCACCTGGATCCTTGAGCTTGGGTGGCATCTTGTTCTGGATCAATGCCGTGCTCTCCTTACCAAGAGTTGCTACTTCACCTTCGTTGAGCTTCCTTTTGTTGGAGAGGATCTCCTTGAGGAATTTCGCATAGGACGGCATCTCTTTCAAAGCTTCAGTGAATGGAATGTTCAGATGTAGTTTCTTGATAACCTCCATAAAATTATCATATTTCTTTTCCAGCAGGGCTTGATTCCTCTTTTGCGGAAATGGAAGGGGCGGTTTGAATGGCAGTGGTGGCACATATGACGCCTCCTTCTCTGGCTGTTCTGGTGCCTTAACTTCCCCTTGTTGGTGTGATGTTTGCACTTCCTTAGCCTTGGATGTCTCAGGCTTCTGCACTTCCTCCAGTTGCTTTCCACTTCTTAGGGTCACTGCAGCTATATGACCCTTTGGGTTTTCATCACTCTTTCCTGGCAAGTGACCGGATGGTCTAGGAGTGTTGAGGGCCAGTTGAGCCATTTGGGTTTCAAGCATCTTAAATCGCGCCTCAGTCTTAGCTTCTACTTCACGATTCCTGGCTTCTGTTGCATTTTGATTAGCCAGTACTTGCTTTAACATCTCCTCTACACTGGGTGATGATGTCTCTCAAGCTGGTGCTTGGTTTCCCTGTTGCCTCTGTTGGAATCCAGGAGGTGGATTTTGAGCTCCCTGATTGTTAGCATAGGAGAAGCCTGGATGATCTCTAGCACGGGGGTTATAGTTGTAGTAGTTGTTGTAGCCTTGACCCCTATTGAAATTTCCAGCATAGTTAGCTTCTTCCTCTATCAGGTCATTATTCTGGGAAGCAAACAACTCGCAGGTCGAGATGGTGTGAGTGGTAGCGCCACAACATTGACAAGGTACTGCAGATTTTGAAACTGAAGACGCTGCTGTCCTTGTAGGGATTACATTTTCAAGCATCTTCTTTATGCTCTTGACTTCAGAGGAGAGAGCATCAAACTTGGCATCCCTATATGTCTCCGTGTTTACCTCAAACAGCCCAGCTTGCCTTTTCGAATTCAAAGACCCTCTAGATGATGAGTATCTTCCATAATGCTTAGCGGTCTTTTCAAGAAAATTCCAAGCTTCATCTACAGTCTTATCCACAAAGGTTCCTCCAAATGAGGAATCAATGAGTACCCTGGTAGCGTCATTAAGACCCTTATAAAAGATCTCTAAAAGGTTGATTTTCGGCTCTCCATGTTGAGGACAATCAAGCAAGAGGTCCTTGAACCTTTCCCATGTTTCATAAAGATTCTCTCCAGCTTGCATCTCAAAAGAGTGAATTTTGTTCCTCAGCTCAGCAATCTTGCTCGGCGGAAAGAATTTGTCCAAAAACTCAGAAGTAAGCATTTTCCATGTTGTGATAGTGTTGGCGGTGATTGAATTGTACCAATTCTTTGCTCGTCCCCGCAAAGAGAATGAGAAACCTCGCAGTATGAGGTCTTCCGCCGTAACATTGTGCATCTTCACCGTGTTCATCAGCTCCTTAAAAGTGGTTAAATGCTGGTGAGGATTCTCATCAGGACCACCTCCAAATTGATTCTGAGCAATCATGTTGAT
Source organism: Persicaria maculosa (assembly GCA_963922045.1). Classification (NCBI taxonomy): domain Eukaryota; kingdom Viridiplantae; phylum Streptophyta; class Magnoliopsida; order Caryophyllales; family Polygonaceae; genus Persicaria; species Persicaria maculosa. The sequence continues at coordinate 32,574,524 of OY998262.1, forward strand.
GAGGGCGGGCTTCAGCTCAAAGTTGTTAATGTTAATTGCTGGAAACACAACCCCAGGAGTAGGAACAAATTGTGTGGGGTTCATCCGTTGCCCCAGAGTCTGCGGCGCAACAGCATTGTTAACCAGCTGCTGGTTGTTCAAGTTCTCTCCCATCTTGTGATCCCTGGCTCTTTGTGCAGCAAGCATTGCGCGAAAAGTCCGTTCAATCTCAGGATCAAACGGTAAGAGATTTCCTGAGCTTCTAGATCTTCGCATAAAAGTCACAGCAGAAACCTGAAACCACAGACAAAAGAAAACAAATAAAAAATAACAAAAAGACTTAGAAAAATCAATTGTTGTTACACAACTGATATTATCGACAGTCCCCGGCAACGGCGCCAAAAACTTGATCGGTCTAAAACCAACACTCCGCAAGCGTACGGTGTCAATTGTAGTAATCGAGTGTCGAATCTCAGGGACCGTGTGAATACCAATTGCAGAACCTCAACTAGTTTACTAAGCCAAATAAGAAGAAGTGATTTTTGAATGAATAAGAAAATAAGAAGAAGAAATATAACAAATTGCAAGTTTTTATGAATATATGATGCGAAACATTCAAGAGTCAGGGTTTACCTCAACAATGCATCTTCGATAGACTATATAATTTTCATGCCTTAACAAATTGAAAAGAGATATTTGAAGGTAAACTATCTAAAGCCATTATCGCTCAGCCTACGCTTGTTGCAATAACTATGTTCATTTCAATCAATTACCACTCAGCTTGTGCTTGTTGTAGATTAATCAATCAAATTGGACTCATTAAGCACTTAGACCCTAGCGAGCAAATTGATCAAACAATCGCAGGCGCGATCCGCATAATTAATTCAAACCTAGGTTGTCTACGATAGTTTATTATCCTCAAGAGAATTAATTAGATTGCTCATAAACAATTCTCAAGTTCAATCCATGTTTTCCAACAACTTTGTCTATGTATCCAATCTCAATTCGCAGCTGGCGCATATTGAACATTAAAAGGATTCCAATCAATCATAGGATTAATCGGACTAAGCACTCATGGATCGAATCAAACAAACAATAGAATTCATTCAGGCAATCGTCACGCACATGTCTATCTCAACATCGTTGGGATCACCCCAACCCCAGAACAAGAAAATTAGCCAGACATAGATTCAGACACAATCAAAGAATTCATAATGAAAGAATATAAGACTAGATTAACAAAACGTATCTTAAATCCAGCAAAACAAACCTTCAAGGAGAAATCTCTAAAAGAGCCTAAAACTCTCAATGTCTGCAACTAGTTTTCTGACGTGAAAAATTGGACGTCCTTTTCTCTAACCCTAATTCTCTCTCTATATTCTTCCAAGAAAAATACGAAAATAATCCTAAAATAATAATAAAATATAATAAAAAGTCGTTCAACAAAATATAAAACCGAACAAATAATCCCGACGAACTGGCGCTGAGGAAAAGTATCGACTCGATACTTCAGAGTATCGAGTCGATATGTGGCTACTGTAAGCCATATTTCACTTGAAAGGCACAGGTACCGAGTCGATAGTTGAAGGTATCGACTCGATACTTCGTTGTTTCCTTCTCTGCTCGTTGTTTCGACTCGGTACTTCTAGGTTTCGAGTCCGAGTTCGCCTTGCATCTTTGATTCTGAACTTGAAAGCTCTCTTGCCTCGACTCATGTCTCTCGAATGCTCTCTATGGGCATACTCTGACATCAATGGTCATCCTCGAACATGACTCATTCCTTGCTCCTTTTCCTTGGCTCGTTAAATATCCCAAAATATGCATCGAAACACCTGAAATTTCACACACACCATGTGTAGACCTCTATACTCGAAATGACACATAAATCACATAAAAACACATATAAAGTGACACTTAATAGGCATAAAACCTACTCACAAGACACCTAAAATCGCATAAAATAAGATGATATCAAAATACCTCATACTTAGACCTTGCTTGTCCCCAAGCAAGACTAATTAGAACAAACCACAAGTGCAAGATAAAATATTTGCCTCAACTTATTCAAGCCCCCTTGAAGATAATAATGCAATCAAAATCTCAAGACAAATGCCATCATAGCATGTTTCCTCATTACCGAAAACAAAGCAAAAAGCCCCAAACCTCACATGGATGTTTTATGTGAATAACTCTCACTCAAATGTGTATAAGGGATGAAATTTACGCTTGGTCTCAACGATTGTGCTTATCTATACCATAGGCTGGCCCAGCGTTCTACATCTCCACCGCTTGAGATCATGCACACAACAAAAGTCATGAGGACTTTTGTAAAGGTTGTAATGAGGCTAAGGTAAAGGAAAATAAGGTACGGAAATATTTAGGCTATGTGGTGCAAAAATCCGGGAAAAAGGCATGCCAAAGAGCAACCAGTAAAACACCAATGCCAACAACTTCACAAACCAAACCAAATCACACCAACTCCATCACAAATAATGCCATCTCAATTAAGCACTTCGGACTTCAATCGACCATTTTCTTTCATTTTTTCACTCTTTTCTTTTCTCTCTAGCTTCAACACTGTTTTGCGCGAATACAAACACTTGTGATGAATGCACCCGGTTACTAAGTGTCTCAGCCACCTCACCTATATATATTTTCCTCCTTGTGTGAATTTTATCCTCCACAAGCAGGATCAGTTACTAACCGTATTTTTTTCTTCTTGACTTTTACCCAGGAGTGAATTTTATCCTCCTCCTGTCCCAAGGAATTTCTACAACATTGCATATATCATTCAAAGCAAAATATATCAAATACGTGACACCAATGATCTCCACCCCATACTTGGCTTTTAGCCACTTCATCATCACAACCATTCAATAAAATCAGACCAATTTCCCAAACAGGTAAAAAGGCTTAAATAATATGGCTTGGATAATTTTGTGGAGTTCCAAAGAATAGGCTATAGGCTCAAAGGGGTTTCAAGCAAATGGATCATGTAAAAGGCAGGTAAAGAGAGGAGAAAATGGCTAATGAAATCAATGCCTCAATCATTTTAATGTCATGTACACAAATTGTATAATGCAGCTTCAAATAAGAGTCTAAAGCAAGTTCTGAAGATAGCAACAAAAGAGAGTGTCACACATGAAAAACAATGAGAGGATCCATATAAACGTTAGTCATTTAGGCTCAAATCTCACAAGTCTTTTGTTTAGGGGCTAAGTCATGCTTGTCTTAACAAATAACTCCATGCTAGGCAAATCATCAAAAGATAATGACATATAAATATAAGGCGAATGTTAGCATCGTAGGCAACTACTCCATCATTGTGGTATTTAATATATTTAGGGTACATCAATCATCCATAGAAATACTCGAAACAACCATAACGACTCAACATAGAACTCCTAACACTAATTCTTATAACATCGACTCCAAATAAAAAAGACTCAAGACCAATTGGCAATGAGAGAAGTAGCTCTTCAACCTTATATGTTGTTCCCCTCAAATGCAACGACATTTTTAGTCAACAAGTTGCACTTGCCACATGCGCTTAAATGGGAACCAATGCCCGCGACATGTCAACAAGACCAACAACCCCACTAATCCGAAGCCCAGACCGCAACTAGCCGAACCCGGCTCTGATACCATGTTAAAGTCGGATGGGCCCGGTGGGATCAAGACAAGATGGAGGGAGGTCGTATGTGCGGGCCCACATACGGGAAAAATGAACAACACATAACCCCGAACGGGGTTCCTTCTCAAAACCAATTGGCAATGAGAGGAGTAGCCCTTCAACCTTATATGTTGTTCAAGCATTCTCTATATAAACGATGTGGGACAACTACATTCCAACAAAAGTTAGCATACGATTAGAAATGTATAATTTGATTGGTTGAAAAATCTACAACTAATGTAGTGATAACACCTCATAAAAATAGTTCTCATTATTTAAAAAAGTATATATAATTATAGATAAAGATATTTTAAAATAATCCATCTGAAACGGAAAAAAAAAATTAACATCATTGTAACAATATTTAAAAGATTTAAATAAAGATAATTTTATGAAAATCTCTTAGAAAGAGGTCCACAAGAAACAAAGGCTCGAGAGACCAAATATCAAATCAAGGGGTTGTTGTGTCAAAACTTTTGCCCAAATCGAGAGGCAAAGTCTCAAAAGCAGAATTTAGAAACGTTTTTGCCTGTGATGTCTCGTGTTCGAAGAGATTTAAAGGTTGCACAACCTTAAATTAAAAGATTTATGAGAAGAAAAAGAAAAAGAAAGATAGATTTGTGAGAAGAGGTTTTGTTTGAGATTTTAGGTTTGGAGTTGGGCAAATTGAAAGATTCATGGTATGTGTGGGAGGAATCTTGAAAAAGGCCACAAGATACAGCTAGGGGCGGCCGCCCCACCCTTTGGCCAAGCAGGGTACTTGAATCGGAGCACAATGAAGGAGGGGAGAAGAATGCAAAGAAGAAGAGAAGAGATCTACGGGGACTGGGAAGGAAGAAGGACGACTTACAGAGATTGAAAGTGGCGGCAGGTAAAGTAATTAAGGAGAAGGGTTTGGAAATATATATTCAAGCCCATTTACTTTACGGTCTTAAAGCCCAAAATTTGGCCCAGTTAATTCAAACCAACAAAAACAACACTCATAAGATCTAAACCCTAAAACTCAAATTGGTCCATCAAATTAATTTAATTTTAATATGTATTTAATTTAATCCCTAGATCTTAGAATGAATTCAATTCGAGTTCACATGGAATTCTCCAACGAATTGAATTCCCCTCAAGGAGTGAATTCACATGACGCTTGCGAACCTACTTTTAGATTTGAAGTGTGAAAATTGGAGATAATTTTGTTCATTTGTTTTTGTTTATTTCATTGTTTATGAATTATAATTAGAGATTCCGATTTGGATGATTATTTTGCTCGAATCAACAAAGTGTAGTGTTGATTTATCCACTTCTCGCAATGTAGTTGCAAATGTATTGTGATTGTGTAATCTTGTATTGTAATAAGTTAGGCTTATATGTGTGGCTATGGCTAGTGAACTTGTAATCTCTCTAGGTGATGAAACAATATGTATCCTAATGTGTGATGTAGGACACATTCTTAAGGTTGCAAGGACCCCTTAGACATGTCATATGTCTAAGGTTTGGAACACTTGATCTTAAGATAGTGACCATATCACATATTATGTTGGTGTATTGTTTTAACACTTAGTGACAAAGCTCATTTACAGATTTCTGTTTTAGTGGGCCTTTTCTGTGATTGGGCTAGTCCAGCCCATCTCGGATTGGAGGCCCTCTTCCTTGTGACCGTTGGAGGAGTGTAACCCTAGCTCTTATGTGCTCGAGTATATATAATCCTTATGTGCTACGGGAACCCTTTGGAGCTTCCATCAGGTAAACCCTAAGGGAAAGATAGATAGAGAGAGAGAGAGAGAGAGAGAGGGAGGGACGTCGGACATCTTGTGCATAACCCTAACCCTAGAGAAGGAAGAAGAAGGGATCTAGGTGAGGCCGCCGGTGGTGTGGCTTGAGGATCTCTTTGAGAAGCTTCTCGGTTGCCCATCTAGGGGGCTTTTTCTTCTCCCTTATTCGCATCTCTCTTGGTTTTCTGTATTTGAGGTTCCCGTGTTACTTGTTCATGTGCTTAGCCACCATAGCCAACTTGTAACTCGTTTTTCTGATGCTTAGTGGAAACTGGGACCGTACCGGATCTCCCCTATTGAGATCCCGCAGAGTAGGGCTTTCCCGAACTGCGTTACCAAATTGTGTGTTCTCTCTTGTTGTCTTTGTTTTTGAGTATTTTGATTTAGTTTTAAGCGAAACACGAACATCAAATTGTTATCAGAGCCAGGTTCCTCTGAGAGCTAGGGTTTCTGACCTTAGGGCTCAGATCCAAGGTTCATGTGTTTAGATCTAACTTGTGTCGCTTCCGCTTCTTTGTTTGTGCAGTTTGTTCTTCGTTTGTGTTTTTTCAGTTCTTCAAAAGAAAAATAAAATAAAAGTGGAACACGGATTTGGGGGTTTTTGAGTGTCAAAACCCTAGATCTCCCTTCAATCCACTAAGTTGCGTTTAGCTTTCCGAGTTCTGTGTTTGTGGGTGTTCTTCGCATTTTTCCCTAATTTTCTGTTTTTAGTGTTATCTTTCAAGTACCAAAATGTCAGAAAATGGAATGAGAATCAAGCCCTTTGATAGGATTACCAACTTCGCTATCTGGAAGCTGAAGTTGAAGGCCATTCTCACCAATGAGAAAGGTTGGAAGACAGTCTAAGGGGAGTACCCCGAGGGAGCTACTGAGGCCATTAAGAAGGATCTAGGTGAGACGACTCACTCTGAGATCTTCATTAGGTTGGCTGACGACGTGGCTCGTCAGGTTGTGAGTATTACTAAGCCTAAAGAACTATGGGATACTCTGGAAACCCTATACTTGACTAAATCCTTGTCTAGTCGAATTTCAATCTTGTGTCGTCTGTTTAACTTTAAAATGGACACCAATCAATCTCTGCAAACTAATCTGGATAAATTCTTAAAAATGACTCAAGATCTTGAGAGATGTGATAAAAAGGACACCATTAACGATGAATATTTGGTTATCTTGTTGCTTAACTCTCTGCCTGCTCAGTTTGATGTGCTTAAAGATGTTATTCAGTACAGTCAAGACTCTATAACTAAAGATAAGATCCTTGAATCTATTGTTTAGAAAAATGAGAGCTTAAAAGTGTTTAAGTCTAAAAGTGACAACAAATTTGAGGTTAAAAATGAGGTTTTGATGGTCAAAGGCAAGAAAAAGAAGACCAAGAATAAGAACAAGGATAAAAAAAAGTATGAGAATGATGATAAGTCTGCAGCTTCTTCTAGAAGCGAAGAAAATTAGAAAATGTCATTACTGTGGGATCCCTGGTCATTATATGAAAGAGTGTCATAAAAACCAAAGAGATGAAAGTGAAAAAGGTCAAAATCAATCTGCTTCTGTTCTTGAGTCTCAGTATCCATGTGAATTGCTTGTTGCTGATCATCAGTATGCTGTTAATGATGATGCTTGGATTTTAGATTCAGGTAGCATTGTTCATGCTACTCCTAACAAGTGTGATTTTAGTACCTTGCATGTTTTCAATGGAGGAAAAGTCATGTTAGGTGACTTGACCTCACTGGAAATTAAAGGTATAGGTAATGTGCTTTGTGCATGTATGATGGTAAGGTTAGAGTCCGCCAAAATGTTAGATGGGTCCCTGGCCTTAGGAGGAGGCTCTTATCTGAATCTGTTTTTGATGATTTGGGTCTTGATATCAACATTAAAAATGGAATTAGAGATGTTAAAAGGGACAGAGCCACCATTATAAGAAGTGTTAAAAGGGGTGGACTTTACTATGTAATTCCACCTCCTGAAGCAAACACTGCTTTGTAACCGTGGAAACCTGAACTTGGACTAAACGAAAATTCTTCATAGTAGGCTTGGTCACATTGGAAAAAAAGGCATACAATATTTGTTTAAACATGGTTTAATTGATAAAAAAAAAACCTACTCAGCTTGATTTCTGTGAAACTTGTGTGTTAGGAAAGAAAACCAAACATATTTTTCCTTCCTCTGATTATATAGCTGAGAGGCTCCTTGAGTACAATCATTCTGATCTTTGGGGGCCTGCACAGGTTGAGACTGTTGGAGGTAAGAGGTACTTTATTACTTTTGTAGATCACTTCTCTAGAAACGTTTGGTTATATTTGTTAAGGTCTAAAAATGAGGCATTTGATAAATTTGTAACCTGGAAAACTCTTGTTGAGAATCAAAATGGAAAAAGTATTAAGTGTCTCAAAACTGACAATGGTTTAGAATATTGCAATGCTGAGTTTGATGAGTATTGTAAGCAACATGGCATTAAAAGACACCACAACAAAATGGTACTATTGAAAGAATGAATAGAACATTGCTAGAAAAGTCTAGATGCATGCTAGTTAGTGCTGGTTTGAAACATTCTTTGTGGGGTAAGGCTGTCTCAATAGCAGTTTACCTTGTCAACGATCTCCATCTTCTGTGGTGAACGTTAGGACACCACATGAGATGTGGACTGGTAAGAAACCAAACATGACCTACCTTAAGCCATTTGGATGTGCAGCTTACTCCCATGTTTCACAAGGGAAGCTGCATCTAAGGGCTCAAAAAGGGGTCATGCTTGATTATCCAGATGGTGTTAAGGGATACAAAATCCTCCTTATCCATCCTCATGGCTATAAGGTCATCATCTCAAGGAATGTAACTTTTATTGAGACTGAGTTTCCTTTTAAATCTGTACTAACAAATTCATCTGAGCAGATAGGTACCAATGAAGCTAAAGGTAGTGAAGCAGTTCCCACAAGGCATTTCTATAAGCAGGCAGACTTACCACCTGAACAAGAAGAAGTGGAGTTTGATATTGGATACAACTCCAATTCAACTCCAAGTAGCTCAGCAATAGGAGAAGACCAAATGCCTGCAGATGAGTCTGCAAGTAAGGAAAACACTCAGCCTATTGAGGCTGGTGAGTCTTCTGGAAAAGATCTAGAAGCAGAAAGCTCTAATACACAAAAATCAAGGGAGGATATTCAACAAAGGGAGTTAAATTCTAACCCTAGTTCTCTATCTTCTTCCTTTCATGAATCTAATGTCGATGATGTGTGTGATTCTGTTGTGAATTCTATTCCTCTGCATGACAATTCTGATTATCAATTGACAAGAGATATAAGTCCTAGGATTAGAATCCCAAACAAAAAATACCAATCTAATATTGTTGAGTATGCTTTGCTTGCTTCTGATGTTGTGTTAAATCCTTTTGTGCTTGAGACATATGAACTTGCTGTAAAATGTTCTGAAGCCAAAAACTGGATTAAAGCTATGCAAGAGGAAATTAACTCTATGATGACTAATAACACCTGGATATTAGTTAAAAAAAATAGATAAGGCTAAGGCTGTCCAATGCAGATGGATTTATAAATTGAAAGAAGGTGTCAGTTCTAAGGAACCACCTAGATTCAAGCCTAGATTGGTTGCTAAGGGTTTTACTCAGCGAGAGGGCATTGACTATAATGACATATTTGCTCCTGTAGTTAAGTATAAAACTTTAAGGTTAATGCTTGCTATGACTACTGTGTATGACTGGGAACTTGAGCAAATGGATGTGAAAACTGCCTTTTTACATGGAGAACTTGATGAAACCATATATATGTCACAACCTAAGGGTTTTGTTGATAAGTTGAGATTTGAACATGTGTGTTTGCTTAAAAAATCCATCTATGGCTTAAAACATTCTCCTATGCAGTGGAATATGAAATTTGACTCTTGTATGATTAAGCTTGGCTTTCATAAAAGTGAATATGATACTTGTCTTTATTTCAATGGTGTTGGTACTCATTCTCTTTTATATGTGCTGATGTATGTGGATGATATTCTTATTGTTTCCAACTGTAAGGTTATCATTTCTGGTGTAAAGAGAGATTTGAAAATGCATTTTGATATGAAAGACCTTGGTCATGCTCAGAAGATACTTGGTATTAATATTCATAGAAAGAGAAAGAGAAAGCTTATGTGGTTATCTCAGTCAGAATATGTTCATAAGGTCCTTGATAGGTTTCATATGCTTAACTCTAAACCAGCAATTGTCCCTTTAGGAGGGCACTTTGAGTTATCTAAGAAACAATGTCCTAAGTCCAATGCTGAGATTCAGAAAATGAGTAATGCGCCACATGGTGTTGTTGTAGGATCTGTGATGTATCCTATGATGTGTACTAGGCCGGATATTGCTTTTGCTATCACTGTGTTAAGCAAATTTATGTCTAATCCTGCTGAGCGTCATTGGAATGCTATGAAATATTTGCTGAGATATTTGTGTGGAACTGAAAAAGAAATGTCTTACCTTTGCTGATCACAATCCTAAGTATAAATTAATTGGCTATGTGGACTCCGATTATGCTAGTAACAAGGATAATAGGAAGTCTACAGCTGTTTTTTATTTCACATGGGCTGGGAATTGTGTGTCTTAAAAATCTCAGCTGTAATCTGTCGTAGCTCTTTTCTCTACAAAAGCTGAATATATGGCTGTCACAGAGGCTGCCAAGGAAGTTATTTGGCTTAGAGGTCTCTTAGAGGAAATAGAAAGAAAATCATATATGCCTACCGTGTTCATTGATAATCAAAGTGATATCTATCTGTGGAAAGATCCTTTATATCATGAGAGAACCAAACATATCTGTTGGACGAAAATGCGCAAAATAATTGTACAACATATTTTATTTGATTTTTAATATTTGAGTTCGACCCCTTTTGGTTATCCTCTTGATTCGAAGTCGTATCGATACCAAGATTTGTTTGGTTTTAGTGATTTGGGCTCCACCCGTATTTTAGCGAGTTGCATACGTATCTCTTGGAAGAGAATTAAGCCTTATGTAGTTCAGAGTGTTTGAGTTTGGTTTGGTTTGGATTTGGTTTTGTTTTCTTATATGCATCATAGGATGAAGTTCAAACCCACCTTCTAGGAAGGGTAGCTCGAACAATACCCCACCCGAGTAACCTGAGCCCACATTCTCCGAAGGGTAACTCAAGCACCCGCCTATCATTTGCATAGAAAACGGTTTGATGTGGAGTTTGATTTGATTTGACTTGTTTTGACTTAAAGGTCAATTTGGGGGTTGTGATTGAACTCGTTTGTGAGTTTTCTACGTACCCCTTTGGAAGGGATCAAATCACACGTAGTTCTTGAAAATGACAAATTTGAATTTGGTATTTGGGTTTTTGAGGTTTTGGTTGTGACCGAACTCGACAAGCGGAAGCTTTGTATCGAGTCGGAGGAGACACTTTGAATTTGATAGAAATTTAATTTTTGGGACGACTTGGAGTCGATAAATAAATTTGAAGAGATTTGATTGAAGGTTTGAGTGTGATTGAACTCGGTGAGGATTTGATTTATACCGAGTTTCCTACGTATCCACTTGTTTGGTGGAATCAAGTCACCGTAGTTCGGGACAAAGATGAATCTTGTATTTGGATATGATCATGAGATCATCTGAAGGTGTTGATCGAACTCGACGAACAGAAGCTTTGTATCGAGTCGGAATGGACAATTTGAATTTGCTTTTTGGCGATTGAACTTGATGAACCTAGGCTTTACATCGAGTGTCCTACGTATCTCTTAGAATCAAATCAAATCACCCGTAGTTCTAAATGAGAACAATTTAATTTGTTTGATTTTGACCTCATATTCATTTAAAGGGAATTTAGAGGTCGACGACTGTACCCGATATATTTTGAGAATTTAACATCGGGTTACCTACGTAGTCGATATGAGGCGTCAAAGCTTTACATAGTGCTACCTTAAACCAAGTTTATATTTAGCGAAACTCGATTTGAGGTTTTGACTTCGTTATTTATTTAGGAGCCGATTTGAGATTGACCCACTCAAATTAATTAGTAAAGAATTTTTACGAGCTTTCACCGTATTGCTTTAATCAAGCTCGAATTCTTAATTTGTGTCAATTATAATTATTATATTTTAGTGGGTTCACTTTGCAATTAAACATATTTATCTTAAATATGCCGAGGCATATAAATGATGTTTGATGCTTGCCTCGTTGTTTTGGAACACATTTGATGATAGGCAAATTTACATTGAGCCCAATCACAATTGTTCGAAGCCCATTTGATTTTGCCTTTATCAATTTTAGCCCAATTTATTTTAACTCCTTTTGATAGCTTAACCTAGATTTATTAAGCTTCCCTTTTAGCTGCTGAACGACAAACGCCATCTCCCTCAACTGCACTCACCTCCTGGTTTCTTTTATATCGGTGCGTTCGGCGACTTCAACAAGAGGAATCACCATCTCAGCCTCTATCGGGAGACACACCGCCATAGTCACGGAAGCTCGGCTTGGAGAAGAAGCCGATTCCTGAAACACATAGGGGCTTGGATTTGGATGCCTGTGAGATGTGTGAGACAAAGACGAAGGACTTTCGAGTGCAGAGCTGAGAGTTTCCGTCTATTGAAGAAACAAAATAAGTTTGCTCTCCCTTCTTTTACGTAATCAGTCTTTAATTAGGGCTGATTTTGGTTTGGGAAAATCAGCTAAGGACGAGTCTGCTGATTTATGATTTTTTCAAGGCAATCGACAGAAAAGCCGACGACTCTAAACCTCGGGAAATCTGAAACAGGCTAACGGAGTTCCGAATGGGGCAATTGGAAGGGATCGCCACACCGCAGGGATCCATCCATCTAATCTTTGAGGTGCGCCATGGCTTCTTTGAGAGCGAATACAGGCCTGGCTTCCCTAATTAGGTACGCTCGACATCCTCTTCTTTCCTTCTTTAACTTGATCCCTCTTTGATTGAAACTAGACACTCATTTTGTCTGATTTGGATTTCAATTTGTATGCTTTGCTGCTGGACCAACATTTTAACTTTGAGACGGGAAATCTGAGTTCCAATCTCTTGGTTTGCTTCATGAAATGCCTAGTTTAGAGTATGGACCCAAACACTGTTTCCCCCTCTATTTTTTAATCGCCGGTTTAGTACTAGTTACAATTTGGTAGAAACCAGAAAGGATTCATGAGTTTTGTTTTTTCCTTGTTTTAATGAAGGACCGGGACAGCAAAAGCGTAGTTAGATTTTGTTTAGCCTTTGGTTTGCTATACTCTGCATTATCTTTCTTGATGCAAGATCCTGACTGCAATTTTACAGCAACCAAAATTACAAACCACCTAGGGAAAATTGGGCAGCATTTCGCCTTGTTATAGGGCGATTTAATGATCCCGGAACCCAAACCCTTACTTAAAGCCCATGCTTTGTAAGAGGGGGTCCCAAGGATCGAATTCCTACAGCGATTGGGTTCGGGTAAAATTCAGCAGCACTTTCCCTTAATTTAGAGCTTAAATGATGATTCCGAAACCCAAACCCTTACTTAAACCCACGCTTCGCTTTGTAAGAGGGGGTCTCGGAAGCCATTAAAGCTACCTTGTTTCCTTCTTCTCCGCTACAGTAACTTCGTTGTTGGATTTGTTTGCTGATGCATGTGTATTTGTGTTTGCAGTTACTTTTGAGCCAGAAGAAAGGGGAAAATCAGGAAGGAGAGAGAGTACAACTGTTTTCTTTGGGTTTACATTTGAATAGCCTCCAGGGAAGAAGAAGCCAGCGGAAAAAGAAAAGCCCAACACATCTGCAGTGGTAGCTCTATAAAGGAGGACAAAGAGAAGTTACTTTTTGAGTAACCACTACCCAAATGTAGTTTCATTTGTGTACGATTTTTTTTCTTTGTGTAACCTATGCCTCTTACAAGTTACAATTACACGTTTATTATAACTGCAATTATTTGGACTGGGCTTCTTCTTCTCCCTTATTCGCATATCTTTTGGTTTTCTGTATTTGATGTTCCCGTGTTACTTGTTCATATGCTTAGCCACCATAGCCAACTTGTAACTCGTTTTTCTGATGCTTAGTGGAAACTGGGACCGGATCTCCCCTTATGAGATCCTGCAGAGTATGGCTTGCCCGAACAGCGTTACCAAATCGTGTGTTCTCTCTTGATGTCTTTGTTTTTTTAGTATTTTGATTTAGTTTTAAGCAAAAAATGAACATCAAAATGATATGTGGAGACAAATGTGAATAATTCAATTCCTACTCCTTTAATTGATAAATTAGGGATGTTACTATTTTCGCATTGAGAATTATAAATTTACATGTGTAAAATTTCGCCCCACATTTCATCGACTTATGCAGTCGCCACTGCACGCAACCATGGAAGGTTATTTTAGGGGGAAAGGGTTGGCTACAAGAGACAACAGCGCCGCTCCAAGGCAAGAACCAAACGCACTGGAGGAGGAAGGATGAACAGATGGGGTTGAGCTGCAGCCTAGGGAAGATGGTCCCACCGAAGAGATCGTCGAAGTAGACTCGATGGGCGGATTAGGGGAATCTATCCACACTGGAGGCAAAGAACACCACAACAACTTGAGATGAAAAATGGAACATTGCACACCGATTGGGGTGGCCGGAGTGGAGCCAATTAGGCCTGGTGGCGAGCTACTGAAGTGGCGGACGAAGTCGAGGTTTTTCATACCAAGAAGGTGGGCTAGTAGCTCCCGGAGGAGATTTGGGCCTCCAGAAGGAGTTTGAGCCTTCCAAAAGGGATTTTTTTTCCTGCTGGTGTGGGAAATGGACATGTTATGTGATGTTATACTATATATAATATAAATAGTACAAAATTTTCAATCCACAATAATTTTTAATTGAAAAAAAACCATATTAATCTTTTATTTATAATTTAACAATTTAGCAGCTATTTTTAATTTTTAATTTGTATTCACTAATATTAATAGTGCTTTATTTTATATATATATATATATATATATATATATATATATATATATATATATATATATATATATAGAGAGAGAGAGAGAGAGAGAGAGAGAGAGAGAGAGAGAGAGGATGGATCAATTGTGCACACCCTAATTTATATGAAACGGAGGGATGGGATAGTGTCATGAGCAGTTTTTTTTTAAAAAAAAACTAATCCCATTTTCACCCGTGGAGCGCGTGGAATCTGGGGAATAAATCCCTTCATTCCTCATCTTCTTCACCGTGTAGACTCAGAAGGCAAAGCGAAGGCGAAGGGCTCGGGATCCGACGAAGGGCGATAGGGCGAGGAAGATGGCCACTGTGGTTGGTGATGTCCGGTGGCTGCAACTGGCTGCCGGCAATGACGAGTCCGGGGAAAGCGCTGTTGTGAGCATCTCAACTGCATCCGGCAACGCCGGCAATTGCGAGGCTATAGGGAAATCGAGGGTGAAGAGGAAGGCGGCTTCGCTGGGAAGATCGGCGGCGGCAGCGGGATCCGATCCAGGCGAACTGTATAGAGAATAGTGTATGCAGGGGTATTTTGGTAATCTGTGCATGTAAAAATAGGGACAAAATGGTCCACACAGGTTTATGGGCTTTGGGCTATAAATTGTAATGTGTGGAGTTTGTTGGATCAAGAAGTTCAGTTGAGCATTTTCGGTTATTCCCTCCTCTTCCTCACTTCAGTTTCGTTTCTTCAAATTGAACTTCCATGGCGGATTAGCTAGAGATCCTTGATCAATTCAAGGTTCTTTACATGGTATCAGAGCTCAACGGTATTCGATCAGCAATTGGAAGCCTTTTGAGATCGAAAATTTGAGGAAATGGCGGAAGATCAAGTTATGAATGGTGTGGTCGGAGAAACTGGATTCGGCGGTGGAAATCAGAACGATCCACTGAGCCTTTCCAACTCCGATCATCCAGGAGCGCGGCTAGTCGCGAACAACTTCAACAGACTCAATTTCCTGAGCTGGAGTCGAGGAACCAAGATGGCACTTGGAGCTCAGTACAAAATCGCGATCATAGATGGAAGTTCATATCCAAATTCGGTCACGCCAGCAGACATTCCGAGATGGAAGAGGTGTGATTATATGGTGAGATGCTGGATTCTGAATTCCATGAATGCGGAGATATCTGAAAGTTTCATGTACATCAATTCTGCGAGGGAGCTCTGGCAGGAGATTGAGGAACGATACGCACAGACGAATGGTCTACTTCTGTATCAACTCAGGAAGAGCTTGAGTAATCAAGCTCAAGGAAATCTGAGTATTGCCGATTATTTCAACAAAATTAAGAAGCTCCGGGATTAGATTCTTACACTCGAGGGAGTTTTGAATTGTAATTGTGACGCCAGACTTAGGTACACTTGTGGATTGCCCAAGAAATTGGAAGAAGCTGACAACCGTAACAAACTTCTCCAGTTCCTGATGGGATTGGGAGAAACCTATGAAAGTGTGAGGAATCAAATCCTCTCAACAGATCCATTACCGACTGTTAATAGAGCTTACTATCTTGTTAAGCAGGTAGAAGCTGCAGGTGGATCAAGCAATGGTGAATCATCACAGGATAGCAGTGCTTTTGCTGCTGGAAAGTTGAATGGATCCAAGAAATCTGTTAAGAAGGATAAATCTGACAAAGTGTGTAGTCATTGTGGGATGACTGGACACACAGTAGACGGATGCTTCAAGATCATTGGCTATCCGGATTGGTTCAAAGATCCGAAAGGCAAGAAGACAGCTAAATAGTCTGCACATGCTGCAGGGATTTTCGAGTCTCCACTGGATGATAATGAAGATGAGATTGTAGAGGATGGCACAGGGTTGGACATGGCCTTACTTAATGCTGTCTGCCAAGAGGTCATAAAGGCCATGAAAGGCAAAGGACAGGCTAAAGGGGCTGCAAACTGTGCAGGTACATCTCTTGCTTTGTTTTCTTCCAAAACTCATAATAAGGATGCTTTAACTTGGATCATTGATTCTGGTGCCACTGATCATATGATATATGATGAGAAACTGTTGCAACATAGACATGTGTTGAGTCAGCCTATAAAAGCATGTCTTTAAGATGGGACAATGAGACAAGTTAGGGATATTGGAGATATCAAACTTACTTCAGGAATTCTTTTGAAAAATGTTTTCCATGTGCCTGATTTCAAGACTAACCTGATGTCTGTTGGAAAGATTGTGGATGATACTGATTTAGATGTAAATTTTAAGAGAACCAAGTGTGTGTTTTGGGACCCTAAGAGTGGTCAGGAAGTTCTCAGTGCAGCAAGGCTTACTGGAAGGCTTTTCAAAGCAACTTTGCAAACTGAAGATGGGTCTCACAGTCATTACAGTGCAGCTAATATGGCTTCTAAGCCATCACATTCTAGTTTCAATTCCAATAAAGTTGTTTCTAGCCAAGTGTGGCATGCTAGGCTAGGACATATTTCCTTTTCAAAGCTTAAACATGTCCAGGGATGTCACCTTTCAGGCAATGGCAATCTATTTTGTGAAGCCTGCATCATGCCTAAACATCATTCAATTCCCTTCACTGTAAGCAAGACTATAGCTAATGAAAAATTTGAGTTGATTCATGTTGATCTGTGGGGGCCCTATAAGGTTCAATGTAGATCTGGTGCTCGGTATTTTCTAACCATTTTGGATGACCATACAAGAGTTGTATGGACCTTATTGGTCAGTGCTAAACATCAGGTTGCTCAGATCCTTATTGATTTTGTTGCTCTTATTCAAAACCAGTTTGTTGTTACAGTCAAAGCAGTGTGATAACTCCCTCCCTTGATGAAAATCGGAATAAATGTTTCAAAGGCTTTGACAGGATGTTTGTGTCAAAGGCCTTAGAGCATTGACAATTGATGAAATACAAAACCTGTTTTATAAGTCCGAATATTATTTAATCTTATTATATACTTCCTTTATATTATATATATATGCTTGACTAATCTTTCAGGAAGTTTTTCGAATTATTTCCTTCCTTGTGACAAGTGTTGAGAAGGTTCAAATCGGAAAGATTATGGCTTCATTTGTTTCCAAGTTTAGAAGATCTTGAAGATAGCCATGATCAGGAATAGCCGTTGGAGAAGATTCTCGGTGCCGATTTGTCTCAATAAATAGAGAAGGAAGATGAAGACAGAAACACACAAGTGCTACACGAGCTTTCATTCATTCAAGCGAGATCTGTCTTCCAAAGTGTCTCTCTGCTAAGCGCTCAAGAGTTTGTTGTTTATTTCAAAGCCTTTGAGAGTCACTGTGAGCTTATAGGATATATTCATTTATAGTGTTACTCGAGAGTTTGTAACTCGGGAAGTTGCACTAGGCTATTGATTTGTGAGAGTAAGAGGATTGTACTAGATAGCTGAGAGAGGTGGGGCTCTTCTAGATTGGTCTAGGACTCCAAGGGAGCGTGAGTTGACTAGATTGCAATTGTATAGGAGAGAGGCTTCTCGGTGAGCTATTAGGATCCTAAGCTAAGCGAATCAATAAAGCCTTTGAATCCTAGGGTTGTGGAAGAACCCTAGGCGGGGACGTAGGCCAAGTTCGTGCCGAACCTCGTAAACAATTTTGTTTAGGCGACTCTGAATTCGAGCACAAGTCTTCATCTTCACAACCCGATTCCTTTATGATTTCTAATTTCAATTCCTGTTGATATCGGCTAATTATCAAAATTGGTATCGACCTTCTCCTAGCCTGCAAGATGATCACTATGGAATCGACTGTCAGAGTGAATAATCCTCGTTGGGGTTGTGACAAGAGGAAAACCTGTCGTTGTTCTTGCCAAAGAATACTCAAACTCACTAACTAGTATAGCGTGCAAGTAAGAGATCGATCCACAGGGAAATCTATTAAATTCAAGTCTAATTATAATTGCTAAGAGAGAAAAGGGGGAGTTTTTAGTGTGAAAAGATCTGCCTTTTAGCAAAGCAGAGACAAGCAAACAAAGTAAATTGATTGTAAAATTCAGTTGAGGGAAATAGGTTCACCTACAATTTATCACTTCGATTGATGAATTCGATCCTTGTTTCAGCCTCTAGTTCTTGTCTTTTCCTATCAATGTCCTTGTCCAGATCTTAGGTAAATTACTAGTCCTACGAGTCCTAGCAACCCTTATCTCTAAATAACCCTAACACGGTTAAGATTTAACCTAGAGATAGCATTAAGATTATGAATTAACCAAGGTACATGCAATATCAAGCTACGAGTCGATATTTAACATATATTCAACTTCCTACACATCCAATTAGTCCTACGAGTCCTAAAGGGATATGATTGCCACTTGGGTTAAGGTTCGCTACGAGGAATCTACAAAACCCTAGCAATTGAATGAATCTACTCTAACTAGTCGGCCAGGCCATAGAGAATAAAACACATTCAAGCAATTAAGCACAAGGAAGTCAAAACATTGCAATAGGAATAAGAACTAGATTAAGAAACTCACAATTCAACAATCAAAGATCCAAATCGCAGGCGAAACCTCGAGAGTTTAGTTGCTCATGCTCAACGGCGCTCTCAACAATGGTGTAAAGTGTATAAGGTGAATGAATAGAATAACTAGAAAAACCTTAAATAGTCTAGAGAAATTCGGCCCAAAATAGTTTAATGAAAACCCTAAGTAAAGTCCGCTTCCGATGTTCAGCTACTGTACGTGCCGCGGGGCGGCCAGGCCAGGCCACGGGGCGGCCGGCGATTCTGCGAACTCCTCCGTTTCTCCTTCGAGTCGCGGGGCGGCCAGAGATGCTACGGGGCGGCCAGCGATCCTTCCGATCTTCTTCTTCTTTGTTTCCAGCGGCTCCTAAGTATCCTCTTTAGCTTATTTTTGCTCTTCTTAAATCCATTTCACCTCCAATCTACTTTACCTGAAATAAACCATAAAATCATGTAGATTCCGCCTCTTCTAACTCAACAAGTGATAATGCAAATTCAACTAAATAAATGCAATATTCACACCTAAACAATGCTAAATGCAATCTATTATGCAACACTAAACATGCTCTATCAAATTCCCCCACACTTGAACCTTTTCTTGTCCTCAAGCAATAGAAAACTTAACTTTGCAGCCCCACAGAATAGCAATTCATGTATCCACACCTCAATCTTCTTTAAGTGCATGAAAACTAGCAAACACAAAAAATTAATAACATCATAGCACATAATTGGAATAATCAATGAAATCAGGCAACCATATCCATTCTAGACCTCACAAAGAAGATGTGTTTCACTCTCGCTCAAGTGTTTAGGTTTAAATATTTACGCTCAAAACTCAATCTTCAAAAACTTAGCTACAAGAGCCTTGCACCAGTGTTCTAAATCTCCACCGCTGGTGACTCTACACACAACAAAAATCATGAGGTCTTTCAATTGGGTTGTAATGGGGCCAAGGTAGAACATATAAGGTATGGAACAATTTTGGTCATGTGGTGCTCAAAATCCGGGAACCAAGGAAGCTACCAAATCATACAACCACTCATAAACATCTCATACCATATCTCTATAATGGCAAACAACACCAGTCTCAAGCATAAACTTTACAAACCAACTCAACTCATTCCTTTATTCTTCTCTTTTTTTTTCTTCTTTTTTTTTTCTTTGTATTCTTTTTTTTTCTTTTCATTCATGCTATATCAACTGATTTTCCTTGACTTTTACCCCTTAGTGAATTTTATCCTCCTTAGGTCCCAAGTAATAAATATGCTAGCAAGAATCAAACATCTCATAAATACACCTCCAACATACAATCCACCACTACAAACCATCATCCACACTATAGATATTCACCAACTATTCCTAATTTCCCGGATGGGGTCAGGCTATAATTGGCTATGGAATCATCTTGTGGAGCTATAAAAGAATAGGCAATTAGGCTCAAACTGGCTTCAAGCAGAGGATAATATGTAAGGTGGGAATAGAGTCAAATAGGGCTAATAAAGGTGCCTCAATCATGTTTAAGTCATGTGCAGAAATCATAATATGCAGCCTTGAATAAGATATCTCAATGCAAGTCAAAGAGGAAGTAATCGAAGAGAGTACACACAACAAGCAAGAGGACTAAATAAAGTGTAGTCCTGAATAGGCCAAAATAAACTCACCAGGACATGTCTAGAACTTCAAGATCACCCAAAAATTCAAGATTTTATGTGCTCAATCATCAATCAATCATGCCCACCAAATAGTGTAGAAAACATATATCGAAGGCTTCAACAATCCAAGCACATCATGGGGCATAAATCTCAATAGAAAATATAGAGGACAAACGGCATCCATATGGGGAAATAAGACCTATTCCTAATAATGCAAGAACTAAAACTGTTTTTTTTTTAAGTAAGAAATAATGGAAGAAACTAACTATGCAACAACCAATAGAAATAAACATGCAACCTTAAAACTTAAAATGCAGTGCAAATCAGAACCAAAATACAGAGAGTTTTCAATTCTTCTCCCCCACACTTAAACCTAACATTGTCCTCAATGTAGAAAAGAGAACAAAAACATCAAAATAAAAATAAAAGGGAAAAGAAAAGAAACAACTAACATGCTCACTGCTGAGGTGGTGGAGGCGGCGGATATGGTGGGAACTGTGGATAGGCGAATCGATAGAAGTCCTCTTGTCTCTGCCATATCTGCTCCTGCATCCGTCGGATTGCCACCTGGCTCTCAGAGACCTCCTCGAGGTGGGAAGTCAAGCCACGTACATCTCGACGAATGTCGCCGACCTCAACATACAGCTGCTGGTTGTGGTCCCACATCGCGTCCTGGCGCTGGTGCATCCGCTGCTGGTTCTCCCACATTGCGTCTTGACGACGCGACATCATCTGCTGATGCTCCCACATGGTGTTCTGCTGGAGAGACATATCAGCTATCTGCTGTGCCAGCGAGTAGTAATCTGGACCAGCACCTCCAGCTGTGCCAGAAGGTCCAGCTCCTCCAAAATCCGTCTGAACTCTGGGAACATCCTCATCATCTTCCTGCTCAGCATCAGGAACCTGCTCCTCCTCATCATCATCCTCATCCATCTCATCTTCCATATAGAAATCAGCAGTTGTAGGGCCAAATGGTAGATGACGGGGCAATCTCAACTGGATCCTCCCCTGATGGCCTGCCCTCCAGATCCACATCGGTGCTCTGCCCTCCAGGTGGCCAGTTTTCCTCAACTGGGCCTCATCATAAAGAAATGATCCATGCTGAATGTCATGGACAGCGCTCATATCAATGCATGCGCGAGCAATGAGGGTGATAAGACCCCCAAAACTGATGGTCGCCCTGTCGCGCTTGTCCAAGATATCTTTGCAGATCATCAGGAACAGATCTACCCAACCCGGAACCACGGGGCTCTCTGGCGTCAAACACCACAGAAATGACATGTCCTTCAGCGAGATCTTGTTGACCTCAGCCTGTGCGAAGAAGGTGTTCGCCAGAACCTTGTGAATCAGTCGTAAGGCAGGATGGCGAATGCTGGAGTTGTACTGGCCCTTTTTGGCCTCAAAAGGCACCCTAGTAGATGCCACCCAGAAAGCCACAGGGCCCTCTCCCTTGCAGACATCAAGCCAACCAGCGGTCGGTGCAGCAGTAACACCCAGAATCTCTGCCAATCTCACCTGTGATAGCTCATGACCCCTCCCCAATAATCGAAACTCAATGGATGTACGTCCCACACTCAAAGTGGCTAGAAACTCCTTACATAAACTCGGGTAAGTAGGAGCATTCTTCTCCAAAAACCCTCCTAGGCCCCCATGCTCTAATAGCTGCCTAGTGCAGGCATCCATCTGTAATAATCTCAAGGTAGGCTCATGAAAGAATTTCGTTACAAAGAAGTTTCTAGTGTTCAACGAAGTCCATCTCTCCTTCTGATTTCTATTCATTCCATGTGGCCTCGACATAGTGAACCGGAGCTAACAAATATTACCCAAAAGAATTGAAATCAAAGAAGAACTCACGGAATGGAAGCTTCTGCAGAGGCCGCGGGGCAGCCGAAGGTGGCGACGGGGCGGCCGGCGACAGGGGTGGCCGCGGGGCGGCTCGGCTGGTGACGGGGCGGCCGGCGATTTTCTGGATCTGAACTCCCCGACGTCGGATCTGATCTCCGACGTCCTAAACCTTTCTTCTCCGGTGTGGATCCGAAAGAAAACTTGGAGATTTAGTAGGAGAAAGCCGGTTTCTGTGTAGATCTAGAAGAGAGAGGTGGTGGGATGGAGTTTTTGTAGAAGGGGGATGGAAATAATGGGAAAGAGGGTGATTTTGGTGAAAGAAGGAAGCTTGGAGGAGGGGTTTTAATGGAGTTTCTAAGAGGGAGCTTGAAGGAGGAAGAAGATAGAGGATAGAAGAGGATGGTGGCTGATGGTGATAGAATGGGGAGAAAAAGAAAGGGTAGGGTTTATTTTGGTAGAAAGTGGGGGCCCACACGGGCCCCTAAAAAATTTCTTATCCGGCTTAGGCCGCGGGGCGGCCAGGGCAAGCGACGGGGCGGCCGGCGATCTTTGCGAAGGGATTTCGCTGTGACCTAGCCGCGGGGCGGCCTAGCTGGCGACGGGGCGGCCAGAATCTTTTTCACCCTTTTCCTTTGTTCTTTCTCCCTGCAGTGTTAGTATGCCCCACCAAAACAAAAATAAACTAAAAAAAAACGTAATGCAAAATGAAAATAACTAAACTATTACCTTGGGTTGCCTCCCAAGCAGCGCCTTTAGTTAACGTCGTTGGCTCGACGTTATGACATCCTATTGATCCTCAGCACTTGGTTCAGTAAGAACCAACTCATCCCCATCCTGTTTGACAAAATTCTCATAATATGGTTTAACTCTATGACCATTTACCTTCAAGATGTCTCCATTCCTCTCATTTAGTAGCTCAACTGCACCATGAGAAAAGACATTAGTAATCACATATGGTCCTGTCCATCTAGAACGAAGCTTACCTGGGAAGAGTTGTAGGCGCGATTGAAAAAGAAGGACCTTTTCCCCAACTTTGAGGTCCTTTCTCAAGATATGTTTATCGTGCCATGCCTTTGTCTTCTCCTTGTAGGTGACGGAGTTATCATAGGCATCCAATCTCAACTCTTCTAGCTCCTGCAGCTGTAGTTTCCTGAACTCCCCAACTTCATCAATCTGCATGTTGCACTGCTTCACCGCCCAATATGCTTTATGTTCGAGCTCGACAGGAAGATGACAAGCCTTTCCATACACCAATCTAAACGGAGACATCCCAATGGGAGTCTTGTAAGCCGTTCGATAGGCCCATAGAGCATCATCAAGTCTGACACTCCAATCCTTCCTGTTTGGGGCAATAGTCTTCTCCAAGATAGTCTTTATCTCGCGATTAGACACCTCAGCTTGCCTATTGGTCTGGGGGTGGTATGCAGTAGACACCCTTTGAGTCACATGATACTTCTTTAAGAGGGCACTCACAGTCTTGTTGCAGAAATGGGTCCCTTTATCACTGATTAGTGCTTTTGGGACTCCAAATCTAGAGAATAGCTCCTTGAGGAAACCTGCAACTACCTTTGAATCATCAGTTCTGGTGGCCTTCGCCTCCACCCACTTGGAGACGTAGTCCACCGCAAGCAAAATATATAGGTTTCCAAAGGAGTTAGGGAATGGTCCCATGAAGTCAATGCCCCAAACATCAAAAATCTCACAAAATATCATGCGAGTTTGTGGCATCTCATTCCTCTTAGAAAGATTCCTAACTCTCTGACAGCGATCACAGGATTTGCAAAAAGCATAAGAATCACGAAATATATGAGGCCAAAAGAATCATGCATCAAGTACCTTCCTAGCTGTCTTTTGTGGTCCAAAGTGTCCACCACATTCATGAGAATGACAAAAATTAAGGACAGATTGTACCTCATTGTCGGGAAGACACCGACGTATCACCTGATCTGCGCAATGCTTCCATAGGTATGGGTCATCCCAAACGTAGAAACGAGCAACGTGGCGTATCTTGTCCTTTTGAGCCTTTGAAAAGTTGGGTGAAAACTCTTCCGACACTAGAAAGTTTACCAAGTTAGCAAACCAAGGGCGTGGAAGAGCACTAACCTTGAGGAGAGATTCGAGTTCAGAGTCTGCAGGGGCCGCGGGGCGGCCGGCGATTGTGAGGGGATTTTTCTCCGAGGATTCGGCCGCGGGGCGGCCTAGAGTGGCGATGGGGCGGCCGGCGATTGCGGAGAACTCCTCCTCTGATGACTCGGCCGCGGGGCGGCCAAGAGTGGCGACGGGGCGGCTGGCGATTGCGAAGACCTATAGAAGCTCTTCGTCAGGAAAGCTCCCCGATATGCCTTGTTGTCCATTCTCCTCCTGCACAATACGACTTAGATGGTCAGCAACTAGGTTCTCAGCACCCTTTTTGTCCCTGATTTCAATGTCAAATTCGCTTAAAAGCAAGATCCATCTAATCAGTCTTGGCTTAGCCTCTTTCTTCGTCAAAAGGTAACGAAGTGCTGCATGATCAGTATACACAATAACTTTGGTACCAAGTAAATAAGATCTAAATTTCTCAAGTGCAAAAACTACAGAAAGAAGTTCCTTTTCTGTGGTTGAGTAATTTCTTTGAGCTCCATTCAGGGTCATCGATGCATAGTATATGACATGAGAGCTTCTCCCTTCCTTTTGTCCAAGCACGGCTCCCACAGCATAGTCACTAGCGTCACACATCAATTCGAACGGCTGAGACCAATTTGGTGCTTGTATGATTGGTGCACTGGTAAGACAAGTCTTTAACTCATCAAACGCCGTCCTGCACTTCTCATCAAAGGCAAATGTAACCTCCTTCTGCAGCAGCTCGCACAAGGGTGAGGTGATCTTTGAGAAGTCCTTAATGAACCTGCGGTAGAATCCTGCATGGCCTAAAAAGGAACGAACTTCACGCACATTAGTAGGATAAGGCAATGATTGAATGATGTCAATCTTTGCCTTATCAACCTCAATCCCTTTATGGGAGACAATGTGACCCAAAACAATGCCTTCCTCAACCATAAAGTGACACTTTTCTGAATTGAGCACTAAATTAGTGTCAACACATCTTTTAAGCACAAGCGCCAAATGCTTGAGGCAAGCATCAAAACTATCACCATGGATTGTAAAATCATCCATAAAGACCTCAATAAATTGCTCTATATATTCAGAGAAGATACTTACCATACACCGTTGGAATGTCCCAGGAGCATTGCACAAGCCAAAAGGCATTCTGCGATATGCAAAAGTGCCAAACGGACAAGTGAATGTTGTCTTCTCTTGATCCTCTGGTGCAATAGCTATCTGAAAGTACCCTGAATATCCATCTAAAAAGTAGTAATATGGACGACCAGCAAGTCTTTCAAGCATTTGATCAATGAAAGGTAAGGGGAAAGTGATCTTTTCGAGTTACCGCATTCAGCTTACGATAATCGATGCAAACTCTCCAGCCTGATTGGACTTTGGTAGGGACCAACTCACCTTCTTGATTCTCAACCACTGTAATGCCTCCCTTCTTTGGTACTACCAGCGTTGGACTAACCCATTGACTATCAGAGATGGGATAGATCATACCTGCCTGAAGGAGTTTGAGCACCTCCTTCTTCACTACCTCCATCATAGGTGGGTTGAGTCTCCGTTGAGGTTGCCTTGAAGGTTTGGCTCCCTCTTCTAGTAGGATCCTGTGCATGCAAGTAGCTGGGCTGATTCCTTTGATATCCGCTATGGTCCATCCCAGAGCTGTCTTATGCTCTTTGAGCACTCCTACCAACCTATCTTCCTGTTCTTTGGTAAGCTTGTTAGAGATGATGACAGGCAAGGTGTCACCCTCTCCCACAAAAGCATTTTTCAGATGCTCAGGAAGAGGCTTGAGCTCAACTTCAGGTGCCTGGACGATAGAAGGTAAGAGCTTTTCATTGGGAACGGTCAATGCCATAAAGGTATCTGCTTGTGAGTATATAGGTAGGGAGGACAAGTCTCTCATGGTCTCCTGCAGGTTAGCGGATAAAGCATAATTCAATGAGAACTCCTCAATAGGAGTTTCTAAAGCTACCTGCAGGTCATCCACACAACTCATATCAAATGTATCCTGCATACAAGCATCAATGGTATCCATAAAGCATAAGGAATGATCATCAGAAGGGAATTTCATTGCATCATATATATTGTATTCAACCTTCTCACCATCGAATTCCATAGTCAAAGAACCAGAATACACATCAATTTTTGTTCTAGCAGTCTTTAAAAAGGGCCTTCCTAGCAAAATAGGAGCCTCTTGGTTACCATGCTCCATGTCCAAGACAAAGAAATCAGTAGGAAAGATCAAATTGTCAACCATAACTAAAACATCCTCAACTATGCCTCTAGGAAAAGCATTTGATCGATCCGCTAGTTGGATTACCACTCTAGTCTCATGCAAAGGTCCTAAACCCAATGATTCATACAGAGAATAAGGTAAAACATTAATAGATGCACCCAAGTCTAACAAAGCTTTATCAAACTTAGTTTCACCTATCACACATGGAATTGTAAACATGCCAGGGTCGCTACATTTCTTAGGCAGACGCTTTTGAAACACAGCAGACACATGTTCGCTTACCTTAATTTTCTGCTTCCCCTTCAACTTTTGATTCCTCTTTATTGTGCAAAGTTCCTTGAGAAATTTGGCATAACGAGGAATACTTTTAATCAGATTGAGTAAAGGGATGTTTACCTCGCACTTACTGAACGTCTCAAAGATCTCTTTGTCATTGTCTGGTCTTTTTGTGTCTTTAAGTGCTTCAGGAAAGGGAGGAACAGGCTTAATAGAATTAAAAGGGGGGGAATCAGGTCGAACATACCTGTCAGTGGCGTCACTGGAGAGGCCGCGGGGCGGCTTGTCTTGGCCGCGGGGCGGCCGGCGATTTTCCTCGTCGCTAGAATCGCCTTGGCCGCGGGGCGGCTCATGGGTGCCGCGGGGCGGCTGGCGATTTCGAACTTCTTCTTCTTCTTCGTTCGCACCTGTTTCAAAATTTTCTATATTAGTATCATTATGGGGAGTGGTAATCAGTTCCTTACCACTTCTTAGCGTCACAACGCTGACGTTCTCCTTAGGATTCACCACCGTTTGAGATGGTAGCTGTCCTGAGTCCTTCGCCAGCAGTTCGCTCAGCGATTGAGCCATTTGGCTAAGTTGCTTCTCCATATTCTTTTGGTGCTCATCTTGTCTCTTTTGGTGCTCAGCTTGACCCAAGACGATCTTTGTGAGAGCTTTGAGAGGATCCTCATTGGATTGATTATCAGTTGGTTGAGGTCCTCTCTGTCTTTGATCAAATTGTTGCTGAGGTCTGAAATGGGGTCCTCCTTGTGGATTGAAAGGGGCTTGGTTATTACCATAGCCATACCCCTGGTAACCTGCATTATAGTTGCTATTGTATTGATTGGGATTAGCATAGTTACCATACCTGGGTCGCTGAGGAACAAAGTTCCCCATGGCATTCAGTTCTACATTGGGCTCCTGCAGCATTGGACAAGTGTCCGTCGGGTGATAAAGATCAGCGCAAATGCCACATGCCTTAAGTTGTTGTGGGGTTCCTTGTAGCATGAACCTTTTCATCATATCCTTCAATTCAGCCACATCGCTATGTAATGCGGAAGTCGAGGAGTCAACGGCGTGTACCCCTCTAGCATGAAGTCCCTTGCTGAATTGCCTAGAGCCATCAACGAGCTCTGAAAACACCTCCCAAGCAGCAGCGGGTGTTTTGTTCAAGATGTTGCCTCCACAGGCAGAGTTCACCGTCTTGCGCTCCTCGTCAAGCAATCCATTGAATAGAAAGAGCACTAAATCCTTCTTTGAAAAACCATGGTGAGGGCAACTAGAGCAAAGCTTCTTGAAGCGCTCAAAGTACTCATAGAGTGTCTCTGTAGCTTGCTGGTCAATACTGCTGATTTCCTTCTTCAGACTGTTCAATTTGGTTGCAGGGAAGTACTTTTCCAGAAAGAGACGCTTCAATTGTATCCATGTTGTTGCACTACCTGGTGGCAAGTAGTAGAACCACTCATTAGCAGTGTCCCTAAGCGAAAAGGGGAATGTCCTTAACTTGATTTGCTCCTCCGTGACATCGCCTGGTTTCATACCCACCACAACAGTATGGAACTCAGATAAGTGCTTGTGGGGGTCCTCACCACTCAACCCATGAAATTTGGGTAAGAGATGAACCACCCCAGACTTTAGCTCAAAATGGACACCTTCATCAAGTTCAGGGAGCACGATAGCCAATGGTTGTTGGGCTAAGTTTGGTGTAGTGAGCTCCTTCAGCGTTCGATTATCATCGTTAGCAGCCATCTCTTCACTCTCTTCTTCTCCTTGATCGAAAGGTAACTCGTGAAAGCGATCACGAGCTTCTCGCCTCAATCTAGAGAGAGTCCTCTCAATCTCCGAATCTAAAGACAATAGAGATGAGTTAGTAGCACGAGTGTGGACCATATAAGTGGTCCACACAAAAATTAGCAATTAAAACAACACAAGAATTCAATCAGAAAAATCCCCGACAACGGTGCCAAATTTGACAAGAGGAAAACCTGTCGTTGTTCTTGCCAAAGAATACTCAAACTCACTAACTAATATAGCGTGCAAGTAAGAGATCGATCCACAGGGAAATCTATTAAATTCAAGTCTAATTATAATTGCTAAGAGAGAAAAGGGGGAGTTTTTAGTGTGAAAAGATCTGCCTTTTAGCAAAGCAGAGACAAGCAAACAAAGTAAATTGATTGTAAAATTCAGTTGAGGGAAATAGGTTCACCTACAATTTATCACTTCGATTGATGAATTCGATCCTTGTTTCAGCCTCTAGTTCTTGTCTTTTCCTATCAATGTCCTTGTCCAGATCTTAGGTAAATTACTAGTCCTACGAGTCCTAGCAACCCTTATCTCTAAATAACCCTAACACGATTAAGATTTAACCTAGAGATAGCATTAAGATTATGAATTAACCAAGGTACATGCAATATCAAGCTACGAGTCGATATTTAACATATATTCAACTTCCTACACATCCAATTAGTCCTACGAGTCCTAAAGGGATATGATTGCCACTTGGGTTAAGGTTCGCTACGAGGAATCTACAAAACCCTAGCAATTGAATGAATCTACTCTAACTAGTCGGCCAGGCCAGAGAGAATAAAACACATTCAAGCAATTAAGCACAAGGAAGTCAAAACATTGCAATAGGAATAAGAACTAGATTAAGAAACTCACAATTCAACAATCAAAGATCCAAATCGTAGGCGAAACCTCGAGAGTTTAGTTGCTCATTCTCAACGGCGCTCTCAACAATGGTGTAAAGTGTATAAGGTGAATGAATAGAATAACTAGAAAAACCTTAAATAGTCTAGAGAAATTCGGCCCAAAATAGTTTAATGAAAACCCTAAGTAAAGTCCGCTTCCGATGTTCAGCTACTGTACGGGCCGCGGGGCGGCCGGCGATTCTGCGAACTCCTCCGTTTCTCCTTCGAGCCGCGGGGCGGCCAGAGATGCTACGGGGCGGCCAGCGATCCTTCCGATCTTCTTCTTCTTTGTTTCCAGCGGCTCCTAAGTATCCTCTTTAGCTTATTTTTGCTCTTCTCAAATCCATTTCACCTCCAATCTACTTTACCTGAAATAAACCATAAAATCATGTAGATTCCGCCTCTTCTAACTCAACAAGTGATAATGCAAATTCAACTAAATAAATGCAATATTCACACCTAAACAATGCTAAATGCAATCTATTATGCAACACTAAACATGCTCTATCAGGTTGCCTTCGCTATCATTAGAATATATATATATATATAAGAGTACAAGATAGTTAACCTTAATTACAAATGGGTAATTGGGCCTATACATATATTCTATCTAACATACCCCCTCAGTCGAAACAGAAGGGCAGTGAATAGTGAGACTAGATCTAAAATCAAGAAATAAATGGCGAGGCAATCCCTTGGTGAATATGTCTGCATACTGGTACAGGGAGGGGACATGTAGGACATGCACATGTCCCATAACTACCTTCTCACGAACAAAGTGGATGTCAATCTCCACATGGTTGGTTCTCTGATGGTGAACCGGATTGTGAGCGAGGTAAGTAGTGCTGACATTGTCTGTATACACAACAGACGCTTGACTGAGCGGGTAGTGGAGCTCAAGCAATAGGTTGCGAAGCCATGCACACTCAATGACAACATTGGAAACACCGCGATATTCCGCTTCAGCACTAGAGCGAGAAACCACATATCGGCGGGCGAGCAAGACGAGAGGAAGGGGAGCGATGGGGGGAGAAAGTTTGAGATCGAGAGGGATGGGCGGCGGATGTGGACAGATGGGATCCAGTGGCAGTGTGTGGGGCCGACGGGGATCATGTCTGGGAGGGGAACTGCTCAGCGAGGGGAGATCTGGCGGTGGGGAG
The DNA here is from genome assembly GCA_963922045.1 of Persicaria maculosa. Lineage (NCBI taxonomy): Eukaryota > Viridiplantae > Streptophyta > Magnoliopsida > Caryophyllales > Polygonaceae > Persicaria > Persicaria maculosa. Next base: position 32,605,232 of record OY998262.1, read on the forward strand.
GCCAGAGGATGGGCAGCGAGAGGATGAAGAGGCGAGAGGGAGATAAAGGTCAGAGGATGAAGAGGCGAGAGTAGTGAGATCGAGAGGAAGAGGATGACCGGTGGGAGATTAGGCAGCGGTAGTAGGAGATTAGGCGGGGGAGGGGAAAAAATTAGGGTTAATTTAGATGAAATCCTAGAAGCTCAGATACCATGTCAGAGTGAATAATCCCCGTTGGCGCTGCCTTCGCTATCATTAGAATATATATATATAGGAGTACAAGATAGTTAACCCTAATTACAAATGGGTAATTGGGCCTATACATATATTCTATCTAACATAGATCTTCTCTTTTCAGAAGCATGCTAGACTTCTGAAATTAGGGGAATTGAAATTTTGATGACGACCTCTCTTAGAAGTCTCCATCACCACCGCCATCGCCCTCTCTCACTGGCCTAAGGTCGTCCACATCCCCGTTCACTTCATCCAGCCGACTGGCAACTTTTCTGAGCCCAATCCAAACCCTAATTCGAGATCTAATGACATGATTTGAATCCAAGAGCAGTGGAGAGGGTTCCGAGTCACGAAGAACATCAGGAAGCTTCTCGAGATCCAGCGAGAGATCCGCGAGATGGAGAGAGCCATTCTTGATTCAAAAACAGTGGAGGTGTCCGGCGGGATGATGAAGGTGAACGAGAGGGTATTGTCGTTGCTTATTAGGCTGAATTCCATCGACGGGTTGAATAATGCCATTATGGACCTCCAGAAAACCTTAATGCGTAGGTCAATTGCCTCGCAGCCGACTAGGAGAAGTTTGGTTCCTCCAGACTTGTGAGCCAGGCAGAGAGGACGACCGACGACGGTCAATTTATTTATTTTTTATTAGGAAATAATTCGAGGCCAGACAGAACTGGACCTCGAAGGCCGACAAGTCGGCTGACGGAACAGTCATAAAGAGACAAAATACAACGAAGGTGCAAGAGACAAGCCCATGGGCTCTACAAAGAGAAACAGAGCCCAACTAAACCGGAAGAGATGCGGACGTAGACGAACGAACGAAGCCAAGCGCTACCAACAACAACACCGCAGTCTAGTGGTACATTAGGAGACGCATGTGGGCAGTGAAGACGAACCTCCAAGGAAGCAGCCTTCTGGGAAAAGGAGACGCCTCGATACACACTGTCACGACCCCAGCCCAACCCGACTTCGAACAACCAGAACCCCATCAACCGAAGAAGTGAAGCCAATCCCCCCAAACCACAGAGCAATACGACCCGAATCGAAAGCGCACCATAAACTCAAACGGGAAATAAACTAGCTTAAACCGGGGATTATTTAAATATATACAAACCCAAGCAGGAATTTAATTAGTCCATTTAATTTATATAAATCTATAAAAATATGTATATATATATATATATTTATTTATTTATGTTTTATTTAATTTTTTAATCGTTTGGGCCATCGATGGGAGGACTCAATCAACAGGCTGCCCCGGGCCCAAGGCAGAAGCTTGGGCCCAAAGGCAAACCCGAAGAGGAGAAGCGTGCATCCCAGCCAGGTGAAAGTACAAATTCCACCGGCAAGGGAACGAAGGAGGAGATGGGGACGGTGAAGCACCCCGCCCACGACCCGCAGCAGCGCGGATCCGAGTCCCCAACAGCGGCCCGCCCACACCCGGAGAGGAGCATGAGGAAGAAGCCAATTGGAGAGACGATCGAACACACCGATTCACAACTATTTCGGAAATCAGAAAAGGGAAAGGCCAGGGTCGGACCTCAACCCAAACCGGAAAGCCAAACAGCTAGGGAGGAGGAGGAGAGGGATGGGCAGCAAGCGCCCGTGACCCAGGCCACCGAAGGAGTCGGAACCTCGAATACAAGAGACGGGGTCAGTATTCTGAAATCGAGGGCGAGTGGCGACGACCACCAAGCCCCAGCCAGAAGCAGAGGCGGCACCCCAATTGAACCGGCAGCATGAGAGGATGATTGAATAAGATGAATAGTAACCGACGCCAAGGATTGAAAACTTGTTTTCGAAACTTAAATTGAATAGGGGATTGATCAAAACGGGAAGATAGCCCCAAAATCACCAAAAGCCCCAAATTAAAATTGGTTTTAATCAACATCATCAGATGGAAAATCAAATAGGGGTAGAAGATTATTCACGCCAAGAAGGCGGATTGTGGCTCCTAAAGGAAAATTTGGGCTCCCGAAGGAGATTTAATTCACTTTCAGAGAGAGTGAAAGCCTTATTCACCCGGATTCACGGGTGAGGGAGTTGATTTGGTTGCAAGGTTGACTGGTCGGCTAACTCTGCAGCCATAGGAATGGCCGAAAGGGTTCTCTTCCTCTCTCAGAAAGAGAGAGCGAAATCAAGAGTTAGAAGCTTTTCTATTTTTCTCCTCTTTGAACTCTCTCTTTTTCGACCTTGGAGTTGTTAAGTGTTTTCTTTTTCAACTTCTCTACCGACGACGGACATGGTGATGGAGAGTTGGAGATTTTTCAAAGTGGGGGTTTATCTTTGATTTTTTGCTTTTAGTTTAAAAAATGAATTTCCAAATTTTCTTTTTTAAAAAAAACTAACAGAGAGTTAACTAAAGGGCATGGGGCGGAAAAAATTATAAACTAAGAGATATTATGTGAAATATGTCAAACAGTTGTACACCCTGTGAATTAAATCTTACCTCAGGGTACCTCGTGAAATTTTCGGAAAAAAAAACGTGCATTGTAAAAGAGTGAGGTCAGTCAACAAAGAGCATGTGTATTTGTGCATTGATAAGACTAACTCCAATTGTAGTCTATAAATGCTTAAATATACATATTTGAATATAAATTGTGCTCCAACGGTTGCTTTTAAGTGTTCAAAATGTGCACATCTGTACACAACGTGCTCAAATATAAGCACATCACCTCCCATGTGCAATTTTTTTTATCACTTTTCAATAAAGTAGAAGTCATTTCTATTGGTTGTTTTTAAGTTTTTCTTTTTTCGTTTTTAATTTAATCATACTTATTTAGATAATGATGTGTATAAAATACACAATTATCCAATGGAGTAAAATATTAAAAAGTGAGGTGCATTTTTGAACACATTTATATAAGGGTAAACTGCAGAAAATCACCCCTTAAATACGTCACATTGCTCTAAACCACCCCTTATATCTGAAATTGCATAAAACCACCCATTAAACACAAATTGTTAACAAAAACCCACCCAATACCTCAACTCTGTTTATTTTCCGTTAAAATGCTTGAAGTTACCATTTTACCCCTAGACTTTCCGTTAAAAAAAATTAATAAATCATTTTTCATCTACAGTTAAGCTTATAAAGAAGGAGAAATCACATACTTAGGTCAAGGAGGAAGACAAATCCCTGGTAGGTCGAGTCGCCGTCTCAAATCAAGGAGGAAGAGGGGTCGAGACACCGGAGGCCGAAGAAATCACTATGCAGGAGGAGACCTTCGATCAAGGAGGAAGAGAAATTGTTGGGAGGTCGAGTCGCCGTCTCAAATCAAGAAGAAAGAGAGATTGGGACGCCGGAGGCCGGAGAAATCACTAGGAAGGAGGAGAGCTTCGATCAAGGAGGAAGAGAGGTCGCTTCCTTTTCGATCTAGCTCTGGATCTGGATCTGGGCCACGTTTGGAAGCAAACTTGGATTGGAGACGACCTTGGATCTGGATTTAGAGGGAAAGTTGCAGGCTGGGGAGGAAGGAGGAGATAGGGGCAGTTGGGGGAGGAAGAAGGAGGAGGGGGTGGGGGGTTGTGGGTGCAGGAGGCGAAGGACGAAGCTCCACCTCCGCCCACGACCATCGCCTGAGAAGGGACGCTCGACGATGACGACGAAGCTCCATCTCCGCCCACGACCCACCTGCGTTTAATTATTTAATTTTCAAAAAATATTTAGAAAAAAAAACATTCTATTTTATTTACATTTTTTTAGTTATCTAGTAATTAAATAGCTAATGAAATTATAAATTTTCCTTCAAAAAGAAAAAAAATATACATTTTCATTTACGGAGTATTTTTTGAATTCTAAATTAAAAAAAAACATGTGCCTTATTCCGTAAAAAAAATTAAACAATGTCTTTTAATTAAAAATCTTATAATATTTTTCTACAATTAATTAATTAATTTAGTACATTTTGATTACTAAAAAAAAAATTTCACCCAAAAATTTAAACATTTTTTTCTAAAAATAGAGATTGATATTTAAATTGAATGGATTATATTCTATAAAAAAATTAGTTAAAAAAATTACAATAAAAGGTTTTGTTTAAAAATACTATTTTTAGGGGAAAACTCTAATAATAAAGATAGGGGGTATAATGGTAATCTAACATAATTTTATCCACTACTTAACATTTACTTAACGGAATAGTGGAAACGAGTGGCTTTTTGTTAACAGTTTGTATTTAATGGGTGGTTTTCTGCAATTTTATATATAAGGGGTGGTTTAGAGCAATGTGACATATTTAAAGGGTGATTTCATGCAGTTTACCCTTTATATAAATATATACATTTGTACAATTAACCATTTGAGTTAGTCTAAGAACCCTTATCCTCCTATCAATTTTACTCGTATTTAATTTTCAAACCCTCTCCAAGTGAATTTTATAGTGGGCCCAACACCAATTAAGCCCAATACACTATGCTTCTAAATTCTAAAGGCTATCAAAGATATTGGGTTGATAGACCCAATTTTCAGTGGTCTAAATAGACCACGTAACTAGTGTTAAACGCAACCTGTCATTCAAGTCCATTAATACTGTATTTTTCTTATGATGAGGGGCAGTTTTGGTGGTAAACCTGTGACTCAGTCGGGAAGAGTTAGGTACCAGGTAAACTGTCTTACACCTACCGACTCGATCCACCGATAGAGAGTAAGATAAACCTTAGATTATCACCCAAGACAAGAGGCGGAAACAAGAATCGAACCCTAAACCTTCTCACCGCCTCTCTTGCTCCACACTGGACCACCCCGACTGGCCATTCAAGTCCATTATATATCTATCAGCATAAAACTTTAGATTGAGAAAACAGGACCAAGTCAACTATAGACAGTTTATAGTGGGTATGCCATTTCAGTTATTGAAAATTGAATTAGTTGATTATCAAGCATAAATTCATATCCCAAACCAAAAACGGAATTCAGTCAACATTTAATTATGCATTATAAATCGTAATAGAATAAATTGTTCAAGTCCTTCAACGCTGTGAAATTAGCAGTTTCCTCTTTATTCGATACAAATGTGCAGAGTTTGGGTGATTTGGAGCGTTTTTCATACTTTCCTCGACATTTTCATGAAGCTCTCCGTAGCTCATATCATATGGTTGGAAATGTGGATATAATAAGCTCAAGTATGCATGTAATGTAATCTAACTACAAAACCATAAAAAGAAGAGTTTAAACACCAAGTTCCACACAAATAGGACAAAGTGTTTCACACCTAACTAAAAATTCGATCGAATGTATATTCAACAATCTGCCGAAATTAATGGATCCTAAACACAAATACTCGGTCAATAGAGACGAAAACCCACAAATGGCGGGAAAATGAATGGTAGAGGCTCAAACTCCCAAGTAGAGGGTTTACTTTAGCTTCACTACTTTTTTAAGCACGGTAATTTAGCAAAATGAACCTTTTACAGCTTTCCTAACAGTAAATTACCCCACACACTTTCACCATTCCCACTAAACCTCTTCCTAGCTCTTGTGTTCAAAATTCCATGCATACATTCTTGGTTTCTTCTTTTCTAACAAATTCCCCCTTCTACCTCCTAAGTCTCTGAAATACAACTAACATTATCATTAAAAAAAACTACTCATCTCATCTGTACGTGCATTTCTTGATTAATGAAGTTCCCTATGAAACTTTCTACACGTCGCCCCCTTTGATGGCGTTCTCGTCGCTCACCTCCTTCTTGGGCGGTGGTGGCAGGCATGCCCCTCCTCTTTGCTTCCTCGGTATGCATTTTGCTCGCACTCCATCCATCTCCGTCTCCGTAAGCCTCAATTGTGACCTCCTGCACATCAGTCCGGTGAGATTACATCAATACATCGTTAAACATTAAAACATACATTACTATTGAGATTGTTTTAAATTAATCTGCTAAAATGGTCAAGTACAATCTGGCAGAAATTCATGCAATTGCCTGATTTAATCTGATGCCTGCCAATCGCCAGTCCACATTTATGTTGTTGCTTCTGCCCTTCACCTTTGTCAGTTCGTCTTTCAAATTTATTGCATTTATTGTTATTTGATTAAAGAAATTATGACGAAGTTGCAAAAACTGAAAGAGAAGATGAATTTACCGATCAGCATTGTAAGAAGAGGATCTTTTCAAAGAAGGAAATTCATCCTTTCTGGTCTCTACCAAGCTTCCACTGAAATACTCCTTATCCTCCATAGCCATCTTTGTGAGGCTTCCACTTGTAGGGACACTGCTGACGCTCTCAACCTCCTCCACCGCTCGATTGCCTCCACGTGGCAGCCTCGACCTGTAGTGCGAGATCAACGAAAATCCATGGTCCTTCGAAGCGGCGGCCCCACAGTCCCGGAAAGATATGGAACCGCACGATATCAGCGACGCTAGTATCGACGACGTTTTCATCTTCCCTCCGCCGGGAAGCAGAGGATCTGCAGAGTTATGGTTAGAGTCCCGGCGGACGGTCTGATTTGCCGAGGATGAGGATGATGCGAGGTTGCCGAGCGACTTCATCAACGACTCTAGTGTCTCCGGGCTTGAATCCGACGGTGGAGGAGAAATATCCGATCTGCTTAGCTCCGTAGTTTGCTGCTCGACTTCCTGTGACGACTTCACCGGCTCTTCCTCTTCCTCTACGATTTCGCACTCCTTTATCGCCTGCCTCCGACGGTGCCGTTTCTCGTCGGTCTGCGTGGAGGCGTCGGAGGCGGCCTTGCCGCCGAGTTCGCCGGAGAAAGAGGCCTTGTAGACTTTGTACTCGTGGAGGTTGATCGAGCCCCACGACTGGTTTCTCCGGCGATTTCTCAGAGGAAATTCCGGCTCCACAACGTCCGCATTCGCCTTCGCCTCAAGCTGCTTCCCGGAGCTCGAAGACGACGGTGTTTCGGAAGAATTCGAGATCAAACTCGTTGAAGCTTCGAGAATCTCAGAGCCTTTGAGAATGTACTCCTGGCCGTGCACGGGGTGGATGAAATCGTTCTCTTCCAGATCGTGCCAAACGTAACCGTTCTTGTAGCCTCTGCAGAACCAAATCAGAAATCCATATTAGGTGTTGGTGAAATTGATGGTCGATATTTGAACAGTTAATGTTGAATCAAAGAATCGCACCGTTTGGCAGACCAGGAGTAGTGGTTTGCCATGCCTTTTCCACGGAGGAAGTTCAACCGGTTCATCACATCTGAAACAAAAAGAACAGACGATTAAACACGAATTGTAAACAAACAGAATATATTTAATTAAATTAAATAGGAAGCATATCGATTAATTACCTCTGAGAAAGAGGCCTTGGGAGGACGAAAGAGGAACCTCCATGAAATGCGGATGCTCAAGCTGTCCATTCCTGGAAAGATAGTAAATAACAGGCACAACAACAAACCTCCTCCCACCAGCGCTGTGAAGACTGAGCCTGGAATGAGGTTCGGTCCAGACTCTGGTCCGCTCAGGGCTGGTATCACTCTCCTTGAGCCTGTTAGGCACAGCTTGCATCTGGAGCTGATCACTCCTCCCTCTGGACGATTGATTCAACGCCATAACCTTCCAACAACAATCAGCAATCAAGCAGAGAGAATTCAACAACAAAAAATTCAAGCAACTCCAGCATTCATATTTGTGTCATTTTTGGATGTGAACTTTCCGGCTTTAAAGAAAACGTGGCGCAGTGCACGATTGCAGTTGGAGAGAGGAAGAAGAAGGAGAGGTAGAGGAGTAGGAGTTGAGCGCTGTTATCAAGGCCCTGAAAAAAGGGGTCAAGCTTTTGGGTTGTTGTGAATCTCTGAATGGGAAGATAAAGAGAGAGATACAGAGAGTTTAGATGTACACTTGTACAAGACAGGGACGGTATGGCGTAATCCAGATCGGGATTCATTTGTTTAAGGCCGTGTTTGAAAAGGGAGACTTTTGAGGGAGGGTTTGGGACTCAAATAGACGGGGCGGACGCACAGCGGACAAGAGCAACCAAACAAAACTTTAAAATGGATTTTCAGCGGGGTATATTTCAAAATAAATCAAGAACTTATTACCAACCGATTTTTTATTTGTTTATTTTTAAAATTAAGAATTTAAAAATATCACAGCGACAGTTCAGGAATTCAACCGGGAAAAAACGTATAGTTCAAAACTTTTGAAATTAAAAGAAACGTACAAAAAAAAATACTGTACTCCGTAGTACTGTACAGTGGACAATAGTATTTTGTTAGTGCTAACTACGGTCAGTTAAGCTTATCAACGGATCGAGTAACTGATACGATTTGAGTTGAAAAGGACTATACTCCGTAATCCTCATAGAATATTACAGTAACAAATACTGTAACTTTCATCAAAAGATGTTGCAAATCAGCATAGAAAACAGCATAACATAATACAGGAGTATATCTATGAGTGAATAAAAGACAAACATAGATAAACAAGGCAAATACGGAGTATATATCAACAGATGAATGATACAAAAGAATAACAAAAGCCAAAGTCAGCAAAACTAAACATTTTTATGAAAATCAAAGGTTGTAATTTAACACTACACGAAATGAAAACAAAGTTCGTATAAGAAAATATACTGTATTGAATATAAGTTTTGTGAGTCTAAATGAGAGAATAACACTATTTTTGTTTTTTATGAAAAATAGGATTGAAGGATAATGATTAAATGAGTACATGAAATATAGTTAACCCTTCGATCTCACAAAACATCCAACGAGTTCATAATTAATTTCAAGTCTGCATACCCCAAAATCTTATTTAACTGTCTTTTTTTGTATATAATTTATTTCATATTTTAAATAGAAATTCTTACTGATCCAATAAGAGATAAACTCAACACCCAATTTACCCGATTTTTACAACACTATCTTAATTAAAACTTTTATTGCTAAATAATTTAACATTGTATATATTATTTGCATCACATTTAAATCAACCTCGCTGTTATCATCTCTCTCTAATGCCAAATGGAGAAAATTATCTTCTTTTTTGGTAGGTAGATAAAATTCACTGCTACAAGCTTACAAATATAGATCACAAATAACATTACATACTCATGTGATATGTGTCGTTAGGGTTAGACATTGAAATGCCGATCACTATATTCAGTCTTATTTTATGTCGTAGAGAGTCTTGCACTTCAAACCACTTTGCTGCTTTTGTGTTAAACAAACAACTGACATTAATTAATTAATGTATAATGCAAAACCAAAAATGTCAAACATGTGTCTATGGAAATTCAAAAACGAGTCCCCATTTGATGAGTCCACCCAACTATTTTGACTTTAGGAAGCAGCAAGCAGGCAACGGCAACGCTCCCACCCACCGACGGGCCCTGAACCCGAAAGCCCAGTTACCAAAAGGGCCCACTTGCCACGTGTCATGTTCATCTCAACACCTTACGTTGACCGCTAAGTTGTAGGCTGTCAAATACAAGTCCGTGTAGAGCATCCACCGTCGATTCTGACGAGACCCCCAACCAACGGTCCTGATTAATCGGGATAGATTGGATTCATTTAACTTGCAGTTGCAGGATCGAAGAAAGAAAGAAAGAAATCGCCGTACCAAAAATTTCAATTTATTGCAAATGGGTTAATTAATCAAGTGCGGCAGAGGCACAGCGTATCTTATGCAATATGTGTCGATCGTACGGTGGTCGTCGTGTTGTGGTGAATAGATCAGTGGGTCCCGCGGATCAAAGATGGGATCTTTGTGCGGGGTATAAACTTTCACGATGAAGGTAAGAGATGAAATTCGCGAGAGAGTACATCACAGGAAAACATGTACAGTAACGTACGAGCTAGTTGATTGGTAAGTATGGGAATTCAAGGAATGTGTATATAGATAGTAAGCTTGTGAATGGTGATCCTCTACACGCAACTCCACGTGAATGCCATGTAGTATCAAACTATCAATCATAAGGTTCATACCATCACATATAGATATGTCAAAAAGGTTATTCGGGTTATTTCGGTTCCTGGATAAAACGGGTTCCGGGTATTACATGATTTACTTAAATCCGGATTTAACCGGGTTTTGGGTCGATTTCGGGAAAAAAGTCATGATTTGATCATTTTGCGATAAATTTTAATTATATATTAAAATTTTTAATTATATATAATTATAAATCAATCGGGTCAAAATTATCGGGTCAATTGGGTCACTGGGTCGAAACCTAAATTACCCAGAAAATTTCTGGTTTTTCGGGTTCGGGTCGGAAAAAAATTCGGGTCCAAATTTATGGGTTCGGGTCAGAAATTTTCCGGGTATTCAGGTCGGGTCACCGGGTCGAGTTGTATTTTGACAGGTCTAATCACATATATATGTATTCAATACCGGGAATTGGCGATATGCACTAACAACATGCATCATATTTTGACAGGGAGTCTGGCAGAGATTCCGGGAAGATCTCAGATTCTGGCCCCCAGGAAGGTGCTCCCGTCGATGCTCAGACCAGCGAGGACCTTTCTTTCGCTCAAGCCCTTCGTCGTAGTTTAGCTTTGAAGAAGAAGATGGTGGCCGAGTGCGTGAATAGCACGGTAAGTTTTAACAGAGATATCGATTCTGCAGAGAAGCTCACTTTCTTCCCTGATGTTCCCAAAGGTAGGGTTACCATTAGCCCAGAGGATGTCGAGAAATCCAATCTTGAATGGGCAGCTACTTTGATTGGGATCTTCACGGGAGGTTTGGTTCCGTTTGCTAAGGTCCAAGAGCTTGTGAATTCCTTTTGGAAGGTAAGCAATGTCAGAATCTTCCAAAAGCTCAATGGCGTCTATGTGTTTCGTTTCAACTCTGAAAAGGACCTGGATTGGGTGATGAGAAATGGTCCTTGGGTGTTTATGGGGTCCAAACCCCTGATTCTGAAAAGATGGCGCTCTGGTATGCCCATCGATTGGTGTTCGTTTGACAAAGTCCCTTGCTGGGTCTGCTTGCCTAACTTAGAACCGCCCTTGTTCACTAACAACAGCTTGAGTCGTATTGGTAGCTCAATCGGAACCCCTATTTGCATTGATGATAAAATTGCGAGAGGGGAGAGGATATCCTATGCGAGATTACTCGTTGAAGTAACAGTTAAGGAGGCAAGAGTGAATTCGATTGAGATTGTTAACACTGATGGGGTTGTTAGTCAGCAAAGAGTCGTGTTTGAATGGCTCCCTTCCATGTGCAACCTCTGTGAAAAATTTGGGCATTTTGATGAGAGTTGTGTGTTGTACAGAGCTCCTAATCGTCCAGTGTTTAAATCGAATTGGAAGGGTCCTACCCACCCCAGGGCTGCTGCTAAGCCCAGATTTTTTGCTCAGTCAAGAGGTGCTTCTAACACCAATAGTGTGTGGGTGCCTAAAATTTACTCCGGTGGCAAGGGGAAAGAAATTATGATTGAGGAGGGTTGTGCATCCAGGGAGTTAATGCTTAATCCAACAGTAGATGCATCTGTCTCGAAGCGTCTCAATTCAAAGGCTTCAACGTCACAAGCGGCTAACAGTGATGGCAATCATATTTCTTTAGAATCAGCTGCTGCTATTACGTTTGGGTCTGTCTTAAATTCTGTTGTGCAGCAAGATGGTGTTGAGTTTGTTGGAGAGACTGGTGCTCACCCTGACTTGGGGCTCTATTTGTCGTCTTTCTCACGGCCTGTGCAGACCTTAGAAGGCACCTGGTGCGATGTGCTCAAGAGGAAAGCGGCGAAGGGCAGTCCATGTCGACAGCAGCCAGAATCTAATGCTAAGGGGAGTAATTTCAACTATGGTTTTGCTGTACTTAATTCTGAGGGAGTTGCTGAACTATTGAATGATTCTGGGCCAGAAGGGGCGACTGTGTTTGGAGAGGCTACTGTTTGTGGAGTGACTAACGATTCAGTTGATCCTGTTATTAGTGAGGGTAGCACTCACAAAGCGCATTCTCATGGATAAGGTAAATGAGAAGAATTGCTACTGTCATAGACCTACCGTAGGCTCTTATGGGAGATCTAAATTGCATATTAAGAGCTGATGAGAAACGGCCGGTTAGACATGCCTTTGAGGGAGAATTTGAGGAACTAAGATATGTTCTTGATGATTGTGGGCTTGTTGATCTGCCGTATACTGGAGCTGCCCTCACTTGGAACAACAACCGATCGGGAGTTGCACGAGTAGAAAGAAAATTAGATCGCATTCTTGTAAATGATTGTTGGCTGGAAAAGTTTGAGGGGTCTAAAGGTTTCTTCGATACTCCGAGTTTTTCAGACCACTCCCCGGGTATTGCGATTCTGCATAACAGAAATTCTAACAAAGGATACCCGTTCAAGTACAAGAACTTCTGGGGAAAAGAGGCGGAATTCCAGGACCTTGTAAAAGTTGTGTGGCTGATTGATAATGAGGGATCGAAACAGTTGAAGTTGGTACAGAAGCTTAGAAATGTGAAGGATGCTCTAAGACCGTGGGATAAAGCCAGGTTCCCTGGATTGCAGACACAAATCAAGTTGAATAAGGGCATTCTTCATGAATTGCAAATTCAACTTCAAAGTAACAAAACTAGTGAGTCACTGTTGGCCCGAGTCAAAGCAGCAGAAGAGGAGCTGAGAAAGAATACAAAAAGGTTGATTAGCATTACATCGCAGAGAGCCAAACTCCATTGGTTGACAATGGGAAAAGAGACTTCCTCACTGTTCTATCGGAGTGTAAAAGAAAGGAGAGCTGTTAATGCTATTGTGGTGATGACTGATGATAGAGGTAGGAAGATCGAGGAGGAGAGGGATATCAGATCCCATGTGCTGAGCTTTTTCCAGACACTTTTGTCCTCGTCTGTGCCTACTCTACCATTCCCGCAGATTCAGCCTGGTCATCAGTTGAGCTCGGCGTTCTCAGACACTTTGTCCCATATTCCCAACTATGATGAGATTAGGAAAAGCATATGGAATATTGGTGGCAACAAGTCTCCGGGCCCAGATGGGTTTGGTAGCCAGTTCTTTAAGGATGCATGGCCTATCGTTGGTAAGGATACCTGTGAGGCTATTAGAGAAATTTTCAGAAATGGTAGAGTTCTTAAGCAACTCAATGCAACCTTCATCTCGCTCCTACCGAAGGTCCCTAACCCGACTTTAGTGAAGGACCTTCATCCTATCTCTTGTTGCAATACAATCATGAAAGCGGTATCCAAACTGATTGTTGGGAGATTGAAGGGTAAGCTGAATGAGTTAGTGTCTGACTGTCAAGGTGCATTTATTCCTGGGAGGGCCATGTCACATAACTGTGCTGTTGCTATGGAAGTGGTGAATGGTTATGGTACTAAAAGAGTATCACCTAGATGCACTATCAAGGTTGACTTGCAGAAGGCTTATGATTTCCTCAGTTGGGACTTCATCAAAGCGACTGTTGAGTATCTTAACTTCCCTCGCCAGCTGATTGAGATTATCATGGAGTGTGTTACCACCCCCTCTTTTTCTGTGCTGATCAATGGTTCCCCTGAAGGCTTCTTCCCTGGTAAGCGGGGTCTCCGTCAGGGAGATCCCTTATCCCCGTACCTATTTGATTTGTGTATGGAAGTGTTGAGTAGAATGCTTGAGGAAGCCACTGCTAGCCCGAGTTTCAAATTCCATCCGAGATGCAAACAGTTGAAGCTGACTCATCTTGCTTTTGCGGACGATCTTCTGCTCTTCTGTCATGCAGATCTAGGGTCGCTGGGGATTCTGAAGAGTTGCTTAGACAGATCTTTTGCGGTTTCCGGACTGAGAGCTAACAATGAAAAAAGTACAGTCTTTATCTCTGGGGTTTCTGACAGCATTGCGAGCTCCATTGTGCAGCAGCTTGGGTTTGTACAGGGCAGTCTACCGATCAGATACCTGGGTATCCCACTTCACTCTAAGACTGTGGCTATACATGAGTATGGAGATTTGTACAACCGGATTGAGAAGCAGATTCAGTGCTGGGCAGCAAGAAAGCTATCTTATGCTGGGCGTCTGCAACTAGTCAAGTCTGTTTGTATGGGGGTGTTTACTTTCTGGAGTCAGGTACTTATCTTGCCTAGAGGGGTTGTGCATAGAATAGAGAGTTTGTGTAGACGGTTCCTCTGGACTGGCAGTGACGAAAGTGGAAAGCACCTAGTTGCTTGGAGCAGTGTGACTAAGCCCCTTGCAGAGGGTGGATTGGACATCAGAGAAGTGCTTTCTTGGAACAGAAGTGTCCAAGCCAAGCTACTAGGGGACCTAGCCCTCCATTCCCCTAGTATCTGGCATCGGTGGTGCAACCAGAATCATTTGAGAGGTGAAGTGGTCTGGGACATTGCCCCGAAAGTGAATGATTCATGGGTGTGGAAGAGTATTTTGGCAACCAGAACAGAGCTGAGGGATGCCCTACAGGTTGATAGCAGCTCTCCTATCTCTCTTGGGCATCTTGTGTCTGCGAGTGGCGGATTATCTTTCTCCAAAGTGTATGATTTGCTTCGTGAGAAGGGTGATGAAACGGAATGGGGAGAGATACTTTGGAAGAGACTCCAGTGCAAGAAATGGGCATTCATTGTCTGGCTTGCAGCTAGGAACCGTCTTCAGACTGGTCATAGAGTGAAGCATTGGAAGGGTGCTGAATCTGCGATCTGCGTCCTTTGTCAGCAGGAGGAGGAGACCGTGAACCATCTTTGGTTCGGCTGTCCGGTCATTATGCTTGTTATGGAGAAAGTGATGAACTGGGTGGGAGTTGGATGCAGATTCCACACTATTACAGAGTGGCTTCACTGGTTCGCTGATGCACCTTCTCAGGTACAGAAATCTTTACAATTCCAAGCCAAGTTGTTAGCCTTTGAAGCCTTAATCTACTACACTTGGATGAGAAGGAACAAACTTGTTTTCGGTAACGATCGCTTCGAGACTAATGTTTATGCACAACTTATTATTGATAGTTGTAAATCCCGTATATCTGTGAAGTGGAAGTGCAAGTCACTCATGGACAAAACGTGGAGTAGATGTTTGCTGGGTAGATAGTCTTTGAGCTAGTCTTTTGCAGAGTAGTTTGAGTGGTTGGTGTACATGAGCTAGGAGAGTAGTTTGAGTAGGTTGTTGTACATGAGCTATGAGAGTTTTTTGAGTAGGTTGGTGGGTATATGGGGCCATTTTGGGTATACGGTTCCCTTTTCATTATGAGACCCGCTGTTTGGTCTCATCTTTTGTATATATGGTGTTTATCACCCTATCTCTATATTTACCTTTTCAGGAAATATGAAGTTTAAACATAACTTAAAATGTAAACTAGTATAAGTTTGACATTTATGTATAACATGAGTTTGAACATAACTTAAAACTAATGTTTTTAAATTAAATATCGAGTTAATTATAGCAAAACATTCAATTTAATTTAATTATAACAAATACTCCTAACTTAATTTTTTTTATAAATATAACAAACTTGTCCAACTGTTGATGAATTACACTGAAATTGTATTGGTATTGAGGATAATTAAATTTTAGAGTTTTTGCCATCTTTCTCTAAATTTTAAGATTTTTTTTTCTTTTTCCTAAGGTTTCTCTATTTTAGAGATGAATATAGAGGAGTTGTGGGGTTGCGCTTATACTCTCGGTCCATTTTCAAGCTGGATTTCGCTTGCATCTGTATTTGATCGTGGTGATTTACAATTTGCTAATTAATTCAAAAGGTGTGCTATAATTAATTAAAAGTTTTACCACTTTGGAATGAACGTGGTTGTGCGATGGGAGATTTGTGGTGTATCTGCAACACGTGAAATGTGCTTAACATTTTAAAATTGGTTAAAATTAATCATTCATTTTTTTTTGACGTTTGGGTAAAGTTATATTGAACTCAACACGACTCAACGTTCGTCTCTTTTTTTTTTTAATATTGACGAGTATATGGGGGTGTCAATCACGGTTGTACCACCACCCAAGACTGTCCTTACCGAGGAGAGTTTGAAACTCTAAGTCAGAATTCCATGACGACGGGACAAACTTCAAAGCCATAACTCAACGTTCATCTGAATCAACTAAACAAGTATTATATATTTATGTCTTTAAAGTTTTAATTCTCACACTCACAAGCGGTTTTAAAAAATTATTTATTATACTTGATGAATTATACTCCATCTGTTAAATAAAATAAGTTACTTGCCTTCTAAGAAGCTAAAAAACTATTTCAAAATTCAACTTTTTAATAACATTTATGAACGATTAGATAGAGTAATGGTTCATACAGATATCTTAACACAATTCCCTAATTTATCAGTACACAATCATCCTTTTACGACTTCTGATCATTCTTTAATGTCTATGTCTATAGGAAGTACGAAAATTAGGGCTGGTTCACCGTTTAAATTTGAAATGTCTTGGACTAGTAATGATAACTATAACAGATTAGTTAAATCAACGTGGCAGAATAAGCTTCATGGCTCGTTTATGTTTACACTATTACAAAAACAGAAACTTCTTAAAAAAAATACAAAGATCTGGTGCAAGTCTCACCCAAATAATAATTTCCGACAGATAACAGATATTGAAAATCAGCTGCTGTTACTTCAAACACAACAAATTAGTGGGAATTCAAACGATAAAATAAACATTAAACGTAATAGATTGTTAAGTAAGCGTGAAGCTCTCATGAACTTTAATAATACTTTTTGGAAACAACGAGCTAAATCAAATTTTCTAAGGTTTGGAGACAGAAATACCAAATACTACCAATCAATATCTAAAATAAGAAATTCTAAAAATGTCACTCGTAATTTTATAAATAAACATGGT
Organism: Persicaria maculosa; assembly: GCA_963922045.1. Classification (NCBI taxonomy): domain Eukaryota; kingdom Viridiplantae; phylum Streptophyta; class Magnoliopsida; order Caryophyllales; family Polygonaceae; genus Persicaria; species Persicaria maculosa. The sequence continues at coordinate 32,622,114 of OY998262.1, forward strand.
TTATTGATTGAGGATGAAGATCAAATTAGAGATGAAATTACGACTGAATTGGCTGAAAGATTCATTTCTAATAATGCGCCGATTAGTAGTAATCCTTATTTCCTAAATTTAATTGATCAGACCATTACTGAATCTGAAAACAGAATTTTAACGCAACCTTTTTCAGATAAAGAAATTAAGGATACCCTATTCTCAATGACAGACGATAAGTCTCCAGGTCCTGATGGTTTTCCGCCAGAGTTCTATAAAAAATACTGGGATATTGTCGGTAAATTAGTTTGCAAAGCTGTTCAATCTTTCTTTCATTCTGGTGTGCTACTCAATGAAGTAAATTCAACTTTTATTGCACTTATTCCTAAAATTGATACACCAAGTAACATTAACCACTACCGTCCGATTAGTCTGTGTAATACTATTTATAAGGTTATCTCAAAACTTTTGGCTAATCGTTTGAAGCCTATTTTACCACGTATTATTAATCCATTTCAAGGAGCTTTTGTTCAAGGCAGAAATATTCAGGATAACATACTTATAGCTCATGAGGTTTTCCACTCTTTTCATAACAAAAAAGGTAAACTTGGGTGGATGGCTTTAAAGCTAGATATGGAGAAAGCTTATGACAAAATAAGTTGGAGTTTTATTCGTATTATTCTAAACAAATTTGGTTTTGATTCCAGATGGATTAATTGGGTTATGACCTGTCTAACCAAAACTAGCTTCTCAGTTTTAGTTAATAATTTGCCGGGCTGAACATTTCATACTTATAGGGGAATTCGACAAGGAGATCCTCTTGCTCCATATATTTTTGTATTGGTTATGGAACTATTAGGGAGAATGTTGCAACAGGAATCTTTGGAATGTGACCCTTTAGTTGGAATCAAACTTACAAATAACAGTGATCCTATTCCATTCCTTTCCTTTGCAGATGACACTCTAATTTTTGGACGAGCTGATGATTTAAGTCTTCATACGATTAGAAATCTTCTGAATACTTTCTCCAATATGTCTGGATTAACTATAAATTATAATAAAAGTTCTCTACAAGTTTCTAAAAATATTCCTTTCAGTAAAGCTCAGTCCCTTGCTCAACAGCTAAATATTCCAGTCACAAAATCAATGGAAAAATACCTTGGTATACCTCTTATTAGTGGTAGGGTTTGTAACGTGTTGTTTGATGAGGCGATAAGTAGCCTTAAAAAGCAACTATCAAAGTGGAAATCTAATACTCTCTCTCAAGCTGGTAGATCGGTTCTAATTCAGGCAAACCTAAATTCTAAAACAAATTATTTAATGCAGTCATTTCTTCTTCCAAAAGGAGTTCTACAAAAGATTGATCAAATTAACAAAAATTTCTTTTGGAATAAAATTAAATCGGATAACTATCATCCTCTAATCAGCTGGGAACATCTGTGTACTCCTAAAAAAGATGGTGGGTTAGGTTTTAAATCGGCGGAGGAAATTAATATTGGTATGCAATTGAAACTTCTTTGGAGAATTATGGCTAATCCTGATAATATTTGGTCGAAAGTTATTACGAATAAATATCTCTCAACAGAATCTCTAATGGAAAGAGGCAGTTTTAAAACCTCTTGGCAGTTTGGCAGGCTTCTTAATATTAGAGATATTTTCTCGAAAGGTCTGCTCTGGCTAGTGGGTAATGGGAAAACCATAAATGTATGGTCTGACATTTGGGTAAATGCGCAATATCTTCAAAACTTTCGGAATGATCGTAATCCTAACTTAAAAGTTTGTGATTTATTTACAAATACCAACTCTTGGGATATTGATAAATTAAATAGTATATTTCCCTCTCATATTGTTCAAGCTATTACTAATATCCATATTCCAATAATTGATATTCCAGATAGGTTAATATGGATTTATAGTAGTGATGGAAAATTCTCTGTTAAATCCACATCGTCTATTTGTAATACAGGAAATACTAAGAAAATTCCAGCAGACTGGATTTGGAAACTTAATATTCCTCCGAATATGAAAAATTTTATTTGGAAAATTATTTTAGATATTCTACCTACCACGACCCGTCTAAATAGATATATAAATAGAGTTCCTAGTACTTGCTCTCTTTGTAATTCTGATATAGAAGATACTAATCATTTATTGTTTAATTGTCGGATCACAAGATCTCTTATTCAAAATCTGGGTGTTAAGTTGGGAAAATGTTATAATATTCCAAATTTAACAAGTAATGTTTCAGAAAATATTTTAAATACTAGGGCTCTTAATATTGATTTTACAGACTTATGTCATTTATGGCATTCTATTTGGGAACTCAGAAATAGAATTATTTTTCACAATACTTCGGATACAGGTATTATCTATGCTCTAACTCAAACTATAGACAAAATATCATGTTGGAATAAACAACAGGTAAAAACGAAGTTACCTAGACGTGTTAGACCTCCTGATAAATTGATTTGGAAATGCCCTCCTATAAATGTCATTAAGATCAATGTAGATGCTTCGGTGAAAATTGATACTCAATCGCAGGTTGGTTGTATTGTTAGGAATAATGATGGTCTAGTGCTTCGGATTCATAAATGTAACGTTAGGATGAGTTCGGTCATTCTAGCTGAAGCTTTTGCAGTTTATACAGGTATAAGACTGGCAGTGGAGATGGGGATTCGTAGAGTGATAGTTGAAAGTGATTGTGCAATCATCGTCAATGCCATCAATCAAGTGAACAATATACCATGGGAGGTCGCTCAAATAATCCAAGAGATCCATTCGTTAAGCAAAGATTTTGAGAGTGTCACAATTCAGCACTGCTATAGAGAGGCAAATGGTGCAGCTGATTTTCTTGCTAAATCTCAGTTGAATTGTACTTTTATTTTGAGTTCATGTTGTTGTGAGTTCCATAACATCATCTTGCGAGATGATCATGGATGTCGTTAGTACATCCAATTTATTGCCTACTGTAAAAAAAAAAATAAAAAAAAAATAAAAAATCAACTTTTTAAAATAATTTCCTAAAATATAATTTCATATATATTATTATTAACACGTGGGGAGTTTGAAAAAACAATAAAATAATAGTTTTTTTTTTAATTTTTAAAAAGTGTATGTAAATAATAAATGACATTTATTTATTAAGAAATTGAGTATATTGTGAAGAATATTAATGTAAAAAAATGTACTTCATTACCCAATTCACTAATCATTAAATCATATCAATTACTCATCTGTTAATTAAAACTTCACATTTTACTATTTACGTACGCTTTTTTAGGTGTTAAAAACTGTATAAAATATTAATTTTTAAATAATTTCATACTTAATACTATTAAGTCTGAATTTATAAAAACAAATGTAAAAAAATGTTCATATTTTATATACTACTCCCTCTGTTAATTAAAACTTGTCGTTTACTATTCAGACACACTTTTTTAGAGTGATAAACTATATAAAATATTAATTTTTTTACATTTGTTTTTATAAATTCATAGTTAACAATAATAAGTATGAAATCATTAAAAAATTAATATTTTATATAGTTTTTAACACCTAAAAAAGCGTGCATAAATAGTAAACGATAAGTTTTAATTAATAGAGAGTAGGTATATGTTATTTATAATAAAGGAGAAATCATTTTCGCCAAGTATCGACTTCTCCTTAATCGTAGTATTTTTAACCAATTGAATATTTTTGTTAATAAATATAATATATGAATATATGTTAAAAATAAGATAAGCTTTTACCCAATTTCACTTTATATCGATATATTTTGCTCAATAAAAGATTTTATCAAATTTTTATCCCCAAATCTGCTTAAGTAATATAGCAATATATGATTAAAATAATATTTTACCTAATGTAGCTAGATATTGATATATTTTTACAAGATTAATATAATAATATATGTTTAAGATAATATCGTACCCAATTTTGTTAAATATCAATATATTTTTACAAGGCTATACCGTGTTTGTTAAATATGGGTATATAATATATTATACAATATCTATTTTACTTGTAGTCAGTTAAACATATTAACAGATATTAAATAGTTAAACGGTTGTTACTGCAAAATTTAGTTTAATTTTTAAAAAATAAAAATATATAATAATTTTTTTTAATACAATGCTAGAATTTGGACAGAGTCAATCACGTTTATACCACCATTCAAGGTCCTCCTTTCTAACAAGAATATCAATCTCCAAAGTCTCTACCTTGATAATTTGAGTTACTTTTATACGGAGTATTAATTCTTTGTTTATTTTATTTGAAAAAACATGGACCAAATATAATAAAATAACATGGTTGTGCAGAGAGAACAAATAAAGACATTGTCAAAGACAAAACACATTTCAATTGTTGAACGTTCAAATTGCATGATCATAAATCATAATGGACTTCACAGTTCACCGGCCCACATGATATAAATGCAGAGGAAGATAAACTGTATCAGACTTTGACTTGGACTTGGACTTGGACTTCCGAGTTAGTAAGTCCGACATAGCTACCCTAAAATGACATAAATACAAGGGAAAATGGCAGAAAATCACCCCCTAAAATTGATATTACAAAAAACCATCCTTAAAACCCATTATGTGAAGGAAATGCCACCCCACTTGTCACTCTGTTAGGTTTTCTTACAAAAATTCAATGAATTGACTAAAGTGTCGTTGCCCCCATTTGTTTTTCTTCCCCAATTTGTCGTTCCGCATCTTGCAATCCTACCGTCATAGATTTATAATTATAAAAGAGCTATTTGTTCACAGTCGTCGCCAACTCGTCAACCTCCTTCTCCTCACTCGAAGATTCCGGCCCCCATCTCCTCCTCCCTCGAAGTATAAGGCTTCTATCTCCTTATCATTCAAAAGTCATTGATATTTATTTCCTTCTCCTGCCAAATATGTAGCAAAGATTTCAAAAGGGGTTTAAACCTTTTTTTCATATTTAAATGCAACTGAAGTACGAATTAGTCTATATATATACAAACCCAAATCTCAAACTATTTTCTTTATTCATCGAGTGCTCTAGCAGTACGTTTTTTAATTGGCTGTTTTGATTTGCAGTCGATTTATAGATCTTGAGTTTCCTGATTTTGTGCTAGGATCTTCTAATTGCGGTGTTAAATCACTTCTCCCCGTCAAAATCGCTGATCGACGTCTCCTTGAGTGTGAAGGCCATCACCACTAGCCCTACCCTCTCCATCAAAGGAAAGTGCATACCTTCACCCAAATTATCCATACTAGACTATTAGAGCAAATAAAGTGGATTACTACTCCTTAACCTTTGTCAAATGAAAACTCATTCTATATATCTATTGAAATGGAAAATTGAAGTTTATTTTTCCACTTGAATAAAAATAGGGAAGTTGATTATTTATAAGTGGAAGTCTATTTCAACCTCTTGATCAAATATTATAATATACTTATAAATATAAATATATAAATATTGCTTGGTAATTAATAGTGCATGAAAAATACATCAAAACCATCTAATCTTGAAATGAGTTGTCTCCTTTTATTAGAAAACTAGTGAGAGGGAGAAAATCACTCAATCCAGCCATCAACAATGACCTTCATTAGCGTCGATGGGCTACAATTGAGCAGCAGCCGATCACCACTGCCACCATAGGCCACCATCGGGAGAATCAGCCACCACCACCAGCCTCGATCATCACCATCAGACCACCACCAACAGGCCTTCACCACCACCGAGCTGAAGCCAACCATCACCACCACTTTTATTGTTGGACCTTCGATGCCACCACCGCCACCATAAAAGAATTTTGATATCTGACATCAATAATTCAATTTCTCATAAACATTTTTTATTTGTTTTTAGGTGATTAATGATGATTAATGAATCCCCTTCTATATGTATTTTCTGTATTCCCATTTGCACTATTTTTATAACATCTTGTTTTAATGCCCATGTTTTTACCTTGATGGGTCAACCTTCCCAATCACGAATGATGTACCCAGTGGAACTGTTATTGTTGGATATGGTGGATCCGTCAAATTTTAGTTTAAATGTGTCGTGCAGATGTTTTTTCATTTTGTTTTTTGTCCTTTACTCTTTTGTGGCCACACAACACGCAACTCGTGGGGACATAAACACTTTTTTGCCCTAGACGATGTTTAGGCTGTGTTTGAAAGGAGCTTTGAAGAGGTTTCAAAGGTTAATTAAAATTTTAAGCTCTGAAACTCCATGTTTGGAAGCAGCTTTGGTTTGAGGTTATGGAGTTGGAGGTGGACGTGGAGCTTATTTTCTTTGATTTTGGAAGCTGTGAGGGGTAGCTTTGGGAGGTTTTTGATCAGGTTATGCAAATTTATACACTTTTGCCCCTATTCCTTCCCCCCCCCCCCTTTTGGATCTGAAGGGTATTTTTGACTTTTCGTCCACAATACCCACTTACAAACCTTATACCCACCAAACATCAATCATCTTTTTTACAAGGTTATTTTTTTAAAAAAAAAAAATCTCCACCTCTCACACCTCCATAATACACGAAATAAACTCCAGCTCCTAAAAAATACCCAACCCCTACAAACCCCTCAATTGCCAAACACGCACTTAGTTGGTAGACCATTCTGTCCAATTTTCCAAAAGAAGTTTTTATTTTTTTTATTTTTGGTGGGGCATCAATGTTCTAGATCCATGAACTCGGATCATCTTCAATTCGACTATGCTCAGAGATTAGTTTGAAAGCGTTGACATTTGTAAACCAGTCTTCCCCGTCTGGCCACCAATATAGTATATCTTCAAAATGACTGCCCGTGGGTAGGATGTCGATAATTTCTTTTACAATGTTGTGGGGTAGGTTAGGATACAAAATTTTATCCCACCATTTACCCCATATTATGTATTCATTCACTGTCTCGTTGATGTTAGGAATAGATGGGCTCCTCTTTAGTAATGGGGTTAGCTGCCAATCAATTATCTGTCCAGAATTTTATTGATTGTCCATCTCCTACTGGCCAAATTAATCATGTTTTAAACTTCTCTATTAGTGGATAAAATTTGGACCATTGCCAGAATGCACTTCCTTTTCGCTTATAGTTTAGCATGTGGGATGTTTTTCTTGGGTCCATATGGGACAGAGTTAAAAAAGTGATTGAAATTTAAAAACAGTTGAAATTGAAAATTTGTGTAAAATAAAGGTTGAAAGATTATGGAATAATATAAACTTCATATGGGGTAAAAAAGAGTTTATTTGTAAAAAGTGGAGCTTATTTGATTGTTATTAGGGGTATTATGGTAAATTCAAATCAAATAAACAAATTAAACAGGTGAAAAGCTACAACAAATAGCTTTTTTTATATTATAAACTAGAATTATAAAAGAGAATAGAGAAGAGAGGCGGAGAGAATAGAGAGGAAATCCATCTTCATTAGGGTTAACAATGGGCCATATTTATAAAGATTACAAGTCTTGGGCCCCAAGCACAACTAGAGTTTCCCATGTATATCCACACATATAATAATATTATAACACTCCCCCTTGGATATACATCACTAATATTACAAAACTGTCATATTAAAAAACCTCGCCTAGAAAACCCAGTGGGACCAAAACTAGGACCAAGGAAAAATACAAATGACATACGATACGCTTTGATGATACTACCTCGTTGAAAACCTTTTCAGGAAAACCTAGTGGGACAAAACCTGATCGAAGGGAAAAAGAGTACAGTGCGCGTATACTCCCCCGAATTCAACATCCTTCTTGAAGTCTTCTTATTCTTCTTAATGTCGCCGTCTTCATGAGCTTATGATCGAATCTCAACATTGTCTTTGATGTGTATAAGTTGGAATGTCTTCATGATTAACTTTGACGTGCTTGACTTGCATGTATTGGTGTTGAGCTGCGTTGGATGCACAAGCATAAAGTACTTCAGGACCTAGTGTGCTTTTCATTATTGATTTAGGGGATCTGATGTGTTAAATGGTGCTTAAGTTGCCTCGTTAAAAACCTTACTTTGGAAATACTCAGTGGGATAAAAACCAAGATTAAGGAAAAGAGTACAACTTTGTATGGTACTTTGGGACCTAATAAAATGTCACCACTTTCACAATTATAGGTAATTCAGGTACTCTAATAAGGATCTTTAACCAACTACATGTGGCAGGACTTTGATAATAATGCTTCAGGCATTTTCAATCGATTCTTTCCATTTATATGGGTATGCACCTACAACGTCCGTCATTTACATTTGGAGCCAAAATTATACTCACTCCTGGTGAATACATTCTCATGTAACATTTAATAGGCTTTTGTGCAATCAATTTGGCTTTATATTTTCCTTTGTACGAACACTCACTTACAACCAATTGATACTACACTTTTCAATGTTGGAGCTATAGGTCCGAAAACCTCATGCTTAAATAATCTCTCTTTGCATGAATTATTTCTTTCTAGCTCTTAACAATCATTTTGATGTAGATATACTTCTATTTAGAAGCTCTAATTATTCTATTCAAACACTTCAAGTGCGAACTTAGATCTGTGACATCAACAATAAACAAGGACCTGATCATTTCAAGACAACCCATAATCAATTCTAACATTGTCAACGTTCACGAAATCTCTTCGGGAGTTTTATACTTGTGGATACATCATCATTGTTCAAAGTTACTACTAGAACCTCGATCTAAATCATGTTAGTGCATTATTTGTTATAAAAGTGAGTTTTATCACTATCCTTTGCATTTGCTAATGCCTTTACCCGCTTATTTGCTATATAGTTCTTTGAACGTCTGGTTCACTTCTAGTTCATGCAACATATATATATATATATATATATATATATATATATATATATATATATATATATATATATATATATATATATATATATATATATATATATATATATATAAGAGGTTGTTATGAACCATAGGTCATTTAACTAGCTATTTATTTGAGTTCTACCATGCCCAAGTAGATTAAGAACAAGATCTCGAAATAAAGAGTCTTCGGGCTCTCAAGAACTAATTTTTATCGATTTCACACAATTTAACAAGGATGTGTTTCAAATTCTTCTCCCAAATCATTATTTGTCAAGTTAAATTGACAATATATATACCCATAAATATAATGGTTTCTCCGGGAAACATTTCAATATATATACTTAAAACTAAAACCAAAACTATCTACTCAAATGAGAAACCATAAAAATTATTTAAAACGCTATTAACATATAAAAGCTATTGGCAAATCTGTGATATTTAAAAATCAAGGATTGAGTTAGTTTACTCGCTTCAGGGGATAAAACGAATATTACAAATTCAATCACTTCAGGATTGAGATTAGTTATATATATTGACATTAATTTATCCACTTCAGGAGATATTACAAATTCGATTGATGCAATTATTCAAAATATATAAAATAACATAGATATAACTTAAATAAATATAAATAACATACATATAAATTTATCGGCAGGGATGAGATTTATTAATCACATTATATCGATTTCCTTACTTTCATCCACTTTGGGGGATGATATTGGTAATTAATTTATTTGCTTTAAGAGATATACCCCATTTATCTATTTTAGGGGATAGATACTTGAGTCCAACAGATAAAACTCACCACTTCAAAGAGTCATATAACTTATGTCTACACATATCTTCGGGGATGTGTTCATGTACTTCAAGAGCAAAACATGAAACCCTGGAAGTTTTAGGTCTTTTTATGTAATCATATAAAAGCTATAGGCAAATCTGTGATATTTAAAAATTCCGGGCCGGTTTCATAATTAATAAAAAGAAAACCTTCAAACCTTTCGTTCTTCAAATCAAATTGCCCGAGATTGGGATGGCAATCGCGCCTGGGCTTTGACAGTAGAAATCCCAAGTCGTCCTGCACCGTGAACAAAGAAGAAGATGCGGCGTCGACGGAGGTGCTGACGACGTCGCCTGGGCTTTGTCTTTCATCAAAGGCTTTGATACACTGCTTGTGTCAAAGGTCTTGAAGCTACAGCTGTGTTGATGAAACACAAAACCTGTACTTTATTATATTATGTCCGAATATTATTATATGTTATTATATGCTTCCAGATATTATTTTATATACTAACATTTCAGGAAGCTTTTCAAATATTATCTCCTTCCATAAGCTTGAAATCGAGAAGATTCAAATTGAAAGATCATGGCGTCCAAGTTTCCACATATAGAAGATCATGGAGATTTCTTCCCAAGCCACAATCAATTCTAGCCGTTGAAGAAGATCTCTAGGCGCCGAGTTGATCTGTATAAGAAGGAGATGGAGAAAAGAGGACAGACACATTCGTTGAACACAAGCTCTCATTCGCACTCAAGCCTTCAAGTTAAATCTGTCTTCTTCGTGTGCTCTCTGCTAGTTCTTAAGAGTTTGTTATTTCATTTCAAAGCATTTGAGAGTTACACAGTCAGCTTATAGGATATATTTCGAAGAGAGTGTTATACTCGAGAGTTTGTAACTCAGGAAGTGGACACTAGGCGATTGATTCACGAAGTGTAAGAGGATTGTACTAGATAGCTGAGAGAGGTGGGGCTCTTCTAGATTGGTCTAGGACTCCAAGGGAACGTGAGTTGACTAGATTGCAATTGTATAGGAGAGAGGCTTCTCGGTGAGCTATTAGGATCTTAAGTCTTGTGAATCAATAAAGCCGGTTGAATCCTAGGGTTGTGGAAGAATCCTAGGTGGGGACGTAGGCCCAGTTCGTGCCGAACCTCGTAAACAATTCATTGCGTCCTTTACTTACTGCTTTACCATATTTCCGCACTTGTTTCGTATTGTATAACTTGTTTGTGATTCAGGTTTCCAGAGAAAAGATTAAGTATAATCTCAAAGGGTTTTGCGAGCATTCTAAAAGTCTTGAGATTATCTGCGAAAAAACGGCATACTCTATTCAACCCCCCTTCTAGAGTATCTTTATATTACTTTGTTATACTTTATCGATCCTTCAATTGGTATCAGAGCTTTAATCACTGCTTTCGATCTAACAATCTTGTGAGTTTTTTATCATGTCTGGTGAAGCAAGCGGAGGATTTGCATAGGGAAGGTCTACCATTAGACCACCACTTTTTATAGGAAACAACTTCGTCCACTGGAGGTCCTTGATGAAAATGTTCATTATAGATCAAGATCTGGAACTTTGGAACATTATAGAGAATGGTCCGAAGGTTCCAGATAAAGACGAACCAAATGGAACCAAAATTGCGAAGACTGAGGCTGAATACATCCAAGCGGATCTTGAACTCGTCTCCAAAAACTACAGGGCTATTAACTTACTTTATTATGGTCTTAGCACTGATGAGTTTAACCGTATTTCATCTTGTAGGTCAGCCAAAGAGATTTGGGACAAGCTGGTTGTCACCTATGAAGGAACTACCCAAGTGAAGGACACCAAGATCAGTATCTTTCTTTGAAAGTATGAACTTTTCAAAATGACGCCTGATGAGTCTATCAAGGTCATGTTCACACGGTTCACAGAAATCACCAAAAACCTTGACTCTCTCGGCAAGAGCTTTAAGAATGTTGAGAAAGTGAGGAAGCTATTGAGGTGCCTCCCAAAAGAAAAATGGGGTCCTAAAGTAACAGCCATAGAAGAAGCCCAAGATCTCACCACTCTGCCCCTTGATGACTTGCATGGGAAGATGATCACACATGAGATGATTCTCAATAAAGATGATGGAGAACTTCCACCAAGCACTAAGAACTTGGCGTTCAAGTCTAAGAAGGATGAGCCCAAAGATGTGTCTGATTCCGAAGATGAGGATGACGATGAGGATGATCCTTTTGCTCTTATCACAAGAGGCCTTTCTCGAATCCTCAAAATGAAGAAACAATTCAACAACAAGGATGGATCAGAGTCTTCTAAATTTCGAGGTAAGTCTCAATACAACAAATATGACAAGAAGACTAAACCTTTGTCTTGTTTTGAATGTGGTGAAACAGATCATCTTGTGAAAGATTGCCCTCAAAAGACGAAGAGCCAGTCCAAGAAGGGTGATAGATGGAAAAAGAAAGCCATGGTGGCAACGTGGAGCAATTCTGACTCAGACTCCGATGATGAGAAGGCCAATGTCTGTCTTATAGCCTCAGGAGATGAATCCCACGATGAGAAGCTTGAGGTAACTGTAAGAGAACTTATGGCAAGTCCAAAAGAGGTATTATCAGAATTTCTTTCTAATATAATTGCCAATGAAGAGAAACTTATTGCCCAGACTAACACTCTTATTAAGAAAACTGTGGACCAGGAAAGAACTAGTGATGATCTGTCTATGAGGGTCAAAAGTCTTGAAGCTTCTTATTCAGGTCTTGACATTAAAGTCAAGACTCTTGACTCAGAGAAATCTGAACTCAAGCAAGATCTCTCCTCTCTAAGAAGTGAACATCATGACTTAGAGAACGAGAAGATCTCCATGAATAATAAGATTCAAGACCAACAGACAGCCCTCATAAGTTTTACCAAATCCAAAGGCACTCTTGATAGGATGTTGGGTGAGCAACAAAGTTCTCTAAACAAAAGTGGTATTGGTTACAATCCAAGGTTTTTAAAAAAGCAGCACATTACCACTTTTGTAAAGGCAAAAGGAAGAAAAACCTCTCCTATATGTCACCACTGTGCGAGAAAGAGACATGTAAAAGAGACCTGCCCCTATAGAAGAAAGGATCCACATATCATTCGCAATACATTCCCTGTTCATTTGAGAAAAGAACGTGAAGGTTCGATAATATAAAACAAAGTAATGTAAAGATACTCTAGAAGGGGGGGTTGAATAGAGTATGCCGGTTTTTCGCAGATAGTCTCAAGACTTTTGAAGCTCGTGCAAAACCCTTTGAGATTAGACTTAGTCTTTTCTCTGAAAACCTGAAACACAAAGTTAAACAATACGAACCAAATGCGGAAATAAGTAAAGCAGTAAATAAAGGACTCGATGAATTGTTTACGAGGTTCGGCACGAACTTGGCCTACGTCCCCGCCTAGGGTTCTTCCACAACCCTATGATTCAACCGGCTTTTATTGATTCACAAGACTTAGGATCCTAATAGCTCACTGAGAAGCCTCTCTCCTATACAATTGCAATCTAGTCAACTCACGTTCCCTTGGAGTCTTAGACCAATCTAGAAGAGCCCCACCTCTCTATGCTATCTAGTACAATCCTCTTACACTTAGTGAATCAATCGGCTAGTGTCCACTTCCTAAGTTACAAACTCTCGAGTATAACACTATCACGAAATATATCCTATAAGCTCACTGTGTAACTCTCAAATGCTTTGAAATGAAATAACAGACTCTTAAGAACTAGCAGAGAGCACACGAAGAAGAGAGATCTCGCTTGAGGGCTTGAGTGTATGAAAGCTTGTGTTCAACGAATGTGTCTTTCTTCTTCTTCTTCCTTTTCTTTATAGAAGCCAAATCGACGACAAGGATCTCCACCAACGGCTATAGCAGATCATGGCCTAAGAGAGATTCTTTACAATCTTCTATCTTTGGAAACTTCGGAAGCCATGATCACGATTTGATTCTTCAAAAAGCTTCCTGAAAGGTTAGTGAATATATATAATAATATCTGGAAGCATATAATAGTATATAATAATATTCGAACAATATCATGGAGACCAGGTTTTGTGTTTCATCAACACTGCTAAAGCTTCAAGACCTTTGACAGAAACAGACTGTCAAAGCCTTTGAAACTTATTCCGATTTTCATCAAGGGAGTAGAGTTATCAATCTCCCCCTTGATGAAAGACAAAACCTGTGCATCCCTGCAACTTACTCAAACATATATAATACAAGTGAAATCGGACTAAGTACCTGCATGGGTTAGATGAATGTTGGATCATAAATTTTAAAACATGAAAATATCCATCCAAAAGCAAAACCAAGGTCTTCCAAGACCCTTGAATCGCAACAGTCTAAAAAGTCTAACACCACAGATCATCTCCCCCTTTTTGTCTTTCAACAAAGGGAGGAGGTAAAACAGTCACCAAAAGTTTTGAAACAATTTCCAGCAATGTTTCAGATTAGGTCTAGCCACAAAGGTTGATGGCACAAGGTTGATGTTTGTTTTGCAGGAGATCACCAAAGTGAAGGAGAAAAAATGGATTTTTGATAGTGGATGCTCGAGTCATATGAGTGGGAAGAGTTCTCTCTTTCATGATCTAAAGAAGCAATCCACTGGAACAATCACTCTTGGTGACAAAGGAAAGTGTGACATCGTTGGTATTGGTAGTGTTGGGAGTGATCCTAACCATAGTATTAAAAATGTTTATCTTGTTAATGGTTTGAAGTATAATTTGCTTAGTGTTTCTCAATTATGTGACAGTGGTAATGATGTTGGATTTAACAAGAAAAGATGTCTAATGCGCAGAGAAGATACAGGTGAAGTAGTTCTAACTGCATATCGTTATAACAACATCTATGCTGTGAATGCTGAGCAAGTGGCACAAGGAAGCTTCACCTGTCTAAAGGCTTTGACGGACGATCCAAAGCTCTGGCACAGGAGACTCGGTCATATGAGCCCACATACACTACAGAAGCTTGTGTCCAAAGGGCTTATAAGAGGACTACCTGAGATGGACTTCAAAGGTATTGGTATGTGCAAAGCATGCACACGAGGTAAACAAACACGTAGCTCTTTCAAACCCAAAAAGGTTGTAAGTTCTTCTAGACCCCTTGATCTTTTACATATAGATTTATGTGGTCCTATGCGAGTCAAATCTCCCAATGGTAAAAAGTACATGCTTGTTTTTGGTGATGATTTTTCTAGATATACTTGGGTTGCATTTTTAAAAGAAAAATCAGAGGCCTTATTTGAGTTTTCAAAACTTTGTAAGGAGTTGCAAACTTTAAGAAACGAGCCCATAGTGTCAATTCGAAGTGATCATGGTAGGGAGTTTGATCAACTTCAGTTTGATTTGTTTTGTGCTAAATATGGCATCTCCCATAATTTTTCTTCTCCTAGGACACCTCAACAAAATGGGGTTGTGGAACAAAAGAACCGCACCCTAGAGGACATGGCCAGGACTATGCTTTTAGAAAATGCATTACCTAAAACCTATTGGGCTGAAGTTGTTAACACAGCTAACTATATTTTAAATCGTTGTCTTATTCGTTCCATCTTATTGAAAACTCCTTATGAACTTTTCAAAGGCCGCAAACCACTTATATCTTATTTTAAACCATTTGGCTGTACTTGTTTTGTTCATAACAATGGAAAAGATAACCTTGGGAAATTTGATGCGTGTAGTGATGAAGGTATATTTCTTGGCTACTCCACAAGTAGCAAAGCTTATAGAATCTTCAACAAAAGCACTAATTTAGTTGAGGAAAGTATACATGTTATATTTGATGAATGCAATGACGGTTCTTTGAGTCAAAGTGTTGCAGATATAGATCTTAACATCCATACAGAGAACGAGGATGGTGATGATGCTGCTATCAAGAACACAGAGAAAAGGAACATGTAGGAATAGATTCTCAACACTGAAGAATTGGCCCAAGGTGTTGAAGATTCGTCCAAAGCCCTTGGTGTCCAATCCAACAGTGTTGAAACGTCAGAAACTGCTGTAACTGAACCTAACAGATCCATGGAGTCAGATGTACCAATCAATTCTACTGGTGTGACGAATCAAGGAGCTGAGACTAGCAAAAGAAAATTCAAATACTCCTCATCACACTCATTAAAGGATATCATTTCTGACCCTACATCTAGTGTTCAAACTCGTTCTAAACTTAAAGATCTTTGTGCTTTTCACGCGTTTGTTTCTCTTATTATAGAACCAAAGAAGGTAGATGAGGCCCTTCAAGAGCCAGACTGGATCATCTCCATACAAAGTGAGCTTAACGAATTTGAAAGAAACAAAGTCTGGACCTTGAAGCCTAGGCCAAAGCATCAATCAGTCATTGACACACGTTGGGTATTTCAGAACAAGCTAGATGAGAATGGTAAGATCGTGAGTAACAAAGCAAGGCTTGTTGCTCAAGGCTACAATCAAGAGGAAGGTATTGACTACGAGGAGACTTTTTCTCCCGTAGCCAGGCTTGAAGCCATTCGCATTTTATTAGCATTTGCATCTTTTATGAGCATAAAGTTATATCAAATGGATGTCAAGTGTGCTTTTCTTAATGGTTTCTTAGAAGAAGAAGTCTATGTGGCTCAACCCCCAGATTTTGAAAGTTCGGAATTTCCTAATCATGTTTACAAACTAGACAAAGCGCTATATGGTTTGAAACAAGCCCCAAGAGCTTGGTACAAGCGCTTGTCAAAATATCTTTTAGAAAATGATTTTAAAAGGGGGTTGATCGACAAGACTCTTTTTATCAAGACCAAAGGAAAGGACATTTTGGTGATTCAAATATACGTTGATGATATATTGTTTGGTGCTACTAACACATCTTTGTGCAATGAATTTTCTGACATTATGTGCAGTGAATTTGAGATGAGCTTGATGGGAGAACTCAACTTCTTCTTGGGATTACAAGTTCATCAATCTAAGAAAGGGATCTTCGTCAACTAAAGCAAGTACACTAAGGATCTCTTGAAGAAGTTCAAGATAGATCAATCCAAAGCAGCCAAGACACCCATGAGCTCAACCTTATCTCTAGATCAGGACAAGACTGGGAAGAGTGTCAATCAAAAGGAGTATCGGGGGATGATTGGATCTTTACTATATCTTACAGCTAGTAGACCTGACATCATGTTTAGTGTTTGCATGTGTGCTAGGTTTCAAGCTGATCCTAAAGAATCTCACCTCGTGGGTGTGAAGAGGATCTTTCGATATCTCAATGGCACTAAGGAGCTTGGCTTATGGTACCCAAAGCAAAAAGTGACGAAACACCAAAAAAATTAATAAATATGTATTTTATCATAAATAAATAATCGGGTTCCCGCTATATAAATAAACCCGCTTTTAGGATAATTATAATGTATCAACCAAATGATGGACTATTCCACCTAAGGTTTATTATATATAAGTGTCCACATTAAGGACACATGTCCCGAACAAAATGACATTTGTCATGTACCTTGGACACTTGTCAATAAGGGGTCATGAGCTTGCTCTATAAATATGGATCGAGACCTTGAGGCATTGGGTCGGTTTTTTGATGGCTAGAGTAGCCTTCCCGAGTGGGATTTGTCTCGATCAGCGGGAGCCGACGTTTGATGAAGCCTTGGGAGGACGGTGGTCCGCGTATGGCTTGAGCTCGGATCGGCACAGGTTTGGATATGTTGACACTAATCTCGTCATATATCTCAGGTAAGTCCGATCGTCTGAGCTCGCCCACGTCCAGCCTGATCCCGGAACCCACCGACACGGGATTCCGAAAATCCGGTTTCGTCATTGGCGCCGTCCGTGGGGATCCTCTCACCCTGAGAGGTTCCGAGCAATCGAATGGAAGTAAGAAGTACATGCCTGTCTATTATTTCAATTCGATTGTGAATTTGTGATTATTCATTCGACTTAAAACGTCGTATGCAAAAATATGTGCACTCGCTGTGTATATGCCTCCGTGTTGGAATGGATTATATTGGGTTTTATGCTTCGACCGACTAGAATATATAAATTGTGTCCTTGACAAAACCAATTGGAGAGATTTAGGCAATATACCATTTCGGCTTGAGAGACATACATGAGTAAGGATTTTCATCCTAAATTAAAGCTCCAATGAGTGAGATCTAAGTCCTTGATTTAAATACATCCAAAAGCCACTTTCTGCAGATCCGAGTGACTCATCCTGAAGAGTGTGTGAAGAGTTTAGTAGAGAATTTAAATCACATACCATCCTGGTGAAATCAATTTGAGATCCGGCACATTTCCATTCTATAATTAAATGGGGATGATCAAATTGCGTGGGTAGGCTCAAGGCTGTCCGAGCTCCCCAGGTGGGATAGCAATCTGCAACTCAAAAAGCGTCTGCCCTTGTGATGGGATGTCGCATTCGCCCAAGCTATCCACTCTTAACCATCCGCGGTCAGTGAATGGTTTTCCTGGCCGATCATGGCTGCGTCAAACCGCAATTTCACCAACCACCCGCGAGGAACAAAATTAGTGAAGAGCAGTGGGGGCTCCGTTGTTTTTTATGCAATGAAATTGAAATGATAAAAAAAAATAATAAAAAATCCTAGGTAAGTAAGAGTTGTAGAGCAATTCGCTCGCGGAGCGAGTGAACGAGACGAAGGTCCAGGCCACGCTCCCTACCGCACGCGAAAATTCACCCTCGGCCAATATCCATCCACAGATCCAGCGACTGGACCAAGAATGCAAAAACAAAGTATGATGATGACCACGACAAGTAGAATCCGGCATGATCAGAGTCACGAATAAAGATCTGCCACAGGGCGATAGAGCTCGGCGCGGACAGAACCACTCCTCCGCGGATGAAGAAAGAAGCGGATGAGGAAAGCTGTTGTAGGAAGAAGCATCGACTTACCCTTGTAGACGTAGACGAACCATTAGACCATCGGGTGGGCCAATTAATCCACAAAAAGCTCGAACAACCAAACAAGCGCTAATCTAATGCAAACGAACTGGAGCTTGGCTCCGCGTCGGCCCTCCAATCGAAGCTATATTCTCGGAGATGATATTTTATTAAGTCCCAGGACGCTAGAGCTTGGCTCCGCGTCGGGCCTCCGATCGAAGCTATATTCTCGGAGATAATATTTTATTAAGACCCAGGACGCTGGAGCTTGGCTCCGCGTTGGGTCTCCGATCGAAGCTATATTCTCAGAGATGATATTTTATTAAGTCTCAGGATGCTAGAGCTTGGCTCCGTGTCAGGCCTCCGATCGAAGCTATATTCTCGGAGATGATATTTTATTAAGTCCCAGAACATTGGAGCTTGGCTCCGCGTCGGGTCTCCGATCGAAGCTATATTCTCGAAGATGATATTTTATTAAGTCCTAGGACGCTAGAGCTTGGCTCCGCGTCGGGCCTCCGATCGAAGCTATATTCTCGGAGATGATATTTTATTAAGTCCCAGGACGCTGAACCTTAGCTCCGCGTCGGGCCTCCGATCGAAGCTATATTCTCGGAGATGATATTTTATTAAGTCCCAGGACGCTAGAGCTTGGCTCCGCGTCGGGCCTCCGATCGAAGCTATATTCTCGGAGATGATATTTTATTAAGTCCCGGGACGCTGGAGCTTGGCTCTGCGTCGGGCCTCCGATCGAACCTATATTCTCGGAGATGAGATTTTATTAAGTCCCAGGACGCGGATCTTTCTACGCGTCGGGCATCCGGTCATAGAGCTTGCCTCCCGAATTGGAGATTTTTCTAAGTCCTAAGATGCTGGAGCTTGCTCCGTGTCGGGCATTCGGTCGTGGAGCTACCCTCGCGAAAAATCTAGGCGGATGCTCATGTTAAAAATACTCAACCGCGCACATAAACTTATTATTTAAAAGATAAATTAGTAAGTTAATTAGGCCAACATAGGCGTGGACCGATTGTGTACGAAATTTGGCAAGCAATTAAGAGACAGAAAGCCTCCCGCCATTGATGGAGCTCATTTGAGCTATGTTCTAGCTTCCACCGATACCTCGCATGGTGTCGGAACTTCCGGGGCTCGATCATGTGATTCTTTTACTAAACTTACGTCTTAAACGCATTTGTTGACATCCACATTTTGGAAGGCAACAAGGTTCATCGAATTACCCCGCCTCGCAAGGACCTAGGGGATTTGATCCAGATCGCAACGTTGTATACTTGTATACTCCTCTCTACCCATCACACTCGGACAAATCCAAGGTCACGGCTTGTGCGGGCACCATTCACCAGCATCAACTTCTTAAAGTTGGGGTCGAATGGTACAAATGGCTCTCGAAGCAAAGTATAAGCAAGGATTCGTGGACGGATCTTGCTTGAAAATTGGGTTTGTAAAGACAGAGCTGCTACTTTCCGCGGCTGGTTTGTGATGCACGGCTGAGCTTGAGCAGCAAATCAAAGCCCTAACTTGACTCGACCTCGCTATCACGACCTACGTACATGAAGCAGTCGCGACATGATTCCTCTGTCCGCGTCGGGTCCCTCGATGGACCTGCGCTGCTTTACGAACCGTTAGACTACGCTCGTTCCTAGGATGAGTCGATCCGCGGACTCCGTGCGCAAAGAGGTTAGTAGATCAGACGTGGGAGGTTCTGATCATCGTCCGCGGATGATCCAATCTGCAAGTGATGATTTAGTGTGATATAGCGCTTAAGGTCGCACTTCTATATTTTCAATCGCGCCGATTCGATGCTTTTGAATCTGTATTTGATCACTTTGACTTGTGAGAGATTCTTCTTCGCGTCGCATCAATTTATAATGGTTAGGTTCGTAACCTTCCAAAAATCCCAGATCTTATCCCGAACGCGAGCGCAACAACGATCCTGGGATTGACAGATTTTTTAAGACTTGAGAATTACCGACTCTTGTGAAAATGACCCCAATAAAGTTGCTTGAAAATCTTCATATAGGATTTGAGGATCGAAGAGGAATGAGCATGAAGTGAGCTGATTGTTCGCAACGGAGAACTCAAACAGAGATCTTTAATTATCCGCGGATGAAAAAGATGGTCGATCACAGATTCATAGAGAGGTTTAACATCTCCTCAATTTATACTAAAATGGAGATGGGTTGACCCAATACTGATGGGCTCAAACCCAATCACAAGATTCTAAAGCTAAAATCAAAATGTATTTATTTGGTTAACCCGAACCATCTCCCTACTCTAGATCTCCGCGTCGGGCATCTGGTAGAGCATGCCTCCCGGATCGAAGATCCTATTAAGTCCCATGACGCTGGAGCTTGCTCCGCGTCAGGCATCCGGTCGCAGAGCTTGCCTCCCATATCGAAAATTTTATTAAGTCCCTCTCGAATAATATAGGGCCTCATGCGCGTAGGTTTAGGCTTGCGGAGATAAACTCTTAACAAATATAAACTAAGTCCCTCGATGCTGGAGCTATGCTCGCAGAAGGCCTCTGACCGTAGCTGGTAAGCTTACGGAGATAAACTCTAAAGGAGTATAAAATAAAGCCCTTTAACGTCGGAGCTCTTATCCGTCGAGGGCTTCCTGATTGAACTACGAAAGGCTTGATTCTCTTCCCAAGAGATATGTAGGCAACCCACTAATAAGTCGGGTACAGCCCAGACTAAACAAACTTAGTTAAAACATTACACCAAAAGTCTTATATATCAAGTACTCTTCCGAAGGAAGATAAAGTACAAATGCATATGTTGTCTCGTTTGAATCGAACCCTAGCTAAGACTCATCTTAACTAAGGTCCGAGGAGCTGTGACGAAACACCAAAAAAATAAATAAATATGTATTTTATCATAAATAAATAATCGGGTTCCCGCTATATAAATAAACCCGCTTTTAGGATAATTATAATGTATCAACCAAATGATGGACTATTCCACCTAAGGTTTATTATATATAAGTGTCCACATTAAGGACACATGTCCCGAACAAAATGACATTTGTCATGTACCTTGGACACTTGTCAATAAGGGGTCATGAGCTTGCTCTATAAATATGGGTTGAGACCTTGAGGCGTTGGGTCGGTTTTTTGATGGCTCGAGTAGCCTTCCCAAGTGGGATTTGTCTCGATCAGCGGGAGCCGACGTTTGATGAAGCCTTGGGAGGACGGTGGTCCGCGTATGGCTTGAGCTTGGATCGGCACAGGTTTGGATATGTTGACGCTAATCTCGTCGTATATCTCAGGTAAGCCCGATCGTCTGAGCTCGCCCGCGTCCAGCCTGATGCCGGAACCCGCCGACACGGGATTCCGAAAATCCGGTTTCGTCAAAAAGATTTTACATTAATCGGGTATTCTGATGCAGATTTTGCAGGCTATAAGGTGGATAGAAAGAGCACGTCAGGATGTTGCCAATTCTTAGGAGCATCCCTGATCAGTTGGCATTCAAAGAAACAAAACTCAGTTGTTCTATCCACTGCTGAAGCCGAATACATAGCCGCTAGAGCATGCCGCTCCCAAATCCTTTGGATAGCTCAACAAATGAGAGATCTTGGCATCAACCTCAAAGGTATTCCCATTAAGTGTGACAATACAAGTGCCATATCAATCACAAAGAATCATGTTCAGCATTCGAGGACCAAGCATATTGATGTAAGGCGTCATTTCATTAGAGACCATGTCAAAAAAGGTGATGTGTTCATATCTTTTATTTCAACTGATTATCAATGGGCTGACATTTTTACTAAGCCTTTGGCAGATGACAGGTTCACCTTCATTAGACGTGAGATTGGAATGCTTAACAGGGATGCACTTTCGTAGGGGGAGCTTTCCCTTTACGAAAGATAAATTCTACTCAGTGTCTAGACCTTTGAGAATTATGTCAAAGATTGTGAGTTGAATGGTAGAGCACATATGTCGGATCATATATTTGGTTAATATCTCATTAGATATTTGATCAAATATAGTTTTTATGATTTTTAACCTTCTTTATAGTACACATTTTATTTTCCAAAAGATCTTATATCCGAGTTTTTTATTTTTGGAAAAGATATTTTCGGACTTTCCCTCTTGAATTTAATTGTGACAAGATGGTTTGAAATTTGAATTGTTTTGGAAATCATATTTTTTCAAAATTGGCAGTGTTATGATTACCCTCATTGGAACCATAAACCCGTCCCATCAACTTAACCCTCTCTCCCTTTATAAACCACAAACCCTACCCGATTCTTTCACCACTTCAGATTTACCTTAACCCTTCTCTAATACTCCTTCTTCAACCTCTCGACTTTTTCTGAAACCCTAAGGGACGCCAGGCTATTGTTACTTCCCCTCAACCCGAACCTACTCCTCAAGCCATTGTCCTAGCTACTGTCCAGAGCACCGTCCCTGAGAGCACTATTGCAGAAATCAAGCGTTCTCTAAAGCGCCCGATGAAGAAATCTCTCAGTGCCAAGCAAAAAGGGAAAAGGAAAATCATCTCTGAGGAAGAGGAGGATCTTGATGCAATTTTGGAACGAGATGCTGCTAAAGAGGCCGAGGAAGAGGCCCAGAGAAAGAAAAAGAAAGAGGAAGAGGCCAAGCAGGCAAGGAAATTAGCCGAGGAGGAGGCTGAGAAAGCCAAAAAGGAGGCCGAAGAGGAGGCCCTAAGAGCTGCTGAGAAGGAGGTTCCCACTGAAGAGGAACCAGAGGAAGAAGAAGATGAGGACGACGAGACTGTAGACGACGAGGAAGCTGAGGGAGACGACGCTAAAGGGTCCGCTGAGGACTCGGGGTCTGAGGATGAAGAGGATGAGGAGCCAGAACATGTTCCCTCTCCTTCTCCTCCTCCTCATCCCCCGTCTCCGAAGAAGCGCAAAGCCCCTGCAGCAAAGCCTCCATCTCCCAAGCGCACCAGGAAAGGCACTCTCAGAAGCCTTGAGGCGTCTGTCAAGAGGACTGCTCCCACAAAGGCTCGCAGGAAGAACGCCGATCCGCCTGCACTTATCCAGGTAAATCAATCCTTGCCCTCTTCTTGGTTTGAAAATGCTGAGATGTCTGGAAAGTGGGTAGATGAGTTTCGAACTCGTAAGATATGGTGTTCTGATTTTTTAGATCTTGAGTTTTTGGAAGCTTTGAACCTACCTTGCATCTCTCTCCTTAAACAAACCCCTGCTTGGACCCTTCTCAACCTTGAATCTGTGTATTACCCCCAACTCACCCGCCTATATATTCTACATAAACCTATAAGCCAAACACAATGCTCACGGTTGGGCTTTGGAATCTGTCGTCAAGGGAGTTAGAATCTCTTTCAACTCCATTGACTTTGCAGATTTCCTTGGCCCACCTAAACCTTGTCCACCCTCTCCTGAAAACCCCACAAGAGAACAACACCTCAAAACATCTGCTCCCTGAAGCATTGCCCTTGCCCGATCCAAATATTTGCTCCCTGAAGCATCCAACAGCCCCTCAAAACAGCTTACCCACTCATCCCTTACCCTCGAGGCAAAAATTATTTTCAACATCATTGTGCGTTGCCTCTTACCCCGTTTAAACTCTGGCTCCCTCCTAACCGATAATGCTATGGTCCTTCTATACCGTATTTTGAACGGCCTTGATCTTCATCTGGCCAATACCATCCTAGGATCCATGGCTCACACTCACAAAGCCAGAAAAGGAACTCCCCTCCCTTTTGCCAACCTTTTGACCCACATCTTCAAAGCTTCTGAAATCGATTTCAAAAATGAAGAACAACAGCGTCATATGGGTAAGTTTGACTCCAAGAGCTTTGATAAGATTCGCATCACTCAGTCCTCCCAAGGGACTTGGAGTCTTGCCTCTCCCTCAAAGACTCTTCCCACTGCCTCTGCCATTTATGAGCGCATGGACAACCTGGAGTTGGGCTTGGAGGATGTTCGATTGGATATCAAGGAGCTGCAGAGAGAGTTTATGACGGAGATGAGCGGGGTGTCCAAGCTGCTGCACGGTCTGAGGTCCCTGCTCACAGATGATGCTCCGAACGATGAATCTTAAACCCTACCCTACCCTACCCTAACCCCTCTTTGAACACTGCTGGTTTTTTTATACTATTTAAAAACTTTTGGTGACTGTTTTACCTCCTCCCTTTGTTGAAAGACAAAAAGGGGGAGATGATCTACTGCGGTTTAGACTTTAAAACTTTAAAACTGCTGTGAACCAAAGGTCTTGGAAGACCTTGTTTTGTTTTTGGTTGGATGGTTGATAAAATTATGATCCAACATTTGTCTAACCCATGCAGGTACTTAGTCCGATTTTGCGTATGATATAATTACTTGACTAAGTTGCAGGGATGCACAGGTTTTATCTTTCATCAAAGGCTTTGATACACTGCTTGTGTCAAAGGTCTTGAAGCTAAAGCAATGTTGATGAAACACAAAACCTGTACTTTATTATATTATGTCCGAATATTATTATATGTTATTATATGCTTCCAGATATTATTTTATATACTAACATTTCAGGAAGTTTTTCGAATATTATCTCCTTCCATAAGCTTGAAATCGAGAAGATTCAAATTGAAAGATCATGGCGTCCGAGTTTCCACATATAGAAGATCATGGAGATTTCTTCCCAAGCCACAATCAGTTCTAGCCGTTGAAGAAGATATCTAGGTGCCGAGTTGATCTGTATAAGAAGGAGATGGAGAAAAGAGGACAGACACATTCGTTGAACACAAGCTCTCATTCGCACTCAAGCCTTCAAGTCAAATCTGTCTTCTTCGTGTGCTCTCTACTAGTTCTTAAGAGTCTGTTATTTCATTTCAAAGCATTTGAGAGTTACACAGTCAGCTTATAGGATATATTTCGAAGAGAGTGTTATACTCGAGAGTTTGTAACTCAGGAAGTGGACACTAGGCGATTGATTCATGAAGTGTAAGAGGATTGTACAAGATAGCTGAGAGAGGTGGGGCTCTTCTAGATTGGTCTAGGACTCCAAGGGAACGTGAGTTGACTAGATTGCAATTGTATAGGGTAGAGGCTTCTCGGTGAGCTATTAGGATCTTAAGTCTTGTGAATCAATAAAGCCGGTTGAATCCTAGGGTTGTGGAAGAACCCTAGGCGGGGACGTAGGCTAAGTTCGTGTCGAACCTCGTAAACAATTCATTGCGTCCTTTACTTACTGCTTTACCATATTTCCGCACTTGTTTCGTATTGTATAACTTGTTTGTGATTCAGGTTTCCAGAGAAAAGATTAAGTCTAATCTCAAAGGGTTTTGTGAGCATTTCAAAAGTCTTGAGATTATCTGTTGTCGAACCTCGTAAACAATTCATACGACGTTTTCAGGTCCATGGATAGAACCAAGCAATATTCATACTCGGCCCAGGAGGTGTTTCCATTCGATATTTAGAGGCCTTGCACATCTGTCTAGTGAGTTTCTTTACCCTTGTTTTTATACAGTGAGGACACTGTAATGTTTAAGTATGGGGTGGGGGAAGGGCTTACTTTATGCATATTTGCCATATTTTGACATTATTTGTGCACATTTAGAATTGATTTATTTGAATTGCTACATGGCTATTTTGGAATGCATTATTGATTTATGTGCTTATATGTATGTTTTCCAAAATTTGAGAAAAATGACCCCCATTGAAAATTTTGATCAATGTCATGGAAGCTTTATATTGAACTCGACGATGCAAAATTGGATTCATTAGAGATATAGCATGAAATTGCCTAGTAAAGGGAAGTCACAATTAAATGCATGTTTTCTTGAAAACCATGAAAAGAGGTAAATTTGATGTTGCTTTTGACATGTTGCGTGATAAGATGATGGAGGATTTTATATTTCCATATAATGCTCATTGTTTATAATCCTAGCCTTACCTATGCTTATGCATCACAAAAGCGATATTATGCCTTATTTCATATATTGCTCCACATGATCTAAATATTTGCCATTCTTTACCTTATCCGGGGATTATGTTGAGAATGATGTTACATTATGGAGATGTTATATGGTTGTTGTTATTGTTATCATTGTTTGGAGTTTGGCGGAATTGTTTGAAATATATGAAAAATTTAATGAGTGAAAGAAAATCCGATCAAAGATCGACCCTGCTCGCTGAGATAATAGTTTGGCGAGATGGGACACCAGGTGAGGAGTCCAAAGCACTAAGTATCCGGGGCCATTCATGACACCCATGTTTGCGATTCGCGAGAAGGCAGTGCTGAGGTCAGAGAGGTAAAAGTATTATTATTGATAAAAGCATTATGAAAGGTGATGAATCTTATGGAGAAGGAATGTGGAAATTCAGTTTGGAAATACTCCATTTCCCCGGATCATTAGCACCACATTGCCAAAAATTGCCCACCTTTAGCCTTTTACCAATCTACTCCTTATTTGAGCTTAAATTAAAGTCCTCTTGATTATTAATGCTTTGTCACATAAAAATTGTTTTTGCACAACCCTCCTTTTATGAGTAGATGTTGCTTTTGTATATTTGCACATGCATGGATCTGTGACACTAGTACCTTTTCGAGGATGGTAATTGATTGCAGGGTTATATAAGAATGAATCTAAGATGTTGAGAGTTTTGATTTCTTCCCCTGAATGACAATTAAAGGTATTGCTTGAGGACAAGCAAGCTTAAGTATGGGCAGAGATCGGAGGTGGCCACCGTCGGGCTGGGGTGAGCCCGACGGTGGCCATGTGAGGAGATGCGGTAAAGGTCAGATCTTGTTATGCAATTCGTCTTCTATCCCTGTGAGCATGATTCATTTGCGAGAGTTGAAGGTGATCCTTGTTTGTGTTATTGAAGCGAAAATGATCTTAATACAACTTGGATTAATTATGTGAAAAGGGTTAGCAACAATTAGGGTTTATGCGAAAGCCTCTATATGCCTATTTGTTAATAACGAAAGTTGTTTGATGGAAAGCATGATCTGTTATGCCTTTATGTATTACTTTGCATGGTTATCGTTGTGGCGTTGATACCCTGGTCTTGGAAGTCTTTTAGCATATTGAGTTTATTTCTGTCAAATTTCTGAGTTCTGTCGAAATCTGCGATTTACGGTTTTTTTGAGTTTTCTAGTCGATACAGAGGAGCTCTTGTCGATCTCGAGTAGGACCTTTGTCGAGATCGAGTAGGTCTTAGTCTAGGTCGAGTTACTGTTGCGCTTCTGTTGTCGATTCTGAATTTTCCGTCTTTGCTGTCCTTCGTCGATCTCGAGTACCCACTTGTCGAGATCGAGTAAGCTTCTGCTTTGCTTTGTTCTTTACTTTCTTTCGCTATTTTCTATCTTTGCTTTTGTTTCTGTTTTGCTTTGTCTTTTCTGCTTTTATTTCTGTCTTTCTGCTGCTTGTCTGTGAGATCTGTTGCTACCTGAGAACTGCTGACGTGCTTCCTCGTGGATTCGATCCTGACAACCTTCTACTACAACGGGAGGAAGTCTTGTATTTATTTGCTGAGACAGGGAAGTCAGTCTGATCTTTATTCTATATTTATTTCATACTTGACCATCCTACTGCAACAACAAAAATGTTCATTATAGATCATCTTGATGGAGAAGATTTTAAAGATTGTTGTTAATGGGATTATATAGGGGCGATATCTTTAGATATTATAATATTATGTATCCATTACATTATCTTTTATTTATTTGAAGATTTTCTTTGGATTCATACGTTTCGTTTAATGTACCTTAATCTATTATTTTGAACAATGAATTCTATTATATTGCTTTTTATCATCAACTTTCTGGTTTTTGCCCAATCAAACATTCAAGTCTCTTTTTCTTGTTGTGTTTGTAGGTATTTCAAATGCTATTTGGCATAAAGAATTATAAGGAGGACATTTGGTTGTAGACTAAAAGGATTTAGGGTATGCAACTTAATTCTTCTGTTTACATTCTTTCTACTCTTAAAATATTGTCTTGATCTGCTTTCCAGTGAAGGTATTTCCTTGTTATATATTATGGTTAGAAATATTATTGGTTTTTTTTACAGCGGAATTAAAGATGGTGATATCTGTGTAGCTGAAGATTCTAAGATACATGTCTATTACTAGATTAAGAGGCTTCATTTGGGATCATCAATTTTATCACGTAGAGGTGAGTAATCATTTCATTTCTTTTCCTGTTAAGATTTAAAAAAAAACAAATACCAATCAACATAGGAATAGTTGTGCTGAAGCCTTACTTTTTTGTGCTAAACTACAACTCTAAGTATGATTCATACTTTTTTTTTAAGAACATGAATACTAGTTGAGTAGTCCTAGCAGGATCTATATTGTCATATGGTTGCTTTGTGTTAGTTTAGTTCAACCCAAAATCTACAACTATTGAACAAGCTTTATTTAGCTTCTCTAAATGTTGTAAACTGGTATAAGCATTCTGTTTGAACCCACTTGAAGTTCCTTTTGGGGCCTTGGCTACGATTGATTGCCTAGAGTGGAATATAAGGTCATATTTTTCATTATGATATGCATGCTCCATTTCCTTTAATAGTATACACAACTACAAAATGATTCTATGATCTCAATGAGAACCAAAAATATATGTGGGACTTCCCACCTCTATGAGGATAACAACCACCAAAAATTCGAGAAGGAGAAGAAAATGAAGAAGCCTCCGATCAACTTGGATCGACTAAAGTTAATATTTGATAATCTATGCAAGTTATGGTTAAATGCTTTGAATGAAACGTTGGTGTCATATTATTCGGATGGTGTTTGCCAATAATTTATTCAAATTAGCCTTTCCTTGGATAAAACTTATCTGTATAATTGTGAACTTGTATGTTGTCCCAAGTTAATCATTCGATTCAACCACTTTGATGATTAACTTGTTGTTGATTCAAAAGTGGAGTCTATAATGGCTTCACTAATAAAACCAAATACAAGCCGCTCATACTTGTACAAAGAAGGTTTACTAAAAATCTGGGCATACGAAGGGAATCACAAAAGTATCTGTACAATTGGGGATGTTTTTTATTTATAGTTGCTTCAACCGTTTTGTGAAATTATATTTCTTGGTATATGGTTTATTTTGTCTGGTATGTTTGAGAAAAATCAATACCCTTTCGGGGTGTTTGAACAAAGTCGTGAAGGAGAATTGGGATCCTTCACTCCTCACCTCCCGAAAGGACTTTCAAAAAAAAATGATGGATGCTAAGTGGGATAAGTTCATGTACTGCCTCGCTTTTGTCATTAAGAGCATCAGTAAACAAGCTTGTTTCTACCTAACGAACTCACTTAACTACGTATGTGTATGTTATATGCCAATTGAATGGATATATTGGCCATGTTTTTTTGTCTTTTTTCCTTGGCTATGTTTTAAAACTTGTATGCATAATCTCCTTAAGCACAATATCAATCTCAAATTACTCTAGACATGTACAAACAACTCCTATTATGGGTCACATACACTTGAGAATCATGACAAGTAATACATGGATTAGAATACTCTCGGTCTAACCAATCACAAGTTGGTGTAGTGTTTGTGGGGCTACATCCCATGCCAAGAGGTTCAAAGTTCGAATCCCATTGGAAACATGGAGTCGCTTGTGAGTAGGAGGGTCAACCCCTTATATGGGTCATACAGTACCCGATCTAGATGTAGAGCGAATGAGTCAATCGAACTGGACTAAGATAAAAAGAATACTCTCGGTCTCAACCGATCATATTGACAAACAAATCCTCGTTTGAACCCCCACCCCCTCTTTATATTCCATATTTCATGAACAATTTAGTTAATACAACTCCGAACCCCTTCCCCTCTTTATATTCCATATTTCATGAACAATTTAGTTAATACAACTCCGATCCCTTTAAATGAATTTCACTTACACACTCTTACTATCCAACATCAAGTAGATCATACTCTCAAATCCACCTCTTTCGTTTCCTACAACAATTTGTAGTTGGCTAACAACTAGATTCATAGGTAGATCATACTCTCAAATCTGTTTCATAGTTAAATTGCTTTATGATACGAGGACCTTCACCCCTCCTCCTCATATCACATATAGTTATATATGAAAATCAGTTATTGTAACTGTAAAGGTATATGGAAGAAAACATTTTGGACTAAAGTAAATGCTTTGTGTAAAAATGAACATATACAATGATTCTCCCTGAAGACAAACTTTGGAAGTATGCAGGCTTTGATGTTGCTATCTTGATGTGATCGTAGTCGCCCATGATCTCGACTCTTTTTTCCTACAAATGTTTGTCTTCAGAGTTGAACATCAACTTTCATTTGTGAAAACTGTTTGGCAAAACTTTGGTATTTTGGCTCGTTCTGGCTGCATAAAATTCCGATTGAAGCTGGTGAGAACTTGTTGGAAAGCTATTTTAAGTGGCTACAACTTACATGAAAGACACTTCTCCTAAATCAGCCTCGAAGATGCTCGAATTGGACGTTCTTTTCAACAGCTCCAATCTAGACGTTTTTTCCATGCTTTTATTTCTATCAAAATAAATCCCACATCGATTATAGATGCTTGGGGGGGGGTATATTTTCATCCTATATATTCTTTGTAAAACTTACATTTTAAATCAAGTCAAGTTTAGTTGAGTTAAAGTTTAAGCCATTAATAGCTTCTTATGATTTCGGGTTAAGGATCAAGTTCTTTGTGAGAGGTTAAGAGCGAACCCTTTAGTGAGAGACCGAGGGTGACATCCTAGTGAGAGGTGAAGGTGTCAAAGGGTCGAGATCCTCGGAGTGCGATTCCGAGAGGATTGAGATCGGGTGTAGGGGATTCAAGGGTGAGAGGCATGCGAATCTTACTCTACATATCCCTTCTTTTCAGTTTTCACAAACCACAAAAATTAATCCCACAAAAAGAGTGTTCGAAAGCTCGAGCCTTGGTCGATCCCGGTCCTCAGGTCTCGTCATATCTGGTCACATGTTGTTGGGCGATCGGGTGGTCTTATCATCTTATGGAAAACCCACCAATTGTCAAACGAAGTCATATCTATAGAATTTCATGAAAATGTTAATGGAAGGACAATGATTCTCCTTCTCTTTTTTTTACGCTCCCCATACCCTCGTGATAAAGACTTGTTATGGGAAACATTAACAACAATTGTGAATGATTACCAAATTTCGGGAATCCCTTCACTTGAAGAAAAAAACCTGATGGTCAAAGTAACATTCTTGAAAAATTGGACCGAGTGCTAGTTCATCACCAAATCCTTCACAAATTCCCTAGCCTCGTCACTAAAAATGGGGCCTTTTCAACTTCGGATCATTGTCCCATATCAATAACACTCGAGAGTAGTGCAACTTTCAAAGCACCACCATTCAAGTTTGAGAACACCTGAGTTCAACGAAAGGACTTTCGTAACATCGTCAAACAATCTTGGCAAGCAAAACTTGCCCAGATTCAGCTATGTTTCAACTAATTTTCAAAAAAAACATTCCCAAGCAAAAAGCTAAAGTATATATGGAATAAGTATACTTTGAAAACATATTTCGTCAGTTACAAGAGGTGGAAAACGATTTGCTTGAGATTCAATCATCGGAATCAGCTAATAACACACCAAGAACCAATAGTAAAGAAAATTGTCTTTTAAGGAAAAGGAAAAACTACTCATCTTTCAAAAACATTCTGGAATCAAATGGTCAAAACAAAACACCTCAAGTTTTCAGATTCCAACACATCGTATTTTTATCGTACAACCTCTGGTAGAAGACATAGGAAACAAATCCGTAACATAACTACTACTAAAGATACTTTAATTGTAGGAGATAAAAATGTCAGGAACGAAAATAAAAATGACTTTGAAGAATGATTAAAAAAAGAACCTATTCATGATAGGCTTCTTAATGAAATGTTTAATCTCTTCAACTACTACTATCGAAAATGAATTCCTCGACAATCGTCCAATTGTGATATAAAATATGCGGTGTTTAGCTTCGGTAATAATAAATCTCTAGGTCCTGATGGAATTACAAACGAATTTTATAAGAAATATTGGGATGTTGTAGGGGTCTCTATCATTAGAGTTGTAAAAGGTTTTTAATTTCCACTCCAGGAAAATTATTAAGCAAATAAAGCACACATTTATTTCTTTACTACCATAGCAGGATAACCCTACTACTACCAATCACTTTCCCCTGATAGGGTCTAGTTTAGTCGTATGTTTTCATATTGTATTAGATCATTTTCATGCATATTTTATAGTTAATTTGTTATTATTTAGTTTTCGAAATCTACACCTATGTTTTATTTTTTTGAGGTATTTTGGAGGGAATTTTGAATAAATTATATTCGACAAATTATTTAAGGTCAGGAGCGAGTTGCATGCTACTCAAATTATATATCTACTAGATGTCTCGATGGGTTGTTGATTTCACACGAGAGGAAGCACGGCTTACAAATGCTCCATATTATTACTTTCCGGTGTTTCATTAGATTAGATTAATTAGTATAGATAAATTCGATATATATTATATATATTTATACGGAGTATTAGATTAGATAGATTAGGTTTACACTATATATACATTCATTCTTACGGAAGACAAAGAGGGTATGCACCGAGAGCCGACGTAGACCGTGACTCAGTTTAACTCTAAACCATAATTATGTTTTGTCTTATTTTTATAGAGATCTAAACTCTTTCGTTTCGTCTATGGATTGACGCCTTGGTTTGATAAAGTTATGAGATTTCTATTCTTGTTATATACTTATTGATTCGTATTGATTCTTTTGCAAATATTGTTGGTTTTTTCTAGTCCGTACAACTAGTTGAGATTATTGCTACGATTTTGTAGATTCCTCGTAGCGAACCT
This sequence comes from Persicaria maculosa, assembly GCA_963922045.1. Lineage (NCBI taxonomy): Eukaryota > Viridiplantae > Streptophyta > Magnoliopsida > Caryophyllales > Polygonaceae > Persicaria > Persicaria maculosa. Next base: position 32,655,296 of record OY998262.1, read on the forward strand.
TAATCCATAGTAGAAATCATGCTTCTTTAGGACTCGTACTCGTAGGACTAAATTGGTGTGTAGAGAAACAATTATATTGTAAATGCTAACTCGTAAGGGTTACTATTAATCTTAATGCTACTATTAGGTTGAATCTTGACTGTGTTAGGGTTATCTAATTAGTAAGGGTTACTAGGACTCGTAGGACTAGTAATTACACAAGATAAGGACAAGAACAATAATAGGATGAAAATAGAACGTGAAGAAGAATCGAGGATCAACTAACCAAACTAAAGTGGAGGTTTATAGATGAAACTCTATTCTTACTTATAATCTTCATTAATTTGTTTATAGTTTATTTTGTTTTCATTCTTATTCTCAATCACCAATGTAAAGACCGGAAAATTTTATAATATTAAAATTATTAAAATCGTGATTTATAATCATTTCGACTTTTAAGATTCGGAAGGTTTGAAAATTCCGTCCTCAAACTATTGGTTTATTCTAAATATCTTTCGAAGCAAGTTCCGGCATTATTTAATTAAGGATCTAAAATATGTTTTACCCCGCTTTCATGTGCCAAGAATTGGAAAATAATGTACAGGGTTCATTATAAAATTCGGATTTGTTAATTTGAAAATCGTTTTGAATTGGGTCGGATAAGGTCGAGAGAATGGGGTTCGAGATATTTTCCGGGTATTTGAAAGTTTATGTTGGGGACCCATGAGTGTTTGTCTCTACCTTCTTCCCACTCGAATTTGTAGCCAGCACAGCCTTTCTCTTGCTACCTTGTGACCAACAAGATGCAGCTGTCTCTTTTATCCTCTTCCCTTTCTTCTTATCCGATAGATCAGCAGCAACAGGCTCTGCAACCTCCCTCCTTTCATGTTAGCTTCCAAACACAACCTCCCTTGATTCTCTAAAAATGCAGACAACCCTACTCATTTTCATTTGAATTCCAAATCCACACAAACGCACACGATCCTCTTGACTCTCTCCTCCTCCATGTACTAAGCCTTGTCGCCACCACCAGGCATCAACAACATACCCCTCCTCCTGTTGTCACGGCGCAGCACACCCGAGCTCTCCATGCTTCCGTGTAGGATTCTAGAATTGATGTAAAGTCCTTCTAGAGGGTTTCCATTCATTGATAAACATATATATATATATATATATATATATATATATATATATATATATATATATATTACAAAGGTATATATATATAGGTTACAAAGGTATTGGGCCTTTGGGCCCACTATACAATATAAGACCTATGTAATCTATCAAACCCCCACAATCGAAATTGGAGGGTCCCGTACAATGAGACTAGACCGAAAATCAATGAACAACTGTCGAGGTAAACCCTTTGGGAATATATCAGCGTACTGATAGGAGGACGGGACATGTAGAACGCGGACATGTCCAATGACAACCTTGTCCCGGACGAAGTGGAGATCGAGCTCTATGTGCTTCGTGCGTTGATGCTGGACTGGGTTGCTAGCCAGATAGACGGCGGAGACGTTGTTCGTGTAGACTAGAGTGGCCTTCTGAAGAGGGCAACGGAGCTCAAGAAGGAGATTGCGGAGCCAAGAGTACTCGTAGACAACGTTGGCAACACCTCTGTACTCTGCCTCAGCGCTGGAGCGAGACACGATAAACTGACGCTTTGCTGACCACGACACAAGGGTGTCGTTGAGGAAAACACAGTAACGAGACGTGGAGCGACGTGTGTCAGGACAACCACCCCAATCCGCATCAGTGTAAGCAACAAGGTCAAGCTTAGAGGAAGGAGTGATCGTGGTGCCTAGCTCGAGGGTGCCGCTGATGTACCGAATGATCCGCTTCAAGGCCTGAAAGTGGGGTTCCCTGGGTGCATGCAGATCTGCTGAACGGCGTAACTGATATCAGGCCTGGTGAAAGTAAGATACTGAAGTGCACCAGTGAGGCTCCTATATAACGTCGGATCAATAACCAAAGGACCAGAATGAGCACTGAGCTTGTTGGATGTATCGACAGGAGTGGCGACAGGATTACAGTTACCCATCTTAGCCCGAGCAACAATCTCAGCAGCATACTTACTCTGAGAGAGAAACAGGCCAGACGCATGACGCTGAACAACAACTCCCAAGAAGTAAGACAACTGACCTAGATCAGACATGGCGAACTCCGCACTCAACTGTGAAATAATAGATGTCCGAAGAGCATCAGAAGAGGCGGTGAGAATGATGTCGTCGACATATAGTAACAGAAAAGCCATGTCTGAGCCTCTACGATAGATAAACAGAGACGTATCCGAGAGGCTGCCAATGAAGCCCAAGCATAGCAGATGAGAAGCAAAGCACTGGAGCCAAGCCCGCCGAGCCTGTTTCAGACCATACAGAGAGCGCTTCAGGAGACAGGCGTGCTTGGGACGATCAGCATCAGCAAACCCCGGCGACTGAAACATGTAGACTGTCTCATTCAGATGGCCATGCAGAAAAGCGTTCTTGACATCTAACTGATGGATGGCCCAGTTGCGCGACAATGCTAAACTCAACACCACTCGGATAGTGGCAGGCTTGACCACGGGGCTGAACGTCTCATCACAATCAATACCTTCCTGCTGAGATCGACCGTTGACCACAAGACGGGCTTTGTAGCGCTCCAACGTCCCATCAGATCGGAACTTGTGACGGAAGAGCCACATACAACGAATGATGTTCGCCTCAGGAGGGCGAGGGACCAGAACCCAAGTATCATTCCTTGTAAGGGCCCTGTATTCGTCGAGCATAGCCGCCTGCCAATTCGGGTCAAGGAGGGTTGTTTTGTGGGAGGTGGGAATGGGGAAAGGGAGGTCGGGTTAGAGGCAGGGGGGATTGGGAGTCGGGAAGGACGGAAGGAGAGGTGGAGGCAACGGGGAAGGCTGCGGGCGCTGCAAGCCCGCAGCTGGTTGATTGGCTGCGGCCGCCGCCAGTAGTGAGGGTGGGGTTGGGTTTGGGGAACTTGATTGGCTGCGGCCGCAACATCTTGCTGTGTCCGCTGCATCACGTCTTGGGGGATGGATGGCGGGGAGTATGTAGGATAATGGAAGGCGGGTCGATGCGTGGTGTTCATGGAGACGATCTATCGGGGTCAGAAGACACCGGAGACGTTGTGGGTGTGTGGTCTGGAGGTAGGGGGTGGTGGTGGTGGAGAGGCAGGAGCACTGGGAGAGCTCTGGGGAAGAAGAAAGTGAGGGAATGAAGACTCAGACTGAGACACAGGAGGTGTGGAAGAGGGGGAGGAGGAGGAGAAAAGGAAAAGCAAGACTCATCAAACGTGACATGACGTGACACAATAAGCTTATGGGTCTTGACATCGAGGCAAAGGTAACCGTGATGATCAGACGGAAAGCCTAGGAAGACACATGGAGTGGAGCACGGGTGAAGCTTGTGTGGGGCTGAAGAGGACTGGTTTGGGAAACACAAGCACCCAAAGGTGCGAAGGTGATCATACCTAGGCATGGTGTAATAAAGTGCCCGAGTTGGTGAGCGATGGTGTAGGGTAGTGGATGGGAGAATGTTTAGGAGATAACATTTGGTGGATAAGGCGTGAGGCCAATAGGGAAGGGGAATAGATGCGTGGAAGAGGAGAGAACGCATCATGTTGGTAATGGTTCTGATGATTCGTTCAGCCTTGCCATTCTGCTGAGAAGTATATGGGCAAGACAAGCGATAGGAGATCCTATTCGTGGCAAAGAAAGAGTGAAAGTCTTTTTTGTCAAATTCACGGCAATTGTCACATTGGAAACATTTGATGGATGTGTGAAACTGTGTTTTGATGTAGGCATGGAATTTGGCAAAGACAGGAAACACTTGGGACTTGAAATGCAATGGGAAGACCCATAAGAAATTAGTGTAATCATCAAGAAACAAGATGTAGTACTTGTGACCCTCCTTGCTAGGCACAGGAGAGGTCCAAATGTCACTATGAATGATATCAAAGGGAGCAAGGGTAGAGATCAAAGACCGTTGGAACGGCAGTCTGGCATGTTTGCCTAGTTGGCAGGAAGAGCATAAACCAGAGCGTGTGTCTTTAGTACATGTGACAAGACTCTGGGAACGGAGGACATATAGAACGGCAACACCAGGATGGCCCAGGCGTGCATGCCACAGGCTAGACGACGATGCCGTGAGGGCGACCGGGCACGACTGACTGGACGCAGGAGGTGGTGTGATAGGGTAGAGCTCCCCGGTGCTGTTACATCTCATGCTAGTAACCCCGTAGTAAGATCGTTCACAGAGAAACCATAGGGATCAAACGCAAGGGAAACGTTGTTTTCAGTAGTGAACCGACGGACAGAGATAAGATTTTTGACAATCTTTGGGGCAATGAGAACATTGTTGAGGTGTAGTGGGTGGGTTGGGGTCTGTAATTTGGCGTGGCCAATCCCCGAAGTAGCAAGACGACCACCATTTCCGACGATAATAGTGTGTGCAGGGCCCTTAAAGGAAATAGATGAGAGGTTGCCTGAGGAGTTCGCCATGTGGGAGGTGGCACCAATGTCCATGTACCAAGAAGAGTCTAAAGATGTCGGCTGCATAGAGGAGAAGGCGTGATGCCCATCAGGCGGAACATAGCCTTGATCAAACGATGTCAGATAGGCCTGAAGACCGGCATGTCGCAGGGCAGGAGAGCCAGAGTGTATCCAATGAGGGTTGAAGCCAGGCACCGGGGACCATCGAGGGGCGGCGGTCGAAGGAGGAGGGTCGCGAGTCCTCGTATGCCGCGACCGCTGCATCGGGCAGATGTCGATGCCGTTGACGCGGCCACAGCTGATGAGGTCGGACATTTTTTCTTTCAGAACAAAAAGAGGCGGGGGTGGTGATTTCCGGCGGCTATGGGCAGCGGAAATCAGAGGCGGCGCAGACCGTAGACAGTGATGGCCGATGGCAATCGTAGGCGGCGACAAAGCTCTCGAAGACGGAGGCGGCTCGAACACAGGTAACCGACGGCTCGGCAGGGGTCGGGGCGGCTGCGCAACGGCTTGGGAGAAAGACGGGCGCTTGCCGATAAGAGAAGAGGGGAGGCGGGAGGATCAAATTAGGGTTCCGTGAGGAAGAAAAGGTTGTGATACCATGTAGGATTCTAGAATTGATGTAAAGTCCTCCTTGAGGGTTTCCATTCATTGATAAACATATATATTGTTAAACAAAAATTGTTAAAGGAACAATCTCGCATAACACATTTTAATTTGAAAATATTTTTATAAAGTTCGACCCTGATCTGTACTTCCTCACAATTTTAAATTACGCGGATATTTTAAAAGGACAAGGATTTGGGTTTTTTTTGTGGTTTGGACTACACCCGTTGATGAGGGTTGTCTACGTACCTTAATGGGAAGGATTAAGTCCAACGTAGTTCGAAGATATAAGGTTTCTGGGTTGGTTTGGGCAGACTTTGTGTCTGGTTTGGTATATGGTAAGGGGTTTGGATTTGATTTTGTTTAGACTTGGTGTCTGATTTGATTTTTGGGTATGAGTTTAGGTTTATGTGTTTGGGTTTCAACTTGATAGAGTATCGAGTTTGATTTGTTTTCTTTGAGGTTTGTGATTGAACCCGGATATGAGTTTCCTACGTATCCGTGATAACGGAATCAAATCACTCGTAGTTCAAAGGTATGAATTTGATTTGGAACTTGTGGCTCGACTCGACATTTGTATGACTTGATATCGAGTTTCCTACGTAGCTGTTTGAGACGGAATCAAGTCTCCATAGTTCCGTCAAAGGGGACAAATTTGGGTTTAGTGTATTTTTTGGTGTGACCAAACTCAACGAGCATAAGCTTTGTATCGAACCGGAGTGGACATTTTGGATTTGATGGAAATTTAATTTTTGAGACGAATGAACTCAACGAGCAAAAGCTTTGTATTGAGTTCACCTAAACACTTTGGCTTTAATGAAAGCTTGATATTTGGCTTAGGGCGACTGAACTCGATGAGAATTTTATATGCATCGAGTTTCCTACGTAGCTCATAAAGGAGCATCAAGTCATGACGTAGTTCTTCCTGCACATGGTTTAAACTTGAGGAAATTTGATTTCAGGTCATATTTATGGAGATGTCGAATGCCTTTTCGGCTGTGATGTTTTCCAGCCCATATCTTCATTTTATTTCAATTTTTTTAACGTCAAATGAGCTGCCCTTGCCCTTTTGCATAGCTTAGCGACATAGGAAAGACGGCAGAAAAAGGATGTCGGCAGTCATCTTTTGGGCATTGCCACTGCTGCTAACAGGGCTTCGTTTGTGTTGCTCTTTGTTTAGACACGTTCTTTGCAGTGCCCTCTATTGATCTCAACTCTTAGTATGCTTAGATGCATTCTTAGGTGTTCACGAAAGCATCGCCAACTTGACTACTATATATATTTTTTTGTTATATAACATATATATGCTTTTTTTGTGGCTCCTTTTGCGCAGTGTTCGAGACTGACTCGATCAATCCTCGGGGGACGTTTTTTACCTTTGGTTGTATTTTAGATGACATAATATTGGAAAATTGAGTCGGGGGCATGGAGAGATCATCGTCGGGTGCTCGAGGAGCGCACGAAATATGCTATGTTGTGCAGGAATCCTCCAAAGGTGGTCGACAGGCCAACTTCTGGCGTTTGTTGCAGCCACCACAGAGCTCCGTTTATGTCGCCGTTTCTTCCGACGTACTCCTTACATAGCCTTGTTTTGAACTCGACATTTCAAAGTCTTGGATATCCCTCGAGCTGTTCGTACCACGGCCTGTAACTTTGCTGTTTAAGCAGCTTTTCTCCCTCCGCAAAAGCATGATTGGAGGCCTATTTTTATACCCCTTTTGTCGGGCGTTCGAGGCCGCTTCGATCATTTGTTAGAGGAAGTTGTTGGCCTTCGGTGGTCAGAGGTGTGACATAGCTTGGAAAATTGGGGTTGGAGGCATGCCGAGGTCGTCAACGAGTGATCGAAAGAAGCGACGAAGCGCTCCGTCGGGCACACCGTTGAGCCTATTTGGCCGAATTTGTGTCGCCGTTTTCTTACGTCATTGGCATTGCTCAAGGTGGCCTGAGGTTGGCTTCTTGAAATCCAATTAAAAAATTGCTTCCATTGTCCCCATTTTTTTTTTAGTTTCAATTTGTGAAAGATTCTCAACATGGTTGCAATTTGGTAGCAAAGCGAGAATTCATGGGACCTTACTCCAATTTTCGATCACTTACAGAGGTTTAGTTCCCATTTTCTTGGTTTTTCTTGACATTTAATGTGGTCTTAAGTTGAGTTTGGTCAAGATCGTTTTAGATTTGAACACCTTGGTTTGTTTTGTGTCCATTCGATTCAATTTAGATTGAGTCAAATGAATCTGAAGAAAGTCCTGGTAAAATTTTGGCAGCAATTCGACGCTATAGGTCGATCCCGCGAGATCGGTGTAGCGGGGAAATTTTAACTTTCAACCCGACTACCAGTTTTTTGACTCTAGGCGAAATTTTAACTTTTGAGCCTAGCGTCCCAAATTTGGGCAGCGTTTCGTTTGCACTTGGGTCGATCCGTAGGATCGGTGTAGCGGCGAAACTTTTGCATTTCGACCGTCTACGAATTGTTGTTGGCGCTAGGCGAAACTCTTACATTTCGAGCCTACAACGCCCCACTGAATACCATAATGGAGGGTTAGAACTTTGGCGCTAGGCGAAACTCTCTCATTTCGAGCCTATAACGCCCCACCGGTCTTCAAATGATTGTCGCCCGGGCAAAATTTTAACTTTCAAGCCCAGACCATGTACTTGCATATCACATAAAAGAGGAAGGAGATGAGATCTACCTACTGTTTTCACCGGTGTTGGTTTGATTTCTTTATGTGGGAGTACTTGCTCTCTTTTCTTTCTTTTTCTTGCTTTTTTTTCTTTTCCTGGACACAGACCTCTTTTTTTTTTTCTTAGCATCATGCAAGCATGTATATATATACCGGCATATGTGCAGTAGACCATTGCATTTGTAACCGCCGTTGCATTTGTGGCCATTATGTTATGCATTTGTGGCACTCCATAATGACTCATACGTTACTTTGCTTTTGCTCGTAACCTGTGGCGGTAATTAGTGCCCAAAATGAATCAACGTACATATTACCTCTTTGTACAAAATATAGTGGTATATATTACCTATATAATTTAATTATGGTCACCTATAGTAGGTATAATATACAGTAATACCACACATTAGTACCGAGAGTTGCAGCTTTTGTACGGACTTTTTAAACCTTAGTACAACGCTTTAATTATATCAAATAATTTTATTTCATGATATAAATTAGCCTATGAGCACTAAGTTTTACCCGTCAACATATTATATATATATATATATATATATATATATATATATATATATATATAGAGAGAGAGAGAGAGAGAGAGAGAGAGAGAGAGAGGATGAGAACACCCTTTAGGATGAGAACGTAGGAACAGATCTGGACCTTCAAATTAAATGAAACGGACGGCGTAGATTCAACATAAATATCAGGCTTTTTAATAAATAAAAGAGTGGGACCCACAGCGGAATTTACGTACTCTCCATTTGTACGCGTGTGATACAAATACAACCGAATGAAAGCTTCTTCCACAGTTCCACCATTTGAATTTCGGAGTACGTTGTACAGTACTAACAGTAGTAGTGTGGGGCATATATGTTTTAATTTTTAAATGATAAAATATACACACACTACCACTAGCACACTAATATAATAAAATAAATTCTTTCCTAATAAAAAAAAACTAATATAATAAAATATATACACACTAATAATATTTCTTTTTATATACAAATAATCATTCTCTTACATTTTTTTTATATATTTCAAAATAACTGTTTAAATAATAATGATTTTATACAAATAATGATTCTATATCTATGAATAATCATTTCCGATTTAACGAATAATGATTCTCGCCTCACCGAATAACATATAAATTTCTTCAAAAACCACTAATTAAATAATGCATAATTTTTATAGACATTTTTTTCTAACTTTCTCTTACATATGAATACTCTTTTTGATCTCATCAAATAATTTATAAGTTTTTTTTTTATTCTTTTAGCCTCATTTAACTCGTGAATAATTGTCTTCTCACATACTAATAATTACACATGTTTTGTATTTGTTTATAAACATATCAAATTTTGTGTATTTGTTTCTAAACAGGTGAAAATATCACTTTTTTTTTATAATGCTTTGTAATTTTTAACGTCATTTTATAACCTCCCACTAATTAGTTTGTTGTACCAGTGAATAATATGTATTGTACATATGAATAACCTAGCGTATACGGTATACCACTATACGTACGAATAATCTCAACTAACACATACAGCTGAATATTGTTAACTATCACTATACATATAAATAATCTGTACCGTACTTATGAATAACCTTTAAAATACATACGAATAATCTTATCTCCATTTAGATGTTCCACCTTTTTTTCTACTCCCGAATAAACTATCACATACATTCGAATTGTCCTACCTATACCTACGAATATTTATATCAAAAGGTATATACGAATAATAGTCACTCGAATTGCACTTCACTCTTCGATTGATTCATGAATAATAATATGATATAATAATTAATTATTATACTATACGAATGATAATTCTATTTATATATGAATAATGATTCTAAATTTACCAAATAATAATATGATATAATAATTTATTTATGTTTTAAGAATGTAATGGTTTCACCAAGAATACATATCGTTTTTTTTTAAATAATTGACAGGATAATAAACAAGACAAATCATACGAATAATTTGTCAAATAATAACAATGCTTGATTACTTCTCTATAAAAAAATGGATTTTAATCTACAGATAATGATTCTCGATTCATCGAATAATGCATAATTTTCTTCAAAAAGCCCTCATCGAATAATGCATAATATATATATTTATTTCAAACTCCCTCTTATATACAAATACTCTTTTTAATTATTATGTTAATCTCTCAAAACTAATAAATCTATATAAAAAATTGTCATCTTACATATGAATAATCTCTCAAATTTACCGAATAATCATTCAAATTTAGCCGAATAATATATGAAGTTAATTGTCTCCTTAAATATAAATAATATTTCTAATTTAACCAAATGATCTTGGTACTAACGGCAAAAAAAAAACCCAATAATCATCACACCCACCTAATTTTTCAATCACGTATTTTTAATTTAATGACATATTTTAACAGATGTGGTGGGAATTCTAATCTAAGAATGTGATGCGCGTGAATTAGTGTGGATGCGGGAGTGGGATGCGCGTTGATGAGTGTGAGTGTGGACCCACCTAATTTTTCCTTTTTATAAAAACTGAAAATTATTATTAATCTCAAGTCTCAACCCTTGTTTTCTTTAAATTTCGTGGTCCAGATCTGTTCCTACGTTCCCACCTTAAGGGGTGTTCTCACCGGAACTGACCCATATATATATATATAGGGATTGACTCCGGTGAAAACCTCAAATTGTGGTAAAAACCCGTGAGGACTACTTTATATCTCGGTTTTTTTGAAACCCGTGCTAAAAACCTCAATCACACGGTGACTTTACAACTCGGTTCAACCTAAAAACCGTGCTAAAAACTCCAGATTTAAAATAACACATGACTTTATAGTTCGGTCAAAACGAAAAATCGTGCTAAAAAGCTAATGTTTTGAAATTACATAGTGATTTTATAGCTCGGTTTTATTCAAAACCGGGCTAAAATTTATGCCTTTATAGATCGGTTTTATTCATAACCGGGCTATAAAGTAAGTGAGCCGAGCTAAAAAGCCGATCCTCACGGGTTTCTTCCGCAATTTTGGTTTTCACCGGAGCGCATCCCTATATATATATAAAAGACCTATATAATCTATCATTTCGTTTTTCGAGCCATCTCCGAGCGCTGTCCCCTGCTTCCGTGTGCGAGCCCGAGTTGAGCAGCCCAGGAACGCACCACCCTCCCCTCGACGTCAACGACCCGCCGCCAAGGAGCCGCCGGCGTCGCAATCCCTCTTATTTCCTCTTTTTTCCCGTTTCAGGTCGGTAAGAATCCGTTCACTTCCTTCTGTCCCTAAATCGAGTAAAGGTGAACCTTTAATCCTGTTCCCACCTTCCCAGACTATATCCGGCGAGTACCTAACTCCAGTGAGGCCAAACGAGCACCGACGAAGCCTTCCCGAGCGCTCATCCCAGCGAGATTTCGAGACCCCTCGGTGAGAACCTCTCTCTCTCTCCCTCTCCTTTCTTTTCCCGATTCCGTGTCCATGGGTGTCGGGAATGAGGTTCAGAGCCATCACCCCGGCCGGCTTCCTCCCTTTCCTTTCATTTGCTCCATTTTCGCGCAGAGATTTCATTTCAAAGAAGAGGATGATGAACAGTGATTTTGATTGGGTCCGGTTTTCTGTTTTAAAATAAGAGTCGGTTCAGCTATAATGTTTATTATTTCCGGTTCGGTTTTCCTAAACAAAAATCAGATTTGGGACCGGATAAGGATTGGGCTTGATCCAAAATTCATCCGGGTGTGAGCTTTGGGCTGGACCTTTTCTGTGGGTCGTTGTTGTTTTATATTTAGTTGATTACTGACTACTTGTTGCGTTAAATATATGATGCATTATATGCTACTGTTGTCATTAATATTATTATTATTATATTTTCAGATTTTATGAAACTATATTTTCTGAAATTAGTATGTATTTTAAATGGTTTTAAAAGTAATATTGTTGGTTAAATTATTTGAAAAGGGTTTTAGGTTTTGAAATGAAAAATGTCGAAATTGCTTCTATAATATGATTTTGAGAAGTTGGTTTTAAGGTTTAAATGTTTAATGTCGGGATTTGACTAAGTACGATTTCAAATGAATTGTTTTGGATATGAGTTGACTTAATTGGAGATTTAAGAGTTTGGAAAACTTTGGGAAATGAGTTTGGAAATATTGTTAGTAAGATTTATCGATGAGTTTGATTGGAAATGAAATGGTTTTGGTTGATGATTATCGTATCGGAAAGGTATTGGAAACGATTTTGCTATCGATCGGGTTTTGAGAATGTTTGAGAACTTGGGTCCTGTGTGTACGATTGTTGGTCCGGTAGCTTATGGCAATGGCATGATGATAGGTATGTTTTGCTTTTGGATTGCTTTGGACTTGCATTTAGGTCCTTGCTTGTGTTATCTTGTTGTTCTGCATCTTCAGGTAAGTATCCTACGGGACTTACTCAGCAACATGGACCTCCTGCCTGATGTGTCATGTAATGTGTAGTTTTGTTGCATATTAAAGCATGTCATGTAGTATCATGCTAGGATTACATTGAACTGAGCATATGGTTACTATGTGTGTTTGAAATAGAACGGTTGTTATCTGTGATAGTCCTAGAGTCTTTGCTAGGGTCATAGGGTAGCCCAGCCCCATCGGGTTGCCCTGAGTCAATCGAGTCGATATGATCATGATATGATAGCCCAGCACCATCGGGCAAGCGATGAGATTATATGATATGATGATATCGTGGTTTGTGCACCACCACGAGGAAATTGCTATGCTATAACACCGAACTGGCCAGTCTCTGCACTAATGGGAAGGGGTGCAGAGGTAGGAGAGGGATATGCCGCTTGGCACTGCCTTGGGCCCTTTACAGTTTTTCTGCATATTATAACTGTCAAAGCATGCTTATGTGATTTAAATCTTGTACTGCATTAGTCATCCTTTATTTAGGTAGAGGCATGTTATATGGCCTCAGCGCGGTCAGAGGACCCGCAGGCGATTACCGGGTCTGACTTCGTGGATAGTGTTAGGTACCGCTCTTGTTTGCTCCATGCTTCTATGACGGGAAACCCTTTGGCGAATCGAAGAACCTGGCTAATTCTCTAACTTGGTATAAATGATAATCATTCGCTTATGTTTTGGTTTTGACCCGGCTCTGTCGCGGCGCTTTGTATCTTAACTTTGCTTCCGCTTTACTTTCGTTTGAAATGAATTTCGCGACATAGTCTTAGAACAGGTTAAGGGTACCCAACGGCCCTTCGAGGTTTTTTAGGGTTTGAAATCCCTCTTTCTACTAATCTTAAAATGAGTTTGAAACCTCCACCCGTACCTGGATTACAAGATCCGAACAAGGGGTTTCATCCCTTGAAACGTAACCCGAAAATCATTAGGGGTGGACATGGGACGGGACGGGACGGGACGGGATTAGGGTAATCCCGCGTAATTTTTGCGGGACGTGATTGAATATTTTTTTTTCAAATCTTGTCGGGTCTTATCCCTCCCGGGACGGGACGGGGCGGGATTTGTCCCTCGTAAAAAAAGATTAAAATACTATCCAAAAATAATAAATAAAAAGTTGCAAAGGAGGTGAAAATTAAAGTCATGTATTATAATGCCATTACAAAAAAACACATTAGCCAACTTCACACAACATAAAGCATTAGAAATCTGAAATCTCATTGCAAATTGAAGGCAACGGCAACCCATTATATATTTTTATTGAAGGTAGGTTCGTTAGGCTAAACTACTTGTTTCTTATATATTTTTATTTTTAATGTTTTTATTATTTTTTTAATTTTTAATTTTGGGTTTAAATAAATGTTAAGGTATAATATAAATATATTCTTATATATTTTTATTAATTTCAATAAAATATATAATTTTACATATATATGCGGGACGAGACGGGATTTGTGGGATTCGAACTCTCCGTCCCGCGTCCCGTCTCGCGTAATTTTTGCGGGACGGGATTTTTAAAAAAAAAATTCTAAATCCCACCGGGATCGGGACGGGATGCGGGACGGGACGGGATTTGCGGGATTTGTGCCCACCCCTAGAAATCATAATTCTGGGCCGTTACAACCAAAACTAAACCCCCCATTTTGTCTTAATTGGTAAATAAACTTAACTTAGGAATAACTTGATTCTCTGTGAGATCGACTCGTACTTATCACACTACATTAGTTAGGTAGGTTCGAATTATTTTGATACGGTTTATGCGACTAAAAACCGTCCACCACCCCCAATTAGTTTATGTTCTACATTATATAAAATCATTTCGAAAATTCTGAGAGAAAGAATAAAAACAATTATTTGTAAACTAATTCATCCATTACAGGGTGCTTTTGGGTCAAACAGGACCATTCAAGATAATGTCCTGATAGGCGCCCATGAAATCTTCCACTCTTTCAGATCGGGTACGGGACGCGAGGGATGGTTGACAATTAAATTAGAGATGGAGAAAGCGTATGATATAGTAGATTGGAAATTCACAAAAAAAAAAAAGATTTTAGACAAATTCATGTTCCATCCAACTTTCATCTCTTGGGTTATGGAATGCGTAACGACTGTATCCTTTTCGATGCTAGTTAACAACGACCCTGCAGATATGTTCCTCCCCACTCAGGGTCTTTGCCAAGGGGATCCCCTATCCCCATTCTTGTTTTATCCTAGGAGCAGAAATCCTTGCTCGAAAACTTTCTGCAGAAACAAATTTGGATAATAGTCTTATTGGATTTACCTTCAATAAGAACGGTCCTCGGGTCCCGTTCCTATCTTTCGAGGATGACGTCATTATTTTTACAAAAGGCAGTGTCGTTGCGGGAATGAGAGTTAAAACAATAGTTGACACATACTGCAAAGTCTTTGGACAAAAAGTAAATTATCATAAATCTAGCTTCCAAGCGACTAAATGCATTACAAACTCTAGGATCTTGGAACTTAGCAATTGCTTAAACATTACAAACGAAAACTCTTTGGAAAAATACATTGGTTGCCCGATTATCAATGGTATAGTAAACAAAGGCGTGTTTGAACACATCATCTGTAAATCCAAAGAACAACTAAGTAAATGACGAGTCAATTCTAGCTTTGTCACTACAGGGACGTGCAATCCTAATTAATACAAATTTATCATCAAAACCAATGTATACAGTGCAGAACTTTCTGCTGCCCTTATTTATACACAAAGAACTTGATCAAATGAATAAAATGTTCTTTTGGAATAAATATCGTCAACACCGCCTGCTTATTAGCTTGGATAGGATTTGCAAACAAAAAAAATGTGGGGGAATACGGCTTAGGATATCAAAAGAGATGAATGAAGCCCTTCAAATGAAATTAATATGGAAAATACTAGCTAAACCAGATAATGTCTGGGTTAAACTAATCAAACACAAGTATCTACGATCAGCTAACATCCTTGAACATAAGAAAGGAGAAGACTCTTCATGGCAATGGGCCAAACTAACAACTATCATAGATTAATTTAAGCCTGACCAAAAAATAGATTAATTTAAGTGAGGGCTAATTTGGTCCATGGGAAATGAGACTTCTATCAAATTTTGGACGGATAATTGGATTACAACTTCCTCCCTATAGTCTAGGGAGGATTGCTCTCTAGTTAATTATAATGGAGGAAATTGTAAGTGATTACATTTTGGGGTGTAGATGGTGGACGGAAAAACTTAATGATGTGTTACCAAACAACATAATTGAGGAAATCCTGGACATTCCCCTTTTCGTTTCTCCCTTCGAGGATCCTTTATACTGATGGCCTATAGAGCGGGTTGGTTTGCTACATGAGTGCATACAAACTAATCACAGCTCAATCCTCTCTAAACTTAGACAATAATGTTTGGATCTGGAAAATTGACGTTCCGCCTAAGGTCAAATTTTTTTTGTGGAAGGTCTGTTGGGATTAGACCTGTCAAATTATTTTCGGGTCGGGTTTGGGTCGGGTCACTTCGGGTCCCGGGTAAAACGGATCTCGGGTAAAACGGATTCCGGATATATCCGGGTTGACTCGAACCCGAGTTTGACCGGGTTTCGGGTCGATTTCGGGTTTGTCACTTTTTTCTTTTTTTGAATTAAAAAAATCATGATTTGATAATTTTGCGATAATTTTAAAATTCTAAAATTAAAAACGTTGTTCATAAGTTCTAGTGCTTGTAATTATATACTATATCTCATAAAATGTAATAATATATAAAATATCAAAATTTAAAATATTTTTTTAAAAATAATTTCATGCAATTAGTAATAAGCATAGAATTGTTTTAATATTGTAATATTTTTTAGAATTTTTATCTTCTTAAAAAAAATTTGAAAAATGAAAAATCAAATACTATCGATCGGACGGAGTATTACAGAATACAAATAAATATAAAAGTTGATTTGAAAAAGAAAGATCAAGTGATTGTAATTATAAAATGTAATAAATTGGAATCTCCATTAAAAAAATTTAATCATATATAATTATAAATCAACCGGGTCAATTGGGTAAATCGGGTCAAAATTACTGGGTCAATCGGGTCACCAGGTCGAAACCCAGATTATCCGAAATTTTTTTGGGTTTTTGGGTTCGGGTCGGAAAAAAATTTCGGGTTCGGGTCGAAAAATTTCCTAACGTTCGGATCGAGTTGTGTTTTGACAGATCTAGTCAGGATGGTCTCCAAACTGCCTTTAGGTTTGCCCAACGAGAGGTTTCAATACCTTCCACATGTCACTTGTGCAACTGCGTGGTGGAAGATGATGTTCACATATTGTTAGAATGCCAATAGATGAGCTCTCTCTTTAGTCCCCCCACACACATAATGTAACGGCCCAGAATTATAATTTCCGGGTTACGTTTCAAGGGATAAAACCCCTTGTTCGGATCTTGCAATCCAGGTACGGGTCGAGGTTTCAAATTCAATTTTTAGGTCAATAATAAAGGGGGATTTCAAACCCTAAAAACATCGAAGGGCCGTTGGGTACCCTTGACCTGTCCTAAGACTATGTCGCGGAATCCATTTCAAACGGAAGTAAGGCGAAAACAGAGTAAAGATACAAGTGTCACGGAAGAACCGGTCAAAACCAAAGCATGAGTGTTTAATTACCATTTTACTAAATTAGGATATTAGCCAGATTCTTCGATTCGCCAACAGGGAACCCCGTCATATAGACATCGAGCACTCAAATCTGCAGAGAATACCTTTAAAAGAAGAACGGGGAAATGAGTCAGATCGAGCCACTCATGCGGGACCGGCAGTCCTCGCTGAGGCCACATAGTATGTGCTATACCTAATAAAGATGCTCTAATGCAGTACGAAATTCAAACACACTAGCATGCTCCTAGTTCATAATAATGTGCAGAAATACTGTAAAGGGCCCAAGACAATGCCAACGGCATATCCCTCTCCTACCTCCACCCCTTCCGATAGGTGGAGACTGGCCAGCTCGTGAATGCATTCATTCATAATAGGGCGGCACGCATGCCTAACCCGCTCCACAATAAAGCCCGCAGGCATATCATAATATAAGGAAGTCATGACTCGATTGACGCAGGGTACCCGATGAGGCTGGGCTACCCTATGACCCTAGCAAAGACTCTATGACTATCACAGATAACAGCCGTTCTGTTTCAAACGCATAAAGTAAACAGATGCTCAATCAATTAGTGCAACCTAAACATGATACTACATGGCATGCTTTTATGCATATGCAACACCTAACATAAAATGCAACAACAGGCATGAATGTCCAACCTGAGTAAGCCCCCTAGGGAACTTACCTGAAGATGCAGAACAGCAAGATAACACAAGCAAGGGCCCAAATGCAAGTCCAAAGCAATCCAAAAGCAATACACACCTATCATCAAGCCATTTACATAAGCTACCGGTCCATCATGCACACACATGGACTCCAAGTTCTTGACATTCTTAAAACCAATCGACGGTAAAATCATTTTTCCAAAACCTTTCCGATATGATCGACATCAACCAAAACCATTTAATCAAAACCATCAATGAATCTCACCAACGATATTTCTCAAACTCGTAGATCTCAAATTAAGTCAACTCATATTCAAAATAATTTCTCAAATCATATTATAGAAATAATTCCGGCATCTTATTTCAAAACCTTATCGAAATCAATAAATCATTTTACAAATTTCCAATATCGCATAAAATACTTATTTAATTTTTCAGAAATTATATTTATCACAAAACCAAGAATAATATATAATAATGATCCATGAATGAATTAACAATTGTATAATACTATGAACACAACCTAATATAACACATTAACAATAAAACCCACTAACAAGGGAGGCGACAGCGAGGGCTCAAGGTTGCTGCTCGAAGGGAGAGAAGGAGGTGGGGGGTACGGTGCTTTGTGTTTCCGAGCGACGGAAGGCGAGGCTCGGTGGCTGCGGCCTGGTGGTGCCGGCGGCAAAGAAAAGGAGGAGGAGGAGATGGGTTGTTTTTGTGTGTTGGGGATTTGCAGATTTGAAGTCAAAGGAAAAAGGAGAGGGGAGATGTTCAGAAGATGGATACTAACTAAAGAAAGGGGAAAGGGTGTGATTTTGAGACTGAAGTGGAGGAGGAGGTCCTGCAAATTTTGGTGTGGGGAGGTCAGGCAATGAGCTAGAGGGGGGGTAGCTGATCAACAACCTGATTTCAGGTGAGAGGGAGAGGTAGAGGACAAGACATGTGGTCCCCTCTAAAAAGGAATCCAATTTGAACTACCCGAAATTAAATCCCGAAACCCGCTCATTCGATCTTATCCCGACTCGTTTACAAATAATTTTTAAAATTTTCAATCCGAGTTTAATAATGGAATTTCTAAAAAGCGGAATAAAATCTATTTTGTATAAATTGAATAATTGGGCCGGAATTCGATCTAAGAATTTTAATTTCGATTTAGTAGATTAAAGACGAGTTTCCTTGAAACATTCTAATTAAATCCGATTTAATTTCACTTTTAATTTCTTTTTCCAAAAAATTGGATTTAAAAATCCGGGCCTTTACATCATCCACCTCTAAAAACAAGTCTCGTCCCCGAGACTAAAGCCAAAACAAAGTAGGGGATGGAGTTTGAAATTGATGAGTCCAAGGACCATGTCCAAAGATCTTGTAATCATCTCGGTTGCGTCTTCCGGGATTCTCACAACATCCTAGTCATAGTCGTGACATCTCCAATTGGCCTTGACAAGTATGCGATAAGCGCCCCTATCACATTCTTGCCTCGACTTTTCGGAAGTACCACAACTCTAAAAGTTCTACAATGTCATCACTAGGTCTTAGCAAGCACCCTACAAGCGCCCTCATAAAATGCTTGTATCCACTTCGTGAAGTATCATAGAGTTGCCCGGGTTTGACAATTGAAAAAGATTGGCCTCAAAATCGTTGGAATTCCCGATCGCGTTTATTCTTTAAGATTCCAAGTAATCCCTTTTTAAACCGCTCAAAATCTTTAAATAAGATGTTTAACCAAGCGACTTTACACCAAAACAAGTAAAATCTTTTTGACCAAAATTTCGTCAAAATCCTCCAAAACCAAATCAGTTTCTCGCATACCAAACAATCAAATTCAGAAGCTGGGAGGTGGAATCATCCACCTCTAAGGGCTAATCCCATATTCTCTTCCTAGTTTCCATAATCAAATCAATCTATCAGTCTCAATTCAAGCAAGATTCACGAGCCATAAGCAATACATAACCACATAACCAATCTATCATCAACGAGTATATCATATGATAAGTCTCAACCATGTACCCACACAGTGTCACAAGATCACATCAAGCATCTCGAAATCACACTAAAGGTTATAATGTGCATCTCAACAACATATCAAGATCATAACAACGTCTCGACATCACACCATAAATCATAAAAGGTATCTCGCTATCGCATATCCACACCGCAAACATAGTAGGGTCAGTCACAACAAGGGATCTCATCTAACGCACAAATTCACATAGTCATCCTATCCAATTTCTATCCAGCATTATCATAACAGATTTATCACATCAAACATTTGTATTTGCAAGGTTAGCCACAACGGAATTTCATCATAAGTCAATGAAACAAAACTAGTTATAACCACATCAATACAAACAAGGTCATGCTATTAAGATACAACAAAAGGGAAGATCAAGCAGTATATCAACATCAAAATGTCAACATGCTCTCCAGATATCATCTCAACTCGTCACAACACCATATAACGATCATTTAGTCATTAGGTAGACATACACTATCACCTCATATATATACGAGTCATATTCATGCTCTAAGTCATATTCATCATTTAATATATCAATAATCATGCTTGCCAACCATATAATAACACAGCATTATCTCATATATCATATCACAACACATCCTATCATGCTTCTAAAACAACATAGCAGAGCAGCAATATACCATGATAACATTTGTCACTACCAACTAGATTTCAGTATTGCATAACAACATGTAATATCACTCCATATCAGATGCACCATGGTTATTATCTAACATCATGCCAACAATTATAAATAAATCACATCATCAAGAAAATTCTCACGTCATACCAGTCAAATTAAAATACAATCCCCACTCGCCCATCTCTACTCTCAAGCCAAGACTAATCCTCTTTTAGACTTGCCAACGTCAACTCGGATAAAATTTCCCCCAAAGAATCTCAATTTATTTCGATACTCCAATCTCGCCCCTCGTTCCACCAAGCACTCTCACTAGCAATCCACCTCTAAGAACCCACTCCTATCTCTAACCTCACGCCCGAGTACCCTCTTATATTGTGTCCTGAATACTCTCAAGGGTCATTTCTTACACTCTCACACTTCACAAGACATCTCAAACATCATGCCCAGTTAACCATACCCCCACCGAAGATTCACTCAAAAGCTTAATAGAATCACCCAAGCATTGCCTCTCATAAATCTCAAGACTCACTCTGTCTCACCTAAGCTTACATCCCTCTCTCGCTACTACCTCATAATACCATCAATCATCCCAACCACTCCACAAGATAACCCTCATCCACACGATCAAGGAAGAAGCAATCATGAACATTATTACACATAAGGGCTACGACATATCAACTAGCATTTATAACATAACATCATGGGTTCATCATCAATTATTGCAACAAGACTCAATTTACCATCATGCTCAATAATCGTTGCAAAACATCATATATGAACATAAGCAATCCAGCTAGTAAGTCTCGTCATAACCTTATCAAGTAACAATTCAGGTTTCTCAGCATTTGCAGTTCATACTTTTACAGGCACAGGAATTTAGATCATGCTTAACAACTCAGAGTTATCAACACATTAAGGCATCAGGGCACATTATAGCTGTAAAGCATCAAATCATATCATCAGAGACAACAGGCAATCAGTCAACAGTTGTCATAAGGTCAGCACATCAACACATAAATCTCATCGCTAGGTCAGTGTAATTTCATCGCCAACAAATTCAAAAGGGTTAGTAATTCGAACGGAGAACACTCCCGCCTGTAAGTCCTATCATACTCGATAACCGCAATCTTCGAAAGGTGCTCATCCTGCCGATACCGTTGATCCTGAGGCCCGTGGGTTATGGGCCCACGCTTCCGTCACGTTGCTCTATAACTATCCAACTTCCTTTCTCTTTACCGTGCGGTCACTCGTTCAATGCATTGCGGGGAAGTCCAAGTTAGCAGAGATAGGGGAGTGACAAGGACGGGCAACCCAATGTTCACTTCGGAACCAAACATTGACCAAGGCTAAAGAACGACAAGACTAGAGACAAGACTCTGACCCGAGAATAGTAACGATGCCCCTATGGAAGTCTATTAGGTTATAATCGCGACAAGCAAATACGAATTTACCATGGAGCACATCAGTCACATTAATCAACACTAACATGTACCTATCTCAAGGAGATTGACATACATATTCATTCCCAATGACATAATCAAATTCTACACGGATTCATGCGAGGTAAGCTAATAGCCTCTTATTCCAGGGAAGCAGATATGCCTAGCAATTTCAAGTAAGATATGCGGGTCCAGTAAAGGTCATACAAGCAGAGATAGGGGAGTGACAAGGACGGGCAACCCAATGTTCACTTCGGAACCAAACATTGACCAAGGCTAAAGAACGACAAGACTAGAGACAAGACTCTGACCCGAGAATAGTAACGATGCCCCTATGGAAGTCTATTAGGTTATAATCGCGACAAGCAAATACGAATTTACCATGGAGCACATCAGTCACATTAATCAACACTAACATGTACCTATCTCAAGGAGATTGACATACATATTCATTCCCAATGACATAATCAAATTCTACACGGATTCATGCGAGGTAAGCTAATAGCCTCTTATTCCAGGGAAGCAGATATGCCTAGCAATTTCAAGTAAGATATGCGGGTCCAGTAAAGGTCATACAAGGCTAACGAGGATGACAAGCATCATGTATATGAACAATGCACGAGCATGGTATACTCGTCAACACATAAGGTCAAACATATATAGCATGGCGAGGTACATCATAAAATCAAACTAAACGTTATTCGAGGATACAAAAGAGCAGAATGACAATTATCACATCTAATAATAAGGATCATATAATAGGTTGAGAATGACGTGTAATCATATGACGAGATACATTTAGAAATCATGGGTCCCACACGATACTAGCGATACATGATGTAATACAAGCATAGTCAAGAGTCATTAAGAGGAGCTCAACATAATATTCACGAAACATGAGGCATCATCAAAATAACAAGAAGGGCATCATTGGCGACATATTATAATCATGTTAAGAGCGAACCATCATAGAGCACATATATAGTACAATAGCCATCACATCATAGAACAAGTGCAACAAGTGATCCTTTTAGTTAGTTATATTGGAAATCATAAGCCCTACCAGACACTACTAGCACTTATCGACTCGTGACCACAATCAAGGTAACTCGACTAAATTCATTCTAACATTCATTCGTCATGCATATGCGGAATAATACAACGTGGTGTGTGATCATGCGAGGTGCCAAACCATACATCTATGCCAGCACTAGAGGAATTCATAACGTAATAGGGAAACACTACCGAGTGATAACATGTAAGCATGCTATGATTAACCATTACGAAAGGCAATCAATCATCGAATTCAACATCAATTATCTTGCATGAGTAAGACATTCAACATCAATTATCTTGCATGAGTAAGACATGTTATGGTGATAGAAAGAGGGGCGAACCACACTATCAGGAACCTAGCTCGAGAGAGAATCGACAATAATGCAAGCAAGATATAATTCACACGAGTCATAACCAAGGATCCTACATGATACTAAGGCTCAACATAATATACGATGCATGCATGCACTGATCGTGACGACACGTAAGAAATCAATTCAATCACGTTCCAACAATACAGAAGCATGAGGGGGGTTTTTACGATGGATAACACGAGTCTAAGTATTGAGCAATATGACTAGAATACGGGAACATGAGTTCAAATCAGCACATACTAGGATGAAACATTCATTCACCAAGACTCAATTAAACCTCACATTCTCCATTCCACGCAAGTAACACACAACAATATCAACTTGCAAAATCATCAGCACTATTCAATTTGACGAATACAAAATGGATGGGCATGCGATAGATTCTTGTCACAAAAGGAATAAGGAGCATCGACACATCATCATCTAGCATGCTAAGGAGATCATTTCCAAGAAATTGTACAGAGAAGAGTTTATCACACTATCATGGACCTAACCCAGGCGAAAACAAAAGGCATATAGGTTCATATCAGGTGGTTTATGCTTCCAATCAATCATACGGTCAATAGGCCAAGTAAACATGCTATAAAATATGCAATCATGATAGAAGGCCAAACACAACACGAGACTAAAGCAATCTAAGCAATCACATATGTAATAGCATGAGCAGTCTGTACTAATAGTCATTCGCAAGGTATATGCAGGAGGCTATAAGATCATGTCATATAGTTCAGAGAGAGTCACCATCACAACCGAACAGGGATCCCTAAGGGCAACCATTGACTTTTTCCAACCGACTCATCACCCCTCTTTCCCGTGGGACTCCGGTATGACTCTTCATGGCAAGAAGACAATGGCTAATCATCATAAGAATAAGGAAAGACCACCCCGGAAAGACCTTACTTTTGACTCAAAATGCCATCAAGAACCACCTTCTAATACTCACTCAGAGAACCTTCATAGCCATACATGATTCCGACACAATTGTTTACCAACCCAATTTCCCGTGGAAGACCCTGACATCCAGGAAAAGGCTAGATAGAACAGTCAAGGGTTTCACATAGTGAAAGGGGTTGTTCCACACAAGTTGGGTTTGACCACACAGAAACAAGGGTACTCCCACTATCCCGTTTTCACAGATCAGACAATACACATTTAATTGTTAGACATACCAATCAGATATCTAGCATAGCAAGCACTCAACACAGAATCAGTTAGTGACATTCATAATGACCTCCTTGGAGTCTTCCAGACCCATCTGTAAAGAACAAGCTAATATTTCGCCTACCCATTTCCAACTACATCCAATAGGGATGGTCTAACGTCTTTCTACCCACTCGATCCCCTCTTTAGTCGGTTTTCCATATTTTATGATAAGTCAAGTTCATTACTTAGTCCAATTTCGGTTAGACATCTTAAGTTCATTTTGCCCCTTTAAAACACTTTCAAATCCTTTGAAATTCATGGGCGGTTTTCCAAAACATACACTCGACCCTTGTGTACCCGAATTGCACAACCTCAGCTCTGATACCATCTTTGTAACGGCCAAGAATTATAATTTCCAGGTTACGTTTCAAGGGATAAAACCCCTTGTTCGGATCTTGCAATCCAGGTACAGGTCGAGGTTTCAAATTCAATTTTTAGGTCAATAATAAAGGGGGATTTCAAACCCTAAAAACATCGAAGGGCCGTTGGGTACCCTTGACCTGTCCTAAGACTATGTCGCGGAATCCATTTCAAACGAAAGTAAGGCGAAAACAGAGTAAAGATACAAGTGTCACGGAAGAACCGGTCAAAACCAAAGCATGAGTGTTTAATTACCATTTTACTAAATTAGGATATTAGCCAGATTCTTCGATTCGCCAACAGGGAACCCCGTCATATAGACATCGAGCACTCAAATCTGCAGAGAATACCTTTAAAAGAAGAACGGGGAAAGGAGTCAGATCGAGCCACTCATGCGGGACCGGCAGTCCTCGCTGAGGCCACATAGTATGTGCTATACCTAATAAAGATGCTCTAATGCAGTACGAAATTCAAATACACTAGCATGCTCCTAGTTCATAATAATGTGCAGAAATACTGTAAAGGGCCCAAGACAATGCCAACGGCATATCCCTCTCCTACCTCCACCCCTTCCGATAGGTGGAGACTGGCCAGCTCGTGAATGCATTCATTCATAATAGGGCGGCACGCATGCCTAACCCGCTCCACAATAAAGCCCGCAGGCATATCATAATATAAGGAAGTCATGACTCGATTGACGCAGGGTACCCGATGAGGCTGGGCTACCCTATGACCCTAGCAAAGACTCTAGGACTATCACAGATAACGGCCGTTCTGTTTCAAACGCATAAAGTAAACAGATGCTCAATCAATTAGTGCAACCTAAACATGATACTACATGGCATGCTTTTATGCATATGCAACACCTAACATAAAATGCAACAACAGGCATGAATGTCCAACCTGAGTAAGCCCCCTAGGGAACTTACCTGAAGATGCAGAACAGCAAGATAACACAAGCAAGGGCCCAAATGCAAGTCCAAAGCAATCCAAAAGCAATACACACCTATCATCAAGCCATTTACATAAGCTACCGGTCCATCATGCACACACATGGACTCCAAGTTCTTGACATTCTTAAAACCAATCGACGGTAAAATCATTTTTCCAAAACCTTTCCGATATGATCGACATCAACCAAAACCATTTAATCAAAACCATCAATGAATCTCACCAACGATATTTCTCAAACTCGTAGATCTCAAATTAAGTCAACTCATATTCAAAATAATTTCTCAAATCATATTATAGAAATAATTCCGGCATCTTATTTCAAAACCTTATCGAAATCAATAAATCATTTTACAAATTTCCAATATCGCATAAAATACTTATTTAATTTTTCAGAAATTATATTTATCACAAAACCAAGAATAATATATAATAATGATCCATGAATGAATTAACAATTGTATAATACTATGAACACAACCTAATATAACACATTAACAATAAAACCCACTAACAACCCAAAAGGCCCATCTTCTTAACCAGAAATTTAGGCCCCAAGAGAATAGGCCCATTCCCATTTTAAAATCCGGATCCAAGAGGCCCAAGGCCCAATCCCTTTAAAACTGAACCGGTTTCATTTTTTTTTATTTAAAGAACCTGTAACGACCCGAAATTTAAGTACCCGAATTAACCTCCATAAACCTACTTAGAAGGTAAATAAGGTTCGGAATACTAGATTATCGGGGAACGTTATAGAAGAAGTTTGATCTTCTTCCGTGAGCTTTGGATCTTACGACCGAGTACGAGTTATTATTAGGTTCATTTAAGCGGAAGATTTAGTTGTCAAAAGATGGGGATTGCGAACCCCGAAAAGATCGTAAGCCCGTTGGAGGCTTCACCTGTCCTAGACTATCGCGAAAACGTTTCGAACAGAGATAAAAGCGGAAATCATAAATACAACAAAATGCCACGGCCACGCCGGGTCAAAACGATAAAACGTATGAGAAAAAGAGTGCGAATGTCAAGCGTCTCCCTCACTCTAATCGTCCAAAAGGTCTGTCCCGACAACCATCCACATCAGTAAGTCATATCGGGTAAGGGGTACCTGAATCTAAAAAACAAGAAATAAATCGGGGTCAATCATCGGAAATATGCACACTCCGTGCCATATAAAGAGGCATACTTAAACTACATGAATGTTAAAATGCAACACATAAGCAAGTGTATAGATATATATAAATGCGAAATAAACACACAAGGGCCCGTATCATCATCATAATCATCATCATAATCACCATAATATCTTCTCAAACGTACTCATCCTTCTCAAACATACTCATCCTTCTCAAACATACTCATTCTTTCTCATCATAAGCCTTTCATCATTTCATTCGTGTTCCATCGAGTATAAGTCATTTATTCAGATTTTGACGGCCGTCCTACCATAGACACATAGCATACATATGAATCGTTGGATTTACTAAGTTCATCCTACGTCATATTACCAGTTTATATTCCTAACATGTTACTAGGTCGCGTGATGCATGAAGACTCTCGATAAGACAAAGAGTATCACATAAATCCATCATGAGTAAGTCCAGGGGACTTACCTGGAGTCCGGAGAATAAGCAAGCAATAAAGTGCACAACCAAGGATCCAATCAACAAGAGCCTATTAATTTCATTAAGCTTTCATTAGGTGGTATTCTAATGCATGGTACCCAACCTAATAATCAACATACATCCACATGAGGTTCACGATTCTATAGATTACACAATTTGGTTAAGTGATCCGGACTTAACCAGTTGTAATCTATATCGTATTATCACATAATCGATTTTCTTCTTATCGGATCATAAGTCAAGTTATGGGTATACTTCATTTCTGTATTTTATATGCTCTAAGTTTCGGTTATGCCATCACATATTTAACCATATTCTTAGCATTCCCTTAACCAAGTTTTCTAACCGAGTCATTATAAACACTGGTTACTAAAATTATAATAACTCTTGATTCAACCGTTGGATTGCCGTAATTTTTGAAGGACAGATAGATAACATTCCCATGAACATCATATTAAGATTTCAGCCGAATCAGACCGTTGGATTGGAATTAAAGTCCAAATTACAGAGGCATATATATCCATTTTGTCTCTTGATGTTTGCTACAAAACGCAACCAAAAACACATAGAGGCTCCACTTCCTAAGCCCTTTCCAAGCACACAAGATCTATTCCTAGAGAGAGGGAAGGCGGATGAGGGATTACCTTCGAAGAATCCCACACAAACGACTCAAGAACACCCTCGGGAGTCCTTCGGAACACCTTTCAAACACCTTGCCATTTTGTCACCAAAAATCCCAAAACATGATTTAGATTATTACTCAAAGTTGAAGAAAAGGAGTTATAAAACATGTTGGAACTCAGTTTTGGAAGAAAGGAAGGGTTCTTACCAAGAAATCAAGTCAAACTCTCAAGACCCTTCAAAAACAGTTTTCTGCAGCTTCAAAGATGGACGATTTTGGCTGGGCAAAAGACCTTGGATTTTTGTGTTTGAGATATGTATGGAAAGCTGGGTTCAAGACGGATCCATGGCCACCGAGTTTGCTCAATTTGGATGAGTATGGAGGGAGTTATGCTATTTCTTGTGAAGGCTGTCCAAAATGGACCTAAAATGGAGCAAGGCTCTCCTTCTCTCTCTCTCTCTCCTCTCAAGTGACGGTGGGGCTTCTTTGGATGAGCTCCTCATGAGTCTTGGGGTCAGGCTTATAGAGGAGAGGGGTGGTTGGCTTCATGAGTCAAAGCATGGGGGGTGATGGGATGAAGAGATGGGAGTGGTTGAATGTCTACATTCACAAGCAAGCCACAAGTCAAGGGTTTGGTGGATCAATGTTGGGCAATTTGGGTGGATGACCTCTTTAACATAATGTAAAACCCGAGCTCGCGAAGCGTTAAAATCCGTTACGTTTATAAGATACGAGAAAAGTGGCTTGGGCATATTTTTTCCGTCATTAAATCCATGTAAAGCTAGGCATAAAATTTTTAAATTTTCCGGGTTTTCATAATCATAAGGGAGGATAATATTCGGATTATCCTACGGATATTTTGTAAATATTAATTAAATTCCGGTCTTTACAATCATCCACCTCTAAAAACAAGTCTCGTCCCCGAGACAAAGAGGTTTAAACCGGCGGAGAAGGTTTTAAAACTTGAGTCCTTGAATCGTAACAAAAGGCACACGATCATCTTGGATGTGTCGTCCAAGAATCTCACGCCACCTTTGTCACGGCCGTAATAATCTCGAAGGTTTCATCAAGCATGTGATGGGCGCCCCCATCACATCTCGCCTCAACCTTGAAAGTATCACAACTCGAGAGGATAATCACACTACCGCTCGGTCTTAGCGAAAATTCCACGAGTGCCCCCGTGGAAAGCTCGTATCCACTTCGCGAAGTATAATAGGTTTACCCGGACATTGGAACCTTAAATTGCTCATTTCCGAACTAAATCTCAAAATCAAGGTGTTTGGCGTCCCGACTCGACATTAGACCTAGACACTTCTAGTCTCGACTCATCTCCTTCTCGGGAGGTGGTTATCCACCTCTAAGGATCAAACACACGATCTCACTACGACTCAATCAAAACAGAGGGTGGATTAACATCCACCTCTAAGGCTAAGCCTTATTCCTTTTCCTAGGTTCAATATTCCGACATACCATCATTTATCGACCATACTCACAACAACCACATAATCATAACGATATCATATCAGTCATATATCATAAAGTATCACACATCAATGATAATCACATCATGTAGGACCGCTCATGGGCCCCACCACGCATATCAATCACAGAAAATGCGCACTCAATCACAGAGATAAACACCCAATCACACATAGTACGGCTAAGGGTCCCCCTCCCAGGTACTCACCGGCCACTCACGCAGTCAAAGCTATATCTGCACGTGGCTGTACATACGACGCTAGCAACTCATCTAATACATCTCCATAGCTCGTCCGTATACTCTCCTCTGTCTCCCAAGTGGCCTCCTCGGGGCTTCTCCTAGCCCACTGTATAAGTACCAATGGTACCTCTCTGCGCCTCAGCTTCTTGACCCGTCGGTCAAGAACAGCAATCGGATGCTCCACGAAGGTATGGTCAGGTGCTATCTCTAATCCGGAGTAGTCCAATCTGTGACTCGGATCTGGCTCGTACTTCCTCCGCTGTGACACGTGGAAGACATCGTGTATACCGGCCAAACGGGGCGGTAAAGCAACTCTATAAGCAACCTCTCCCACTCGCTCGAGGATCTCAAAGGGGCCCACATATCTAGGGCTCAGTTTGCCCTTCATCCCGAATCGTCGGATCCCTCTCGTCGGTGACACTCGCAACCAGACATGATCTCCAACCTCAAAGGCCAACTCAGTCCTGCGCCTATCAGCATACTTCTTCTGTCGGTCGTGCGCAACCCTCAGATGCTCTCGGATCCGTCTGACCTGATCTGTCGCCTCCTGCGCGTACTGTGGTAGTGTCCCCACTCGGTCCGCAGGCTCATCCCAGCAGATAGGCGACTTGCATCGCCTCCCGTACAACGCCTCAAAAGGAGCCATCCTGATCGATGAATGATAGCTGTTGTTGTACGAGAACTCTACTAGGGGAAGATGTCGAACCCAAAGGTTTCCCCACTCCAAAACACAAGCCCTCAGCATATCCTCTAGCGTCTGAATCGTCCTCTCGCTCTGCCCGTCCGTCTGCGGGTGATAGGCCGTGCTGAAATGCAACTTGCTCCCCAGAGCCTCGTGCACATGCCTCCAGAATCTCGAAGTGAAGCGGCCATCTCTATCAGATACTATCCTCTCGGGAACCCCATGCAACCTCACTATATGTTGTATAAAAGCTCGGACTAAATCAGACACAGGCCATGTCTCCTGAATCGGAATGAAATGGGCGGTCTTGGTCAACCTGTCGACCACCACCCAAATCGCATCAAAGCCTCGTACATCTCTCCTCAATCCTGTCACGAAGTCCATCGTGATATCCGTCCACTTCCACACAGGGTCAGGAAGTGATCGTGTCATCCCTCCGGGCTTCTGGTGCTCTATCCGCACCTGCTGGCAGACCTGACATCGCGCTACAAACAAAGCGACATCAGTCTTCATCCTGCGCCACCAGAACGTCCTCCTCAAGTCCTGATACATCTTATTCGATCCCGGATGGACCGAATAAGGAGTGGAATGTGCCTCTATCATGATCTTCTGCTTCAGGTTGTGCACATCAGGCACAACAACTCGTCCCTGCAACATCAGCATCCCATCATCTCGGACGGTAAAAGACCTACATTGGCCCTGGGCCATGCGCTGTCGGATATCGGCAATCCGCGGACACTCTGTCTGCGCTCGTCGGATCTCATCCATCAACTCTGACTGAACCTCTAGGAAACTCAGATGTCCACTCTCTCGCTGTGACCAGACCTCTATCCTACAACTGATCAGATCCCGCTGTAACTCAGGTCGAGCCGTCAATCTGGACAAAACAATCTCCTGACGAGTCTTCCGACTCAAGGCGTCGGCCACCACATTGGCCTTCCCCGGGTGATACTCAATCTCCAACTCGTAGTCCTTGATCAACTCCAACCACCTCCTCTGACGCATGTTCAACTCCTTCTGCGTGAAAATGTACTTCAGATTTTTGTGATCGGTCATGATCCTCACTGACGTGCCATACAGATAGTGCCTCCAGATCTTGAGCGCATGTACCACTGCGGCTAGCTCAAGATCGTGCGTGGGGTATGACTCCTCCCCTGGCTTCAGCTGGCGTGAAGCGTAAGCGATGACCCGATCCCTCTGCTGTAGCACACAACCTAAACCTGAACTCGAAGCATCCGTGTAGACCACGAAGTCTTCCGTCCCCTCTGGTAGTGCTAACACTGGCGCGGATGTCAACTTCTGCTTCAGCAGATCAAAACTGGCCTGGCACGCCGGGCTCCACTCGAAGGGTACTCCCTTCTTCGTCAGTTGCGTCATCGGCCTAGCTATGCTGGAGAAGCCCTCAACGAACCGTCGGTAATAGCTAGCCAAACCTAGAAAAGACCTGATGTCTCTAACGTTCTTGGGGATCTCCCAAGCAACGATAGCATCAACCTTCGATGCATCTACTGATATCCCTGCTGCGGATATAACATGACCAAGAAACATCATCTCGGAGAGCCAGAACTCACACTTGCTAAACTTCCCGAACAGTTTATGCTTCTGCAGAATCCTCAGCACAATCCTCAGGTGCTCAGCATGCTCCTCTCTGCTCCTCGAGTAGATCAAGATGTCGTCGATAAATACCACCACGAATCTGTCAAGAAAATCGATGAACACCCTGTTCATCAACTCCATGAAGGCGGCTGGCGCGTTGGTTAGCCCGAACGGCATAACCACAAACTCGTAGTGTCCGTATCTAGTCCTGAAGGCCGTCTTCGGGATGTCCTCTGCCTTCACCCTCAGCTGGTGATAACCCGAACGCAAATCTATCTTCGAGAAGACGACAGCTCCCTGCAGCTGATCCATCAAATCGTCTATTCTCGGCAACGGGTAACGATTCTTCACCGTAGCCCGGTTCAACTCTCTGTAATCTATGCATAGCCTCAACGACCCATCCTTCTTCTTCACGAACAACACCGGTGCTCCCCACGGCGAAGCACTCGGCCTAATGTAGCCCTTCCCAGCTAGCTCCTCCAACTGTGCCTTCAGCTCGGCCATCTCCGTCGGCGCCATCCTGTACGGGACCCTCGAAATCGGCCTGGTGCCCGGCTCCAACTGTATAGCGAAATCAACATCTCGCTGTGGCAGAAGTCCTGGTAGCTCGTCTGGGAAAACGTCAGCAAACTCACTAACAACGGGGACATCTGTCAGGCTGGGTCACTCGCGATCCACCTCTAAAGCATAACACCAGTAGCTCGTGCATCCCTGGTCTAGAAGTCTCGCCGCTCGAACGGCGCTGATCTGGGCTCCGTTCCGTTTGGGGTCGTCCCCCCACACCTCGTGCTCAGTCCCATCCTCCGCGAGGATGGAAACTGTACGGGTCCTCAGGTTGAGGATTGCCCCATAGAAGTTCATAAAATCCATCCCCAGGATCATCTCGTCTGTCCGCAGTGGCATGACTATCAAGTCAGTGGGCCACTCTCGCTCTCCTATCCGAATGGGGCATCCTAGGATCTCACGCCCCGTCCTAACCCTAGCCCCATCCGCCATACGCACTACTAATGCGGGACATACCGAACATACAAGTTTAAATCTAGCTACACATGAATCTGCTATAAAGCAGTGGGTTGCCCCGGTATCGAATAGAATGCGAAGAGTAGAGTCACAGAACGATATCGTACCTATGGAAGTCGGAGCTGTCGAATCACCGTTCCGCATCGGGAACGCGCGGGGCGGCGGGGGTGGTAAGAAATCAGTATCTACAGCTATCGCTGCCAGCTGTGCAGAACCTCTGCCCTGGCCGGGTCCTGCCGACCCTGCCGACGACTGTGTCTGCTGATGCTGGTAAGATCCTCGGCCGCCTCGACCTCCTCCTCTACCTCTACCTCGACCTCCACATCGGCCTCGTCCTCCTCTAAAGCTGCTGTCTCCTCGACCACCTCCGTAGCTACTATCTCCTCGGCCAGCTCCCAAGGGAGTCCCCCTCCCCTGACCCTGTGCATAAGAAATCTGAGCGGGTCTCGGTGCCTCTGGAAGGCGTAAAGCTGAAGCTGCAGGAGTGACTGAAGATCTCTCGCCCTGCGGGCACATGATAGCACGATGTCCTACCCCTCCACACGTGTAGCAGGAAATGAACTTCCTAGGGCAGTCTGTCTGGTAGTGGCCCTCCTCGCGGCAGCTGTGGCAGATAATAGCTCTCACTCTAGCCTCGCGGTAGGATGATACAGGTACAGCTGGAATGGCCCAAGTGGTCCCGCTAGTCGATCCTCCTCTCGCTAACCCCTTCCCTGGGCCCCTATCAAATCTGTGCTCCGCGGGTCGTGGCCTCTTTCCGCCAGATGAAGTGCGGAAAGCTGAAGACGTGGCAGCTGTCAGACGTAGCTGCTGGTCATAGCGGAGGATCATCTCTAGAAATCTGTCATATGTCATTCCCTCCATGCTAGTAGAGATCAGAAGAACGTCTGGCGGAAGCCTCATAGAAAGCATGCGGATGCGCATCTCGTCGGTGTTACAGACCTTTCCACAATAGACGAGCTCCTTCTTGAACTGGCAGATGATCTCGGAGATAGATAGCCGTGGGTCATAGCGGGTACTGAAGAATGCAACCTCTCGTGCTGCTTGTGTCCCAGATGGACAGTACTCTCTCAGCATCAACTTCCTGAACTCCTCGTAGGTCCATGCAGTACGATCATCACAGTAGACAAGCCATCGGTCATAAGCATCTCCTTTAAGCTGCCCAGCCGCAAGCCTCTGTCTCTCCGCATCGGGTACTCCAATCAAGCTGAAAACTCCCTCGAGTCCTCTGAAGAACTGCTCGATATCCTCTCCGGGTCCGGCCTGAAAGATAGGCGGGCTACTCTGTGATAGTCTCTTCACCCAGTCGGTGACGCCAGCTGATCTCTCTCGCTCTAGCAACGCAAGTAATGCCCTCTCTATCGCTGATCCCTGTTGCTGCCTATCAGCCTCTCCCTCGTGCTGCCCGGGGATCTCGACCTCAACATCGGTCTCAGTCTCTGTCTCTGTCTCGGGAATGCGGCCACGACCTCGGCCACGTGGTCTCCCGCGTCCTCTAATAATCTGGGTGTCGACCATGCTGACAACTGGACATTTAACTGTACTCAATATACAATTAAATAAAACGTCTTCTTCAAGGAAGACGGCCCTCAGGCACATTCATCTCACATAATTACATCCCTTCAAGGGGGTGGCCCACAGGCACAGTTTTATATCGCACGGAAGCTAACTAGATAGCTATCCTTCGAGGGATAGCTTGGCGAGCCCGCCTCTAAATCCTATCCTGCTCCAACCACCTTGGTTGCTCCCTTGGAGTCTTCCAGGCCCGTCTGTAAGGAAAAGCTAGGCAGTCTACCCGGACCCTTCTACATCTCTAATGATGCCTATCGCCTTGTCTCTACCCGTCGATCCTATCTCTCGTCTATAAAGATCCTAACCATTTTCATTTTCCAAAGGGTTTTCATCTTTGCCCTTTAAACACTTCGAAATCCTTGAAAATTTCCAAAACGGTGGGCGGGTTTTGAAAATTAATTTTTTTAACTCGTGCGTACTCAGGTCGAACAACCTTGGCTCTGATACCAACTTTGTAACGACCCGAAATTTAAGTACCCGAATTAACCTCCATAAACCTACTTAGAAGGTAAATAAGGTTCGGAATACTAGATTATCGGGGAACGTTATAGAAGAAGTTTGATCTTCTTCCGTGAGCTTTGGATCTTACGACCGAGTACGAGTTATTATTAGGTTCATTTAAGCGGAAGATTTAGTTGTCAAAAGATGGGGATTGCGAACCCCGAAAAGATCGTAAGCCCGTTGGAGGCTTCACCTGTCCTAGACTATCGCGAAAACGTTTCGAACAGAGATAAAAGCGGAAATCATAAATACAACAAAATGCCACGGCCACGCCGGGTCAAAACGATAAAACGTATGAGAAAAAGAGTGCGAATGTCAAGCGTCTCCCTCACTCTAATCGTCCAAAAGGTCTGTCCCGACAACCATCCACATCAGTAAGTCATATCGGGTAAGGGGTACCTGAATCTAAAAAACAAGAAATAAATCGGGGTCAATCATCGGAAATATGCACACTCCGTGCCATATAAAGAGGCATACTTAAACTACATGAATGTTAAAATGCAACACATAAGCAAGTGTATAGATATATATAAATGCGAAATAAACACACAAGGGCCCGTATCATCATCATAATCATCATCATAATCACCATAATATCTTCTCAAACGTACTCATCCTTCTCAAACATACTCATTCTTTCTCATCATAAGCCTTTCATCATTTCATTCGTGTTCCATCGAGTATAAGTCATTTATTCAGATTTTGACGGCCGTCCTACCATAGACACATAGCATACATATGAATCGTTGGATTTACTAAGTTCATCCTACGTCATATTACCAGTTTATATTCCTAACATGTTACTAGGTCGCGTGATGCATGAAGACTCTCGATAAGACAAAGAGTATCACATAAATCCATCATGAGTAAGTCCAGGGGACTTACCTGGAGTCCGGAGAATAAGCAAGCAATAAAGTGCACAACCAAGGATCCAATCAACAAGAGCCTATTAATTTCATTAAGCTTTCATTAGGTGGTATTCTAATGCATGGTACCCAACCTAATAATCAACATACATCCACATGAGGTTCACGATTCTATAGATTACACAATTTGGTTAAGTGATCCGGACTTAACCAGTTGTAATCTATATCGTATTATCACATAATCGATTTTCTTCTTATCGGATCATAAGTCAAGTTATGGGTATACTTCATTTCTGTATTTTATATGCTCTAAGTTTCGGTTATGCCATCACATATTTAACCATATTCTTAGCATTCCCTTAACCAAGTTTTCTAACCGAGTCATTATAAACACTGGTTACTAAAATTATAATAACTCTTGATTCAACCGTTGGATTGCCGTAATTTTTGAAGGACAGATAGATAACATTCCCATGAACATCATATTAAGATTTCAGCCGAATCAGACCGTTGGATTGGAATTAAAGTCCAAATTACAGAGGCATATATATCCATTTTGTCTCTTGATGTTTGCTACAAAACGCAACCAAAAACACATAGAGGCTCCACTTCCTAAGCCCTTTCCAAGCACACAAGATCTATTCCTAGAGAGAGGGAAGGCGGATGAGGGATTACCTTCGAAGAATCCCACACAAACGACTCAAGAACACCCTCGGGAGTCCTTCGGAACACCTTTCAAACACCTTGCCATTTTGTCACCAAAAATCCCAAAACATGATTTAGATTCTTACTCAAAGTTGAAGAAAAGGAGTTATAAAACATGTTGGAACTCAGTTTTGGAAGAAAGGAAGGGTTCTTACCAAGAAATCAAGTCAAACTCTCAAGACCCTTCAAAAACAGTTTTCTGCAGCTTCAAAGATGGACGATTTTGGCTGGGCAAAAGACCTTGGATTTTGTGTTTGAGATATGTATGGAAAGCTGGGTTCAAGACGGATCCATGGCCACCGAGTTTGCTCAATTTGGATGAGTATGGAGGGAGTTATGCTATTTCTTGTGAAGGCTGTCCAAAATGGACCTAAAATGGAGCAAGGCTCTCCTTCTCTCTCTCTCTCTCCTCTCAAGTGACGGTGGGGCTTCTTTGGATGAGCTCCTCATGAGTCTTGGGGTCAGGCTTATAGAGGAGAGGGGTGGTTGGCTTCATGAGTCAAAGCATGGGGGGTGATGGGATGAAGAGATGGGAGTGGTTGAATGTCTACATTCACAAGCAAGCCACAAGTCAAGGGTTTGGTGGATCAATGTTGGGCAATTTGGGTGGATGACCTCTTTAACATAATGTAAAACCCGAGCTCGCGAAGCGTTAAAATCCGTTACGTTTATAAGATACGAGAAAAGTGGCTTGGGCATATTTTTTCCGTCATTAAATCCATGTAAAGCTAGGCATAAAATTTTTAAATTTTTCGGGTTTTCATAATCATAAGGGAGGATAATATTCGGATTATCCTACGGATATTTTGTAAATATTAATTAAATTCCGGTCTTTACAGAACCGAACCGAACCCATTTATTTAAAACAGAAACCGGACCCCAAACCCTTCAGATTTTTGTTTGAAGAACAAAATAGGCCCAAAGCTCCTAAACCAATCCCGGCCCAACACACAGATAGGCCCAAATCCATTCCTTCTACTTGAAATCTGAAATAAATAAAAGGAGGGCCCCGTGCTGATGTGGAGCTGGTGTGGAGGCGGGGCCCACTAGGCCTCTTTCTTCCAGCTTTGGCCGAAAGAAGGAAAGAGAGAGAGCAGAGCTCTCAGCAATTGAAGAAGCGAAGGAAAAGAGGGAGCCATAGGCTCGCCGGCGTCGACTTCGACCTCCGACCATCCAATCCGGCACCGAGAGGCGGGGGAATAGACAAGAAAGGAGAGGGAAGGGAGTGCTCACCGAGGGATCTGGGCACGACGGGTCACCGGAGATGCTTCGGGGTTCGTCGGAGTCGATTGGAGCTCGATTCGGCCTCGGAGCCGATACTTTGCCAGAGATGGTCGCCCTCGAACCCGGAAAACAGGGGAGACGAGGAGCTCGGGGATGGTGCCGGCGGCTACGGTGGCCCTACTGGCGGCTCGTGCTCGACGTCGTCGGAAAACAGGGGAGGCGACGGCGAGGGCTCAAGGTTGCTTTGTGTTTCCGAGCGACGGAAGGCGAGGCTCGGTGGCTGCGGCCTGGTGGTGCCGGCGGCAAAGAAAAGGAGGAGGAGGAGATGGGTTGTTTTTGTGTGTTGGGGATTTGCAGATTTGAAGTCAAAGGAAAAAGGAGAGGGGAGATGTTCAGAAGATGGATACTAACTAAAGAAAGGGGAAAGGGTGTGATTTTGAGACTGAAGTGGAGGAGGAGGTCCTGCAAATTTTGGTGTGGGGAGGTCAGGCAATGAGCTAGAGGGGGGTAGCTGATCAACAACCTGATTTCAGGTGAGAGGGAGAGGTAGAGGACAAGACATGTGGTCCCCTCTAAAAAGGAATCCAATTTGAACTACCCGAAATTAAATCCCGAAACCCGCTCATTCGATCTTATCCCGACTCGTTTACAAATAATTTTTAAAATTTTCAATCCGAGTTTAATAATGGAATTTCTAAAAAGCGGAATAAAATCTATTTTGTATAAATTGAATAATTGGGCCGGAATTCGATCTAAGAATTTTAATTTCGATTTAGTAGATTAAAGACGAGTTTCCTTGAAACATTCTAATTAAATCCGATTTAATTTCACTTTTAATTTCTTTTTCCGAAAAATTGGATTTAAAAATCCGGGCCTTTACACATAAACTCTACAATATCCACTATGATTCATAAATCAGGATATATAAAATCGGGCATTTCCTACATCGAAA
Organism: Persicaria maculosa; assembly: GCA_963922045.1. NCBI lineage: Eukaryota > Viridiplantae > Streptophyta > Magnoliopsida > Caryophyllales > Polygonaceae > Persicaria > Persicaria maculosa. The sequence continues at coordinate 32,693,914 of OY998262.1, forward strand.
ATAACCTTGCTAATGTGGCCAAGGTGGAACTTGCTTTCTCTTGGTGGACAGCTTGGTACATTCGGAACCAACATGTGTTTAGACAAGTCTCAATCCCTCCTAGAGACATATAACTACGCCTTATTAATTAAACCAATGGGGAGAATTGGAATAAAACATCTCGCTTTGAGTGTAGTCTAGATGAGGATTCCCCCTACAAACACGAAATTTCAATCACCCAAGGAAGAAAAATAAGCACGGTAAGATTGCATGGTGCAAACCTCCTAGAGGTACTCTTAGAATAAATTTTGATGGATCCACAACTGCAAACAACATCACCTCGGTTGGAGTTGTAATCAGGGACTGGCTGGGAAGGATGTCCGATACACATAGGTTATAAAAAAAACTTGATAAACAAAACCCTTTGAAAGCGGAAACTCTTCCTCTTAAGTTGGGGGTCCAACATGCTCTACAATTTCGTATTGATAAAATTCACCTCGAAGGTGATTCCATTATAATCCTAAACCACTTTAACAATATGACTAATAAGAGCACCCCCAATGGTGGGTTGCCTCAAATTTTTTTCTCCCATTTCCTTATTCGTCCACCCTACTTTCCACTAACTTTATTCTCAACCCTCCCCAATTCAATTCTCCCTCCCCACAGTGGTTAGTTCCCAAATAATCTATCTCATCACTTTTTTCATACCCATTATATTTTTCATATAATTTCAAATATTAAAAAATTAAATTGATTTCAATATAAAAATTTAATTTAATTTCTTAATTAAATTTGATAATTAGTTTTAAGAATTTAAAATATTTTTGAATAAATTTTTAATAAATTTGAAATTTCAAAAAAAATATTAATTTAATATTACTATAAGTTAATATTATAATTATATTTTTAATTACTTTTAATATTTCAAAATATTTAAACTAAATTGTTAATAAATTTGAAAATTCAAAAAAATATTAATTTAATTTTTAATTATATTTGTTAACTACTTTTAATAATTTAAAATGTTTAAACTAAATTTTTAATATATCCGAGAACTAAAAAAATATTCATTAAAATTTTTAATTATATTTGATAATTAATTTTAGTAATTTAAAAATATTTTAAATAAATTTTTAATAAATTAAACCATTGGAAAAAAAATTATTAATGTAATTATATAATTATATTTAATAATTAATTTTAATATTTTAATTAAATTATTAATATTTTTTAGTCTTTAATTAAAATCTATTAAGGAAAATGAAAAAAATGAAATGATTTATTAAGTTGACACGTGTCATCGTTTAATTGGTTACGGATTTGGAAAAGTTCCCAATATATTGGGGCACTTCAAATTTGAGGAGGTTGCCCACAATATACAGTCGGGTTCCTTAATTGCATGAAAAAGTGAAATGGGGAGGGGCTCCTGAGTCCCGACCATTGTGGATGCACACTTTTAACAAGCACCACATTTTAGGCAAATGTAGATCGGAATTGCATCACATGAAAGGTGCATAAGTTGCATAACCGTTTTACGGAGTCATCACACCTCACAAGTTCTCACTAGCAAGCTACAAATTGTAGACAACCGGACCTTATCCACCTTTGAACTGAAAACCTCGAAAACTCCGGAATCCCCAAAATGCCAAAACTTTCCAATTCCTACCTTTTCCTTTACAATTCCCTTCAATCAATCGGATGGTAATTGGCTACTTCTTCCCCCAAACCCTCAATGTTTCAGTCCAAACACATTTTAAAACCTTCAATTTCGTTCTTCAATTTGCAATTGAACCTGAATTTGCTCAATCGTTTGTAGGGCGCTCGTGTTCTGTATAGTTTCAACAACCTTGGCCTCCACCCAATCGTTCGCCTCCTCCTACCCCTCTGCTGGCTGGCTCGTCTGTAATGTCTCTCCTTATTTTTATTTTATTTTGATCTCATTTACTGTTGTTTCATTTAATTCACCAAAACTTTTGTATTTGTTTATATATTTATTTGTGAGTACTGGACTGTTGAAGGTTTGTTGCAAAGCGCTGCCTTCTTGGAAGTTATACATGGAGCTCTGGGTAGGTTCTGAATTTGTGTTCTTGGACTAACTGTAGATTCTCTAGATGTTATTTGCATACATTGTTTATTATTTGGTGAAATTTAGATAGTTAATCTTAAATGTGTTAAATTTAGGGATTGTTCCAAGTGGATTCCTGCTTCCTCTTATGCAGTGGGGAGGAAGGATTCATTATCTTTTAGCAATTCTTCATCGAATTCATGAGGTTGTCTTACCAGCTAATTTTGACAAGTTTAGAGATTTTTTTTTTTTTTGGCATGATGATGGTAATGTGAGTTTGTAAATGTTTGAATTTTTTTCCCAGGTACAAGGGTCTGCATCTGTGTTCATAACCTTTTTCATGTGGAGCGTAGGCGAAGTAAGTTTATTTTATGCATTATTTGTTTTTGTTCGCGGATATTAAAGGAAGCTTTGAAATACACCATATGAATACATGATCATGGACTCGGATTGGTATGAGTTTTAATTTGCTTTAGGATCAAGTGAATGAATGTCTAAGAGAAGATTTTGATTAACATTCATGAAACTGCAGTTGCCCAAAGGGGAAGAGAACAGTACTCTAAGCTTATTTGTGTAGTTTTCCAAAGTTTATGGTTGTAGTTTTGCTGCATTTTTTTTTTTAAAATATGATTTTTATTGATAATGACCAAGTAAAAAAATTATCAGTATAATTATCTGTCAGCGAATGAATGTCTATTTGATGTAGAACATTAACTTTGGCGCTGGAGAGCATTTACGTTTACTGCAGAGAGGACTTATTTAGGAATGTCGTCCTGAATCCTGACATTAAGAAACCTCAATCTACCCTTACCGAAAAAAAATAAAAACCTCAATCTACTTGCAACAATTTTTTGTTGTCATTGCTCAATCGAACATATGGCATTTACTGCTTAGTCCAACTTGTATGAAAGATCTCATATGAGTGTATGCCTTTCAACATGGGAACCCTGGTCTCAACAAATCTGACTCATTAGATTTCATTATCTAGCCCAAAACATATTTTCCCCTAGCCTTTTCTATCCTTGCCTTATTCATGCTTAAGGTTCAGTTTGATTAGTGTGATATTGTTTTTTGCATTGACTAGAAATGCTAATACGAGTTACTAGCTCATAACAAAATTATTTCAAGCTTGATGGGCATTCATCTTGGTTCTTATTATTTCCTTTTTTCAGATCTTACAATTACAAAGGAGTAAATCGTATTAGCAACAAAAAATCATGCTTTAGGGCCACCCCAATAGCCCATTACATCCATGTTTACAGTTTACTGTTTCTTGGTTTCTCTTTTCAACATGAATGGATAGGGCTATTCAAATTTAACTGCATCTGATTCCTTCTTTTTTTAGCTTCTAATAGATTGGGCGTGGAAAATGTTATATAGGTAATAAGGTACTCCCATTATGCACTAAATTGCACTGGCAGTTGCCCATATTGGATGACCTATATCAGGTTTGTTCCATTACAAGCTTACACTGAATGTTTTAATAAGCCAAAATACGATTCCGTTTGCATACGACAGTACTTTGACACGTTTATGATTGATCCGCTCTCGTAATTTCCATCACTGTGTGGCTAGGTACACTGCATTTATCGTGGTGTATCCCATTGGACTTGGCGGTGAAAGTGAGTATTGTGTCCTTCCATTCTCCGTGTTCTCTCTTTTTCTTCTTTGTCTCCTAACATTCCTCAAAATAACACGTGTATATCGATTGTTCGAATCTTTTTCATGCAGTGTGGCTCATGTACCATGCTCTTCCATATATAAGAGAGAAGAACCTCTACTCGGATGCTTTCACATATTTCCCTTTTAGCTATTATAACTTTGTCCAGGTACACTTCACATGATTTTGGTCGCAAGCTTGCAATATATATTCAACGTTTGTTTTTGAAATATCTAGTTCTATAATCTTTCTTCCTAATAATAGTAACTCTATTTTGCTGTGCACATGCTCCACACACGAGAATAGGTTGCAAGCAATAACATGCTCTTGAGTCTTGATTGTTCTGTAATTGATCTTTTTCATTGGACATGCATATTTAGTTGCTTGGTTATGGCAGAGGGATCAGATTATGAGGGCTGCACAATCTTGATATATAAACTTCATTTTTAGGTTTATTATGGGTGATACTATTTACACCACAAAAAATTACTATAACCACCACAAAATGATTTATTTATTTTTAAATATGTGCGCCTCTTGGGGCGCAGGCCTGTGACTCATGAGGCGCTTGTGTTTAGGTTCCGTTTGAAGTTTTCTCATGGATCTCTCCTCTCCTTATTTGTTACTATACAAATTTCAAACATCACATCCCTGCATTCACTATTTTCTTTTTAAATTGAAAATTTTCCTTTTGTGGTTCCAATAGCAATTTTCGGGGTATTTTTGTCACACATGCTTTGGACAGAACAGAATTTGCTTTCTCGTGCTTGATCATTTCTTCCACTTGGCATAGCCTGTGCGTTTTGATTTCGATGCCTTTTACATGTATGCTGTTATTAAATGACAGTTGACACTAATTTTCCACTTTGTTTCATAGGTGTTGCTCCTCTTCTATCCATTCCTATGGCTGAAGCTTTACCTGCATTTACTGAAACAACGGAAGACAAAACTGGGCAAGCATCATGAGAAGAAGAAAAAATGAAGGCTATTTGTTGAACGACTGCACGGTAAATTGATACTTTATGGCATCAACATTCCTTTCCAGATATTCCTTAAATCTCAGAAGCTCAAACCCATCCGAACGTTTGCTATTTCACCTTGTATCATATTCGGATGAGCTAGAGCCAAGTGTCTATACTTTTAAACTTTGGTGCAGGTCAACGCTTAGATCCTTAACACTGATGTACTTGAATACATTTTTTAAACAAAGACGGTGTCATCAAATGATGCCCATGAAAGTGACACTTGCAACACATTGTGAATATTCCACATTATATGCTATTTCATGTAATGAGGATCTTTATCTTTTCCACCTCACATTGAATTAAAAATTCACAGTCGAGTCTGCCTTTTTTGACATATGATTTAACCTTCTTTTCTCATACCTGCTGTTGTGTTTCCGAAAATTTTCAGGCCTTGTGAAAATCATGTAGTTGCAGTTTATGTGGATCATCACTTTCAGAACATGATTATTCCTCTGTGAAATTACCGCATTCATGTCAGAGTTTGTAAAGCGCAGGAAGAACGGATCATTATTATATGATTTACACTGTACTCATTCAGATAAGCTTCACTTGCAATCTCTCTTCTGACTCTCTTGAGCATATCATCATCTCTTTCTTTTAATGTCATTAAGTATATCACCATTACTTTAGTTAAAGTCTCTTTCATTTTATCTGGTCTAGCTCAGTATTATATTTCTTGTTTAGGTAGCAAATCAAGCCATCAACCCGTCATCACTATATAAACTTATGTTAATACGTTTGTGGCCGGTAGACTTGCTAATCAAGTGGCACTTCCTTAGAGTTTTATATTTTATTTTTCGTAAATTTCCCATCAGATACTAGGATGTATATAGAATTGTATAGGCACATGCCTTGGAGTGAAGGGAGATTTGAGCTCATAAGTCGGAAGACTCGTAACTTATGTGATGATTTATTGTAGTAGTCTGTTTAATATCCATCATTTGTTTTAGTTTCAGTATAAAGAGTGGCCTATCTTTGGAGACATTTTCTTATGTTTGGTTTTGCTTCGTCGGACTTGATTACGGATTCATACTTTGATGAAACAAAAGGAAGTTCTTTGGATTTCACAATTACACACAACCAGAGAAGCACTAGAAGCTTCCGGTGATCAAAAATCAATCCAACAAAGAGGGCCCGAAGGCGAATCAAACACACATTTGTTGCAAACAATCAGCAAGGCTTGAGATTTCTTGTTTTCTTCTAGAGAGCAGTTGGTAGCTCCTCGTAGTTGGCGGGTGTGATGAAGAAGATGTCGTAGACCAGGGCAGCGATGGCGGCGCCAATGAATGGGCCGAGCCAGTAGACCCAGTGGTCGTCCCAGCTCCAGCTGACTACAGCTGGTCCGAAGGACACGGCTGGGTTCATGGATGCACCGTCAAAGGCACCACCAGCCAAGATGTTGGCCCCCACGATCAAACCTATTGCGAGGGGAGCAATGATCCCGATGTTACCCTTCTTTGGGTCGACTGCTGTTGCATAGACGGTGTACACAAGACCGAAGGTCATAACTATCTCGAAGACGAGGGCATTCCAAACGCTCACCCCAGAGGAAAGAGAGAATGCCGATGTCGTCTGCAAGATTAGGATAAAAAATGTCGAGTCAGATTATAGACAGGCTTGGGTCCTCCAAGACTCGTATGAATGGTTCGAGTACTTACCAAGCCGCCGGTGGCGAACTTGAGGAGCAAGCAAGCAACGACGGAGCCAAGGCACTGGGCAATCCAGTAGAGGATGGTCCTTGCCAAGGTGATGTGACCGCCAATAAGAGCGCCCAATGTCACGGCTGGGTTAACGTGGCCACCTGAGATGTTTGCGCCCACAGAAACCGCCACGAACAAGGCAAAGCCGTGAGCCAGGGCTGCGGCAACCAGGCCAGCCGGTGTGGTCGACCCATCATCCGTGAGCTTGTCTGCAAAAAGTTCCGAAAACCCAAGTCATGAAAAACCGAAAAAATCGTAAGAACGGAGAAAACATTAAACTCAAGGTTCTTACTGAATGCCATCCCCGAGCCTTCTCCGGCAAAGACGAAAATGAGCATGGAGATGAACTCGGCCAATGCTGCCTTTAGGGCATCGGGCTGGCCATATTCGGCGGCGGATCCGATTGCGATTCTTGGCATTGTGTACTCCGGGTGGCAACTGGCTTCTTTTGTTTGTAACTGTGGCTCTTCTAGAGAGTGTTGGTTTGGCACATTGCAATGCATAGAGGGAGAGGGCATATATAGTGGTTAGTGTGGTGTTCTGTGTAGGGAAGTCAACCCGGTTCGCCCGGTTCGGGTTTTGAAGCGAGTCGTTGGACCGGGTTGGTATTTGGTGTGCTTTTTGTTCTTTTTTGGGATTCGAGTGGCCGGGGCCTCCCAATGACTGACAAGCTGCCACGTGTCCACTGATTTGGACGTGCCGACCCGTGATGGGGATCGGACGGTGGAGAGGCGTCTGATCGTGGCCCGAAAAGGTGTTGGTGGGGACCCACCATAGACGTATAAAATGCTCCGGAAATATTTTTGCGGCCCCGGCCGGTGGGAAGTGCGTGATTGGTTGAGTATTTGAGCTGGATCCTAAAGCTGTGTTTGGATTCCAGTTTATTTTAATTAAAATACAATTATAATTATAAATATACTAAATAGTGAATGGATTATACTTTTTATAATGTGTTTAAAATAATATGAATTTTAAATAAAATATATGGTAAATTGTATAAATCAATTACAGTTTATACTATAAGTATAAACTTAATAAAATATATGGTAAAAAAATTAAACTAGTACAATAATAAATATTTAATTGATACAGTATAATTTATAATATATTTTATTTAAAATTTATATTGTTTTAAACACATTGTAAAAGTGCTAACCAAATACATTGGAATCTAAGCACACCCTTATTATTTTGGGGACAAATGAATTTACATTATGTATTTTCAACATTTTTTAATCTAATTTTTAGGGAAATTTGGCCTTACAGTTATAAGGTTTGGCTTTTTTTCATATGATAACCAAACTTTTCAAGAATTTCATTTTATAGCCACAAGATTTCGACTAGTTTTGTATGGTGATCAAACTAGTTAAAAAAAATAGAATTTATGTAAAATCACATAATAACCCACATAAAACCACATAATAACTCATAAACCTTTGATTTTTCACGGGTCCATACATTAGTTGCATAATGAATTATTAAATTATACAAACTAAAAAAAATAGGGTGTTTTATACAAAAGACTTTAAATTTTTTTAATATTTATACATAATCACCCAATTTAAATGGTTGTTATTTTACATAAACTTTATATGATTTTAAACAAGTTTGGTCACTATGCAAAATTTGCCGAAACCTCGTGGTTACCACATGACATTCTTGAAAAGTTTGGGTACCACGCGAAAGGGGGGAGCCAAACCTCGTACCTAACATGCGAAATTTCCCTAATTTTTAAGTAGATTGACAATCTATTTTCTTATTCTTTAAAAACTATAATTAACTATTTATCAATAATTATGTATTTTGCTAGTACAAATGTGTTTATTGAGTTCGTTAATAATGTGGCACACTTTGTTGTTGGATCCACCACATCGACATAACCAAACTTTGTATTGCTTCGCATGGTTGTAAATGTACTAAAGTCCTTTGAGACTCGGGATCGGGGGTCGTGTGCACACGTGCGCCCATGCGCTATTAGCCTAGTACATAAGCCGAGCAGGGTTCTATCATAAAACCAATTGGCGATAGGAGGAGTAACTCACTAGCTTATATATTAAGGCTTCTTTGTTCATATTATCGATGTGGGACTCTTTTGGTCTCTCTTCACATCTCTCGTTCTCTCAATAGAATGCGATGGTGCTTTGTTTTGACGATGTTTCAAATAGTATGATATAATTTGACTAAAATTACAAATAAGTTTTTCTAGGAATCAACAATAAGTTAGTGAAGATGAGAAGTTGTCATATTTCAGTGTTATTGTGGGTCTTTTTTTTTAAATGAATATTTAAGTAATTAATTGTAATATTCCCAAATTAATATGTAGCCTACCCAATCACTGAAATAGGGATGGCTTGATGGTCCAAAAAAAAGTGAGTTGTGACATGTTAACACTAATTAAAAAGAAGGTCGGTTCTGCAGGAGGATAATGGTATATTATTAGCATAGGAGATTAGGAATAGGAGGGCTTTCTAACTAATTAAATTAACTTTCATGTATAGAAAAATAATAATGCACCAAGCCATGACATATTCGGAATTAATCTAATATTGTAATGTAGTGATAAGAGATTAAAAAAATGTACACTATCACAAACTTATAATGTAATAAGTGCTAATTATCCTTTTATATATAAATGAACTATCAATTAATTAATACTTATTATGGTTGATGATTAATCCATGAACTTTGAACATGTCCGTTTGAATCCTCCATAAATTTAAAATGTTATCCGTTTAAATTGTTTAATCCAAGTCCATTAAATCAATTACTGGTCTGCACCTTATATATGCAATTTGAATTGATATTTGATACTTTACTATGGAATATTGGATGTACAAAAAAACCAAGGGAGAAAAACTGATAACTTAATTAATTAAATATTTTGATTAGTTGTATAATTTTTTTTAAAAAAAAAAATATATACATAAAATGGTTGGATTCTATTAGTGAAGTTTGTTATGGTTAAGTTGGTAAAGACTTGACATGTCGTTGGTAGAAAATAAAACCAAATAAGTAATGGCTTTGCTAGAATTTAACTTGTTAGGGTTTTACTGATGCACCTTTTAGTTTTGACTTTACTATAGTTTAACTTGTTATTCTTTTATGATCATAGGTGTTCTCGTGTTTGCCCGCGCTTGAAAACCATGGATATACGATCAACATCTAAAATCTCGCTAGAGAATCCAAATCTGAGGTGTCCGTAATTATTCTCCAGAAACCAATTCTGTGTTGTTTCTCTTGTTGGTAACCATTTATAATATCCTTGCGTCTCCTCTCCAACTTCTCTTTGGTGCGTTGTGGTGATTGCTTCTCCCCTTAGTTGTATGATGACTTCTCATAGTGGTTTTCCATATATCGGTTCATTCAGTCTCTTAGTATGATGTTTTGAATCTTTACCTTTATAAAAAAAAAGGGGGGGGGGGGGGGAATCAAACTCGAAACTTAGTGATCTCTACATATTTTCTTACCGGCTAAGCTTGTTTGATGTTAAACGGGCTTACTTTATTTTTTTTTTATTTTTTTTTTTTTTGGTCTAGACGGGCTTACTTTATTGATCAAGCGTATGAGCGAAAATGTTTTTTCCCTCTTTGAAATCAATGATGTAATGATTGTAACCCATTTCTTATTTGATAGACTTAATATACCATAAACGGCATAAAGAGAATTTGATTGGGCTTGTCAAATGCAAGACCAGCTCTAGAGTCAGGGCCTTGGATTGTGTTTCTCCAAACTGGGCCTATATTTAGCCCAAGTACCAAAACCCAAATATTGTGGGCTATCCAATCAGTGTGTTGAAAAGTTGGAAATGGAGAAGTGCTTACTAGTGCGATTATTCAAGTTGGTTCATATTGAGTTCTTTTTAAACGGGTTCAGTTTGAGTATTGTTCGAATTTAGACAAATATGCTTATATTATACTTCTCTCGTAAAGTAAATAAGTCAAATTGAGCATTTTTTCAACTTAAGCTCGAGCTAATTTATTGACATAGTAGCTTTAGTGTTTTACTTATTCATGACATAGTAACCCATGAGAAATTTTATAAATTTTACAAAATTTAAATTAGAGTCTAATTGAGTCTCAATTTGAATCGATCTTAAAAATATATGTATACTCATTTTATGCTAAGTATTAATAACAATTGATCTAATGACTTGAGTCGACAAATTCACAATGAAGTCAAGTATTCGAATCCGATATTAGAGCAACCCTAATAACCCTTGTAAAATAGAAAAAGTTAAAAATTTTAGAGAAAATATAGATTTTTTTTGTCCAATAACTCTTCTATATTCATCTCTAAATTAGAGAAACCTCCATCTCCTAAAAAATTTTCATCTCTCAAAATAATTTCCAAAACATAATCTACCGTCAAACACCGCCTAACTTTAAATGCTTAACTTACTTTATACCCTAATTTGTTACTGATTGAGTAGTGAACTAATTTACCCTAATTAATAACCTCAACTCATCAAGTGCGTGACTCGACTCCTGGGGAAAAGGTGGTGTTGTGGGCCCCATGGAGGCGTGGACCGGTGGGCCCACCCGACCACCCACATTCGCACTTTCCGCGTGTCCGACGTGGCGCAATATTGTAAACCCCCTCCCTCTCTCTCCTCCCAAACCATTTCACCAGGCTGGGTCATCTGAAACTCGCCGGCGTCTTGAAACCCCCGCCAACCTCCATTAAAACTGACTTTTTTCTCTCTATCAAACTTCGCGCCGCGATCCAAACTCCCGATCTGCGTCTCTCAATTGAAATTCTATGTGCTTTGCTCAGTCGATGTCGAGGAGTTGGATCTGATCCATCTTGGCGAATTTGACGAAAGGGGGGAATATTTTTTCTTTCCCAATTAGGTCAAGAAACGCCGCTGCATAAATCGGCGAGGGGATTTCGTTTGGAAGGTGATCGTGGAGGGGGTTTCGATTTCCTTGCCTGGTCTGCGGCACAATGGCGGAGCCTCCGGTGGTGCTGACCGACAAGGAGAATAGGTTGTTGAAAGGCGTTTTCGCCGTTACCGGGATTTTGTCCACTCTTGTCGTCTATGGCGTCTTACAGGTTACCTTTCTCCTCCTGATTTCTTTTTCGGTTTCTTCCGTTATGTAGGGGTTTCATAATCCCCTTTTCTGGCGTCCTGAGTTCAATTCGTTGCCGAAAGAATCCAAATTAGAGAAATTTTTAGGGTTTCAAACCTGAGCTGTCTTATATTGGTAGGTGATTTCTTGCTGATTAGTTGTTATGTCTTCTACATATTTATTCCCCATTAATGTACATCGCTTGAGGTGGTTGGTTTATTGTCTGTAGAAACTAGAAAGCATGACATTTGTTTAAACTAGTGAATTTGAAGGGAATAGTTGGGGGACTATTCAGTAAAAGCTTTGGTGCATTCCGGGCTCCTTCTCATTTCACGGTGCAATCACTATGAAATTTACTGAGTTGAACTTGTTAATTTCACGGTGCAATCACTATAGAGGGCAATGTAATGATGAAATGTGTTTGCTGTTGAAGAATGTGGATTGATTTCTCCTTGCTTCTTAATCATTCTGCTGAGGGATCAGAGTGAAGGCTTATAATGATTGTTTGGAAAATTTCTTTAGAAGCTATATTTTGGAGCTTTCTGATTGCTCAAGCCTCTTGGAACATTGGCTGCAAAACTGGCCTAATCTCTTGTAAAAGGGCAAAAGGCTGTCTCTTATTTTACTGAGCTAATGCTTTCACCTCAACCTCTTTTTTTTGCAGGAAAAGATTATGAGAGTTCCATATGGACCGAACAAAGAATATTTTAAGCACTCATTATTTCTAGTTTTCTGCAATCGGCTTGTCACATCAGCAGTCTCCGCTGCTTCTTTGGTGGTAATTTTCAAGTTTTAAAGTTCATATAGTTTTCTCTCAATGCCAAAAATGTCACTACCATGTTTGTGTATGCCTTCTTTTAGTAATTTCAGTCATTGCATTCCTTTACTGAATTTGAATTATCCTTTTGATATGCATGGTTTGATTGTTTCGCTTCTACCTTTAGGCCAGTAAGAAGGCTGTGGATCCTGTTGCCCCAGTTTACAAGTATTGTCTGGTATCGGTGACAAACATTCTAACGACAACATGCCAGTATGAGGTCAGTCGCCATTTCTGACAAGGGAGGCCAGAATAGGTGCTTATTACTCATCTCTGAAGGAACTATTGTTCAGCATTTGAGTTGTCAGTTTTATATTTTTTCAGGCTCTCAAATATGTCAGTTTCCCTGTTCAGACACTTGCAAAATGTGCAAAAATGATACCTGTTATGGTGAGTCTGAAGTTTTAAAATTGAACACTTTATTGATCAGACTATTTACTTTCTGAGATTTTTGTAATTGAATCTTGTTACTATGTAATGTTTGATGAATAGCTTGAATTGGCATGTTTAAACATGAATGTGTTAAAGAAGTGAGGTTGGTTTGTCTAAGGGCCATGAAGAACCTTGCTGACCATGTAGAACAAATAGCTTAATAAACACACTGATCATTCAATTCAAGTATATGGTTAGAAGTGCTATTTGCTCTAACTGGTATCAGTGTACATGAAGTTCTTGTATCAGTATACATGTTTCCAATTTATACTTTCCAATTTCCAATTTAAACAAACACACTTTCCAATCTACACTTTAATTTCGATTTGCCTACTCATGAAATTCTTGTATCAGTATACATGTTTCATCAGGAGAAAATGCCAGGTTGATAATATCCCCTTGCAGAAAATACCAGGCTTCAAGAAATGGGAACTGATTTGAACAGAGAAAACTGAGCCACTTCTTTTTCCCTGTTGTCACAGGTTTGGGGCACTCTCATTATGAAAAAGAGATACAAAGGGCTTGATTATATGTGGGCAGTTTTGGTGACTATTGGATGTTCCATTTTTATTCTTCATCCGGTAAAATTTTATGTATATGATTTCCTCTGTCTGATTTTAGTAACCTAAGTTTGTGAAATAGCATAAAAGGGCTTTTGTTAATACTTCCACTCAGTTGTGCTCCGCAAGTTGATTGATGACTCTGTTGTTTGCCTGTGTTTGCTCAACATACTTGATGAGTTACCTTAATCTTTACTGGGAACATGTTATGGTTGTACTAAATTATAGTATTGAAGCCTCGACTGTTTGGCAAGTGTTGAGGAAATGAACAATGATTTGTGGACTGATCCCAGATGATTAAGAGAGTTTTTTGCGGACAAAAAGCCTTGCAAAGATTAACAACTTGTATTAATCATTTCGTTTTATTCACTTCAAGAAATATGCGAATTAGGGTTTGTTTGGCTTGATGTGCTTATATGTTATAAGGTACTTATTTGTGCATATAAGATCCATTTAATGATTGAGGATTTTCCCGCTAAGCAAACCATTAGCTTTTCCAAACTTGTCCGCTGCACTCTTTATATACTGCATCCGTGCCTGTGTTATCCCTTGTTGCAAATTAAAGCCAACAATCCCCTTGCATACACCTCTGGATTCATACCTTGTTGTTTCCCTTCTCATATAAATATATTTGGGAAGTTTTTAATTTCCCTGTTGAGTAGTTAAGGTATACTATCTGTATCTGTGCCTGTTAATTGTTGGCTTAAAAAACTTATAGGAACTAATTGGAGAGTTCATATATTTTTGTCTTGTTCATTTTCTATCTTTCGTCTTTCAGGCTGCAGGTGACATTAGTCCTTACAATAGAGGAAAAGAAAGTACAATTTGGGGAATCTCCCTAATGCTTGGTTATCTTGGGTACTAATCTAAAATTCAGCTTTCCTGTTCATTTTTGTTGAGTTTTTATTGCTGATAATTTCTCAAATAGTGTATAAGAAATCACTTACCTGATGTACTTAATTTGAGCAATACAATTAAAAGACTAATGCTCTATGGGCATTAGCTGTTACTGCCTGGGCCAAAGCAATTTTTGGAACATATGTAAAAAACCTGATCAGTTGTAAGTTTGTCTTACTTGTGCTCGGTGAATAAGAAGGTGTTATACCAGTAGATGCTAGTAGGCAACATTTTTCTTTCCCAGCACAAGGAAGCAAAATATTGAAAACACTTTATCTTGGACTCAAAGGGTTTAGGAGATCATTGTATTTATAGTTGTAATGCTGATTGGTGGTTACATGATTTACATCTAATAAAATTTTGCTTCCTTGCACCATATCGAGATTTGATATCTGAAAGGAATTATAATAAGATATCTGTTGGCAGGCTTGATGGATTCACCAGTACATTTCAAGACAAATTATTCAAGGGCTACAACATGGAAATTCATAACCAGATATTTTACACGACGTTATGTTCCTGTGTTCTCAGTTTTGTTGGTGAGCCACCCTTAGCTTTCTCCTGTTTTACTCTGTTTGAACAGCACAAAGTTCGTTGTCTGCTTACAAAAGAAAATAATTTCTCTCTCCTCTTTGCCTTGTAGGGCTCATAGTGCAGAACCATCTTATAGCAGCAGTCGATTTTATTTATCGCCACAATGATTGTTTCTTTGATATCGTGTTACTTTCTACTGTAAGTAATACCATAATCCCCGTGTACAAGTACCGCCCTAAAATAGTGTATTATTTTTCAGACAGACTTGCTTCAATTTTGCCTCCCTGGTTTTTCTGAACATATTTCTTAGCTTCTTGTTTTCCTGAAAATTCAACTAATGCTGAGTTATTTTTTCAGGTAGCTACAATCAGTCAGTTCTTCATTTCTTATACTATTCGGACCTTTGGTGCTCTCACATTTGCCACTGTAATGACTACACGACAGGTAACACTGACAGTTTCTACTCCATAATGACTGCTGCCTCCATATCTAGCTGTCTGATCAGTTGTTTCTCTCTAACATCCAGTTGGTGAGCATCCTGCTATCGTGCTTGTGGTTTTCCCATCCCTTAAGCCCAGCACAATTGATTGGCGCTGTAAGTCTTGGAGTTCAACCTCCATCATTTATCTTTTTTCTAGGAATGCTCTGGATGCCAATCTGTTAACACTGTCAATTCTTGATCAGGTCATTGTGTTTGGTTCACTTTATGCGAAGAGCTTCTTGCGAGAAACAAAGCATCCATCTCCTAACAACGTAGCACAAGAAAGAGCTTTAAGTCCTCCAAGGCTGCGCCATGATACTAAACCATTAGAAAATGTTTAGCCGCTTCTTTTCCCATTGAAGACAATTTGAAACAGTCCTCATGCGCGTTGCTTTTACTTCAGAAGGTACGGGATCGGAATGCTGGTGTTAGTATATTCAGCAAGGGCAGAGGTAGATAGGTTTAGCAAAAAGAGTTCTTTCTACCTAACATAGAAAAAATATACACTTGTGGAACAAAATTTTGTTTTCCTTTCCCTTCTGTTGTTTCCTTTCCTTCGCCATGAATTATATGAGATACTATACACGTCCCTTGTGCGTATTTCTGCGAAAGGGCAGAGTAGCACGTATGGTGTGACTTGGTGAAGATTTTGAAGGGAATATTTATGATGATAAAGAGTACCAAGATATCATTCTTTAGGTCATGCCTCCAGTGCAAGATAACTGAAATCACAATTGATCTTTCTGTATTGTTTCATTAATGCAATCATTGGTATGTAGTTTTTAGCGCATTTGGTTGCTTACTGATATCAGTGATATGCCATTTTGCTCTCTCTCTAGTCAAGCTACTGCCCTGTTCGATTCTGGACCCAGTGAGGACTGATGATGAAGGTATCAATTTGCTTTCCTTCTCTTCCTTTTTCCATGTTATCGATTCAGTTTTAACTCCACCCTCTTTCCCCTTATTCGTCTTATAATCTCAAATGTGTTCATAAGATGAAGTTAGTATACAACCAAGTTGGTATTAGCTGCCTAACCCTAACACAATCTTACGAAATTGCAATACAAGACTGGGTGAGTACCTAGCTACAAGATATAGGAACATTTGTAACATCCATTAAGCTTGACTGACTGTGGAGAATGTTGTTATGGCATATTCGACGACTTGCCTGGAATTGATCTGTGTTCTTATGATTGACCATTGTTGAACTACACTACCGGAGGCTTAGATCATTTTTGCTACAAAGAACTGTCATAGATCAAACCAAATCCACCTTAAATTCTTAAATGCACAGCTTTTCATCTTTTAGGTGTAGGTCCCTGTTCTAACCTAATACACCCATATTAAGTCATGAACTACTCCATCTTCTGACACCCTTGAGCCTCCCCATTTCCTTGCCTTATATAACTCCATGTCGATGCAGGCACCCGAACCCATCAGTAGATCAAACCAACCTGCTCTAATCTCCACTTCATAGCAAATGGCAGCTACCCGAATCCTCCTCTTTGCTTTATCCCTTGTGATCTCCACGGCTGCAGCAACCCGAATCCTAGGTGAACTTCCTCCTATTGATCCTACCGTGGGTGCTCCAGCGGCCACTGCTACAGCTGTCCCTGGGGGAGCTGCAGCTGCTGTCACCGGTCCTGCAGGTGGCGCTGTGGGAGCTGCGACCACTGGTCCTCCAGGTGGCACTGTCGGAGCTGCAACCACCAGTCCTGCAGGTGGGGCTGCTGGAGTACCACTAGATGGGCACCCAAGTTTGATCTTCTTCATGCATGACATACTAGGAGGGTCAAACCCCACAGCCAAGGCTGTGACAGGGATTGTAGCGAACCCGGCAGTCAGTGGCCAGATCCCCTTCGCGAAGCCAAGTGGTGCCGTCCTCCCAACCTCCTCCGGCGTCCCTCAAAACAACGTCAACTCCGCCCTCATCAACAACAACAACCTCCCCTTCCTCGTCGGCCTCAGCGGAACCACCCAAAACATAAACACAATGCAAAACACAAACACCAATGGCAACAACAACAACAACAACATGATCTTTGGAGGGACTGCCGGCTTCCCCGTCGTAAACGGGGCCCAGCTCCAATCCGGGACTACCCTCCAGAAGCTCATGTTCGGGACCCTGACCGCGATCGACGACGAGCTGACCGAGGGACCCGAGCTCGGGTCCGGCACAGTCGGAAAGGCGCAGGGGATGTACATGGCGAGCTCAGTGGACGGAACCAGCCAAGTGCTCGCCTTCACGGCCATGTTCGAGAGTGGTGGCTATGTTGACAGCCTCGTATTCTTCGGGATCCACAGAACAGCCGTGTCCCAGTCGCAGGTTGCCATCATGGGCGGCACAGGGAAGTACGTGAACGCGAAGGGGTTCGCAACGATGAAGATCTTGCCATCCCAACATCAGGTCATCACTGATGGGTTTGAGACTCTGGTTGAGTTTGCTGTTTATCTTACATACTAATCAACTTCTCTGAAAAAAAACTCTCAAACATTTGCATCTGCTGTAAAACCACAAAATGTCTTCAAAATAAAGCGTGACTTAATCCTCTCAAGTGCATCATGATGTTGATCATCAAACTAAAATCACTTACAAAGCGTGGCTTTATTGTACCCCTAACGGTAACCAATGACCTGTCAATCAGGTCAAACAGGTCGGGTTGGATCAGGTCTGGTCAATTCATTCATCCATATAATCTATGATCCGTTGATATAACTTACTATGTAGGCAAATTACACCATAAATAAAACAAGATTCTATGATATGTGGGAAAAAAAGGGCCCCTCACACTCCACACAATGTGAAAATTTTAAGATCAATTCCATTGTAGTTAGTAGCTGAACTCAGATGTCGAAGAACCCGATGAGGAGGAGGAAGTCGATGGGGTAGGAGACGGCCAGAATTGCGCGTTTTTCACCTTTGTAATGCTGTTCAACACGTACAAGGGCGTGACATTTCCGGTCACGCTCACTTTCTTCGACTTGAAATCTATGTCGAACGATGTCACTCCTGTTTTGCTCAAAGGCAAACAAAGCAAAACCTTGTTAGATGGCTAATTCCATCATAAACCTTATGTGTAATTTCATAAATTGAAAAGGAAATTAAATTAAATAAGTATAAGTTTTATTTTATCACCTTCCATTTTGGAGATGTGCTTTCTAAGTTTGCCTTCACACCCTCTGCAATGCAGTGATACCCTTAGCACCACCACCTGCACAACCAGCAAAATTACCCAATTATGATTTATAAATTAAAAAATGAAATTAATTGTGTTTGGATTCTAAGTGATTATAAATTTATAATTATAATGTATTTATAAATGATTAATTATTAAATATGAATATTTGAATAATACTATTTCCGTTCAAAAAATATAAGTTCTTTTATAATTTATACGCTTTTTAAAGCTAAAAATAGGGAAAACTAATTAAAATACCCCCATCTTTAGAGGTATGGTAAAAATATATCCTCAACTTTCAAATGTAATGAAAATATCCCGACCTTTGAGGGTGTTGGTAATATATTACCCTAAGTTTTCTCACGGGTCAAAAATGCTGACAAGACAGCCGACATGGATTTTTTTTTACAAGATAACATACGTGGAAGCCTTTTTACAAATTAACACTAAAATTGAGTTTTCTTGAAAGGTTTCCTTAGGAAAAAATAAATAAAACGATAACAAATTAAACCTGAAAAATGAAACTGATTCAAGCAAGAAACTAATCTGGTCAAAATTTCCTCAAATTAACACAACACATCTATTCATAAAACCAAACCGACAACAAAACTAAACCAACAACAACAACGAAGAGGGGAAAAAATAAAACATACCCAGCCAAGTCCGTGAACGAATCAAAGGGGAAGAAGATGTGAGAGAGACAACTCAAGATAGTCGACATGAGGGAGGAAGACTGGTATATATTGAAGAGGAACCATGAACTACCTGGAAGACCTGGAAGACAATTCAAGAGGCGATCACGGAAGAAGATACGAGGGAGGAAAAGACGTTGGATATGAATCCGGTCCAGCTCTCTATTTTTTTTCCTACGTAAAATGTTCAAGAAAACCCTAGTAAAAAAAAATCCACGTAGGCTGCATTGTCAATATTTTTTACTCGTGAAAAAACTCGTGGTAATATATTACCACTACCTTAAAAGGTCGGGATATTTTTATTACATTTGAAAGTTGAGGATATATTTTTACCTTACCCCCAAAGGTGGGGTATTTTAATTAGTTTTCCCCTAAAAATATAGTAAAATACCCTTTTTATTAATTTTTTTCCCTACATTTTATTGTTTCTTAAAAAAAAAACACAAATCATAAAATAACTTATATTTTTAATAGAGGGAGTATTTGAATAACATGTTTTACTGAGGATTTAGAACAACTTAAATGTTATAAAATATAAAATGAATTAACCAAATATTACTATCTTTATAAATTCAAACACATCTTTAGTTTTGCAACGGCTTCGGGTGAGTGTACCTGATTAAATCCTGATCGTCCATTGTCGATTACTGGAGAATGCGTTGACCGGCGACGGAGCTCAGGTTTGACCGACTCCGGAACACTTTCCATCTCCAACGGCAGCAAGTCGGTGTCTTTACGCTCCAGCAGATGCAAATCGTCCCCAGACGACGCCGTATCACACAAAAGGTACCTGCGGGAGGATCCCGAGGCGGAGCGCCGCGGCGCATCCCTGATATCCGCGGAGCTCTTCCTCCGCCAATCGGTGACCTCGGCGGACGAGTGCCTCCGGGCGGGATCGTGGTGGAGCCTGGCTGCGGCGTCGACGGAGGGGCGCTTTTTGAAGGAGAAGCTCTTGCGGTAGGCGGCGGAGAGGGCGGAGGAGGAGTTGGAGGCGAGGCTCTTGGTTTGGTCGAGGAGGTAGGATCGGCGGTGGTGGATGGGGCGGGGAGGGGTGGCGGAGGAGGCGGTGGTGGCGCAGATGGCGGTGGAGGCCTGGGAGGCGCAGCTTGATCTCAACAAGCTTTTGAGAGAGATCGGCATTTCTGAAAACAAAGATTGAAGCTTTGAAGGAGGAATGTGGGAAAGGAGAAGAGATGAGAGTGAAATATGTAGTGATGGTTGTAAGAGTTGGATAGTGGGCGACCTGAAAAACAACTACTCATTTTTTTTCAATTTTTTTTTTTAAATCCTGAAAATTAATTCCATAATTTTGACAAATCGAGAATTATCGAGAGGCCGAAATAAGCTCCAAATAAAATAAGTTTGTTATATAAAGTCTTATGGCAAAATAAGATAGGTGACAATTTTTTGTTATATAAATAGTCTTATGGTGAAATAAGGTATGTTTAAATTGTCATGTATTATAAATTATAATTTATAGCATCGTATTATAATATATAACATTTGATATTATATTATAATATTATACATTGTGTATTAGAAATTATAATGTATGACGATTGAAACAATAGAGAGTTTAATTAATTACTCCCTCCGTTCCTCCGTTCCTTAATATTTGACACTTTTAAAGTGGGCACGTTTTTTTAGAAAGGTAAAAACTATATAAATATTATTTTTTTCTTCAATTTTTTTAATAATATTAAACTTAATACTACTTCCTCCGTCCAAAAATACATGGACTTTTACTATTCATGCACGCTTTTTTAGGATTTAAAAACTATATAAAATGTTAACTTTTTTATCAATTTTTTTTAATAATTACAAACTTATTATCAATAAGTTTGTAATTATTAAAAAAAATTAATAAAAAAGTTAATATTTTATATAGTTTTTACCTTCTTAAAAAAGCGTGCGTGAATAGTAAAGGCAATGTATTTTTGGACGGGGTAGTAATAAGTATGAGATTATTAAAAAAAAATTATTAAAAAAATAAATATTTTATATAGTTTTTATCACCTCAAAAAACGTGCATGAACAGTAAAAAGACAAATAAAAAAGAATGGAGGGAGTATTTCATAACTAAATTTAATTTTTTTTTCTAATTTAAATTTAAAGTATCTTCTAAATTTATTGCAAACTGCAAAGTATGCATATGAAAACTTTGGAGTTGCCACTAGAAGTTATAAAATCCTATCCAATCCAAAAAATTTAGACCTAAATCCCACCCAATCCATTTTGCAATGACTCGATCAAAGGCCAATCCGACCTAACCAAGTTCGAACTCAAAATGGCTCGAACCCAAACCCGAAATAAAAAATTCAATATTTTTTGACTAACTTGATTTTAATTAAAATTGTTTTTAAAACTTAACCCGATAATAATTACCTTATTTGAAATAACCCGACTTGGTTTTGACTAAAATCCCAAAATAATCTAATCTAATAATAATTCGATCAGATAATAACGTACCCAGACCCAAAAGAATGGTTCACAACCTTTTGATCCACTGAAAAGGAAAGTACCAATTAGATTGGCGCCCATCTATTCCCAATCGCCAGTGAAAATTAAAAAAGCGCAATCGTCAGTGGAAATTAAAAAAGCGAATCCAATTATAATCTAAAATTTAACAATCATAAAGTAAAACAGCTCTGAGACTGAGAGGGTTAGTGAAATTTAAGAAGCAGACACTTGTAAGTTGTATCTAAGGACAAACAATGGAAGGTTAAAGAAGGGGACAAACACTTGTAAATTAGGAGTCGTACATCATTTGTTATCTTCTCAATTCTCATATGGAATTGGAAGGCCTTAAGCTTTAAAAAAAATGGGAGAGCGCGGAAAGGTAAAGAAGAGTTAAGCTTTGGATATTTATATAAACAACATCGATCATTGCAACCACTTAACCCACTACCCCCTTCTGTCCAAAGGACTCAATTAATAATAAGCTTGTTTTGTTAGGGTAGAAAGTTTGTACTCCCCAATCGCTATTAAAATAGTTAATGTTTTGACATATATTTAAGTCTATTGAGTGCACATACACACAACAACAACAACTCAGTTAATCCCGCAATAAAGCGGGGTCTGGGGGATTGGGATGTACGCACTCGTACCCCGAACAAGTCGGGAGAGTGTTTTTGATAGACCCAAAATAATAGAACAATAGAACTGTAACGGCCCGAGATTATGATTCCCGAGTTACGTTTCGAGGGATTAAACCCCTCGTTAGGACCTTGCGCCCCGAGTACAGGTTGAAGGTTTCAAAACTTACTTTAATGTTTTCAAAGGGGGATTTCATACCCAAAATCGAAGGGATCGTTGGAATCCCCGGGGAAGTCCCCTGTACCTGTCGTACGTCTAAGCGTGGAAATCAGAAATCATGCGACTAGCGAAAACAAGTGTAATACAAGAGTGTGCCACGGCAGAGCCGGGTCAAAACGGAGTCTAAAGTGTAAATCCAAAAATATAATCAGAGTCTGGTGAAGTCTATACCCCAGCGCTCACTCTCCGCCGACAAAATGACCCGCGCAATAAGCAAACAGCACCGATAGGATGAACATAAATAATACCTAAAAAAATTGATATGGGGCGGGATCAGATCGATGCCCACTTAACTCTGCATCCCAACCATAAGCACACATATACGCTATACCTAATAAAGATGCTTCTAGATGCATGGCGGAATATTAACACACTAACATGCTCCTAAGATCAAGTACATAATAATAATAAGGCCTTAGCACAGAATACCAAGTGGTATATCCCTCTCCTACCTCCACCCCTTCCGATAGGTGGAGACTGGCCAGCTCGTGAATGCATTCATTCATAATAGGGCGGCACGCATGCCTAACCCGCTCCACAATAAAGCCCGCAGGCATCTCATAATATAAGGAAGTGCATGACTCGATTGACTCAGGGTACCCGATGAGGCTGGGCTACCCTATGACCCTAGCAATGACTCTAGTTACTTCACAGATAACGGCCGTTCTGTTTACATACGCATAAAGAAATGGGATGCTCAACGTAGATGCAACCTAGCATGGTACTACATGGCATGCTGATCATGAATGCAACACCTAGTATATCATGCACCTAAAGCAGGGAATAGCTCTATTCAATCTGAGTAAGCTCCGAAGAGACTTACCTGGTATCGCAGAACAGCAAAAGGCAATCAACCAGGCAATATGAAATCCGACACGTCACAGATGATCACCTAACAAGTATAAGCACATCAATGAGTCTATCTCTAAGGCACACAAAGCATAGAATTATCACACACACAACTTCACAACTTACCATAATAACCGTCACATCATCATTTCCATATTATCAACCTTATCTCATAATCTATCATCTCAACTTCTCACAACCATGCTCAATATAATTCTCCAATTCACCAACTTAAGATAATTCCAATTCATACTTAACCAATTTACATGCCATCATTTCAAAATCTTACTTAGCATATAATTGCACATCTTCAACATAATCATATAACATTTAACCACAATAATAAATCACCACAATATCATATATTAAATCTCAAAACAACATTTTATATTTTAAATCCCAATAATTTTACATACTACTTCTAACATCACTTTATTTTAACATCTTTATAAAATATTTATAAAATCCCAACAATATTTATTAAATCAAAACATCCTTTTTAATTTACCAAACCAAACCCTTATTTTATAAAACCCCAAAACCGGCCCATGTTTTAATACACAAAACCGAACCCCTTGTTGTTAACCCAAACCGGACCTTTTCTTTAAAATGAACCCAAACGAGCCCTATTGTCTACTATAGCCAAACCGGCCCTTTTGTTTAGAAAAAGGCCCAACCTTTTTTTTTGTTTTAAAAAGCCCAAAAAAAAAACAGGCCCACAAGCCTTGTCTTTAAAACAGATCTTAAAACCGGCCCAGAAGGAAATTAGGCCCAACTCTTTTCTAGAGAAAGAAGGCCGGGTTTAGAAGAATAGGAAGGGGAGGGGGGACCCGGGCTGATGTGGCGTGGAAGGGGGGGCCCACGGCTTGTGATGTGGCGCAGGGCCCACAAGCCTTTCTTCTTCCTCCCATTAGACCGAACAGAGAAAGGAAACAGGGGAGCGCCCAGGCCGGCGGAGGGGAAGAAAAGGAGGGAGGAGGGGAGGCCTCGCCGGTGGTCCGGCCACCACTCCGACTCCGGCTACGACGTTGGCACACACACACAAGAACGGAAACGGAAAGAAGGAGGAGGAAAGAGGCTCACCGAGGGGGGGGGGGTTTCGAGGTCTTGTCGGAGTTTGTCGGAGCTCGCCGGAGACTCGATCCGCTGCGTCGGAGATGGAGGAACCTCGGATTCGACCTAGGAGAGTAAAGGAAGGTCAAAGGAGGGTTCTTTAATGGGATTTCGAATAGAACGAGAGGTCGGTAAGCGAAGCTTACCGACCTCGGAAGGGGAAACAGGGGAACGCGGAGGGTCCGGCGGCGGTTCTCCGAGGTGTTGGTGACGGAGGCGGCGCTCCGGGGAGGAGGTGCGGTGGTGGACGTGGCGTGGCAGCGGTGCGTGGTGGTGGAGGTGGCGTGGTGGAGGTGGCGGTGGAGCTGGCGGAAATGGCGTGGAGCTCAAAACCGGGTTTGGCTTGTGAATGCCGAGGGAGAGAGAGAGAGGATGTGAGGTTGAACAACACAAATCTGATTTTTCCAAAGGTCAAATTGCAACACAAAAGGTCTTATTTTTTTGGGAAGAGAAAGGTGTTGTTTGTTTGCCAAAATAAGGGGGTCAAAGAGTGGAGGGAGGAAAGGAGAGGATAGGATTTTCCCGAACTAGAATAGGGTGAGTCGGATGGATAAGGATTCGGAATATGACGGAATTGAGAGCTCGGGTCGGGAATATGAATTTCCGCTGATTGATTGTTCAAAACCCGAAATGAAAGACGGAATAGATTTTTAAATCGGAAGATTTGGGTCGGAATTTATTTTAAATTCATTTTGATTTCCTTTTTCCGAAATTTAATATTTTAAAAATCCGAGCCTTTACAAGAACCACATATATAGTAATAGGACTCAGAGAATGGAGCAGAGAAAGCAGGGAATAAGAAGGAAGAGGGGCAGGGAAGATGATTTCACCCGCTTAATTATATTCTAGAATTGTGTTGATCACATTTTTTATAGATGGAAATTGCCTTTATCTTTTCACATCTCAACTACATATTTTTATTAAAATACTCGACATCTTAGTTTTTTTTAAAGAAAAAACCTTCTTTTTTAATATATGATGAGGGAACGAAAAGAAATACATATCTAATATCTAATATAATACTAAAACAACTGCGAAGGATGCCACATGGCAACACCTCATTAAACAGGCCTACGTGGCAGCTTCTCATTTAGCGTGGCCCCACCTTATTTTTATAGATAAACATAAATCCACCTAAATAATTAATTCAATTTAATCAATTATTAATTTTAACAAATCTAAATAGTTATTAAACTGATCTAACAAATTTAACATACGATTTTTTTTAATAAAATTTAACATACGATTAATTTACCATAAGATTAATATTAAAATATCCCAATATGCTTAAGAATTTAATTGGTTGAAGATAAATGATGATCACACCTTAAATCATTAATTACACTTTAAGTTGTTGGCTATTTGATTTAAATTTTTTATTTGTGAAAACTATAACTTATTTTACCCAGATGCTAAGTATTGGTTTCCTTAACCAGAAGACGAAGAAGATCGCAGATAGTTAGGTCTTATAGGGTAATTGTCGAATGTGAATAGGAACTAATTGGGAAATTGTGGAATTTATGTAGAGTGGGGTGAGACTGAATGGCTCACCTGCTGGGCGAGATGGATAGGGCTTGCGAAGCTCATATTTTGCAAAATTTGTGTTCATTCAAATTCAAGTCTTTGTTTTTGTTTTAGGGATTAGGATGTATAGATACGTTTGTTTTGATTTTCTTAATAAAATAGAAATAAAGTCAAATGTTTTTTCATGGCAACTAACATTAATTTAGTTATCATCATAATACTATGATAAGATCAATTTATTTTCATTCTAATATTTGTTAAATTTGTTTAATTTATCCTAAGAAGCTTTTCATCGAAATAGGTATTCTTATATTTTTTTATGAAATAATTTATTTTTACAAGTGTATTTGACAAAAAAATTGAAGTTATGTGATTAGGGTGTGTTTGGATTTCAATATATTTTAATTATAATGCATAAATGCTTGAGTAGTGTTTGTTTAACACTTTTTACAATAGTTTAAAATAACGTAAAATTTAAATAAAATATATAGTAAATTATGTGAATTAATTATATTATGTTATATAATGTAATTAAAAACTTTACACAATAATGGTTGTTTGATTGACACAATTTATAAGGTATTTTATTTAAAAGGTATATCATTTTAAACACATTATAAAATTTGATAACGAAATACTACTCAAGTGTTTGTATTTATAAATACATTATGATTAAATGCAATTGGAATCCAAACACACCCTGACTTCACTTATTTATAAGACTAATATTAATGCCTTAATTTTTTTTTATATTGTTAAATATCATTTGAACCTAAACATATTTTGAATATATATATTAAGATCCTTATTAATAAATTGAATATAAAATATACTTTCATTAGCAAATATATTCCGTTGAATCTTCTAATTTCATAAAGGGCATGGTATAAAAAAAAATAAAAATAAAGAGATTTTAGATTTGTATATTTAACAACAATTTCATATACACTAAAGACATGTCTTAGTTTTTATTTCATTTTTTTAATAGTGAAAACATTTAGAGTCAAATAAATCAAATATTAAAATGAATCATGTATAGGTGAATCTTTAACTGTCCTTCTTGAACCTCCTTCGTAACTTTATGTTTTTTTTCTCACTTTCAACTCTTTTTTCTTCCATATTTTTTAAAAATTATTCTAGAGGTTTAAGCAAAAATTTAGGTTTCCTGTTAAAGTTTCTTTGTCGGATGGCTCAATTAAGATTGTTACAGAGGTTGGGGATATACATCTTGCATCAGGGTTGGTTTTGTATGATGTTTTCTCTATACCTGAGTTCAAGATCAATCTGTTATCTGTTGGGAAAGTGATGTTTTCACTAATATATAATAATAATAAAGCTTCTATTTAGACATTGCAAATCATATAACATGCTCAAATAAAACTAATGAAAAGATAATATTTGATAGACTTTTTAGCTTCTTAAAAAACATGGCAAAAAATAAAACGACCTATATTTTGAGAAGGATGAAGCATTTTTTTTTTAATTTTAAGTTTATTACAAGAATATTTATTCTCCAACATTTTTATATATTGTCTATCCAAAAGTTCTTAAAACTCCATTCACCTAGAGTTTGCGTAATATGTAGTCGAACTACCAAATTATTTGGTCTTACCTTCCAATTCATTAACACAACAAAAATTAATAGTAGAGGACCACATTTTTATATCTTGCCTCATGCATTTCAAATCTCAAACCCAAACTTACTAGGAAGGTGAGACATTGATGGAAGCATTATTATTTTTATATCCAAATTTATATTATTTTACTATATTGTTTTCATATTATTATAATAGTACAATATATCTAATATATAAAGTAAATAAATTATGGTAATATCTTCTATAAATATAACATATTTTATAAATCCCGTGCGTTACGCACGGGTACTACGCTAGTTACTAACTAATAAAACAAAATCTTATCGATGTCGTTACGCCCTCCCCTTAATCTTAGGCATTTTAACCAATTACCTTAGTCTAAATTACAATTTTAGTAGTTTTTGTAAAAACAATCTATTACTAACTATTAAAACAAAAGCCTTACCAATGACATGACACACTCCCCTTAATCTTAGGCCTTTTAACCAATCACCTTAGCATAAATTACAATTTTAGTAGTTTAAAAAAAATCTATCTATCTATCTATTATCTATTACTAAGTATTGAAACAAAAGTGTTGCCGATGACGTGGCGCCCTCCCCTTAATCTTAGGCCTTTTAACCAATCACATTAGCCTAAATTACAATTTTAGTATTTTTTTTTAAACAATGGGATTAATTCAAACCGTTTTCTATCTATACTACTTTAATTGCTTTAATTGTTTTTTCAACCATCTATTACTTTTGCCTTTTACTTTTGCCCTACCATCTTATAAATAATACACTCAGTACTAAATATTGTCAATTATCCTAACCATTTTCCATGACCCTCATTTGTTAGGCTGAAATGACAAGAGTAGTTACATTGGCTGAGCATTTTGTAGGCGTTTACGAAATCATCCCAACCGTTTATATACTACGTATTATACATTTTACTTTATTATTTTCTAACCGCTAATATGTGTATTTTTTTTTTGGCAAATTTTTGGTATTATTTTCTATTCACAACTTTAGTATTAAATTGCGCACTATTGGCGCGAGTATAGGACTAGTAGAGCTTTTAAAGAAAAAACTAGTGTGTAATCTCCACGCCATGGCGCGTTTACATAAAATAATACTAAAAATAATCAAATTTTCATCATAGTAGATACATTATATTATAATTATAAAAATTAACAAATAACAATAACTATGAAAAAAACTAAGAAGCGTCTATTGTGTTGGGCAAATTTTTCTTGTGAAGATATACGATAATCAATTTACAATATATTCACGATAAAGCAAAAACTAAGAAGCGTCCATTGTGTTGGGCAAGAAGAAAGCTCCTCATATACACCATTACAACATTCAAACTCCCATAGCTGTATTTTCTTCATTCACCAAACACACACGGGAAAAAAGTTATGGTCAGTCAATATAATCGTCACATTATGTTTATAATAAATTAAGGCTACATTTCAATTATTGAAATACTTTTAATGCAAATGAAAATAAAGAAAAAAAAAATTACATCAAGAATCCACTAAACATCGTCTCTGCAAATGATAAAAGAAAACTTAACCAAGCTTCTTGCTTCAAATCATCTAACCCAAAATCCTACGCAATTCAAACAATATATAATCGTCTTGTATGTGTAAAGAAAATAACGAGACAAAAAATGGAATACAATGGATATAGATAGTTCAGTTGAAAAACAACAAATAAGTAGTGTCACTTATTATGCCAATGTTTGAAAAACTTTCCTTATATACCAGTCTTTTGTAGTGTTGAATGGGTCACCTATTGTGAACCAAAGTCGTATGAATTAGTAGGATGATGGTATTGAATTAATTTGGGGTTAATATTTATAATAGTGGAGGAAAAATGGATAAAACCAAAACAGAATTTAAGATTTTCACCGAAAATAAGAAGAAATAAAAAAAACTGTAAGGTGATAAAAACAAATCATTGCTAGATTAGATTTCATAACAATTCGTATATTTCTAGTATAATTAACGGCGGGGTTTCCTTCCTTTTTCATAACTATTGAGGCATATACATATTTTCCAAATGAGCATATTAAATAGACAATGAATGTCATGAAAATATATAATGATGTATTAAGTTAGAGTGTTTCAAGGATGAATTGGAAGTTGCTATTTAAAATTTTATAATAATATATCAATATATATTGAACCAGCGACGGTGCTACACACAGAGGAGTTTAGATTTTGGCAAAAAAAAAATCCGCGCCATGGTTGATGGCGTGTCATCTTTTGACTCATATAACACCCCTGTAAAGAATGGTCCGACTCCGATATGGACTTTATTCTTGCAAACTCTGTTCATTCCTTCTCTGTTCAAGCTAGTGAGTTTTAATATATTATATTCTTGCAATCTCCATTCGTTCATTCTCTATTCAAACCAGTAATATACTTTCTAAGTGTGGACTTTGGTTGATTTTTAGACCTAATCCTTATTTATTATGTAAGCTGAAAAAGAATAGCTCTTGTGACATGGGTATAGCTTGAATCACTTATAAATCATTCCAAACATCCTTATGATATCCAATGTGTGATGGGGTGTTACAAAAAGCACTTTTTCTTGTGATAAATTTGGATGACCAAATAGCTCTCAAGTTGAATGCACATAAAATACTTACATTACAGTAATGCAACTCAACAAAATACTAAAATTTATATCTAACTCATCGGGAGTGGCACCAAGATTAGTCTTTTTTGGTTCACATTCAAGTGAATCCTTCATAGGCTTCCGAGACCCGACTAAGTAGGGCAGAGACAGCTCCCTTGGCACCCTCGATCTCAGTCGCAAGCTGCTTCATCCAACCCTCCGGCCATACTTGTCCACTGCTCCATCCAACCCTCGGGAGAAAACCTCCCAAGATCGGTAACCAAATTGTTTTTGTACTCGTACTCATCCGAATTAGTCGATGCATTGCGATGGAGTCAGACCGCGACTTCAACAATATTGCCGACCTCTTGCTTGAACGGTCGAAAGGCAGCCAACGCTCCCGTTGATTGGCCAATGATTTTAAATTCTACGGTGCACGAGAGGGTGCGGACCGTACGGTTGGCGAGCCGCGCAAGGTCGGATTCAAGACTCCGCACTTCGGCGGCAAAATTAACGACGGATGCCTCTGGTGGAAACAATCTTAATTTAGAAGACTTTTGATGATGTGTCAACCCCTCCTTAATTTAAGATTTTTCAACTAATCACAATTTTATCTTATTATTTCTTTTTCTTTATCTTCCTTTGTGTAGCTTGATTCTTCTCCATTTCAGCGATTCCCTTGTCCTTTATAGCTTGATTCTTCTCCCTTTCAACGGTTTCCTTGTCATGTATAGCTTGATTCTTCTCCCTTTCAGCGATTTCCCTGTCATGTATAGCTTGTTCCCAGGACGAAATTGCTTCGGTGAGTAGTTTCTCTTCGGTCTGCTCTTGAGGGAAAAAAATTCTCAAAGAAATAGGGAACCATCATGGTTGCCACAGTAAGAAGAACATGTGCGACCAACCAACCCATAGATTTTGGATTCTTGTATTGTTGGGCTAAAAAAGTAATAAAGGTCACAACTACTGATCTCATGGTTGCCGCTAAACTAAGATGTGTTGCAATTTCAAGCCCCAATTCAATCATCAATGTCCATGGTATGAAGAAGCTAAATAGGATGATGGGGGTTGGGTGCAATGAGAAGGAACCAAGATTTGATTGGCGGAGATAAAGTATGAAATGATGGATACATTGAGGCTCAACTTTTTGACCAAGGACGAAGCTTGAATTGTGGGAAGGCAGGGCAACAAACACAGGATGATAACAACGGTCAAGGTAAAGCATAGTACAACAACAATTTCAGAAACCAACCGAAAGAAAGGAGTTTAGAATGAAGTAATGGAACGAGGAAAGCAAAGAATAATAGAATAAAACTGGAAATGTCGGCGTTGGCGGCCATCCAACATAAAGGATGTGCGGATGACGTTGAGAAACGTTCCCTTACATGGTTGCGGGGAGCAAGAAATGAAAATGCAAGAATTGAGAGAGGGAAAAAATGAGCTCAGCTGGGAGGAGGTAACGAGCTGTATAGCGCAACAGCAAATAGTTGCACCACAACTATAGCACTACAAAAAATAAAAACAAAAATCCACCTTTTTCTTTTTTTGGGGGATCGTCCGTACTCCCCTTTGGATGTTTTGGATAAGAAATTAAATAAAAATAGATTCGAAATTCTAGAGTCGAAAGAAGATATCTCCTATTGAGTCAATTTGCTTTTCTGTTGGGTGGAGTGTTAATTTGTTTTGTGTTGTATTATTTTTGTAAGTCACTCCGAGAGGATTGAGATGAAGTAAAAAGACATGGTTCTGATAGTCTCTATCAAACGGAGTTCGTGTAAGCCGATGCCGAATCATCGTTGTCTAAAAATCAGCCCCATTGGCAAAGCAAGATACGCTCACAAAGGACTTTCGGTCGGAAGGATCGAAGTGATATGACATCGCTCACTATCCACTTCTCTCTCTTACACTAAGTCTTTTGTCTTTCTTTCTTAATTCGTCTTCCTCCTTGAGTCCATTCCTACTCCGAATTATAGACTTTTCGTCTTCCTTCTTCCTCCCTAAAATGGCGGAGCACCTCTTAAAGAGAAAGTTGGTGCTCGGTCTTTCCATTCTCATTTCATTGGCATATTCTGCCTTTTTTTCATCTGAAGCGTTTTACCCAATATTTCAAATATGATGATACTGAAAACCCAAATCTCACGGGAACCACAGTTGAGTTTATAGGGATTTTGAGCGGTTGCTCGGGCATGGTTTCCATTCTTTCCTTGATTTTTATCAAATGGATTAGACAGTCGGGAATCAGGAGGAGATACCTCTTATTGAGTCAATCTGCATTTGTGTTGGGTGGGGGGCTAACGTACTTGACCACGATTTCAGCTCCGTTTGCCATAATGGGGCTGGTCGTGTCTTGTGCGAACATTGGCTGGGTAGCCCTCATCCAATTAGAGACGGGTTTGGACGGGGCTGAGTTGGTTGAGGCTATTGGAGTCATGTCATTTTATTTTGTGTCGATTCTTCCCGAGGAAAGTCCACGGTGAGGGTATCTGTGTCTGCCGACGGTGCTAGTCTTGGGTTTGGAGATTTCGGGCAACTATTTGAAGAGGAGGCTGTTTCCACCAGAGGCACCCGCTGTTAATTTTGCCGTTGAAGTGCAGAGTCTTGAATCCGACCTTGCGTGGCTCGCCAACCACACCTTCTCGTGCACCATGGAATTTGAAATTGTTGGCCAATCAACAGAAGTGTTGGGTGTCTTCCGATCGCTCGAGCAAGAGGTCGGCAATACTGTTGAAGTCGCGGCCTGACTCCATCGCACTACATTGACTCATTGGGATGAGTACGAGTACAACAACAATTTGGTTACCGATCCTAGGAGGTTTTCCCCCGACGGTTGGATGAAGCAGTTGAGAAGTATGACCGGAGAGCAGCAACGCTACGCCAGGAAGCTTGCAAATGAGATCGAGGGTGCCAAGGGAGCTGTCTCTGCCCTGCTCAGTTGGGTCTCGAAATCCCAGGAAGAATTCACTCGAATATGAACCAAAAAAGGCTAATCTTGGTGCCTTTCTCGATGATTTACATATAAAATTTAATCTTTTGTTGAGTTGCACTACTGTAATGTAAGTATTTTATGTGCAGCCAACTTGAGAGCTATTTGGTAATCCAAATTTACCACAAAAAAGTGCTTTTTGTAATGCCCCCATCCCACATTGGATATCATAAGGATGTTTCAAGTGATTTATAAGTGATTCAAGCTCTACCCATGTCACAAGAGCTATTCTTTTTCAGCTTAATTACATAATAAATAAGGATTATGTCTGAAAATCAACCAAAGTCCACACCTGGAAAGTATATTACTGGCTTGAATAGAGAAGGAACGAATGGAGATTGCAAGAATATAATATATTAAATTAAAACTCACTAGCTTGAACAGAAAAGGAATGAACAGAGATTGCAAGAATAAAGTCCACACCGGAGTCGGACCATTATTTACAAGGGTGTTATATGAGTCAAGTAGCTCGAGTTTGGTTTGAGCTCGGCTCGATTAACATCGGTCCTTCAAAATACCTAAAATGATACTGAGTAATTTGTAAATGGGAAAGATGAAACTTAATTCGGAATATTTTGTGCTTACGTGGCGCGCTCTCCACCTTTCTCTCCCCTCTGCCCAATCACGTTTTTTTTTTCTTTTTTTTTACCAAAATTAACCTAATTACTAACTATTATATCAAGCTCTATATAATAGCTTAAATTAGAAGACTTTGATGATGTGTCATCTTCTCCTTGATTTTAATTAATTCAACCAATTCATTATTTTCTACTTTTTTTTATTTTCCCCCCTCTCCTACATTTAATTATACTTTCCTTTAATTATTATTTTTATTCTCTACATTTAATTATACTTTCCTTTAATTATTATTTTTATTTTACCTTTATCTTTTTTAATCAATCACATTCTTTCTTTTATTTCCAAAATATTTGTTAACTATTGGGCTTAATTCAAAACATTGAATTCAGTTTAATATAGCTACTAGGCTTACTATTAATCTACATGTAAAGTAGCTTAGTACTCCGTGCATTGCACAGATCTTTGTTTTAAAATATATGTTTATATAATGTCGTTCATTATTTCTGACATAAATATTATAAGTATCACAGTGTAATAAAAAAATCATTCTCTAACATATTGAATACTAAAATAAATAAATATGCTAAATGTAACGGCCCGGGATTATGATTCTCGGGTTACGTTTCGAGGGATGAAACCCCTCGTTAGGATCTTGCGCCCCGAGTACAGGTTGAAGGTTTGAAATTCTATCCTAACATTTTAAAGTGGGATTTCATACCCAAATTTCGAAGGGATCGTTGGAATCCCCGGGGAAGTCCCCTATACCTGTCATAAGTCTAAGCGTGGAAAACCAACAGTCATGCAAATAGTAGAATCAAGGTGTAATACAAGAGGGTGACACGGCAGAGCCGAGTCAAACCAAATCAAAAAGCGTATTTATCGAAATTTAATATACAATGTTAGTGGAGTTAAACCATTTCTTTGAGATCGCCCAAGAGAGTTCCCACGTCACGGAAACAAGGAATAATCATGCTGCAAAACAACCTAAAAAAAATGTATGTGGGGTGGTGTCAGATCGAAGCCCTACGCAATATAATCCCAAACAAGCAGACACATACACACGCTAGTCTTAATAAAGATGCTTCTAGATGCAAGACGGAATATTAACACACTAACATGCTCCTAAGATCAAGTGCGTAAATATAATAAGGCCTTAGCATTGAATACCAAGTGGTATATCCCTCTCCTACCTCCACCCTCTTCCGATAGGGCGGAGACTGGCCAGCTCGTGAATGCATTCATTCATAATCGGGCGGCACGCATGCCCAACCCGCTCCACAATAAAGCCCGCAGGCATCTCATAATATAAGGAAGTTCATGACTCGATTGACTCAGGACGGGACCCGATGAGACTAGGTCGTCCTATAACCCTAGCAATGACTCTAGTTACTTCACAAATAACGACCGTTCTGTTTACAGAAGCAATGAGTAAATGAATGCTCAATCATGAG
The DNA here is from genome assembly GCA_963922045.1 of Persicaria maculosa. Classification (NCBI taxonomy): domain Eukaryota; kingdom Viridiplantae; phylum Streptophyta; class Magnoliopsida; order Caryophyllales; family Polygonaceae; genus Persicaria; species Persicaria maculosa. Next base: position 32,729,022 of record OY998262.1, read on the forward strand.
TGCAATCCTAGCAGGATACTACATGACATGCTTTATTATGAATGCAAACACCTAGTATGCACATGACTACAAGCAGGGAGATCTCTTTTCGAATCTGAGTGAGCTCATATAGGAACTCACCTGGAAGTGCAGAACAGCAAAAGGCAACAACTAGGTATACAGAAAGCCAACATGTCATAGATGATCACCTAACAGATATATAAGTAGTATAAATAAGTCTACTTCTAATGTTACTTAAAGCATATAATATCACACACAAGTCATCAAATATATTCATCATTTTCCCAAGATTTCCCAAAACTCTTATAAAACCTCAAGTTAGATGAAATCATCATTCAAAACGCTTTCTCAAATCATCCAAAAATCTATTTATAAAACATTACCCTTTCATCAACTTATTTTATTATTATTACAAGACAAATCCGACAAGGTTAGTATATTTCCAAAATCCTCTATTTAGTTTTATTAAATCAATTCTCCATTCATCAAAACAGTTTTCAACCTTGAAAAACCTTTTTTTTTTTTTTCTAAATTTCTCTTCTACTTTTTTTCAAGTCCAATAATGTTATATTTTAAAATCTTAAAATAATGGTTTATATTTCAAATCTCACGTAATATTATATCACACTTCAAATACCATTTTCTTATAACCATTTTCATAAAATACTCGCAAATCCCTTAAAATCCCAATCATTTTTATTTTATAAAGAAAACAGCCCCTTTTAATTTATCAAAATCGCCCTTATTTTTAGAAAAATTATAAAACAACCCCCCTTTATTTGGTAAAAATGCCAAACCGAACCCCCTTATTCCAAGTCCTCCAAAACCGAGCCTCATCTTGCAAAATAGGCCCAAATTCATTTTTCAGAAAATTAGGCCCATCATTTTGATCCTTAAAAATTTAGGCCCACAACCCTTATGTTGTTTTAATGAAAAAGGCCCAACAATCTAGTATCCCATTCAAAATTGAAGTCCGGATTGGAAAGGAAGAAAAGAAGGAGGTGGGCCCCATGCTGACATGGCGGATGAAGTGGCGCGGCGGGACCCACAGCTGAAGAAATGGGGAGAAAGGAGCCACTGTTCATATTCTTCTTGAAGATGTGCAGCGCTCGACTCAAGGAGAGGAGGAGGGAGCTCGGCCGGCGTCGACTTCGAGCTCCGACCATCCAATCCGGCACCGAGAGACAGAGAATAGACAAGAAAGGAGAGAGAAAGGAGTGCTCACCGAGGGATTTGGGCACGACGGGTCGCCGGAGATGCTTCGGGGTTCGTCGGAGTCGATTGGAGCTCAATTCGGCCTCGTCGGAGCCGAAATCAAAGTGTTCTTGGCCTGGGTCGAAATGAGGAGTTATAAAGGTGAAGCTTTTAAGGGTTTTCGAGTCGGAACGGAGGATCGAAGGCTTACCGAGGGGGATTCGCGCGACTCGTTCATCGTCGGGCCTTCGCCGGAGTTCTTCGGTGTCGCCGGTGGATCAGGGCTGCGATTCTCGGTCCTGGGACGAAGGGACAGTTTCAAAAGGGGGACCTTTTGTAGGATATTGGGCGGGAAAGAGGGGAAGGAGGGCCTTACCGAGCGGGAATGAAGAAATCAGAGGAACAAGGTGCGACGGCGGCTGCTCGGGCCCGCTCTGGTCGTCGGCGGAGTGGGAACGATTGTTGAATGTTGCTGCTCGGCGGAAAGGAGGAGGGAGAACGAGCTGCAGGTGCTCGACCTCTTAGCTTCGAAACAGGGGAGGAGGAGTGACGGTGACGGTGGCTAGCGGAGTGTGGTGGTGGACTGAGCGATGGAGGAGGAGGTTGGGGAGGGAGCTCTCGGCAACCCCACAAGGAAGATGATGGAGTTTGAGTTTGAAAGTGAAATGTGGAGGTGGTGGTTACAAATTTCCAGGTTTTGTGAATATAAGATAAGGAGCTGTCTTCTTCCAGCTGGAGTAGTTGCTACAATAGCCTTTGTCTTTGGTCAATTTGCAGGGATTTGTTTCTTTTCTAAAAGAAAAGGGAATCAAGGAAGGAGGGGATAAGATTTAACCCAAATGGGGAGAAGATGAGTTGGATCAATTGTAGAGATCTAGGTAAGAATTGGTGATATGAGACGGAAAGAATTTTTGAATCCCGAGGAGAAAGACGGATTCAATCGTTAAAGTTAAAAATTGGGCCGGAATTTGCTTTAAAAATTTCGATTTCGATTTAGTAATTAAATTAAAGACGAGTTTTCATTGAAATATCCGAATTAAATCCAATTTAAATTTATTTTTAATTTCTTTTTCCGAAAATTAGGGTTTAAAAATCCGAGCCTTTACATCATCCACCTCTAAAAACAAGTCTCGTCCCCGAGACTAAAGTCAAAACAAAGTAGGGGATGAAGTTTGAAATTGATGAGTCCAAGGACCATGTCCGTTGATCTTGTAACCATCTCGGTTGCGTCTTCCGGGATTCTCACAACATCCTAGTCACGGTCGTGACATCTCCAATTGGCCTTGACAAGTATGCAATAAGCGCCCCTATCACATCCTCGCTTTGACTTTTCGGAAGTACCACAACTCTAAAAGTTCTACAATATCATCACTAGGTCTTAGCAAGCACCCTACAAGCGCCCCCATAAAATGCTTGTATCCACTTCGTGAAGTATCATAGAGTTGCCCGGGTGTGAAAAGTTTCAAAGAGGATTCCACAGTTGAAAAAGATTGGCCTCAAAATCATTGAAATTTCGATCGTGTTCGGTCTCTCAAAATCCAAGTTAGTCTTTTTCAAAATCGTTCAAAACCATTCAAATCAAGCAAACCTCTCAACTTCAAAACCATTCTAAAGCTTTTGAAAATCCGAGTTAGTCGTTTCCAAACTCTATAAATCCCAAGTTGGTCAAGCAAATTAAGAACTTAAGAGGTGGAATCATCCACCTCTAAAGGCTAATCCCATATTCTCTTCCCTAGGTTCCCAGTCAAAATCAATCTCATCAATTCGATTCTATCATCCTAGCAATTCCAATTCAAGGCATCATATATCATAGCAATTGTCCAACATAGCAATCGTATCACTCATTCATAACCAGGTCATACTCATGTCACGGACAGTTACATACCATAGCATATCTAGCATCGTATCGTACAAGGTAGGATTTATCACATCATCTCACAAAATTACACATCGTATCAATCAGATAAGCACGTCATATCCGTCGGATAAGCACATCATATCAATCACATAACCATATCATACTCATGTTAACTACCAAGCCTCATCGCATTAGAGGCAAACAAATACTTCCGTACACTAGCATTTTATCCAGTTCAGGGGCTAACTATGTTAGTACTAACAATTCAATATCGCCTATGGCAATTCATCAGGGAATCAACACCGTCTCAACACTCGGCCCCAAGTAAAGCATACACTAGATCAAATCCTCAAGAGACCCTGTCTACAACTACCAATCATGACAAGACACGACCACTACTCATCATTCCTTGCATCAAGATCAACCTTACCTAGGTCTACCAACTCAATCCAATACTAGTTCTAAATACCATTGCATCCCGCCTAGCGTACAATCTCTCTAGTCTCATAACTATCCGCAATTCAAGGCCAATTACCCAAACCAACTACTAGGGGTCCTAATTCCCATGCCATCAAGCCATCTAAAAACCATCCCACTTCGACATCCTGACCTCAAATCCTACTTGACCACCTAAAACCATATCTCGGAGTTCCCAATCGCACAATTCCCCTATTCCGACAAGCTTAATAACTCGACCAACAACCAAGACTCTCTTTAAAGCACACCCTCGTCCTAGAGGTCCTCTACCAGTCTCATCTTCACCTTCTAAGAGAACCCCAAGTCCGCAACTGAACTGCTCTCTCGATCGATCTAGGTGCTCCTTAATACTCTGCTTGACCATCATCTCCCAAAGAGTCATCTCGAATCACTTTCTAACCTGATCATACTTTCCGCACCACTTACCACTCTCACTAACCATCCACCTCTAAGAACCCAACTCATACTGATCATCTCACACTTGTCACTCCCGACTAACTCTAACGCAGAAAACTGTCTAGTGCTAACTCATAACCACAAATCACCGAGTTCCTCATCACCTGCGTCTATCCTCAACAACCAATCACATATTCTACCTACTTATCCCATTCCGAATCTCACAAAATCTGAACATCCACGACTTCTCAGCCGACCTATCCTAGATCTTCGTCCTAGCATGTTCCCAAATTTCCTCATTCCAAATCTTACTAAATTTCCTCAAGCTCTTACTTCTTAACCATGACACCTTATCGTCCAAAGCCCTCTTTTACCGATCATCATTTCCGTAACATCCCTAAATCGTCCTCATCCGAGTTTCCCAAGTACCGTAACTTCGCCAACCTTTCTAGGATCCTTCTTCCTCTAGTGCTCCCAATACCTTTCCACTTTGCCTGGTTCCCAAGCCCATACCCAGAATCTCCCTGTCTCGAACCTCAAGCAAATAGTCATAAAAGCAACATCAACAACATTTTCGCCTAGCTACAAGCATTCCTCAGTGATTCACCTTACCTCCTCACATGCCTCAATAACCAACACGATTTCCACACACCAGTCCCGATTCCTTCCCTACGCTAAAATCCTCCAACAACACATCTAGGAACCCTTCCCTCAGGGGTCCTCCAAGTATTACCAATCCTATTCAAACAACCCAAATTACTCATCACACGTACAATCCTGATATGAACAACCTAATATCCAATACCGACGATTTCCCAAGCTAACTTATACTACTTTTCCTTAGCAACTCCTCAACCTCATCATGTACGAAGACCTCGCCCAACCACCGGACACACAACCTAATCCCAAATTCTAGGGGTTCTTAGACATCCTCTTAGCTTCGAAAGAGGGGAGGAGTAGTGACGGTGACGGTGGCTAGCGGAGTGTGGTGGTGGACTGAGCGATGGAGGAGGAGGTTGGGGAGGGAGCTCTCGGCAACCCCACAAGGAAGATGATGGAGTTTGAGTTTGAAAGTGAAATGTGGAGGTGGTGGTTACAAATTTCCAGGTTTTGTGAATATAAGGTAAGGAGCTGTCTTCTTCCAGCTGGAGTAGTTGCTACAATAGCCTTTGTCTTTGGTCAATTTGTAGGGATTTGTTTCTTTTCTAAAAGAAAAGGGAATCAAGGAAGGAGGGGATAAGATTTAACCCAAATGGGGAGAAGATGAGTTGGATCAATTGTAGAGATCTAGGTAAGAATTGGTGATATGAGACGGAAAGAATTTTTGAATCCCGAGGAGAAAGATGGATTCAATCGTTAAAGTTAAAAATTGGGCCGGAATTTGCTTTAAAAATTTCGATTTCGATTTAGTAATTAAATTAAAGACGAGTTTTCATTGAAATATCCGAATTAAATCCAATTTAAATTTATTTTTAATTTCTTTTTCCGAAAATTAGGGTTTAAAAATCCGAGCCTTTACACTAAATAATAAGAAACTTTAAGCATTAGAATAAAGTATAAGCATAAAGTTATGCAATATTGGTAAAACTTGTAAATATTATTAGTATCAATATAATGCTAATAATATTAGAATAATAATAAAACTAAATAAATAATGCAATTTAAAAAAATAAACCTAAACAATAAGTTTGAGATACAGTTGAGCTAATTAAAAAAAATTGAATCTTCCAAATGAGTCAAAGTATATAATTGTGATAATGTTTTGTCATGTAGAGGATGTTTTGGTAATCAAGAATGGTGGAATGAATTTTCTTCATGAATCACGCTGATATATAAATAATAATTATATGAAGAAATTAAATCCATTCCACCGGGGCCGACCCTTGGGATTTTATTTTTTGATCAATAAATATATTGATATTGATGGTATAATTAGCAACATAAACATCAAAAGTCATAAAAATTAAAATTAAATGGAGAATGTAATGCATTTCTTCATGAAGAAATTAAATATATTTCACCTGGGCCGACCCTAGGGATTTTATTTTTTGATCAATAAATATATCGATCTTGATGGTATAATTAGCAACATAAACAATAAAAGTTATAAAAATTAAAATTATATGGAAAATGTAATGCATGACAGGAAAATCTTTGATTTTAATCCACCGAGAAGATCAAAAATTTGTTAAGATATGTGTGAAAATCAAAGATTTGTTATTACCAAAAAAAATCAAAGATTTGTTAAGATAAATATGATTTAATTTTTATCTTATCCGTAGAATATCTAAACCAATCAACAAAAATATCGAGAATATCTCAACTGATTTTGTATTTAAATGAATTAAAAGAAAATGCAAAAATGGAGAAAATGAGATGTATGATTTTAAATTTAAATTAATGAATAATTTAAATTTAAAATCCTACATTAATGGAGAAGGTGCCCAATACCCAATTTCAATAAATCGAAACTAATTAAAAGATAGGCAACATAAAGTAGGAAGGAATCATTAATTGATACGCCTAAAGACTAATTCGCTTAAACACACTAATGCTATACAAGATGGAAAAAACTAACAAAAGGTGATCTATTTATTAGATGATGATGATTTTTATATATTTTTTATTTCGTAGTCTAGGACTTTCCGAACGGTAGTCACCGAAGTTGAAATATAACAAACCTAAAGACAAACAGTAAACACACTAATCAATCTCACTACCAAAAAAAATCAATCTTTAAACACAAATACCTTTTCATCTATCAAAATAATGTCAATCACATGGACTGTTCCATGATCAGTGTAGCTTAGGGTTTTCGACATTCTTAAAACAAGAACAGTTATATTCCATCGAATTCTTGAGGTGTTTTCTTGTTGTAGTAGTAACTCGTCTAGGTAATGAAATTGTCTATCCCCTAAAAAAATCAGTTTTATAATAAAGAATCAATGAAGTGAAGAAGATGATTGCAGTGTTAATAAATTAAGTACTTAACGATAATAGATGATAGGGATATAATATTTAACGTACCTCTCCTTTTCACATTACCGTTGTTCTATATGGGCGTCTTGCCTTTGTTTTTTGACATCGCGTGATTCTCTGCATATAGCCGCAATTAGATCAAAGAATGCATAATTATCTAAAAAATGCTAAAAATCTCAGCATGAACACATATTGGGATAATAGCTTAGTCCTAAAGAATTAACACATATTGGGATAATAGCTAGTCCCACAGAATTAAAATGAAGATAGAACAGAAAGGAGATTGATATCATCTTAGTCTTGTTCAACCGGTTGTCTTAGGGGATCCAAATAAATCAATTAAACAAATTTGTTCAAAAATTTAAATGAAGAGAGCACGGAAAGGGGATTGACATCAAGTTGATTTTTAAAGATTTAGCCGCTTAGGATCTCCTCTAAATTAGATTAGATAAGTTTAGATTTTAACGATAAATTAACAAACAATTAAAATAAATCAATTAAAAATTAACAAACAATTAAAATGAATCAGTTAATCTTCAAAATACAAAAAATCTACCGATAGCAGGTTGAGGGGATCAAAATCAATCATATATATTTACATCACGTTGATATTTGAAGATTTGGTTAGGATCTCTTATAAATCAGATAAGTATAAATTCTAACAATAAATTAACAAATAATTAAAATAAATCAATTAAAAATTAACAAACAATTAAAATTAATCAATTAATTTGAAGAAAAAAAAGCTATTGATAGCCTCATCCAAATCAATCCTATATATTTACATCACCTTGATTTTTTAAGATTTGGTTAGGATCTCCTCTAAATTAGATTAGATAAGTTTAGATTTTAACAATAAAATAACAAACAATTAAAATAAATCAATTAAAAATTAACAAACCATTAAAATAAATCAATTAATCTTAAATAAAAAAACGCTACATTAAAGGAGAAGCCGCCACATGTCGTAGGCGACTTCTCATTTATTATTATAACTAGTCCATTCCCCGTGCTTTACACGGGAATTTAATGAAAAAGATATTTCGGGGTGTTAAATTATAATATTTTTTTTCATAATTAAATAAAGTATATTCATCTACAAACAAAAATGATAGTCTATCTTATAATAATTTTTATACAGTTTAATAAAAAAAACTATTAATGCAAAAGAATTATTTTTAAAATAAAATTAAAACTCTATCATTAAATATTAACAATCATAAATTTCTAGCACAAACAAAACAAATTTAATAGATAAAGAGGAACTAAAAAAATATCTAGAAAGTAGAAACAAACATAAGCATTCAAATATAAGATCAATTAAATCGTCTACCCTCCCAATATAAGATCAATCATACAATCTCAAAAATATCTGGCTTCGAATGTTCTTCAAAATAAAACGCAACACATTCCTCAAACGGGTTTTTTTCCCAAATAATAAATTTAACAAGTTGATAATCAAAATCCCCAAATATATGTGGCAAACCATCACCCATACCAGTTGAAAAAATATAAAGGATTGTCATCACCTATATATGCCACATCCAATGTATGATGATTAAGCTCGTTTGAATACCTTTCACAATCGTCATCACCCATGGACCCTTGACCCTTTTCATCTAGACCAATAATTTTAATTACTACACCTTTTGTGTTTATCAATTGAGGCATCGCAATTTTTACGAATTTTTCGTGGGTTTTTACCATTTAACAACATTCCCCACCCCAGGCCCCAACATTCAACGACAATGTATGACACGAGACAACCTTTGGACGATGTATCCATGACCCATTATAGCTCATGGTTCACCCCTTCTAAAATCATCTTAGCTAGAAAAACCATTAACTAATCCTCTTTTTTTTTTTTTAATTTGACTTTAAATTACAATCTATAAGAAGTTCTTACAAAAAAAACAACTACAACAGGTCCACAATACCCATTTCAAGATTAAAATTAATTATATATCTCTATGTATAAAATATTTTTTGATAAACCTATATATAAAATATCAGAAGAATTCTAATAATGATTACATATTTATTCACAGATGTAGTAAATTGGATCAAATAAAGCATCAAATTATTTAGAAAATAATATATAATGAATTAAAAATGATTAAAATATTGTAAAATAAAAAAGTCTTGATTTAAAACTTATTTTTGTATTTAAAAGTTGATCAACACATAAAATTTAACTCAATTAAGCCACCAAAGACGTACTTGATTTGCAAGACCAAAAGAAAAAAAACAAAGGAGTTAACAAATATTATTCATATTATGATATAATTTCTTTTCAAGTGTAGGATACAATGAACCTTGTCAGAATAAAAAAGAAATCATCTATTTTAAATTATATAAATATAAAATTAATTGATTTATACCGGAAAAAATATATCGTTCTATTTTTAAAATTGACGGTATCAATTATAAATATAAAAATATATATAATACGTGTCAAAATGTTAATAAAACAAATTGTATAGGATTTACTAACCATTCAATAGTTATTAGTAAGAAGTATTTAATTGTAAAAAATTAACAAAAAGCTTAATATTTTATCTAGTTTTTAGCTCATTAAAACACTTGTCGAAAAGTAAAAAAATCTTATATTCTAAATTGGAGGGAGTACAAAGTATTGGCTTATTTGAGTAGAGAAATTTCTTAGCAAGAGTTCAACATTTAGTAAATCAACTTCTATTTTAGTATTATATGAAATTGATAATTTGATTAAATAAAAATTATAAAAAAATGATTAAAAAACTAAAATTATTAACCAATACACACACAATAAAATACGGAGTATTTAACCAAGTAGATAACCAATCTGATCACTTGTCAAATCAAAATATATGACCATATCCTTCTAAACATAATAAGTACATCAACTTTTGATATATAGGCTAGGTTTTCTTATTAACATATTTATAATTAATTATATGGCATTGTAGAATAAATGTGGCACAATATTATTGGTTGACATTTTAAGCGGAAACATTTTTTATCAGAAGTTGTCATATGGAAGAAACAGATTATGTTTTAATATTGTTTTAAAAAAGGTCTGAATTTTAATTGATTGAAATTAATTTTTGGTATGGCTAGTAAAATAGAAATGAGGAAAAATGATGTTTTAGAAGAAAATGAGACTAATATAATTACTTGAAATTTAACCACAAATGAAAGCTATAATTATTTTAGGTGTTTACATTAATAAAAAACATTCATTGCCATAAACGAAATGAAAATGAAAATAGTTGTATTGATTTTTTTTTAAGTCTCATCGATATATTATATACATATGATATGATATATTTCTTTGAATTTTAATTTGATGTATTCCATATTCTTTATTCTCCATATTCTTTATTCTGATGGAGAATGATCAATCAATTGGATGCATACATAGATGTAGATTTTTAGCTTCCTTTTAAACAATATATTCACACAATTATTTTTAAAACAATCGATATGATTAAGCTATTGAATTACCAAAATAAATATTTACTATCCAGATATTAATAATTATATAGACATGCATGTTTCTTAAAAAAAATATCAATATATAGGCCGGTCGCATAAAAGATGCAATATGGCATGACATTATTGGGCAAAAAAATTGGAGGGAAATTTTTTAACCAGAGATCGACATGTGGCAGAACCAGTTTCTTCTTTAGTATTGTTTAGGATATAGATATTTATATACCTTTCCGATGATATGACATAACCAATATCATTTTAGATATTAATTATATCACATCACATTTAAACAAACAAAGTTACAATGATATTATTATTTTTACTAAGTGATTTTAATATCCATATTTATGTATTATACTTTTACATGAGATTTTTAAAAAAATATTTTTTTAGATATTTATAAGATACATTTATGGTAAAGATTTTAATGAATTTTATCTTAACTTTTATTAATATTTTATAATATTATTTTTTATATTATCAAGATTTTAGTTTAAAAAATCGCGCCATGGCGCAGGAAGCTACCCTATTGAATTGGTTTTTATATAGAACTATAAAGTCATTGTTTAATTTCCGCACCATGGCTGATTTGCCAAAAAAGTCATCGCATCTTAACTTGATATTTATATAAAATACTATATATATATATCCAACGATTTTTGACACCATATACAAAAAAAAAATCCAATTATAATTTAAGATTTTGGAAAAAAAATTTGGAAGAATAAAAAAAAACATATCTAGGAGGGTAAAACGATTCAAACAAATCAGTTCGAGATAAGATTTGATAGCAAATAGCAATCCATATCTAATATAATTATATAATTAATATAAAAAAAATTAACATAATTTATTTTGTAAGGAAAGCGGTTAGAAATTCAAAAAAAAAATACCCTAACGGAATAACATTAAAAAAATAAGAAAATAATAATACTGGATTGAAGAATCCAAAATGTAAAGGATCAGTGCTAATTTCATTTTAATAATATTGAATTAAAAAAATTAAGAGAAGAACTAAGAAGTCAAACAAAACAAAAAAAAAGCCTAAAACGCAACAACATCGCACAAAACTCCTCTAAAACTCAAGAAGAAAGGAAAAAAGGAGAACCCCTTGATTGGAATCAAATTAACAAAAGAAGGAACTCCGATTCCCTTCCTCACGTTTGTAGATGACACAATTATCTTCGCAAATGCTTCTCATAAGAGTCTTCATAGTTCATACTATCCAAAATATGATAAATAACTTCTCAATTCAAATTTGTCTGGTCTAGTGATAAACTATAACAAGAGCTCACTTCAGGTTTTCGTAAATGTTGATATGACACTTGCAAGATCTCTAGCTCAACAAATGCGAAGTCCAATGTCAAGAACGCTAGAAAAATACCTAGGTATTCCTCTTGTTAGTGGAAAAGTTAAAAACTGTGTCTTTGAAGAGGCTATTGACAACCTTAAAAAATAATTATCAAAATGGAAAGCTTCCACCCTTTCCCAGGCAGGAAGAATTGTTCTTATTCAAGCTAATCTCAGCTCCAAGACAAACTATCTAATGCAAAATTTCTTATTATCAAAAGGAATCCTCAACCGAATTGATCAAGTCAATAAACAATTCTTTTGGAATAAACTACAATCACAACGATATACCCTCATGATTAGTTGGGAGAATATATGTAAACCAAAAAGTCAAGGGGGTCTTGGATTTAAAACTGCTGAAGAAATGAACATAAGCTTGTAGATGAAGTAACTTTGGAAGTTATATACGGACCAAAATAATATTTGAGTTAGAGTTATAAAAGAAAAATATCTCCAATCTGAAACAATTAGACAAAGGTCGAACCAAAACACTTCATGGTAATTTGAAAGATTATTGCAACTACGGGATCAATTCCACCGTGGCCTCTTTTGGGTCATTGGAAATGGGGAATCTATCAATATTTGGGATGACCCTTGGATCCCGGATCAAGTTCTAATTGACCACCAGAATCACCATGAACCCAAAATGAAAGTAGCACAACTAATCACTTCACAAAAACAGTGGATTTTAACAATCTTAAATCAATTATTCCCTCAACACATAATTAAAAAAATATTAGACATTCAAATTCCAGAATGGGATACTGCGGATAAACTAATTTGGAAACCAAACTCCAATGGAAACTTTACAAGTAAATCCACGACCAGATTAAAAAGCCCTAGACAACAAGGTGAAACTGACTATAGCTGGATCTGAAAACTAAAAATACCACCTAGATTAAAGAATTTGATTTGGAAGATAGCAATTGATGGTTTATCAACAAAGTCTAGGCTAAACAAGTACGTTAATAGAGTCTCATCTCAGTGTTGCCTCCGTGGCTCTGAAGATGAGGATACTCGTCATCTTTTTATGAAATGTCGAATCACTCAGTCAATAATCTTGGGTTATGAACAACTAACAGGTAAATCCTTTCTTAGCTTAAGAGGAAGGAACTTGTAGATAGAAGATTTTATGATGATTAGACACGAAAACTCTCATTTTGAAGATCTTTGTTTCATTTGACAAACAATATAGGAAACTAGAAACATAATCATTTTTACCAACAAAAAATTGGAGGCTACAACATCTATGGTTCAAAAAACTATATGCAATATAACAAATTGGAGTTTGACAAATGTAAATATGGGAAAAAACAAATCCAAAATCAAAAGATCAAAAGCTAAATGGAACAAACCACAAGGAGCCATCCTCAAAATTAATGTAGATGGCTCGGTTAATTCCATTGGCGGGTGCCATATGGGGGGGAGTCATCAGAGACTCCGATGGTCAGGTTATTGGTATTTTTCATCAGGAGACAAGACAAGGGTCAGTTCCCCAAACAGAGGCTTATGCGGTCTGTGTAGGAATGCAGCAATCTATTCAAGAGGATTTCGAAAAGTCATCATTGAAGGGGACAACTTGGAAGTTATAAAGGTGATTAGAGAAAACACTAATATCAAGTGGGAAATTATGCGTCATGTGGAGAAGATCAACCTACTCTCAGGTTCCTTTGATCATATTCAGTTCAGACATCGTTATAGAGAAGCAAATAAGGTAGCAAATTATATAGCTAAAAGTAGGGGAAATTGTAATTTGTCCACTCTCCCTTTTAACAGGGATCTTTGTAACGTCATCCAGCAGGATGATCAAGGAAGTGCCTTGCGTTTTTAGCAAAACCTTCCAAATGTTTGCCTACTGTAAAAAAAATGAGAATTAAAGAAAAAATGAATTAAAAAAAATATAAATAATTCATTAACCAAATATTAATAGGAACATTGAAAATCAATAAAAAAAATGTATACATATTATTGCACATTAAACTAATATTGATATGGGACAAACTCCAGTCGACTTTTCGTCCAATATTTTTTTATGTGGAAACTGGAGGTTCAAATTAAACCTGTCCAAATGTAATTTTTTTTACAAAAACTAATGTTGAGTATAAATTGAACTTTAAGGTTAATAAATTCAACCAATTTGTACTCAAATTAGTTTTGGTTTTAAAAAATTACATTAAGACTGTAACGGCCCAGAATTATGATTTCCGGGTTACGTTTCAAGGGATTAAACCCCTTGTTCGGATCTTACAATCCAGGTACGGGTCGAGGTTTCAAACTTATTTTAAGGTTAGTAGAAAGAGGGATTTCAAACCCTAAAAGTCACGAAGGGTCGTAGGGTACCCTTAACCTGTCTTAAGACTATGTCGCGAAATTCAATTCAAATGAAAGTAAAGCGGAAGCAAAGTTAAGATACAAAGTGTCACGGCAGAGCCGGGTCAAAATCAAAACGTAAGCGAATGATTACCATTTATACCAAGTTAGAGAATTAGTCAGGTTCTTCAATTCGCCAAAAAGAACCCCGTCATATAGACATCGAGCACTCAGAATCTGTAGAAAACACCTTTAAAAAAAGAACGGGGAAAGGAGTCAGATCGAGCCACTCATGCGGGACCGGCAGTCCTCGCTGAGGCCACATAGTATGTGCTATACCTAATAAAGATGATCTAATGCCGTACGAAAGTCAAACACACTAGCATGCTCCTAGTTCATAATAATGTGCAGAAATACTGTAAAGGGCCCAAGACAATGCCAAATGGCATATCCCTCTCCTACCTCCACCCCCTTCCGATAGGGCGGAGACTGGCCAGCTCGTGAATGCATTCCATCATAATCGGGCGGCACGCATGCCTAACCCGCTCCACAATAAAGCCCGTAGGCATCTCATAATATAAGGAAGTTCATGACTCGATTGACTCAGGGTACCCGATGAGGCTGGGCTACCCTATGACCCTAGTAAAGACTCTAGGACTATCACAGATAACGGCCGTTCTGTTTCAAACGCATAAAGTAAGCAGATGCTCATTCAATTGGTGCAACCTAAACAGGATACTACATGGCATGCTTTTATGAATATGCAACACCTAATATAAAATGCAACAACAGACATGAATGTCCAACCTGAGTAAGCCCCCTAGGGAACTTACCTGAAGTCTTCACATCCAATTAACCAGCAAACAAGCCATAGATAATCATCCATCGGTCCACAAGCCACTCAGAGAATCATCCAATCACACTAGCAAGTAATAAGCAAGGAACAACTCATCAATACATACTTAATTAACACAGAAGTAGGCTTTCAAGTCAACATAGGATTCGACAATATTTTATTCAAATAACTAATATCTCATCATAACCACCATTCTCAATTAACCTTATTCCCATCAGGTATGGAACTAAGTTAAAAGTCTTACCAAGATCACCACTCAAAACATCTTACTTTAGGTTTTGCTTAACAACTGCTCAAGTAATTCATAATTTATCAAATCCTCAAATACTCAACCAAATTCACAAGTTCTCAACATCAAGGATCAACAAGTCTTATTATTCAACTCGCATAATGAATCATTCCCAAGGGATAAACCAAAGTAAGTCGACATATAAGAACTAAGGTTAAATTGTAACTAAACCGTATTTTAAGGTCATAGCCACACCAAGTCCATGTATCGTAAGTTCACACGGCACATCAAGTTCTCAAGACACTTCCTACATAGTTACACTAGCATTCAACCAATTAAAGGACCTAAAATATTCATTTTACTACTCTAGTTAACTAATTTTACCTAGCTTAAATATGAGGTAGCGATATCAAGTCAAACGAACCAATTTCATATCTCGAATAGCACAACAAGCTTACAATTATAACAAGTTCTAAAGGCATCTTAACACCTCTTATAAACTTAAGGCTTTAGTTTCCATGGAAAGAGTTATATCTCAATTATTAATTCAATTTATCTCGAGTCACACAACCAACCCTGTTTGAAGAGTATCAAATTCCAGAGTAGCTCCAATTCAAGGCATGATAAATCTTTACTCACTAACCATAATTAACTCATACATCAATGGCACTCAAGTGGTAATATATATGACCTTAATTCAATTGGCACGCACATCAATAGCCCTTAATCCATATCTTAATAGATGTTAATACTATCTAATCCAATTAGTCCATTCCTAACAACACAAACGGCAAGAAATTCTAATTGATTAAATTCAAGGCAAAACAAACTCAGTCCCCAGTTGAACGATTCTCAAAGCAAGGAATTGTCAATAACCCAACAAAATTGCAATTAAAGGATGTCCAAGAGGGTATACCCAAATCCCGTTATCGATTCAAAGCAAGGGGCTCGGAGGTCGGGCTAGACCGGTCTGATTTAGGCTTGCAATTGGGCTTCGGTTTACGGAGGCTCGGATCCAGCTCCTGGCTCATTCTTCAGCCGCCCAGCAGCTCGTCAGTCCAGTCAGGGGAGGAGAGGGTGCCGGAGATGGGGTACATCGACAGCTGCTGGCTCAAGCTTCGATGGCGGCTCCGAGTCTAAACAAGAGAGGGAGAGGTGTCGTCTCCGGCGAACTTGGCTCCTCTATAGTGGTCTACAGGTTTCGGCGAGGTCGGGTGAGAGAGAAGGCCGGACAGAGGGGCTCTAACGAGAGGAGAGGAGGACGGCGGCTCCGGCTGCAGATCTGGCATCGTCAGTCACCACGGGAGCAAGGAGAGAGACGGGTGCTTGGGGCATCGGGTTCGGAAGTAACAGGGACAGCGAACAGGGTGAACGAATCGGCCCGACGTCGGAGTGGCTGGTAGCGGCTCGGAGACTCGACGAGGCAAGGAGGCTAGCGACGGCGCTTGTCCCGGTCGGCGACAACTAATGAGTCCAGGGATGCGGAATCAGGCAGGCGAGAGCAAACCAGGTTCGATAGCAAGGGGGAGAGATGGGATCTGGAAGGAGGGAGGGAACAACAAATCAGATCTGGGAGTGGAAGAGAGGAATGATGAACGAGAAACGAGGGAAGCCATTGATGAGGCTCTCACCCGCTCGGATCTGTGTAAGGAAAGGAACACGATGAATGGGGCGGCTAGGGTTCCTAACACGCTTCAAGTAGGGCTAAATTAAATTACAAGAAATCGCAAAATTAATCCGATATTTCTTAAGTTATATAATATTTGCCACATTAAACATCAAATTTAACCCAATTAGATTATGATATTGGAAAGCGGAACGTATCTGTTTTTAAATCAAATACAATTTTATGCCGGAATTTGCTTCGAATAGAATAAAATCATTTTGATCGAGGACGGAGGTTTTGAAAATTGTCGAAATCCCCTACATTTAATATCGAAATTAAATCATAATTTATAAAATAATATTTTAAAGCATCGAGCCTTTACATCATCCACCTTTAAAAACAAGTCTCGTCCTCGAGACTAAAATTCTTTTTAAAAGAAACAAAACAATTCGAAAACTCAAGTCAGCTCTCGCTATGTCCGTCAACCAGATTCTCAAGGATTCAAGAACAATTTATCCACCTCTAAGGGCTAATCCCGTATTTCACTTCCTAGGTTCATTTCTCATGATCAGTCTCAATATCAAATTCAAATATTAACATATCCAAAATATCATCATAGCAAAATTTATCAGATCTCAACATTCAAGCTCAAGATATCAACATATTATAATTCATTATACTATAAAATCACATCGTCAACATATCACATCATAAGTAAATCTTAAAATCGTAGAAATATGCACTTGCTATCAACTATAAAGAAAACAATCATCATATTCACACATCATCACCAACCCGAAAGGGCACACTCAGCATCATGACGAGCATAGAATCGGACAAATGAAACGTGCCCCTCTGGTCAGTCTAAACGACACACTCTTGATCACACTATAAACAATTATACAAGGATAACGCAAGGCCTAAGTTGTGACCGAAGGGAAGAGACACTAAAGGATAACTTGACTAACTCATGACACGAAGATAGATTCAGATGGTATCTGGTAAGACCGAACACGAGAATTTTGCCGATGCCCATGGGAAACTCTTGAGGTTACGATCGCATTACTCAAATCATCATATAACACATTAAGTCATAAATCAGACAACGTGATAATCTTGCACACTAACATGAACCTATCTCATAAGGCAATAGAAGTATGATTCTAATGTAAGTGTCGTAACATGTGGTAAGGTTCAATGTAAATAATCTAACATTATGGGCACAACCCCAATATACGCACTACTATCAAATCAAAGCCGCACTGACAAGGAATATCACATATAATGGTCAGGAAATGCTATTAAGGTACAACATTCATATATACATAGGATAGTCTTAACAATCTACCATCCGAAATTAACCAATTATATCTAATACATGGTTGAGGAAATCCTATATGCCGCTATGGTGGAAGGGGACTAAGCAAAACATGTAAGAATTAGTATCATCATGTCTCAAAAGTCACAAAAGAAATATCATATAGTTTACTAGAAAAGACAAGTGTGGTGTGTGCTTCATGCAAATTGTGTCAACAAGGCATACATTAACACGTATTTCACACCGTTATGAGCTCAACCTTGTAGATAGTATAGTATTAATGATTCTTAAGCAAGGTGTGGTGCGTAGGCATGCGAGTGCAATTTAAACTATAGGGGGACGTCTGAGCCTACACAGTTTAAGCTATTAGTGCATAACGGTACAGAAAACATCATGTGGCAAGTAAGAGGAAGCATGTGCAATATTATGGTCTACACATGATACTATCCATATAAAATAGAGTATGATGGTGTCAAAAGGTAACAAGATTACCCTAATGATGATATTCAAAATGCGTAAGCAATCATAATTTCACAAAATCACATACAAGGGCAAATATGCAAGATAGTTATATTACCAAAACCTTATTACATGCGTGATCACACATATAATGTAAATAGTGCAAAGAATCACTCATCATATCGTTGATGCGAATTTTCTACATATTGTCGAAAACACATGGAGATAGGTAAGTACATAAAATATACTTAACAACAGACAAGATGATACACAATAAGCAAATACCACCCATATCATAAGGGCAATTATACAATTAATATAGGGAGTGCAATAATCACGTTGTTATTTTCTCAACTATTGAATTTCCAAGTAGTATTAATAATATATGGTAAGGCGTAAGCACGCGGAGCTATGGTCTAACATCTAATCATGACGATACACAACAAGTCAAAACAACTATACAACCACACAATAATAACATATGGGGAGTGTAATCGAAAACGATATGAACCTACAACGATGATGAATAGACATGGATATAAAGAGTATAAGAATATAGATATGCATGCCAACTCACATACAAGTAGAAAAGGCACAAGCTGATCTATCATGAGTCATGCAACAATAGTAATCAATCGATTTTATAATTAGGGTCAAAACCAAATAATCATTTCCTCGAAAGTAGAGATCATATAAGGGATACTAGTAGCACACAACATAGTAGGATGACACATAAGTAGCAGGTAACAACATACGTGATAGTAACACCCAACATGCCAAAATAATCATGCGAAAACATAACAGGAGCATGAGAGATGTGTAAAAGGAGATAATACAACAATGAAACAGTAGTGACTATCTAAAGTTGCTCAAAATGTCATAATGTGCATATACATGTCAACAAGAAATGAATATTACAAGTAACTAAATATAATGTCATATTAAGTCAGGGATGCGCAAGTGTGTCTACCATCAAAACTAATAAAATTTTCCAAAGGTAGCATATTACAAGAGAATAACATGTATATATCCAAAGATCAACATATAAACTTTATAGCTACAGTGGTGGGTGCTCATGCGACGTGTGAGGTCCTTAAGACATAACAATCGTAGAGTTATAACACATGTTAAGATGGGACAACGATGAGAGGCACATAGCTAAACAGGACTTAAGCACATGAGACATAAAATCATAACATAGTTAAACCGTTATCATTTAACAGCTATAAGCATTCGAACATACATGCAGATGTGGCAAGAACATACAAGAAGGATGACAAGTCTACCACGAAACCGCAATAGAATTAGTAAAGGCATGATGTAGACGGGACATACAAGCACAACATAACTAATTCAATTATACCTATCATTCTTAAGCATTCCAAAGGAAAATCGGTAGCAAAAGGGAGAATGAAGAGACTATCATGAATCTATGATTCAGCGTAATAAACAATAACATAGATGGCGGTAGTTCACAAGTCATGGACCCTATATGACACTAGTAACATCAAATAGGCCTATGAGCACATAAACATATGATTATACATATCAACGTATATCTAGATAAAACAAGTATATAACGCAATCGCACATCAAAACATGAAACATAACGAGACTACAATTATAACCAAATAGGAGTTTCTCAGGGCAACAACGACTCATCCCCACTGACCCCATAACCCATTCCGAAAAGAATCTTAGTTGTTTCTTAGGAAGACAATATATTTTTGGGCTGACACCGACCATAGACCTTCAAACGAAATTCTTCGAGTGAGCAAGGACGTCAACGGGATCTCGATACAAAGGACGTCAAAAGGCTCTTGATAGAAGGGATGACATCCAACTATTTCTAAGAATCACTCATAAAGACCCCCCTTTTTGTGTTGTATTTCCTCAAGATAATTAACTCTCTAACTTATATTACCCGTCCGCAACAGGCTAGGTCCATATGGTTTAGAACGTAGATAAGGCAACATGAAAGAAGGAGATGAATGAGGGAGAATCAAAGCGACAATAAAATAAAATAAGAGCATTGAATCCATGAAATGGATAGGGCAACCTTCATAATTCAAGACTCTTATTAACAACCTAAGAATGGAATACCTGGAAATGAGACATATTGTCATTCCAAAACCCTAACTATTAGGGGCAACACGAGTAAAGGGCAATCAAGTTGAAATCGATGAATAAGATGGTGAGAAAACATACTCTAGAACAAACGGAAAGATGATAGCAATCAGGCACAACAACAAATACGACAAGGTAAGAGGACTCATCAAGTGAGAGGACAACATTTACTGATTAAAGATCAAACTAACGAATTAGATAACCAAGATGAGATTGATAGAAAGAGAGACAAAGAGTTGCATGACATTTCATCGAGTTTCTCAAAGATCGCAAAGAAAACTTCACCAAGAATCCATGGAGGTTAATGAACAAATTGAGCTTACTATCTCATCGAGTCTCACAATTAACAAGTTAGCTCGAGTATACATCTGTTCATTATTTCAACCTATACTAGTTAAGTTGTATAAGTCTCTTTCCCTAAACACGTAGACAAGTAAGAATAACATCGTCTTATTGGGATAAAGGACATGTAAGACAGCAATTATACAAGTCAGACAATTATAGGATATTGAGTAGTCACATAAGCAAAACATCATAGATAGTTATCCACATCCATACGAGCGAGATAGAGGGGTATGACATATCTTCACAAAATCTCATAGAGTCGCAACATATAAACGATAACACGTCGAGAGTAGGAGACACGACGTCATATTAATTGCATAGGTCTTATTTTATGAATAAGCGAATTATGTCTATTCAGTGATTCACAAACCTTTTAGTCAACTTGTATACACATGAAAAGCATGTACAACATCAGCTAAATAGATCATGGGATAATATCATGTCAAAACATCTCAAATAAGCACATAAGCGATGCATTTTGTGGTCCCTACAAGTATTTCATAGGCGTCCCCATGAAATACTTGTATAAGTATCACAAAATCATCACAATGTCTTCGCTAGATCCGATCAAGTACTTCACAAGCGTCCCTGTAAAATACTTGTGTCGACTCTATGAAAACATTATCATGTAAGCATAAATCAACAATTTATATCAAGAATTGGAATTTCATAAATATTTCTTATCAACTCAACCATAGAGTCTCATATTCAGAATATCACGACTCTCAAATCAACAAACATAATTTCTCAATCCTCAAACCCATAAATCTTTCCATCAACTATAGTAAGGCTCTCAAGTCCGAGCTCATAAGCTTAGCTTTCCACTAACCAGCACAAAACTTCAACCACAACCATGTAAATTCTCATAATATCATCTCATGTCCTCATCAAACCAAGTGCCAGAATTGCCAACAATTGCCAGAAGGCACCCAACAATTGCCATCAAAAGTGATATAAGTAACAAAACAAGTGTGCATAAGCCAAAAACATCAAGAATGGTATTAAATGTACCACACAAGTCATCAAGTACCACAAACTATAAGCCCACAAAAAGACCTAAACATCTTATAATAATCACGTCAGATATTATAATGAGAGAAACACATGTAAACAGATATCATACCAACTCATTAAGAGTAACATACATGAATCATCAAACTTCTCCCCCGAATTCATTTATCTCTATAATCAAGTTTACGAATTACCCAAACAAGATTTTGCATATGCACGTTATGCCCATAAAGTATAATACGCATCTAAAAGACATATTAGACAAGTAGCTAAATCAAGAAGAACAACACATATACAGTTACACAATCTCTCCCCAAAACTCCATCCGTCGCGGTGAATCTCTTTGGGGTCTTTCATTCCCATTTGTAAAGAACAAGCTGATATTTTGCCTACCGTTCCCAACTACACCCAATAGGGGTGGTCTAGTGCCTTTACTACCCACTCGCGTACCCATTTGGTCGGTTTTCCTCTTTTATTAC
Organism: Persicaria maculosa; assembly: GCA_963922045.1. NCBI lineage: Eukaryota > Viridiplantae > Streptophyta > Magnoliopsida > Caryophyllales > Polygonaceae > Persicaria > Persicaria maculosa. Next base: position 32,751,490 of record OY998262.1, read on the forward strand.
AAGTCAAGTTCATTACTTAGTCCAATTTCGGTTAGGCATCTTAACTTCATTTTGCCCCTTTAAAACACTTTCAAATCATTTGAAATTTATGGGCGGTTTTCCAAAACATACACTCGACCCTTGTGTACCCGGATTGCACAACCTCAGCTCTGATACCATCTTTGTAACGGCCCAGAATTATGATTTCCGGGTTACGTTTCAAGGGATTAAACCCCTTGTTTGGATCTTACAATCCAGGTACGGGTCGAGGTTTCAAACTTATTTTAAGGTTAGTAGAAAGAGGGATTTCAAACCCTAAAAGTCACGAAGGGTCGTAGGGTACCCTTAACCTGTCTTAAGACTATGTCGCGAAATTCAATTCAAATGAAAGTAAAGCGGAAGCAAAGTTAAGATACAAAGTGTCACGGCAGAGCCGGGTCAAAATCAAAACGTAAGTGAATGATTACCATTTATACCAAGTTAGAGAATTAGCCAGGTTCTTCAATTCGCTAAAAAGAACCCCGTCATATAGACATCGAGCACTTAGAATCTGTAGAAAACACCTTTAAAAAAAGAACGGGGAAAGGAGTCAGATCGAGCCACTCATGCGGGACCGGCAGTCCTCGCTGAGGCCACATAGTATGTGCTATACCTAATAAAGATGCTCTAATGCCGTACGAAAGTCAAACACACTAGCATGCTCCTAGTTCATAATAATGTGCAGAAATACTGTAAAGGGCCCAAGACAATGCCAAATGGCATATCCCTCTCCTACCTCCACCCCCTTCCGATAGGGCGGAGACTGGCCAGCTCGTGAATGCATTCCATCATAATCGGGCGGCACGCATGCCTAACCCGCTCCACAATAAAGCCCGCAGGCATCTCATAATATAAGGAAGTTCATGACTCGATTGACTCAGGGTACCCGATGAGGCTGGGCTACCCTATGACCCTAGCAAAGACTCTAGGACTATCACAGATAACGGCCGTTCTGTTTCAAACGCATAAAGTAAGCAGATGCTCATTCAATTGGTGCAACCTAAATAGGATACTACATGGCATGCTTTTATGAATATGCAACACCTAACATAAAATGCAACAACAGGCATGAATGTCCAACCTGAGTAAGCCCCCTAGGGAACTTACCTGAAGTCTTCACATCCAATTAACCAGCAAACAAGCCACAGATAATCATCCATCGGTCCACAAGCCACTCAGAGAATCATCCAATCACACTAGCAAGTAATAAGCAAGGAACAACTCATCAATACATACTTAATTAACACACAAGTAGGCTTTCAAGTCAACATAGGATTCGACAATATTTTATTCAAATAACTAACATCTCATCATAACCACCATTCTCAATTAACCTTATTCCCATCAGGTATGGAACTAAGTTAAAAGTCTTACCAAGATCACCACTCAAAACATCTTACTTTAGGTTTTGCTTAACAACTGCTCAAGTAATTCATAATTTATCAAATCCTCAAATACTCAACCAAATTCACAAGTTCTCAACATCAAGGATCAACAAGTCTTATTATTCAACTCGCATAATGAATCATTCCCAAGGGATAAACCAAAGTAAGTCGACATATAAGAACTAAGGTTAAATTGTAACTAAACCGTATTTTAAGGTCATAGCCACACTAAGTCCATGTATCGTAAGTTCACACGGCACATCAAGTTCTCAAGACACTTCCTACATAGTTACACTAGCATTCAACCAATTAAAGGACCTAAAATATTCATTTTACTACTCTAGTTAACTAATTTTACCTAGCTTAAATATGAGGTAGCGATATCAAGTCAAACGAACCAATTTCATATCTCGAATAGCACAACAAGCTTACAATTATAACAAGTTCTAAAGGCATCTTAACACCTCTTATAAACTTAAGGCTTTAGTTTCCATGGAAAGAGTTATATCTCAATTATTAATTCAATTTATCTCGAGTCACACAACCAACCCTGTTTGAAGAATATCAAATTCCAGAGTAGCTCCAATTCAAGGCATGATAAATTTTTACTCACTAACCACAATTAACTCATACATCAATGGCACTCAAGTGGTAATATATATGACCTTAATTCAATTGGCACGCACATCAATAGCCCTTAATCCATATCTTAATAGATGTTAATACTATCTAATCCAATTAGTCCATTCCTAACAACACAAACGGCAAGAAATTCTAATTGATTAAATTCAAGGCAAAACAAACTCAGTCCCCAGTTGAACGATTCTCAAAGCAAGGAATTGTCAATAACCCAACAAAATTGCAATTAAAGGATGTCCAAGAGGGTATACCCAAATCCCGTTATCGATTCAAAGCAAGGGGCTCGGAGGTCGGGCTGGACCGGTCTGATTTAGGCTTGCAATTGGGCTTCGGTTTACGGAGGCTCGAATCCAGCTCCTGGCTCATTCTTCAGCCGCCCAGCAGCTCGTCAGTCCAGTCAGGGGAGGAGAGGGTGCCGGAGATGGGGTACATCGACAGCTGCTGGCTCAAGCTTCGATGGCGACTCCGAGTCTAAACAAGAGAGGGAGAGGTGTCGTCTCCGGCGAACTTGGCTCCTCTACGGTGGTCTACAGGTTTCGGCGAGGTCGGGTGAGAGAGAAGGCCGGACAGAGGGGCTCTAACGAGAGGAGAGGAGGACGGCGGCTCCGGCTGCAGATCTGGCGTCGTCAGTCACCACGGGAGCAAGGAGAGAGACGGGTGCTTGGGGCATCGGGCTCGGAAGTAACAGGGACAGCGAACAGGGTGAACGAATCGGCCCGACGTCGGAGTGGCTGGTAGCGGCTCGGAGACTCGACGAGGCAAGGAGACTAGCGACGGCGCTTGTCCCGGTCGGCGACAACTAATGAGTCCAGGGAGGCGGAATCAGGCAGGCGAGAGCAAACCAGGTTCGATAGCAAGGGGGAGAGATGGGATCTGGAAGGAGGGAGGGAACAACAAATCAGATCTGGGAGTGGAAGAGAGGAATGATGAACGAGCAACGAGGGAAGCCATTGATGAGGCTCTCACCCGCTCAGATCTGTGTAAGGAAAGGAACACGATGAATGGGGCGGCTAGGGTTCCTAACACGCTTCAAGTAGGGCTAAATTAAATTACAAGAAATCGCAAAATTAATCCGATATTTCTTAAGTTATATAATATTTGCCACATTAAACATCAAATTTAACCCAATTAGATTATGATATTGGAAAGCGGAACGTATCTGTTTTTAAATCAAATACAATTTTATGCCGGAATTTGCTTCGAATAGAATAAAATCATTTTGATCGAGGACGGAGGTTTTCAAAATTGTCGAAATCCCCTAAATTTAATATCGAAATTAAATCATAATTTATAAAAAATAATATTTTAAAGCATCGAGCCTTTACAAAGACATATAATGACGTAGCATTACATCATTAAAATTTTGAATTTTTGGTTGCTACAATGAAAAATTGGTTGAAAAATCAATTGGAATTTGGTGATCAGTATTGAAATTGATTTAATATGCAGGAGTTTGTTATTTGGACACTTTTTAATTGAACAAAATATTTGACACTTTGAACATCAATACACCATTATCTCACTAACTGAGTTTGATTTTCATGACAATATTAATACTACAACTTCTCATATTATTCTCCTTTGTTCACCTGTCAATTAAAAAAAAATTATTTACTTGCTAAAATTTTCAATGTTTTTCTTTCTATTTTTTTTTAAAGTGTGAAATTGGCTAGAGGTATAGATAATTATTTGAATATAGAGAGTACTTTTTAGTTTTTAGTGTTTTTTTAAAATTCACATTAATATTGGTTTATTAGTTATTACTGATAATTCTTTTTTTTTTAATCATTTTTTCATTTTGAAATAAATGGACACGTATCTAAAACATAAACTACTTTGAAATAGATATAGATAAAGTAATATATAAATGTCATTCATTAAAAGGGAAAGGCTAAGATTTTGCATGTTTTGTGGTTCATAATTAAACTAAATAGTTGAAAGTGGTAAGAATCATATGGACCTTTAAATGTTGTTGCACGTAGCTACTAAGCTACCGCCTCTTTACCTTTTAGGAGCCGATAACCTATTTATAAAATATCCCGTAGGCGTTTAGTTTATACACGGACTAGTAATTTCTACTGTAATTATTCACATATGATTTCATATAAAAAGGTCCACCTAAATAGTAAATACCTCTATTCTATTTCTATACGTTACCCTCCTAATTAATCTCTCATTTTTTTTTAATCAAGGCTACATAAGTAGATAGCAGTCGTTTATCCATTTTCCAATACCCCAACAAACTAGGAGATTGTAGAAACCACCAAACCCATCCATTTATTTTGGAATTATTCAACTTTGATTTTATGGTGAAAATAAATGTCAAAATACAAAGAGGTGAAGTCCTATAAAATAATCGTACACGAAGACTTTATAAACAACAAAATATCCTTGTTTTAAATGTTATTTAGTAGAAAAGTTATGGACGTTGCTCAATAGTCAGTGGATGATTGGATTGGATAGGATCAGCAAAGTTAAATAAGACGTTGTTATACTACGAGCCAAATAGAACATAAAACATTTGAAAAGAAGGGGATGTATGCACAACGTCCAACGAGCCTTTTTTTTTGTGTGTATCAGTGTATGTGCGTGTGTCTTTGTGTTTTTTAATAAAATATTTATCTTAGCAAGTTTCGATTTAACGTTACTAGCTCGGTCCGATCTGATCCTCTTGCTTGTCATCTAGCACTCAACAACGTCTAACTTGACGTTGTACAATGTCTGTTTTGATATAAATGCGGGTGCACCCACTAGTTTATTTTTAAAGCAAAGCAATGGGGTAAAAAAAAAACCTTTCCAGAAATGTAATTAATAGGTCAATTTGGTGTGACATAGGATTTTAACATGCTATGTGGAATTCATAACATTGCATTATGTCAAGTGTGAATTCCTCACTTTTAACAACAAAATAATTGTTTTGGGGGTCATGCCTCATGCGCGATTACTGGAGGACGAGCGCTCCATTTTTTAATGAGAGTGGCCCTGCGTGTTATATATAATCACACACACACTTTATTAGCATGTGCTTTGCTTTGCCTCTCCTCTCCTTTATTTCTTTACATTTCAATTCAATCTATGTATTGTTCTTGTTGGTTTGTATTTTATCTTTCTTTTTTATTTTATTAATGTTTTATGATGATCAAAATAACTGTTGCTTATCTAGGAACATTAACCATCAAAAGTCAGGTGCAACAATAATGAGTCTCTCATTTTCGTGTCCAACAAATTCTTTTAAGCCTATTTATAAGCAAACCCACATTTCAAGCTAAATTTTAAATCAATTGACAATAGGTAGACGAGTACAACAATGTAAATAACAGGGCTCGGCTTCTCCATATGAATTAAGATTATTAGCAAGAAACATCATTTGATTGTTATTATTTCTTCCATTGAATCAATACTTAGCAAACAAGTTTTGTTGGTGATAAATCGATGTTAAATATTCTCCATAGAGTATTGATAAATATATGAAACTATTTTTTTTTTTATACATATAAGGATTTGAATGGAATTAGTCCCTACTAAACCACCACGGCACCACCCAAGAGCATACAGAATTGCAGAAGTGTCTATCTATCTAGCCGATCATCTCAAGAGGCGTATGAAACTATGGAATCACCACCTAATCTATTTTCCATTTAACCTTTTTTCTCACATATGTTTAAAAAATAAAAACATTAGTTAAGCCATGGCTTATGCCTATTGGATATTTGGATGAATACAAGTGACCGAAAATCACACAAGGTGGGCCTGTTGTTTATATTGGGCCCAAGTTGGATATTAAGTATAAACCATTGCGGGTTGGCCCATACAATCCAAGGCCCATTTATTTTCGGCTTCAGCTCTGGAAAATTAGGGTTTTATAGCGCCTCCCTCGTTAAATCCTCTGGTTCCATTTATTTCCACTCTTCCATCTTCGCGTTAGAGAGAAAGAAGCCGCAGATTTCATCAATGGGTAAAAACTCTTCCATACTCTTTCCTTCTCGCATTTCATTTGAACCTTCGAAGATTAGGTATTTTCTTTCAGTTCGTTTCATTTACAATTTAACCTGATTCTTTCTCGATCTGGAGAACAGCGAGGATCAAGGTTCACGAGCTCAGGCAGAAGGCGAAGGTTGACCTTCTCGCCCAGTTGAAGGATCTCAAGGCTGAGCTCGCTCTCCTCCGCGTCGCTAAGGTCACCGGCGGAGCCCCAAACAAGCTCTCCAAGATGTTTGTGAACATACGCTTCCTTGCACATTTTGTTTGTGATTTTATTTCAATTGGAGTTGTGGGATTGATCTATGGAATTCGTTTGACTGTGTAGCAAGGTTGTGAGGCTGCAAATCGCTCAGGTTTTGACGGTTATTTCACAGAAGCAGAAATCGGCTTTGAGGGAAGCTTACAAGAACAAGAAATATTTGCCTCTTGATCTTCGCCCTAAGAAGACAAGAGCCATCAGGCGTCGTCTTACCAAGCACCAAGTAAACTTCTCTTTTCCTGTTCCCTACCTGTGTTGTCAATTTGTATGCAGTTGCATTGCCAAACTTGATCGTTGTATCATCCTGTTTATGTGGATTATTTCATCTGATTCCATCAATTTCAGCTATAATATAGATGAAATGTGCAGGAAAAGTTTGGGAGTAGATTGCAATTTATGAACGTGTGAACTTTGTGAATCCAAATTAGGCCTTGGATAGTTGGATGAATGTTATATGGATCTGAAATAGATGAACTTGGTTTTACAAGTTGTTTTGTGCTAATTGTGACCAATTAAATCATGGAGTCTGTTGTGGTTTTCAGAAAAACTCCTATTTTCATTTCTCAGATGCATGAACGAATATTCAATATCTTGTGTGTGGCGGTCTTAGGAATTCAACCAAAGATTTCTATTCTTATATTCTTTATCTGAGATTGAATTGCACCAATTGTATCCTTTTTGGTTGAGTTTTTTCAGAATTTGCTTCCATGTATTGGGAGTTACCAATATCACTTGTCAGGTCATTTAACTTATGTTTCATGCTGATGTTGAAAATGCCTTCAGTATCGTAGTCAATGTTCTTGCATACACATTCTCTCAATTGTACGTGCAGTTGTGTGATTTTTGTGAAGATGCTGAATAGACCAAAGCTTCGCCTCCATATAACTGCCCTAGATTATGCTGTATTTCTAGCAGAGGGGATAACCCGCTTATTTGTCAATTTGGCAGGCTAATTTGAAGACCGAGCGTGAGAAGAAGAAGGAAATATACTTCCCGATGAGGAAATATGCTATCAAGGTGTAAGGACTATCATTAGGACCGTTGTTATGTTGCCTGATAATTTTGTGTTAGTTTACCAAAACACTGCATTTTGTCCAAGTTTTGTTTGTTTCAGAACTCTGAACACATGGAGAGAGATTACTGCATTTTGAATCCTTAGCTTTGATCATGATTGAAATCCCTATCTAGACACCCATTTATCTTTCTCAAGTCTCTGCACTTGGTTCTACTCAATCCATTTGCAGATTTCTCTCATTTTCGAAATGCTTGATTAAAATTGCTAGTTGTATTTTCTTAGTATCTGGTCTTATATTCACACCCCTCGAATGAGCCATTTGCTGATGCCTGATGGTATACATGAAAAACTATACAAGATATATATACCAAGCAAGTGGCTCTTCCTCAACACTAGCCCCTTTCCTCTCCCTATGTTGTTTTATTCTGAACCTGCAACGAGCTGTGCCATCTGTATCAGTCTCATATCGCGCCCACTGTCCATGTAACCCTCGTCCATGACTTGGTCTCTCTCATCGACCCCGCTTACTGACAGCGGGCGCTGTTGCTCCACCCCTTGACACCTTTACTCGGCCTTATTACCACCTTTCTTCCACCCAGTGTCTGCTACTCAACTCCATTCATGAGAGATCTCATAATTCTCTTTCAATATGATTTGTGATACCCAGACTAGGGCTGTTATATGAGCCGAAGAGCTCGGGCTCGGCTCGAGAAAGCTCGGCTAGGGATTGTTTGGAACACTTAAACAAGCCGAGTTTGAACAAGGTTTTGAGTTCGAGTCGAGCTCGAGCCGAGCTCAAAAGCTCATCCTGTGGCTGCATATGTACGAAAATAAATTGGGCCTTATTACTTGATCAATTGGGCTTTGGTAAATAAAGCCCAATTTAGTAAAGAAAGCTCGTCTGTGCCTCCCTCCTATTGATTTCTCTCTCCCGTATGTCTCTCTCTCCTAATACGGAGTAAAACCTAGCCGCCCAAGTTTCTACTGGTTTCTCTCTCTCCCCCTCACGTTTCTCCTGTCTATGTGCTCCCTCTCCGAGTCTCTTCGACAACCGATTTGCCCGTCCGTCTCTCCGAGTTTCTTCGTCTCCGTCTCCTACAGATTTCAGAAGCTTCGTCCTTGTTCAATCGAGATCGAGGGCTTCTTCTCTCTCCTTTTGCTTGTTTATTGAACTACTGAAGCATCAGGTATGTTCCCGTCGGCGATCTCGATTATTTCCGGCAGCGGCAGGCTTGATTCCTCCTTCCTCTAAAGTTACTGTCAGCGGCAGTGACGATTTGGTGTTTCTCCCTTTTTTCGTTATTTTCATTTGAATGAAGATGAATTGGGGCTATTGATTGAAATGAAATCGTTCGTCTACAATTTGTAAAGGTTTAGTTGCAATTTGTTATAAAGCATCTTATTGGGTTAAACTTGAGACGAATTTGTACTGTCATTGATTGAATGAAGACGAATTGGTTTCCGATGGTCTGCTATAATTGCATATGTTTCAGCTATGAACCGAGCTGGAACGAGCCCAGTTGACGAGCTTGAACGAGCTCAGGCTCGTTCGTTCGACTTGTTTGAGCCTTCACAAGCCGAGCTTTAGCTTACCTCTAGGCTCGCGAGCCGAGCTTGAGCGCAAAAAAAAGCTCGAATAATTTTTGGGCTCGAACTCGGCTCGGTTCGTTTTCCGAACGAGCCAAGCTTGAACATGTCAAAGCTCGGCTCGTTCGGCTCGTATATCACCCCTAACCGAGACCCTCCAAGCCCAGTGCCCATTGAATATATATACTATTCCTAATTAACAAGGAGTATTTAAAAACTGGATATTTTTTATGTTTCGACACAAATCAATGTGGATAGGTCATAGGTGAATGGGTTTGAATTGCAACGGTAAGCTGGAGTGGGTGTGGTTTTGTACTTTTGTGCAATTTAACCTGTCATTTTAGATGGTTCTACTACTAAATGGTATCACTACGTTGGACTAAGGACTTATCTTGACATTGTTAAGGGATTAAAGAGAGTGCCTCCGTTTTGACTATTGACTCTGGTGAAGTGGATTATTTAAAGAGAGAAATTTTAAAGGGATTTTGTATCTCACTCACTCCATTTCCCTCAACTACTATCATTTATTATTCAATACATTTTTTAAAGCTAATAAAAAATTATATAAAATATTCAATTTTTCAATCTCATTTTATTAATAAAAATATATAAATATAAAAAACCGAACACAATACTTATACGGGTACTGAACTAGTTCATTTTGTAAGAGTATTTACAATGACTTCTCCATTTAAGATTTTTTAAAACTAATTTTAATCATTTTTGTAGTCCTACATATTGACATATTCTATACCGTATTTTCCAAAATAAGGAAACAACGGAAAAATAGTTTTTTTCGAAACCTATAATATTTTTCAAAACTAAATGTCTATCCAAATTTTCAAAATAGATAAACTATTAGAGTTGGAGCAAAATAGTTTGGAAAACCACTAGTAGGTCGAGCCGGTCGACGCAAGCCGTTTTACTTGGTGTATGGCTCTTGCAGGCTGGGTCAAATGTCCGAAATTTGCCACCAAAGGTGAGTTTCCTCGTCATAAAAATGTATATATAGTTTGCAAAATACATGTCTTTTCCTAAGGGTATATGTTAAGAAGCTCAATCAGAAAATATTTTTCAAAATTAAATTATTTTAATTATTTTAATATTGATTTCCTAGAGTCGTTTCTATGTTTGGTATGAAATCACTTTTTATTGGAGGTTTAATTTTCAAAGGTATAAATTAAAAAGACCGATTATCTAATTTGTCCAATTTATATGCACTTTGTTCACTTCTTTAAAGCATTGAAAAATTTTCACATATAAAAACCATTGAAGTCAATTATCTCTTTGCTGAACTTATAAAATAGTTGGAAGTTGAACATTTGTATAATTGTATATATAAAAAATACTGTATAAACGATAGTAAAAGAAGAGTGGTTGAAATCAATTGAAAGAAAAACACTTGCCTTTAATCATTGAAGTTTTGTAGAGTCAAAGTCAACTAAAGCTTGGTCACGCATTCGTTCATCCTTTTTTCAAATCAAATGTCAAAAAAAAATCCATCACCGTAATTAATTCAGAAACATTTAACCCCTTTTCTCTCTAGAAGGTCGGTATCATTATTCGGAAAATTTAGTTGAAGACCGTTTATTCACGATTTTTTTTTTAATTTTATTCAGTTATTGACTATGTTCTATAATAGTATTGTAGAAGAAATAACTCACCGATCTATTAAGGCTTCGTTTGGATGCATAATTTTTTACTTATAAATCATCGCTTATCAATCATCACTTTCACCATTTCTAGGGGTTGTTTGGATAGCTATTACTTCTACTGCCACCACCCCTGTACAATTAGAAAGACAACGATCTTAATGGAACTTGACTTTCTCTTCCCCACTGAAATCGAGTTCAAATTTAGATCGAATTGGCTGGAGAGAGCTGTCAAAACTCTGATTTCGAGCAATAATTATGAGGAAAGTTGCGTTGTGGGTAGCAGGAGAAGCAGAGAGGAAAGAGAGGGTCTTCAACAATTTCAACCCTCACCAATCTCCTTGTTCATTAATCAAATCCCTTTTTTGTTAATCAAAACCCCTTTTCGGTTCAATCGAAGGTATGATTTTGTTTCTATGCAAGGGTAGGAAGAAAGAGAAGAGGAAGCAGACTGGTTGACGAGTTGAACCTGGAAGTTGTTGAGGAGGAGAAAGATGAATCCAACGCCATCGGAGAAGACGAGGGCATAGGTCCAGAGACGGCGGGTAAGCAACTGGCAAATTACAACTGAGTTCAACTTCAAACCCTAACAACCCCAAAGCGATGAAAATCGAAGTCTTGATCAAATTCAATTGAAAAGAGAGGGAGTTGCTCTATAATTTTGGAGAAGAAAGGGGCAAAAATGGTGAAGAGTAGATCAACATGGGACTTGGGAGATGAGGAGGCGAGGAGAGAGATGAAGTTTGGGGGAGATGAAAGATTTTGGGGATTAAAAAAATCAAAATATCTACTTACCCCCAAACAACACTAGCCACTGTTGACTGTTCAAAAATAGAAGAGATGATTTATAAGTTAAAATTTATGCATCCAAACGAAGCCTAACTTTGAATTTCACTATTAGTATTTGTTAATAGAGATAATTGTCATTTCACATCAACATATATTCACAATACTTTTTTTTTTTATACAAATTCGAAATACCAAACAACGGGGAAATTTTGAAACGGTTCCCTTCTGAAATGGATCACGGGAATGAGCCGGATGAGGGACTCGTCGAGATCCTCCTCACCGCCTCATGGCTCCTCCTCCGACTTCCCCATCCTCGCCGTCGCCACCGTCGGGATCCTCCTCACCGCCTCTCCTGGCACCAAATCGACCACCTTCGCCGCTTATCCTTCCCCGGACACTCCTCCAACGAGGGCCCCATCCCTGATCCTGTCCCCTGGGGCCTCGACGAGTCCCTCATCCGGCTTATTCCCGTGATCCATTTCAGAAGGGAACCCAAGGAGAAGCTCGATCAAGGCAGGAGTGAAGACGAAGCAGAGCAATTTTTAAAAAAATTATTTTTTAAAATTATTTTTGTTGTAATCAAGCCTTTCAAGTTCTTTGAGAAAGTAATACCCACCGTAAGAAGTTGGAGTGGGTATTTTTTTAAAAAAAATCATTTAAATTTTTTGTAAAAATATTTTTTTGTAAAAATAATTTAATTAACACACCGTAACAGGTTGCAGTGGCTTGAATACGATCCCACCCACTGTATCATACAACAGTGGATTCGGATATCTGTCATTATTAAACCCACCGTCATAGGCTACATTGGTTAGCGGTGAAAATAGTAAAAATTAGCGGTGAAGATATCATCAGCCATATTAAAGTTGTCGAAAAACTATCTTCTCGGTCGTTGAAAATAAATTTTATGCTATCAACATTGTTGGTACGATGAAGATCAACAAGGCTATGATTCTAACTAAACCTTCGAGGTCACACGATACAGAACTCTCTCCTCTCTCTAGGGATTAGAGAGAGTGGGAGCCCCAAGTACGACTTAGGCCGTTCGACACTGGCTTAGGCCATTTTACCTCAGCTCCGGCCGCCCATTCCGACTTTGGTCACCATCGAGCCACTATGGCGTCGTCACGTCGAAACTCCGTTAGATTACCGGTTGTAAATTGCAAACTGATAAACCCTAGGTCTTTTTTCGATTTTGGTTTCGATTAATACCAAAATTGATTTGGGGTTTTTGTCAATTATAGTTTGCAACCCCTATTCTGCAAGTCGATTTGGTTTGATTTGGGCAACCCATTCCATCTCTTTTCGATATGGGCCGATTTCTCGGTTGGCCTTCAATCCGATTTTCCTGATCCTGCTGACCTAGCTTGGTTGTTGCCTCCTCGATTGTGTTGGAGTGGCGATTGCCCCTCCCTTATCACAGTCGACAACGTCGGACGGTGGTGTTTGAATCGGTGTAGCACCTTCTGGTGTCGGTCTGGTGTTCGATGCCTTTCCGCAACCTATCGCCCTCATGGTTGGCCGGAGCGATTCCCCCCTCCGCTCAGGCTACTCGGGTTGCCGCCGACTTTCGTTGACAGTCTTTTCGAGTGCCCATGACGACTCTATCTTCCCGGCGGTCCCCCTGGATGGCTTGATGGTCTTATTCCCGCAGGGTGTGCGTGATGTGGCTTGACAATTGTGCTTCAAGCCCCAGGTTAAGCCTTGGGCCCGAAGCTGAAGGAGAGAAAACAATGGGGCTTCACACACAAACATATTTATATAACTTTATATATTTGTTCATATATATGTTTTATACTTTTTGTGTAAACTCTCCCGAAAGGGGTTATAACCCCTTGCTTGTAAGGTTCAATACCCCTGGTCTTACGAATATGAAAATCTGTGTTGTGATTGACCGGTTTATGAGTGCTTTTTCTTCGGGTAGCGTGTGACTCTGTCTTTGGTGTTCCTGAGAGTTCTACAACTTGGTTGGGTTTGTAGCGTCCGGATTCGGGACAGGTTGGAGTCGTGGTAGTGTGCAAAGGGTTACTCTGTATCCGGGGTGGTCCTTGGAGTTTCATCTTCACTACCCTTAGGAGTTAGAGTCCTGTTGTACCGCTGACCTATGGTGCTTCCCTTTGGTAGTGCTTGACTTCGTTTTTCATTGGCGTCCTCAACGTTTCGATTTTAATTATGCTTAGTTTCGTTCATTGCAGAGTGTCTGCTACGTGTGGATTGCGTCGTTTTTCCTTTATTTTCGGCTTATATTGTATGTTCGACGATTTATCTGTCTGTCGACTTATCGACCTACAAAGCTTCAGGTTTGTCTGAGTTCGAATTATTAATTAATAAAAAAAGGAAAATTCCGCGTGGTGTCCACGAACTTTTGCAAATTTCTCGTGGTATACAAAGTTTTGAAAAATTTCGCGTGGTGCCCATGAAGTTTTGTAAAAGTCCACATGGTGCCCACCAGGTTTTTCATAAGTTTATGTGATAACAATAATGAGTTTTATATATTGAAAAATTGAGATTAAAAATTATATTATTGTACATTTTAATTGGGAAAAACACTCTACAAGATTGGGTATTGGTTTGAATTTTTTTTTAAAACTAGTTTTTTTATATAAATTTTCTTAGAGATAAACTAACTAATTTTTTTCTCAAAAATCTTACATCTTTAATTTTCATTTGTTCTCAATATTTAGTTTTTATTTATAAGGAAATGGGGGGGGGGGGGGGGGGACTACGGAGCATTACCCGTTCACCATTGAAAAAAATTGATACAAAATTTTAAAATTATAAGAAGATATAAACATTTTTCCCTATTAAAGTGATTAAACCAACTTTCATGTGAAACAATTTTTCGGTGAATTTTTTGATGTAGTACCGGGGTTGAAGAATTTAATAACATGGTGTGACATCATAAATTTCCAAAATTCAATTTTTTTGTTAAAACTAAATTTAACCAATTTAATTTTATAAATCCTATTTTAGAGCTAATTACTTACTTATCAAGTTTTATAATAATTAAAATTGGGCATTTAAGAACGTGGTGTCATACTATTTTCCTATTTTTAATACCCAATTAAAATGTGAAACTTTTAATTGTGTATGACAAATTATCTCATATGAAAATTGTTTTAATGTGGAAAAGTGTACGTGTATATCTTCTTGTAATTTTCAAATTTTCTATTAATATTGGTTCATTGTAAATGGGTAATATTACAATATAGTTCTTATTATTATTTCCTCATTTTGAAAATGGGTAATATTACTACATAGTTCTTATTTTTTTTTTCTCATTTCCTTATAAATCATATCTAAATATTATGAACAAATAAAAATTAAATCCGTAAGATTTTTGAGAGAAAAAAAATTGGTTAGTTTATAGGCAAGAAAATATATATAAAAAATTAGTTTTTAAAAAGATACAAACTAATACAGAATCTTGTTAAGTGTTTTCCAATTAATGTACAATAATATAATTTTTAATCTTAATTTTTCAATACTAAAACCCATTATTGTTATCACATAAACTTTTGAAAAAACTCGTGGGCACAATGTGGACTTTTACAAAACTTCGTAGGTAACACGCGAAATTTTTTAAAATATTATATATCACGCGGAATTTGTAAAAGTTTTTGGGCACACGCGGAATTTCAATTAAGGTTATGGATTACGAATTTATCGTTTTTCATTTAAATTGGTTCTTTGATTTAAGAATTCTAGTAGAAATGTATATGCCGCCCATGTGGGGAGGTCAATTATGTAAAAATTTTATATTAATTGCTCAAATTACGGGTGTCATTGACCGAGGAATTTCCATCAGTTGTAGCCTTGTAGGGATATTTCGCAGTGGAGAGGGAAGTCTGGTGTATATTTCAAAATGGAGATGCAAATTAGGTGTATTTAGTGGGTGATAATAATTTCACCACTAATTTTTACTATTTTACTATTAATTATCGCATAGGTTGGCGATGGATCTAATGACAGTCAACGCGTCCACCGTAAAGATTGACAGTGGCCGCCGCCATACTTTGCGGTGGGTCGAGGAATACACAGGCTCACCGCCATACTTTGCGGTGGCCTATCCCGTTCCGTTTCAACCACACCGCATAAGTTGGCGGTGAGTCTTGGTTGGCTCATATTTTTTTTTTTTTGGGGGGGGGGGGGTCCGGACCGGACCGGTCCGGATCGTAACCCAGCGCAAACATATGCGATGACTTGCATATTTGGGGGTTGTTACTTCCACCCCATAAATATGAATTGCGGAAACGTACGGTATTATAAATTGGAAGTGAAAAAATTCATGTCTTATGCAAGTCATTATGATAAAAAAAAAATGCACGTAAATTTAATAAATTGTAATTGATATGATTTGGTTAGAAGAAATCGTAGATGATGTAATAAGAAACGCTTAGTACGCATCGGGGTAGTACCTGAAGGTCTTAGAATCGATTCAGAATGTGGCTGGTTCATGTCAAAATAAACGAATATTGTATAGGAAAAAGCAAATCGAAGTGTGGGAAATGTCAAGCATCATAAAAAAACGTGGGTCGAAAAATGTCA
Source organism: Persicaria maculosa (assembly GCA_963922045.1). NCBI lineage: Eukaryota > Viridiplantae > Streptophyta > Magnoliopsida > Caryophyllales > Polygonaceae > Persicaria > Persicaria maculosa. The sequence continues at coordinate 32,767,363 of OY998262.1, forward strand.
TATGTCATAGAATGCAGTTCGGGAAATGGCAGAAACAAATATCTGGTAACCGAAGAAGTCAACATATTGAGTTCGGAAAATGACACGTGAAAATACAAAGTGCTAATAGGGCAGCGGGCGACCAACATCTCGACGACGGTAGGCTCTGTATCGTGCAATCCCCGTCGTAAACTGCTCGTGCCAACCGTTGACTGTGGGATCGTGATGCCGTGTCCAGGTAATGTAGATTGGCGGCAGAGGCGAACCAGGCGACAACCAAATCTACGGATAACATGTGACTGTTGACATTAGAAGAGAAAAACGAAACTTTAAGAAATGAAGGACTATGAAATTCGAAACGTACCGGAACGAAGTGGTTGCTGTTGCTGACTAAAGCTATCCCATCTAACTCTTCATAGGCCAATACCGACGGGCCCCGGTGGTGTACATAGGCAGGCACAACATCGGCATCATCTGTGACAAAATCACCAAAGGACACTGGTGAAGCGTGGCAAACACCTCGCCCATGATCGGAATCTCCATCCAATAAGTAGCATCATGACACGTGCCGAAATAGTTGACCCTCGTGATGAGCTCATCTAAGGCAGGATAGTAATGGTACCGATCTGCATGCAGCTGCAACTCAACGGCCAACTCCCGTCAAACTTGAGGCCATGCATCTTGCCCCAAGTTCAGAGGACAAGCTAGCAAAAGATCTATACCCACAATGACCATCACCTGCAACATTCGTGACGGCTTGTATGAAAGTAATCATGAATTCGTCGATGTTGCCAGTTCCCCAATTGAAATCTACGTGAGGGAGATTCTGAGGCGGAAGCGTCGTAGGTGCTGTCGGTGGAATCTCGCCTATAGGCTCTGACATTGATCGACCTTGGCCACGTCCCCTCCCACGACCTCGTCCTCTTCCTCTTCCTCGGCCACCAGGAGGGTCGTCGACGACAATTGCGTTGGACCCAGTGCCCTCTTTATTGCCTTCCGCGACATCTGCATCATTTGATGAAGATTGACCCCGACCTCGACCTCGTGCTGATCCCCTGCTCCCCTCTCTATCTGCTCGACGTTGGGCCCGAGCACGCTCATGTTCCCAAGGTAGAGGGTTCATCTGACAGGGGTGGCGAGTCCTCGGACTCCCGGTCGGTCTACGGTCCTCGGGGTCAGGTTGAGTCAACGATGTATGAGAGGGACGATCTCCATCATTGAATGCCGACGTGATCCTCCAACGAGTATCCTCGTCCATAGCTCCACTTTGGAACAATGTGATCATGCACGACATGTCGACATTAGCTCTTGTGAGCGGAGTGTTATCCTGTTCGTTGTCAACATGTAGACGATTCCAATCCAATTGCTTCCAAAAAATGTGAATCTAGGACGGTCTGATGGGTATATGCGTGTCTCGACAAGCTTGCATCTCATGTATGCATAGGAGACCATAGATGTCCCTCCAGTATCTATCTCTCTGCATGGTTGCGACGGTGGATCGGCTTCCATCTTCGTGTATATGTCGAACAACAAGTTGAAACATTCCTTCGACACAATATGTCGAATCCGATCGAATATCCATAGGCCGTGCGAGTCTATCGAACATGTGTTGTTCGCTCGCCCCATTGTATTCTTCACTTCACTTATTTGGTCCGCCATCATCAGATCGATTGTGGTGATCACGTGAGTAAAATCACCGACTGCATAGTTTAAGCTCTTCTTTAACACCGAATGCGTGGACTCCACCCTACCAGAGAAGTGGGACTCGCATGTGAATATCGCTAAATATTGTAAATAACATATGTGTGCCATGAAATTCCTAAGCAAAAAAGAGGTGCACCTGTTCGTCGTGGTCGTACCAAAATGCTGGATTGTATCACTCCATGCACGAACTATATTCTCCGAGTAATCTCGCAACCACGTCACCTCTAAATACGGCATCAACCCTTCGATATGACCCCACTCTACATGCATACCCCTCTTTCTGGCGGTGAAATTTTCAACTGATCTGGATTGGAACAAGCCATAACACGCGTTCTTGAAACGCCCAGCAACATTAAGATTCTTCGACTTCTGGAAAGCAACTTCTTCGCATCTTCGGAGGACATGCACTGTGCACAACATATGTCTGACACTGGGAAGAACGTCTCGCAGTGCCGCAATCAACCCCAACTCTCGATCTGCGATAACAACGTTTGGAAGTTTACCTCGCATTAGGTAAATGAACTGCTCCAACGCCCAACGGTACGTATCTGTGTTCTCGTGCGACATGAAGCAGAACCCAATGACGAAGTTCTTCTTTGTGCAAGTGAATCCAATGAACTCACACAAAGAGATCATGTACCTAAACCCTGACATATTTTAGTTTGCAAACCCTGGTCGGTAAGGGTAAACGATTAGTTTGAGATAGAAACATACGCATTCGTCCGGTATGTACTATCGACGAGGACGACGTATAGAAACATGGCTAGAAGATAGCGAGCGTCTAAATGCACGATGAACAGATCTTGAAGCATGTTTGGATCGTCAGGGGATCTCCTTGTAGAGTAGAAGTAACCCCTCTCTCGCAATACGTGTGGTGCTTCCTGCGTGACTGTTGGATCTCCTCTCGCTTCAGCTTTAAACTTTGCCCTAGCATTGTACACTTTTCGCCGCGATGTGAAGTTCAACTTCTAGCGTGAATCAACCGTCATCTTCAAGGTGGCTAAAATCGATTTTGGTGAGGTACCAGCCACGATCAGGGCCAACGTAGCGCCATTCTCCTCTGTATTCATCCGACCGACGTACGAGTGACCGTCCAACGAACCGGGAAGGTCATGGTTGTGCCTACCGTGAAGAACTTCCAACCCTCATTCACCTCGTTTGAACTCCATGTCCGACAACGCAAACAAAAACCCCTCTATCTTCAAAATAGCTCTACGAGTGTTGCCGCTGACCACATCTCCGACAACTCGCGCCCTCTTGCGGGGAGTGTACTCGTCGTACTTTTCACATGCGAGCAATACACTGCCATGCCTTGCAGGAGTGCTTCCCAAAGACCGCTTGATTTTCAGAACCATATTTAGCTTTAAGGCAGTGCCACGACAGTGCTGTAACATGTCGTCGCGATTTGTCCACGTCTGCGCTGTAGCGAAATCGTCGGTGTAATCATGGAACTCCAGGTTACGGGGATCTACGTGGTCACAGTCGTCCGACATCGGATCAGCCTGCTCCTCCAATGGTTGCTGTGGCGATGTCATAAATGTATTTAAATTATGGTACAATAACTACCTTACATTACCTATATATTACGGTACAATTTCAGGTCGGACTACATTACACTACCTATATTACGGTACCCTTATTATGGTTTCCATTCGTGTTGATTCTAAACCTACGTTATGACGTCCCTACTAGTACGAGAATATAACCACACGTATATGGGAAAGATACAGTACGTACTGAACGACGAGTGGGTGGAGAGTCGTCGGCTATTGGAGTGGGTGTCTGCGCTTCGTCCGCTCCACCTGAAGTCGCTCGATTAGCGTCGTCGTTTGCCATAGGAGAAGGAAGTTGTGGATGGTCTAACAACGGAGATTAGAAGGCTTCTTATACAGGTACACCGCATATGTAGACGGTGGCTTAATTGACCGTTGAACCGGCAAAATTTGAATTTGGGGGCCCCGTAGAGTTGCACCGCATACATATGCAGTGCAGGTGGATGCCATCGCCTCCGTTGCCTATATATACTCGGCGCCCGATCGCCATATCTTACTGTGGATGTTCGATCTATTACACAAGCAGCGTGTCATGATCCCACGAGTTGTTGATCTTTTTCAAGCGTGAGATCGTGGCAGGTTGGTTGGATAGTCGTTCGTAGTCTACTCATGGCGGAAAAGCGGTGATAACACCGGCAACGTATCACGTCAAACGATTTGTATCTTCGGATTGAAATCGTAGGGCGTTGGCATGTTGCTAGAGTTATACCGCTAGGCACAATGATGGAGCGCAACGACAACAAAGCATTGATAACGTAGGCAATATGCCACGTTCAGGGATTTTCGTCGTAGGATGAGAATCCCTGGCCGCTGGCATGTTGCCGGAGTTATCACGTGTGGAAATTAACAACGTAGAAAAAATATATAAAAATGAAAAAAAATCCAAAGAATGGGGCAACCTGGGCTGCCCCATTCTTTGTGTGCCCCAGGAACCCACCGCATTTATATACGGTGAGTCCACCGCATAGGTATGCGGTGGTGTCCTTGTCGACCCAAAGCCACTATTTATACCCATGCAGTAAGTTTGGGAAGGGTGTCCAAAAAAAAAATCCACAGCACAAACCTACAAGAGGTCATCGATCAGGGTATCTTGATTACAAAGTTACCTTGATTCATCATAACGAACCAAGGTGGCAAGAGGAATGCACTTGTCGTCATCCATCGTATACGAAGGGACATTCGTGCTTTTTAATGTGGGGGCCACTTTATAGCCCTGTGTAAGGTGGCTCCCTCACTCACCGCATAGGTATGCGGTGGGACACATCGCATAGGTTAACGTTGGAGCCCACCGCATGCCTATGCAGTGTGTCCTACCGAACACATATGTGGTGGCTCCCCCTATAAAAATAGGGAACCCCGACCGATGATGACCACACTTCAAAATGTCAGACGATAGTAGCGACAACTCAAGCAACGACATAATACGTCAAGGAACGATGGAAGAATTTGAGGCGGTTCTATACACGGGAAGTCCACGATCACATACTGTGGAATCGATCATAAAGAGGCTACGGGAGGAGAATCGAACGTTGCTTATCGCAAACCAACAACACCGCTGGAGGATCGATATCCCAGAGAGTCGTGTTGCAGTTCTTGAAGAAGAAAAAAAGGTTTTAGAGATGCAGCTAGAGCAGTCGAGAGTACTTAAACCTTGAATATATTACCCTTGTATGCCATGTGATGTTGTTTCGTGAGGTTCGTATGGAATAATCAATTTCTAACAATAAATTATCGGTGCTAAACATAATCTATATGCATATATATCCAAAAGTAATATGGGGTAACAAATCACAAATATCCAAAACAGACAAATCCAAAATGGATAACAAACCACATAAATCACAACAAAATCAGAAATCCACCCACATCAATCCAAAAAACTACGTAGAAGCAACTCCAAATATCCAACACGATCTGTCACGATGGAGGGTCAGCGGTGCCGTGTCGTCATACGAGTTCAGCTGCTCGCTCTCAAACCCAGTCCCAAAGTATGCGTAGAACCCATCGAGCTGAGTCTGCGACTGATCATGCACACGCTCCACTTTCGCCTGCAGTGCTGGGTCAGCCCGTATCAACTCCTGCACCATCTGCTCAGCCTCCTCTCGGGCGGACTCATCCGTTGACTGAACCGTTGCGTCATCGGTGTGGTCCGTCATGATCTCCATCTCTATCTGCGCTAAACTCTGAAATGTCTCTATAGAGGACTGCGACATCTGGCCACATCCTTCACTAGTGTCGACAACTCCAACGCTGGGGTCGACAACTGAGTGACTAGGTGACCCAACCCTAATATCTACACCTATTGGCTCACTATCCCTATCCATAGGATCCTCTATAGCCTGTAAATGAATAGACTCAATCTTTGCACGTGACTCACGCAACGCCTGTCTCTCCTTTACGACAGCCCTCCTAGCAGATTGCGGAACCATCCTATCCGCTAACCTCCTCGATAATGTGGTCTGTGTGCCATAATTTTTTTTTTCTAAATCCTATCGATTAAAGATGTTATTCTCTAATCGTCACACACACTCCTATATCGTATTCATTCTCAAATGCTAAACGATTCCCCCACAACTAATTACTGATTTCATCAAAATACCGTCGTTTCATTAAAAAAAAACTCTATTTAAGAGATTTCAACATACCTGTGGCTGTGGCGAGCCGGAAGACCTCCTCCTAAGTGTCGCCATACGACCCCTACCATGTATCTGAATTGGCGGATCCGGCTACATTATATATAACAATAATACGTTAACGCTATCTCCTTCCGATTACAAATAATTCGATTCAAATTTAATATAGTTTAATTTTTCCCTGTAAAGGATGTCTCTAACCACGACCGGCACCAGCAACCTCATCTCCCTCATGGCCACTACCTTTCACCATATCAACACTCCGATAAAAAGTGGGAATAGATACAAATAAATTCGAAAACACAAGGGAAAACGGGACAGAAACGAGGGAAAATGTGTGAGGAGGTTCGAAATGCGAGGGATTGGAAGAAGGGGGAGAGTAGAGGAGAGAAACAAAGGGAAAAAAAGGCGACGATCGGAAAGCGAGGAAAGGATAGGAATCGGAAAAGAGTCGGAAAGCGTGCAGGGAAATGGGGCCCGTGCGCCTATTTATGGGCCCCCATGTTGTGATGTCTTGGGATTGTCCCACATCGAAAAAAACGATAACCCAAGCCTTGTATACAAGTCAATGGGTCACTCCTCTTATTGCCAATTGGTTTTAGGATGGAACCCCCCTGGTCTTGTGTGCTCGGCTTGGGTGCGCATGATGCGCTCGGACGTGTGGATCCCCCACGTTATATGGCCCATTGGGATTTATCATGGTATCGGAGCAGGTTTAACCCTAAATTAATTTTTTTTCTTTTCCTGGAGTCGTCGCCCTAGCCGCACCTTCTAATCCTACCTTTCCCTGCTACCGCCATGTTCGACAACCACTCCGACCCCGCTCAGGCCGCCGCTATCGCCGCCGTCGTTGAGGTTGCGAAGAAGGCTATCGTCGACACCACCTCTCCGTATTATCTGCATTCCTCCGACCATCCAGGTTTGAACGTCTGCGCGGTCACATATAAAGGTGACAACTACCCTGAATGGGCAATTTGTTTTCGCAATCCTCTCTATGCGAAAAACAAATCTGAATTCATCGATGGGTCCTTACAAAAACCTACCGACGCCACTGAGGTTCGAAGGTGGCGGGATGTGAACTCCATGATCATCGGGTGGGTCTTACAATCCGTCGACGCCTCGCTTCATCCCTCTTTTACCTACTTCGAGACTGCCAAAGAATTGTGGGATGACATTACCCAACGATTCTCGGTGGGCAATGGTCCGTGTATCCATCTACTCAAGGCGCAACGGTCTCGAGCCACTCAATCCGGGCGATCGATTGTTGTGTACTTTGGTGTTCTTAAGAAAAGTTGGGATGAACTTGCTAGTTTCTCTACCATACGTGGTTGCGCTATTTGCGGTACCTGTACCTGTAATTGGCGCACCAATCTGCTCAAAGACCGCGAGGAGGAGAAGATCCATCAGTTTCTAATGGGTCTCGATGATGAATTTGCTACCATTCGTTCGTCCCTTCTCGCCAACGACATGCTTCCCTCTCTCAACGTTGTCGATCAGACCTTGACCCGTGAGGAGGCTCAGTTTACCGCCTCTAAGAATCGGGACCCTTGACCTGACGGTGCCGCGTTTGCTGCTGAGGGGCAGCACTCGGGCTCTCGTCCTCCTTGTGATCAATCTCGTCGTGATTCGGATTCGCTTACTCGTGATCGATCTACAGGGACTCGGGACCAGTCCTCTCGCGATCAGCGATTTGGAGGGCGTGGTACTAATCGTTCTACTTGTACTCACTGTGGCCAACTCGGTCATGCCGTGAGTTCATGCTTCAAACTCATCGGCTATCCTGATTGGTGGCCAACTGGAACTCGCGATCGTACTCCTTCCCATCCTCCTGCTGGCCGTGCTCCCGACGGCGCTGGTCGAGGTCGTGGAAACTCACAGACCAACCTCGTTAATGCCGCTTATGCCTCTCAGGATCGCGCCGGCCAGTCCTCTTCTTCCTTGTCTGGCGCTGATCGCTCCACTTTTCCTGGCTTGTCAGTTTCGCAGTGGTCCACCCTTGTCTCACTGTTTCAGTCCCCCATCTCCGGTTTGAATGATCACTTGAATGGTAAGATTTATTCCCCTTGGATACTTGATTCGGGCGCCTCGTTTCATATGACGGGTGATCGTTCTCTGCTTATGACCTAAAGGATGTTACTCCATCTTCTATTGTTCAGTTGGATGGTCTAATTGATACGGCTACACTGGCTGGTATACTTGTTTTGAGTGCTCACTTACGGTTAACCAATGTGCTCTTTGTCCCTCGTCTCAAATGCAACCTTATCTCTCTTTTGACTTTGCTCCATCAACACAACTGTTGTGTCAGCGGTACTGACAAAGTGTGTGTTTTGCAGGACCATACTACGATGACATTGATTGGCGTGGGTGAGGGGCGCAATGGAGTTTACTGGTTTTCATTTTGCCCCACCAACTGCACGACCTTCTCATGTTGAAGCTGATTCCCTTTCCCTTTGGAATAAGCGTTTGGGTCATCCTGCGCCTTCAATTCTTTCACATTTACCTCATATTCAAGTCAATAAACACAGGTCTTTAAGTCCTTGTGATGTCTGTCATCGGGCAAAACAAACTCGTTCCCCGTTTTCTTTGAGTATTTCTCATGCATCTAGTCCTTTTGAATTAGTCCACGGAGATCTTTAGGGCCCCTATCGCTCTAAGTCTCTAACGAGCGCTTCCTATTTTCTTACTTTAGTTGATGATTATTCTACACATGTCTGGCTATATTTATTGCGTAATAAAAGTGAAGTCTCTACTATTTTCCCCCAATTTTGTGCTATGGCTAAGTGTCAATTTGATGGGGTTGTCAAACGTTTTCGAAGTGACAATGGCACGGAATTTACTTCCTTACGTTCTTACTTCGATAATAATGGTATTCTGTTTGAATCTTCGTGTGTAGGCACTCCCTAACAAAACGGTCGGGCCGAACGGAAACATCGACACATCCTAAACGTTGCCCGCTCCCTTATGTTTCAAGCCAGCTTACCCATTAAGTTTTGGGGGGAGTGTATTCAGGCTGCGGGTTACCTTATCAATCGAAATCCTACCCCTATTCTCGACCACAAGCCACCTTTTTAGGTTCTCCATAACTGCAGCCCCTCCAACTCCCACATCCGCACCCTTGGTTGCCTTTGCTATGCCTCCCATGTTCCTCGAACTTCAAACAAATTTGCCCCACGTGCTCGCAAGTGTGTATTTCTTGGTTACTCGAATGGACAATAGGGTTGGAGAGTATTTGACATTGTCACAAATGAACTACTTGTATCTCGTGATGTTACCTTCTATGAAACCACTTTCCCTTTTCATACCCCTAACCTACCACCCTCACCGTCACCATTACCGTTTGCACCTCCTACTCACCCGACCGAGGAGTTTCTGCCCTTGGCCCCCATTACGCCTACCCCTCCCACTCCTCATAAGGATGTTTCCGTCGCTACTGACCCGTCCACGGACGCTAGGGGGAGTGCATCGCCACAAGATGCGTCGACCCCGCTCCCTATTGAGCCTATTCCTCTTCGTCGTAGCACCCGTGATCGGGTTTCTCCTACCAAACTCAATGACTACATCTGCCATACAATCCGTTCACTAGTATTCTTTGTTGTTCCTCCTCCCACTCAATCAGCATCATCAGCTACGCGTTATCCTATTGAGCATTATGTATCTGTTGACCGTTTTTCCTCATCTTATGTGGGTTTCCTAGCCTCTATCATTGCTGGTGTCGAGCCTCGTTCCTTCTCTGAGGCCCTTCGTAGTCCTGAATGGTGCTCGACAATGCAGGCTGAGATTGATGCTCTGGTTAAGAATGGCACCTAGAATGTTGTCGATCTCCTTGCAGGCAAACGACCTATTGGATGTAAATGGGTCTTTCGCATCAAGTATAAGTCTGATGGCACTTTGGAGCGTCATAAGGCTCACCTTATTGTTCTGGGTAACAATCAGCAATCTGGGATTGATTACAATGAGACATTCGCCCCGGTTGCAAAGATGGTCTCCGTCCGTACCTTTCTTGCGGTTGCTGTGAATCAGGGCTAGGAACTTCACTAAATGAATGTTCACAACGACTTTCTGCATGGCAGCTTGGACGAAGAGATTTATATGCGGCCACCTCCGGGTTTTTCTTGCTCGGATCCGTCCAAAGTGTTTCGTCTGAATCGTTCTCTTTACGGTCTTCCTCAAGCTCCCAGAAACTGGTTCTTCAAGCTCACTGCTGCTTTCCGCCGGTTTGGGTTTGTTCAGTGTAGGGCCGATTATTCTCTCTTCTTCTTTATTCATTCAGGTCTGTCTCTACACGTACTGATTTATGTGGATGATCTGATTATTGTTGGTAGCGATTCAACCGAGATTGCACGCCTCAAAACCAAGCTTAGCTCTGTCTTTCATATGAAGGATCTGGGCCCTCTCAAGTATTTCCTTGGCATTGAAATTGCTCGTTCTGATAAGGGTATCTTTCTCTGTCAGCGGTAGTACACGTTAGACATCCTTTCCGAGGCTGGTTTATTGGGTGCTAAGCCTTCTGAGTTCCCCATGGATCAGAATCACTCCCTTGCTACTTCCACCGCTCCGCCTTATGATGCTCCGGATCGATACCGACGTCTGATCGGTCGGTTGATTTACTTAACTATCACGCGCCCAGAGCTTTGCTACTCTATTCATACCTTGGCTCAATTCATGCAGTCCCCTACCATCGACCATTGGGATGCTGCTTTACGGATCCTACGCTTTCTCGAAGGACATCCTGGTCAGGGGTCTTTCTTCCGGCCACCGACTCTTTAGTTCTTACAGCATATTGTGACTCAGATTGTGCTAGTTGTCCTGTCACTCGGCGCTCTCTCACCGGCTATTACATCTCTCTTGGCTCATCTCCGATCTCATGGAAGACGAAGAAACAACCCACCGTATCTCGCTCGTCTGCTGAGGTTTAATATCGGGCCATGGCGTATGTTTGTTGTGAGCTTCTATGGCTCAAATCGTTTCTTCGCTCGCTTGGCGTGGAGCACTCCATGCCTATGCACCTGTTTTGTGACAGTCAGGCAGCCATTCATATAGCTGCAAACCCCTTTTTCCATGATCACACTAAGCATATTGAGGTTGATTGTCACTTCATTCGGGATCTCATTCTTGGCGGCTCTGTCCGTACTCATCATATTCGCACCACTTCTCAACCGGCAGACCTCCTTACCAAAGCTCTCGGTCGTCAGCAGTTTTAGTTTCTCATGGGCAAGTTGGGCATTTGTGACCCCCATGCTCCAACTTGAGGGGGAGTATTGAGATATTTTATGTACATATATACTCCCTCCGTTCAAAATTATAAGTCATTTTAGACTTTTGCACACATATTAAGAAAAGTCTAAAAATATTACTTTTATATCCCTCATTAATTATCCACTACCATTATCAACCAATAACATTTCACAAAACAACTCAAAAAGTTACTTTTCTCTTATCCCAATACCTCGAAAACCTAAAAGGACTTATATTTCTAAACAAAATTCTAAGCCTAAAAAGACCTATATTTTTAAACGGAGGGAGTAGATACTAGTTTATCCTGTATGATTCTAGTCTATCTTTATCTTATCATGTACATTGTACTATATATACATCTTTTGAATGAGAAGAGAGATCAAGTTTTTCCCGCTATTCAATATTTCTCATGGTATCAGAGCGGTGCGGTTCGGGACCCTAGTCTACTACTGGGTTAGCCGACCTTAAGGCTCAAGACGTCAAGTGCAACTGACAGATATTGCGGGGCTAGACAATTGCACTTGAGGGGGCTTGTTGTGATGTCTTGGGATTTTCCCACATCAAAAAACACGATAACCCGAGCCTTGCCTATCAGTTAATGGGCCACTCCTCCTATTACCAATTGGTTTTAGGATGAAACCCCACTGGTCTTGTGTGCTCGACTTGGGTGCACATGATGCGCTCGGACGTGTGGACCCCCCACGTTATATAGCCCACCGGGATTTATCACCCCACTACCCACCATATATGTATACGGTGGATTTGAACCATCGCTATAACAGTCCAAAACCCACCGCATGTGTATGCGGGTGGGTGTTTTAAAATTTATAAAAACCATCGCATGTGTATGCGGTGATTTTTGGATAACTTCGCAAACCAGTTTCGATTTACCCAAAACCACCGCATAGGTATTCGGTGGTACACCGAATACCTATGCGGTGGTTTTGGGTATAACGGACCCCGTTTTACACAACTCCACCGCATGTACATGCAGTGGGTTAGTATACGGTCAACGCACCCACCACATGTACATGCGGTGGGTATGGGAAAAAACGAATTAAAGTCACCGCATATGTATGCGGTGATTAGCGGAGAAAATAGTAAAAATTAGCGGTGAAAATATCCACCTCGGTATTTAATGCATACCTTCTTATAGTTTTTGGTCCACGAAATTCAACCAACTTTTATAGAACGATGATCGAATGAGTATCATCCACTCTAAATCCACCCTCTGGGGAGTACATTTTTATCGCTCGTTAGTCGTCACCTTAAAAATGTTAAACTACATATTTTCAATTGAAATGAATCAATGATGTATTGGGTGTTTAGACTGAACTGAAGTAGGACATATAATCCACCCCAATTTATTCAGTTTCCAAAAATTAAAGAAGAACAAAAGAGTGGATACTGTTATAAAGTCATCAAGAGGTGGATGTTTCACCTCCTCCAACCTCCCACATTTGCCTATATAAAGGCTTGTAAACCTCGCTTGAGAAACACACATGAATGAGAATTATCTCTCTACTCCCTTGTTCTTCCATGTCAGAGACTTTCTCTGCTCTCTTATTCCCTATATTTCTAACACGTTATCAGCACGATCGACTCCGTTACACATTTGATCTTCTAAACGTTTGTGTTCGGTGTTGTTCCTTCTCTGATCTGTATTTTTGGCGTTTCATTTTTCTACCGAATGTTTCATGCTTTTACCATTTTGATTACTTTTGCCATTGAAATCCTTGTGCACACTTTTTCCATTGAATTATTGTGCATAAGTCGTTTGATTACTTTCTGGAATCGTTTGATTACTTGATCACTTGAACATGCTCAGAGGGTTAATCCCCAATTTGGTTCGGTAAAGAGAAAATTAAGGTAGAAATAGACGCGCATAAGATCAATATAATTGATCGGACTATATATGTGCTTCGTTAATACTACTCAACCGATACTCTCCCCTTTCCGGTCAATCCCTAATTTGATTTGCTCTTGTTTTTCGATCGGTTTAATCGATGGTGTTTACCGTGTTTTTCTCACTTTCGTATACTGATCAACCCTTGATTTTTGTTGGGTCTGACGGTATGTTGATCAACCCTTTGATCAGTGTATTCTATTGTTTTCTAATCGATTACAAAGTGTATTTTACATTTTACACTGCTTTATTTATTACAAAGTGCGATTTTGAAAGGTTTTTTTTCGAGTAGCAGGTTATGGGCATCTACGGCGTGCCGTTTCCGTCGATTGGGAACATCAATCGAAGATCTTGTGCGCAGCCACCGGGATTCCCATGGCAAACCCCAGCGCCACCGTACGTGTTAGTGTGCTACCCCTCACTCGCATCCATGGCCGTCAGAATATTCCAATCTGTCGCGATCGTCATCGCCGAATCGCATCCATGACCGATTACACCTTCGCGGATCTGTTGGATGCTTCTCCGATCTGTCACCGTAAAGAAGACGAAGTACGAACCGTTTCGCCGCCTCTATGCATTCATATCGAAGAAGAAAGGTTGCGTTGCATTTTTTTTAATTAATTACAAAACCGGCCTGAAATCTTTAAAAATCGCAAATTAGCTTGTATCTTTTATATAATTACATAAAACAGCCTAAAACTTCCAGGCTTGCAATTGTTTGCCCTTGTAAAGTATATGAACACATCCCCGAAGACGATGTGTACACATAAGTTATATGAACCCCGAAGCGGATATGAAATATATAATCACAATTATCTATCCCCTTAAGCGAATAAATTAATTAATTACCAATCTCATACCCGAAGTGGACAAAAAGTGAGGAAATTGATATTATAAATCACTCGATGTGATTAATAAATCTCATCCCCGTAGAGATGATCGAGCCGATAAATTTCATCCCCGTAGTGACGAAATTATATTTATTATTTATGTTTATTTATTTCATATGTATGTTGTTTTATTTTAGTTATTTAAATTGTATTTGTTTTTCCTCATCTCCCGAAGTAGATGAACGAAACTATTACATTTCCCGAAGTAGATGAACGGGCATATATCTCTAAAGAGATTAACGTTCTCATCTCCCGAAGTAGGTGAATGAACAAGTAACGTTCTCATCTCCCGAAGTAGGTGAATGAACAAGTCGTATCTTTAAGATAGACCGAGTAATTTCATCCCTTAAGCGATGAACCAAATATTTTCATCCCTTTAGTGATGCATCAATGATTAGCATTTTATTTTGTTTTATTTGTATATATTATATTTTTTATTCTTCATCTCTTGATTGAAGTAAATGAACAGACTCATTTTCCGAAGTAAATGAAGTAAATGAACGGACTCATTTCCCGAAGTAAATGAACAAACTCATTTCCCGAAGTAAATGAGACTCATTTCCCGAAGTAGAGGAATAGACAAATCACACCCTCGTAGGGATAAACTGGTAAACGTCATCCTTGTAGTGATGATTCGTATATCCAGAGAAACAAATTAATATGATCCTTAATGTTTCTTTATCAGTTTCCCGCAGTAAATGATAAAAGTGTATACAAGAATACCACCTCCACACGTAGGTGATAAAATGGTCTGTGGAAGATCTATGTTAAATTTTCTTGTCACCCGAAGTCGACATTAATTTTATTTACTTAAGATTATTGTTGTTGATATTCATGTTTCTTAATAGTAGTATGCTTTACTATTTAGTATTATCTTTTACATAGTTTTATTATTATTATTCCTTTAAAGCACCATATTGTGAGTTTTCATCAAAGTATGCATAAGAGCTTGAACACTCTAATTTCATATTCTTATAAATTCTAGAAGAGTATAAGATCTAGTTTTAAACATTTGTACTCTTGAAGAAGTACATGGATTATGGGTTATGACATATTCAGAACTATTTCTATTTGGTTAAGTACGACCAATATAAATAACCACAAAATGTGATCTGGTTTGCAAGGCCACTTCCTGGCAATCCTCTAAGCATGACCTGAAGCATGCCCCTCTTGCAGAGGGTGTAAAAGAGGTAATGGTTAAGCACGCAACCAATGTTATTGTCGTGGCTTATAACTAGGTCATCTTTGTAAGGTTAATTTCTAATGTCCTGAAGAATATTATGAATAATGGTCGTTAGTTTCATACTTGTAGTATGACTCCAACAGAAGTTCTGAAAATACCTAGTTAACGGCATCTGATTAAATAAATGGATCACCATGTACAAAGTTCAATGGTTAGAATGTTTTACCATTGAGACTTATGATGTCACTAACCAGAAGTTATTTGATGATAAAATCTTGTTCTTTGTGGCATTTGGTCGCTCAAGTAAGACGATGATTTGCAAGATCGTTGAATTTTACATGAATTCCCACCAAAAGGACTAGAAGATCTTAGGACCGGGAGATCCTCAATAAGGGTGACCATACATGTACGGCTTGTTCTCTTGGCAAAATAATAACAAGACCGTCTATAATAAAGAGTAAATGCAAAGTCTCTTATGTCTCTTGACTGAGTTCAATGAGACAACTACGAACATAAAACATAGGCATATGGACCAATGTTATTCCAATATAGATGCCTTAACACATTGGTCATATGAAAAGGTAGAGAATGTTTGAGGAGCATATAGTAGCTCTCAACGACCGAGAAGAGATATTAGTCAAATGGGCCCATGTAATTTTGCATTTTCGAATTTGACACAATAATTTCTCTTAAATTATCTCCAGAAGAGAGTATATGTTCTGAGGCCTCCTCCAAAATTAACTAAAAAACTACAAAGAAGTTGAATGATACATGGGGTTTGAGTCCCTAATAATATCAAATACCTCAAGCTTTATAAAGGTGATCAAATGTTCGGTATTTAGGGGGAGAGGAAATGAGAATGTATTAAGAAAGAGATTGCATGAAAGCAACTTCTTTATATATCATTTGGGATCCGCGGATGAATGAATGTGAACCAGAAGTTCAACATTTATGTACACCAAATGATAATTACATGGTTTAGCAAAAAATCCATCAAATGCATTTACTAAGGCCAAGAGAGTGACTAAGTCACATATATTGCACTAGCTAGCTCATTTGGAGGTTCCAGAAGTAACTCTGAAAACCAATAAAATCAAGTGGTTCTCAAATACACCAGAAGTGTTGAAGATCACTAGGCTCTCACTTTAAGGATTCCCCGGAAGTGGAAAGAGCTCATGGGAATATAATAAAAAATGGATGTCAACATCGAAATGATATATGATAAAAGAGATAGAAAGAAGGAATTCATGATGAATTCTTTAAGCATGATCCTATTGGATCCGTAGTTCCAACATTAGATAGTATAACATCATTGGTTTTAATTGAGAGTTTATACAAAACCGAAATAAGCGAAATGAACCTGTGAGATATAAAGCAATATTGATTGCACAAAAGTCTAAGTGTACGATATTAAAATATATTCACCAACAGTGGATATAATATTTGGTTGTCGATGAACTAACTTCATATGTAATTGACGAGCATAGTAGTTATATACCAAAATTGATCTTGAATAAAAGAACATAGTTGAAAATGATTGATTAATTTGGAATGCCCGAAGCATCAATATGAAAGCCTCGTCATACGTACGCGATTAAGCCAAAAGGTGCTTATCATACTTGAAGTATCATATATTTATGTAAGTGGTGACATAGTGTATTGAGTCATGAAGTACTATACACAATGTTGTACTCTTTTCCTTAATCTTGGTTTTTATCCCACTGGGTTTTTCCAAGGTAAGGTTTTTAATGAGCCAACTTATACACCATCTGTACATCAGATCCCCCGTATCAAACGTTGAAAAGCACACTAGGCCCTGAAGTACCTTAAGTTTGTGCATTGAAAGTAGCTCATCAACAAAGACAAGGAAGTCTATTGCATCGAAGTTGAGTGTGATACACGATGATAATATTCGGACTCGACCATGCAACTCATGAAGTCAGTATTATCAAGAAGTTCGAAGAGCTTATGAGAACGAGAAAGCTGCAAGAAGAATGTTGATTTCAAGGGGAGAATATACGCGCTGCACTCTTTTCCCCTTTTATCAGGTTTTGTCCCACTGAGTTTTCTTGACAAGGTTTTTAACGAGGCAGTATCACCAAAGCGTATCAAACGACATATGTACTCTTTTTCCCTTAGTCCTAGTTTTGTCCCATTGGGTTTTCTAGGCGATGTTTTTAACGAGACATATTGTAATGTTAGAGGTGTACATCCAAGGGGGAGTGTTATAAAGTCATCAAGAGGTGGATGTTTCACCTCCTCCAACCTCCCACATTTGCCTATATAAAGGCTTGTAAACCTCGCTTGAGAAACACAAATGAATGAGAATTATCTCTCTACTCCTTTGTTCTTCCATGACAGACACTTTCTCTGCTCTCTTATTCCCTATATTTCTAACAGATACATGAAATTTGCATATATCTAAACATATTTATAAAAGAAATATCAGCAAATTATGAATTGTGAAAATATTTTATTAGACCCGTTCACATAATTATACACAAGGTACTATAAATTCGATTCCAAAAAATTAGGCTCTTTTATTTATCCTTTAGGATATGTGCTAGTGAAATTATTATTATTATTTTGTATGGTATAATTGCTCACTTAAAATACATCACTGATTTATGATTATTAAAATTTTATTTGTGCATGATGTGTATATATATGCTAATGCCATTATGAAAAAAATTGTCCATATGTTATCTGTGATTCACAAAAATAAAAGAACATAAAATCTACACTGATTTGGGCATTATAGCAAGGGGTGAAGCACGTGGGATCAGATGTGTAAGAGAGATGAAGGGCAGAGTTGTAGTCCCTCCAAAATAACGATCGGTGAGACCTAATTGGGGCCCGCCTTTAATCACGCACGGACGACGTCGCATTGAAAATACTGAAATATTATAGATAAGGTTATATAAGTTTAATGATCTATTTTTTTTTATTGTTAATTGGTTTTGAGATAGAAGATCGTTAGGTTTATGTCAAGATCGGACTCAATCCGGGATGAATTAGGGTTGAGATTTGGGGTGGAGGTGAAAGGAAGGGAGTTGAGAGAGTTAGAGTTTAGACAGGGATGAGAAGAGACGATAGAGAGAGGGAAAGTAAATGATTGATTATTCATTACTTGGATGGTCCTCCATTACAAGGTAAAAGGGTATTTATACTACTAAGCCTTAGCCTAACCCCAATACCTAACAGTTTATGTGTTATTCGTGTCTCCTGTATATAGACTCTCGCACGATCTCCCTCCAGGTGAGAGTTTTGAGTATTTTAGGTTTCGATTATGTTGAGTTCGGATATTTCGGATTTTTCTTTACATGTTAATTTGATAAAGAGAAAATTTGTGCCGAATGCACAAATTTTCGCTCTAATTAGAGGAGTGTCCTAGTTTTTGTAAAAATTGGTAAAGTGTCCATCCCTTTTTTTAACCTAATAATACACTCTTGTCACTTGTCAGCACTCCCTTATTCTCATATATCCTCTCGCTCTCTCACCTAATCTCCGATTCCCAAATCTCGATCGCTCTCCATCGCCCTCCATCGTCGCCCTCCATCATCTCCATCAACCTCCATCGCCCTCCATCGTCGCTGAGAACATTGAACACATCCGGGGAAGGAAGACGCTTCGAGATCCCCTCCCGATCACCATCTCCACCTTCTCCGGTACCTCCCACCTTCTCTGCCCCAAATACTCTGGTGAGCTTGGTGTCGGCTCTGTCGATGAAGTGAATCCTTCAGGCCACCGCAACCATCATCGGCGGGATACAGAGGAGAAGGAGCGGAAAAAAGCTCGTCGGAGCCTCTAGCGAATCAGATGCGGTCACTGGAATCAGATGTTGCGAGAAACTTCCTAATGCTTTCGTGTTTCATTTTCGGCGAAGATGCGAGCAGCAATTGCAGAAGCAGTGCAGTGTATCAAGCTAATCCCGATTGAAACGGGTGAAGAAGCAGGTTTATGATGTTGTGTGAAATTGCACAACGACAGATCTGTGAAATCGAACAGTAAGTCTACAACTTTGTTTCCTGCAATATTGAAATCAATAAAATCAAAATTGTGCGATTATCTTCCATTACAGTGTGATTTCCCTGTGAAATCTAACAAAGAGGTCATATATGCAAATCGCCTTTGGATTTTGGGTATTTTTTGCTATTCTTCCAATTTAAAATCTAATTTTGTTCTAAGCATCTGGTGTCGGATTCTCAATTTGTTCCAATCTGAAATTTTTTTGTTCGAATCTGGATTTGCTCAAATCTGAAGTCAATGGACTTGCAATTTGCTCGAATATGAATTTAAGGATCTGAATATAGGCCTTTGCTCGAATCTGAATTCTACATATTTAGATTTGAATTTGGTTTTAAATTGAAAAGATGTAAAAGAAGTCATTGTTGTTACTGCTAGAACTTGCATTATTTTGCACATATACAATAGAATGACTGTTTTGTTTATTATTCATTGTTGCAAACATCTAGCAGTAGTTGTTGTAGTTGTGAAGCTTGTAAATGCTGACATCTTCAATGCTGACATCTTCAATGTTGACATCTTCTGGAAACTTTAGAAATTCATTAAATGTTGACATTTAGCTTAAATGTTGACATTTAGCCGTTGATGGGCAAAAGCTTTATCTTTTACCATTTCTTTTATTAGAGGATTGTAGAAGTTTGAGCTTCTCATGTCATGTAATATGATATCAATTTTGAGAATGATCTTATTTGTAAACTTTATCTTTTATTAAATGCTGACATATTCTGGAAACTTTAGAAATTCATTAACGGTTGACATTTAGCTTACATGTTGACATTTAGCTTAAAGGTTGACATTTAACTTAAAGGTTGACATTTAGTCGTTGATGGGCAAAAGCTTTATCTTTTACCGTATCTTTTATTACTGTAGAAGTTTGAGATTCTCATCTCATGTAATATGATATCAATTTTGAGAATGATCTTATTTGTAAACTTTATCTTTTATTAAATGCTGACATCTTTTGGAAACTTCAGAAATTCATCAAATGTTGACATTTAGCTTAAATGTTGACATTTAGCCGTTGATGGACAAAAGCTTTATCTTTTACCATTTCTTTTATTAGAGGATTGTAGAAGTTTGAGCTTCTCATCTCAGGTAATATGATATCAATTTTGAGAATGCTCTTATTTGTAAACGTTATCTTTTATTAAATGCCGACATCTTCTGGAAACTTTAGAAATTCATTAAATGTTGACATCTAGCTGATGATGGGCAAAAGTTTTATCTTTTATAGTATCTTTTATTAGAGGATTATAGAAGTTTGAGATTCTCATCTCGTGTAATATGATATCAATTTTGAGAATGATCTTATTTGTAAACTTTATATTTTCCCTCTTAATTGTGAGTGCTGATATGTGAACAATATATGATTAGATGTGCTTTGTAAAGGCTCGGATTTTTAAATCTTAGTTTTTCGGAAAAAGGAAAAACAAAATGAATTTAAAAGCGGAATTGAACGGAAAACTCGCTAATTTGGATTTTAGAACTCTCAAAGAGGATTTTCGACCTAAATAAAATTTTGAGAACTAACATGACAACCTCGATTCTCAGATTTTAAATTCTAATTTCGCGAAGGAAAGAGCGGGATTTGGGAAACTAACATCGGGATCTAGCGTCGGAAATTCAAACTATCGCTTTCGGGACCACATCTTGTCTCATTTTCCCATGGGGATCCGAAATCTCAGCCCTACAATGGTCCCCATGGAGCCAATTTGAAATACAAAGGAAGCTTCCTCCTTACCCAAAGAAGCCAAACACCCCCATTTTGCTTTTCCATCTCCCATCTTTGACCATACCCAAAGTAGCCAAGGAGACAAGCTCCATGTCCCTCCTTTTAGCCCCATCCATTTCAGCCCTCTCCCATGCCTCCTTTTTCTCTTCAAAAATCAGATTTGGCTCAACCAACACACCACACAAAAATCAAACACAAGCCTTATCCAAAAAGCTCCCAAGGAACCTTATCCTTTCTCCTTCTTTCTTTCACCTTTTTCCTCCTCCATTGCTGAGAATTCCAGCAGCCCTAACACACCATTTCGTGCTCAACTCCTCCCCACAACATTCCTACTTCATCATCCCCTTCAACTCCCTCCTCCATTACATGCCAAAAGAGCTCCATTCCACCTCTTGAGCTCAAAGCAAGACAAAGCAAGCTCCTTTTCTCTTCCTCCCTCCATGAGCAGCAACAACATCTCCCTTAGCTTCCCTATGAGGTCCTCAAAGTGGAAGAAGAAGCCCCAACAGCCCGGAGAAGCCGGAGAAGCCCCGAGAAGCCCTAGGAGACTCAAACTTGCTATTTTCGGATTCAAGAAGGTAACAGTTCGTTTTTTCCTCCTTCCACTTCATACTAACTCAAAGTTCACACCTTTAACACCATTTAACAATCCTAGGCACCCTCGCGCAAGAACGAGTCCAATCGGAGCCCGGATGAAGCTTCACGAGCAAACCGAAGGAAAAGAAGGAACTTGGGTGAGGAATCCGTTCAAACCTTGATTTTTTTTATGTTCAATCCTTGCTCTAACATATTCCTAGAAGTCTTAAGAAAAATTGGGAAATGGGGGATTTGGTTGGGGTTTAAGAAAATGAGAGCTCGGTTTGATAATTAATAGAATAAGGAGGGTTGATTTTGGATTTTATAAATAAAGGGGTCGGTTTTGTCAATTTCAAAGGGGCTGATTTTATGAGATAAAAATGGTTGGGATTTTTAAAGGATTTGGAAATATTTTATGAGAGTGTTTAAAAGAAAATGGTATTTAAAATATTATATAATAATATTATTATTGAGACTTAGAGATTTAAAACTATATTATCGGGATTAAATTGAAAAAGGAATTTGATGAGCGTTTTCAAGGATCGGAATTTCTAACTAGTTGATTCGGATTTTAAAGCGATTTCAGGACTAACTCGGGAATTATGTGATCGGTGACTAACTAGCATGGTTGATGTGAATGGTTGACTAATATCATGATTGGTGATTGACTAATGGCATGATGAAGTGTTAGACTTGTGTATCGTTAAATTATGCTTTCGAGATATGATGAAAATGATGAACTTGATATATGTGATATGCGGATTATTATTGCGGATATACTGTGGTGAATACATGATGTGGTCTTATGGAATGTGGCAACATGATGAGTGGTTGAACTTGATGAGATGATGATTATGATGTGGTTATACTTATTGAATGACGTGTGTTTATGTGATTGAGTGGCTAGATGTAGACTCATATATGTGTTCTGATATGTATCTAGGTGATAAATTGTGATTATGATTGGTGTATGCCGAATCTTCTATTATGTTGTTCTGCATAGCCAGGTGAGTTCCTATATGAGCTCACTCAGATTCGAAAAGAGATCTCCCTGCTTGTAGCCATGTGCATACTAGGTGCTTGCATTCATAATAAAGCATGCCATGTAGTATCATGCTAGGATTGCACTCATGATTGAGCATTCGTTTACTCATTGCTTTTGTAAACAGAACGGCCGTTATCTGTGAAGTAACTAGAGTCATTGCTAGGGTTATAGGACGACCTAGTCTAATTGGGTCCCGTCCTGAGTCAATCGAGTCATGAGCTTCCTTATATTATGAGACGCCTGCGGGCTTTATTGTGGATACAGGTTGGGCATGCGTGCCACCCGATTATATGGAATGCATTCACGAGCTGGCCAGTCTCCGCCCTATCGGAAGGGGGTGGAGGTAGGAGAGGGATATACCACTTGGTATTCGGTGCTAAGGCCTTATTATATTTATGCACTTGATCTTAGGACCATGCTAGTGTGTTAATATTCCGCCTTGCATCTAGAAGCATCTTTATTAGGACTAGCGTGTGTATATGTCTGCTTGTTTGGGATTATATTGTGTAGGGCTTCGATCTGACACCGCCCCGCATACATTTTTTTTTAGGTTTGTTTTGCAGCATGATTATTCCTTGTTTTCGTGACGTGGGAACTCTCTTGGGCGATCTCAAAGAAATGGTTTAACTCCACTAACATTGTATATTAAATTTCGATAAATACGCTTATTGATTTGATTTTGACTCGGCTCTGCCGTGTCACCCTCTTGTAGTACACCTTGATTCTACTATTTTCATGACTGTTGGTTTTTCACGCTTAGACTTATGACAGGTACAGGGGACTTCCCCGGGGATTCCAACGATCCCTTCGAATTTTGGGTATGAAATCCCACTTTAAAATGTTAGGATAGAATTTCAAACCTTCAACCTGTACTCGGGGTGCAAGATCCTAACGAGGGGTTTTATCCCTCGAAACGTAACTCGGGAATCATAATCCCGGGCCTTTACAAAGATGGTATCAGAGCTGAGGTTGTGCAAACCGAGTATGATAGGTTGAAGTGGTTTTGAAAATGGCCCAAGGTTTTCAAATGGTTTTCCAAAATGTTTTAGAAAGGGCAAAATGAATTTAATATGGCTAACTCAAATGGACTAAATACGAACTTGACTCTATAAATCTGGTAATCAAACAAAGGGAAACAAAGGGGTAGTAAAGGCGTTAGACCATCCCTATTGGATGTAGTTGGGAACGAGTAGGCAACAATATAGCTTTTTCTTTACAGATGGGCCTACAAGACTCCAAGGCTTTGCGTCGTAGTGGCTGGAGTGACGAGTTAGGTTAGAGACCGTGAGGTTTTGCCCCTCGGGTTAGTCACCCCTCGAAGGGCGGCCCATAGGATAGCTTGATCGTTGATTGCTCCATGCTGAGTGCTATTGTGCTTAGGGTAGAGAACTAATCAGTATGCCTTGACTTGAATCATGTATTGAATAACTGTGCAAACGGGATAGCGGGAGAATACCTTGTTCTTATGTCATTGGAACTCCTGTCTTGTCGGAATATCTCTTCCATAATTCAAACCCCTGATGATTTTGGCTCCGTCAACCGTCCCACCAAGACATTTAGGCATGTTAGCAAGGGTCGAAGAGCATCTGCTCTCTCCGTTTCGAGTCTTGTTTGGTACCCCACCATCTATGCTTCTATCGAGTCTTGTACCGGAGGTTAGTGTCTTCCATGGGAAATTTGGGTTGGTTAACTAATTGCCTTCGGAAATCGTGTTGGATGTGAGGGTTACGTGAGTGTGTTAGTGGGAGTGATGACTGAAGTAGTTTTGAGTTAGGAATGAGTTGTCTCATGGAGTCACCCCTTTTGATCCTCATAATGGTCAGCCATGTCTTCTTTCCACAACAGTCTAAACACGAGTTCTACCCTCACCTCTTGGGAACAGCGTGAATGTCCTTGTGCCCTACCGAGCGAGTCATACTAGCGTTCTACGGGGAAATGGGGTGGTGAGTCGGTGATTGCCTTTGGAGAATTCTATTTCGTTATAATAGTAGCCCTCTTTATGACTACATGACATTGTGTATTAGTGTATTTCAGCATGATTTGCCTGATATCTTGTATGATTGAACTTATGAGTGGATGTATGTGTCGTATGTATGGAATTCTCGTGATTATTGTCGTATGTTAATATGAGAAATGAATGTCTTAGCATGCTAAATTGATCTAATTGGACCTTGTTGACTGTGTACATGCTTGATCAATGTTGCTAGTATCATGTAGGACAGATGTCTCCCAATTATAGGACCTCGCATGATTATGTGCCATACTTGCCTTGTTATATGAACATGGTTGTATTTGATGTGATAGTTGCTATGCCCATATGACATTACCATATCCCCTGACACGATTATTAGAATGCATCTTAAGATCCTTACTTGGAACCCACATTGTTTTGACCTCCTTATGTGTACACTTAAAGTGAGTAATGAATCATACATGTGATATCCTATAATGCTCGATATATCATATATAACTTATGTTGCATATGTCTATTGTCGGTTCGTGCATACATGATCTTAATATGTCAAGCATGGTTAGTGCATATTATGTGAACATGTTATGGATGCATAGAACGATATTCCTTTTAATAGGTACATGCTAGTGTGGAATGATATGATTGAGATATTTCGTGATTGCCATGTATTTGCTCGTCGCACCTGTAACCTTATAGGATACCCTAAGGGCATTGTGTAACTCTCGGGTCCGCGTCTTGTCTTGAGTCTCATCATTTCTAGTCCTGGTTTGTGTCTGAATCCTTAAGGAAGTCGTGTTGTCCTCCCTTTCCCTTCCCTATCTCCGTGACTTATAACCCCTCGCGGTCCCCTTGATGGACGTCGACATAGAAGAAAAAACGAGCGATCGAATGGCATCAGAGTGGTGCAACGGAAGCGTGGTGGGCCCATGACCCATGGACCCTAGGATCGGCGTCACCAAAGGACGGACACCTTTCGAAGATGGTGGTTGCAGATGTAATCCTCCTAGATGATTCAAGGAATGACGTTCTCTCCTATGCGAATTGGAATCGGTGTTGTGTGATAGGCTTGGAACTAACTAAATGGATCTGTGATGACTGATATGCTGAGCTGGTAGTGAATGATTGCCTGACTAACTTGTGTATGTGATGATGTGCCTTTATGCTTAAATGTAATGACCTCCTAGTAAATTGGTTATGGGTCATATAGGTGGTGGTGTTTTCCTCTTGAGATTGAGTCATGAAATTCTTCGGTGAGACAGGTCGAAAAGTAGTAGGTAGATTGAGGTTTTCGGTCTAGGTCAATGGTTGTGTGAGATGGGGTGCAGGAAAGATATGTCAGCAAGAGTAGAGCCGAGTGAGTTGGGATTTGTCGGAGATAGTAGAGAGCGAGTAAAGTTGACCTTCCAGTTAGGTCTTAGGTGAGGAGGTTATAGGTGAGAAATAGAGTAGTATGGAGAAATTTCGAGGGAAAGGTCTTCGTTAGAGGTAGTGTGGGGCAATAGCGTGTGCGGGTAGTGTAGTTTTATAGGTGGATGAGTGAGTTAGGAGTGGATTGGGAGGATTCTTGAAGGGATGTGTTGATAGACGAGTTAGTGTGCTAAGAGAGAGTGTCTAGATAGTCTAGGAGCGGATGGTGGGCGACGTTGAGGATGATCGGTTAAGGAATGTCTAAGGAATCGTAGATTTGGGACTAGGCTGTATTTGCGATGATTAGGAGCAGTTTCGGTAAAAGGTTGAAGTTGGGGAATCGCTAAGGAAGAATAGTATGAGGGTGCTTGGAAAATTACCGATCTTGGATATTAGGTTTTTCATATCAGAATTGTACGTGTGATGAGTAGTTGTGGATTGTTCAAATAGAATTGGTAGTGTTTGGAGAATTCACGAGTGAAGGATTTCTAGATGCATTGTTGGACGGTTTTAGCATAGGGAATGAATAAGGATTTATGAGTGGAGGTTATTTTGTCTATCGAGGTATTGAGGATGTGAGATGAGTCTCCGAGGAAAGGTTGGTAGCTAGATAAGGATGTCGTTGAGATTTCTGGTAAGATTGTGTCCTTGAGGTTGAGATAGGGAGATTCGGAGCTTGAAATTGGGAACTAGGCAAGGCAGAAGGCATTGAGAGCGCTAGGGGATGAAGGATTTTAGTAGGTGTGGCGAGATTGCGATACTTGGGAAAGTTTGGATGGGATGTCATAGGAATCTGAGGAAATGATGGTCGGTACATGAGGTTTCATTGAGAGGAATGGTCGATAGATAAGGGCCTTAGGCATAAGACGTCGTGATTAAGGAATGGTAGCTGAGGTAGTTTCGGAAAATGCTGGGAAGAGGATCTAGAGTAGGCCAGCTTGATAAGTCATGAGTGGTTCAAGTTTCGTGAGTTTCGGAATGGGATGAGTAGGTAGACTCAGTGGTTGGTCTTTGAGGATAAACGCTGGTGATGAGGGTCTTGGTGATTCGTGGTTGAGAGTAGCACTAGATGGGTTTCAGGGTTAGAGTTGATCGGGAGCGACAGGTGTGAGATGGTCAGTATGAGTTGGATTCTTAGAGGTGGATGATTAGTGAGAGTGGTAAGTAGTGCAGGAAGTATGATCAGGTTAGAAAGTGATTCGAGATGTGTCTTTGGGAGATGATGGTCAGGTAGAGTCTTGAGAGCCTAGAAAGAGTAAGCGAGATTTTTAAGAAGCTTCTAGTTCGATCGTCAGAGCGGTTCACTCTTAGAAGTTAAAGATGGGAATGGTAGAGGACCCCTAGGACGAGGGTGTGCTTTATAGAGAGTCTTGGCAGTTGGTCGAGATGTTAAGCTTGTCGGGATAAGGAATTGCGTGATTGGGAACTCCGAGATATGGTTTTAGATGGTTGAGATTGGGTATTAGATTGATCATTAGATGGCTTGATTGCATAAGAGTTGGGGTGCCTAGAAATTGGCTTGGGATGTAGGCCTTGATTTGCGGATAGTTATGAGGCTAGAGAGTTGTATGTGAGCGGGATGCAAGGGTAATTAGATCGAACTAGTGTCGGATTGAGTTGGTAGACCCAGATGAGGTTGATCTTGATGCGAGAAGATAAGGAGTAGTGGTCGTGTCTTGTTGTGGTTGGTGGTCATAAGCAGTTTCTCTTGAGGATATGGCTTAGTGTTATTCATTATACTTGGGGCCGATGTTCTGCAAATTCTATGCTATAGACGATGTGATTCCCTGATGTGTTGACATAGACAATAGCGAACTGTTAATACTAACATAGTAATCCCCTGAACTTGATGAAACGCTAGTGTGCGGAAGTACTTGGTTGCCTTTAATGGGATAATGCTTGGTAGTTAGCGTAAGTATGATGTGTTTATCTGATTGATATGATGTGAAACTTTTGTGATAAGATGAATCCTTCTATGAACGATACTATGCTAGATCCGTTATGGTATATGACTATCCTTGACATGAATATAATCTATTTATGAATGTGTGATACGATTACTATGTTGTATAATTGTTACGTTATATGATTCATTTGATTGGAATTGCTAGGATGCTAGAACTAGATTGATGAAATTTGATTCTGACTTCAAACTTAGGAAGGATATATGAGATTAGCCCTTAGAGGTGGATGATTCCGCCTTCTGAATTTGAAACTTGCTTGACTAACATCGGGTTTAAGGAATCTTGAATAATGTTTAAAAAGGACTAACTTGGATTTTGAGAGACCGAGCGCGATCGGAAATTTCCACGATTTGGAGGCCAATCTTTTTCAATTGCGGAATCTGCTTGAACTTTTCAAACCCGAGCAACTCTATAATACTTCACGAAGTGGATACAGACATTTTATGAGGGCGCTTGCTAAGACCTAGTAATGATATTGTAGAACTTTTAGAGTTGTGGTACTTCCGAAAAGTCAAAGCAGGGATGTGATAGGGGCGCTTATTGCATACTTGTCAAGGCCGATCGGAGATGTCACGACCGTGACTAGGGTGTTGTGAGAATCCCGGAAGACGCAACCGAGATGATTACAAGATCCTTGGACATGGTCCTTGGACTCATCAATTTCAAACTTCATCCCCTACTTTGTTTTGGTTTTAGTCTCGGGGACGAGACTTGTTTTTAGAGGTGGATGATGTAAAGGCTCGGATTTTTAAATTTTAGTTTTTCGGAAAAAGGAAAAACAAAATGAATTTAAAAGCGGAATTGAACGGAAAACTCGCTAATTTGGATTTTAGAACTCTCAAAGAGGATTTTCGACCTAAATAAAATTTTGAGAACTAACATGACAACCTCGATTCTCAGATTTTAAATTCTAATTTCGCGAAGGAAAGAGCGGGATTTGGGAAACTAACATCGGGATCTAGCGTCGGAAATTCAAACTATCGCTTTCGGGACCACATCTTGTCTCATTCTCCAATGGGGATCCGAAATCTCAACCCTACAATGGTCCCCATGGAGCCAATTTGAAATACAAAGGAAGCTTCCTCCTTACCCAAAGAAGCCAAACACCCCCATTTTGCTTTTCCATCTCCCATCTTTGACCATACCCAAAGTAGCCAAGGAGACAAGCTCCATGTCCCTCCTTTTAGCCCCATCCATTTCAGCCCTCTCCCATGCCTCCTTTTTCTCTTCAAAAATCAGATTGGGCTCAACCAACACACCACACAAAAATCAAACACAAGCCTTATCCAAAAAGCTCCCAAGGAACCTTATCCTTTCTCCTTCTTTCTTTCACCTTTTTCCTCCTCCATTGCTGAGAATTCCAGCAGCCCTAACACACCATTTCGTGCTCAACTCCTCCCCACAACATTCCTACTTCATCATCCCCTTCAACTCCCTCCTCCATTACATGCCAAAAGAGCTCCATTCCACCTCTTGAGCTCAAAGCAAGACAAAGCAAGCTCCTTTTCTCTTCCTCCCTCCATGAGCAGCAACAACATCTCCCTTAGCTTCCCTATGAGGTCCTCAAAGTGGAAGAAGAAGCACCAACAGCCCGGAGAAGCCGGAGAAGCCCCGAGAAGCCCTAGGAGACTCAAACTTGCTATTTTCGGATTCAAGAAGGTAACAATTCGTTTTTTCCTCCTTCCACTTCATACTAACTCAAAGTTCACACCTTTAACACCATTTAACAATCCTAGGCACCCTCGCGCAAGAACGAGTCCAATCGGAGCCAGGATGAAGCTGCACGAGCAAACCGAAGGAAAAGAAGGAACTTGGGTGAGGAATCCGTTCAAACCTCGATTTTTTTTATGTTCAATCCTTGCTCTAACATATTCCTAGAAGTCTTAAGAAAAATTGGGAAATGGGGGATTTGGTTGGGGTTTAAGAAACTGAGAGCTCGGTTTGGTAATTAATAGAATAAGGAGGGTCGATTTTGGATTTTATAAATAAAGGGGTCGGTTTTGTCAATTTCAAAGGGGCTGATTTTATGAGATAAAAATGGTTGGGATTTTTAAGGGATTTGGAAATATTTTATGAGAGTGTTTAAAAGAAAATGGTATTTAAAATATTATATAATAATATTATTATTGAGACTTAGAGATTTAAAAGTATATTCTCAGGATTAAATTGAAAAAGGAATTTGATGAGCGTTTTCAAGGATCGGAATTTCTAACTAGTTGATTCGGATTTTAAAGCGATTTCAGGACTAACTCGGGAATTATGTGATCGGTGACTAACTAGCATGGTTGATGTGAATGGTTGACTAATATCATGATTGGTGATTGACTAATGGCATGATGAAGTGTTAGACTTGTGTATCGTTAAATTATGCTTTCGAGATATGATGAAAATGATGAACTTGATATATGTGATATGCGGATTATTATTGCGGATATACTGTGGTGAATACATGATGTGGTCTTATGGAATGTGGCAACATGATGAGTGGTTGAACTTGATGAGATGATGATTATGATGTGGTTATACTTATTGAATGACGTGTGTTTATGTGATTGAGTGGCTAGATGTAGACTCATATATGTGTTCTGATATGTATCTAGGTGATAAATTGTGATTATGATTGGTGTATGCCGAATCTTCTATTATGCTGTTCTGCATAGCCAGGTGAGTTCCTATATGAGCTCACTCAGATTCGAAAAGAGATCTCCCTGCTTGTAGCCATGTGCATACTAGGTGCTTGCATTCATAATAAAGCATGTCATGTAGTATCATGCTAGGATTGCACGCATGATTGAGCATTCGTTTACTCATTGCTTTTGTAAACAGAACGGCCGTTATCTGTGAAGTAACTAGAGTCATTGCTAGGGTTATAGGACGACCTAGTCTCATCGGGTCCCGTCCTGAGTCAATCGAGTCATGAGCTTCCTTATATTATGAGATGCCTGCAGGCTTTATTGTGGATACGGGTTGGGCATGCGTGCCACCCGATTATATGGAATGCATTCACGAGCTGGCCAGTCTCCGCCCTATCGGAAGGGGGTGGAGGTCGGAGAGGGATATACCACTTGGTATTCGGTGCTAAGGCCTTATTATATTCATGCACTTGATCTTAGGACCATGCTAGTGTGTTAATATTCCGCCTTGCATCTAGAAGCATCTTTATTAGGACTAGCGTGTGTATATGTCTGCTTGTTTGGGATTATATTGCGTAGGGCTTCGATCTGACACCGCCCCGCATACATTTTTTTTTAGGTTTGTTTTGCAGCATGATTATTCCTTGTTTCCGTGACGTGGGAACTCTCTTGGGCGATCTCAAAGAAATAGTTTAACTCCACTAACATTGTATATTAAATTTCGATAAATATGCTTATTGATTTGATTTTGACTCGGCTCTGCCGTGTCACCCTCTTGTATTACACCTTGATTCTACTATTTGCATGACTGTTGGTTTTTCACGCTTGGACTTATGACAGGTACAGGGGACTTCCCCGGGGATTCCAACGATCCCTTCGAATTTTGGGTATGAAATCCCACTTTAAAATGTTAGGATAGAATTTCAAACCTTCAACCTGTACTCGGGGTGCAAGATCCTAACGAGGGGTTTTATCCCTCGAAACGTAACTCGGGAATCATAATCCCGGGCCGTTACATGCTTGAATGTGCTTGCGGAAATTTAGTAAGCTTAGATGTGCTTGAATGTAATTGCTGGATGTGTGTGGTTAGATGTGCTTGTGAAAATTCAGTAAGCTTAGATGTGCTTGAATTTAATTGTTGGATGTGTGTGGTTACATTGAAATTGAATATTGAGGGACAAGAGCAATGTGTGTAGTTATATGATTAGTTTATGTTTGCTCTTGTACACAAATTGATAGATTTTTTTACTGCAGATTATGCTTGCTTTTATATGATTAGTTCATTCTTTTATATGATTTGTCACATTATTTGCTTCAAATTAAGAGGTACAAACAATGTTGTTGACATCTTGTGTTAGCAGTAACAATTTGCACAACATATTGTTATTTGTGCATATCATACAGTTATATTTGCATAACATTAACTTATATTTGCACAACATAAACTTCTTATTTTTCAACCTTTTTTAATTCAGATTGCTTGTTTTTTAATTGAATTTGCGACTCCAAGTTGATTTGCGACTCTCACCCATGTTCTCATCCATTGTCTCTCCTTTGTTTATATATTTATTTGGTCGAAGACTCGAAATCGATTTACTAATTCTTGTTTATGCCAATTTTAATCCTAATGTCAAACTTCTTGATCGTCTTTTTGAACCGCAGGTTCCTCTTTTTTTTTGTGAGAAAATAGCAAGGATTTGTGATCTGCTTTACAGTTTCAATTTGCATAACAGATTGTTGTATGTGCACATCATAAAGTTATATTTGCATAACAAATTGTTATATTTGCACAACATAAACTTCTTATTTTTCACTTTTTTTTAATTACCTTCCTCTTTTTTCTTTTTTTTGGTTATGTGAGAACATAGAAATGATTTGTGATCTGTTTTGCTAATTATGCTATATTTATCTCATTCTCCCTATGAAGTATGAATTCCCTTACTGGTTATGCTATGTTTTATATTGATTTGGCATTTATTGTTCACATGTTATTGCTCTTGCTAAAAACTACTGATATACTGTAGAATTTGTTAACTATGCTAATTTGAAAATAGATAAACAGAAAGATAAGATACGTGTGCTGACATGATCTCTTTTTGTGCAATTCAAGTTGATGTGTATGTTTTTTTTTATATATTTCTAATTGTGTGCTGACATGGTCTTTTTTGTGCAATTCGAGTTGATGTATAAGTTCTTTTTTATTTCTAATTGTGTGCTAACATGACCTCTTTTTGTGCAATTCAAGTTGATGTATAGGTTTTTTTTTTGTTAGAATGTATATGTTCTTTTTTATTTCTAATTGTGCTGACATGGTCTCT
This sequence comes from Persicaria maculosa, assembly GCA_963922045.1. Taxonomy (NCBI): domain Eukaryota; kingdom Viridiplantae; phylum Streptophyta; class Magnoliopsida; order Caryophyllales; family Polygonaceae; genus Persicaria; species Persicaria maculosa. Next base: position 32,800,119 of record OY998262.1, read on the forward strand.
TGTGCAAATATAACATGCTGAATTCGAATGTGTAATTAACTTGATTTGACATTTGTATAAAATTCATTTAGTACTTTAATCTTTGTTGGAGAATTATGCAAGAATGGCGGAGACGCTACATTAAAGTGTGCTTTCATTAATTTTCCTTGTTATTTTTCATAATATTCCTAATTGATGAGTCATCTTTTTTAGATTTAGACTTGCATAACTCTTTACTAGACTTATTGTTGGAGGAATATGATTTTTCACATTATTTGCTTAAAATTAAGAGAGAATAACAATCTTGCTGGCATCCGGTGTCAGCAGTTTCAATTTGCATAACAGATTGTTATATGTGCACATCATCAAGTTATATTTGCATAACAAATTGTTATATTTGCACAACATAAACTTCTTGTTTTTCACTTTTTTTTTTTAATTACCTTCCTCTTTTTTCTTTTTTCTTTTTTCGGTTCTGTGAGACCATAACAAGGATTTGTGATCTGTTGTGCTAGTTATGCTATATTTATCCCATTCTCCCTATAAAGTATGAATTATTTTGCTAGTTATGCTATGTTTTATATTGATTTGGCATTTATTGTTCACATGTTATTGCTCATGTTAGAAGCTACTGATATATTGTATAACTTGTGTAACTATGCTGATTTGAAGATAGATAAATAGAAAGAAAAGATATGTGTATAAGGTTTGGTTATTTCTTCAAATTTCTTTGCGAATTAGAGCTTGTTCAGCTTCATGTCTTTTCTGTAGAGCAATATTATTTTCTTTTTACATCACTTTGTTGTAGGTTATATTGTTTATCTGAATGTTATGTTATAATATAATTAAAAGCCTTTTAGCTCAATGGTAGAACGATGTGCTTATGCGCAAATACGTGGGTTCGAATCCCGCATAGGCTAAAGTTTATAATAATTATAGTAATTTACAAAATTTTCTAATAAATGTTGAATTATAAGATATATTAGTGCAATTTTAAAATATAAATGCATTACAAAATGTTCTATAATAAGATTTATTAGCGTCGGCAGTATGACGCCGACATCTCCGATGTCAGCGCCAGCATCTCCGATGTTGACCTCAGCAACATCAACGTCAGTGTCAGCATCTCCGATGTCGGCGTCAACAGCATCATCATCTCGAATGTCGGCGTCAGCAATGTCAGCGTTAGTGCTAACACGAAAAAAAAAGCGTTGACACGAAAAAATCATCTTCGACGTCGACGTCAGCAGCGTCGATAGCATCGATGTCAGCGTCAGCAGCATCAACATCCCAAATGTCGGCGTCAACAATGTCAGCGTCAGTGCTAACACGAAAAAAAGAAGTTTGACATGAAAAAAAGCATCCCTAACGTCGGCGTCAGCCGACATCTCTAATGTCAGCGTCAGCAGCGTCAACAACTCCGATTTTGACGTCAGCAACGTCAACAACTCCGATTTTGACGTCAGCAACGTCAACGACGTCAGTGTCAGCATCTCTGATGTCGGTATCAGCAATGTCAACGTCAGTGCTGCTGACACGGAAAAAAGCATCTTCGACGTCGGCGTCAGCATATCCGATGTCGGCGTCAGCGGACATGAGCGTCAGCGCTGAAACGAAAAATGTTAGTGGTGTTCGCAATGTTAGTGGTAACAGTGTCAACAATGTCAGTAGTGTCAGCGGTGTCAGGAATGTCGGTGTCAGCAACATCGACGTTGACATTAATGCAATTTTAAAAGCCTCTTAGGTCAATCAATGGTAGAGCGATGTGCTTATGCAAATAAGATATATTAATGCAATTTTAAAATACAAATGCATGTGCATATTCTTTCCATAAGGTTGTTTAAGCTTGCATAACATAATATTATATTTGCATAACATAATATTATATTTGCATAACATCGGGTTATATTTGCATATCAGAAAATGCTGACATGTAATTTTTTTTTAAAAAAAATGGACACGCGAGGAGGGGCCTGGGAGTACTGAGGATGGGGGGGGGGGGGGGGCAGGGGGATGGACACTCCCCTAATTAGAGCAATTTTTTTGGATATTTTACAAATTGCCTCTTTGATAAAAGTAGTTGAAGTAATATTTGTATTTTATTTATTTACTTATTTACTTATTTATTTTAATTTGTATGTGTGTGTGGACAATATGAAATCTTGAGTGGGTAGAAAATGGCAAATTGAGGATAGGAGACTTTGGTTGAGATTAGAGGACAAACCATTGAAAGGGATAGATTAGAGAGATTAGAGGTAGCTATCTAAAAACCCTTCAAACATGGATTTTTCTATTGCTATGTTTGTTATCTAATGTCATTTTCTTATTGTCTTCCATTTCTTGTTTTATTCCTATAGTGCATAAATATAATTATTTACAATATATGTATTTTTAGATTAATTGTAAATTTAATATACAACAACAACAACCAAGTTAATCCCGCGATTAAGTGAGATCTGTGGAGTCAGGATATACGCGCTCTTATCCCGATCAGGTCGAGAGAGTGTTTCCGAAAGACCCATAAAACCACGACACAAGGACCACAAGGGAACGAAGGGTAAAAAGGACAGTAAAGAAGCCAAAAAAGAGCCACAGGCAATAGGACACAAAAACAAAGCCTAAAATACTAAACATCGACAACTCTTTATACACCTCTTCCGTTGGTCCCCATCCAAAGTTCAGAAGATTGAGGTCATGACGGATATGGTTCAATATACATAATTAATCTCACATTCCCTAATAAGAAAGGCCATTTTTGGCGCTTTGTAAAAAATTAAGTCCGTTTTTTGAAAATCTTTTTTCATTCGCTTCATTACCTTGAATTTTGGTAAATAAAGAACGGTCCTCTGGGGTTCGAACTTGGTACTACCCGTAAGTCCTTTCCAGTGAGTCATTCCGACATGGTTATTCGATTTGTTACCGCGTGTTTTAATAAGTGAATAATATCCTTCCATCGTTACGTTATTGTGTAGCGATTTATCATTTATACAATTAGCTAGTGATCTTCAATAACATATTTGACCACCCAAAAAAAAATTGTTTTGATTTAAACCAAAACAACTTCTAAATTAAAATAGAAGCAAATCTCGTTATTGTGACGAGGCACTGAGTATACGTTAAGCACGACAGAGTCAACCATATTGATCGAATTATTAAATTTTGGGATCATAATATAAAAAGTACATAGGGATTATGTTATTCATTTACGAAGCGTATTACATATTTATACAGTAATAAATAATAAATTATCACACGAGGCAGTGGACTAGTGGGTTATACGCGTGTTGTTTCGGGTATTTCGGTTGGTAGACCCTGCAGAGATACATATAATACGTACTCCGTATTATGTGAAATATTTAAAAATAATTACTATACGCAAGCACGACCAGTTCGGGTGGATTAGATTATTTAGATATGCTAAAAAATTTTTTGCGCATAATTTTATAAAAAAAAAAACTCTTAATTTAATAAATAAATAATTTTTCTTAATTTTTTTTATCTATTATTTTTAATTTTTAGAAATGGGGTTTTGGTCCGTCCCTGATTAGCTGATTGACTCTCTCTCCAACTCATCCCTCTTTTTATTAACATATGCTTTTGCTAAACATTAGTTTATCAAACTTTATTCCCAATTATTAAGAAGGTGTATCCTCCTTAAAGGGAAATTCACATTTGTATTAATAATTAATAATTAAAGCACTATAGTCCTACCTTTGCATAAAAAGGGAAAAAAGTTACTAATCAGTAGTCAGTAGTCACCCAATTGGTCTATGTGAGTAAGCACTAGGTTCCCTTTATCATTTCATTCATTTGTATCTTTGTGAAAACGCGTATGAAAAAACTGAATTGAAAGAGTCTCTTATATCTAAGAGCTCTTATAACACCCGATTCCAATGTAGATTGAGCTTTACTAATCGAGCCAAGAGATCGAGAGGGAAATAACAAAAGTTACCAAAAAAAAAACCATAAAGTCAATTACTAAAATTAAATCTTACTATTACTAGTAATAAATCGTTTATTCGATACTCCATCCATTACTTAAAATATAACATTGTACTATTACGTACGTTTTTTAGGTGATAAAAACTATATAAAATACTATCGTTATAAAAAACGATACTCTCTCCGTTAGTTAAACCATGTTATAAATCCGCACACTTAAAAAAAAACAAATAAAAATACAGGCCTAATTATTACTCTACTTTTTACTTTCTTGAAAATTATAACTAATTCCTATCTAATCATTACAAAATAATTTTATAAAATAGATAATAAATTGTTTAAAACGAACTATTTTTCTTAATAAGATTTATATTCTAAAATGATAAGGTATGTTTTAATGAAGGGGGAGTATGGAACGGATGGAATATTTCGATAGATATGTGTTGCAGTTGTAGACTTGAAGTATGACTTTTATGAATTCAGGCGTTGGCCATTGAAAGAGGTATTTGTCCTGCACTGGGTTGCTGACATGTGCCTTTCACCTTCACCTCCCTCTTGTTTCTGTTTCGTTATTTAAATTCCCACCTTTTCATTCATCTCTTCTTTGTCTCTTTACTGTACGCCTCCCACTTGTTTCATCTTTCATCCCCCCATTTGCAGCAATAGTACAAAGCTACCACCCAGAAAAGTCCCTCTCCATTATCCAGCAAAACCGTGTTTTTCCGATCAATCAAACTTCAATCTACAACCTTTAATGGCCTTTTCCTGTGCTGGGCGGAGGAGGTGAGCTACAGTAGCTGTTTCCATTATGCCCAGGTATCTGTTTGCAGATGGAATTCATCATCTAGACACAAGTTCGATGTTTTAATTTTGCTCTTTTTGCCGCAATCAAGACGAAAGTTCTCAAATTTATGTCTGAATTTCGCTATTCAATCAGCAGGTTTTCGAATTAGAGCGGTTTTTCAACCCAAAACTAGGTCGAATTTCGTCTGTGATGATTGCGGCAAGCAAGCGGTTTCAATTGGAATTGATTTGGGGGTTGGGGGAAACAGTACGGATTTGCGGCTGAGACCCCTTGATTTCCGCAATTGGAAGCTGAAACCCTAATAAAGATGGCCACAGAGGCACCGGGCGACGCTCAGAGTGGACAGCCGGAGAAGAAGATGGTCAAACAGTTGACCGGGAAGCGCGACGACACCCCCTTGCATTCCGCAGCCAGAGATGGGAGATTGGATGAGGTGGTTGATATACTTGCTCGTGCTGCAGACGATCAAGAATCGAAGGAGCTGCTGTCAAAGCAAAACCAGTCCGGGGAAACTGCTTTGTATGTGGCAGCTGAGGCTGGGCGTGTGGAGATCACCAGGGAACTGATCAAGTTCTATGATCCCGCTGTTGCCACCATCAAGGCTCGGAATGGGTTCGACGCCTTCCTCATCGCCGCCAAGCAAGGGCATTTGGGTATGTTCTTGATCGATACTGTCCAATTCCAATCAATAAATTTGCAGTGTTAGATGAAATTCTCAATGGAAATCTATGGATTGATTGAATTTTTTACCCTTTGCAAATCTGTTTTCTTGGGAGTTGCAAAGAGTTATCCCACTGGTTAAATGTCAAGTAGTTGAGATTCCATTGCTGAACTTGTTATGTGCAGAGATCTTAAAGGTGCTAACTGAGACTGATCCTAACCTATCCATGACCTATGACTCGTCCAACGCCACGGCCTTGCACACAGCTGCTGCACAAGGGGACATTGAGGTGGTGAATTTTATCCTGGGATTGGAGTCCGGGCTGGCCTCGATAGGCCGGAAAAACGGGAAGAATGCTTTGCATTCGGCCGCTAGGTATGGCCACTTGGAGGTAGTGAAAGCAATTGTGGAAAAAGAGCCCGAGGTTGCGGTTATGGTTGATAATAAAGGGCAGACACCTCTTCACATGGCTGTGAAGGGCCAAAATGCGGAGATTGTGGATCAGCTGATCAAGGCTAATCCTTCGTCGGTTAATTTGGTGGATAACAAGGGCAATTCAGCCCTACACATCGCGACCAGAAAGGGCAGAACTCAGGTATGGTTGTGTTGATTCGGGTTTCGTAGAAATCATACTGAGAATTCAGTTGGTAGCTATCAGTTATGGTGTTGTTGATTGTTTGAAAATATGTGGCAACTTCAATTTTTTACAGATTGTTGAAAGATTGTTGTTGCAAGAAGAAATCGACAAATCTGTTGTAAACAAGGCTGGAGAAACCGCCTTTGACACAGCAAAGAAGACGAATCATGAAGACATCTTAGACATCCTTGAGGAGAACGGCGTAGTGAGTGCCAAGCTTCTCAAACATAACCCGACTGACCCGGCCAAACAGCTCAAACAAACGGTGAGCGACATAAAACACGAGGTCCACGACCAGATGGAGCACACTCGACAGACCAGAAAGAGGGTGTATGGCATTGCCAGACGGGTACAAACAATGAACTCGGAAGGGCTGAACAACGCTATCAACTCCACCACTGTTGTCGCGGTCCTCATTGCAACTGTCGCCTTTGCAGCCATCTTCACGGTCCCTGGCCAGTACGTGGACGGGTCATCAGGGATACCTCCCGGGACCGTCCTAGGAGAGGCAAACATAGCTCCAAAACCGGCCTTCTTGATCTTCTTCGTGTTTGACGCGGTCGCCCTCTTCATCTCCCTAGCCGTGGTAGTGGTCCAGACATCTCTGGTGGTCGTAGAGAACGAGGCAAAGAAGAAGATGATGTCGATCATAAACAAGCTAATGTGGCTCGCCTGCGTGCTCATCTCAGTAGCATTCCTAGCGCTCTCCTTCGTGGTGGTGGGCGACCACGAGAGAGGGCTAGCCATAGCTGTAACGGTCATAGGGACTTTGATCATGGCCACCACTTTGGGGCTGATGTGCTACTGGGTGATCGAGCACCATATCGAGGCCAAGAGCCGGAATAGCATTAGGAGGTCGTCCATGGATAGCAGAAGCAGATCGCGTTCATGGTCGATCTCGATAAGGTCGGATTCTGAAATGATGAGCAATGAAAAGCACAAGAAAATGTATGCAATTTGAAGGGAAGCAATCAAACAAGGGACTGGTGTGCCCTTGTGTGTTTTGTTCTTCATTTGAGGCACCCCTAAAACTAGTGTATAGGATCAAAGAGTTAGTATAGTACAGTGTATTTTAGATTACATCAAATCTTATCTGGAATGCATTTTTCTTGAGGAATCTGCAAACCATTAATCCTTCAAAAGTGCAATGGACAATATTAAACAAACTCAATAGGCAGAGTTAGCATATCAAATTCGTATATTCAAAATCTATGGCAAAAAAATTTCATTCCAATGTAACATGCTTGGTAAATTGCAGAAAAAAAAAATTAGGGGAAATGGGGACAATTTTAGAGTATTTTTCTAAGGGCATCTCCCACCATAGGCTATAAAATGGGTTTTAGCCTTTTTTTTCTCTCATCATAGGCCAAAACTCATTTTGGCCAAATTTTTTTTTGGCCTATTTCTAAAATGAAGGCCAGATTTGGCCTGAAATTTTAGAAGGCTAAATGTGAATTCCACCATTTTTTTATTTATTTTTAATTGTTCATTATTAATATAAATTTATAAATCACACAATTAATTGTATATAAACTATCTAATTATAATTTTTATCAAAACTAAAAGTTATAGTTTGTAAAGATATTGATGACTTCTTTGATATGACTATAATATTTAATATGTTTGGATTATATTTGCATAAATAATTAATATCTTTAGAAAAACATATTCATTTTATATTATTACATCTTCATCAAAATCATATCTCATAAATAAATATCGAGTTGCATAAATTACTATATTTGAAAATAATAATAAAAAATCCCAAAACACATCAAAACCATAATATGAAGTAAATTTATAAATAATACAATTATAAATCTATATATTATATAGTTATGATTTCCAATTAAAAATAAATTTTGTAGTATTGTTAAGATATTCAAGAGTTCTTCGATATGACTATAATATTTGACATATTTGAATTATTATTGCATAAATAATATTTTTAGAAAATAACATTAATATTTTTTATTATAGATTCATCAAAATTATAATAAAAATAAATATTAAGTTGCTTAAAGTACTAAAGAAGAAAAATCAAATATAAATTGAAACAACCAACTATTGAATCATGGTCAAATGAATCAAAGATTGAATTAGAAATCTCAATAGTTTCATTTGAAGAGTGAGATGATGATGATATTTGTATTGAATTTATTCTTGATTCAAATCGAAAGGATAACGATAGAATCGAGTGACGGAAATGAGTGTGAAAGTTTTAAATTACATGAGTATTTATAGAAAATTTGTCTGCCAAATTTGGCCTACGGTGGGAACAACAAAACCATTTAATAGGCCAAAAGCGAATATTCTATAGAATATTCTCTTTTAGTAGGCTATTTCCCTTAGCTATTCTAGCTTACGGGGAAGATGCTCTAAACGAGATTATTAGTTTTTAGAGTAATTTTTTATATAATAAAATTGCAACTAAAAATATACCAATAATTTAAAATCGTTTATGTGAAATAAATATCAAAATATTTAAAATGGCGTATTGGTATCTAAAATGACATTTTTATTTATTTAACCAGAAACATTGTTTTTTTGAAAAGGGATGTAATTCTATCAACCAAATATGCGATCATAAAACGATAGAGAGAATAACCCTGTGCTTTTAAAGACTTAAAAGACATAAATAAAGAGGAAACGAAAGAAAACGTAAATTATCCCAAGCAAAAGAAATATAATCAAACCGAAAAACAAGGTGGAGAGAGAGAAAAGAAGAATTGTCTTTACCCCAAACGCTCTCTCCTCTCTCTATACTCTAGAAAGAGAAAAAAACCCAAACCCTCTATCTTCATCCTCGTCAACAAACACCAGTAAACAACACCACCACCTTGATCAGAGGTTCACCACCTATAACAAAACGGGGAACAACCAAGAGCGAAAGCTCTCAACCCCAATCAAAAATCAAAGCAAAAACATCTACAATACCAAAACGGGGAACAATCGAGAGCGAAAGCTCTCAACCCCAATCAAAAATCAAAGCAAAAAAATCTATAATTGAATGGGTGTACCCCCAATTTGGGAACCCCAACCTTTCGACAACCATCGCCCGATCGCTGCTGACCGGATTAAATCATCACCATCACCGTCTCTGTCAGTGCTGACCGCCTGACCCCCACCGGCACCACCATCTTCGGCGCTTGCCGGTCCACTGTCATCACAACCCCTACCACGCTCTCCCTCATCGGTGACCTTTAGGCTCGGGTTCAATTCGGCCTCTTCGATGGCTGTTTTCTGGTCTCCCTCCTCCTCTCTTGCTAATTTGGGTTCATGAACCCTTCCTACCCGGGACGCCTCCCTCCTCGGTGCCCTTGCCGTTGGCGTTGACCGTCCGGCGCTTCGACTTCACCATCTCCCCTCAACTCTCCGCTTCATTCTCTCCCCTAATCACCCTCGATTGCGCGACTCCCTCGTCCGGCGATGGCTCCACACTTCCCCAGGCGATGCCTTTTCTGCTGATGGGTTTCTGCCTCTGTCTCCCCGGCGTTGAGACGTCGTGTCAGTCCCTTGACTTTTCCATGTTCTCGGCATTCGCAGTTTCACTTGGTGTCCTTCGACTTCCTCTCCGCTAGTCATCTTTGTTGAGATCGTCAGTATTCGGGTTTTCTTTTGTTTTTTGTCTTTTTGGTTGTATCATGACGGTTAGCCCGTCTGCCGATTTCCCTCGGCCTCTCGTTTTCCCAGATTTCCGTTGGTGTTTGGGAATTCGAATTCTTTCCTGTTAAAAAAAAAACCGAAAAACAAGGTGGGGATGACTTGGAGATCAACAAACCATAGAAAGATTAGAGATAGTCAGAATTGTCACATTGCTGAGATACATTTATCTTTTTAGCCACAACAAAATTGTGTGAAGTGAATATCATGACATATTTTTATTTGCCATAAATTGACTCTTTCGAACACTTAACTTCTGACACAACTTGAATTCCAATATGAAATCAGACGTTATCTTCCACAAAGAATTTCTAAGTTGGATTAAAATAGATGAACCTAACTACTTTTCCTTACCAAAAAATGACATTTTTTTTAAATATTTAACCTGTTGAAAACCGAGATTCGATATAATGAAAGCGATTTGAGCAGAAGCGAGTGATAAAGAACGAGAAACTCAAACAAACATGCAAGAACGAACACCAATGTTTTACGAGGTTCGGCAAAAGTTGCCTACGTCCTCGGGGCCTCAAGAATCGGCCGAATCCACTAAGTAATCGTTCAATAGAGGGTACAATCAAGCAATGCAAAGATAAACCCTAAATCTAGCATGTATGAGCCTAAGAGATAACGAGAGAAGAAAATCCCCCTGTGTGGGATGACCGGAGATCGAAGAACTCTTCGATTCTCCTAAACCCTAGATCTCCAGGCGTGAGAGAAGCAGCAACCCAAGCCAGGAGCTTCGCTGCGCCACCACCAAGAGATCACCGAGACTAACCACCACCTTCGTTTTCACAATCGCCGGGAAGAACTCGGAGATTGGTAACCCAAACCCTAGAAACCCTTTGAGAGCGTATGTGAGGAGACGAAGGAGAGAGAGAGAGAGAGAGAGAGAGAGAGAGAGAGAGAGAGAGAGAGAGCTAATCTGAGCATCCAGGAACCACAAGCGAGCTTAAATAGCTAGGTCACCGGGTCTCGAGAGAAGCAAGGCTCCAAAACGCAGCGTTCCAACTCAACCAGGACATGGGCCACCAGGCTTGCTCTACTCTTGTAGAGATTGGGCTCGATATGGGCCAAAGCCCACACACGGTATCCTCTCTAACATATATATATATATATATATATATATATATATATATATATATATGGGATATATCCACTAAGAAGTGGGAGTTTAGATGAGCAATGGGAAGAATAAATATTAGCCATTAGATTAGATCTAATGGTTGTTATTACACATGTTTTAAGTGAGTCACGTGACTACTGCCAAAACAAAAAGCAGGTTCCCACTAACTTTAAGATTGGTTTGTTACTATATTTAAAAAAGTGAAAAAAATCAGAAGGTGAATCGGCATGGACTTTCACATCAAAACCGGAGCCAGCAAACCACGCAGACATGCCTTAACTTACTGCTACTACCTCCATTGTCGATGATTGTAGAGCTCAATCGATTTCCTCTTCCATGTCTGCTCAGAGGCGGAGTCGCCCTCACCAGCTTCAAATTGTGTCTCATCTGGTTCCCATCGAAGCCGATTCCACCTTCTCGTCCTCCGCTATTCGAATCCATTGCCAACACCACTTTCTAATTCACCCAAATAGAAAATCAAACCTCAAATTGGAGATAAATTTGAAGAAAAGAATAAAAATTAAGTAGTTTGGAAGCTTGATCGTTTGGAGTCGAAGGTGATGCCGAAGGAGGGTCGAGGGACTGAGGGAGGCGGAGGCGGAGGCGGAGACGGAGAAAGAATTGGAGCGGAAGGTGATGAATTCGACACCGTGGTGTCAATTCGAGTGTGGGAGATGGGGCTGTAGATCTCGAAGCGCGATTTGGGGTCGAGGACGAAATAGTCCTACTTCATAGTGGAGGCTGACGACGAGAACTGTAGCAGGCGGAGCATAGGGGTGGAGGTCGGCGTCGACGGAGAGGGGCGGCGACTTTTACGATAGCAGTACGGGAGGGGACATGGAATACATGGTGGACTTGCCTAGATTTAAAAGGGAGATGTTTGCCATCGTTTAAAATTGTCTTTTCCATTGCATCTGTACTTGGAAATCTTATTGCAGGTCTTGTTTACGGACGAGATTAGATCAAGATAAAGCATGGTGATCCAACTAAAACAATGGAAGACTTGAATTTTGGATGTGAATTCAACAACCCAGAAGTCCAGAAGATACATGATGGAGAAGAGAGATTGGGGGCGATTTGTTCAAGGCAATGAAAGGGTGGAGTACTGTATTAATTAGGCACCTTCACCTTTTCCATTTAAAAAAAAAATGAATGTGTGCATTCGTAAGCTCACGTGACCCCATTTTATGATGATGCATTTTCAACCGTTAAATTATAATCTAATGGTCACTAGCATCCCTTCTCATCTCTCATTATATCTCATACTTCTCATGTGATATATCCCCTATATATATATATATCATACATATTATACATACATAATATACTATAGGTTATACACTATACTCCACTATTGTCCATTAGACTCATTAGAGGATCAAGTCGATTTCTCGACTCAATACAACTCAGTCGAGTCTAACTACAACCGTGCATCCATGTATACCTAAGTATATAATATGTATGTTATATGTATACTCATCATACACACATACATGATACAAGCACATAACAATATTACATGCAACATATATTATGAACGCAAGACATAGGGAAATAAACACATAGCATTACAACAAATCACCTTCTATTTTTCTAAGTCTTGCTCCAGGCAGACCATAACCTAAGCAAAGTGGATTCCAAGCTAGTCCGTCATCAGCCCATATATGCAAAGATCACCCATGGACATCCTCCAAGTGGAGGAAGTTCCTGTAGAACACAAATTTTTCATAAGGAACAATTTTAGTGCCAAAATCTGCAGGGTTAAGCTTACTGTGATGCATAAAATCTGCATTATGGTGCTCGAAGGAGATCGATCTTGACCATCGACTCCACTCGAATCGTAACCTGTAAAACAAGAACAAACGAGGTCGGGGCGGGGCTTGTCTCCCCCGGAAGACCCTCCGACGCTCAAGTCAGTGATTGTTCATCTTCAATCTGAATCTATCTCCTCATATTTATACTAGTCGAGTATTAAATTAAAGACACCGTTATGATATTAAATAAAAGAAACCGTTACCGCATTTAATTCGGTCAACGCTCTTAATGCACGAAACCGCTATCGTAATCAATAGACGAAACGGTAGCATCAATTTCGTATTGAATACTCGAATTTATTGGTAAAAGACCAGAACGCCCTTGTGCTATGATGACGGGATTTTTCCTATCTCAATTGCCCCTTGGGTTTCTTCTTCATGCCTCGATGATGAAGGAAGCCGAAAAAAGTAAATGGCGAAATTTGTCGAGTGAACGATGATTTTGCCGTAAACGTTAGTCGCTTGATCTGTAGTTGGCTATTGGCCGTAAGTAGCAATTCTCGGCGGCCGTAAGCGATGATGTCGTTGGCCTTAAGTGGCGGTTTGGAGTTGCCATAAGTGGTGATTTCCAGTGGTCGTAAGTGGCGAATTCCGGTGGCCGTAAGTGGCGATTTCCGGTGGCCTTAAGTGGCGAATTCCGGTGTCCGTAAGTGGCGAATTCCGGTGGCCGTAAGTGGCGATTTCCGGTGGCCTTAAGTGGCGAATTCCGGTGGCCGTAAGTGGCGATTTCCGGTGGCCGTAAGTGACGATTTCCGGTGGTCGTAAGTGGCGATTTCCGGTGGTCGTAAGTGGAGAATTCCGGTGGCCGTAAGTGGCGATTTCCGGTGGCCGTAAGTGGCGATTTTCGGTGGTCGTAAGTGGCGAATTCCGGTGGCCGTAAGTGGCGATTTCCGTTGGCCGTAAGTGGCGATTTTCGTTGGCCGTAAGTGGCGATTTCATTTAGGTGGGCCTACATTTGTAGAGTTGATAGGTGCAAGGGGTATACCCTCGTCTTTGCTTGGCTTCATGCATAGCATTACACTGACAGAGGAGATGACGCTTTGTTGCTATGTTCCAAATCTAAAGATGCTGCATGTCAATATATATAATTTATAATCAATTAATTAGCAAGCCTCATTAATTCTTTGTCCCTTGTATAGCTTGCTCCTTTCATCCGAGCTAGGCGCTCAATGGGCTATTGTTCCTGCAAACCAGATAAATAGCAATACAAGTGAACTTACTCGAGGGCATACACCCAGGTGCCACCATCTGAGGCACATCTGAAATTCGTGTCCTTGTGTCGATTGCAACGCTTGAAACCTTTAAGAATGTTGTTCCTAACATCCCTCATGGATTCGACGGCCTCCGTGTCAAAACGTCCTCATGAGTTGTGTGTATCCTCCTTGCTTGCCGTAATGCCCCTCGAAACATCATTTTTCATAAATTTATAACTTTGACCCTAAAGAATTATATCAAGGTTTTTCAGATTTACAATGCATGAACACCTCTTCCATGGATCATTAGTTTGCGATTGCATTACTAGAACATCACTCACGTGATTGAAATGTATGTTATGAATTTTTATTTTTTTATTTTTAATGCTAGATTTTGCACTAGGTTTAAGCGTTGTGACAATATATCATATGAACACACAAATGAATTGGAGAACTTAACTTTTGGGCTCTCATACATCCCGCGTGAGTTGAACCAGAGTATTGTCTCGGTCATCCAGGATAACTTCAACTATTTTGGGTTCGGTGCCGCTGATGTTGCTTCATGTCCTTGGGTTATCCCCGAAGATTGGGATCGTCCTTGCCCCAGTGCCGTTCGTAACACCGGGTCTCGTGGGCATGCCATTGGCTCGTGCTCATGTCCTAACTTCCATTGTTGCCTATGCCGAAATTGCCAAGCAAGCAGAGAAAGCCAAAAAGACGAACAATAGATACTAACCACCTCTCGTACAATACGAACAGGGATTTGATCAACCGGACTCAACGACTTTATTGAACCAGGTAACAATTCAAACTCATTCATATATGTTCAAAGATAAATGATGAAAATCATATGTACGGACTCAAAGACATTGAACAAATAGGAGTTACGAATATAAACGTTAAAAATCAGCATCTGAATATTAATTTTAGGTGATCCAATCCCAATTAATCTACAAAATAAAAAATTTGCCATCATTCTACCCACTCCTCGCTTGCCCTGGGCCTCTGGCTAATTTTTTCAAAAATCCACTGTCATACTCTTAGCCTTAATTAGTTTAAGTTCAATTCCCTTCCATTTTTTTTAAATTGAAAACTAGGACCCACTCGCACGTCCTCGCCTCTAATAAATGTGACCTACCTGTTGGAAAATTAGATGCGCAGCGGAGGGGGAAAACTATTTTCTAACATCTAATTCGGGATCTCATGCATGAATTGATATGAACAATATAGAGGTGAAAAGTCATACCTTTCTTGTGCGGAACCTTGATTCGAAATCACCTTTGGAGAAAAGAGCTTCAAGCGCGACTCCTCTACTTGGTCCACACGAGCACGGGATTGGATCTCCTTGTCTCCATTTGCTAGAACGAATGATCGAAGGATTGCAACTCACACCCTACGAGTTAGGGAGGCTAGCGATTTGTGGTGGGATAAGTTTTGGAGACACGTACAATCCAATATTAGGTTAAGACTTATTCTCAATAAGTCTCCTTATATATTGTAGAAACTATAGGTCAACTTATTCCTAATAAGTCACCTTTATCTTTTATCTTCTATCCACAAATTATATCAACAATAATAACTTATTATTATTATTAATCAATTATCCAATTCCTAATACTCTTTGTGTGTGACCTTATAGGACCTGAATAAAATAGCAATAGATTAAATATAATTTAATCTATAAATTATAGTTGGCTTATAGCAAAGCACTATAATTACCTAAATTATTCAGATTATAAATCTCCATTTTAATCCTATTATATCATTAGTATTTTACACATCAATTAAAGGACACTAATTCCTTCAATCTTCCACTTGTCCTTAAGTGGATGTGCGGTTTCAATTCCTTTGTCACTTAATGTTCAATTTGACGATATGATAGCATCTCATGTTATCCATATCAATTCAAATTATTTCTCGATCCCGAGCTTGAGCTGTCAAATAAATAAATGATTACATATTAATCCATTTGAGCATGGCCATGCATTTTACATTTCTTACTCTTCGAGTGGCCAGAACATTATTCCTACTCGGATATCCAAATATCCAGAATAGGAGGACTTCTCCAATCTTGCGTGACTATAGCTCCCACTTAAATTTTAGCAACCCCAATCACTGCGTTTATGACTGCCTTTTACGGATCAGCGGTTGACAGTGTCAAAGGCTACCAATCATTAAGTGAGAGGGATATCACACTCATGTATAAGGAACCTACTAATAATATTTTAACCTTAAATTCTTCAACTTATTTGAAAAATCTTAAGGCAGGTCTGCCTAACAAGTATCCACCATACTTGTCTATACAATTGATTAGACATCTCTATGTCCCAATAGCCCGTGAAACTTGGCGCTATCAATCAACTTGTATAATAGTCTATATTAAATTATTTATGTCCCATTTAATGATTAAGACTATGGCAAAGCATAATTCATAATATCAGTTCACTCAATAGGGTCTCAACCACCACGACTTTCGCAGCGATCCTATTTGATAATCATAAATTATTAGGATATTTTATTCAATTCTAAACCATAATTGAATAATAGTGAAATTTTATTTCAAACAAACATGATGAAAATATGTTTCAACAATCTTGATCAATATCTAATGCGTTAAACATATAAATCAAATCCATTCACCAATGGACTTGAGTCCCTTAGCTCTAGTGTGACTATCATGCTTGGGCTTGGGAAGAGGTTTAGTCAACGGATCTGCTATGTTGTTATCTGTGTGTATCTTGCATAGTCTCACGTTACCTCTTTGGACATAGTCTCGTATGACGTGATACTTCCTGAGCACGTGCCTGGATTTGGAATTGGAGCTTGGTTCTTTGGATTGAGCAATGGCACCATTGTTGTCACAATAGATGCTAATGACTTCAACCCTTTTGGGAACCACACCAAGCTCATCAAATGACCTTCCTTATCCAGACAACTTCCTTAGCAACATCCAATGTTGCAATGTACTCAACCTCTGTTGTAGAATCATCTACTGTGTAATGCTTTCAGCTCCTTTAGCTCACAGCTCCTCCAACAAGAACAAAGACGTATCCGGATTGAGATTGGAAGTCATCTCTGTTTGTTCAGAAGCTTGCATCAGTTATGCTTCAACGATCAACTCATTATGTCCTCCATACACCAAGAATTCATCTTTAGTCCTTCTTAAGTACTTTATGATGTTCTTGATTGCACTTCAATGTGCTTCATTTGAACTCAATTGGTATATATTACATTCACTCAAATTGAATGCAATATATTCAATATCTTGATGAGTACATATCATCGCATACAATATGGATCCTATTGCTAAGGCATTAGGGATCCTACTCCTTCTATTCTAGCTCAGCAGATGTCATATAACACTACTTCTTGCACAGAGATAGACCATGTTGCATAGGCAGAAATCCCTTTTAGAAATTTTTCATGTTGAACCTGTCCAGAAACTTATCTATATAAGTTTCTTGACTTAGTCCAATGAGTCTCTTGAATCTATCCCTATAGATCTTGATGCCAAAAATGTACTCGAACGCTTCAAGATCTTTCATCGAGAAATACTTCTTGAGCTAGTCTTCTACAAACTCAAGCATTTGAACGGCATTCCCAATAAGTAGTATGTCATCCACATACATAACCAAGAAAACAACTTTGCTCCCACTAAACTTTTTGTGAACACAAGGTTCCTTTTCACATTTGATGAATTCAAACCATTTGATCACTTCATCAAATCGAAGGTTCCAACTCCTTAATGCTTGCTTAAATCCATAAATGGACTTCTTAAGCTTGCATATCATCCTAGGATTCTGTGGATCTTCAAAACTCTTCAGGTTGTGTCATGTACACATCTTCTTCTAAGTATCCGTTTAGAACATGGTCTTGACATCCATGGCACCATGCCCTTTTTTCGGTGCCTGGACCCATCATAGCTTGCTTATATGTAGTAGACTGGTTGATTTCTAACACCAAAATGTCCAGACATGTAGTCAAAATGAAATCAACAAATCTATTTGGCAACGATCTTTGCCTATCCAATCTACGTGTGGGTTGAGCAACTAAAGGTTCTACCACAACGATTTGTGGACTAGTAGGGGTGAGTTCTTGTAACTCCCCTCCCTCCGGTATATGATTATGAGTTCTTTCTTCTAGTGGAACTAAGTCCTCAAAATCCATAGTCTCAGACATTGAGTGATCCATGTCTTCTTGACGTTGCTCGGTTTGTTGGTTCTCTCGAACTTCTTCGAGATCAACATTTCTCCCACTTGACTTTTTGGAAATAAACTCTTTTTCCATAAAGACACTATCCCTAGCAACAAACACTTTGTAGAAGTAGTACTCTTTAGTTTCCTTAAGGATACCCTACAAAGAAGCACTTATCGGATTTGGTTGCGAGCTTATCTGCTAGTAAACATTTTACATATGCTTCGCATCCACAAACCTTGAGAAAAGACAAACTTGGAACTCTTCCTGTTCATAACTCATATGGTGTCTTTTCTATAGCCTTAGATGGAGTCATGTTTAGTGTGAACATCATGGTTGTGAGAGTATACATCGAAAAGATATTGGAAGATTAGCAAAACTTATATTTGATTAGACCATGTCCAACAAGGTCATATTTCTCCTTTTAGAGACATTGTTAATTTGTGGTGTTCTGGACGGAGTTAGTCGTGAGACAATCCCACAACTCTTTAAATGATGATCAAACTCTTGATTCAAATATTTATCACCACGATCAGATTGTAGTGCCTTAATTTTCTTGCTAAGCTGGTTTTCAACTTCATTCTGAAACTCCTTGAACTTTTCAAAAGGATTCAATTTTATACTAATTCATTCAGTAAATACAACTGTATCTACTTAAATCATCAGTAAAAGTCATTAAGTATTTATACCCACCTCTAGCTTCTGTGCTCATAGGCCTACATACATCCATATGTATAGTGCCAAGAGCTCAGTTGCCCTTTCACTTACCCTAGTAAAAGGTGACTTTGTCATTTTTCTCTCATTAGACATGAGTCACATGTGTCAAATGATTCACAATCAATTGATATAAAAATTCCATCTTTATGGAATTTTCCATGCAATTTAAGTCTGAGTGACACAACTGATAATGTCATAGATAGGTATTTTCACCTGCATCTGATTTTTGCTTTTTGGTACTGTTGTAAGCCTAATTTGCCATGTTTTACACTTATTTTAATATCGATTTCTGCATACATTGCATGCATTTGGGTTGGAATAATACAGAATCTGTGTAGTTTACACTTATTTGCAATATATGGAGGTCTACACAAGTTTTGGTTATATTTCGCAGAAATCGGACGCACTTTGGAGCTTAAAGGAAACTCATGGAGAAGCTAAGAATGGTGCAGCTGGAGAAAAGAGCTTTTCATCATTCTTCGTTCTGAATCAAGCTTTGATGTCTTCATGAGAGTTGTAGCCCTCGAAAAGAGCTTTCCAACGCATGGTCATATGCGTCAATCCGACAAACGAGGACTCGGGAAAGTGCGTTTCAAGAACAGAGCAGAAAGCTGAGAGAACTCTACTCGATCTCGAGTACACCGTACTCGATCTCGACGAGGGCTGGTCGAGCACACCTGGTCGAGCAAAGCTGATCGAGGACACTGAGTCAGAGACAACTCGACTCCGGAACCTTACTCGATCTCGAGTACCATCTAGTCGAGATCGACGACACTTCGGAGCCATGTCCGGAGTCGACGAGCTGTGCCAAGCCGAGAAGCCGAGGACGAAGACGCAGACCACCTCTACTCGATACAGAGTAGCCGTGGTCGATATCGACCAGACCTCCGAGCCATGTCCGAGCCTTGTCGAGCAGAGTCACCCAGTCAGACCGAGTCGACGAACCCTGGTACTCGATATCGAGTAGCCGTGGTCGATATCGAGTAGACATGTCGATCCGCGTTACTCGGTTTGGGCAGTCCGAGTAGACTTGGAGTTACTTGGGCACGAAGGAAGTCGAGTTGGCCGAAGATTCTATCCAAATTTGATCAAGTCTATCTATGGAAGGGAGATCTATCAAGACATGAAGACTTACCTAGTTTAGATTTATCTTTTCCTTAAAGATTTATTTCCTTTTAGCAATTTATTTATCTTTTTAGCCTTTAGATGTAGATTTAGATAAAGATAGATATTTCTATCCTTGATTAGCGAGGATTAGAAGCCTATAAATAAAGCCCTAGGGGCTGGTTTTTCATTCATTCTAATTCAGACACAATTCAATTCAAGTAAGTAGGATAGAGAGAGAGAGTTTGTAGCAAGCAAGGTGGAGAGGCGAAAGCGGATTTGTCTTGTCGGTTGTAAGCTTTCTTTATTTAAATTAATGCAAGTTAGTTTCTTTTGTTATTTAATGTCTTTCTTGATGATGAAGAGCGAGTAGTCCACCCACTTCTAGGGCTGGGGTGAGCCCGACGGTGGCCATGTGAGATAACGCGGTAAAGGTCAGATCTTTTTGTGCAATTCATCTTCTATCCCTATGAGCATAATTCTTTTGCGAGAGTTGAAGGTGATCCTTGTTTGTGTTATTGAAGCGAAAGTGATCTTAATGCAACTTGGATTAATTATGTGAAAAGGGTTAGTAACAATTAGGGTTTATGCGAAAGCCTCTATTTGCCTATTTGTTAATGACGAAAGTTATTTGATGGAAAGCATGATCTTTTGTGCCTTTATGTGTTATTTTGCATGGTTATCGTTGTGGTGTTGAAACCCTGGCTTTGGAAGTCTTTAGTATATTGATTTATTTTCATCGAAAATCTGAGTTCTGCATTCGAATTTGCAATTTAAGTTTTCTGTCAATTCTTGTCGACATAGAGGAGAGACTTGTCGAGATCGAGTAGCTGTGGTCGATCTCGAGTACGCTTGGTCTAGGTCGAGTAAAGTTTCTGTCTTTTGTCGATTTCTGAAGTTTCTGCCTTTGATGTGCCTTGTCGATCTCGAGTAGCTAGTAGTCGAGATCGAGTAGCCTGTTGCCTTGCGTTATTTTCTGTCTTTGCTTTATTTCCTGTTTTGCTTTGTTCTTTGCTTTTGTTTTTCTGCTTTTGTTTCTGTCTTTCTGCTGCTTGTCTGTGAGATCTGTAGCTACCTAAGAACTGCTGACGTGCTTCCTCGTGGATTCGATCCTGACTTTCTCTTACTACAACGGGAGGAAGTCTTGTATTTATTTGCTGAGACAGGGAAGTCAGTCTGAACTTTATTTCATATTTATTTCATACTTGACCATCCTCCTGCAACAACAGGTACTTATGTTGTAAACACCAAATGTTTGATATAGTCATTACTAATCACAACATTAGCTAACATTTGTACCAAAAGAACTCACAGTTCCATCCTTTTTATCTTTCAAATATTTTAGGCAGTTTCTCTTCTAGTGACCCTTGGTATGGTATTAGAAACAATCATGGTAAGTAGCTACTTTAGCTTTCTCAGAAGTGTTCTTAGGTTGGGTAACTAGTTTACCCTTCCATTTTGTGTTCTTCTGCTGTCCAGATGTCCCCCTTTTTGAACCCTTTTCCCTTTTGGACCATCAAGATCTCCTTCTTGTTGCCCATAGTTAGATTTTGCTCAGCGGTCTTAAGCATCCAATGCAACTCTTCAAGCGTTTTTACAACTCCGTTCATATTGAAGTTTAGCTTGAACTGAGTAAATCCATCGTGCAGAGAATGAAGTATGATGTCTGTAGCCAACTCTTGACTATAAGGGTGGCCAAGTCTCTCCATGTTTTCAAAATGACCAATCATTTCAAAGACATGAGGACCAACTGGCTTGCCTTTCTCAAGTTTGCAATCAAGTATTGCCTTATGAGTCTCATACCTCTCCGTCCTCGCTTGTTCCTGAAACATAACTTTCAAGGTGCGAATGATGGTGCAAGCATCCATCTTTTCGAACCTCTTTTGAAGGCTCGACTCCATAGAAGCCAGCATAAGACATGTGACAATCACTGACTTATCTCTGATTTGTTTTTCCTGATCCTTCTCAGCTTGAGTAGAGGCATCAGTCAATTTGGGATTGGGGTGTCAAGTACACTCTCTTTTCTTTCAGACCTGAGAATAATTCTCAGATTTCTTTCCCAATCGAGGAAATTATTGCCGTTCAACTTATTTTTCTCAAGAATTGAACGCAAATTGATGATGGTTGGGTTATCGTTTCTATTCATGATATCTACAACATAGAACATGCAAAATATGAATCATGTTTGTCATGCAAAAAGCTTAAAATTTAAACATGCTTTAAATGTAAATAAGCTAATGCCATTTTATCCATAAAATAAATTTCCCTTTGAATAAAATGATTCCAAGATCCTATTACAGATAAGACATTAGCGTGCTTTGGCACTACCCTAACTCTTATGTGACAAGGTAAGTAACTTTTACTAGTTATAACATTTATAACTCTTGGTTGATAGATCACATCTTATGTAAATCTATTCCATGCCTCAAAATCCAAAACTTTGTCTTTTGTTCTTTTGTTGAGTAGAACCAATTCAAGGCTATAAATCCCTTATATAGATTTACCCGTACTATCCCAAGGTCAAAGCATGGACACCTTGCTTTGGCAAAACCTATCCATCAAATTCCAAGGGCCTCATAGGTTATGAATTGGAAAGTCATACTCTCAATTTTCTTTTAAGGGAACTAGGTTTGTCATGCAAGTCTAATTATCAAGTGAACAAACAACATAATCAAACATGCAAGCATAAACCAAACACATGCACAAAATAAACTGTGATCCTAGTATGGCCCCTAATGAAAAAAAAACCAAAAAGATAAATCTTCAAGGTTCTTATAACTTCTTGGATCCTCATCCTTGATTCTCCTTTTGGATCTCCATCCTAGAATCGCCTTTTGGATCTCCATCCTTGAATCTTGTAACATCTTCTTTTGTACAATGTATAAATAAATTTACTTTCAAAAATTAAATTACAAAAATACATAACGATACAGAGATCGTGTACAAAAATACATAACGATACGCATATCGTATTTATATATGCTACTTGGGCCATACTAGTCACCGCATGCAATAATATCAAATATTAAATAAATATTAATCACAATTAATATACTATCAAAATGTTAATCAAATTAATATAAATAAAAATAGAATATTAATTAATCATATTAATAAACTATTTAACTCAAATCAATTAAATTATCTAATAAAATAATTAATTTAATATTCTTGATATTTAATTCAAAATTAGCAATCATATATATTGAATAAATTTATGGTAACTATTACCTTGTATAATTGGATAGAATATTTCATTAGGGATAAGATATCTATTATATCTAATTAAGGTAATTTAGGATCTTACAATAAAACCCTAGTATACCTTTCATAACCTAATAGCCGCTCTATCACCTCCCACTCAAATTTTTGTAACCAGTACAAAATCTTTTGACAATTGTAGGATTAAGATGGTAAATTTTCATAAGACTTAAACTTTTGACAAATTAATATATGAATCAAATTCACACAAAATTTGTCAACTTGACATCAAAATCATGAAATTCTTAATTTCTTCGATTCAAATCAAATTCTAGTTTTACGAAATCAAATATTCCGTGAACTATATGAAAAATCATATCTCTTATATAATGTATAGATCGAATCGATTGAACCGAACATCATAAAATTAGAAGAAAAAAAAAACAATCTTTTTCGAAAACAAAAAGTGATTCTAAGACACACGTACATGTAATCAACGATTGATGCCGTGTGAATCGATTGATGCCGTATTTCCAATTTCACAACTTGTACAGGTAATCAACGATTGATTCAAACACACACGTACTTTCAAAAAGTGAACGGTGGCCGTAAGTGTGAAAGTGGATGAATTTGATCGACCGAGCGGTGTAAAAACAGTAATCGTGAATTAATTTCACATATTAAATTTTATACATCCAATCAATTAAAATCACAATTTTAATTATACAAATTATTCCATATATCACTTATACTACTATGTTGAATCAAAATTAACAAGAAAATCAATCAATCATATCAATTTATGCAAGAGGCTCTGATGTCACTGTAGGAAAATTAGATGCGCGGCGAAAGGGTAGAAACTATTTTCTAACATCTAATTCGAGATCTCATGCATGAATTGATATGAACAATATAGAGGGGAAAAGTCGTACCTTTCTTGTGCGGAACCTTGATTCGAAATCACCTTTGGAGAAAAGATCCTCAAGCGCGACTCCTCTACTTGGTCCACACGAGCACGGGATTGGATCTCCTTGTCTCCGTTTGCTAGAATGAATGATCGAAGGATTGCAACTCACACCCTACGAGTTAGGGAGGCTAGCGATTTGTGGTGGGATAAGTTTTGGAGACACGTACAATCCAATATTAGGTTAAGACTTATTCTCAATAAGTCTCCTTATATATTGTAGAAACTAGGTCAACTTATTCCTAATAAGTCACCTTTATCTTTTATCTTCTATCCACAAACTATATCAACAATAATAACTTATTATTATTATTAATCAATTATCCAATTTCTAATACTCTTTGTGTGTGACCTTATAGAACCTGAATAAAATAGCAATAGATTAAATATAATTTAATCTATAAATTATAGTTGGCTTATAGCAAAGCACTATAATTACCTAAATTATTCATATTATAAATCTCCATTTTAATCCTATTATATCATTAGTATTTTACACATCAATTAAAGGACACCAATTCCTTCACTACCCACCTCCTTTGCTCTGCACTCAATTCAAGACTTTTCATCTGACTACTCCACATTCTACCGTTTTATTTTTGGTTATTTCACATTATCACAGATCTAAAAGAAAAAGCCCACAACTTTCTCAACAAATCAAATTTAATCCCAAGCAAACAATTAACACGGTAGAAGATTAAAACATACAGTACAGTAGAGACAAAGGAGGAAAGATGCAACCTGCATCCACCGTTTTTGGACTCGCCTCTGGGCGTATGCGGCCTGCTGCAACCCACTCGGCCGCCCACCACCAGGGGTTTCTAGCCATCTGATGCCGACCGGAGGCGACGCTGGCGTGCACACACGAGATCTGCCCCAATGCCGGTTGTCCTGGATGAGTCGGGGGTGGGATCCGAGGACGGATCGAGTGGAAGACGCACTCCCTGATGTCCTGAAAAGGATGTGAGATGGATCCGACAATGGCCTAAGAAGGATCTAGATCCGCCTCGCGGTAGGCAGCGGAGGATGCGACGTCGGCGCCTTCTGCTCGGTTTTGACGGCAATCTTCGGCTTCTCCGGCGAGGGAGATGTGGCGGCGACGACTGTTCGGTATCGGAATCGCCGTCGAGGAGATCACCAGATCTGCTCCAGTCTCTCCCCCTTATCCTCTTTCAGATTCCATTTTCGATCCCACTGTAGATTGATTCGTTCCAGGAGGCTGCCCATGGATCCTCTCTATTTTTAGAGATCCGATCTTGTAGCTTTTTGATCGATTTCCCACAGACGGCGCCAATTGTTATGCATAAAATCTGCATCATAGTGCTCGAAGGAGATCGATCTTGACCATCGACTCCACTCGAATCGTAACCTGTAAAACAAGAACAAACGAGGTCGGGGCGGGGCTTGTCTCCCCCGGAAGATCCTCCGACGCTCAAGTCAGTGATTGTTAATCTTCAATCTGAATCTATCTCCTCATATTTATACTAGTCGAGTATTAAATTAAAGAAACCGTTATGATATTAAATAAAAGAAATCGTTACCGCATTTAATTCGGTCAACGCTCTTAATGCACGAAACCGCTATCGTAATCAATAGACGAAACGGTAGCATCAATTTTGTATTGACTACTCGAATTTATTGGTAAAAGACTAGAACGCCCTTGTGCTATGATGACGGGATTTTCCCTATCTCAATTACCATCAATTTTCTTAACATGTATGACATTATCTTCCACTTTTTCACGAATAAAATGGTATCTAACATCAATATGTTTAGTACGCTCATGGTACATGGGGTCCCTGCAGAGATAGAGTGCACTCTGTCTGTCAATGTGCGGAACAGAGGTGTAGTGCTTCCTCTCTATCTCCTTAAGGACGACTTGCAGCCAGATAGCCTCTTTGCAAGCCTCTGTAGCTGCTATGTACTCAGCTTCAGTTGATGAGAAGCAACTATGGGTTGCTGCTGGGATTTCCAGGAAACACAGTTGCCTGCCCATGTATACACATAGAAGGTAATGGATTTCCTGGTATCCTTATTTGAAGCATAATCAGCATTCACGAAGCCATGTAAGCCATAAGAGGAGGAGTGCTCAACATATAACAAAGACAAGTTAGCAGTACCAAGCAAGTATCTTAAAAGATATTTCATAGACACCCAGTGTTTCTCAGCAGGTTCTGACATGAACCTGCTAAGAGTGCTTATAGCAAATGCAAGATCAGGACGAGTACAAATCATATAGTACATCACTGAACCTACAACAACATCATAAGGGATGGATTTCATAGTGTTAAGCTCAGCAACAAACAATTTCCCTTTTATTTTAGTGAGATCAAGATGAGCACCCAAAGGAATATTGCTAAACTTGTCACCAAAAACATGAAATCTCTCAAGAACCTTATGCACATAATCACACTGATGCAACCAAAGTCTTTTATGCTTCCTATCTCTTATAATAGACATGCCTAAAATCTTTTTAGCAATGCCTAAATCTTTCATGTCAAAGTGCTTTTGCAGATTCCTTTTAATATCATGAATAGCATCAATAGATTTAGAAATCAGCAAGATGTCATCCACATATAAAAGCACATAAATCACAGGACTCTTATTGACACCTTTGAAGTATAAACAGGTATCAAACTTGCTCCTTTTAAACCCCAGGCTGAATCTCATGCAGTTGTCAAATTTAATATTCCATTGTCTAGGTGATTGCTTTAAACCATAAATGGACTTATTTAACAAACAAGCATGATTGGGATGCACAGAATCAATGAAGCCCTTAGGTTGTTTCATATAAATTGTCTCATCCAGATCACCATGAAGAAAAGCTGTCTTAACATCCATTTTTTCTAATTCAAGATCATAAACAGCAGTCATGGCAAGCAACAGTCTCAAAGTTTTATATTTCACAACAGAAGCAAATATTTCATTGTAATCCTCACCCTCTCTTTGGGTAAAACCTTTAGCAACCAACCTAGCTTTATACATAGGAGGATCAGACTTAGAAATGCCTTTCTTAAGCTTATAAATCCACTTACTATCGATTAATCTAGTATTCACAGGTTTAGGCACCAAAGTCCAGGTTTTATTCACCCTCATAGATTCTATCTCATCATTCATAGCATGTTTCCAATTAGCAGAGTGAACACATCTCATAGCTTGTTCATAAGTTTTAGGGGTATATATTTTCACAACATAAGAAACCAAGCATGCAAACTCAACAATGTTATTAATGAACCTTTTATTTGGTATAACAGTCATAGGACTCCTACCCCTAGTCAAATAACAATTAGTCAAATCATGCCCTTCAGTGGCTGAAGAACTAGAGGAACCAGAACCAGACACAGGTACAGAGTCAACAATATCATCCTCATTCACAGAAATAGGAGAAGTAGAAGAGGAATTAGGTTCATTATTTACCCCCCCAACCCAATTGGTGAGGTTGCAAATCATCAAATTGCACAACATCAGAAACAATAGAAGAAGAAGTAGACACAAGTGAATCAGGTGCAGAGAGAGTAGAGAAAGAAGAGGGAGAGAAACTACTGTCAAACTCATCATCTGAATCAATATAATTGTGCTTAGGCACAAAGAACTGATCCTCATGTACCTGCAAGTTAGTATCTGTCACAGCAGTATAGGCTTTTTTAAAGTGAAACTCATGCTCATTGATAAAGACATTTCTACTAACAATTGTTTTATAAACACCAGGTTGGACAAGAAGCAACTTATAACCCTTAACCCCTTCAGGATAACCCAATAACACACATTTTTGGGATCTAGGATCAAGTTTACCTTGGTTAACATAAGAAAACACAGTGCAACCAAAAGGTTTAATAATGTGATCTAAGTTTGGCTTTCTTTTAGTCCACAGCTCATAAAGGGTTTAAAAATCAATCACAGAAGAAGGAGTCCTATTTATCAAGTAAGCAGCAGTAACAACAGCCTCACCCCACAAGCAATGTTTCAAACCAAAAGATATGAGCATGCATCTAGCATTTTCAAGGAGGGTCTTGTTCATCCTCTCAGCAGTACCATTATGCTGGGGAGTTCCAGAAATGGTTAAGTGTCTCTTAATATCATTAGACTTGCAATACTCATTGAACCAAGAATTACAAAACTCAAGACCATTATCAGTTTTTAAGCATTTAACAGTCAAGCCAGTTTCATTTTAAACTCCAACTTTCCAAGTTTTAACGGTTTCAAAAGCCTCATCTTTAGTTTTAAGCAAATAGACCCAAACCTTCCTGCTGTAGTGATCAATGAGAGACATGAAATATCTCTTATGACCTACAGTGGGAACTGGAGAAGGGCCCCACAAATCAGAATGTATGTATTCAAGAGCAGCAACATAAGATGAATGCTTAAAACCTTTTCTAGCATGCTTCCCTAAGATGCAGTTCTCACATAGATCAATCATGCATGGCTTGGAGTTGATAATGCCAGTTTTATGCAGGTGTTCTAAGCCTTTATTGCCTATGTGACCCAATCTATTATGCCACAATATAGTGTCATGCAGAGACATAGTATGCACAGAAGCAGTAAAGGCATAGGCAAGATAATTCACAATATAAGTAGCCAACACTTCATAAAGACCTTTCTTTCTCAAGCATTTAATGACAGGCTTCCCATTTTTAGAAATAATCCTAACACCATTAGAACTGGAAATATCATAACATAATTCTTCAAAAGCACTTTCAGATAGCAAGTTTCTCCTCAAAGCAGGAACCCATTTAACATCCTTAATAATTCTAATCACATCATCAAACATTTTCAAGGCAACAGATCCCACACCTTTAATTTTAAGAACAGAGTGATCACCAAGCATGACAGTACCAGCATCAAAACACTTAAGATAAAAAAAACCAAGACTTATGAAAGGTAGCATGCATGGTACACCCAGAATCCAAAATCCAAGTAGTAGAATCAGTGTCACTTAATAATGCAAGAACTTCATGAGTAACATAAGGATGGGATTCACAAACAACATACACATTTGGCTTCTTGTCAGCTTTAATATCCCTTTTCTTTTTAAAACAATGCTTCTCTAAGTGACCAATTTTATTGCAGTAAGTACACAAGAGATGAGATTTATCAGGTTTTTTCGGCACTGGACTTATCATAAGACACATAATCAGATTTATTATCTTTATTTTCCTAGGGCTTATTTTTCTTATTGTCTTTGTACTTAGACTTCACCATAAGAACCTCATCTTAATTTTCAGGTTTAGGATCAGCCTTATGACCATTCACAGTTTTAAACACCTTTAAATTTTCATTTTTCTGTATGATAGACTCAATAAGCTCCTTTTTAGTCAACTTAGTAGTACCATACTAAACAACATCAACAAAGGTAGTAAACTGAGCAGGCAAATAACTAAGCAGCAAAACACACAGTTGAGTCTCATCAACCTTGTCACCACATCTCTCCAGATCTTGAGTAATAGACATAAATCTATCAAGGTTATCTGCAAGAGAGCAAGTAGTAGACATCTTGTAATTGAAGAGTTTGTTAAAGAGATTTACCCTACATGGTAAAGATTTTACCAAGTATAATGTTTTCCCACATCTCCCAAACCTTATCAGTTGTTTTGCAAGTCAGAACTTGCCTAGCCACTTCATCAGAGAGTCTCAACATAATCTCACGGTGTGCCAGTCTATCAAGATGTTTAATATCTTTCTTCTTTTCCTCATCATAGTCTCCAGTGACAGCTTCACATCAATTTCCTTTGATCAATATGGCCTTCATTTTCACCTGCCACATTGCAAAGTCAGTTGTGCCATTGAAGGGTTTAAGACGGTAAGATTCACCCATGTTTGAAGCTAAGAACTTAAGAAAACTCAAGCGATGCCACCTTTTAGGTCTGTCCGAGGCCTTACGTCTGGTCTCTATCCCTAGAACTCAAGAATGAGCCAGGAAATCGAGAGCGGGACACTCAAGCTCTGATACCACTTGTTGAAAACCGAGATTCGATATAACGAAAGCGATTTGAGCGGAAGCGAGTGATAAAGAACGAGAAACTCAAACAAACATGCAAGAACAAACACCAAAGTTTTACGAGGTTCGGCAAAAGTTGCCTACGTCCTCGGGGCCTCAAGAATCGGCCGAATCCACTAAGTAATCGTTCAATAGAGGGTACAATCAAGCAACGCAAAGATAAACCCTAGATCTAGCATGTATGAGCCTCAGAGATAACGAGAGAAGAAAATCCCCCTGTGTGGGATGACCGGAGATCGAAGAACTCTTCGATTCTCCTAAACCCTAGATCTCCAAACGTGAGAGAAGTAGCAACCCAAGTCAGGAGCTTCGCTGCGCCACCACCAAGAGATCACCGAGACTAACCACCACCTTCGTCTTCACAATCGTCGGGAAGAACTCGGAGATTGGTAACCCAAACCCTAGAAACCCTTTGAGAGCGTATGTGAGGAGACGGATGAGAGATAGCTAATCTGAGCATCCAGGAACCACAAGTGAGGTTAAATAGCTAGGTCACTGGGTCTCAAGAGAAGCAAAGCTCCAAAACGCAACGTTCCAACTCAACCGGGACATGGGCCACCAGGCTTGCTCTACTCTTGGAGAGATTGGGCTCGGTATGGGCCAAAGCCCACATAAGGTATCCTCTCTAACATACATATATATATATATATATATTATACATACATAATATACTATAGGTTATACACTATACTCCACTATTGTCCATTAGACTCGTTAGAGGATCAAGTCGATTTCTCGACTCAATATAACTCAGTCGAGTCTAACTACAACCGTGCATCCATGTATACCTAAGTATATAATATGTACGTTATATATATACTCATCGTACACACCTACATGATAGAGATATCTAACCAATAAAAAATTTCAGAAAATATAAATTTTGCTAAAATCTCATAAATTAATTCCGAAACTTTTACTTCTGTTTTATGTGCTTGTTTAACAGAACAAAGGTGGGAGGAGAAGAGGAACAAGAGAAATTCTATTCTCCAAATATACTCTTTGTGTAAAACCCTAGGAAACCATCTCAATCCTCCTTACTTGCGATCGATCGGAGGATATTGGATTGTAGAAATCAAGATCAATGGATGCGGAATTGCTCGAGTTGCAGAAACAGTTCGAGATCGCTCAGCAAGCTAAGTCGAGCATCCGATTGTCCGAGCGAAACGTTGTCGAATTGGTCCAGAAGCTGCATGAGCTTCAAATCATTGACTTCGATCTCCTTCACACTGTCACCGGAAAGGAATACATCACTCCTGTAAATATCTCTCTATCTCTCTTTCTCTCGATTTCAACTTCAGTTTTCTTTTGATAAATTCGATAGTCTTTCGCAATTGTGTGAAGCAGTTTGTGATTATTGTAGAGATCAGGACAAATGTGATCATTTGTTTTTCAGATTCACTGTAGATTGTAAAAATTGGCGGTAGGGATTTTGCCCTTTGCATTGACTTAAAAAGTGTACTTGTGAAGGGAATGAGTTTGCTAAGCTGTTTTAATAATCACAGCCCTACTTCTCTTTGCTCGAAATCAATAGTTTTGTTCATTTATCAGTGTTCCGGAAGTGATAATGATATGAAATATTGCTGGAACAGGAGCAACTTCGTCATGAAATGTTTGCAGAGATAAACAAATTAGGACGTGTTTCGTTGATTGATCTCGCAGATATTACTGGCGTTGATTTGTATCATGTCGAGAAACAAGCCGAAGCTTTAGTTTCTGATGATCCAGGACTTGTGTTAATTCAAGGGGAAATAATATCAAATTCTTATTGGGATAATGCGGCTGAGGAAATTAATGAGAGGCTTCAAGAATGTAGTCAAATTGCTCTTGCTGAGATTGCTGCACAGCTACAAGTTGGTTCACAGTTGGTTGCTTCGGTGCTGGAATCCAGGCTTGGGACTGTGGTATGATCTGTTTCTTTGATCAATGTAATTGGTAAGTATGGATTTTTTTTTTTGTGGGTTTTGATGCCTGTACTTATGTGTAGATCAAAGGTAGATTAGAAGGTGGGCAACTTTATACTCCAGCATATGTTGCCCGTGTGAATGCAATGGTTCGTGGTGCTGCAAGAGCTATAACTGTTCCTTCAAATTTGTCTGCTTTATGGAGCTCTCTGCAGCAGTTACTGCAGGAAATGAATGGAGCAACTGGGGTAGCGGTTGATAATTCATTTTTTCAGTCACTCTTCAGTGGTTTAATGAAGGAAGGGTATATCCTTGGGTCTGTTCGGGCTGGAGTTCATTGGACACCTGGAGTAAGAAGCATTGGACACCTGCTATGATTTTCTATTCTCCTTGGTTTTGAATTGCCATTTGTGTTTTGACTGACACCTGATATACTGAATTGTATTGTTAATTTGTCATTATTTATACCACGGTGATTGTTCCTATATGGCCTTACATTTACCATCAATATGCCACATTCTCCAGGTTTTTGCCACTGCTCAAAAGGAATGCGTTGATTCTTTCCTTTCTCAGGTTTGAAACTTCTCTATAGAAGATTCTCTTTTGAATAATTTTTATGTTGAGAATTTTTAAAATATATTTGAAGAAGGTAAACATAAATTAGTGGAGGAATCAAGAATGTTCAGAATTATATCAGAAGTTGATTACTTCCTACTGGAGAAACACATAAGAAAGATGGATGTCCTGGGAGAAAATGTTTTAGTTTCTCTCTATGCCATTTATGCACGTTGGTTTCTACCTAATTAGGAGTTTGGGTTCAACTCATTCCTAACTGCAGAATAAAACTTTGCCAGATCCTTTTATCAACAAACATAATTTTATTTATTTATTGTAGGTAGCTAGTGTCCTGCAGAAGTAGTTGGTCTTAAATACTTCCTTTCTTCTGATGCTGCAGAATTCCTTCATCACCTATGACACACTGCACAAATTAGGAATTCCACAGCCTGTGCAGTATTTGCAGGTAGCTATTGTCCTGATTTATGATTTACATGATCTTTTCTTCTCTATTGTATCTGATCAAACTATCATTCTGCACTCCTAAATTTAGTCTAGGTATCCTGAAGGTATACCTTTGGTTACCTTATTTGTTCATCCATCAATTATTGAGATGCTGGATGCAGCACTAGAGGATGCTATTGAACGTGGAAGTTGGTAAGAATTTAAATTCCTTTATTTTACCATTGCCCTTTGAGCTTGTTAGTGAATGTTCTGTAACCCTGAAGTTCCTCTAATTGAATTCAAGAGCATTGGTTTTGGCATTTCTTTCGTATAGAACTGTTAGATCACGGTCATTGCAGTTCCTTTGCTAAGGTTCTGGCTTGAGTGGAGAGTAGAGAAAGTGAAAAAGTGGGGAGAGAAGTGGAGTAACCAATGTGTGTGTTACTGAAATGAGAAACCCGTAAAACAGGTTGTCAGATTTAATCACTGTACTTATTTTTTTTTGCCTATAGTGTTGTTGCCAATTGACAGCTCTTGGTGAAATTTTTAAATGAAAGTTTTCACTTTTAAATGGCAGCTGTGGGTGAAACTTATTTTAAATGAAAAATGACTTGTCTTGAATACAATTTTCATATTAAAATATCCAATGAAATACCTTAGTGTGTATATGTGATTTAGTATGGAGAGAGGAAAGTGTGGGAGAGTGCTCAAGAACTGGTAAATGGTTCATGGGTTACTGTAGTGTTCAAGATAAAATAAGATGGTATTTGTTGTTAGAGAATTTATTGAGAAGCCTAAAAGGGGTTATTGTGTTGTTCATGGCCTTTGCTGTGTTCATCAGCAACAAGTTTCTCATTCTCTGGTCTAGGCCTTCTTATATATCATGTTTCTTTCTTGGGGGTCGTTTGTTTATATAAGAGGGGAATGGAAAGGAAAGATATTAAATTTTACACATAAAATGTATATGAACATCATTTTTTGTGAGCTTAGAGAAGAGGGTGGGGGGATTATTAGACCATCCTAGAGGTATTAGTTACCCTCCTTAAAATTAGGGAATAGAATGTGGGAAAAGGTAACAAATTTTGTGTGAAAAATGGGAGAAGAAGGGGAATGATTAGAATAGTGATCAATGAATCTTAACTTAAATATGGACTATATTCATAAGGGTAATCATTACCTTACTCTACACATAAGGGTAATCTGTTTCAGTTACATTAGTAGCCCAAGTTTATTAATCTTATTCCTTCAAAGATCACTTGGTGAAGAACTTTTCTTCCCTCCTTTTCTGACGTTCTGTTTTGCTGTGCTGCTTTGTTCTTTTCCATGTTGTAACTTATCAACTGACTATTGCAGGTTTGATTCAATGTCTGTCTTGCCCTCATCACTAGCATCTCAAGATGCATCTAAGATTTTGTCATTGTGTCCCTCCATTCAGTCAGCACTTAAGGTCATTTTGCTATAGTTGTTATTTTTTCAAGCTTTTAGTTTTTTTTTTAATTATTTTCATGTTTTTTATTTTTTATTTTTTGTGGATTTATCGTATTAAACTTCCAACATTGTTTCCAGACCAACAAAGCACTCATCGTGGGAGATTCTTATTTGCTAAGTGAAGGCTTTGTCAAGGTATGATAAAGATTTTGCATTGTTTGTTGCTTGAGGAAAGGAAACACTTGCCTAGGGACTTCTGTACTGAAATAAAATAAAATGAAATAAAAACATGTGCGCTGTATAGAATTTTGTTTAAATCATTTACCTGGATAAAAGATTGTTGGCCTATTGAATGCATGAATGGCTGTTCTTAAATTTTCATCAGTCCACTTTCTAATACGTAGTTTTTCAGTCAGTGTTATAAAGTCACAAGTGAATGTAGTAACTCTAAATCTATGATTATGATGCTCTTTATGGCTTCTCTTCCTGTAGGATATATACAATCGCATGGAGAAGGAATTGGATACATTTCATGTTCCTGGCTCTTTTGCTGCCAAGCTGGACGACGACAAAAAAATTGCTAGGGAAAGCGAAGGTGGAAATGATTCAAGCAGGTTTTCAGATGTAACTGAAGCAAGTAGTCAGGGCGGCAACAGTAAATCAAATACGGAGAAAGGGTCAAAAAAGAAAAAAGGACGGTCCGCAGGAAGTGGGAAGAATTCCACCACTGAAACTGATCTCGACAGCCAAGACTCTGTTCCCATTAAATCCAAGAAAAGTAATAAAAAAGGAAAGGATACTTCTAGGTTGTCTGAGACAAAAGCATCAAAAGAAGAAAATGTTGGTGCTCCCTCGCATGAATGGATAATGGACAAAATTTCAACCTTGGTGCCTGATTTTGAAGAGCAAGGTCTGTTATTTATGCTATTGATATTCGGTTTACATCTATCTCTTACATAGTTACACTTTGGCACCTGCTTCATTTATTTGAAACAAAATGATCCCTTTGTGGACCTGGTAGGTGTGGATGATCCAGAAGCAATCCTTAAACCTTTAGCCAATCATTTGAGACCACTTTTGCTCTCTTCATGGAACGAGAGGAGGAAGACTTTGTTTGCAGAAAATGCCAACAGAATGAAGCGTCTTCTCGATGATCTACAAAAGAAATTTGACGAGGTTAGAATTCGCATTACCTTGTGGCTGGATTTGAATTTAATACAAATTGTAGCACACTATTGTGTAAGAAGAAGTGGCATTTTTGTTCTTGTTCATTCTTAAAAGCTGACTTTTTTTGTGGGGGGGGGGGGGGGGGGGGGGGGGGGGGTTCAAGTAGGAATGGGTAAAGTTCTTAGATTATTGTATATGTTGGCTTTACTTTTTAGTTTTAAAATATCTTTGAACGTCTAATATGTAATTTGTTGTTTCTGCTTCCAGTCCTTCTTAAAGATGCAATTGTATGAGAAGGCACTGGATTTGTTTGAAGATGATCAATCAACTTCGGTAAATTCCTCCTGTGCTCCTATCCTCTTACTGATCAGTCAACCTTGGTTAGTAATGTCTTTTCCTTACCATAGGCTGTATTGCACCGGCATTTGTTAAGAACTACAGGGGCCTTCATTGTGGACATGCTTCTATGTAAATTGGTTGGCATTTTCTGAACTCTCCTTGTTCATGCTTAAAAAATATTATTGATCAGAAAATCGGCACCAAATTCTAACAATTTTCTGAATGTAGGATGAGCACAACAAATTGAAGAATGGAGTTGAAGTTGACGAATCTCCAAATGATGAAGCTCTTTCTCTTGATCCCAGTGAAAGAATCACAGTTGTATGTGACTCCCTTCTAATGTTTTTCCCCCTCTCAATCTCTCATACATCTTTTTGACTTTGTTGTAAAAACTGTTATCGCATGAGCTCTTTATTCTTCCATGTAAAAAAATACATGTGAGTCATAATTTTCTTTGTTACAGGTAAAAGGCTTGCACAGACCTCTTTCGGTCAAGGCTAGTGCTTTGGTGGAATCTTTGGAAGGGAAGGTTAGTTCCTGAAAATACCCTTCACTTTTCCAATCACTAGGCATGAGTCTGAGATTATAGAGTTTTTTTTTTTTGCAGCAAAATATACCATTCATTTTATCGTACCATGTTTATAACTGCAAATGTCTTTTTTGTTTTGTTTTTTTTTTTGTGTGGGATTTTTGACATCGTTCTACTTTTGATGAATTCATGCTTATGCTTTTAAGCACTTTTATAAATAATACGGAGTACTTTTTAGTTGGTTTTAATCTTGTGGACACAACTTTCATGCATTTGTTTTTTAACTGATCAAACACTTGTATTAATGTTGGCAGAGGGTGGACACATACATGACATCTTTAGAAGCAGTGTCAGAAGAAATGTAAGATGAGTTTTAAATTGCATTCCCTTGATATTTCATTTGCAATCGAATTCATCTTGTAACTGATTGGCTTCCTCTTTCCACAGTGGGTTACTTGTGAAGAAGCTTGATAAAAAGTTGGAAAGAACTTTACTGCATTCGTACCGCAAGGTTTGTAATCAAGGCTACTATTTTCCCATTATATTTAGAGAATACTCTTTCATATGATTTTTTGTTGATGGTTATTAATTTCTAAATGTCTTGGGATTTATAAATTATAATGATGAAAGCCTATCATGTATTTGTTGTTCTTATTAAGAAATTGTCATATCTGATCTGCGTTAATTTTCTGAAATATTGGAGACTGTCTGATGTATGGAATTGAAATTGATGACAGAAAATGGAATCTGGTCCATGTTTGATGTTTTGTGGAAGATTTTCAAACCCAAATTAAATTTCTTATTTTTTGTGTTTTTTTATATATATGCACATGAAACATTTTGTTCTTATTTTTTATGTGTTTTTTTTATATATATGCACATGAAACATTTTGTTCTCTGCTTTATATGTCTTTATGCACTGATGAAGGCTGCATTTGCAAGTGGTGCGGTTAATTTGGCTTGGATATATATTACGGAGTATAAAGATTGAGTTGCCAACTTGGCTTGCACTAATTTTTATATTATGACATGTCATCAGGATCTGATGTCTCAAGTATCTGCTGAAACTGATCCAATTTCGCTGCTGTCTAAAGTCGTTTCCTTGCTTTATCTCAAGGTTAGGCAAATCTATCACTCTCTTATTCCTAATGCCATGTGTCCCCCATGAATACAGATCCATCCTTGGATTCCCCTGCTAATATAGACTGTGGTGTTATTACTTAATAGGTTCATAATAAGGCACTCCAGGCCCCAGGAAGGGCCATGTCTGCTGTTGTTTCTCGCTTGAAGGTATGCTGTATAGATCTACTTGCTAGTATCCATGCTTTC
This sequence comes from Persicaria maculosa, assembly GCA_963922045.1. Classification (NCBI taxonomy): domain Eukaryota; kingdom Viridiplantae; phylum Streptophyta; class Magnoliopsida; order Caryophyllales; family Polygonaceae; genus Persicaria; species Persicaria maculosa. Next base: position 32,837,806 of record OY998262.1, read on the forward strand.
ATCGGTAATTTGTTATAGACTGTTTCGGCTTTTTTTTAAATTAAAAAAATCTTGATGGATGATACTATTCAAAATTAAAGACCTAGTTATGCACAGTTTGATTGTCATGAGCAACAAACGAGTTTCAATAGTAAGGCATTTCTTTTTAATTATACTATATCCTTTTCAAAGCTCTTTACACTTTCATTATTTACATTCATGGGTATTCTGTAAAGAATGGTCAGTGGCTAATAACTACAGTTTGAAAATTTAGAAACTTGGGCAGAATAAATCTTTGGTGGTTTGTCCATTGTATAAAATGGCTCGTTTGGAATTTCTTCAGGATAAATTAGACGATTCAGCATATGAGATCCTGTCAGACTACCATTCTGCAACTGTTAAACTTCTCTCTCTGATGGCGGCTGCAACAAACGAGGTAGTACGAATCTTTTCCTTTCTTATACATCCAAATGAGTGGTTCTTCACGGGTTTGTAGTTTCTCTGGGACATACTGCGTTCCTCGGAACATAACTGTGACTTATCTCACCTGTATTACTCATCCGGATCCCCCAAGGAAAATATATTAAATGAGACGAGAAAAACTTAAATTATAGGGACATTGGGGGTTCACAAGGTGAAAGTTTTTGTCAACCTGGATCTGTCCAGCAATATGCTCTGTATTGTCTTTTGCCTATATACAACCCAAGCTGGTTTTCATTCAAGAAAAGATGAAGAAAAAGTAGAAGATCAAATTCCGCTTATGTGCTCGTTATCTTGTCGTCTCCTAAATGCAGTTGTGTTTTCATTGTCCAGGAGGATGATTGCTCTTCGGATAGGATTACGTCAAAACGGGAGCTTCTGGAGAGCCTTATGCCAGCCTTGAAAGGTCTAGTTTTGGGGCCTGCAGTGCCTCCGGAACAGAGTTGAATGATCGTTGTGGGGTGCAAAAGGGGTTTGTGCCTATGATAGGAGCTACACACTAGTTAGTTATCTGCTTTGTGAAATGAAACCTAAAACCTTACACTCAGGTATCTTTTAGTTTGGTTATAACTGAATATCATGTGCCTTAAAGATTAAATTGGCCTAATACAGTGATACACAGCGTTTTCTTGAATCTTCTCACAAATTCCTTTGGTTCTTTTTGGACCTTTAGATATAATAATTTTGTTCAAGATTTTACAATAAAGTTCCAATCTTGTTCCATTGTGAAACACATATAAGTACATTAATTTATGGAAGTATTAAATAAAGATTAAAGAGAGTAGGGGTAACACGAGACAGTGAGACAGTAGCTTAATTAGGTGCAGATTTTCATATTGATACAGCTTGCATTTGCCTTGAAGCGTGGAGGTGGTGACACCCTCGTCGGTAAGTTCCTAAATTCGTATTTTAATCTGACTTTATGCTAATAATTAACATAAATAAATACATTGAATAAGATAGTTAAATAAAATAATGAAATGGGTACTGCCACTGGTGAATGGGGATGCCGTGGTGTGGATGAAAATGGAGATTTGAAGCTGCAGGATAAAAGGACATAGTGGTACCGTACGAATATTGTTGAGAGTGAGAGAGAAGGTGACAGTGACAGCTCATCACACCCCATCGTGGGTTCCACATTTTCACTAGTATTCAAATACCCACCGTTGGATTTCCCATATAAACCTTTATGGACGGCTCAGAGTAGTTCCCCTTTTCTTGGTTAAGTTTTCAATTAATCCCTTGTCTTTATTCGTCAATACAGTCAAATTTTATTGGCCAAAATGTATAAAATCACCCTTTATTCACTTTTATTTTCAATTAACCACCTCTTATTCGGACAATATCAAGTCGGCGGTAGTTTGTAAGTGGTTATTTAGTACCAAGTTAACCCTAGGGCAACAGGCGATTCCGGCGATCTCCCCTTGGTGATCTTCGGCCGCTTGATCTCTCTCCGGTCTAGGGCCGTGAGAGCTAGGTATTCTCTCGTCGAGACGTGCGAGATTCACCGCTGTCTGGGTCGTTCCGGTTTTGACAGGAAAGAGTTTCTTCGAAACAGGTTATTGCTGACGCCATGGGAGGGAAGGGTAAGGAGATACATCTGACGGAGGATGAGGGGTTCACAGTGGTAGGGGATGAAGCAGCGCAAGGAGAGAAGTCAGTCCATAGTCGATTATCCCTCATCGGAACGGTGCTGTCGAAAAAGAGCCCTAATGCACAAGCCCTAAAGGCGACCATGAAGGGTGCATGGAGGACGAAAAGCGGATTCCTTTTTAGGGAGATCAAAGATAATCTGTACAGTTTCCAATTCAGCGACGAGGAGGACAAAAAGCGGGTGCTGAAGGGAGGGCCGTGGTCTTTCGATAGATCCCTGGTGATGCTTAAAGAACCGGCAATGGAGCAATTGTCTGCAATCGACTTCACTCACACGACTTTCTGGGTAAGAATCTATGACCTTCCTCTCGCAGCATACACGAAAACGATGGCGCTGAAACTAGGACAGGTCTTTGGTGGAATCATTGAAATGGATGATGAGGAGTTAATCACGTGCAGTAGGTTTTTGAGGATGAGAGTGCTGGTTGATATTAGAAAACCCCTCCGAAGGGGGATACTGATCACTATCGAAGGGAGGAAGATGTGGGTTGAAGTCAAATATGAACGGATGCCAAATTTTTGTTACACGTGTGGTCGGTTAGGGCATGTGGAGATGGAGTGCGAGATAAGAGAGGGGGAAGAGCAGTACGAGGGGGAGTATGGGGATTGGATGCGAGCCTCGCCGGTGAAGATAATGAAAGAGAGGGGGAGTACTGAACGGGAGGCGGAGAAGCGAGTCATAGAACGAATGATAGGTAAGAAAGAGGGAACAGTTAGGGAGGTTAGGGGTAGAGGGAGTCGGAGAACACTTATCGAGTTGCTTGAGGAGAGGGAGGAGGAGGAAGAGCGACAGGAACCAGTTGAAAAGCAACTTACAGAAGAGGCAGAAACGGTTCTTGAGGGGGTGATTCAGGTGAGGATAGTAGAAGGAAATGAGGAAGGAGGGAACAGGGAAGGGGATAAGGGGAGTGCGAAGCCGAATGAAGGAGATGGTGACACCCACAAAGGGGTGAAGGGGGTAAAGGCAAACTCAAACACTGGGGTGGGGGGAAAGGGATCTAAAATGAGTTGGAAGAGGGCAGCCAGAGAGGGAGTAGGGGGTGTTGGGACGGGGAAACTGGTGTAAAGGCTCGGATTTTTAAAATATTAATTATCGAAAAAAGAAAATCAAAATGAATTTAAAATAAATTCCGGCCGAATTTTCGATTTAAATATCAATTCCGTCTTTCATTTCGGGTTTTGAACGACCAATCGGCGGAAATTTAAATTTCCGACTCGAGACCTCAATTCCGTCTTTTTCTCACATTCTTATCCAATTCAACACTGGGTTCCACAATTTGAGCTTAATTTTAAATTTCTCCATCTCTTTCAATTTTCCCAAAGTAACCCAACACACACATACCCCTTCTTTTTCTTACCTTGCTTGACTTACCAAAAATGGGAGTGGAGTTCCCATGCTTTGTCCAATGGGTACATTCAATGTCCCAAGGAAACCCCAAGATTTATCCATGAAATCTGATTTTTGACCACATCTTCTCACACCCCACACAACACAAGCCAAAGAGAGCTCTTTCTCCCTTGGAGGAACCACCGAGAGCTCCCTCCTCCCACCTCCTTGCCGCAACACCTCACCACCTCCACCACCACACCACCTCCTTGCCGCCACACCTACACTACCCAGCCACCACCTCCGCCACCAGTACCGCCGTCGCCGCCAGCAGCAGCCGGAGCCACCGACGCCGGTGCTTCCTCCTCCTCCCCTGTTTTTCCGTCCAAGGTTCGGTAATCCCTACTCCTCCTCCTTCCACTCTAAAATGCCATAAAGGTCGCGCCTTTAACCTTGTTCCTCCCTTCCTAGGCGGTTTCCGATCGAAGAGCCATCTCCGACGCACCTCCCCGGAGCTCCGAGCTTTCCGACGACGAAGACCCTCTCGGTGAGCCCTCCTTCCTCTCCTCGTTCTTCTCCTTCCCCTTGTGTGTGTGGGTCCGCGTCGGAGAGGCCGGGTGCCCGGAGCCCGGAGCACCGCCGCCGGCGAGGCTCCCACCCCTTCCCTCCTTTTCTCCGGCCACAACGCAGCAGGCCTTCCCCCCCCCTTTTTTTTTGTTCTTTCATTCGAAAATGAATGGGAAGAAGAAAGGAGTTGTGGGCCCGTGCCACGTCAGCCGCAACACCCCACTCCTGGGCCCACTTCATTTGCCACATCAGCTGGCCCCCCCTCCTTCTCCTCTTTCACTTGACGTTGATTTTAGAAATGGGAGATTTACAAATGGCCTTTTTGGGCCTGATTTTTTTGGGCCGAAATCAAGTGTAGAAAAGAAACAAGTGGTTGGGCCTTTTTCTTTCTATCTAGAACAAAACCGGTTTTGGGCCTAATTTTTTGTCCAGAAAACTTGTCTTTGGGCTTAACAAAAAAAAGGGGGCTCGGTTTGGGCTATTAACCAAGAGGGCCGGTTGGGGTTTTTACAAAAAGAGGGTGGTTTTTGGTAATTTAAAATAAAGTAAGGTTGGTTGGTAAATTAAATAGGGATGTTTTGATTAAATGAATATTGTTGGGATTTTATAGATATTTTATAAAAGTGTTTAAAATAAAATGATGTTAGAAGTAGTATGAAAAATTATTGGGATTAAAATATAAAATGTTGTTTTGAGATTTAAGCTATAGTATTGTGGTGAATTATTATGTGTGGTTAAATGTTATATGGTTATGTTGAAGATGTACAATTATATGCTAAGTAAGATTGTGAGATGATAGCATGCAAATTGGTTAAGTATGAATTGGAATTATCTTAAGTTGATGAATTGGAGAATTATTATGAGTATGTTATGAGATAAAGTTAAGATGATGGAAATGGTGATGAGATGGTTATTGTGTTAAGTTGTGAAGTTGTGTGTGTGACAATTCTATGCTTTTTGTGCCTTAGAGATAGACTCATTCATGTGCTTATACTTGTTAGGTGACCATCTGTGACGTGTCGGATTTCATATTGCTTGGTTGATTGCCTTTTGCTGTTCTGCGGTACCAGGTAAGTCTCTTCGGAGCTTACTCAGATTGAATAGAGCTATTCCCTACTTTAGGTGCATGATATACTAGGTGTTGCATTCATGATCAGCATGCCATGTAGTACCATGCTAGGTTGCATCGACGTTGAGCATCCTATTTCTTTATGCGTATGTAAACAGAACGGCCGTTATCTGTGAAGTAACTAGAGTCATTGCTAGGGTCATAGGACGACCCAGTCTCATCGGGTCCCGTCCTGAGTCAATCGAGTCATGCACTTCCTTATATTATGAGATGCCTGCGGGCTTTATTGTGGAGCGGGTTAGGCATGCGTGCCGCCCAATTATGAATGAATGCATTCACGAGTTGGCCAGTCTCCGCCCTATCGGAAGGGGGTGGAGGTAGGAGAGGGATATACCACTTGGTATTCTGTGCTAAGGCCTTATTATTATTATGTACTTGATCTTAGGAGCATGTTAGTGTGTTAATATTCCGCCATGCATCTAGAAGCATCTTTATTAGGTATAGCGTATATGTGTGCTTATGGTTGGGATGCAGAGCTAAAGTGGGCATCCATCTGATCCCGCCCCATATCAATTTTTTTAGGTATTATTTATGTTCATCCTATCGGTGCTGTTTGCTTATTGCGCGGGTCATTTTGTCGGCGGAGAGTGAGCGCTGGAGTATAGACTTCACCAGACTCTGATTATACTTTTTCGGATTTACACTTTAGACTCCGTTTTGACCCGGCTCTGCCGTGGCACACTTTTGTATTACACTTGTTTTCGCTAGTCGCATGATTTCTGATTTCCACGCTTAGACTTACGACAGGCACAGGGGACTTCCCCGGGGATTCCAACGATCCCTTCGATTTTGGGTACGAAATCCCCCTTTGAAAACATTAAGGTAAGTTTTGAAACCTTCAACCTGTACTCGGGGCGCAAGGTCCTAACGAGGGGTTTAATCCCTCGAAACGTAACTCGGGAATCATAATCCCGGGCCGTTACAAAGGGGTATCAGAGCTGAGGTTTTGCAATCCGAGTATGATAGGTTGAAGTGGTTTTGAAAATGGCCCAAGGTTTTCAAATTGCTTTCAAGTGGTTTTCAAATTGCTTTCAAGGGGTAGAGACTATGCGATAGACATCCCTTATGGATGTAGAATTCAGGGAAGGTAGGCAAAATACTAGCTTCTTTTACAGATGGGTTGTGAAGACTCCAAGGAACTCGAGGGTTGGAGTAAAATGGGTTAGGAGACCGTGAGGTATTTGCCCCTCCGGTTAGCCGTCCCCCAAAGGGCGGCATAGATCGTCTCTGTGCTTGTATGTCTTCAATTCAATTGGGCCTGAGGGCGATCCTCCTTGAAGAGGGTCATAGTGAATCGTTGAGTGCTTCTGTGCTGAGTGATATAATTATTGTTATGTAGCAAGTATGGTCGACACGAGACGTGGCTTAGATGGGCGTGGGGGTAGGGCGCGTCGCGGCAGGGGACGCCCTCGTCGAGTTGCTGCTGAGAGCGCTGAGGAGCGAGTTTCGCCACCGCGAGCTGATGACCGGGTGCCAGCTTCCCCAGAGACTAGGATTGGGCAGCTAGAGGCAGCGCTTCATGATATTCTGAGCGAGCTACGTGGAGGGGCTCGATCTACGGCGCCGACGCCAGAGGTTCCAGTTCAGCAGCCAGCCGAGCCTGTGGCCGATGCGTGCCCTGAGAAGCGCATCGATTGGGTCAAGAGGTTTGCTCAGTGTAGTCCGCCGACCTTCGCGGGAGGCATCAGAGATGACGTGGAGAGATGGCTGCGTGATATGGAGGGGTTATTTGACCATGTTGATGTGCCTATCTCTGAGAGACAGAGACTTGCTGCAGGACTTCTACGGGAGGACGCGAATGCTAGGTGGTTTGTCTGCAAGAAGGAGCGGAGCGAGTGGACCTATGATGACTTCAGATCCCTGATGATGAGAGAGTACTGTCCACCAGGGATACAGATGGCTAGGGAGGTATCTTTTATGCGCGGCACCTATGACCGGTCGGCTTCTGTAGCTGCTATCGTTCGCCAGTTCAAGAGCGAGCTGATATACTGCGATCACCTATGTCCATCAGACGAGAGTCGGATCCGTTTGCTGTCTATGAGATTGCCGCCTCCTGTACTTCTGCATGCGTCCAGCTTGGGAGCTGTCAGCTTTGACCGATTTCTGGAGGTCATCCTTATGTATGATCAGCAGAGGATTCTGTGTGAGACTTCCTACTCTACTGTTCGCCCTGAGGCGAAGAGGGCGCGTCCAGCTGACCCCCTTGGAGATGACAGATCTAGGAGAGGAGCGTTTAGAGGAGGGTATCACGGAGCTGCACAGAGAGCACCCCCAGTTCAGACTTCTTATGGAGGAGACGCCAGAGTGAGGACTTGCCATGGGTGTTTCGGGAGGGGCCACTTCATTGCTTCTTGCCCAGACCGCTCGACTGTGTGCTACACCTGTGGTACTATGGGGCACCGAGCCGCCACATGCCCTCAGAGTTGTGGAGCTCCAGCTACTGCACAGCCACCGAGGCTCCCTGTGGCTCCTCAGCCACCACTGCTGACATATCCCCAGGGCCAGGGTCAGGGCCAGGGACGAGGTGACCCTTCCGGCAGAGGCCGAGGCGGAGGTAGAGGAGGTAGAGGTTCTGGACGTGGAGGTAGAGGACCATCTGGGTCAGGTCAGGGTCGTGGATCATCTTCTGTAGGACCGTCAGGGTCAGGGTATGATCGTGGCCAGAGTTCGGGAGGTCGAGGACCAGGGTTACCCCCACCGCCCCGCGTATTTCAGATGCATGCTGATGACCGCTCAGCCCCGACTTCCGCAGGTACGATATTCTTCCATGATGAGTGCCTATCTATCTTGTTTGACACTGGTGCGACTCACTGCTTCATAGCAGAGGCGTGCGTGGCCAGGCTGAGCCTGAGCTGCACGAGTGGTTCACCCCTTATTATTGGTCTGGCGGATGGGGCCAAGGTTAGGACGAGTCGTGAGATTTTAGGGTGCCCCATTCGGATAGGTGAGCGAGAGTGGCCTACCGACCTTATCGTTATGCCATTGAGGATGGACGATCTCATCTTGGGTATGGACTTCATGGACCACTACGGGGCTATCATCAACTTGCGGACGAGGACAGTGTCGATTTTGGCATCTGACGGGACCGAGCACCAGGTTTGGGGGAGCGACCCCAAGAGGAATGGATCACTCATCAGCGTAGTCAGAGCCGCCAAACTTTTAGACCAGGGTTGCGTCGGGTATTGGTGTTATGCTTTAGAGGTGGATCGCACGCACCCCAGTATATCAGATGTTCCCGTTGTCAGAGACTTCGCAGATGTGTTTCCAGAGGAGCTGCCAGGACTTCCCCCGCCGAGAGAGGTCGACTTTGCGATTGAGTTGGAGCCAGGCACCAGGCCTATCTCGCGAGTTCCTTATCGCATGGCACCGACGGAGATGGCCGAGCTGAAGGCTCAGCTAGAGGAGCTAGCTGAGAAGGGCTACATTCGGCCTAGTGCATCGCCTTGGGGAGCGCCAGTGCTATTCGTCAAGAAGAAGGATGGGTCGCTGAGATTGTGCATCGATTACCGGGAGCTGAACCGGGCGACGGTGAAGAACCGTTATCCTCTTCCCCGGATTGACGATCTGATGGATCAGCTGCAGGGCGCCGTGGTCTTCTCGAAGATCGATTTGAGGTCAGGATATCATCAGCTGAGGGTGAAGCCAGAGGATGTTCCGAAGACCGCTTTTCGGACCCTCTATGGTCACTACGAGTTCGTGGTCATGCCGTTTGGGCTGACCAATGCACCAGCCGCGTTCATGGAGCTCATGAACCGAGTGTTCATCGACTTCTTGGACAAGTTCGTCGTCGTCTTCATCGATGACATCTTAGTCTACTCGAGGAGTAGAGAGGAGCACGAGGAGCATTTGAGGATTGTGCTAGAGACGCTGAGGAAGCATCAGCTGTTTGGGAAGTACAGCAAGTGTGAGTTCTGCCTCACAGAGGTGGCTTTCTTAGGCCACGTTATTTCAGCTGAGGGAGTTGCCGTGGATCCGGCAAAGATTGATGCCATCGTTGCTTGGGAGGTGCCCAAGAACGTCAGAGATATCTGCTCATTCCTGGGATTGGCTAGTTATTACAGGAGATTCGTCCAGGGTTTCTCGAGTATTGCTAGACCGATGACGCAGCTACTGAAGAAGGACGTCCCCTTCGAGTGGAGTCCAGATTGTCAGGCCAGCTTTGAGCTTTTGAAGCAGAAGTTGACGACTGCTCCGGTGTTAGCTCTGCCAGATGGGACAGAGGACTTCGTTATCTACACAGATGCTTCGCATTCCGGCTTGGGTTGTGTTCTGCATCAGAGAGATTGGGTCATCGCTTATGCTTCGCGTCAGTTGAAGCCTGCAGAGGTGTCTTACCCCATCCATGATTTGGAGTTGGCAGTCGTGATTCACGCTCTGAAGATCTGGATGCATTATCTGTATGGTACTTCTTGCAGGGTGATGACGGATCACAAGAGCTTGAAGTACATTTTCACGCAGAAGGAGCTCAACATGCGTCAGAGACGATGGTTGGAGCTTCTGAAGGACTATGACATGGACATAGTCTACCATCCAGGGAAGGCCAATGTAGTGGCAGATGCGTTGAGTAGGAAGACTCATCATGAGGTGGCCGTTGAGAGGCTTACAGCTCAGCGAGACTTGCATAGAGATCTGTTGAGATGCTGCTTTGAGGTGTGGATTCAGCGAGACCGCGGGCAGTTGTCGTTCTTAGAGGTGCAGGCAGAGTTGTCAGCAGAGATTCGACAGGGTCAGGCAGATTGTCCAGAGATTGCAGTTCTGAGAGAGAGGATGGCTCAGGGCAGATTTAGAGAGCTTGCAGAGAGAGCAGACGGGATGCTGACCTTCTAGGGCAGAGTTGTAGTTCCCTCGACGTTAGATTTGAGGCAGAGGATCATGCAGGAGGCTCACTCCACCCCTTATTCTGTCCATCCAGGGACGAATAAGATGTATCAGGATCTGAGGAGGAGTTATTGGTGGCAGAGGATGAGAGCAGACATCACAGAGTTCGTGGCCAGATGTCAGGTTTGCCAGCAGGTTCGGATTGATCACCAGAGGCCGGGAGGACCCGTCCAGTCACTTCCAGTTCCCGAGTGGAAGTGGACGGATATCTCCATGGATTTCGTCACTGGGCTGAGGCAAGACGTCAGAGGATTTGATGCTATTTGGGTCGTGGTCGACAGGTTGACCAAGTCGGCCCATTTCATAGCTATTCAGGAGACATGGCCAGCATCGAAGTTAGCGGACGAGTTCATTCGCCAGATTGTGAGGCTTCATGGAGTGCCAGAGAGGATCGTATCTGATCGAGATGGACGCTTCACCTCGAGGTTTTGGCAGCAGGTTCAGGAGAGTTTGGGCTCCAGATTGCATTTCAGTACGGCTTATCACCCGCAGACAGATGGCCAGAGCGAGAGGACGATTCAGACGTTGGAGGACATGTTGCGATCGTGAGTCTTGGATTGGGGTGACCATTGGGTCAAGCACCTACCACTAGTGGAGTTTTCCTACAACAACAACTACCACGCGTCGATCGAGATGGCCCCATATGAGGCCTTGTACGGGAGGCGATGCAAGTCGCCGGTTTGCTGGGACGAGCCTGCAGATACAGTTCTGTCGTTGCCCGAGATGGTCAGAGAGACAGTTGACAAGGTTGGTCGCATCCGAGAGCATATGAGGGTAGCCCAGGATCGACAGAAGAAGTATGCAGACAGACGGAGGACCGAGCTTGAGTTCGAGGTAGGCTCGCATGTATGGCTTCGAGTTTCGCCCACCAGGGGAGTTCGACGGTTCGGCATCAAAGGGAAGTTGAGTCCGAGGTTCATTGGCCCATTTGAGATCCTAGAGAGAGTCGGTGTGGTAGCCTACCGTTTAGCCTTACCTCCATCCTTGGCTGGCGTCCATGACGTCTTTCATGTCTCCCAGCTCCGTCAGTATATTCCCGACCCTAGTCATGTCCTTGACCACGCAGACCTTCACATCGAGCCTGACCATACCTTCGTAGAGCGTCCGGTGAGGGTCCTTGACCGTCGCGTCAAGAAGCTTAGGAACAAGGAGGTTCCTTTGCTTCTGGTTCAGTGGTCTAGGAGGAGCCCTGAGGAGGCCACCTGGGAGACCGAGGAGAGCATTCGGGCTAGCTATGGAGATGTCCTAGATGAGCTACTTGCGTCCTATGTTGAGCCGAGCGTAGACATTACCTTGACCTCTCGAGTGCGATGAGTATGCCTAGTTAGTTGGTGGGGATTGGTTAGTAGTGTCTCTTTGAATTGCGTGCTTATACTTGGTAGTTATGTGCAGATCCTTGGTGATATGATGTGATGAGCCTCGATGATATGATGATGTGCTAGATATTATGGTATGTGACTGCCTTTGATGTGCTATGATCTTCTGTTTATCTTGAGATTATGATCATTCTTCTATATCCATGATACCAAATATTAGGACTGCTAGAGATTGAACTGTGGAATTATGATTTGACTCGGAACCTAGGAAGGGAATACGGGATTAGCCTTTAGAGGTGGATGTTAGAATGATTGGGAAGTTGGGAATGCCTTGTTTAATGTCGAATTTAAAGAATTTCAAATGGTGATTTAAAAAAAGAACATAGATTTTGAGAAAACTATTCCAACCCGAGTTTTCATTATGACGCCCCACGAAGTGGATACAAGCATGTATGGGGGCACTTGTAGATCGCTTGCTAAGACCTAGCGGAGATGTCATGATGGTTTTCCAGTTATGGTATGCCCGAGGAGTCGGAGTGGGGATGTGGTAGGGGCCCCTACCGCATCCTTACTACGACCGATTGGGAGTATTATGATCATGACGACGATACTGTGAGGTCTCATAGGGGCACTTATGAGGTACTTACGGGATCGATGACGTGATCCTTGGACTCACCAATTTTTACTTCATCCCCTACCTTAGAATGATTTTAGTCTCGGGGACGAGACTTGTTTTTAGAGGTGGATGATGTAAAGGCTCGGATTTTTAAAATATTAATTATCGGAAAAAGAAAATCAAAATGAATTTAAAATAAATTCCGGCCGAATTTTCGATTTAAATATCAATTCCGTCTTTCATTTCGGGTTTTGAACGACCAATCGGCGGAAATTTAAATTTCCGACTCGAGACCTCAATTCCGTCTTTTTCTCACATTCTTATCCAATTCAACATTGGGTTCCACAATTTGAGCTTAATTTTAAATTTCTCCATCTCTTTCAATTTTCCCAAAGTAACCCAACACACACATATCCCTTCTTTTTCTTACCTTGCTTGACTTACCAAAAATGGGAGTGGAGTTCCCATGCTTTGTCCAATGGGTACATTCAATGTCCCAAGGAAACCCCAAGATTTATCCATGAAATCTGATTTTTGACCACATCTTCTCACACCCCACACAACACAAGCCAAAGAGAGCTCTTTCTCCCTTGGAGGAACCACCGAGAGCTCCCTCCTCCCACCTCCTTGCCGCCACACCTCACCACCTCCACCACCACACCACCTCCTTGCCGCCACACCTACACTACCCAGCCACCACCTCCGCCACCAGCACCGCCGTCGCCGCCAGCAGCAGCCGGAGCCACCGACGCCGGTGCTTCCTCCTCCTCCCCTGTTTTTCCGTCCAAGGTTCGGTAATCCCTACTCCTCCTCCTTCCACTCTAAAATGCCATAAAGGTCGCGCCTTTAACCTTGTTCCTCCCTTCCTAGGCGGTTTCCGATCGAAGAGCCATCTCCGACGCACCTCCCCGGAGCTCCGAGCTTTCCGACGACGAAGACCCTCTCGGTGAGCCCTCCTTCCTCTCCTCGTTCTTCCCCTTCCCCTTGTGTGTGTGGGTCCGCGTCGGAGAGGCCGGGTGGCCGGAGCCCGGAGCACCGCCGCCGGCGAGGCTCCCGCCCCTTCCCTCCTTTTCTCCGGCCACAACGCAGCAGGCCTTCCCCATTTTTTTTTTTGTTCTTTCATTCGAAAATGAATGGGAAGAAGAAAGGAGTTGTGGGCCCGTGCCACGTCAGCCGCAACACCCCACTCCTGGGCCCACTTCATTTGCCACATCAGCTGGGCCCCCCCTCCTTCTCCTCTTTCACTTGACGTTGATTTTAGAAATGGGAGATTTACAAATGGCCTTTTTGGGCCTGATTTTTTTGGGCCGAAATCAAGTGTAGAAAAGAAACAAGTGGTTGGGCCTTTTTCTTTCTATCTAGAACAAAACCGGTTTTGGGCCTAATTTTTTGTCCAGAAAACTTGTCTTTGGGCTTAACAAAAAAAAGGGGGCTCGGTTTGGGCTATTAACCAAGAGGGCCGGTTGGGGTTTTTACAAAAAGAGGGTGGTTTTTGGTAATTTAAAATAAAGTAAGGTTGGTTGGTAAATTAAAAAGGGATGTTTTGATTAAATGAATATTGTTGGGATTTTATAGATATTTTATAAAAGTGTTTAAAATAAAATGATGTTAGAAGTAGTATGGAAAATTATTGGGATTAAAATATAAAATGTTGTTTTGAGATTTAAGCTATAGTATTGTGGTGAATTATTATGTGTGGTTAAATGTTATATGGTTATGTTGAAGATGTACAATTATATGCTAAGTAAGATTGTGAGATGATAGCATGCAAATTGGTTAAGTATGAATTGGAATTATCTTAAGTTGATGAATTGGAGAATTATTATGAGTATGTTATGAGATAAAGTTAAGATGATGGAAATGGTGATGAGATGGTTATTGTGTTAAGTTGTGAAGTTGTGTGTGTGACAATTCTATGCTTTTTGTGCCTTAGAGATAGACTCATTCATGTGCTTATACTTGTTAGGTGACCATCTGTGACGTGTCGGATTTCATATTGCTTGGTTGATTGCCTTTTGCTGTTCTGCGGTACCAGGTAAGTCTCTTCGGAGCTTACTCAGATTGAATAGAGCTATTCCCTGCTTTAGGTGCATGATATACTAGGTGTTGCATTCATGATCAGCATGCCATGTAGTACCATGCTAGGTTGCATCGACGTTGAGCATCCTATTTCTTTATGTGTATGTAAACAGAACGACAGTTATCTGTGAAGTAACTAGAGTCATTGCTAGGGTCATAGGATGACCCAGTCTCATCGGGTACCACTTGGTATTCTGTGCTAAGGCCTTATTATTATTATGTACTTGATCTTAGGAGCATGTTAGTGTGTTAATATTCCGCCATGCATCTAGAAGCATCTTTATTAGGTATAGCGTATATGTGTGCTTATGGTTGGGATGCAGAGCTAAAGTGGGCATCCATCTGATCCCGCCCCATATCAATTTTTTTAGGTATTATTTATGTTCATCCTATCGGTGCTGTTTGCTTATTGCGCGGGTCATTTTGTCGGCGGAGAGTGAGCGCTGGAGTATAGACTTCACCAGACTCTGATTATACTTTTTCGGATTTACACTTTAGACTCCGTTTTGACCCGGCTCTGCCGTGGCACACTTTTGTATTACACTTGTTTTCGCTAGTCGCATGATTTCTGATTTCCACGCTTAGACTTACGACAGGTACAGGGGACTTCCCCGGGGATTCCAACGATCCCTTCGATTTTGGGTACGAAATCCCCCTTTGAAAACATTAAGGTAAGTTTTGAAACCTTCAACCTGTACTCGGGGCGCAAGGTCCTAACGAGGGGTTTAATCCCTCGAAACGTAACTCGGGAATCATAATCCCGGGCCGTTACAACTGGGACTAGGGGAGGTAACAATCGAGAGTGGGATGAAGAGGAAGGGAGGGGAAGTCGGGTTGGAGGATCAAATGAGCATAGACGAGAACGATGAGGATACGACAGGGGAACCTAATGAGAAGAAACGAAAGCTCGAAGCTCAACCAACTGATAATACTCTGAGATCGGCCGGGGATAAGATCCCCCACCGGGAGCCATGAATTACATAAGTTATAACTGCCAGGGATTGGGGAAGACCCGAGCAGTTAGGAAACTTGCCGAGATGGTAAGTAGAGAGGCCCCGAGGGTGTTGTTTTTAATAGAAACAAAGAGCAGTAGGAACCGGATGGAGGAAATACGTATGAAGCTGGGCTATGCGGGAATGTTTGTGGTCGATTACATAGGTCGGTCAGGGGGGCTGGCCCTGTTATGGGAAGAGGGGTGTGAGGTAACCATTAAATCTTATACGCAGCACCATATTGACAGCACTGTCAGATTAGAAGCGGAAGAGGAGCTAAGGCTGACCGGGATCTATGGATGGCCGGAGAGTAAGGATAAACACCATACATTGGGTCTGATGAGGAGGTTATATGAGGAACCACATCAAAACTGGCTATGCATGGGCGATTTTAATCTTGTCACATCCCTGGAGGACAAGCAAGGTGGAAATCTGGCCAGATTTGGGGGCTTGGTGGAGTTTAGGGAGATTGTGGAGGCGTGTGAACTAAGGGAAATCCCCTTCCCAGGGAATAGGTTTACCTGGGACAATAATAGAGAGCGAGCAAATTTTATTCAGGAGAGGCTCGACATGGTCTTTGGTGACGAGTCTTTCATGGAGAAGTTCCCGGGAACAGTGGTGAAGCACCTTGGGAGGTGTGGTTCTGATCATGTCCCAATCAAGGTGTGTCTGGAAGGGGTGATGGAGAGGGGTAGGACAGGGAGTCATAGACCTTTTCGCTTCGAAACGATGTGGCTAAAGGAAGAGGATTGCATGGAGATCATCTCTAACGGGTGGCTGAATCCAGGCTCAAGCCAAGCGGAACCGGGGATTAAAGGCAAGCTGGAACGGTGCGCTATGGACCTCAAGGATTGGGATTACAATGTGTTTGGTAATGTTAGGGCGGAGCTGGAGAAGGTCAGAAAGCGTCTGGGTGAGTTAGGGAGGAGGATGTCGGGGGAGGGCGTCAGTGAGAGGAGGGAGCTTGAAGGGAAAGAAAGGGATCTGATGGATAAGGAGGAAGTCATGTGGTTTCAGCGAGCTAGGGCGAACGAGTTCAGGTGCGGGGATCGCAATACTAGCTTCTTTCATAAGAAAGCAAATGGTAGGAGGAAGAGGAACCGAGTGCAGAAACTTGTAGACGATGACGGGGTGGTGGAAAGGACTACAGAAGGGATGACGAGGGTCGCAATAACCTATTTCAATAAACTCTTTCAGTCTGAGGCTAGGGCGGATCCAGGCACGGCTACTCAAGGAATCGAGCCTTTGATCTCGGCGGAGGACAACCTGGAGCTGTCGCGTCCCTTCACTGCAGGTGAGGTAAAATCCGCCCTTTTCTCAATGCATCCCACAAAAGCTCCGGGGCCCGACGGTATGCCAGCACTCTTCTTCCAAAAGTGTTGGCATACAGTGGGGACGGACGTTACTAAGGTTGTTATTGACATTCTTAATGGAGCCCCATTGCCTGAGGGATTGAACCACACTTTCATAACCTTGATCCCAAAGGTGACGGCTCCATCTAGGATGAAGGATCTTCGCCCTATTAGCTTATGCAATGTTATCTATAAGATTGTGTCGAAAGTGCTAACCAACAGGCTAAAGAAAGTGCTAAGCAAGCTGGTGGCTCTCAGTCAGAGTGCCTTTGTCCCGGGAAGGCTCATCACCGATAACGTGATTGCTGCCTTTGAACTCTTCCATTATATGAAGACGAGAAAGGGAGGGAAGCAAGGCTACATGGCTTTAAAACTCGACATGGCGAAGGCGTATGATCGGGTGGAGTGGGGTTTCCTGGAGCATTGTTTGCGGAAGTTTGGTTTTGATGAAGCTTGGGTCTCGCTTGTCATGAAATGTGTCACAACAGTAAGCTTTTCGGTGCTAATGGAGGGTATGCCGTCTCAAAGGTTTCTACCGAAGAGAGGGTTAAGGCAGGGAGATCCTCTATCGCCTTACCTTTTTCTGCTATGTGCTGAGGGGCTGTCCCGAATGATCAGAACTAGCGAGATGCAAAACGGGTTGAAGGGTATAAAGATAGCCCCATCAGCCCCTCCTATCTCTCACCTTTTCTTCGCTGATGATTGCGTTCTTTTTTTGAGAGCATCCTGTCAACAAAGCACAGAAATTCTCAACATCCTCCATACTTATGGAGAAGCGTCGGGTCAACAGGTGAACTTCTCAAAGTCGAAACTCTCTTTCAGCGGGAACGTATCTGATGAGGTTAGGGCGGCGATAAAGGCGATTCTGGGTATCCGGGAAGTTTCCAAGCATGAACGTTATCTTGGGCTGCCGACCATGGTGGGGAGGTCGAAGAAAATCATCTTTGAGCAACTAAAAGAGCGAGTTTGGAAGAAAATGAAGGGCTGGAAGGAGAAGACTCTATCGAGAGCGGGTAAGGAGGTGCTGATTAAGTCGGTTGCTCAGGCCATACCGACGTATACGATGTCCTGCTTCCTGCTTCCGATTGGGCTGTGCCATGAGATAGAGGGGTTGTTATGCGACTTCTGGTGGGGAAAGGGTGAGGGTGGGAAGAAGACTCACTGGATGAGTTGGAAGCGGATGTGCAGGGCGAAGGCGAGAGGCGGTATGGGTTTTAGGGATCTCCATGTGTTTAACATAGCCCTCTTAGCGAGACAAGCCTGGCGGATTCAACAGGACCCGGATTCCCTCTTAGCAAAGCTGCTTAAGGCGCGATACTTTCCACGAACTCCTTTCCTACAGGCCAAGGCGGAATATAACCCAAGTTATACATGGCGCAGCATCATTAGTGGGAGGGATTGCCTTACGGAGGGGCTCTACTGGTGTGTGGGGAACGGTGCTGACATCAAGGTTTGGGAAGATAAGTGGATACCCCGCCCGAGAAGCTTCAAAGTGGTGGGGAGTTTTTACGGCGGCGACCCAGAAATGAGAGTAACTGATCTCATTGACTGGAGTGTGGGATGATGGGATGAGGAAGAGGTGAGAAAGGTAATGGCCCCATGCGACGCGGAGCTGATCTGCAAGATCCGGCTTGTAGACCCATTGGTGAGGGACCAGCTTGTATGGAACTACACGAGAAATTGGATGTTTACAGTTCGGTCCGGCTACCATGCGATGATGGAGAGAGTCATTGAAGAGGATGGCGGAGAAGGAACGTCAGATGATGGGAGTGTGGAGCGTGCTTGGAAAGCTATGTGGCGGCTCGATACGCTGCCCAAGATCACCTCTATGGTCTGGCGAGCGGCGAGAGATATTCTCCCTTGCAAGGCGAACCTGGCTCGACGGAAAATTACGGAGGACGCGTGTTGCGATGTATGTGGACAAGAGGAGACTAGCTACCATGCTCTCTTCGATTGCAAGTCGGCGAGAAGGGTGTGGAAAAGAGCACCGAATCTGGAGTGTGTTTGGATGCGCCACTCGACAACATATGCGACATTCGCAGCCATGTTCACTGCAGGGACGAAGTCGGATCGGGACAAGTGGGCTGCGATAATGTGGAAGGTTTGGAATGCCAGGAACAAAAGGATTTTTGAGGGGGAGTTCAGCGACCCCGAGAAGATCATTAGGGAGGTGGAGGATCTGCTGGGAGAGGTGGAGAGATATAGGAAGGGAGACATAGCTGTTGGGGCACCACCACGGAACGCAGGTAGCGAGCCCAGATGGACAAGGCCAGGTGAGGGCATACTCAAGATGAACTGCGATGCGAGCCTCAGCCCACCGGACATGGCAGCGGTAGGTGTAGTATGTAGAGACCATTCGGGAGAATTTGTTTTCGGCGGACAACGAGAGATCGAGTACACTGCCGAGGTGGAAGTAGCAGAGGCTGAGGGTATAAGGTGGGCGCTCAGACTTGCACGCGAAAGGGGCTTCAAACACATCCAGGTGGAGTCGGATTGCCAGGCGCTTGTAGCTAAGATCCGAAGCGACGAGCAGGGGAAGGGGGTCCTCTTCAACATTATTTCGTTAATTAAATCGTCTGCTACTTTGTTTGATTCAGTTCAGTTTTCTTTCATTCGCAGACAGGGGAATATGGTTGCTCATGAACTTGCAGCCATTAGACCCATTAGCCATGCTTTGTTTTTTTCTTTTCATCATCTTCTCCCAAACATTGCTGTAGCTTTGGTCAAGGACATGGAATGAGATAGTTGGCTTGTTCTCAAAAAAAAAAAAAAAAAAACCCACCTCTTATTCAAAAAATTTCACTTAACCACTCATTATAACAAACTGTTTATAAGTAACTATCCATCTTCTCATTTTTCTTTAAATTAAACTTCTATTAAATTCAACTTGAAAGTAAAAGACAAAAATACCCCCAAATTTGGTTTTATAGTTTTTATTTATTACTATTAATTTATGCAAAATTACCGTTAATGTATACAAGTTATGCCCACCTCTACTAGTAGGTCAGATGTAGTCATACCTCTTTCACTCATCGACGCTTTGTTTGCACCCTCCTCTGACAATGCTTGATAGTAGACCTATCAAATACGATCCGACCCGGTCGATCCGACCCGAATATTTTGACCCGGAAATATTTTCCTAGCCGAACTCGAAAACTCCGTAATTTTCCGGGTCATCTAGGTTTAGATCCGGTGACCCGATTAACCTGATTGATTTATAATTATATATGATTTTTTTTGGAGAATCCGATTTATTACATTTTATAATTACAATCACTTGATCTTTCATTTTCAAATCAACTTTTATATTTATTTGTATTGTATAATACTCTCTCCGATCGATAATATTTTATTTTTGATTTTTCATAACATTTTTAAGATGAAAAGACTCTAAAAACATTAAAATATTAAAACAATTCTATGCTTAAAATTTTGATATTTTAGATATTTTTAAATTTTATTAAAAATTACTATAAATAATAAAAATTAAATATTTTAGATCAGATATAGTATATAATTACAAGCGTTAGAACTTAAGAACCACGTCTTTAATTTTAGCATTTTAAAATTATCGCAAAATTACCAAATCGTGATTTTTTTAATTTAAAAAATATAAATTGACAAACTTGAAATCGACCCGATTTGACCCAAAACCGGGTCAAACCCGAGTTCAAGTCAACCCGGATCTACACGGCACCCGTTTTATGCAAAACCCGAAATGACCCGATCCGAACCCGACCCGACCTGAATAACCCGATTGATAAGTCTACTTGATAGGGATCTAGGTGGAGGTTGTTCGTGCTTCGCCTTGAATGTTTTTATGCTTACCTTTGATTTATTTGTCGTTGCCCAGCTTAATTGGAAGGTCGAATGTCCCTCGTTTTTTTTATATGCGTCTATGGATTGAAATTTAGAAAGTTGGGATAAATTTTAATAGGAATTTGTAAATTTTGGTATTTTAAAGTTAAAAATTATGTTCAATTAATAAATTTAGATTTTGAGGGCAATTGGAATCTTCAAATTTTGGTCTATGTTGCTATGGTGTTGAATTGGTTTTAAGTCAGATTTTATATTTGCTTCATCCCATACAATAATCTGGGTTTATATTAGATGAAGATTTGATTTTTTTAGTTGTTAGAAGTTCAAATTAGGCAGTAGCTTCACAGACTTGTTGTTCGATAAATGAAAAGAGAATGGGGTTGTAATTGAAGGGGCAGTAAAAAGGAAATATGATCCAATAATAAGAGTAGTTTGGTCATTTTATTCCATTTTATCATTAAAACTAGGGCAAATTATTAAAAATAGCATAAATTTTAGGGATAGTTGCGTTTAATGGCACGAACTTTCAAAAATAATCACCAACTTTGGTTTTGGTTGCAATAAGTTGCACATCTATTGTTTTTTTTATATATATATAAATATCACGTCTTATTAACATTCTTTGTAGAAAAAAAAATCATCCAATTTTCAATTTTAAAAAAAGATGCCCATATTTCATTTTGAAAAATAATCCATTTTCATTTTTAATTTTAAAAAATATAATTTATTTTATAAAACACTACTTTTCCCCTTTTTTTTCTTACAAGAATACACTCATTATTTACTCCCGGTTAAAAAAAGAACTAATTTTATTTTCTCCATAAACTCAGTTTTTTTTCAAAAATTAAATAATAAGTAATGTCTTTAAAATGAAAAATGAGTGTCTTAAAAAGATACCAATTAATATCACAATTATATTTTTAAAAAATGTTGTTTTTTTGAAAAATTGAAATTGAGTTTATAAACATGAAAATTGTTTGTTTTTTTTTTAAAAAAAAGAAGAAAATTGTGAGTGGGTTTAAAAAAACAATGGAAAAATGTGATTTTTTGTAAAAAAAAAAAATGTTAATAAGGGGTGCACTTCTAAAATAAAACAGTTGTGCTACTAACACAATCACCCTTCAAAGTTGCTGATTATTATAGAATTTTTAAAAGTTGGTGCTACCGAACGCAACCACCCCTAAAATTCGTGTTATTTTTTGCAATTTGCCCTTAAAACTAACATATTTAGGGGGAGGGGTGGTGTTTGGTTAACAGAAGGGATGTAATGGGTGGTTTGCTGCAATTTTGACTTTAATGGGTGGTTTTGTGCAAATTAAAGTGCCTTATTTAAGGGGTGGTTTGCTGCAATTTCCCCAAATTTTAAAATGTATTGAAATACAGAATTTAAAGGGAGAGTACCGCCTTTTTCATAGAAAATGAGTGAATGAGAAAGATTTTTTTTATAAGGTAAGAATTCGAAGGTCATACAAGTCTGACTCATCGAGAAGCCGATAAAGTCGGCAGACGACGAACCATCAAACATACAACCTAAAAAGACAAAAAAACAGACAACAAGCGAAATAAAACCAGCAGAAATAAACTCTACAACAAGACGATCCAAGAAGATCAACTCCCAAAAAAGTTGAGGACGCCGACGAATAACGAAGCCAAGAGTGAATGAGAAAGATATTAACTCTGTTGTAAAAAATACCAGTATATATTTTAACCAAAAAAAATACCAGTATATATCACTACTACTGAGTACTATTTTGGCAAATTTATAGGAAATACCAGGAAATGGCCTTACATATTAAGAGGGTTTTCACTTAACTATCTCTTGAATAGAAATTTACATAAAATCACCCGAAATATAGTTTTGTCAACAAAAAGCCACTAGTTTCACTTTTTCGTCTAATGGGTTGTTAAGCCGTATGAAACTCAAAGCTACGAGGAACTACTTGCTCGTTTCTCCATGACTAATTGGATTAACAAATAACAATATATAGTGGTTTCATCTCTTGTTAATTGCTCCCTTGTTTCACCCTACGGCAAAGGCTGGCGCGATGGGCAAACAACAAAGATATATAGCATGGTCGATTGGAGAGTTTTTGCTTTTCTTTTAATTTCAATTTTTCATTTCAACTCACTATGAGAAATTAGGGGTATTTTGACATTTTCAAAACTATTTAATGGAACCCTAATAGATTCCATGGGTGAATGATTCTATGCAAACGTTTAAGTTGTAAGAAGCGGTTTTCAGTAAGGTCTGAAATGATAAATATATAGACATGGTGGTTTTCAGTAAGGTGGTTATAAGCAATATCACATATTTAAGGGGTGGTTTTTATTATGTTTACCCTATATTCAAATAGTAGTACAAAGTAATAAAATTTATATACTATGCTACAATCAGGGACATGTTAGGGTCAAAACAGGCAAATTTTAATATTTTTTCTCGAAGCAAGATAAGAGTTAGAGAGGTCCCCGACAGGCCGGGGGCCTTTCTAGAGCGTCTAGACGGACGAGATCAACCAGCAGATGGTCCGATGAGCAGCTATCCTCGGCAGGGTATCCGTAAGCAAGACGAGCAATCCTGTCTGGCACAATATTTGATTCCCTGAAGATATGCCGAATAGCAACACTAGTGAAGTATGATAGATCGACCCTCGTATCTAATTGTAGCAGCTCAATATTCCAGAGACAAGACCAGTTACCAAGAAAAGCTTTGATAACTGTCAGACAATCCCCTTTAATTAAAAGATTATCAATATGATGTATACATATATTAGCGTATTCAGACCACTGAAATTTTAGTTTCAGTTTCGTGGCGGACTACGATTGTGGAATTATTTATAGCTATACTTAATAGTTATAGATGGTATATTGGTATAGGCTCATCTGCAGATGAGTGATCTAACTACTCTAAGACGCTTTCCCGATTTGATTTGGCTTGAATATGTAATTGACCCTTCTTTTTGTTTTAATGCAACTTTTCATTGACCTTCTCTTATTGAAATTGAATGGTCTATAAAGGGAGAGTTGCTTGCAGTGGTGGTGGTTGGAGGCTGACAATGATATCGGAAGGGACCTTGAAACTTCCACCTTCAGCCTACTTCCATTAGCCATTAGGACCTGGACTTATACATACATAATAATATACTACTCCGTATTACTCAAGTAATTAAAAGTGTGTCTTCAGCAGCCAAGGCCTGTTCCTGGACTAGTATATGATAGCTTCTATCGCTCCTGATTTTTTATACTAGTTTGAGTTTAAAATATAATTTTATTTTTATAATTAATTAAATTTATCTTGATTGTATTTATATCGAAAATATAAATAAAGCTTTCTGACTTTCTGAGTATCAAATTTTGTTAAGTGGAATAAGCTGGGTTATTTAAAACTAGGGCTTTTTAATCCGTCTTGGATCTAATTTTAATCGGAATTTTTGAAAACATAGACAAAGGTCGGGATAAGATCGAATTTATGGTTCGGGGTATATAATTCAATCCTAGAATCCGAAAACCAGTTCGATTGGTTTGTCATCTAAAAGGGCTTGAGTCGGATCATTTAGACCTAAGAACAAAGACGACCGTTTGACAACATACAAGTTGATGGAATAGCTGAAGTTGATGGATTACTTGTGTTAAATATATGTTAACAAGTTATTATAATATTTGGTAAACCTAGCGGTTGAAGTAGCTGATGGAAACTTGTTAATAGAAAATCATAAGAAAAGCTTTGGTGAGTAGTTATTGAAATCGTCTCATTCCAAAAGCTAATTAAATTAAAATCTTATACTTATTTCATTTACAACTATTTAATATCAAAATGAAAAGGTTCAATAAGCTAGCTGATGGTTTTTTATTTTGCCAAACGGAGCCTAATTGAGAACTAAAAGGGAATAAAGTGATTTTTTTTTTTAATTACAGAAGTCAATTTCGATCCAATTCATAAACCAGAGCAGAAACTACACTGATAGAGTTTCAACATCCAGTGCTTTAAAATTAATCACGAAATCCGATGTGCGAGAAATTTCTTATGGAAAATGGGATTGGAATGGTTTACCTACTAAAGCTAGACTACGAAATAAAGGAATACATACACCCAATGGATTGCATCTTCTGTAACAACAGGGAGGAAGACGCTATATATCCATCTCCTTATGGAGTGCCTGACAACATTAAGAACCATTGGATCTCTGGATAGAAATATTGAACGACAAATAGCAAATGCTGACAAAAGTATTCAAAGTATAAAGACCATTACCAACAAGATCTGTATCGTTCCAATTTTAGATGGCGATTTCATATGTTCTTGGCCTTTGTCGGTCTTTCGAGAATGTCACTTTCTCACACATCTTCAGGGAGGGTAACCGGGTGGCTAATAGGTTGACGCATCTTGGCCTCTCCTTGCAGTTCGTCGCGACCTTTACTCCAGTTGAGATCGAAGACATCGTTCGTCTGGACGCTCTTAGGCAGTGGGTTAATTGAGATTGACCACCTCCAAACCTTTTCCGTATATCAAAAAAAAAATACCAACAAGATCTTTCAACATCTAAACCCTGAACCAAAAGCTACTTTGACTTTTCCCCGGTGGTGCATTTGAGCTAAAAGAAACAAGATTATTTTCGAAAATCATAATCTACAAAGATTAGATGAGTTGGTAACCATAATCAAAATCCACGTGAAAAACTGGAAAACAACTAAACAAGACGACTCGAACGAAGATGAGGTAAAAACAATGAGAATCAAACCCTGAAACAACCCTCGCAAAAGAAACATCATAAGATTGCGTAAACCTGAGGCTGACGTCTTTAAACTACAATTTGATGGCGCTAAATCTATGTCTGATTTTGCTTTTGCATGGTTTGTAATAAGAGACGACGATGGTAGGGTGATTGCTTGCAATGCCAGTAGGTGTGAGAGGATGCCAGCGGCCTAGGCCGAAGCAGTTGGTTTGCAGCTCGGGTTGCTGGAAGCTCGGAGGCTGGGGATCCAAAGAATTGTTGTTGAAGGGGATTGTCTTGCGATCGTGAATGCGATCAATGGTATTTGGTCGACTCCCTGGGAGATATAGATTCTCATTTCAGATGCTCTTCGTTTGCTTCGCTTTTTAGAGTATGCCTCTGTATCCCATATTTTCAGGGAGGCGTCAGCATTTTTTTTCTTCACATCGGCACTTTTTTCGTGTCAACACTTTTTTCGTTACTGATGCTAACACCGGATACGCCAAATTCGCTAATGCCGACGATGTTGACATCAGGGATGCTAATGATGCTGACGTCAGGGATGTTGATGCCGATGTTGCGGACGCCAAAGATGCTGACGCCGACGTCGATGGCGCCAACACTGATGTCGGGGATGCTGACGCCGATGTTTTTGACGTCGGTGATGCTGACGTCGATGTTGCTGATGCTGATGTCGGGGATGCTGACGCAGATGTTGGAGATGCTGAAGTTGTGGTTTTCAAGTTGATAAACCATTCCTCATATGACTACAAGCCCCTAAACCTAACATAATAACAGTGATTCACACCAAGACAAAGAACCGGTTGACAACTAGAAGATTTAAAATATAAAGTATTCATTTACTTTGTATTCATTTACTCAAAGGTAACATAATGACAGACCTGTTTATTCAAAGGGAAACCCATCTAATACCATGGAAAGACAAAGAACCGGTTGACAACTAGAAGATTTTTCAAATGAAGCAAAATTTGATCCAGTTTCGCGAATTCAAAATAATTTGTTCATTTGACAGTGAGTCTTGTAACGAGGATTCTCCGCCTTCACCTCTTGCTGACACCGTTTTTGAAGGTATACCAATGCAATCACATCGAATCAAGTTGTTGTTCATGAGTCGTGATCCTCCTGCAATTCATATGACAGATCCAAACTGCAATCAATTTAGTATAGCTCATGAATCAAACATATGACAGATCCAACTTGCAATAAAAAAAAGTATTTTCCTTTTGAATATATATAAATAATAAAAAAATAAGTTAAAGATTATTAGAGTGAAATCCTCTATCCCATCCCCCTCGCACAATCCTATTTAAAAATAAAAAAATTAAAAATTAAAACTAAATTGTAAAAGAAAGAAGAAAATAAAGAGATTTTTAAGAAGAGACATAAAAGAGGACAATAATTATTATCGTATACACACTTTTTTTTTTCTACAAAGCGGCAAGCCGTTAGATAAAGTTAATCCATATTGAAGACCTCATAATAAGAGGGTATAAAAGACAGAACACATCCTTGTTATATAACACTAAGAAGATGTTATCAGGTAAGCGTGGGAGCAATATCTCAAATGATGGGGCTCTTGTGCACAGTGAACATTGATTCCATTCTTTGTTGTAGGTTGAGTCAACATAATTTACCTTTTCTAACAATCTTCATCGGCCGAATATTTATAATAGTACACGCCCGGTTAAGAGGAGGCGACAAGAGGACTCGGTCCAGGTATGGAAACAAAAGGGTGTGTTTGAGTCGTTCCAAGGAACCTCTAATCATGACGGCTCTCTAGGGGCTATGGTGGTGACTCTTAACAGGGAGGAGAGTCATGGAGTAGGGGAGATGATCAGGAATGCTAGCGACACGAGATCTCCCCTAGGAGCGGACTTGACTGACAAAGGGGTTGTGGTCATGGAAGGTGTGATAGTTGACGGTGATAACACGAAGTCGGGAGTCGTGCCTGCGTCGACGACTGACCCCCTTTCTTCTTAATGAATTGCATCATCTGGAATGGCTGCGGAGCTGGTAGCGACGGGTTCCGCAGAGCTGTTAAGTATATGAGTAGACGCCATAGGGTTGATGTGTTCGCCGTTCTTGAACCTAAGATATCTGGGGATAGAGCTAGGGAGGTTTGTGATCGGCTGAGTTTCACTGACCCTGTTGTTGTTGATGCGGTTAGGTTCCGGGGGGGGGGGTGTATGGCTCCTGTGGAAGAGTGACAGGGTGGATCTTACAGTTCGGCAGACTCACGAAAGGTTCATAGTCGCGGAGGTACAACTTGGGGCTCAGAAGTGTCAGTTGTTGGTTGCTTAGGCGCCTCCTCAAGAGCAGGAGCGGAGGCAATTCTGGGATGACATCGAGGAGGCTACTAGGTTCGTGCTTGGGCCGTCTTTTGTAGGGGGTGATTTTAATTGCGTGCTTTACAGCTCGGAGCGGAGCAGAAACGATGGGGGGTTGTCGTCCGACTCTGGGAGTTTTCGTGAGTGGGTGGATACGGCTGAGCTATTGGATACGGGGTTTTCGGGTCCGGAATTCACGTGGGACAAGGGTCGAACGCCTGCGACGCATACTGCCAGCAGAATAGACCGGGTGTTCACAAATGCTCCGGGTCGGCTTGGGTGGCCTGACGCAGCTCTGAGGCACCTCCCAAAGTTCGGTTCCGATCACTGCCATCTCTTGTTGGAGCTTTGCCCGAGAAGGCG
The DNA here is from genome assembly GCA_963922045.1 of Persicaria maculosa. Taxonomy (NCBI): domain Eukaryota; kingdom Viridiplantae; phylum Streptophyta; class Magnoliopsida; order Caryophyllales; family Polygonaceae; genus Persicaria; species Persicaria maculosa. Next base: position 32,865,413 of record OY998262.1, read on the forward strand.
GGTGGACAAAGGCAGGCGCCCATTCCGCTTCCAGGCGGCTTGGGTTACTCACCCCCAATTCAAGAGCCTTGTTCAGAGCTCCTAGGACAGCAATAGGCCGGCTCCGGAGGCGCTGGGTCGACTCCGGGACTGTTTGTTGAGATGGAATCGCGACACTTTTGGGGATATTTTTGAGAGGAAAAACCGTTTGGAGAAACGGCTGAATGAGATCCAAGTGGAGCTGGCCACCCATGTCACGTCGGAATTGCTCAGCAGCAAGGAAGAGGTGCAGGGAGAGTTGGCGAAGACTCTGGAGCAGGAAGAGATTCTCTGGTTTCAGAAGTCTAGAGAGCAGCGGCTCTGCGCCGGAGATCGCAATACCACTTTCTTTCATCTTTCGACGATTGTTCGGCGATAGAGGAATAAGGATTACACTGCTGAAGAACGGTGCTGGTGAGGCTATTACTGACGGCAAGGTGATTGAGGGGCTGGTTGGTGATTTCTTCAAGCAGTTGTACACGATTCCGGAGGGTGAGGTGAATGATGTGGCCTTGCAACCAGGTCGGTTTCCACCGATTGATGTTGCTGATTGGGAAACTCTCGAGAAGCCAGTGACAGATGAGGAGATCCACCGGGCGGTTATTGAGATAGGAGTGTTCAAGGCGCCGGGTGTGGATGGGTTTCAAGCCGTCTTCTTTCAAAAGTGTTGGGGGGAGGTTGGGGAGTCGGTTAAGACCTGTGTGCGACATTTCTTTCAGTCAGGCACTATGCCGGAGGGGCTGAATGACACACTGATTGTTCTCTTTGCCAAAGTGGCCATGCTAGAGTTAATCACCCAGTTCCGGCCGATCGGCCTTTGTAATGTGTTGTACAAAACCATTAGGAAAGTCCTCGTGAACAGGATGAGGCCCATTCTCTCATCTCTCATTAGTCCGATGCAGGGTAGTTTTTTACCGGGTCGGCTTATAACGGATAATATTGTTGTCATGCAGGAACTTGTCCACTTGATGATAAAGAAGAGAGGGCGAAGAGGGTGGATGATCCTCAAGATTGACCTGGAAAAGGCGTACAATCGTCTTTGATGGGACTTTATGGTGGAGACGATGCGTGACGCCGGTTTCCCTCAATGTTGGTTGAGCTGGGTGGAGGCCTGCATCTCCACGGTCTCTACGAGGGTACTGGTAAATGGAGAGATGACCAAGGAATTCAAGCCGACAAGGGGCGTCAGACAGGGAGATCCTATTTCCCCTTACCTGTTCATTCTCTGTATTGAGAGACTTAGTCCGATGATTTTTAGTGTTGTATAGGATGGGAGGTGGATCCCCACGAGGGTTACCAGGGATGGGCCTAACATCTCCCATGTTTTGTTTGCAGATGACATCGTCCTGGTTGCAGAAGCTTCGGTGGAGCAACTTAGGATGATCAATGGCATAATGGACCAATTTTTTGCAGCCTCAGGGCAGCGAGTGAACAAAGCCAAGTCCAAGCTGTTTATCTCACCGAACGTGAGTCGGGAACTGGTGGCGGAAATGACGAGGGTGAGTGGGTTCGAGGTGACTACTGATCTTGGGAGCTACTTGGGAATGCCCGTCTTTCAAAAGCGAGTTAATAAGGACACGTTCGCTCCGTTGATCGACAAGATTAGCGCCCGGCTTGCGACCTGGAAGTGCAAATGCCTCAGTCTTGCAGGGAGAATCACGCTTACTAAATCTGTTCTATCTTCCATCCCTGTTTATACTATGTCGTCGGTTATGCTGCCTGCTAATACATGTGAACAAATTGATAAAATTTGTAGGAACTTTCTGTGGGGTAGCAGCAAGGAACGGAGACAGATGCATCTGGTCAGCTGGGATGTGGTTTGCAGCGCCAAGGATCTTGGAGGTTTGGGCATTAGAGCCATGAGAGACCTTAATGTGGCTACGACGAGCAAACTTATGTGGATGTTTTTAACTAGCCAGGAGGGTGATACATGGAGTGATGTCCTGCGGGCCAAGTATACTCGTACCGTGGCGAGTGGCCTGACTGGCACTTCCCATGTGTGGTCGAGTATGTTGCAGTGCTCGAATGGGGTTATTGCTGCGGGGGTTCGATGGATTGTGGGGGTCGGAAGGCTGGTCCGGTTTTGGACTGATGACTGGAAGGGTGAGGGTCCACTGCAGGAGGTTGCCCGCGGCCATGTCGATGATGCTGCCATAAGCCGAACGGTCCGGGCTTACTGGAGAGATGGTGAGGGCTGGGATTGGGAGTCCCTTCAGCCACTCCTCCCGGCCTCGACGTTGATGAGATTAGCGGCTATTGGGCTGGATGATTCGGACGTATCGGAGGATCGTCTATGCTGGCGAGCGTCTCCCGATGGAAATTATTCCATTAAATCGGTTTATGAGTTGATTCGGCAAACCCGTGACGTAAGCTTCAATGATGCACTTGTGTTTCGACGGATCTGGGCGCTTAAGGTGCCCGGAAGAGTCCGGTGATTTGCTTGGTTAGTGATTAGAGGAGCTATCCTAACTAATGATGAGAGGTGCCGACGTCATATCGCGACCTATTCGTGCTGTGGTGCGTGCCCAGACCAAGCTGAGACCCTCAATCACCTGTTCCGAGTTTGTTGGAAGATTGATGGGTTGTGGAGGGCTTTTGGTAGGCCGGCCAACAGCCAGGACTTCTTTGAAAGTCCATTCGCCACTTGGATAAAAGAGAATCTGTTGGTGACGCGAACATATGTCGACGAGATCGATTGGGGTAGCATGTTTGCAACATCGCTCTGGTGGATTTGGAGGTGGCGAAATGACCGTGTGTTGAACGGCAAGGAGTGTATGGTGGATAAGACGCAGTTCATTAAGACAAGAGCTCTCGAGTATACCTCTGCTTGGAAACGCCTTAGTGCCGGGACTGTCACTGTTGAGAAGCGCAGGGTGGAGATTGGTTGGGAGAAACCGGCTAGTGGCTGGGTTAAAGTGAATACTGATGGGCCCGTTGCGAATGATGGGAGCGCTGGTGCGGGTGCGGTGCTGCGCGATGCTGAGGGACTGTGGCTTGCGGGCTGTGTTCGACACATCGGGAGTTGTACGGTGCCGGTTGCTGAGCTTTGGGGGCTAATGAATGGGCTCCGATTGGTGTGGGATGCTGGTTATAAGCAAGTGATTGTCGAGTCCGACTCCATGACTGCAATCAGCTTGATTCGGAAGGGCGTCGTGATTCATCATCCCCTTTCTAGCCTGGTACAACAGTGCCGAAGCTTTCTTAGTCGAGACTAGGAGGTCCAGTTGAGACACGTCTTCAGGGAAGCGAACTCTGTCGCCGACTCCCTCGCGGATCTTGCTTTTAGTTATTCTATTGGTGTACATAGTATTTCAATTCCGTCTTTAGATATTGATTTTCTTATTGTTGAAGACGCTAGGGGAAGGTCTACTCCCCGTTTAGTTCCTGTGTAGCCGATTTGTTCTTTATAGATGAGAGCCTGACTCTCACGTTTTCCGACCAAAAACAATCTTCATCGAGCCGGGAGTGAGAGGCGTCAGCAAAAGAGAAGATAGTATTACCATCAAATATGAATTATCTTTGTTTTTTTTTTTTCTATCGAGGTCCGGGCCTGTCCGGCCTCGAATTATTTCCTTATTAAAAAAAAAATCTTTGTTTTTTTTTAAAGCAAGATGCCATTGGCCCCGATACCACCGGTAACACTTTGCCTTGCCATCCGAACATATAAAATTTTGTTGGCATATTAGAAGACTCGTCCACTTCAATTTGAGTATTTGACCCATTAATGTCAATATCATCCAATTATTCAATTTGTTCACATATATACAAATAGATCTTTTTTTACAACAAATTAAAGGTATGTTTTCTACAACATATTTTGTAAATTAAAAGTATAATGTATTAATATTAATGACCTAAAATAAGAAAATTATTTTTTTATAGGATATATTAGGGCAATTTTATCGGTATACATACTATTCACGATACTAAGGGTTTTAATAATTAAAAATTGGAACAGTGGGGAAAACGATACTAGGGCTATTTTCGGGTAGTAGCAATACTACCTTTACTTTATTTCTTCCCGTGCCAGATGAGTTGGATCCCAATTTAAATTTTCGGAGGGGCAGGTTCAAAACGACGTCGCATCGTCTTTGTTGGGATGCAAACGTCGCGTGACCGGAAACTGGCGCCAACAGCTTGCATCTGCACACTGGACATGTGGCGCTTGCTCACTGGGCTGCAGGGAGGGGAGGCCAGTTGCCCTAGGGCAGCTGGCCTGCTGATGAACGGTTGAGATTTGGCTGGGCAATTTTTTGTTTTACACATTAAAATTAATATTTTGGGACTAAAAATGTAAAAAAATAAAAATAAAAAATTACAACAATACTATATTCATTTTTATCTACATGTAGACATCAATTTTGAATATGTTTGACTATATTTAAAACAAAAATATTTCTCTTTGATTATAAATATGCCGAATATAATCTGAAAAATTGAATTATAATTATGAAATAATTTGAAATAATAAATAATGCAAGATATAAAATAAATAATTATTAATTAATGTTTTTCGCTTTTCGAATTACTTTATGTTTTCCGCTTTCCGAATTACATTATGTTATTGCAACAATTATGAAGTTTATGCATTGTCTTTATTGTAACGTCCTTTTGTTAATTTAATTAATGTCACTTTTTTTGGGTTATCTAAAGGTCACACTATTTAGTTTATAAATCATATTATTTTAATATTAATATTTGAATAATAATAAATAAATATAATAATATAATCGAGAATGAAAATAATTGTTGAAGAGGGGTATATTTGTAAATTGAGTTGGTATGAAAATATGGGTTTGGAATATTAGGGATGCTACTGATAAAATGGAAAAAATGAGAATGGGATGCTAGGATGATGTGGCGGAGAGAAAATAAAATAAAATATTAGTATTCCTAGTATCCATATTTTCCCTTGATAAACATGGCCTTAGTTCTGAACACATTTTAAGCGCAAAACTAATTAAAATAAGGAAAAAAGGACAAAAATAATACCAAGTATCAACTTTTGGCCAAAAATAATACGAACTTTGAAATTGATCGTTTCATATATGAACTATCGCCCTATTAACCGAAAATAATACATATGCGTATTCCGGTGAACTTTCCGACCAAATACGCCACGTGGACGCCGGAAAACACACATTGCATAAATTTTTGCCATGTCACCAAACTTGTAAATGTCATAAATTTATTTTTCATTTTTTTTTAAAAAAAGAAAAATTAAACAAATAGGCAAATATCTACAGTACCTTTCGAAACAATGGAGGAGAGAACGAGCAGATAACATTGAGAAGAAAGTGAAGACGCCCACCCTCGATTCCATTGTTTCGAAAGGTACTATAGCTATTTACCTATTTGTTTAATTTTTCTTTTTTTAAAAAAAAATGAAAAATAAATTTATGACATGGCATAACTTACAAATTTGGTGACGTGGCAAAAATTTATGTAATGTGTGTTTTCCGACGTCCACGTGGCTTATTTGGTCCGAAAGTTCACCGGAATACACATATGTATTATTTTCGGTTAATAGGGCGATAGTTCATATATGAAACGGACAATTTCAAAGTTCGTATTATTTTTGGCCAAAAGTTGATACTTGGTATTATTTTTGTCCATTTTGCCTTAAAATAACCCAACCTTTATAAGATAAATGTAAGTGATGGTAATATAAGTGATGGTAATATAATATCTTACATTTCAAATGTAAGATAAATATCCCGACCTATATAAGTGATGGTAATATAATATCCCAAAATTTTCTCCCGCATAAAAATGCTTACATGGCCCATATGTGGCAAAAAATAATGATCGTATTTACAAGCGTGCCCTTGGATCTTAATGCTCGAATTATACAAAGTATAGTCTAGATTGTCATGATAATTTAAAAAAAAATAAAAGTCTCTTTTGTAACTAAAAAAAATCATTCAATTTAATACGTATTTATAGATTATAATTAAATTTAATCGAAACAAATATAATAAAACAAGTAAATATTTAAAATATAATTTTCAATATCTTGATTGCATAAAATATCATTCAAGTTTATTAGATTAAATTAGATTGGTTTTTAAGTTTATATTAATAAAAAATAAAAATTCACATTCTTTTATATATCATCATTATTTTCGATTTAATAAAAAATAAAAAATTTACATTCTTTTATATATTTTTTAATAATAATAATTTACTTCTTATATATAAATGAACACCATTGAATAATCTAAATAATTAAATTTTCATCTCAATTTCGTAGTAACATAAGTTTATAATTGACAAAATATTCTTCAGTTTTGATAAGTTAAATCACTAGCTAATCATTTACTAATTGAAAATATGTTATTTCAATGACGCCCAATCCGATCTAGAACATGTAGAAAACCCGATCTAACCAAAAATTGGTGGAATCAGGCACTCGATCGAAAGCTGCACCGTCTGGGAAGCACCGTCGGAGCTCGAGCAAGGTTTTGGAGATCAATTTGTGGTTTTCCGAGTGGAAAATGATCTGGATGGATTCAGATTTTGAAGGATGAGAGGAGTGAAATTGACAGGGGGAGAATTTCATATCCGGATTTCAGATCTCACATCTGCGAAGCCAGCGAGGGAGATTGCGAGGAGAGAGGGAGCGAGACTGCGCCGCCGGCCGGATCCCAGCCCGATTTCGGAGTCGCTGCCGGCCGGATCCCAGCCGCCGCCCCTATTCATCCTCTTCCCCTTCTTTTATCGATCGGAGCGACATAGGAGCTTCGCCCTCCCACCGGCGTCCACCTTCTTCTTCCCTTGTCGGAGACGGCCCTTTCCTCTCTCTCCCTCTACCCCTTCCTGTCTCCTCCGCCTCCCTCCGGCCCTTTCCTCTCCTTCCCTCCGCCCCTTCCTCTCTCCTCCGCCTCCCTCCAGGCCTTCTTCCCCATTTCAACTTTTCTTGGAAAAAAAAAAAACAAGAGACGCGGCCTTTTGTTAGCTATTTTTCACCGCTTTTCACCCAATTTCAATTTCTGACCTTTCGAATAAAACGCGGTCTCAGACCGCGTTTTTCTGCCAGATCTGACAAAAATGAATATTTTCGTAAATAGTTTAAAAGTGTGAATATTTTTATAATTATTTTTTTTTTAGTGAATAGTTTGAAAAAAAATTCTACATTTGAAAGGTTGAGATATATTTTTAACACTCCCTTAAAGGTTGAGTTATTTTAATTAGTTTCGCTCATTTTAAGTGCGCAACTCACCAACCATTTATAATAACAAATCTTAATAAGGTTTGTTATACTCAATAAGTTTGAGTAAACAATTTCGCATTGTTGAATAACACAACCAAAGCCAAAACCTAAAAACCTACTATTGTAAAATAAAAGGGCCTAGTATACATATATATAAACACACTACGGAGTATTACAATACCAATTTTCAGAATTAGTAGGCATTTTTGTTTGAAAAAAACCTACCGACACTAATTTCTAAAATTGACAGAATTTCTACCTCATTCGATACGAAGTAATAGCATACTGTTTTTAAACGGCTTGACTATATGCACCGGAGACAGGTGCTATATGCACTACGAGGACGGATCTAAGATCCGTCCGTTATAAAAAAAATAGAAAAATTTACATAGGACGGATCTAGGATCCGTCCTATGTATTATTAAAACAAAAAAAAAAGAAAAAAAAAAGGAGGGAGTAAAAGCTGCTTTTGCAGCTTTTACTTTTTGATTGTGAAATGCAAGTGTTTTTTTTTTTTTTTTTTTTTTTTAAAAAGCTGCTGTGCAGTTTTTTTATTTTTCTTTTGTGTGTTTTTTATTAATACGGAAGGATCTTAGATCCGTCCGTATATCTTTTAAAAAAATTGTAACGGACGGATCTTTGATCCGTCCTCGTAGTGCATTTAGCACCTACCATCGGTGCATATAGTACAATCCTTTTTAAACAAAAATGTCTATAACTTCATAAACCAATGTCTTACTCATATAATTAACGAAAAATTCATCATACGAACAACAACCGATTATGAATGCACAAGAGTACATACACACAATTTATGGGGCGGGTAGGTAGATCCGTAGATGTGTCTACCTTTTCCACGATCTGTACTTTGTTTCGTGTCTTCCACATCTTGCCTTACTTTAATCTCTGATGCTCTCTCATCTCAGACTCGTATTCGAAGACGAAGCCACCAAGAACGTTCCTTTTACCTTCCTTTCTCCTTTTAACCTCCTCCATCATTTATTAAATTAACTTATTATTCATCATTATTTTTCTTTTTTCTTTTTTTTACCCTTCTCTCTCCACCAAGCTTTCGCCTTTTTTCCTTGAAAGGGAGAATAAATAGGGGCCCATCCATTCCCGAATACTCCCAACTTTAACAGAGCGCCATTTTTTCCGCTTCGGTACACCGGAGGGATTTACATTGCGGTTGATTGCTAGTGATTCTCCTTCCTAACTGCTTCGCACTCTCAATTTCTGTCCTTTTTTACCACCGCCGATCGACGTTTGGACGTCTCTGGTGATACTCTGGCTCCGCCGCCGCCGGTAAGCCCCGGGTTATATAACTTTTCTTTGATCTGTTGAATGCTTGTTGTCTCTGTTTTTGCGAGATTCATCGGATTATGCTGGTTGGGACTGGCCGATTGGGACTCCTGTTTCCTGTGTTGGATACTTGGATTCGGTGATTTGCGGTTGCGTAATTGGCGTTTTTTTTTTCTTCCCTTTCTCTTGGAGATCTCTATTCGTGTAGATTTCAGCAAATTGTATGCTAGGGTTCGCTTGTCGAAATTTTGCATTTTTTTTTGGGTTTGTTTTCGATTTACGATTTTGGTTACATTTATTAAATCAATGACAAGAATTAAATCTGGATTATTTAGTAGTAGCACTGTGAATTTTCTCCAATTTGACCGGTTGGGACCTGAAAAGGCTAAAATTTTCTTCTTTTAAAATCGCTGTATCAATTTTTTCTCAGATTCCGGTCTGATTTGGACGGGTGCACCTTTGTCCATTATTGTTTTGACTAATTTGAGCGGACAGAAGCGATATGAAGACAAGTTTCTACATCCATTTCGTTTTCTGTTCTCTGATGCTTTTTGTTTGGGTTTGAAATTACTGTAGTTGAAAAAAATGGTACGACCTTTGTTGAGATTGATATGAATTACATCTTCTTCTTATTTTTTGTAGGGAAGATCTGGCGATCTCTAGTCTTTGATTTCGATATCTGTGACTGTTCATAGCTATCGAATTGAAATTCAATGGGTGAAGGAGAGCAAAACGGGGGGAGTGAGAAGCTGAATGGTAAGCCGGTCAAGAGTGAGGATAACTTTGCAGCCTGGGCTAAGGATGTAAATGATTGTGAGGAGAGATATGGTGTGAGCCGCGATTATGGTCTGTCCAGCGAGGAGGTGGAGACGCAACGTCAAAAATATGGCTGGAATGAATTGGAGAAGCACGAGGGACAGTCCATATGGAGTTTGGTCTTAGATCAGTTTAACGACACTTTGGTTAGGATTCTTTTAGGTGCTGCTGTTATCTCTTTTGTGCTTGCTTGGTATGATGGAAGAGAAGGAGGGAAGATGGACATTACAACTTTTGTTGAACCATTGGTTATATTTTTGATATTGATTGTGAATGCTATTGTCGGGGTCTGGCAAGAGAGCAATGCCGAGAAAGCATTGGAAGCCTTGAAGGAAATCCAATCTGAACATGCCACTGTCATTAGGGATGGGAAAAAGGTTGCTAGTTTGCCTGCAAAAGAGCTTGTTCCAGGTGACATTGTTGAGCTTCGAGTAGGTGATAAGGTGCCTGCTGACATGAGGGTTGTGAGTTTAATCAGCTCGACATTGAGGTTGGAGCAAGGTTCATTGACTGGTGAGAGTGAAGCTGTCAGTAAGACCACTAGGCCTGTTCCTGAAGATTCAGAAATCCAGTCAAAGAAGTGCATGGTATTTGCAGGAACAACTGTGGTGAATGGGCATTGCCTTTGCTTGGTTACACAGATAGGAATGGAGACTGAGATTGGGCATGTTCATTCTCAGATTCAGGAAGCAGCGCAACAAGAGGATGATACACCACTAAAAAAGAAGCTTAATGAATTCGGTGAAGTTCTTACTGCTTTAATTGGAGCCATTTGTGTTTTAGTGTGGCTCATCAATGTAAAGTATTTCCTTACTTGGGAATATGTTGATGGGTGGCCAACAAATTTCAAGTTCTCTTTCGAAAAGTGCACATATTACTTTGAGATTGCTGTGGCATTGGCTGTTGCAGCCATTCCAGAGGGATTGCCAGCTGTCATAACGACGTGCCTTGCCCTTGGAACACGTAAGATGGCTCAGAAGAACGCCCTTGTGCGGAAGTTGCCTAGTGTTGAGACTCTAGGTTGCACCACAGTGATCTGCTCTGATAAGACCGGCACCTTGACCACCAACCAGATGGCTGTTGCTAAGTTAGTTGCTATGGGTGCAAGTATTAATAAGGTCAGGACCTTTAATGTTGAAGGGACGACTTATAATCCACTTGATGGTGGGATTGAAGATTGGCCCACAGGAAATATGGATGCAAACCTTCAAATGATTGCTCAAATTGCTGCTCTCTGCAATGATGCTGGGGTTGAACAATCTGGCAGTCAATTTGTTTCAAATGGCATGCCTACTGAGGCTGCATTGAAGGTGAGACAGCCTTTCCTTTCAAAGATCTTATGGTTTTATTATTGTTGCTTTCCAACTGAACATATTTTGTTTCAATTCTGGGGATCAATCTGCGTTCCAGTTGAGTTGTCTAACTGAGAGAAAGTGCCATCATAACATTTATCTTCTTGCTTCTTGCAGGTGATGGCTGAGAAAATGGGGCATCCCAGTGGATTAGATGTTTCTTCTGGAACTGACCTTCTATGTATGCGATATTACGCTAGAGTTTTGAAACAGTGGTTTAAACTTTTGCTTATGTTTATTTTTCTTTCTTACCAAATTTCTTTTAATTGCATCATTGAAGGTTGTTGTCAAGCATGGAGTAAATCTGCACGTCGCATAGCCACCCTCGAGTTTGACCGTGATAGGAAATCCATGGGAGTTATAGTCTCATCTAGCTCTGGAAAGTCATTATTGGTGAAGGTATTTTCTCAAAGTTCCACTTTTTTGTAGCTTTTGGGTGATTTGTTCATAGTTTATTTTCTTTCTTTTCTTCCTTACTTTTTTTTTGAAGCTTCCATTGATTCTCTTTCAATTGACCTTGTCTTTTGAGATAAAGTTAAATGGGGCGAGACGATCATCAAGTTTCCAAAAGATTAGATTTTATTTGATCTAGCTCAAGTGCCTGGGAAAATCATGTTTCGTTCTGTCTGTGTATTGACTTGCTAACTAGAACAACTGACTGATAAAGTGTTGATTATGTGACGTTATTCCAGGGTGCTGTGGAAAATTTACTTGAGAGGAGCTCCTCTGTACAACTTATGGACGGTTCTATTGTTGAACTGAATCAGAGTATGAAGGATGCTATCTTACACAGCCTTAAGGAGATGTCCACCACTGCTTTGCGTTGCTTAGGATTTGCATACAAAGAGTCTCTTCCAGAATTTGATACTTATGATGGTGATGAAGATCATCCGGCTCATCAACTCCTGCTTAATCCGTCTAAGTATCCTTCATTAGAGAGCAAACTTATATTTGTTGGCATGGTTGGGATTAGGGTAAGTTTGTATTCAGCTTGTGCATTACTGAAAAATTATCTTAATTTCGCAAAATGATCCTTTACTTTCCGTTATTGCAAACTTCTTACGGCTTGTTGCTTTGATTTCATTAAATAAGGACCCCCCTCGTAAAGAGGTTCGTCAAGCAATTGAGGATTGCAGAGCTGCTGGCATCAGAGTCATGGTTATTACAGGGGATAACAAGAACACGGCTGAAGCCATTTGTCGTGAAATAGGCGTCTTTACAGAAGACGAAGACATTAAGTCCAAAAGCTTGACAGGGAGAGAGTTTATGGAACATCGTGATCAGAAAACACATTTGAGACAAACTGGAGGACTCCTGTTCTCCAGGGCTGAGCCCAGGCACAAGCAGGAGATAGTCAGATTGCTCAAAGAAGATGGAGAAGTGGTTGCCATGACTGGTGACGGAGTTAACGATGCTCCTGCCCTTAAATTGGCTGATATTGGCATTGCGATGGGCATTGCTGGGACCGAGGTATTTTTACCTATCTATGACTTCAAGATTATATCTAGTGACTAGTGTTAATACACATTTTGTAATCTGTTTTATTTTCAATTTTGTGTGGCAATTCATATCTGATTCCATTAATCAGGTTGCAAAGGAAGCCTCTGACATGGTCCTTGCTGACGATAACTTTAGCACCATAGTTTCTGCCGTGTCTGAAGGAAGATCAATCTACAATAACATGAAGGCATTCATCAGGTATCTCCCTTTATATTTCAAGTTCAACTAATTGTGGAAGAAAATCTTATGTTCAAAAGAAGATTTCCGATTCATTTCTGAGGTAGCTGATATCCTCAATGCCTTTGGCTTCACAGATACATGATATCCTCAAATATTGGTGAGGTTGCTTCGATTTTCCTGACAGCTGCTCTAGGCATTCCGGAAGGTCTGATTCCTGTTCAGCTTCTATGGGTCAATCTTGTCACTGATGGTCCCCCGGCGACTGCTTTGGGTTTCAATCCACCAGACAAGGATATAATGAAGAAACCTCCTCGCAAAAGTGATGACTCATTGATCAATGCTTGGATTTTGTTCCGTTACTTGGTATGATACATCCCTTTGTGTTTTCATCATTGTGGCGAATTTTAATATCGAATTGTAAGCTGACTTTGATTGATTAAATGCAGGTAATTGGTCTCTATGTTGGTTTGGCAACTGTCGGAATTTTCATCATATGGTACACACATGGCTCTTTCTTCGGCATTGATCTGAGCCAGGATGGCCATACTCTCGTCAGCTACTCCCAGCTCGCAAACTGGGGCCAGTGCTCTACATGGAAGGACTTTTCAGTTTCGCCTTTCACAGCTGGATCCCAAGTATACAACTTCGATGCCAATCCTTGTGACTACTTTCAGACGGGAAAGATCAAAGCAATGACTCTCTCCTTGTCCGTCTTGGTTGCCATTGAGATGTTCAACTCCCTAAACGCCCTCTCTGAAGACGGCAGCCTTGTATCAATGCCCCCGTGGGTCAACCCCTGGCTTCTCGTTGCCATGTCCATCTCCTTCGGCCTACACTTCTTGATCCTCTACGTCCCATTCCTTGCGCAAGTATTCAGCATTGTTCCTCTCAGCCGCAACGAGTGGTTCCTGGTGCTGCTTGTGGCTCTTCCCGTTATCTTGATCGATGAAGTTCTGAAGTTCATTGGACGATACACCTTCAGGGTACAAAAGTCCAAGGCAGAGTCCGCTTACAAACCGAAAGCAGAGTGAGCACAGAGAAGTTTTCATCATAAAGCTTACGCCATTGGAAGTGATGCCATTATTACGAGGAGTTCTGAGTCTCCTCTGCACTTGCTAACTTGCTATCTTCAGGTTGTCTTTTACTATCTGTATACTTTCAGTACTGGACAGCACTGAAATGACAGACTATACAAGGAGCCAAAATTTTCAAAAACAAGTAAAAATGGTTGTTTTCTGCACACCTGATACTTGTCTTTACAAAGCAGCTCAGCTGCCATTTTTTTGATGTTTGAACAGTTCGGAGAAATTGTATTTATAGGATGTTCTTTGAACAATACAAGTTCTGATCAGTTCAGTATTGAAATTTTTTTGCTTTTCAGGCAATTTCATACAATTTCTTGCCCAAATTTTGTGTTAAGCATGGGGTAAATTCCATTTTTGATCAGGCTTTACAAATGATTCAGTATTCCCATAGTAATTACAGGCAAATGTTTGTTAGATTTTGCTATTTTTTCAAGCACAAGCTGAATACAATTCCTTTTTTTTTTTTATCAGGCATGACAAATACACTCAAATCACATACATTTGACAAAGATGACACAAAATCGACATTTAGGTGCGTTTCTTCAGGGTGACTGGCACAACTTCTGAACGCGATTTAGCGACAGGGATGGTACGAGAACCATAGATTAAGCTCCTTATAGTTGGAGCATCTGCCATATGAGGAGGCAGTTTGACAGCGATACCGCCTGATGATCCAGATGCCCTGCCGCCTCCTATTTCATTCACAGGCTCAGACCGAGCAACAGCCTTATTCGCTGGCTTCTGTAGGCCCTCTCTTGTGGTTGTTTCCGCTATTCTGCTAGCATCCATCTTCACTTTCGCGCTTGCTTGCACAGTTTTGGCTCTCACCGTGGCAGCTGCACCCGCGCTGTTCTTGGTGATGCTGCGTCCTGCTGATCCCTTGACAGCGGTATGATTCGTCTTTGCTGGTGCCACGGTCTTGATGGGGACTGCTTTGGTTGATCCAGTTGCAGCTTTCGGGTTTGCCTTCACAGCTATAGCCTGCGGCTTACTGCCTGCAGATGCATCAATCGACGAATCAAATCAAAAGCAACCAATCAAGAATTCAAAATTGATGAACTAAAACGGTTTATATCGTTACCTTGAACTTTGATCGCGGGGCTGGCCTTGCCTTCCTTTTTCGTAGGCTGAGCCGATGGCTTGTGCCATGTCTGCCTTGCGGCTTTCTTGATCACGAGATCATCCTTGGAGTCCAAGCTGAGCGAGCTAGAGGTAGACTTGGAGTAATAAGGAAGCTTCATCTCAGTCACCGACTCCTTGCCGTCTCCTTGGATGGCATTCGATTCCATCAGAATTGCTCTCATTGACTTAACATCTTCGCTAAGGCCGATGCAGATGTTGGTCAAGTGAGCCACGGCCAGCTCTAGAGTCTGCAGCCGAATCTGGTTGGACTCGGATGCCTTCTTGATAGCGGTCATCGTGGCTGCAGCCGCGTCTTCCCTCCCTATCTTGATCGTCATGCTGTATGAATTATGATTGATTGATTGATAGATTGATCGACGAGGTGGTTTTGATGGAAGTTCGAATAGGAAGAGTATAAAGCCTTTGATGACAATCTTACAATGCCGGCTTGGCGGCTTTAGGGGTTTGTGGGTAAAGGGCGGCAAAAATGACTAAGCCAGAAACTTGATCAAAGTAGTTGCTTGCTCGTTTGATTGAGATGGACTCTGAATTTTTTTATTTTTTTTTGGGATTTAATTTGCAATTTTTGTCATTATCAATTGCATAAGGGCTGCATTTTTCAAAACTTAAAATACAAAGCAAAATGATTTAGTATTAATATGGATTTTGACTTATCAATTTTCTAATATTGTGTTGTGCTTTGTTGAACGAGCTTCTTTGTTTGCCGCCCTACCATAAGATGAAGAATTTGAGGAAATTTTACTATTTTGTTGGCTAAATTGCATGGATATACCAAAAAAATTTCAACTTTGCACAAATGGCAGTGTCATGTCCAAAATTGCAGGGAGGGGAGAAATTGCTAGTTTTGCAAAAAAAAATAAAAATGGTGACTTGGAGAGATGGTTGCAGGTAACATTGGAGAGGCAAAAGAACAGGAGGAGAGACTGACGGGTGCAGAGCTGTCAACACGTGAGAGGCAAAGAAAAAAAAAAGCGACAGAATGCGAAGAGACCATGAAGAGAGAAAAGACAATAACATCAATTGCATTAAATGCTAGGAGAGCATAATAAATGCTCAACTTCCCGCCAAGAACTTCCCTCCTTTAATTCTAGGCATGGCTGCTGGATGTGTCTAACCTGTGACACCATTGAACAGCTTATTCAGAGGTTGATAACACTAATGCCAGTAACGAAAAAAACCTAGCCAGTAATGCCACAATTCATACCAGTAAAAATAAATTATTTGCAAGGACAGAAATGAATAAAATATGTCTTTTCAAGGAGACACTACTAGAATACTGCAATTAGACATCATATGATTTAAGTCTGTCCAAAAAGCAACCGATGTTAAATTCATCTTTTACATCAATAATTTTTTTTGTGATGTTTTAAAAAGTTTACACAACGGTCAAATATTTTGACAGATATAAAATTATTGGTTCTAGAAAAATTAAAATGAGCGCGGGTTTAAATTTTCAAAGTTGAAATGAGATGAATGGAGGGGTTTTAAAATTTTGGGGAAAATTTTAACACTTAACCAATTTTGCCTTCCCTCCACGTTCATTAGTCCAAAACTCACTCTCTTCTCTCCCGACTGCCTCTGCCCCTGCCGCCACCACCACTTCTCCCGGATGCCCTCACCACTGCCTCTGCCCCCGTCACCACCAGCACCACCACCGTCGCCTGCCACCTCTCTTCTCTCTCCCTCTTCAATCTTCCACTTCTCCTCCTCTTTTCGTAGATCTGTCGCCACCACCACTTCTCCCAGATGCCCTCACCACTGCCTCTGCTCCCGTCGCCACCACCACCGTCGCCTACCACCTCTCTTCTCTCTCCCTCTTCAATCTTCCACTTCTCCTCCTCCTTCCGCATATCTCAGATCTGAGAGCTCCTCAACCCTTATAGACCTTTTATCGCGACTTCTCTTCCCCTCTATCCCTCACCCCCTCAAAACCCTCGCCACCATTCCAATCAGAGCACCACCTCCTCCTCCATCGTCGGGGTCTTCTCCACCACCAGATATGACAGAGAGGATGACTCCATCATGACTCCGCTGGCACCGTGACTTCGTCAGGCTAAATTGTTGCTCGTTTATGGTCAGATCTTTGGCATCTTCAACAGAAGTAGATCTCAAGCACCTTCGACATAAGCGGATCTCGAGCACCTTTCTCTTATCTCCGACGTCTCCATTGTCCGGTAATCTCTTCAAACCCTTTTCATTTTAATTCAAAATCATGATTACTGTTTAGTTAGGGTTTGATTTCGAGGGCCATTGAAGTTTGTTTAGGGTTTGATTTTGTGGATTCCAGTAACTTCTCTCCTTCTTGGCTTTACTTTCAATTTTCTTGAGATTATGTTGTATAGACTCTCGGATTCTGAAGTTTGGACTCATGGATCAAATGCGTTTTCTCAGTTCATTATGATTTTGAAGAACATACAAAGAAGGGAGAGGAGATTTTGAAGCCTTCTGGGATGCGTTTGGATGCTCTTCTATTTGTGGTAATATAAGCATGTATCCAATGAATATTCAGCATAAAATTCATGCAGAGGACAATGTTAACTCAGTTAAGTGTAGCAAAGATAAAATTCATGAACACAGAAACTGTCCCGCAGAATTAAGTGCCCATAGTATTGACATCTTTCTTCTAGATTGTCGTGCTTTTTACTTCACAATAAAGGTTTGAATGATAAAGAAATAATCATATTATATGACAGCAAAGCTAGATGCAACATAGAAGCAATCCGATAAGTTATTGGTAGCTTCAGGAATGTACCTGAATGTGTATGTTTCAGTATTTTGGAAAAGACTCATAGGCAGAAAACTACAAACTGGTTATGCTATCAGTTTGAAACATGAACTCTGCTCATACGAAGTCAATTGGTATTTCCACTCCATCATAAGCTTTTCATCTTCCTATTTTAGGTTATATTGTTTCTTAATTGAGAAATCACAAACAATCAATTGGTATTTCGATTGTTTTAGTCTGTGAATCAACCCTATGATTGAAGTTTTTAGTTTTATGGAAACTAATCTCTTGTAAAGTCCCAGAGTCATTTCCACCTCAATCATTTTTTCTGTCCAAAATGATGGGAGGCTAAGCAGATCGTATGACCAGGCAAATGTTTATTTTTCTAGCAACTCTATGCTTTACACATAACAAACCTTTAATCTACACGCCATTTGTATTTGATTGATTTTGTGCATGGTTTCAGAACAAGATCTCTTCATGTTTATGGGCAAAACAAAGATGGGAAGCTTAAAAGAGAGGATATGGTCAAGGCTCTGAACGATACTCCATGGGAGAGATATCCATCTCATCTCACCAGGATTCAGTTCAGTACGCTAATATCTTTACTTCTGCCTTTTCATACTATTCTACCCCATTTCTCTGTGCCAATTCATTTTTAGCATTTATTAGATCAAATGGATCAAGTAAACACTTCACATTTCCAAAATAATTTGTAGCTTGAACTCTATAATGTGTAGCATGTGGTTCATCTCCTAATAGGAAGGGGCTGATTGGACATAAGAAGATATACTGCCCTGTTTCCTTTTCATTTCGACATAGGGTAAGTGATGAGTGGTGATTGATCGTGTTGGAAAGTGATAAGTACTGCCTGGGTTGGTAAAAAAAAAGGTTCAAGTGTGACTTCAGGGATGCCTAGCTTCATTTATAATAATCATACGTGAGCTTTTATCAGTTTTATCCAAATTTTTTCATTGATTTTGTGTTGCACCCAACTTCAGTTATTTCTGATCATGACATTTCAGTTGTAATGTTTGCCTGTTCTATGTTTCCTGCTCCATTTGCTATCATGTTCAATGGTTTCAGTTGGCGCTCCAACCTGTTGTTTGGTTATCTTAACGATAAGTGTTCGCTTTATAATTTTTTCATGGATGGCCTTTATTTCATAATTCAGTTGTAATCATGTGTTAGTTGCTTGTGTCTCATAACTGGTCTCTCCCCCCACCCCACCCCACCCCCCCCCCCCCAAATCCCATCAAAGCTGGTTTGATTGACCAACACTAATTTTCTTAATTCAGTTGTAATCATGCCCTTGGTTTCCTTATTAAATTTGTTGTAATCATGCCCTTGGTTTGATCACTTCAGACTACCAACCTGTACTGATTTTACAAAGATTTTGTTGATAATTGGTCTCATCCTATAAAAGAATATTTATTTAAGTTGTCATATAGCTACACAAAAAATCCTAGAAAAATTTGTTAGTCATCATAGTTTCCCCTTGTTGCTGGCTCAGACCCCTTCTATTTCTTCTGGCCATCTGTCTTTTTCTCAAGAGTGCATAAACAAGTTTTGTCATGCATTTAACCACTGAAAATGTGGGTAATATGGTTTTGTTAATCACAAGGTTGGTCCTTCATTACTTTATTCAGAATTCTCACTGAGTGGTTGATTTTCTCAGTTAGGAGCAGCTGTTGTCAATATAGTTGCTGGAGAGAAATCAAAAGATGTCTACTCAGGCATAGCTGCAAGGTAATGGTGTCCTATTTTCGGCTGATTCTACCCATACACTTCTAATTTTGTGTTTCTAGTTTTCTCCATCAACCATACTTTGTGAGGACTAGAACA
Organism: Persicaria maculosa; assembly: GCA_963922045.1. Classification (NCBI taxonomy): domain Eukaryota; kingdom Viridiplantae; phylum Streptophyta; class Magnoliopsida; order Caryophyllales; family Polygonaceae; genus Persicaria; species Persicaria maculosa. The sequence goes on from OY998262.1 coordinate 32,884,592, forward strand.
CCCATTTAATTTATAGTGTACTATATAAACTATGGGCGTATCTTTAGTTATTATTGTGGTGGACTGATTTGTATCATCATAGAGAAATTTTTTAGTACTTGTAAAATTTCCAGAGTCCTCGAGATAATGTTTGTGCCCTTTCGTAAACTTTATATGAAGACCATCATGGTGAATTTTTGCACAGTCAAATTGTAACGTGATTAAGTTTTTTTTGTAGCAATCGTAAAGGATATAGACATATGACTCGTCTACAGTAGCATCAAGAAATGCCACCATCTACTGTGGAGCAGAGATTTTGTCACTTGACTGGGAATGCAGATCTGATCGCCTACTTTGTTCATTGCTAGTTTTTAGATTTCTTTTTATCATTCTTATCAATGAGGTGAATGCTAAATTAGTTGATTTTACTCCTTTATGATGCATCTTTCTTTTGACGAAAGCTTCTCTTAGGAACTGCTGATGGTGGCATTAAAGTGTGGAAATGTCGATGCAAAATGAGTTGGGAATTGAGTGAGCCATGACTGGTTATACACCCAAAGGCAGGCAAATTGCTTATGAAACACTAGTTTTTTGCTTCAGAATAAAATGCTTCCTCGACCTCTTGATTTAAAAGTACCCAATCATTTGTAAAAGTATATAATTCAAGTACCTATCTTTTGTAAAATATTTGTAAAGGTTTATTTCGTGTTTATTGTAATGTATATTTTCATTAAAGTACCCATCAATTGCAAAATCTTATTTTATGAGCAAAGTTGTTGTGTATTAAACAAAAAAACATCATATTATAGATTAAAAGAGTTGTGCTTTAATAGCTATGAAATCGTAGTATTATATAAAAATGGATGCTAGTATCATTATAGACATCATTTAAATACTCTAAATCAATATCTCACTTATATTTTTACATCACAATGCTAAAATAAAAGATGTCTATTTTGTTTTAATACATTGATTATTTTAAAAATAGTGATGTAAATGTAAAATTTAGGCTTGATGTTGACATCTTCAAAAGCTTGTAAATGAAAAATAACGAGGCTTTAACAACAAGGGAACATGTCAAAAAATAAATTTTAGGTGCCGATTTATTTCTATATTCAAAATAAAACAGATGTTTTAACCAAGAAAAGACATCGGCTTAAAACCGATGTGGAAAAGTTGATCTTTTACTACACGCACAAAGATATCGGAAATTTTTTTGAAAGACATCTGTTGTGAACAGATGTCTAATTGCATTTTTCTAGTAGTGAGATGCTCGAATGCTCATGTGACAAAGATGCAAAATGCAACAATGAACACAATATTTGACTAATTTTGCAGCTTCATTCACAACATTATGAAATACAAACCACAAAATCACAATAATCTACAACTATAACCTCTAATTGGTAACAGTGCATCCAGTAAAGATAAAAACATAGCCAGTAATGCAACAATTCGTGCCTGGTTTTTAGGATCGAGATCCTAATATAGAATCGATACAAGGGTCTAGGATCGGATCGTAGGATCGTAAGATCCTAGTAAAAATTGAAAATCAAATAAAAAATCAAATATAAATAAATCATACCAAACGAATACCTTAATTTTTAAACAAAACTAGTCATTTTCTCCTTTAAATAAACTAAGTAACTAAAATATGCCAATAATAACTCCTTAGCATTCATAATTGGTCAAGGATAATATGTCAGTAAGCATCCTGTTCTTTTTTTCCAGCTTCCTTGGCATTGGCTATCATAATTGCTATAAAATATTCCTTAACATTGGGTGGAACTGATGCACAAGACTCAACATTATTATGGGTTCCAGCAAGGTGATGTTTAAGCCTATGAATACCACCAGAAAACACCTTATTGCAGTGCTTGCATTCAACTTTCTTTTGCTTATTATCCACATCGATAGCATGCTCCCATCCCGGGTCTAATCTAGCACCCTTGCACCTAGACCTCTTTGGTGGTTGTTTAACAGACCCACTATTTGACATTGTAAATTTGTAATTACAACTCTGCATTTAACAACCAATTCATAGGACTTCAGAAATAATCAGAAAATTCAAAAGCTGACACAAACACAACTACACTAGACTCTAGTATAAACGAGGAAAATCAGAATATGAATCAGGCTGTAAAGTATTAAAATCAGTAACCAAAACACAACACATTTTACAAGATTCATGTTCTATCATTCTTAAGAGTTGTAGCAATTTGAATCAGAGGCAATGCACAACAAAGAATAAACAATCTAGTACACTTGCATATTAAACAAATAGAGTTACATGTAACGGCTCGGGATTATGATTCCCGAGTTACGTTTCGAGGGATGAAACCCCTCGTTAGGACCTTGCGCCCCAAGTACAGGTTGAAGGTTTCAAAACCTACTTTAATGTTTTCAAAGGGGGATTTCATACCCAAAATCGAAGGGATCGTTGGAATCCCCGGGGAAGTCCCCTGTACCTGTCGTAAGTCTAAGCGCGGAAATCAGAAATCATGCGACTAGCGAAAACAAGTGTAATACAAGAGGGTGCCATGGCAGAGCCGGGTCAAAACGGAGTCTAAAGTGTAAATCCAAAAATATGATCAGAGTCTGGTGAAGTCTATAACTCCAGCGCAATAAGCAAACAGCACCGATAGGACGAACATAAATAATACCTAAAAACATTGATATGGGGCGGGATCAGATCGATGCCCACTTTAGCTCTGCATCCCAACCATAAGCACACATATACGCTATACCTAACAAAGATGCTTCTAGATGCATGGCGGAATAATAACACACTAACATGCTCCTAAGATCAAGTACATGATAATAATAAGGCCTTAGCACAGAATACCAAGTGGTATATCCCTCTCCTACCTCCACCCCCTTCCGATAGGGTGGAGACTGGCCAGCTCGTGAATGCATTCATTCATAATCGGGCGGCACGCATGCCTAACCCGCTCCACAATAAAGCCCGCAGGCATCTCATAATATAAGGAAGTGCATGACTCGATTGACTCAGGACGGGACCCGATGAGATTAGGTCGTCCTATAACCCTAGCAACGACTCTAGTTACTTCACAGATAACGGCCGTTCTGTTTACATACGCATAAAGAAATAGAATGCTCAACGGTCGATGCAACCTAGCATGGTACTACATGGCATGCTGATCATGAATGCAACACCTAGTATATCATGCACCTAAAGCAGGGAATAGCTCTATTCAATCTGAGTAAGCTCCGAAGAGACTTACCTGGTACCGCAGAACAGCAAAAAGCAATCAACCAGGCAGTATGAAATCCGACACGTCACAGATGATCACCTAACAAGTATAAGTACATGAATGAGTCTATTTCTAAGACACAAAAAGCATAGAATTGTCACACACACAACTTCACAAACTTAACACAATAACCATCTCATCACCATTTTCATAACATCAACCTTATCTCGTAATCCATCATCTCAATATCTCACAACCATACTCAATATAATTCTCCAATTCGTCAACTTAAGATAATTCCAATTCATACTTAACCAATTTGCATGCTATCATCTCACAATCTTACTTAGCATATAATTGCACATCTTCAACATAATCATATAACATTTAACCACAATTAATAAATCACCACAATACTATATCTTAAATCTCAAAACAACATTTTATATTTTAATCCCAATAATATTCATTTAATCAAAACATCCCTTTTTAAATTACTAATCCAACCTTACTTTATTTTAAATTACCAAAACCCACCCTCTTATTTTATAAAACCCCAAAACCGGCCCTTATGTTTAACAAAACCCAAACCGGCCTCCTATTTTAAATTCCCCCAAAACCGGACCCAAAACCGGTTGGCTCAAAGAAAAAAAGGCCCAACACTTTCCCATTTAAACTGCCCAAAACCGGCCCAAAAGAAACAGGCCCAACAAGGCCTTCATTCCATTTCACTTTCTCTGAGACAAAACGTGGGAAAAAAGAAGGAGTGGGCCAGGGCTGAGGTGTAAAAAAAAACGTGGGGCCCGGGTGATGTGGCGGCTGAGGTGGCAAACAAAAAGAGGGGGGTCCATATGCTTCTTCTTCCCCATTTTTGCCGAAACGAAAGAACAAAGGGGACGCCATTTTTGCTCGGAAAACCGAAGGGAATGAAGAGGAGGGAGGAGGCCGGCGGCGGTGCTCTGGAGCTCCGGCCACCCGGTCTCGCCGGTCATCCCGACACACACGCACGAGACAAGATGGAAGGGAAGAAGAAGGAAGGGAGAAGACTCACCGAGGGCCTTCGACGCCGGGAAGCTCGGAGCTCCGGGGAGGTGCGTCCGGGCTGCGTTGGGGCTGTTTCTTCGAGCAAAAGCCTGGGAGGGATGCGGGGTGTTAAAGGCGGAGCCTTTGGCTGATAAAAGGGTGAAGGAGGAGAGGTCGAGAGGAATCGAATCTTACCGAAGTGAAACGGAAAACCGGGGAAGGAAAGAAGAGCTCGGTGTCGGCGGTGGCTCCGGCTGCTCCTGGTGGCTGCGGGTGACACTGGTGGTGGCGAGGTGGTGACGGAGGTGTGCAGGTGAGGAGGGGATGTGGTGGAAGAAGGGTTTGGGCGGCAACAATGGGGGATGAAAGTTCCTCCCGGCGCTTTCCTCCAAGGGAGAAAGAGAGCTCTGTTTGGGTCCTTGTGTTTGTGTGAAAAGATGTGTTCAATGTTTCAGATTTTATGAACAAATTTTTGGGTTTGCTTGGCTACATCCATTGGACAAAACATGGAACCCCAATTCCATTGTTGGTAAGTCAAGCAAGTAAGAAAAAAGAGTGTAGGGGTGTGTTGGGTTAATTTGGGAAAATTGAAAGAGATGGGGAAATTTAAAATTAAATCTCAAATTGAGGGATCCAAGGTTGAATTTGGATAAGAATGTGAGAAAAAGACGGAATTGAGGTCTCGAGTCGGAAATTTAAATTTCCGCCGATTGGTCGTTCAAAACCCGAAATGAAAGATGGATTCGATAAATAAAATAAAATAAAAAATATTGGACCGGAATTTGTTTTTAAATTCATTTTGATTTTCTTTTTTCCAAAAATTAATATTTTAAAAAAAATCCGAGCCTTTACATCATCCACCTCTAAAAACAAGTCTCGTCCCCGAGACTAAAATCATTCTAAGGTAGGGGATGAAGTTGAAATTGGTGAGTCCAAGGATCACGTCATCGATCCCGTAAGTACCTCATAAGTGCCCCCATGAGATCTCACAGTACCGTCGTCATGATCATAATACTCCCAATCGGTCGTAGTAAGGATCAAGGTTATTAGGATCGGGATTCTAGGATCGAATCACAATAGAGTCCGTGGATCGGATCGTAAGATCCCATTAGGGGATCGTAAGATCCTCGAAATATAATTAAATAATAAAATAAAAATATATATAACAAAGTTGCTTAATTTAAAGTTATAGAATGAGGGAAAAAATGTTAGTTACAGAATATATTTTGATTTTAAGACATCAAAATCTACATTTACGACCTTAAACATTGCCATATTGGTTAAAAGACTCGAAAACAATTGTCTATAAGCTATTTTTCACGTTCCTTACATGAATGTGTACATTTAAACACCCTAAAATCAACCAAGGAAACAAAACAAATGTTTAAAAAATACATATTGTTAATAAAAATAGGATCTTTAGGATCGTGCGGGATCGTAAGATCCTATCGATCCATTAAGATTCTAAAGATCCCATTGTAGATCCTACACAAAAAAGATCCTATGCATAGATCCGGATCGGACCCCTAGGTATGATCGTAGGATCTTAAGATTCTAAAGATCCGGATCGGGATTCTAATAACAATGGTAAGGATGCGGTAGGGGCCCCTACCACATCCCCACTCCGACTCCTCGGGCATACCATAACTCGAAAACCATCATGACCTCTCCGCTAGGTCTTAGCAAGCGATCTACAGGTGCCCCCATATATGCTTGTATCCACTTCGTGGGGCGTCATAATGAAAGCTCGGGTTGGAATAGTTTTCTCAAAATCTATGTTCCTTTTTAAATCACCATTTGAATATTTATTTATTTATTTATTTTTTTTATTCGCCGTTAAACAAGGCATTTCTAACTTCCCAATCATTCTAACATCCACCTCTAAAGGCTAATCCCATATTCTCTTCCTAGGTTCCGAGTCAAATCATAATTCCACAATTCAATCTCTAGCAGTTCTAATATTTGGCATCATAGATATAGAAGACTGGTCATAACCTCAAGATAAACAGAAGATTATAGCACATCAAAGGCAGTCACATACCATAATATCTAGCACATCATCATATCATCGAGGCTCATCACATCATATCACCAAGGATCTGCACATAACTACCACGTATAAGCACACAAATCAAGGAGATACCAATAACCAATCCCAACCAACTAACTAGGCATACTCACCGCACTCGAGAGGTCAAGGTAATATCTACGCTCGGCTCAACATAGGACGCCAGTAGCTCATCTAGGACATCTCCATAGCTAGCCCGAATGCTCTCCTCGGTCTCCCATGTGGCCTCCTCAGGGCTCCTCCTAGACCACTGAACCAGAAGCAAAGGAACCTCCCTGTTCCTAAGCTTCTTGACACGACGATCAAGGACCCTTACCGGACGCTCTACGAAGGTATGGTCAGGCTCAACGTGAAGGTCTGAGTGGTCAAGGACATGACTAGGGTCGGGAATATACTGACGGAGCTGGGAGACATGAAAGACGTCATGGACGCCGGCCAAGGATGGAGGTAAGGCTAAACGGTAGGCTACCACACCGACTCTCTCTAGGATCTCAAATGGGCCAATGAACCTCGGACTCAACTTCCCTTTGATGCCGAACCGTTGAACTCCCCTGGTGGGCGAAACTCGAAGCCATACATGCGAGCCTACCTCGAACTCAAGCTCGGTTCTCCGTCTGTCCGCATACTTCTTCTGTCGATCCTGGGCTACCCTCATATGCTCTCGGATGCGACCAACCTTATCAACTGTCTCTCTGACCATCTCGGGCAACGACAGGACTGTATCTGCAGGCTCGTCCCAGCAAACCGGCGACTTGCATCGCCTCCCATACAAAGCCTCATATGGGGCCAACTCGATCGACGCGTGGTAGCTGTTGTTATAGGAAAACTCCACTAGCGGTAGGTGCTTGACCCAATGATCACCCCAATCCAAGACGCACGATCGCAACATGTCCTCCAACGTCTGAATCGTCCTCTCGCTCTGGCCATCTGTCTGCGGGTGATAAGCCGTACTAAAATGCAACCTGGAGCCCAAACTCTCCTGAACCTGCTGCCAAAACCTCGAGGTGAAGCGTCCATCTCGATCAGATACGATCCTCTCTGGTACTCCATGAAGCCTCACAATCTGGCGAATGAACTCGTCTGCTAACTTCGAAGCTGGCCATGTCTCCTGAATAGCTATGAAATGGGCCGACTTGGTCAACCTGTCGACCACGACCCAAATAGCGTTGAATCCTCTGACGTCTCGCCTCAGCCCAGTGACGAAATCCATGGAGATATCCGTCCACTTCCACTCGGGAACTGGAAGTGACTGGACGGGTCCTCCCGGCCTCTGGTGATCAATCCGAACCTGCTGACAAACCTGACATCTGGCCACGAACTCTGTGATGTCTGCTCTCATCCTCTGCCACCAATAACTCCTCCTCAGATCCTGATACATCTTATTCGTCCCTGGATGGACAGAATAAGGGGTGGAGTGAGCCTCCTGCATGATCCTCTGCCTCAGATCTGACGTCGATGGAACTACAACTCTGCCCTGGAAGGTCAGCATCCCGTCTGCTCTCTCTACAAGCTCTCTAAATCTGCCCTGAGCCATCCGCTCTCTCAGAACTGCAATCTCTGGACAATCTGCCTGACCCTGCCGAATCTCTGCTGACAACTCTGCCTGCACCTCTAAGAACGACAACTGCCCGCGATCTCGCTGAATCCACACCTCGAAGCAGCATCTCATCAGATCTCTTTGCAAATCTCGCTGAGCTGTAAGCCTCTCAACTGCCACCTCATGATGAGTCTTCCTACTCAACGCATCTGCCACTACATTGGCCTTCCCTGGATGGTAGACTATATCCAAGTCATAGTCCTTCAGAAGCTCTAGCCATCGTCTCTGACGCATGTTGAGCTCCTTCTGCGTGAAAATGTATTTCAAGCTCTTATGATCCGTCATCACCTTGCAAGAAGTACCATACAGATAATGTCTCCAGATCTTCAGAGCGTGAACCACAGCTGCCAACTCCAAATCATGGATGGGGTAAGACACCTCTGCCGGCTTCAACTGACGCGAAGCATAAGCGATGACCCGATCTCTCTGATGCAGAACACAACCCAAGCCGGAATGCGAAGCATCTGTGTAGATAACAAAGTCCTCTGTCCCATCTGGCAGAGCTAACACCGGAGCAGTCGTCAACTTCTGCTTCAGAAGCTCAAAGCTGGCCTGACAATCTGAACTCCACTCGAAGGGGACGTCCTTCTTCAGCAGCTGCGTCATCGGTCTAGCAATACTCGAGAAGCCCTGGACGAACCTCCTGTAATAACTAGCCAATCCCAGGAATGAGCGGATATCTCTGACGTTCTTGGGCACCTCCCAAGCAACGATGGCATCAATCTTTGCCGGATCCACGACAACTCCCTCAGCTGAAATAACGTGACCTAAGAAAGCCACCTCTGTGAGCCAGAACTCACACTTGCTGTACTTCCCATACAGCTGATGCTTCCTCAGTGTCTCTAGCACAATCCTCAGATGCTCCTCGTGCTCCTCTCTACTCCTCGAGTAGACTAAGATGTCATCAATGAAGACGGCGACGAACTTGTCCAAGAAGTCGATGAACACTCGGTTCATGAGCTCCATGAACGCGGCTGGTGCATTGGTCAGCCCAAACGGCATGACCACGAACTCGTAGTGACCATAGCAGGTCCGAAAAGCGGTCTTCGGAACATCCTCTGGCTTCACCCTCAGCTGATGATAACCTGACCTCAAATCGATCTTCGAGAAGACCACGGCGCCCTGCAGCTGATCCATCAGATCGTCAATCCGGGAAGAGGATAACGGTTCTTCACCGTCGCCCGGTTCAGCTCCCGATAATCGATGCACAGTCTCAGCGACCCATCCTTCTTCTTGACGAATAGCACTGGCGCTCCCCAAGGCGATGCACTAGGCCGAATGTAGCCCTTCTCAGCTAGCTCCTCTAGCTGAGCCTTTAGCTCGGCCATCTCCGTCGGTGCCATGCGATAAAGGACTCGCGAGATGGGCCTGGTGCCTGGCTCTAACTCAATCGCGAAGTCGACCTCCCTCGGCGGGGGAAGTCCTGGCAGCTCCTCCGAAAACACATCTGCGAAGTCTCTGACAACGGGAACATCTGATATACTGGGGCGCGTGCGATCCACCTCTAAAGCATAACACCAATACCCGACGCAACCCTGGTCTAAAAGTCTGGCGGCTCTGACTACGCTGATGAGTGATCCATTCCTCTTGGGGTCGCTCCCCCAAACCTGGTGCTCGGTCCCGTCAGATGCCAAAATCGACACTGTCCTCGTCCGCATGTTGATGATAGCCCCGTAGTGGTCCATGAAGTCCATACCCAAGATGAGATCATCCATCCTCAATGGCATAACTATAAGGTCGGTAGGCCACTCTCGCTCACCTATCCGAATGGGGCACCCTAAAATCTCACGACTCGTCCTAACCTTGGCCCCATCCGCCAGACCAATAGTAAGGGGTGAACCACTCGTGCAGCTCAGGCTCAGCCTGGCCACGCACGCCTCTGCTATGAAGCAGTGAGTCGCACCAGTGTCAAACAAGATAGATAGGCACTCATCATGGAAGAATATCGTACCTGCGGAAGTCGGGGCTGAGCGGTCATCAGCATGCATCTGAAATACGCGGGGCGGTGGGGGCAATCCTGGTCCTCGACCTCCCGAACTCTGGCCACGATCATACCTTGACCATGACGGTCCTACAGAAGATGATCCACGACCCTGACCTGACCCAGATGGTCCTCTACCTCCACGTCCAGAACCTCTACCTCCTCTACCTCCGCCTCGGCCTCTACCGGAAGGGTCACCTCGTCCCTGGCCCTGACCCTGGCCCTGGGATATGTCAGCAGTGGTGGCTGAGGAGCCGCAGGAAGTCTCGGTGGTTGTGCAGTAGCTGGAGCTCCACGACTCTGAGGGCATGTAGCAGCTCGGTGCCCCATAGTACCACAAGTATAGCAGACAGTCGAACGGTCTGGGCAAGAAGCAATGTAGTGGCCCCTCCCGAAACATCCATGGCAGGTCCTCACTCTGGCATCTCCTCCATAAGAGGTCTGAACTGGGGGTGCTCTCTGTGCAGCTCCGTGATATCCTCCTCTAAACGCTCCTCTCCTAGATCTGTCATCTCCGCGAGGGTCGGCTGGACGCGCCCTCTTCGCCTCAGGGCGAACAGTAGAGTAGGAAGTCTCACACAGAATCCTCTGCTGATCGTACATAAGGATGACCTCCAGAAATCGGTCAAAGCTGACAGCTCCCAAGCTGGACGCATGCAGAAGTACAGGAGGCGGCAATCTCATAGACATCAAACGGATCCGACTCTCGTCTGATGGACATAGGTGATCGCAGTATATCAGCTCGCTCTTGAACTGGCAAACAATAGTAGCTACAGAAGCCGACCGGTCATAGGTGCCGTGCATAAAGGATACCTCCCTAGCCATCTGTATCCCTGGTGGACAGTACTTTCTCATCATCAGGGATCTGAAGTCGTCATAGGTCCACTCGCTCCGCTCCTTCTTGCAGACAAACCACCTAGCATTCGCGTCCTCCCGTAGAAGTCCTGCTGCAAGTCTCTGTCTCTCGGAGATAGGTACATCAACATGGTCAAATAACCCCTCCATATCACGCAGCCATCTCTCCACGTCATCTCTGACGCCTCCCGCGAAGGTCGGCGGACTACACTGAGCAAACCTCTTGACCCAATCGATGCGCTTCTCAGGACACGCATCGGCCACAGGCTCGGCTGGCTGCTGAACTGGAACCTCTGGCGTCGGCGCCGTAGATCGAGCCCCTCCACGTAGCTCGCTCAGAATATCATGAAGCGCTGCCTCTAGCTGCCCAATCCTAGTCTCTGGGGAAGCTAGCACCCGGTCATCAGCTCGCGGTGGCGAAACTCGCTCCTCAGCGCTCTCAGCAGCAACTCGACGAGGGCGTCCCCTGCCGCGACGCGCCCTACCCCCACGTCTCGTGTCGACCATACTTGCTACATAACAATAATTATATCACTCAGCACAGAAGCACTCAACGATTCAATATGACCCTCTTCAAGGAGGATCGCCCTCAGGCCCAATTGAATTGAAGACATACAAGCACAGAGACGATCTATGCCGCCCTTCGGGGGACGGCTAACCGGAGGGGCAAATACCTCACGGTATCCTAACCCATTTTACTCCAACCCTCGAGTTCCTTGGAGTCTTCACAACCCATCTGTAAAAGAAGCTAGTATTTTGCCTACCTTCCCCGAATTCTACATCCATAAGGGATGCCTATCGCATAGTCTCTACCCCACGAGATTGCCATTCATAATTGATTAATCTATGCTTAGGTCCAATTAAATTCATTTTGCCCCTTGAAAATAATTTGAAAACTACTTGAAAGTAACTTGAAAACCTTGGGCCATTTTCAAAACCACTTCAACCTATCATACTCGGATTGCAAAACCTCGGCTCTGATACCCCTTTGTAACGGCCCGGGATTATGATTCCCGAGTTACGTTTCGAGGGATGAAACCCCTCGTTAGGACCTTGCGCCCCGAGTACAGGTTGAAGGTTTCAAAACCTACTTTAATGTTTTCAAAGGGGGATTTCATACCCAAAATCGAAGGGATCGTTGGAATCCCCGGGGAAGTCCCCTGTACCTGTCGTAAGTCTAAGCGTGGAAATCAGAAATCATGCGACTAGCGAAAACAAGTGTAATACAAGAGGGTGCCACGGCAGAGCCGGGTCAAAACGGAGTCTAAAGTGTAAATCCAAAAATATGATCAGAGTCTGGTGAAGTCTATAACTCCAGCGCTCACTCTCCGCCGAAAAAATGACCCGCGCAATAAGCAAACAGCACCGATAGGACGAACATAAATAATACCTAAAAACATTGATATGGAGCGGGATCAGATCGATGCCCACTTTAGCTCTGCATCCCAACCATAAGCACACATATACGCTATACCTAACAAAGATGCTTCTAGATGCATGGCGGAATAATAACACACTAACATGCTCCTAAGATCAAGTACATGATAATAATAAGGCCTTAGCACAGAATACCAAGTGGTATATCCCTCTCCTACCTCCACCCCCTTCCGATAGGGTGGAGACTGGCCAGCTCGTGAATGCATTCATTCATAATCGGGCGGCACGCATGCCTAACCCGCTCCACAATAAAGCCCGCAGGCATCTCATAATATAAGGAAGTGCATGACTCGATTGACTCAGGACGGGACCCGATGAGATTAGGTCGTCCTATAACCCTAGCAACGACTCTAGTTACTTCACAGATAACGGACGTTCTGTTTACATACGCATAAAGAAATAGAATGCTCAACGGTCGATGCAACCTAGCATGGTACTACATGGCATGCTGATCATGAATGCAACACCTAGTATATCATGCACCTAAAGCAGGGAATAGCTCTATTCAATCTGAGTAAGCTCCGAAGAGACTTACCTGGTACCGCAGAACAGCAAAAAGCAATCAACCAGGCAGTATGAAATCCGACACGTCACAGATGATCACCTAACAAGTATAAGTACATGAATGAGTCTATTTCTAAGACACAAAAAGCATAGAATTGTCACACACACAACTTCACAAACTTAACACAATAACCATCTCATCACCATTTTCATAACATCAACCTTATCTCGTAATCCATCATCTCAATATCTCACAACCATACTCAATATAATTCTCCAATTCGTCAACTTAAGATAATTCCAATTCATACTTAACCAATTTGCATGCTATCATCTCACAATCTTACTTAGCATATAATTGCACATCTTCAACATAATCATATAACATTTAACCACAATTAATAAATCACCACAATACTATATCTTAAATCTCAAAACAACATTTTATATTTTAATCCCAATAATATTCATTTAATCAAAACATCCCTTTTTAAATTACTAATCCAACCTTACTTTATTTTAAATTACCAAAACCCACCCTCTTATTTTATAAAACCCCAAAACCGGCCCTTATGTTTAACAAAACCCAAACCGGCCTCATATTTTAAATTCCCCCAAAACCGGTTGGCTCAAAGAAAAAAAGGCCCAACACTTTCCCATTTAAACTGCCCAAAACCGGCCCAAAAGAAACAGGCCCAACAAGGCCTTCATTCCATTTCACTTTCTCTGAGACAAAACGTGGGAAAAAAGAAGGAGTGGGCCAGGGCTGAGGTGTAAAAAAAAACGTGGGGCCCGGGTGATGTGGCGGCTGAGGTGGCAAACAAAAAGAGGGGGGTCCATATGCTTCTTCTTCCCCATTTTTGCCGAAACGAAAGAACAAAGGGGACGCCATTTTTGCCCGGAAAACCGAAGGGAATGAAGAGGAGGGGGGAGGCCGGCGGCGGTGCTCTGGAGCTCCGGCCACCCGGTCTCGCCGGTCATCCCGACACACACGCACGAGACAAGATGGAAGGGAAGAAGAAGGAAGGGAGAAGACTCACCGAGGGCCTTCGACGCCGGGAAGCTCGGAGCTCCGGGGAGGTG